>OV656835.1:64497925-65930425 GCA_927399475.2 Acleris emargana
GACAACCACATTGCGAACCACGAATACGCAGGAAGGAATTCAGAAACCGTCAGGGAGGGAAGGCCGATTGAAAAATGTCCGGCCTTTACTTTTGATTTATATTATTTACCGATTATATGCTCATTCACTTGACATTGGCGAAATCACTACAAAACCGCCATAAATAAAAAAAAAGAAGAAGAAGACATTGTGAAATATTTTCCTTCAAAATATAAAAAAATGAGAATTATGGACATTAAAAATCAGTAACTTAGGTATCCTTTTACCCTCAGTCAAGAATAGCTTTAGTGACGGACATGTGTGTACCTACAAATGGGTCCCATACTCGAACAATAGAATAGAATCCAGCATCGCGACAGACAAAATAAGCGACCGAGGATGTAATCGGGATGAACTCAAGACTGGAGAGAGTAGAGAGAGAGAGAGTCCAAGATAATTATGGCTGAAAATAGAAACGGAGGGACGCTTAATTTTGCGTAGCAGTGACATAAAAACCACATCGCGGACCACGAATATGCAGTAGAAGTACCTACTGCATATTCGTGGCATTAAGCATGAAAATTCGATACGCTAGATTTTTACCAACGTGAGATACAGACGGATGAGTTCTAAAGTTACAGTTTAATACTTTATTGGAACATTGTAGTGATGGACACAACACGAATCGTTTTGTAGACAAAATCGTTTTGCTTACTTTATTCGGTGATTGCCTTATTATTTATTCGGTTTCAGCCTACCAATGTTGATCGGTTGTAAATGATACTAGCTGTAGTTTCTATTGTTATTTCTTATTATTGCTTAAATGTGTTTTTAATAAAGTTCCATTCACGATCCTAGTTTTCATCGAACTTGGGCGTTTAGGTCAGAAGAAAAGGATTAAGTAGGTAATACAAAATAATAATAATAAATATTCAACTTGAATTGACGACATTTCAAAAAAAAAAGCGTTAAGTATTGATTTTTCGCTTTTATAAAATGGCTGGCTGGTTAAAAATTAGACTACCCGTATTTCTCAGTTTTTCTTTATTTTACTTAAATTCGTCGTTAATAATTTAATTAATTACATAATTTGTAGACGCCATTAAAATAAATAAACTATTTTGCGTTTACTGCTTTGCATCTGCTTTGAGTTTCATTCGTCAGACAGATGAAAAATGAACATGACAGTTGTATATATTTTTTTTTAAATAAATGTACTAAGGAATACACTATAAGTGTATTCCTAACATTCACAATCCAACTTTTTTTACTGTTTTTCCTAAATATAAAAAAAACTACTGCATAAATAAATCCAAAGATATTTTTACTGTAATCAGCAGTGTAAAATCTAGAAAAGGTTTTTTTTTTACTACCTCAGCACATAATGAATTGTTGTCAATTATAAAGTCCAAATTAAATTTGACCTAATTTAAATTATATACCTCATGTGCGATATAATTGGTAAGTAAGTACAATGTAAGATTATTGGGCTGTAGCCTTCTCCTAATGTTGCTATGCCCAACAGGGTCCATAATTAAGTTATATATTAATTACTGTAATAGCTTAAGTCAGCCTATCAACTGCCAACACATTACAGGGAAAGGCCCAATAGCTTCAGTCACCTAGTGGACTCATTTGGGGACTCTGATAACCCATTCGTCCACTTTGGTAGCGAGCTTCGGCAGAGGCCTTCGAACTTAAAATACGGCCCACTCGTATTTACACTAAGCTCTGCTAGTCCTAACTCGTATTTACGGCCGAATCCTATATTCAAACCGAGGATAGATAAGGCTTACTTCGGGTTAAAAATTGACATTTGCCCATGTGTCGTTCTTCTTTTTTACCGACAATAGCCTGTCTCTCATCTTATTAAGCGTCTCATTAGAGTATGGATAATTATATTTTTCGTGTTTAATATACGTCCATACTTTTATTTATGTAAGAGTACCAAATAAGTGTGCTCTTTCTTTAACCCACGTTGAGTGGTCATCTAATACTTGGTCTCGGCTGAAAACGGCCACTCTGTCAGTGTTTCTGGTAAACCATATTAAAAAGAATAAGATATTAATGCAGGACAGGAAGCATTAATTCGTTTTAATAAAGAATAAATGCAACTTTTTTTGAAATCGAACAATGAAACCATAGTTATTGATAGTTCAAAAATCTAAAAAACCGAAAATCGACGGTTTACTGTCGGTAAAAAAGAAGAACGACCCTCCATACAAAATGTGTCAAATTTTAATCCGAAGTAAGCCTATCTGTCCGCGGATTGAATATAGGGTTTGGCCGTTAGTAGGGTCCAGGGGAAGTGAGGCCAGATCACTCTCGCCACTACTGCTAAAGAAGTGAAATACGAGGGGCGTTCAATAAATTCTCGGTATTGGTATCTTGCAAACCTTTTTAGTAAACTTCTTAATACTGGCGGCGAAGAGTCATTCATTGACAGTAAAAAAAAGTAAATTTGAAGCCTACACGTTCTTCTGTTTTTCTGCTACTGCTGAACAAACGTGATCACCATGAGCGATTTTACAATGATAATTAAATTGGAGCATCGAGCCGTGTAAAATTCTTGACTAAACAGGGAAAAAATCAAAAGTGTATTAAAGAAGAAATGGATTTAGTTTACCGTGAGTCCGCTCCTTCATTATCTACTGTCCAAAAGTGGTCAAATGAATTTAAGCGTGGGAGGGAGAGCAAAGAAGATGACCCTAGACCTGGTCGGCCTGTTGAAGCTACTTCACCAGAAAACATTCAAAAAGTGGAGAAAATTATACTGGAAGATGGTCGAGTGAAGGTTAGGTCTATAGCACAAAAAACCAATATTTCTATTGGTACAATACATGATATTATCCACGATCATCTTAACATGTCCAAAGTTAGTGCGAGATGGGTACCACGAATGTTGACGCCGTTTCAGAAGCACACGCGTGTTGCTTGTTGTTCCGACTTCATTGAGCTGTGTGGTGAAAACACTGATGGTTTGCTTCAAAAAATTGTTACCGGAGATGAAACTTGGGTTCATCATTATGACCCTGAGAGCAAAAAAGAGTCGATGCAGTGGCACGTTAAAGGAACACCTCATCCCAAGAAATTCAAAGTCGTCCCCTCAGCTGGCAAGATCATGGCGACAATATTATGGGATTGTGAAGGGATATTATTAATAGATTATAAAGAAAAGGGTTTAAATATTCCAGGAGAGTACTACGCTAACATTTTACTCCAATTACGGGAAGCAATCAAAGAGAAGAGGAGGGGAAAATTGACCAGAGGAGTGCTGCTTCTTCATGACAACGCCCCTGTGCATACTTTCGAAACACTTACTCACCCGCCGTACAGTCCAGACTTGGCCCCCAGCGACTACTTTTTGTTTCCCAACCTTAAAAAGGATCTTTGTGGACATCGATTTTCTAATGATGAAGCGTTGAAGGCAGCGGTGCTGGAGCATTTTGACACCAAAGACAAAAAATATTTTTATGAGGGGTTAAAAAAACTAATTGACAGATCTTAGTGAAGATCTGAAGATCTTAGAAGTGTATAAACATATGGGGGGGATATATAGAAAAATAAAAATAAAACACTAATCGTATGCTTTTGTTTTCCTTCTCATACCGAGAACTTATTGAACGCCCCTCGTAGGTATACCACCACTACCGATACCAACAACGGTCAACATTGTTCGTTTGGCGCCATCGGCATCGATCATATTGGTATTACGTTTATCATTCTAATAAACACATGGATCATCAACGAATTTGAAACTCGCAACAATGAAAGTGGATCGTCACTTTTTAAGTTGCTATTTATTTTATAGATCTAATGAACAATATTAATTGAAGCGTAAGTTGTGCGCCGATTTGTGTAACGACACATGTATCTGAAATACGGTGATTGTGGGACAAACCTTTAAATTATTCAGCATTTAAAAAGGATTTATGAATGAACCTTCCACTAAATCCTGTTTCGAAATAATCTATGCTTATTACGCTACTTATACGTTAACATCTACTTTATTCATGTCACAGTTTAGTCTCTTTTTTCGATTAACTCTTCCAACGTCACAAGTAACACAGGGACAAATTACTCATATACCCACCTAACTTTCGAGGGGATATACCGTAAACAAGTGCTAATTTCAAGTAAAGCGTTGCCACCTTGTCCGTAGTATTTTATGTTTCCCGAAGATGCGAAAATATTCCATTTACCTTGTTTTTTTTTTAAAGCCGAATTTTATTATTATTACATAACATTTTTAACACTCCAAATTAACTCAAATGTTCAAATCCTTCGGGTAGGTACATATAACTGATTGTTGATATAGCAACGCACAGCGCAAACCTTGAAATTTTGCACATATACGAGTATCTATGCTACACGCACATATTATACTTTTCCTACTCCTGTACTTATATCTGCCATTTATATAGTCACGAACACTAATATAAGAATATAGATAATATGTCCGCAGAACATTCCGTAGAAAAGTCTATCTAGTCTATTCCCCTTAACAGCACTTGTGCTTTTTTGAGCCAAAACGATATGCCTAGCTGCCAAAGCTTACACCTAGGTTAATTTGACCAATCAAAATACTTCACCAAATTAAACCACCAATCACAATACACATTGACTGTCAATCGGAACGTTAGGTTCTTTTTGGTATGTAAACTCTTTTACTAATTTAACTCTTTAAAAAAAACATTTTATTTGGTATCAACCAACCAGAACGCAGCTATATTAAAATCGACCAATCAGGTAAAAGAATTCATTTCTCAAATCATTAGGTGTTTTTTAGTCCCTATTTCACAAGTTAAATCGATTGTGCAACTTTTTTCAAAAATATGAAACCTGGCAAGTGCACATCAATTTAAAAACAAAGTTAACCATAGACACATATTTTGTTGTTCTCGAATGTTTCTCGCTCGTTTGTTGTTCTGTGCTTCGTTCGTTCGTATTCTAACCTAGGTATATTAATTTATTTTTGCATTTTATTTAAAACCTAGTCGTAGAAAAAGTATTGTATGCAACGGTGTATAACTAAGTCAAAAAATACTCGTGGCGTCTTGCTTTACGATGTTCGCCTGCGGCTCACATCGTAACCACACCACTCGTCTTTTTTGACCTCTCTTATACAACTGTTGCATAAACTACTAGTCTACACTGTCCATTAAGGAAGGATTTTTGGGGTAAAATAGGGGATGAATATTTGAATATAAAAAGTCAGTCAGTTTTAAAGTCAGAATATTCAAATTTTGACTTTAGGTCGTGACGATTGAAAATAAAGTTATACGTGTCTCAGCGTTTTTGACAATTTCACCCCAAAGGAATGAAAAGGGGTAAAACTGACTGATCAGTCAGATCGATCGTCGCATAACCTAAATCGCTGGACCTTATAAATTTGTTGGGAAAATTTCTTAGGTACCTACCCTTGGAATGCACTATGAAGGGATTTTTGGAAATTCATCCCCTGAGGGGTTAAAATAGGGGGTGGAAGTTTGTTTGGAACTATAGTCATTTTTGTAGATGGAAACGTGGTAATTGGTATTTAAGCTAATTTATAAATATAAAAGTAAAAATTACAACTTACAGTGATTTTGGAACCAAAGGCGAGAAATGGGGGGTAGAAGTTTGTATTGGAGACTAGCTTTTTTGAAGTAAGCATCTTGGTAATCGGTATTTAGGCTACTTACCGGTTATAAATAAAAAATACAACTTTCAGCGATTTAGAAAAAACTATCCCAATGGAGTAAATGGGGGTTACTCTGTCACGTTGCAAGTCTGCAACGACTGGATGGATTTGGATGAAATTTAGAATTGAGATAGATTATACCCTGGATAAACACATAGGAAAATCCTATCCCGGAAAAATTAAAAGTTTCCGAGGGAATAACGATAATATGGTTGATGTTTTTTTTAAAGACATCATTCGTGTCATCTTCTTAGATTACGGTGACGCAGATTTGGAAAATGATGTTAAATTTGGAATTCAAAATAGCGGCGTTGATGATTGTTATAAAAATATCGACATGGGTATCATTTTCATAGTTTATAGGGACCTAGATTTCATTATATCGCTAATATAAACAAGTCATAAAGGACTTCATAATATGAAAAATAATACGCCATATTATGAACTTAAATACATGTTTTATTAAACATCTATACAGGATGTACTTGGAAGTGTGGGTCAAATCGAACAGATACATAAACGCAGTCATTTCCAATCATTTTAACAAATAAGTGCTGATTTGATTCTTGTCGGTTACGGAAAGCTATATATCGGAACATTTTTTTTATCTGTAGGTAACCCTATGGCCTTATTTTATTTTTAAATAGATTTTGGGATACTCGTATTGTAACTCTCCTAACATGGTACTTTGTGGTATCTATGTATATTGTATCCAGCGTGAGATATATTTTTTTACACCTATGTGATCAATTGATCATGCAAAATATTATGAACACTAGTCTCTGAAACGTTTAATGAAGCTTATATCTCACGGTATGTCGCATGGCGATCTTCGACGATCAGTTGCCGTACAGCATCAATGTTTTCCTGGGTAACGGCTGTTTTTGGTCGGCCTTCACGATGCCTATCACTAAGACTAGAGTAACCGCGTTGAAATTCCAAATACCAACGTTCCACAGTCCGGATGCATGGTGCTTTATTATTAAAAACCGTAGTCAGCTCTTAAAAGCACTGAAGACGCGTTACCTTTTTAAAGTTGTAAAAAATATCCATTTTCACAACTGACTTGTCAACTTTGAACCGGCGCTGTACTAAAACGATTCGACCGATCGATCTCGAGACATTATTTTGTTTTCGAATTCTAAATTCCAATATTATAAGATGATTCTAGTTTTTTTTTAATCACGGGAGTTTTGCGAACGACAGAAATTAAAAGACAGCCCTCGTACGACCGGACTGTTTCTCCCACGGTCGGTTCTATGTGGCGTGCTCCCGTGTAAGTTCACCTCAAAGTTTGTTTCTAGTACTACCACTTTCAAACATGGTAAAAAAAATGGTTGTGTGTAAAGTAGGTTTACGGACGATAATACATGATAACGTAAAATTATAAATTTACTCTGTATTTGTGTTGACTTTTACTATTATCATTTAATTCTATTTCTGACGACCTCAATGTAACTTCATATAATTTGACATGCCATGTAATTTATACTAATTTATATTAAAAATGTTATATTGAGTTAAGTATAAAATCTGAATCTGAATATGAATCAAACGGAACGCTTAGGCCGATCTTGCCTCTCTATCGCTTGTTCCGCGCTCTCGCCTGCACACTCGGCTCAGGCGGAACGTGACAATGAGTCACACTTTTTCCTGCGTGCAGCCGGCGTTCATCGATTTATAAGACGTTATCACGTCAAAAAATGTTTATAAGAAACTTTAACAAGTAAGAGTATTAAGTTGTTGAACACTTCATTTGCTTAACTATCACCTTCTACCTTACATCTGCTGTTTAATACTTAGAGTTATCTGACTTGCAATGACAAAGTCAGAACAAAGTTTGATTTGAGATAAATAGGAACATGACAAGCGTATCCGAACGTAGTAGTAGGTAAAAGATTGTTATGAGGAAGACCAGTTGCGTTATATTCAAAGTGTTTAAGTAATCTACTGGATGATTTACCTACTGCATCGTCAGTTTTTACCACCGTATTTCTGTCCTTCAAAGGACTTCAGCATTTATAACCTCAGCTTGGTCGTTATCAACTCTTCTACTGCTGTTATTTTTACTGTAGTGCATCTTAACTAAGGGCCATTTAAGTCACGTTTTTATCTCATCGGCACGTTCCCCTTGGACCTTTCGGAAAAGCGGGATGATAAATAAGTAATTCGTTAATTTTGGGCATGGGTTTAAGGCAAGTGTGAACTCTTGCATTGAATTAACGAAAAATATATGTTTTTGGCCAAACCTGGTATTTTTTGCTCAATGCATTCCTGCAACTTATCTAATAGATTAGCGTAGTATTCCGTTCGAATTCAGAATACCGATGCCATCACTTTTCCAGCTGATTTCACGGCTTTGGCTTTCTTTGGAGCCAGGCACCCATATTCTGTCCACTGTTTCGATTCTGGTGTGTAATGATGAACCCAAGTTTCATCCGTTGTTACAAATCGTCGTAAGAAATCCGATCTATTTCTTTGTAAACGTTCCAAACAGTGTTGAGAGTTTTGCGTTCGAATTCATTTTTGATCGAGTGTAAGTAATCGCGGCACCCAACGGGCCGACTTTGTCATAATATATAGGTTATTTTTTCCATATATTCAATTCTTCACAAAGTATACTCGTATGATGTACCTATAGTACTTCCATCCCAGAATCCCAGACAATAATGCTGCTCTGAAATCTACCAATTTATAACGTCTGAATATATATATCTTTAAAATTCAGCTGGATCTTGAATTGTAGATACTCATTGTTTTGCGCAGGGAACGTCCCATTATTTTAAATTTTAAATCAACCCGAATTAGACGCGAGCGAAGCCGCGGGCAAAAGCTTGTTAAATAATAAATCAGACTTCGGCAACAAATAGAATGCTAAGCTAACTCCATGTGCATCTGTTTAGTCCACAAACAAAAATACTGTTTTACCAAACAATCGTCCTCGTGTTTGATATCAAACTCAAACTCATAACATAACACTTATCTGACAAAAACACACTGCGATACAACAGGCACAGTACAAAATAAAATAAGATATGACGAGAGCACAATTAGAAATGTTGCATTTTAGTATGCCATAGTATCTTCAATAATACTACCTGATGATACCACGGTACATTAGGGGTAAAGTCAAATAAGACTCAGCTTATAATTCTGTAATAAGTCCGTGGGAGTCTGTCAATAACTCGACAATGGCGAAATACACCATAAAAGCAGGGAAAGCTTTTAATTAAAATTAGAATTGCATCTAGGACCACTCTACAAATAATCAAACCCAAAATAGATGTAGTTTTGGAAATTTGTAATCCTTCTTCCAGTTTAGGTAGCTGACTTGTTGGGCAATGATTGTTTATGATGTTGGTACTCTGAAATTTCACTTTGTTACGGATCCATTTAGAAAAAAATACTAGGTAATTGATGGTTAAATAATACGATTTTGATAATTCATTGGCCCAGTCGGTAGGCACCCTGCCTGTGAAGCTAGCGGTCCCGAGTTCGATTCCCTTTCTGGGCAAATATTTGTGTGATGGGAATGATTATTTGTTACAGTCTTGGACGTTTTCTATGAATCTAAGTATTTATTTCCCATGGTATAAACAAGCCTAGAGCTTAGATTGGGACTATATCGATTGGTGTGAGATAGTCCCCTGATATATATATTTTATTATTATTTAAATAATGCTTTTTCTTGTCTTGTTTACTACACCTGTAAATAAATCGATAAAAACGATATATATGCGAGATGAGACTTTTCACAAATAATTCTTCGCTACTCATATCAATAATACTTTTTGCCAAATGTCTAAGGTTCACACATTACAGGATACTATCGCAAATGTTCTCAACAGCACATCTCAAAACTAGCCCTACTCTATTACTATACCTACATGGTAGAAAAAACAAAGGCCACGTGAATGGCAACTACCTTAAATTTTGTAAATAGCAAATTCTACGCAAAGGAGACCTACTTTTATTTATGAAAGCAATAATTAATGCATTTATGGGTTTTTGAAAATATACCTACCTTAACTGGGAATCAAACTGGTTAAATATGACAAAATAGAAGGGTTTTTACGGTCTTTATTCAATTTAAAGGTGTATGTGTTATAGACATAAATTATCACGTTCAATTACCTTTTTGATCTGTATAATAACATAAAACACAACATTATTGTTATATAATATTACTTTCGATTCCCAGTTAAGGAAGAGGGAGGAATGCAGTAGGTATAGTTTACAAAAATAAAAGTAAGTCGTGTTTGCATAAAAACTTGCCATTTCCAATATTTAAGGTAATTGCCGTCCATGTGGCGTACGTTTTTTTTCACCCTGTATATTATGATATTTTGGAATGTATGGGTACTTTTGAAACTAAGTGTACCCAGTTAAGAACTAAAATTAAGATGCGGTACTAACTATAGTCATGTTTTTTTTTCCCTTTAGAAAAGTGGTGGTATCTCAGATACAACTCCTGTAGCAAGTGTGACCATATTACTAATAGGTGAGGATTGAATCTGCAACATTCATTGAATTTGAGGTACCGCTTATTGGTGTATGAGGGCAGTCTATAAATGTGACAATAGATACCATTTCTTATTTTTTATCTTTAACTAGATACTTATGTTTTTTTTTTAAACCACCCATCAAAATGCCGTGCATTACAAAATATCGAAATAATCTAGGGACCTATGGGGTTACCGGGTTAGAATAGTTTCACTCCATGTCTTCCTGTGGATGTTGTAAAAGGCAACTAAGGGAATAAAGGCTTGTAGTACTGTTAGGCGATGGGCTTGCAACCTGTCACTAATACACTGGTAAAAATCTTAGCACATTTGTGCAAAATGTGGTAACAGAATTATTAACAAGTTTTTAGAGTTGTAGGTAATTCTGTAGCTCTGTCTATCCCACTCTGGGAACGAAGACGTCAGTAAAGCTTGTCCCAGAAAAAAATGTTGCTCATTATTAGATGGGGTTGTATATCGGGATGAAATCTAAAGAGGTTTGAAAACTATGTTTCCCGTTAGGATGTTCTATAATGTATAAATAAAAAATAAAAAAAAACGATGTCAGTACTAGATGTTCAACGATGTCGTCGGTGCAAGAAAAGTTACACGATTTTTTTTTGTACAAATATGTTCAATATAAAGGCATCTCTGCGAAGAAAGTGGCATGGAGCTGAAAACGTCTACAACAACCGTTCAAAGGGTTTTAAAACGGTTCAGGGAGACAGGTGGTATACGGCGACGGCCTGGAAGTGGACGTAAACCAAGGTTTGTAAACCAGAATATCGAGAAGAAGATTATAACAGCTTTACAGAAAAAACCTACCCTCTCTGTACGAGACTTGGCCAAGAAGTTTAAAACCTCGAAATCTACAGTGCAACGAGTGAAGAAAAATTGTTCTATAACAACGTTTAAACAAACTAAAGTGCCCAACAGAAATGCAAAACGGTCAAAAGAGTCTAAAACGAGATCTAGAAAGCTTTATTTAAAAATTACTAAGAAAAAATATTGTACAGTTATGGATGACGAAACTTACTGCAAACTTGAATTCAAATGACTTCCAGGACACCACTATTATTCTGGGAGCGACAGAAAAGTAGTAAGTGAAGAGTATAAGGTTATCAAAATGGATAAATTTGGAAAGAAAGTTCTCGTATGGCAGGCGATCTGTTCACGTAGCAAACGCAGTACACCATATTTTGCTAATGGAACCATAAATGGTGATATATACCTGAATGAGTGCCTCATAAAACGATTGTTGCCATTCATTAAGAGGCATACTTCACCTGTCCTGTTCTGGCCTGATTTGGCCACGTGTCACTGCACGAAGGAAGCAATAGAGTGGTACAAAGCAAATAATGACGATTTTGTTGAAAAAACTCTCAATCCTGAGAGGATGCCCGGAGTTACGACCCATTGAAAAATATTGGGCTCGTGTGAAACAGAAGAATTTAAAACATAAAAGTAATGCCACTTTAGTTCAAGACCTCAAGCGGAAGTGGAATGAAGCTTCCAAACTGATCACCGATGACGATGTACAAACTTTGATGGCAGGGGTCAAGGGAAAATTAAGAAGTTTCTGGATGAACTAATCCTAAACTGATCTTTATGCATAAATAATAATATTTAAAGGAATATTAAATAAAACGGTATCAGAAAATTTGGTGAATTTTAATATTTAATATGGATTTTTTTTAAATTTATAAACGACATTTTTTACTAGGACAAGCTTTATGTATGTATTTTAAAACCTTACACATTTTTGATGTGTGTTATAAAAAGTTACTAAATGACAATCAGTTATCAATTTCAGATTTTGTTGTTTACATGAATTGTATTGGTATAATGAATGAACTAAGTATACGCCTTGTTATCAAATGAAAAATATGTATTAGGTCCATATTTTGGACATTCCTCTTTAACTTTAAATACAATTTAAGATAACATTTTTTGTAAGAGTTATATTTACTTATATCAAAACAACATAGTTTTTCAAGAAAGGTAATTCAACTATAACAAGTTGACAACGACTACATTAACCATGAATAGCTCACAAGGAACAGCGTACCACAATCTAACAAAGTACAAAAGTATCTTACCCATAGCTCGCGTACGCCTTCTTTTCTTGAACTCAAGATTAAATGATGACCAGTAATACACACAGTTCCGTCGACATCATCATGATGAGGGTATTTTAAATTCACCCCGTCTAATTTATTGATTGATATCAATTCTATGAATTCCATTAGGTATACTAATATTTTCGTCCCTAATTTAAGTTACAGTGATAACTGATAAGTGATAACCTAGCTGGTTGCAGTAACAACAAACTTAGAAACCTAAACCTATAAAATTAGTATAACAAGCATTTTGGTCCAACCTACTTTACTAAAAAAATATTATTTTAAGCCCAATATGATATCAAAAGAGAAGTAGATAGTATGGGAATAATTAAATAAAAACATACACTTTTTACGTACTATCTTTCATTTGAGTTTGACATTACGTACGTACACGTAAGAACGTACCATAATACGATACACATATATTTTAAACTTAGACGAATTATACCCTAGACCTGGAGCTCTACTTTGAAATTCGTAATTCGAACTTCGGATCGCCGTGTCACTTTCTTGCAAATTAGTTACGCATCGAGAGCAAAAGGGATAGCAATAGACGAAGTTCGAATTACGGATATCAAAGTAGATGGGTGAATATTTGAGAATGATTTATTTTGTTAGAAACATTCGTCTTTGCGATAAATATCGTGTTACCGCAACGCAAGCAATTATATTATTTAGACTAAAGACTAAGAGAACGAATTGTAAAAGAGGCACGTGTCGCTAAAGCTTATTTTGTCCAAAATCGAAAAAAATGTAAACAGTGTTGAGTATAATGACCAAGTGTGAGGAGAATGACAATTGTTGAGATTTCTATGATGCTGTGATGAAAAGAATGACACTGTCCATTTTTTTGGCATGAATAACAGACCTGGCAAAATGATTTTGTTTATTTGTGACTGTACTTGGGTGAATTTCAACAAGCGTCAAATTATCCTAATTTAGGTGGTATTTTTTATTTTGTCAGTAGGGTTCACAATTTTAAGTGTAAGGGACGTCATTAGTCATAATTAAAACAGTGTTAAAATGGCCCTTCATTAAACCAAGTCGTTTTAAGATATATCGAATTTACTAATTATATACCACCAAAATTGCTATTATCCACCAAAATTACTTTTCTAAGAAAAACACACGATCAATAATGACATATCGGGATAGTTAAAATAATAATCGTTAGGGAATCATTCTTCTTATTTTTTAAAACCAACAACGTATTTTATTTAATATAATAAATAGTTATTGTTTGGTGTTTATATAATTTTGGTGGAACAAGGAATTTTGACAATTTTGGTGTCTTAAGATAAGCCACCAAAATTGTATCACCAAAATTAGAACTTGTAGTTTTTTATTTTATTTAACGTGAATATTTTAGTTTTATACAGATTTAACTTCATATAGTTAAAAAAACACCATTAACATACTCAAAATAATTTAAACACAATTGTTTTTTTTGCAAAATAACAAGTTATCTAAGTTATCACAATTATAAAATTGTATTTCGTACCACCAAAGTTAGATAGGTACTTATGTACTTAGAGGGAAGATGCAGCAAGACGGTATAAATCTTTCACCATCTAATCTATCTTTGGAACTGAACGCCATATTTATATTTGTTTGTTTAATCACTTTTCGTTCGATCATAAAATCAATTTTAATATTCACCACCAAAATTGACTATTTCGCAAGGACAGTTTTATTTACACTGTTCCAAGTTTCTTTTTATTTGCAAACGCAATAATTGTAATATTTTATAATTCCTTAACTAATAGGGAATAGAGGTAACTAAAATATCAATCTAGTTGAAGCTTAATAACTTTGTACCACGGTATATCAGTGTATGCGACAAGTACTGGACACGACACCAAAATTGATTTTAAACTGTTTTTTTTTTTTACGATAAACATGATAAGTGATTAACAATTTTAACTTTGGCTCAACATAGTACTTTGTGTAAGATTTTCTAGAAAATAAATAGTTTTCCAATAAATGTACTTTACACCCCAATTATCACGTCCGCCGCTAAAAAATGTGGTTGGGATAATTACCCACTTACATTATTTAGAGGCTTAGTGAAGGCTAAGCTTGACAACATTATCTTAATATTAATCAAATCAATCGAATCATGCAAAAAAAGGATAATTTTTTTACGTCTTAATTGAAGTCTGACCAAGTAATAAGTGTAATAACATTATAATACACATATACATTAAATCACGCCTGTTTCACAGAGGTGGCAGAGACCACTTCTTTCCACTTGCTACGATCTTGACAAATTTCTTTCACTTCTTCAACATTCATACATCCAGTCATGCACGCACGTTGGTTTCGGGTACCGTAAACTGGGGTTACTTTAGACCTAGGGGGTAACATTGACCACCCCAAAAACCATCTTAAAAATTTAATTATTCTCTTAAATGTTCCATCAGAAACAACCTATTTATATTGTTCTAAAATAATTTAACAATTAAAGATGTTTACCACTAAAATAGTCATAGTTTTAAGCGTGGGCAATGTTACCCCATAGGTCTAAAGTAACCCCAGTTTACCGGTACTTAAGATTCGGCCCTTTTCCATCTCTTTCGTCAATCTTCTTTCATCCATCCTTTCCAAATGACCGAACCATCGAAGCATGCCCTTTTCAATCTTAGTCACTACATCTTCTTTTATTCCACATTTCTCTCTGTTTTTTTCATTTCTTACTCTATCAATCAGTTTCGCACCACACATACTACGCAAAGAGCGCATTTCAACTGCATTTACACGACTTACATGCTTGTCCTGCCACACCCAACATTCACTACCATACATCAGGGTAGGTGCCAGCACTCCATTGTGAACAGCCAGCCGGGCTTTTTGTGAAACGCCCTGTCTGCTCACAAAGGAGTACAGGGCCCCATTAATTTGATTGCCAACTCAACAGTCAGTTGTTTTTTTAATATTGCTTATATAATAATAAACTTAACCTAGCATTATATAAAACAATGAATCTCACATAAAACAAAAAAATAAATATATTCATGCGTAGTTGAGCAGGAAAATGTGTCAAAACTCACAAGAACTAATAAGAAGTAGTACTCAAAAAAATTAAATTTTTGAAATTATACTTACCTATGACGGTGCATAAAAAGTTTCGATACATTCTCCTACAGAAACTGTGTGTGACAATATACAATGTTTACATATTTTTTATGACTAAGTTATTATTAAGTTATAAATTTAAGTATTTAGTTTAGGCCAAGCATTTTTATCTGTTAGATAGTCCTTGACCCTATGGTAAGCTTTAGACATCAACGACTTTTTTCAAGTAGGTTTTAAGTAAGGTAAGGTGGGGGAAGATTGAATGGTTTTTTGATGAGATGGATAGTGTTGTGTTAATACCCTCGTAAAATAAAAAAATATTTACTTCCTTTCAATTGCATAAATTGGTAGGTATGAGCAAGGGCTATATTTTTGTAATCTGTCGATAAAACTCGGTTACGCCTATTCTAATATATAAAAATAATAAAAGCAAATCAAATTTTGTCTAAAAAATCATACTTCATACTTGGTGAAAAACAAACGCGGGGTTCTCTTAGTATGGAGAAAGTAACTCTGTGCGTTTAATCAAACATTTGTAATGAAAAAAAAAATTAGCATGTAGCTTTAAAAACTTCCTTATTTCACAGTGATTCTAATCATGCAAGAAAGCACAAAAAAATATATGAATTAATACATGAATTTAGATATTTTTCGTATCACGGACATAAGGAAAAACGGCAAAAATTCCGATTTAAATGATCAATATCTCGGAAACTAATAACAATTGCTGAACATACATAGGAGCGAAATCGATAGCTTATGAGCTGCTCTATTAGCCCTAGGCGGGTTGACGTCGGTTTCTGGGACACCCTGTATACTGTTAAAGAAATATATAGTACGCAAAAATTCTATATTTCGGTCATTCCTTATAATATGTATGCAGTTTGGGTTGGTAGTTTCAACCAGATTTTAAGCACCAATGTAGTTGGACTGGAGAAATAGCATTTTTCAGCTCTGATAGTGGCCCCTATAGCAGGCAGAATGTTAGTAAGTAGTAAATATTGCGCATTATATTTAATAAAGTAATTTACACACTTTTTACAAAGTTTTTCTTCAAAATACTATATTTTCTTTCAGTGTACTATATTTTTTGTACCTTGGGCTTGAAAATACTATATTTGCCCAAGAAATAGTTGGCAACCCTACTCTGCACCCACCCACAACTTAAGACCCACAATAATCTGTAGAAAAGTCTATGAAGTCTATTCCTCAAAACAGCATTTGTGCTTTTTTGAGCCAAAACGACATGCCTAGGCATGTCGTTAGCTGCTAGCTGCCACAGCTGACTAAACCTAGGCCTCTTGACCTGGGCCTCTATTCAAAACGGTAAAAACCATAGGTATCGTGTTTGAGCTGTTATCCTATTGTCACTATTTTGATAGCTTTTATTTACTTGACTGTAATGGCGGCTGACGTCATTACAATACCATAACAGATTAACTACGATATCGTTTTTACCGCCTAGCATACCGGCCCTGTTATCGTATTGTCAACGTTTTGATAGCTCTTATTAAGGTGACATCAATGGCGGCCGAGTTAAAAACAACACCATAACAGGTCAAATACGGTATCGTTTTTACCGCATAGAATAGAGGCTCTGGGTTTAAATATAAAGCGATAAACACAAACTTTACAACAAAATACATTTTTACCAACATAAAAAACCATAGAATTCATAGCGTTTATTTAAAAAATTATACAAGTAAGTAAGTGCATCACTGCCTTCTTATGAAAAACATTTTTGAATATAAAACGTGGCAAGTGCACGTCAATTTAAAAACAAAGTTAACCATAGACACATATATTGTCATTTTCGTGTTTCCCGTTCGTTCGTTGTTCTATGCTTCGTTCGTATTAGTTACCTACATTATTTGAGTGCGTGCTAATTGGCCTTCGGGATTCTGCCCCAGATGAAGATGGCATTCCTTATTCTTTTATTAAAAATTTATCGTCTGAGGCTAAAACATTTTTTTACTGGAATAATTCCAGAATCTTGGAAGAGGCAACTGGTTTTACCCTTAGGTACTAAAGCCTGGAAAGAATTGTTATTTTCCCTCTAGTTATAGACCTATAGCTCTGTCCTAAGTTCTCTGCAAGCTGCTAGAACATTTAATTAAAAACAGGCTGGAATGGTTGATGGAAAGCAATTTGATTCGAAAAAGTACGCCTAGGGCGGCCCCTTCCGACCCTTCCACTCACTTTCGATCTGTATATCTCTTTCGTCAATCTTCTTTCATCCATCCTTTCCAAATGACCGAACCATCGAAGCATGCTCTTTTCAATCTTAGTCACTACATCTTCTTTTATTCCACATTTCTCTCTGATTTTTTCATTTCTTACTTTATCAATCAGTTTCACACCACACATACTACGCAAAGAGCGCATTTCAACTGCATTTACACGACTTACATGCTTGTCCTGCCACACCCAACATTTACTACCATACATCAGGGTAGGGGCCAGCACTCCGTTGTGAACAGCCAGCCGGGCTTTTTGTGAAACGCCCTGTCTGCTCACAAAGGAGTACAGGGCCCCATTAATTTGATTCCCTGCATTCACCCTCCTCTCGATATCCTTCTCACACTTACCATCTCTTGTAAACATACTTCCCAGGTACACAAATTCGCTCACTTGTTCTACTAATTCACCATTTATATTTATCACGCACTCAGTCATCTCCTCATCCTTCTCTATCACCATGACCTTGGTCTTGGTAACATTTACTTTCATCCCCTTTTGCTTAAATCCCTCATTCATCACTGTCACCATCTCCTGCAAATCAAGTACCGATGGGGCAAGTATAACTTGATCATCGGCATATAAGAGGCATTTGATTAGCAACTCTTGCACACGCAAACCCTTATCATACTCTTTCAAATCCCACATACAACTGTCCATGAATAGATTGACCAGCCATGGTGAGGCAACACAGCCCTGTCTAACACCTTTACAGATGTTAAACCAGGCCGAGTATGCCCCATTGATTCTGACACAGGCTTTGGAACCCTCATAAAGGGACCTCAAAGCCTGCACCAGGTTGCTGCTCACTCCATACATAGACAGCACCGTCCACAACTCCTTTCTATCTACCCTATCATAGGCCTTTTCCAGGTCCACAAAAGCACAGAAAACCTTTTGGTTCACCGCCAAGAACTTTTCTGTGATGGACCGTAGTGAAAAGACCTGATCCGTACATCTGTGGTTGTGGAGATGGGGTTGAAATTATAAGTCCGTAAATAACACAAAACACAACACAGATTTAATTCACAATAACGTAAATAATAGAAGGAGAAAATGTTAGTAAATCACCACAAAAGATCGAAAGGAATTATACAGAAAACGGAACTAACGAATACAATCACCGATGTTATTATTAGCGTGAGTGTCCGAGTTAGGTACTTAAATTTAGCGTACGAGCGGCGGCGTGCTTAATAGAATAAATCAAGCTTCGGACTGGTGACGCGGCGCTCGCTCCGACTCGGTGGCGCTCGGAAACGTTCGGCGGGACATCGGCGATTCGAGCAGCCATCGCGTGAACGCGTGATGCGCGGTCACTAATATTAATTCTAGGATTGTTTGTCCGCTCAACGTACAAAATATTAAATATCACAATAACATATTTCTTAGTATTTAGGTTTACATTGTTATTTGTTATGCATGTTGTAAATACATATATTAGGATTTATTTATTTATGTTAATTATATTATAACAATAACTAATTAGGTAAGTAAGTATTATTGAGTTAAGATTAAGTTTTTAATGTTAAGTTTAATTATACACAATAAAATCATTATCATCAGTATCATCACAAATAGGTAGGAAAGTAGGTACTGAGTACACTACATCACCCCCCCTCCAGAGACCGTCTAGGGCGATAATAATCGGGCGGGATAACGAACGTGACGTCCTGAACGCGTCGTTTTGACGACGTCATCCTTGGCACCCGGTAATGTCTGGTGGTTTGTGAATGAACTGGTGGGATGAATGTTTGTGTAGGTGTTTGCAGAAGTATGAGGCGAGGTGTCTGGATCGAGCAGTATGAAGGCCGGTTTGATACGGTCAACGGATACTGTTACCTGTTTACCCTTAACCATTATTTTGAAGGTGTTATCCTTTCTCGTGATAACCTCATAAGGACCTGTATATGTAGGTTTCAGAGATCCCCCTATCGTGTCGTCTCGAAGAAAAACGTGAGTCGATGTGGACAGATCTTTAAAGATGAAGGTACTGCGCTTACCACTGTGCCGTGAGGCTGGTGATGGGCGCAGGTCTCTGACGAAACTGCGAAGCCGTGACAAGTAATCTGTCACGTCAATGATTTCATCTGGTCCTGGGTTGAAAAGTTCACCTGGAAGTCGCAACGGTTGCCCATAAAGAAGTTCAGCCGTGGAAGCCTGAACGTCTTCTTTATAAGCGCTACGTATTCCTAAAAGGACAAGTGGAAGTGCTTCCACCCAACTGCTTCCTTTGTGGCAGGTGATGGCAGCCTTGAGTTGCCGGTGGAGCCTCTTGACGAGACCGTTTGATGCGGGATGGTAAGCGGTCGTTCTTCGGTGCTGGAAACCGGCTATAATGGCTAACTGCTTGAAAAGATCCGACTCAAACTGAGCCCCTCTGTCAGTCACTATATCTGCTGGGCAACCGAAGCGAGATATTCAGCCGCTCAGCAATGCTTTTGCCACCGTTTCAGCCGTAATATCTGCCAATGGTATTGCCTCTGGCCACCGCGTGAATCTATCGACGGCTGTGAGACAATAGCGCAAACCATGACACATCGGTAACGGTCCTATTAAGTCTATGTGGACAAAAGCTAGTCTCGACTGTGGTAATTTGAAACTACCTATAGGAGGCGAGTCACCTTGGAGCTTTGGCAGGCTAAGCAAGTACGTACCCATTCTCGGCAGTCTTTTTTGACTCCGGGCCAGACGTAACGCTCAGCAACCAGCTTGGCGGTGGCTTAGCGCCGCGATTGCTCAAAGAGTGGAGACTGTCAAACACTGCCTTACGTAGTTCTTTGGGAATGAATGGTCTCTGAGTGGAGCTATTGACATCGCAATAGAGGTTACTCTTGAGAACCAGGGATATTTATTCTTTCCAGCTGCAGTGACGAGTCTGCCTGTAGCTGTTCCAGCTCTCGGTCTGCGAGTTGAGCAGCAGCTATCTTCTCGGCAGGGACAGGCTGTGAGATTTCCTCTATGCGAGAAAGCGTATCCGCCACGACGTTATTCTTACCGGATATGTGCCTGATGTCTGTCGTAAACTGGGCTATCAGGTCCAGGTGTCTAAACTGTCTTGGCGAGCAATTTTCTTTACGAGAGTGGAACGCGAAGGTGAGAGGCTTATGATCTGTATAGATCGTGAAGTCTCGAGCCTCCACCATGTGACGAAAATATTTCACACTCTCGTAAATCGCCAGAAGTTCGCGATCATAGGGAGAGTATTTTACCTGTGCTGGAGTAAGCTTTCGAGAAAAGAAAGCTAATGACTGCCAATCGTCGTCCTTTTTCTGCTGGATGACTGCTCCGATGGCCTTATCTGAAGCATCAGTCACCAACGCGAGCTTCATGTGACAGTCTGGGTGAGCCAGCATAGCTGCCTGGCAAAGACCGTCCTTGCAAGCCTGAAATGCTGCACTGTCTTGCGTAGAAAAATGAACAGGATAGGAACCTTTCACGGAACCGGTCAGCAAAGCGTTTAAAGGCGCTTGGTGGTTGGCTGCGTTCGGGATAAACCTGCGGTAAAAATTAAGCATACCTAAAAAACGACGCAGCTCTCTCACTGTCTTCGGCACCGGGAAGCTCTGAATAGCGTCAACCTTGGATGGCAGCGGCGTGGTTCCTTCGGCTGTTATGCGGTAACCAAGGAAGGTAACTTCAGACACGCCAAAGGTGCACTTCGCTGTGTTCACCACCATGCCGAAGTCTTTGAGTCTGCGGAAGAGCTGATGTAAGTGTTGCTCGTGGGTCTCCTGATCCTGTGAAAAAACCAAAAAGTCGTCGAGATAGGCGTAAACAAAATCCAGGCCCCTGAGCATTTCATCGACGAAGCGCTGGAACGTCTGGGCGGCGTTACGGAGTCCAAACGTCATGAATGGGAACTCGTAGAGACCGTACGCAGTCGTAATAGCGGTCTTCGCGCTGTCGTCAGGGTGTACGGGGATCTGGTTGTACGCTTTTACCAGGTCGATAGTTGAAATAATTGTACTACCGGAAAGGCTGTGGGAAAAGTCCTGTATGTGGCGGATTGGATACTTATCCGGAATAGTCCGGGTGTTAAGCATCCTGTAATCGCCACATGGACGCCACCCATCGTTTTTCTTTGGAGCCAGGTGGAGTGGAGAAGACCACGGGGATTCTGATGGTCGGCAGATACTACTCTGTAACATTGCATCAAACTCGGCTAACTCCTCCAATGGCAGATTTGACTGGGATGCGATGATGCTCTGCATGCTGGTTGGCAGTCGGCTGGTCCATATTGTCCGAATAAAGTCATCAGGGACACCAGGTCCCGCTAAGCTTTTCAGACGTCGGAGGAACTGTGACGGTTTGCTGTCTCCCAACTTAATGACGTCTTCGACTATTGATGCGCTTTCAGAGTCCAACTGGGCCAACGCGTAATGGTATTTTGTTGAATCCACTGTAATTTTGGCCAACGCAAATTGACTTTCTAGTTGCACGAACCATAACGCTGGCTTGTCAGGATAAAATGGCGGCAGCCTCACGCCGACTCTGCTAATTTCCTTTTCGTCTTCGGACATGGTAGGTATGTTCTTTCTCGGGGTCACCAATGTAGGATGAGATGTTAATAGAGAGATCTCTCTCCAGGCGGGTGTTATGCCTGGGGACCGCAGTCCATTGGGATGAAGTTGGAAGTGGTATATATGTCAATCGACTTTAGAAACTTCGTTAGCGCGTTGTAGGATCCTTAGTTCCGCTGTCTGACACTGGTGGCGCTAGCGAATTGTTGATACAAGTTTCCGTTAGATGTCGCTAGGTCGCCACATCATCCCCCCTTTGAGACCGGAGGTTGATGGTGATGTGATGACGTGCAGTCTGTGCGTCGAATTGCCGCTTGCAAGTGCCAATGGATGTCTCCAATAGTGCTCACAGAGCCGCGTTGGCGAGCGTAACAGGAGAAGAGGAGTGTGAGTGGAGTACACAGTGAGTCGTGTACCTGCTCGTGAAGTACTCGTTGTAGGACGCAGTGAGTCGCGTTGTTGAGTGTGATTAGGGTGCACACTGTAGACACCAGGCATAGAGATGTGACAGAATGCTAATGGTGCACAGTGAGGGTTAGTCTGGCTTGCTGTGAAACTGCGTCACCCAAGAAGAAGGTCGTCAGGTTGCGTAATTGTCCATTGTCGAGGGTCACCAATGTAGGAAGACAATCACGTCGGGGTCACCAATGTGGTTGTGGAGATGGGGTTGAAATTATAAGTCCGTAAATAACACAACACAGATTTAATTCACAATAACGTAAATAATAGAAGGAGAAAATGTTAGTGAATCACCACAAAAGATCGAAAGGAAATACTACAGAAAACGGAACTAACGAATACAATCACCGATGTTATTATTAGCGTGAGTGTCAGAGTTAGGTACTTAAATTTAGCGTACGAGCGGCGGCGTGCTTAATAGAATAAATCAAGCTTCGGACTGGTGACGCGGCGCTCGCCGCGAAGCGCGGTGGCGCGGGCGCCTCCGACTCGGTGGCGCTCGGAAACGTTCGGCGGTACATCGGCGATTCGAGCGGCCATCGCGTGAACGCGTGATGCGTGGTCACTAATATTAATTCTAGGATTGTTTGTCCGCTCAACGTACAAAATATTAAATATCACAATAACATATTGTAACAACCCCCCCTGAAAAAGGAACGTCTTACGTCAACATATAATATTCTTTAAATTAAATCCTACCTAACTTACACTACTAAATCCTAATTTCTACTAAATACTACATCGTGATTTGGCCTCGTGATCGTCTAGTGTAATGCGAACCCTACTTTGTGATCCTGACTAGTAACTAGTGATGCAACGAATACTACTTTTACGAATACGAATACGAATATCAAACCTACTATTCGGCGAATACGAATACGAATACGAATATCTCGCCATGGTAATCAAAGACTTATTTATTTGAATAATGTTTACTCTTCTAATAATTAAAATTTACAACAGGCAAATTTTTATTTTAAAAACATAAAATTTGTAGATTTTCTGGTTTTAGGCGATTTCTTTTTTCAGTCTGGATGTTCCCAGCCGTTGAAAAAAGTCTTTCCGAGGCGACTGTACATGGCTTCAGTGAAAAATATTTTTGGGCGAGCTTTTTCAGACTTGGAAAATGGACATCTTCTCGCCAAAAGGCCAAAAATATTAGTTTTTAAATATTCGTATTAGTGTTCGCCGAATACGAATATTCGGTAAATGTCTTCTATTCGGCGAATACGAATATTCGTATTCGTATTCGTTGCATCACTACTAGTAACCTAAGTACTTTAATGAGCAAGAGATTACTATTTCTTATATTAATGATTAAGTACCTTCTTCCTACTGGTTAAACTTATTATTTAGAGATACTTCGGGAAAGGACTCTTTGTTATAACTTATGAAACTAAACTACATCTTAAATTAATTGTAACCAAGTGAATGCCTCATTTATTCTTAAATTGAGCCATTAGATCCTCTAGGAAGATCTTGATTACTATTAAAATGATTTAGTCAAAATAGAACAATTATGTTGCTTCACTAGACAAGTTTAGTAACTACTTGTTTCACTATGGGAAAAGGATAAATATATATTAGCAGTAAAGGTTGGGCACCTCCCCGCCCGTTCCGCTGCTCTCAGCCATTGCTATAGAGCTCGCCCGCTAATACTTATATCTATTTTTACTTAGTATATCACAATAATTTATTAGCGTTAATACTTGTAGACTCGTTCCAGTCTATATTATACTTTGACTCTACCAGCATTTCCTGAGGATCCCCATTGAGAAGAATATGCCGAAACAAACTCAAGGGTCAAACTCCTTTAGAATAATTAATTAGATTCAAATTCATCAACTGGAATTTGTAAACATTATCATAAAGTTCAGTCCAGATCTCTAAATAAATTCTTTAACCACATCTCTAAATTAAACTAGTATCTTATATTATTTCCTAATAATAAAACTTAGGTGACTTTCTCTAAAATTCATAATCATAGCTATCAATGTTCAACAAAACACCAACAGTAAACCTAATGTAGCCCAAATTATGGGTATGTTAACCTTTAACTCTCAGGTCTAGAACAGGAGTTATGAAATCACTTTCCATAGCCATTTTTAGCACTATAACCATAGTACAAACTGTTAAATTTACAGCTATTATTTACCTTTCTCAGAAAGGCCATCTCTCGACAAATAACTTTTAATTATAAATAAAATATGTAAAATCCTCATACATGTAGGTACTGCTCCCACAGTAATTCGATTACAACCTTTAACTAAGTAGGTAGTTTCAGTAGATGGGCAAATGACCCTATAACCTGATATTGATTTATCGAGTTTAAGAATAACACACATAATCAGTGCAGTGAGCTTCCGAGTGGCTTGTTATATCAATAGACTGGTCTAGTCTAGTGGCCTTTGGTCGCATCACTATCTGGAGGTCCTAATTATCATAGCATCCTCACAAGATGGAATGTACCCAAACTAAGTACACATCGCTTATTTATGTTAGAGGATCCGTGGAACCATCTAGCAAACATGTAAGTACAGTGACCCTCTGAACGGCCTTAACCAGTAACAGGAAAGCCTTAGCTTTGGTTTGTACTGTACATCCCTAACTGTTAACGATGAATTGAAAGAGAACAGACCAACCCGTAAGTAAGTATCACTCAGATCCTAGACCTAGCTAATGTAAAAGATAGTTTGTGTAAACCTCGTATTATTTGCTTTCCTAGTATCTTATAAATAAATATAACTATTTTCCGACCACAAATACAATTCCTATTGCCTAGTAATTGTCTCAGTACGTTCTCAACGGCCCTATTTAGCTTCAACCTGGTGTGGACAAATTATGGCAATTACTGTAACTTGAAGGGTACCAATTTCGACGTTTTGTTTATTACACACTCGGGCAACTAGCATCCCTTTATCAACTAGTGATCCACTAAACGTCCACTTAGATTTTCACTTGCTCTAACAGAGGTCTACCTTAACCTTTATAATAGATAAACTCCAAAGGCATACCAGTAAAATTTAGCAGAACACAAACGCAACACTATTCAAACACTATTTCCTACCTAATTCTAATTTGACGTTTCTTAATTATAACCACTAAATATTTATAGCTTATTTCTAAGTATCCGAAATTGAAATGCTAGTTTATATTTACCAACTTCAATAATCTTGATTGTTACGTCATCGACAGCGGCGATGTGAAACAAACCTTGTCAAAATACGTCTAGCTACTCACGTTACGTGTTTATAAGTCTCTCACGGTGTAATGAAAGAACTTCTAGCTACTTACCTAATAACCCTAGCTTCCTATCGGTCTATTGTTTTAGTCCAACTAAAAGTCCAATACCTACGACTTTTACGATTACGTTAAACGTGTGAGTGATGTATGGCTATTCAGGTGCAATAATAACCATCTAGACCAACTAAGACCTAACATAATAACGACTTCGGAAACCAAATTTCCTGTGTGTAGTCCTAAGACCCATCAGCCGGCTATTGCTAACCTTTAGTTGGCTTCCAGGTGGAAATAATACCTAACGTGGTCGATATATAAATATATAGATAAGGGGGCCAACGCAATGAGGTATTCCACGTACCACCTCCACTACCAGAATTGGTTCGGATTCGTCTACGTGGATTCCTATGAAGAGAGTAAACGGAATACCACTAGCGTTATCTGACAAACCGAATAAAGGCGTCAGAGACCTTGTAACACGAACCCTCTAGACCCACTCAGTTAATGATATGAAACCATCCGTTTCCTGATTGTGGACACCTTCAGGTCTCATAACATAACCAAAATGTGAGCGTAGGTTTTCCTTTCCGAATATTACGCTGCCTGGAGCTCTGTGTACTTGGCTACCAATAAAGGCGCCATTACAGAGTTCTGGAAAACAAAATAGAGTTAATAAACTTATAAAAACAAACCAAAAGTACACAAACACATATTATAACACATTCCCATAGACACTGTTTAGTCTTTAATACTAGAGCTAAACCATCTTCGTGCTAGCGATTCTCGTTAACTTGTAGCGATACCTGTACGCTACATAAAGCGACACACAAAACATATCAACACCTATTAAACACAGAGCACAAAATAATTAAAATAAACGAGACAAAATGGACGATACAAATACCCAGTGACAATTTTCCACACTCCCCCTCGACGTCTGTATAAAAAGGTGACGCTACCATTTTTCGTAAGCCCTTATATAGACTTTTCTTGTCATGCGCACTACGAGACTTTCGAGACATCATAGACCAATGCTAAATCATTCGTATCACCCACTATTAGAGATTATTTCCGTTTGCATTCCATTTCCTAATTTTCGCGTTACCTGCGCGAATATCCAGGCGTCGGTGCGCTAACTTTCCCGCACTTATAGTTTTAACTCTTTCGGTACAAAGTTAAACCTAACGTAACGAGTAACAAATAGTGCTCACTTTCCTTTGAATTTATCTCTATCTTTTTTATTTATTCGACTTCAGTTACCTGGACACTCTTTGTTAGGCTATAATAAATAATATTGCCTCACTACAAAAGAATTTGTGCAATCCTTTCTTAAATTTATTTTATGAAAATAAACGAATTAAATTTGTTTAATTGTCTGAATATTATTAAATCGTCAACAGATGTTTATCATGCGTTGTATGAATAAATAAAACAGCGCCATCTAGGTGACTTGAGGGGTACTCGTAACCTTCGCTAGATGTCAATTTTAATTGTCTAGTCGCCAGAATAGTTTCTTAGATTCTCTCGAGAGGTCGCTATACTTAAATCGTATGAAGGAAATATTATCGATCCCTATTTATTTGTTGCCGAGATCAACATGAGTTTTAAACTTGGGATTTACACTTGTGTACCAGTACAATATTTCTTAGTTAAATACTTAACATTAAAAACTTAATCTTAACTCAATAATACTTACTTAATTAGTTATTGTTATAATATAATTAACATAAATTAATGGTTTACATTGTTATTTGTTATGCATGTTGTAAATACATATATTAGGATTTATTTATTTATGTTAATTATATTATAACAATAACTAATTAAGTAAGTATTATTGAGTTAAGATTAAGTTTTTAATGTTAAGTTTAATTATACACAATAAAATCATTATCATCAGTATCATCACAAAAAGGTAGGTAAGTAGGTACTGAGTACACTACACATCCCATTCCCTTTCGAAATCCCGCTTGTACATCCCAGATTTTGTCATTCGTAACATTCAATACCCTTTCAATTAAAATCTTCGCATATACTTTGCCGACAACACTAAGGACCGCGGTATCACGCGGTAGTTTTTGCAGTCTTGCTGTGACCCCTTTCCTTTATACAGAGGGACGATAACGGCCTTGACCCAATCTTCCGGGACTCGGCCGCTACTCCAACATGCATTGAAAAGACGGTACAACAGACTACCCACCACGCCATCTCCTCTCCTCAGCATTTCTATCGACACTCTATCACAACCTGCTGGCTTTCCCGCTTTCATACTTTTTAAAGCTTTCATTATTTCACTCATACTAATCACACTTTCATCTTCGCTACTTGCATATTTATTTACTCATGCTTTCTGGCTCACGACAAATATCTTCGCATTCAAACAAGCTTTCAAAATAAGTTTTCCATCTATCAAGCATTTTTTCTTCCTCACATATTAAGTTTCCAGACTCATCCCTCACCGCGCTTAATTTAGTTTTCTCCGATTTCCCCCGAGCCGAATTAATTAAGCTCCAAAAGAGTTTAATATTCGACTGGAAGTTGTCAGAGAAACTCCTATCGTACTTTTCATTCAGTAAATCTTTCTTTCTAGCCACAACTTCTTTCACTCTTTTCTTTGATCTATTATACTCTTTTTCTTTCTGTCGCTTAGTTCTTGTCCTGGCTCTACAGCTACAAAATCCAACCAACACTTTTTCTTCTCTTTCACTACATCATCTACCTCTCTATCCCACCATTCCGGACGTTTATTCTGTCTTTTCCTTCTTTTTACGACACCACATACTTCAGTGGCCGATTTGACCATTCCATTCTTCATAATCTCCCATACATTATTTACATTATTCTCAACTTAACTGTCTTTCATCTTATTAACACATTCAAAACAATCGTTCAGCTTTCTTACGTACTCATCTTGTATAACTTCGTCATTCAGTTTCTCTACTTTTATCCTCTCTAACGCAATGGTAGGTACGGGAACACGATGGCGCGAACGTGTGAACAGACCCCTTACTCGTGTTACCACTAAGTAGTGATCTGAACCTACGCTAACTCCTCGAAATGCTCTGGTATCTACAACTTTGTTACGCAACCGTTCATCCACAATCATCAAGTCTATCATAGACTTCTCATTCTGCCGTCTCCACGTATACTGATGAATCTCTTTGTGATCAAACAAAGTGTTTGTCACGCAGAGATTCTTGGCCAAACATACATTGAGAAGACATTTGCTATTCTCGTTCACTCGCTCATCACCATACTTACCCAGTACCGATTCATAACCATCCCTTTGCACGCCTGTCCAACCATTAAAATCGTCTAACAAAATAATCCTCTCATTCTCCTTGCATTTTGTTGAAACCTCATGCAAACTTTCCCAAAACTCCTCCCTTTCTTTTTTCGATTTTTTCGTATCTGGGGCATAAGCCCCAATTACGAATAAACGGGTGAGACCTACCTTGAGTCTCACCCAGAGAAGACTTGGGCTCACACATTCTTGCTCTTGCATACATTCAGCCATTAGCTCTGTGAGTACGATACCAACTCCCTGACGACCGTGCTCGGATACCGGAACTCCGGACCACAAAGCCGTCAAAGTTCCGTGTGTGGACGTACTAACCCCTTTTTTCTTCGTCTCAGTCACACAAAGAACATCCAGCTTTCTGTCTTTCATCACCTCATCTAATTTATGTTCCATCCCTCCACAAACATTCATCGTAGCAAGGCGGCTTTCAGCGGCCCGCTTTTTGCCAACCCCCCTGCGAACACGGCGTGACACGTGGCAAACGGCATCGCCGCCGTTCCGATCCCCGGAGGGATCCGAACATACTAGCACTCTTTTGCCCCCCCCCCCCCCCCAGAGTACGAAGGGCTGCCCAGGCAAGGCCTGGGGAGGGATTCTCTGGCATTGCCAGTACCCTCCTGGGGTATAAACCGTGCTCGCATGGTCCATTATGCAGGGTCGGGTTTGAATTCGGAGTTTTCCTTCTCCTAGATAGGTAGCAGCCCAATGCTGACGACGCCTATCCCGCCGGGTTTGAATTCGGAGTTTTCCTTCTCCTAGATAGGTAGCAGCCCAATGCTGACGACGCCTATCCCGCCGGGTTTGAATTCGGAGTTTTCCTTCTCCTAGATAGGTAGCAGCCCAATGCTAACGACGCCTATCCCGCCGGGTTTGAATTCGGAGTTTTCCTTCTCCTAGATAGGTAGCAGCCCAATGCTAACGACGCCTATCCCGCCGGAATTGTGGCTGTTTTAATAAAAATGTAATTATGTAGTTTTGGCATGGATTCCAAGCCATTCCGGTATTGCTGGTAACAAAATGGCTGACTCGTGTGCGAAGGAGGCTACTCAGTCTGGTACTCTCCTACATTACAAAAATTATTCTTTTGACCTAGTTTCCATGGCTAAGCCCTCGCTAGCAAAATCTTGGAATGACGTCTGGTCCTCTTCCAGTATTCAGAAAGGTCGTCATTATGCGTCTATCCAACCAAATATCCCAATGAAGCCTTGGTTTTTCCGTTATCGTCATGCTGATAGATTTGTGACCACCACCCTTTGTCGCCTTCGCTTTGGTCATGCTTGTACCCCAGTCCACTTAGCTAAGATCAGGATCAAGGATAGCTCTCTTTGTGAGTGCGGTTTGGACAAAGGCTCTCCTGATCAGATTTTCTTTTCGTGCCCTAAGCTATCATGCTCACTTTACGACTTAATCCCTTTGGAATTTCCTCGACCTGTAAATATGAATAACTTCGCTTTGCTGTCTGTGTGACTCACCGCTCTGCCTGCTCTGTTCGGTTCTTGCTTCGTGTGTACTAAATGAACTAAGAGCAGAAACTTTCCGGAATAGTTCGTTCTAGTACTGTGACGGAAATTCATTATTTTTGGCTCTTAGTACATGTACTACACCTACAACCTTAATTTAGAGACAGTTTGTACAATAATTTTGTTCGGGATGGTCTATCTAATATAATCCTAAATTAGTGGCCCATACATTGTCGAGTGGAGCGAGGGTGAGGTACCATGGATCTCTCAAATATCTATGATACATACATATATAATACCACGCCTCTACAGGAATTAACCCAGCTTGTTGAGGGATGTCTGTCCGGGCTCCGACCGGCTGACTTATGCAGGGAGAGCATGGGCGCCAACTCTCATGATGGTTCACGAGTGGCATTTGATGAAGCTGTGGATAGCGCCACAGCCGATACCTATTGTTCAACCATCCATAGTATTCGCAAATTCGCAAGTAGGTTCCGACGCTATCTTTACCAGACTAGACGCCTATAAATTGTTCATCGCACTCGCAAAGCAAAAGGGCAAGAAATGTCGCCCACTTGATGTGAGCTTAGAAGACCGAACTTTAGCAGTTCTGAATTCTTTAGAAATACATACGGAGTACATAAAGGACGAAAGACTCAAAGATGTAATCTCTTAACTTACCAGTATACAGGGTGTAAGGGACGGCTTACCGAAAACTGAAACCAACGAGAAAATTTTCGTTTTCCCGGGAAAATTTCCACTGGATTTCAGTTCAGTACAATGGTCTGAAGCTATGGTTCAGACCACCTTTCATCAACAGTAATCTTCTGACCTCCTTCCAGCTCCATCATCAGGTCAGCACAATGTAACTATAATATTTTTATAGTACTTAACTTAAAAAATCAACTGTTCTGTCATGCATTGTTTAATTAATTTTGACTATGATATTTGCTCTCAGTTTTGTCAAAGACTGAAGATTTCCCGTTTTCATTTATTTTATGTTTTGAGCAGAATTAACACTCGGGTATGATCGTCTCGAATTTGAAGTGGGAAATCTATTGTTTGACTTTCGAAACGATATGCATCATGATGTTGTTCGTTTCTATACGCCGATCTGACACAGTGGAACGGCTGAACCCATTTGGCTGTAATTTTTTTGTTCGTCATTGACAGTCAGGACAAGTTTTGTATGGTAGAAAATAATTGAAAAATCTAACGGGAAAGTCAGAAATTTGCACCGGGGCGAAGCCGCCGGCGGGCTGCTAGTACTGTTTAAAAATAAAGAAACAGACCTGACTGGAGGCTATTAGGGCTAAACCAAGTTATGTTTCTTACGGTAAGCAGTAAGTAATTTATTTTTCGAGCATAGCAATGTTGTTAACCTCCTGAGGTTCCTTGAACTAATAATAGTACATAATACGGCCATTGAAATAAAGATGCAAAGGCAGTAAAGTGGAATTTCTTTTGTTTTTGTTACTAAATACTGATAAAATTTGAAAATTCCATTGACAAATTTCCTTGTACAGTCGAGTTCATAAATATATGAGCAAATCCGAGGCTTCAAAAATAAATGAGCATAGAGAGGTACATATGCATCTGAACATATTAACTTGTCAAAAATATATGTACATGGCACCTGTCATATTTATCTGAGCAAGTCGCACAATAATATGTGAACAACGAAAAACTTATAAATATCTGTACTAATATTTTTCAAAATTATTTGACCGAATGAAAATACACAAATACCTACGCAAAAGTTTTTTCAAATATTTATAGGCATATATTGGCACATAAATATGTGTACTAAGACTAACGTTTTACAATTGTATGTGAATACGTAGAAGTTCATAAATTTCTAAGCAAATATAAGATTTAACTGGCTTAACAGTTTGAGTCATCGATGAGTATCGTACTGTCAAATCATACATTTGTCTCTTTCACCTTAAGAACGACATCATAGAAGAAACCTTATTGTCATTAGTATTTGCTTGCGGCTTCTTACCTATTTTTGCTGTTTTCGATTTATAAGCGACTTGAAAGGTGTGTGTGTGGACTGAGGGACCACTAAATTTTTAATGGTTTTTATTTTACACTTACTAGTGTAAAATTTAGTAGTAGTTGCGAATTACTTTGTAAAAAAATCCTGGAATTTGTAAAGATTTCACTAAAAAGTTATACAGCCAAAGGTGTGGTCCCTCAGTTCACACACTGAACCTTCCACTTCTGGGCTAGTGTTTAATATGCTGGCTTATTTTGATGTTACAGATTTAGTTAAAACATGTTTAAACGGATTCGTAATGACCGAAACGTAATTTGGCAATGATTATACACTTAAACTGCCTTCCTTCTTTGGTCCCTGAGGGACCACATAAAATAACTAATAAATCGGTACATTTGTACAAAAAAAATATGCATTTTTCTTTGCAAACATTAGTAAAAATCGCAAGCAAGATTATAAAAGTTAGGCAAATGCACAACTATTAATCAATTTCGTCAAATTTATATTTGTTTGTGGTCCCTCAGTTCACACACTATGAATTAACAAAATAATTAAAATTGTGATGTAAAGATGAAGTGGACAGAGACGTAGGTAGATCGTATAAAAATGTTATTTTATAAGTTTGCTTTCATTTGTGTTATACGAAATAACCTAGTTGCAGCCATAATAAACCTTATGTACTAGGAAATAAGAGTCGCGTTGAACGCAAATAACACAATGTGGGGTGGCATAAGACTACGACGAAACCGGTCACCTATTTTGCAACTAAGTTAAATGCATTCATGGCTTAGTGGTGCGCGGCTGGAGTCGGAGGTCGTAGTATCCAAGTTCGATTCCACGCTATGGCAAAATTATGTTAGTTTCTTTTTCTTTATTTTAGTGACTCGTGTTTGATATTTTATTCTTAAGTTTGGGTCATAGGTGGGTTTTGAAATTTAAACGACACTTCGACGGTATACACTAAGGAGGGCACACAGTTTGCGGTTGTCTCGTGTGTGAATTCTAGAAATATTTGGAAAATACCGAAATTACTTCTTTGTGACGACAACTATAGAAATCATATAGTAAATTATTATTTTGTGTGTGAGTGAGGCTCAACAAAGGGGTAAGTTTAGGTTGTAAGATTTTATAATAATCTACCTACTATGGAAACTCATACCTAATTAGATTCTAATCAGTTATTCGTTTAACTTTGTAGCTTGTCGCAACGCCCTTTTTACCGCTGAGGGAAATTAGAACGACCGAGCTAGACCTTAGGCACAGGGTTAGGCAGAGTACCCCGTCGACCATCGGACGAAACCTCTCCTGGCGCCCTCATTCTTAGATATAAGTTAGATTAGACCTAGATTTAGTTAGCATAGTCTTCTATTACGTGTAGCTCATAAGTGTAAGATTAGGATTTTAGTTAGCTTATAGAATAAACATCAGTTGTTAGTACATTGTGTAGCCTTATTTTTAGTTACCCTGCCTACCGTCCGTAACAAATAGCGCCCAACGGAAAAACGTTATTTGTAGTAGTTTATGTTTATTTTTTGTAGTAGTAGGCAGGCAGGTCATTGTGGTGTTCATTAATTGTGGTTGAGTGTTATTGGTAGTTTTTTTTAAATCACATTCGGGTATAGTTCATACGTTGACTAGCAACTTGTTCTGCTGTTATATTTGTAGTGTTTCCATTATAAGATATACTAGGAGTTATAATTATTAAATTACTGGTGCTGGTCTGGAATTGTTTAGTTACGCATTGCTACATAATTGTTTTATTTAAATGTATGTGTAAAAATAGTGGGTTTTTTGCCAGTTTTTTTTTGTTATTGTTTTTAATTGGTTAACTATAGTTTGAATTTATAATTATAGCTCTTGCTTAAGATTGATTTCTACTTTCAGGTTTATATTAAATATAGTTCTAGTAATTTGCTTGTTAGGTGTGTAGAGATAACGAGAGAATGGACCCATTTTATTTATTAAAAGACGAACTAGAGTATGAGCTGGTGAGCCGTGGTATTAAATTAAAAAGTAGTACGGTACCTGTAATGAAGAAGTTATTGAAGGAAATAATGCTTTCGGAGCAATCGGTGGGTACCGCTTATGAAATAAAAGCTCCACCAACATCATCAATTAACTTTGAGCTGGAATTGTGTTTGGCAAAGCTTAATGTCCTTTCGAATTACATTTCGGAGTTAACCGGTAAGCCTGATAGAACGATTTTTAAACGTTTGGTCTCCAGACTGTATCACGTACAGAATAGGGTAAATTTGGTGAAGAATGAATCGGAGGATGACAATTTACGAAAAGAGGCGCTACTACAACAGTGTCAGGTTCTCTTGGATAGGTTAGAAAAGCAGGATGATATTGTGGAGGACGAAAATTTAACAGCTCTAGACAAAGAGATTTTACAGGAAACGTTAGGGGACTTGGGTCTAGACATTATAAAAAAACTAGAAGGTGAGGCCAGCTCATTCAAGGACGGTGGGGGTATCTTAAAGGGAAAAGTAGGGAATAGCAATCATGACGTTGATAATAGGCATGATAAAAGTGTGGGTTTTGCGCCGGCCCAGTGGGATCAGGAAAGAAGTGTTAGGTCGAGATTGCTGAGGTCATCTACTATCGATGAAGATTTCCCGAAACGAAAGTTAGTGCCTATTTATCAGTGGGGTCTCAAGTTTTCGGGAGGAAATAACACAAGTATTAATGCATTTTTAGAAAGAGTCATGGAGTTGAAAGAGGCAAGAAATGCATCTGATTTTGATTTATGGCGTTACACTATTGATTTTTTCGAAGGGGACGCATTAATTTGGTATAGAGCGAATAGGGAGTATGCTAACAATTGGGAGGAACTGGTTAGATTGCTAAGGCGTACATTCCAGAAACCATACTACCAGGAGGAGCTTTTGGCAGAAATAAGGGCAAGGACGCAGGGCTGCGGCGAATCTGTGCTCATCTACATTTCCGTTTTACAAAACATGTTCAACAGGTTACCTAACAGAATTACGGAATCAGAAAAGGTACAGATTATACTTAAGAATTTACACCCATATTACCAACAGGCTGTCTGTAGGGATCATTTTGCTTCTGTCCCTGAACTAATTAGCGTCCTGCGTATTATAGAAAGGACAAAAATCAACTGTGACAATTTTGAACCCCCAAAAACCGGGAAGTTTACGTTAGAACCAGACCTCGCTTATCGAGTGGTTCCAGAAAAAGTAAAACATGAGCTAAATGATCTAGAAGTTACAGAAGTACAATCGGCTACAGTTGCGGTAAAGCGATGCTGGAATTGTCGCGAAAGCGGTCATGTCTTTAGAGAGTGTGGTGTTCGTGTTCCCAAGCAGCGACTTTTCTGTTTTAGGTGTGGTCGTTTTGGAGTGACCTCGAAAGACTGCTCGTGTAAGGGAAACGATCAAGGGGGAAATTCGAGTCCTGCCAATTAAATTTCTCCCTTAGCCGTAAGAGTAGTGAATGGCAGACATGGTTAAATACAGTTAAAAAGTTTTTCGGACATAGTGATAGGGATTTATGTCCATTAGTTGTAAAAAAAGGAAATGACAATAGGTCTTATGTTGTACTGAACGTTCTAGGGGTAGACTGTGAGGGGTTACTAGATTCAGGGGCAAACCGGACGGTTATTAATGCTCAGTTTGCCGAGGTATTAGGAAAACTGGGCCTGAAAGCCACCACTATGCATCCAGTGGGTATTGCAACAGCCGATGGAGCAACACACGACATTACAGAAATTATGGATGTTCCCATCAGCTTTGACAATCAATTTAAGGTATTGTCTATAATGATAATGGCAAATCTCACGCAACCTTTGATCTTGGGCAAAGACTTTTTTGATGATTTTGGGGTAGGTCTGCAATTCAAGAGTGACAAGATGTTTGACAAAGCACAAATAGATTCTCTAGAACTAAAAACTCCGGCAATTATATCTAGAGATGATCTAAGCGATCACCAACAACATCTTCTAGGGGAATTGGTAGATGAGTTGAAACTAAAGGTAGGTAATGGCTTGGGGAGAACTGAAATTTTAAAGCATGACATAGACACTACTGATCATAAACCAATACATCAGCGGCAATACAATTTTTCACCAGTAGTAAAAAAGGAAATAGAAAAAGAGTTAGATGAGATGCTGGCTAAGGATGTGGTAGAACCATCCTACAGTGCGTGGTGTTCTCCCGTGTTAGTGGTTAAAAAACCAAATGGGGAAAATCGTTTGTGTTTGGATAGCAGGCAATTGAATAGGGTTACAAAGCGGGACACCTATCCACTTCCGAGGGTGGGCAACATTATCGATAACTTGCGAAATGCAAAGTTTTTGAGCACCATCGATTTGAAGTCAGCGTTTTGGCAAATTAAGTTGGAAGACAACAGTAAGGAGAAGACTGCCTTTGCGGTTCCAGGCAGAGGCCTTTTCCACTTTAAAGTGATGCCGTTTGGGCTGGTAAATGCGTCACAAACGCAACAGAGATTGATGGATATTTTGTAACGCCGAAGATGATAAAGTTTGGGCATATCTGGATGATATCGTTATTTGTTCATCGGATTTTGAAGAGCATATGAGGTTGTTAAAAAAGGTGATGACTACTCTGCATACGGCTAACTTAACAATTAATATCGAGAAATGCAAGTTCGCGAGACCAAGTCTACGTTACCTCGGATACATTATAGACAAGGATGGTCTTAGGACAGATCCGGAAAAAGTTGAGGCCATAATAAATTTTCCGAGACCAAGGACATTCACGGAATTAAAGCGGTTTATTGGTCTGGCCAGCTGGTATAGACGTTTTGTCAAAGATTTTTCGAATGTAGCGGCACCATTGCACGATTTGACAAAGGGCAAAAAGACAAAGAAGTTCATCTGGACAGATGATGCCGAAACAGCCTGGCTTAACTTAAATCCCACCAAAAACATAAATGTAAAAAAGGAGAGCCAAGTTCAATACAAAAATTATTCTCTGCTGTGGGCTTCGCCGCAAAAAGAATGGAGATCTGAGATTGAGTGCCAAGTTCTATGCAAAATCCAAATATGTAGTCTAAGGGCTCACTTGGCTGGTTTTTCCATACGAATTATTATTAAGTACCTACTTTTACACAGTCATGGGAGAGCCTTATGTTCGATGGGTAGTTTCTACCAGCAAGCCAAATTTTCGGAATAATAAAATAAGAACCGAAAGGTAACAGGTTTAGAACATGCGAAGGCTATATAATTAGTATGGGAAAACCAGCCAAGTGAGCCCTTAGACTACATATTTGGATTTTGCATAGAACTTGGCACTCAATCTCAGATCTCCATTCTTTTTGCGGCGAAGCCCACAGCAGAGAATAATTTTTGTATTGAACTTGGCTCTCCTTTTTTACATTTATGTTTTTGGTGGGATATCATTACTTTTTGTAGGTAAGTACATATCCTCGTAACGCCGTGGGTCCTTTTAAAAGGACAAATTCAAAACTAAAAGTAGACTTTATAAATATAAAACAATTGCATTGCCAAGCCCACAGCAGAGAATAATTTTTGTATTGAACTTGGCTCTCCTTTTTTACATTTATGTTTTTGGTGGGTACCTACCTACGTAATAAAAAGATAAAACTATTTGCTACTATCAACAAGTTCTCAAACTCAGAGTTAAGTAGGTATATACACCTACTTACTTTTAACTATACTTAACTTACCTACTTACTAAAAAATACAATTATTATTTATTTAAACTATTGCCTATACTATACTAAACCTACGTACCCACTTATTATAGGAATTGTAATAATAATAAGTATATACACCTCCCTACTTATAACTATAAAATTATTATTTATTTAAACTATAGCCTATACTATAATACTATACGTACGTAGGTACCAACTTATTAAAGAAATTGTAATAATAATATTACTACAAATTATAAGTTTTCCTTAAGAAAACTTAGCAATTTCGCAGCATAAATTGCAACCTTATAGGTCAGATATCGAGAGACAACCGGACGGACAGCAAGCCGGCGCTCGCGCTTGTTAGCGCGGCTGCCGCTCGCTCGGCCACGTTCGCGTCAACGGTTCGATTCGATCGTCACAGCGCCCGCGCCGCTCCGGCGTCACTCGGCGCGCGCGCGTCGTGTATATACCGAAAATCTAAATGCCTATTATTTTATCATTATTTATGAGTAGGTAATGATTTTACACTATTGATGTGCGCTAAATATAAAAATAATAATTAATCCCAGTTAATAACGTAGGTAACCTAAGTAATATTAGGTATTTATGTTAAGCGTTCATAATAGAATCTAATTATTTAAAAATTGACAGTTTTTTATTTATTCCTTTGTATTCATCTAATTACCTATCTGCATACCAAATTTTAACTCTCTAGGTCATCTGGAACTGGGTTAGAGTTTTGGTCTATAGGTCAGTCAATGATAAAAATGAGGAATTTTGGACATTAATATCTAAATAACCGTTTGAGATAAGCTTATGAAATTTAGAACACATATGTATCTCGCAAGTCTCAATATATGAGCAAAATTTGATACGTTTATGTAAAATAGTTTTTGATTTATGAGGGGGTCAAAAGTGGCTCCAAATGGTTCGTGTAATATTACACACGGTGCGCCTCGCCAGTTCTGTTTCTTGAACTTGGCTTGACACGCTCCCGCGTGTCTAGATTAACGTCAACACCTGTAGTTACATGTCCGGACTACACAAAGCCGTTCACCATCCAGTGTGACGCGTCAAATACGGGCATAGGGGCAGTACTCTGTCAAAAACTGGATGACGCTGATCAACCAATTGCATATCTAAGCAGAAAATTGAATGAACGCGAGACTAAATATTCGGCGTCGGAAAGAGAACTGTTAAGTGTGGTGTATGCAATTGAGAAGTTCAGACCTTACATTGACGGAGTGCATTTTACGGTTGTAACTGACCATAGTGCACTTCTCTGGCTACACAAGATGAAAGACCCACACGGCAGGCTGGCACGCTGGGCTATGAAATTGCAGCAATTTGATTTTGACATTATTCACAGACCAGGTAAATGCCATACGGTGCCTGATGCCTTGTCTAGAAGCCAGGGGACTCAAGATTTCGAAATAAATACTATCGAAATATTGGACGAGCACAAAGACGATTGGTATCGGAATAAAGTCATACAGGCAAATGCTCAGGATCAAAGTTTGGGCTGGTCGGTAATTGATGGACTATTGTACAAGAAAGTACCGATGAAACAGTTTCCTGATCAGGCGGATTTGTGGAAACTTTATGTGCCAGAGGCATTGCGAAACAATGTTTTACAGGAATTTCATGATAGTCCTACGGCAGGTCATTTAGGTATAAGGAAAACATATTTTAGAATCCGGCATAAATTATTTTGGCACAACATGTTGAAGGACATAAAGAAATATGTAAATGAATGTGAATGCTGTGCCAGTCACAAGGTTTCTCAGAAACTACCTTTAGGACAGATGGGCCACCACAGAGAAGTATCGCGCCCCTGGCAAATAGTAGCACTAGACTTGATGGGTCCCTTTCCTAAGAGTAAGAAATGTAACACCATGCTGTTGGTACTGACGTGCTTATTTAGCAAGTTCACTTTGTTATTTCCTCTCCGAACGGGTAAGGCGGATAAATTATGCGAAATCGTTAGTAAGCAGTTTTTGTTGTACGGGGTTCCCGAGTTCATAGTGTGTGATAATGGGAAGCAGTTCGAGTCTCATTTGTTTAAAGATTTAGCCTCCAAATGTAATTCCACAATTTTGTATACTCCGCATTATCATCCCCAAAGCAATCCAACAGAACGCGTAAATCGTGTAATAGGCACTATGATCTCTTCGTACACAAAATCTAAAAACCATAATGAATGGGATGTTCATTTAGACAAAATAGGGCATGCAATTAGATCAGCGGTGCATGAGTCCACGGGTTATACACCGTCGTATTTATTTCTTGGTAGGGAAACGTCGACTTCCAATTTGGTAACACCCTCGTTACAGCAATCTGTAACAAGCTATACAGACAAACGTAATGTCAATACAGCATGTTGCCTTGAAAATATAAAAAACAGGGAAATTATCTTTAAAAATGTGCAAAATAGGATAAGACGGGCACATTTCCAAAGCAGCAAGCATTATAATCTTAAGTCGAGACCGGGGACTTTCGAGGTGGGTGATACAGTTTGGAAGAGAACTAAATTCCTATCTAAGGCACAAAATAAATTTATGGCCAAGTTGGCACCAAAATTCGAAAAGGCGTTAGTTGTAGAAAAAAAATCGGATATTGTATTTAGGTTAAACAATGCATACGGCAAAAATGTCGGAATCTGGCACATTAAGGATTTAAAGCCCTATCATGTACAAAAATAAATAAATATAATTTATTTATTTTAATGAGGGAGAGGGCATGTGATGTAAAGATGAAGTGGACAGAGACGTAGGTAGATCGTATAAAAATGTTATTTTATAAGTTTGCTTTCATTTGTGTTATACGAAATAACCTAGTTGCAGCCATAATAAACCTTATGTACTAGGAAATAAGAGTCGCGTTGAACGCAAATAACACAATGTGGGGTGGCATAAGACTACGACGAAACCGGTCACCTATTTTGCAACTAAGTTAAATGCATTCATGGCTTAGTGGTGCGCGGCTGGAGTCGGAGGTCGTAGTATCCAAGTTCGATTCCACGCTATGGCAAAATTATGTTAGTTTCTTTTTCTTTATTTTAGTGACTCGTGTTTGATATTTTATTCTTAAGTTTGGGTCATAGGTGGGTTTTGAAATTTAAACGACACTTCGACGGTATACACTAAGGAGGGCACACAGTTTGCGGTTGTCTCGTGTGTGAATTCTAGAAATATTTGGAAAATACCGAAATTACTTCTTTGTGACGACAACTATAGAAATCATATAGTAAATTATTATTTTGTGTGTGAGTGAGGCTCAACAAAGGGGTAAGTTTAGGTTGTAAGATTTTATAATAATCTACCTACTATGGAAACTCATACCTAATTAGATTCTAATCAGTTATTCGTTTAACTTTGTAGCTTGTCGCAACGCCCTTTTTACCGCTGAGGGAAATTAGAACGACCGAGCTAGACCTTAGGCACAGGGTTAGGCAGAGTACCCCGTCGACCATCGGACGAAACCTCTCCTGGCGCCCTCATTCTTAGATATAAGTTAGATTAGACCTAGATTTAGTTAGCATAGTCTTCTATTACGTGTAGCTCATAAGTGTAAGATTAGGATTTTAGTTAGCTTATAGAATAAACATCAGTTGTTAGTACATTGTGTAGCCTTATTTTTAGTTACCCTGCCTACCGTCCGTAACAAAATATCCTAAAATATAAACATTATGGGAAGATTTGTCCACACACACACCTTGCAAGAGGTTGTTATCAACTGTAATGACTGGCCACTTACAAATGTTTAAATGATAAGCTGTTATTGAAGTCAATCTTCAATTGTCGATTGTGATTCCTGTGCGTTGCATTGAATATTAAATTATAGTAAAAACGTCGTAAGTGCATACGAGACACGTATACGGTTAATACCTTTTTTCATAAGCCTATATGAGATACGAGCTTTTTTAAAAGTAGTGACGATTTCGTACCTTGTCACAGTTTTTATTTATTTATTCGTATGGCGATTACACAGAAAAGAAATTATTTTTGTTGATGTCATGTCATGTCATATCATATGCAGATATCCAGGTTTCTTAGCCATTTGGCGGCGTCGGTGGTAAGGAGAATGAAGTCGTCAGGGTGACCAGGATAGGACCGCAGTGGGCATTCGCGCGTGATATGCTCCATGGTCTGGGACTCCGCACCGCAGTCGCAGCGGGGGGACTCGGTCCAGCCGCATAGGTGTTTATAGTGGGCGCATCGACCTTGTCACAGTAAATCAGTATTATACATTTCTATTGACTTTCATAGTGCTTGTCATTGTGACAAAGTCCGAAAGGGTACGTATATCAAGTTCCTCGACTGTAAAAAAAAAAAAAATATGATTTTTATTTTTAAATTTCATACAGCATACGAAATTATTAGAAAATTTAAAAAAATATGTAAGTATATTGAATGATAATGATTAAAAATATTGAAATAAACCTAAAAGTAATAAGAAAGCTCATTATAATAATAGAAATGAAAAAAAAAATACATAAGTACATACATACATACATACTTTCACGCCTTCATTCCCAGAGTGGGGTAGGCAGAGCTACAGAATTACCAACAACTCCAAAAACTTGTTGATAACTCTGTAACCACAATTTGCACAATTAGGCTAAGATGTTTAACAGTGTATATTAGTGACAGGTAGCAAGCCCATCGCCTAACAGTACTACAAGCCTTTATTCCCTTAGTCGCCTCTTACGATTTCCACGGGAAGATATGGAGTGGCACAATTCTAAGCCGGCAACCACACGGCTAAGTATATATAATAATATAATACGTATGCCCGGTTTTGAACCCGTGATCACTGCTTTCAAAAGCAAACGAGTTACACAGAAGCTAAAACGTGCCCTGACACATAGGTTGAAATTAGGCTTCAATTAGCTGTTATGCGTTCCGAAGATTCTGCTGAAAATCAAATAATTCTGTATTTTTGCCGAGAGGCTCCTGTCAAAATGATTGAAGAGCAAAACATGAGATAGATGTATGTAATGACAAGTCTGCACTCTTTTCGAAGATTGTCAAATGGCTTCTGGTATGTAAATATGGAAATTATGAACTGTCACCTCAGTGTTTTAAAAAATGATTTCGGAAAAACTAAAGTAAATAAAAATACAAGGATCTTTTTCTCAGATTTACATAATAATCCCTATCGAAATAAATTATAAAATATACCACTTCAAAAAACTATACTTACCCAATTGTAAAACGTTAGTACACATATTTATGTGCCAATATATATGCCTATAAATATTTGAAAAAACTTTTGCGTAGGTATTTGTGTATTTTCATTCGGTCAAATAATTTTGAAAAATATTAGTACAGATATTTATAAGTTTTTCGTTGTTCACATATTATTGTGCGACTTGCTCAGATAAATATGACAGGTGCCATGTACATATATTTTTGACAAGTGAATATGTTCAGATGCATATGTACCTCTCTATGCTCATTTATTTTTGAAGCCTCGGATTTGCTCATATATTTATGAACTCGACTGTACAGTGGGCCTTAGGAGGTATTAAAAATATTTTTAAAATTGCTCTGTTAAAATTTCAACGTGGCTTAAATACAAGTTTTAGTTTTTTTTTTTAATAATACCTTTGCAATCAATTGGCTCTATTTCAGGACCGACTAAATGACCGCTCTTTGATTTTTGTTTCTTAGATATTCAATTAAACGTTTTTAAATGTTATAAAATGCCTTAAGGACTTTTTTAACGAAAAAAAAACGCTTTTTTCTGTAAAAAATATATATAACTCGGATTAGCTCAATGCTTTTGAGCCAGTCCAGACTACGCATTACTATGCTCAAATACGGCTACAATAGCGTATCCATGGTAAGTAGTAAACGGATCATAAAAGAACTAGCTATCTCAACGACAGGCATTCCGCACAAAAGATATCGTCCTTCAAAGTGACAACAGAAATCCATCAAGACGAGCCCGCAATATTCGACGCACCACTCGCGTCACGTCCGTCCGATTCATATTTTACGATTCAAGAAATGTTACAAATGAAGAAAGAGGGTCATTGCTCCGTACGGAGTACGACGCAAACGCAGCACAACCATACCTGGCCGTCGCCGTCGCACAAAAGAAATAGTTAAGTTATATTAGAGCTCGCTCCTCCTCAAGTGCCATTAGTAGCGGCTCAAAGCTCCGGAGTCATTCCCGCTCCTACTATTTGTAGGAGGCAAAAAAAGTGCCTTGTCCACAATAATAATTAGGGGCCCGGCTCTCGAAAGCGCTCATAATTCGTCATTTTCTGGTCGGCCGCATCGTTTCTGAACGCATCCATAATTTGACGTTTCCCGTCTTAGGACATTTTTTCCCGTGAGCGGTCACGATGTGAACAATCGCGGGAAAATGTCGTATCTTTTACGTATGAATATAAACACGTTCTTACTTTGCTTTCCAATACGTAACACCTTATAAAAATAAATACACTTACACTTAACACTACGAGTAGTAAAACAAATTACCTAACTACATAGTATCATAGTTTAATAGCAAATAAGACCTTATATTCAAGAAGATCAATATATTAAGCACAACTAAGTTCGCAAAGCAGAATCTCGTCTTAATCTGACAAAATAATATTATCTTTTTAGGAAAACAATAAAAAACTGATTTATTTTATTTTGATTCGGCTGATTTTCTAATTATTAGAATTTGATTAAGGTCCTTGTGTAAGGACCAAGTGTCTTTGTATTTAATATTTTATTATTATTTTTTAGTTTATAACCAGACAATGTTGATTTGATAGCCGGTTTACTTAAAAATAAATCTTCATTAACTTTTAAATGTTTCACTAAAATAAATATAATGTTATAGTACTCTCTAGATGGCATCCAAGTGGGGAAAATACCTAAAGTGTTCGATATATAAATATATAGATAAGGGATCCAACGCCAAGGCTATCCTACGTACCACTTCCATTACCTAACTAGGTGCGGTTACGTCTACGTGAGGACCTATGAAGAGGATAATTATGAGGGACACCTCTAGCGTTGTCTGACGTACCGAGTTAATGCGTGAGAAACCTCCCAGCGTGTAACCCTCCGGACTCACTTGGCTAATGAGATATAACCGTCCGATTCCCGATTGTGGGACCCTTCGGGTCCCATCCCATAACCAAAATGTGAGCGTAGGTTTTTTTTGAATTCGACGTCTGCCTGGAGCTCTGTGTAGTCAACTACCATTAAGGCGTTATTACAGAGTTCTGGAAAACAAAACCAGATTAATAAACAAATCACTATAACTCAAAGGTTGGAACTAGCAATGTATAAGTTGCAGAACATTCTCAGAAGTTAAGAAATCTTCTTAAGAAATTACTGAGTATATTAGAGGAAACATTTGAGAGTATTGAGAATGTTCTCATTCCATACCAAATTTAAGAATATTCTTGGAAATTTCCCAGAATTTCTCATTAGAAACTTTCACAATTTGAGAAGTTACTTTTAGTACAATGCTAGTTGGAACACAAATTATATAACCTGCCCGCAACTTCGTCCGCTTCGAATTAGTAATTTTGCCATACCCCGGGAATAGTGATTCATTTCGAGATTCAAGGTAGCCTATGTGTAAATCTACTGTAAAACAAACTCTATCCAACAAAATTCTTCCTTCCGTTTCAGCGCAGAAGTACTCGTAACAACCGTTCGCATCGATAATATATGTAGGATAGGATTGACATCGCAATAGAGGTAACTCTAAGAAGCAGGGATGTTCATTCTCTCGGTCTGCAAGTTGAGCGGCTGTGAGATCTCCTCTATGCGAGAAAGCGTATCCGCCACGACGTTAGTCTTACCGGGGCTATCACGTCCAATTTCAGGAGCAATTCTCTTTACGAGATTGAAACGCGAAGGTAAGAGGTTTATGATCATTGATCTGTATAGGTCGTGAAGTCTCGGGCCTCCACCGTGTGTCGAAAATACTTCACTTTTACTTTCACTCTCGTAAATCGCCAGAAGTTCGCGATCATAGGGAGAGTATTTTACCTGTGCTGGAGTAAGCTCTCGTGAGAAGAAAGCTAATGGCTGCCAATCGTCGTCCTTTTTCTGCTGGAGGACTGCTCCGAATGAGCGCGAGCGGGCTTTGCCGCTTCTATTTACGAGCACTCCCGGTCCGCGACACGCTTGGAGAACTTTGTCGTTTTATATTATACTTTCATGTATAAACTAAAGTGGCACAATTTCTCACTGAATATATTTTAAGATTTCGGTGTTAATGCGTAAAGTATTGTAGTAGGTGATTGTGCCCAATTAGTTTTTAAGTTGAATTGGTAATAAAGAAAAGTTAGTGTACCTATTAAATTTTTTTACTTGATTTATTTTCGGTACTGGGTGGTTAAAAATAACTTAACCTAAGCAAGCCTATTTGGATTCTGGATGGTCAAAAAAAAACTTTACCCTACTCAACTGCATTCATAGTAGGTACCACCCAAGCAGCAAAATATGTTATTTAATGATCGAGACAACGTTTCTTATTCAGTCTTATCGGATTAAATATTGTCATATAAACATCATATACACGTTTATATAACGCGATTTGGGCGCACTTTACTCGACTTACTGGTCGTATACACATCGCATAATTATCATATAACTATCCAATATGTCATATAGAAGGGGTAACGCTGACTTCTATAACACTCGATTGTTCAATTAAAGCATGTTATATGATTATTACATGTCTACTGAATTGAATAACCGCAAATAATATGACCATTAAGCCGCATAACAGCGATTTATATCACTATGGAAGCTTTTAATATGACTAGTTAGTCCCTTAGTTGCAATTTTCATGACAGTTAAATGATCTATGGATCATATTAGAGCAGATTATATATTCAATTGGGAAATGCGGTGGGGAAATATATATTTAATTGTGTTATTCGGAGGAAAAATTGCTGGTAAGTATTTAAGTTTCATGTTTTCTACTACTATTTTGGTAATTAATGTTAAGAGCATATAAACGTGAAGTATAGTCATATTCATAAACAGTTACCAGTTTATCGACTAAGTTTTACTAATGTTATGTTTAATTTTAATGCCCCCCCTTCTATTTGCTCAATTTAAATATTATTTATTTTTTAAAAATAATGTGGTAACAATTAATTGTTTGTTATTCGACACATAAGTTGCGTTCATTACAACTATTCATCTAAATTGTTGAGTAATAGTTACTTATTCAGCTAACCTGACGCCATTATTGTTTGTTTTAGGGTTCTCTAAGGCTAGCTCAAAACTCATTTTTAACTTACTTTCTAACAATAAACTTATTTTGAATTTTTTATAAGTATAAGAAACTAACAGTAAAGGCTATGTAAAGGTACATGACATTCATCAAATTACTTAGGTAGTATTATTTTTGAGTTCGCGCGCATTTAGTAGGCATGCCGAATCGGCATATGCGCAACGTGACGCGTAATAGTGTAAATTAAACCTATGCGTATAGAGTTTTGTAAAATTTCCTTTATTTGGTTTATAAGACCATTGTGCCAATAATTTCCAGTATCTACAGGAGTAACGCATATTTTTTCACTGTTTGTACAGAGGAGTGTTCTGGGTAGCAATGTATAAGTTGCAGAACATTCTTAGAAAAGTAAAGACATTTTCTCAAGAAATTACTGAGAATATTATCGAAAACATTCGAGAGCGTTGAGAATGTTCTCTTTCCATACAAAATTTAAGAATATTCTTAGAAATTTCCAAGAATTTCTCATATGAAACTTTCACAATTTGAGAAGTAACTTTTCGGTACAATGCTAGTTCTGGGGTCAGAAGGCATTATATGTGGAAATCTTTTATTTAATATGTCGCTAAGTTCTTTTAGCGCGCTATGTGAAATATTTTTATCCAAAGCCCATTTCGTAATTTCAGTGCGGCATTCTAAGTTGCACAGATGTTCATTAAAATCATCACTATGCTCTGAATTAGTATCTAGTGATGTGGTAACAGAATTTGAAGTAGCGTTATCTTCTTCACTTGTGTATTGTAATTCATTAAAAAAAATATTTTCTACTGAACCACTTTCTGTCACAATATCATTTGTCACTTGACTTTCCGAACCAAAACGAGCACATTAGTTGGTCTCGACCTTAGATATTGTACTTCTATGCTTTTTTGTCACTTTCCTCCTATAACCACCGCTTCTTTTAAACTTTAACCACTTTTCCCATTCCATTTTTATTAATAAATTTTATGATTTGCTTCATGCAGTTAAGGAAAAACGTTGACTAAAAGTAATGATGGCCACAGTAATATGAAATTTCAGTCATATAATTGCGATTAATAGATATTAATGTTCGATTAACAAGAACTACAACACCGTTACTCGACCTGCCTTATAAAAGTTTAGTAAAAGAATTTTACACTACCAATAAATCGACTAAGATTTGTATAATAGTTTCTTATATAGGCGATGTTTAATAAATAAAGTCGTTATACATATAATATAAGGATTTGAGTTGACGTTTAGTCGTGTTTTTAAATGACCAAAAATATTGCCAATTATTGCTGAGTAATTTGTTCTATTTGTATAAGTGTTGTTTTTACAACCTCATAGTCCTGTAATAGCAACCTATAACACTTTTATTTGATTTGTTTTGATTGGCGAATAAAGGCCATATAAAAAGATTTTACATGCCCCATGTGTCATTTAAAAGCATTAAAAATGCAGTTATGTCACTATCCCTTATACGACTAGATCGTTATGTAAAACAACCGTGTAAACGTCTACTCGACTTCTCTACATGCCTTAATGATTTTGTCGGATCTAAAGATCGGATAAAACACTATAATATGATTAATTGGAATAGAATCGCTTTTATAAGATTGTTATACGATAGCATTATATAAGTTGCGGTTATCGGACTTTTAAAAGATCTTGAATCATGTAATTTGTGGTTATCGAACTCTTAAAAGATCTCAAATCATATAAGCATAAAATTATAGGACTACTTTGCTGCTGCTGATCAAAAAAATGTTAATATAACCAACTGTACTTCCTCGCAGTACATTACAGCTATTATCATTCGTTTACTTAAGTTAATTTCAACCCCTTAGGATTTTTTTATTCAAAATCTCCAAAAGTAATATTTTTTATTTATTATTTAGTCGTTAAATTCAATTTGAACATTTCTAACTACAAAAATGACGAAACTCTCATACAAAATCCTACATCCCCCTTTTATCGCTTAGGGGTAGTTATTCCAAAATCGCTGAAAGCTATATACTTTATTTTTAACTGTATATCTATACTTACCAATTTTCACGATAACTTAAAAAATTACGAAACACATACCTACAAAATTCCGCACCCTCCTTTTACCAAGCCCCCCCCCCCCCCCTGCTCCTTCTATTTTCCTCTTTTTTATTAGTAGGATTAGTAGGATACTCGTATTAGTAGGATTAGTGGATAATAGGTTCTGAACGCGTCTTCCCCGCTTAGATTTCGATTATTGTTATTCCCTCGGGAACTTTTACAATTTCCTGGATGAAAAGTAGCCTATGGTAATCCAGGGTATAAGCTATCTCCATTCCAAATTTCATCCAAATCCGTGAAGAAGTAACAAACACACACACACATACCTACACACACAAATCCTGTAGAAGATTACGCAGTTTATTAATATAGCCAGAGATACTTTTGAACACTGCAATCCTAAGACTATACGCCCTAGCGTTGAATGGAATACCTCTATGCTAGCAATGCGAACACTGCTGCTTGTCGGTATCCTTATAAGATGCCGGTAGCGAGCCAGATTGCCAAGAAGCAAGAATTAGGTACCTAAAGGAAAAAAGTTTGCTTTTATTCGTAGATACCTAGACCTACTTGCAACATTTGATATAATTAAAAAATACGTCATCCATTTCCTAATTGTGGTAAAATCACAAGTTTTTGGTACCTACTGACTGTAACCAATCGGTCGATATTCGGTAGTGAACGAACGAACCGAAGGTTCGCCGACCCCAACCCGGAGCTTCTGCCCCATCGCTACTCTCTGGGGCTATATTCATTAATGTCCATGCTAAATATTGTAAGTAAACGTATTATTTTCTATTCCTATTTTTTATATGTTTGATTGGTTATTGGATTTCAAAATAAGTAGGTAGCTGTAACAATTTATAACATGCAGTTTCATGTAGGTAGGTATCTCACTGAAATTTAAGTGTGTAACGAGTATCATGTGAAATCAAGAGCATGGTGAAAATCGATCGAAATGGAGCACTTAGCGTGGTCGTTGAATAGTGATTCCATCGGCGAACTACCCGCGCGCCGCCGCATGCGGGACCCGCGCCGGCACATGCGGGACCCGCGCCGGGCGGCGGCGCCGGCGGCGCGGCCATGCACGCGCCCTCTATTCACGCTTATCAATAAACAAAACATTTTATTTGGCAAGCGGGTTCATTTTTAAATAGCTCGTGTGAAAAACGTGTGTATGTATTTTCTTTAAAAAAAAACAATTGAGTACCTTTTAAACGCAATAAACAACCATAAGCATTGTGAACGTTATAAATTATAAATGTTTTAAAAAACAAAAAACAGCCGTCAAAAACGCAAAAAATAACTTCTTTAAATATGATAGGTTATAGGCTAACCTTCATTATATACCATTTTGAACCTTATTTAATCAGCTAACGAATTGAAAAATAGCAATACAATTGGTCAACTAGTTCTTGATTGGTTGCCAATTTCGGCAAGTAATTATTTGTAGGTAATCGTATGAGATGTAAGTAAATACAAAGGCGATATACTCGTATTATTTGCCGGTACTGTATGTAATGGTCTAAGATCCAAATAGGAGAGGACCTTCACCCAGCTGTTTATTCGATAAAAAGTATTTTATATCAAATTGAATATGGTAAGTAATATAGACGAATAGGTAGACTGAAAACCTTCAGTCCAGTATATAATTAATAAAAAAATAAATAATGTTATAGTGAATATAGTAAAAAATAAAATAAAATCTATTGTCACTTGCTCCAAAATAATGCGCATCATTTACATCTATCACTATCTGAACTACACGCAGCTGCAATGCTGCGTCCTCTTCTATCGCACTGGATTTTTTACTGGGAACTCTCTGTCGCACGTATTCATTCGCAGCAATTTTCGTTTTTTATTGACAGATTTTCCGTAGACAACCCTATATCACCATGTTTTCAAATAAATGATCTTCATTTTGGTATAAATTTTATTCAATAAAGAGACAAAAATACCAAAATTGCAAATTGTAAATTAATTATTAGTACTGGCTTCCTGTTTATACCTGTCTACCCAATAGTTATGACGGGAAAAAAATAGGTAATCTAACGTTTGCACATTCTACAGGGTGCCTCTGACCCTGGGGCTTTAAATGCATGGGTCCTTTCTACTCCTAAAATTGAACTTCTTTTCTTCCGTAAGTTGTTAAAAATATGTCAAACTTAATTATTTTTTTCATTTAATTTAAATGTAATTTAAACCTGTGTGGTCACTGGGTTAGAATAGTGCCACTCCATGTCTTCTCGTGGATGTCGTAAAAGGCGACTAAGGGAATAATAAAGGCTTCTAGTACCTACTCTTAGGCGATGGGCTTGCAACCTGTCACTGATACACTGGTAAACATCTTGGCCTGATTGTGCAAAACGTGGTTACAGAATTATCAACAATTTATTAAAGCGTGCTTGGTAATTCTGTAGCTCTGCCTACCCTACTCTGGAAATGAAGGCGTGAGTTTATGTATGTATGTAATTTACAATGTACAGTCAACCAATTTGATTTCTGTTAAAGTGACATTGACAACCAAAACGTAAGCGACTTCCCATGTTTTGGTTTACAACGACACGTTGACAAAGTCCATAGTGGCCTAGGAATCAAATTGGTTGACTGACGCGATCCAATTCTCCATTTTCCTTTAAGATAAAAGATAAAGATAAAGATAAAGACATTTATTCAGTAAGTAGGCCGCACGGGCACTTTTACACGTCAAGAATCTACCAGCGCTTCACAAGAGGAGACCACTGCTGAGAAGAAGCGCCGCAAGAAACTCAGCAGTCAGTCATTTTTTAAATATATTTAATATTACAATGGTACTACTTGTCTAGCATTATATAAATCTATAAATAGCAAATTAAAAAATATTTCAAATATCCTGCGTAGTTTCCGCAGGAAAACACACCAAAATATTAAGATAGAAAGAGAGAAAAGGAAAAAAGAACTCCTACGTATGTGTATATAAGACGGTGCAAGATGACCACATAAGATTGATATGTTTTCCTACATCAACGGTGTCCCCCAGACAAGTTAAAGCTTTTGAATTTGAAAAAAGAAAAAACAAAAAAAAATTGATTAAGTTTCGGGTTTAGGCCAAGCATTTTTGTCTATTATATAGTCCTCGATCCTATAATACGCTTTAGACATTAACGACTTTTTCAAGTAATTTTTGAGTGCTGGAAAGGGTAACTTTAATACTACCTCAGGTAATTTATTATAGAAATGAATGCATTGTCCAACAAATGATTTATGTACTTTACGGGCGCGGAATTTTCGAATAGCTATTTTATTTTTATTTCTAGTATTTAAATTATGTAGGTATATCAGATTTTTTTGTGAAAGAATCCAAATTTTTTATAACATAAATAATATTCTCATAAATAAATTGTGACGCTACAGTTAAGATATTAATTTCCTTAAAAAGATCTCTTAAGGAGTCACGGGAATTTAAGTTGTAAATGGAACGAATGGCCCTTTTTTGTAACACAAATATAGTTTGTATGTCAGTTGCCTTACCCCAAACCAGAATACCGTACGACATAACACTATGGAAATAACAATAATAAACTAAGCGAGCTGTCTCAACATTGGTTACTTAGTTGTCTAATTTTCCTAACTGCGTAAGCTGCCGAACTTAGTTTACCTGCCAGTACAGCTATATGGGGACTCCATTGCAAATTTTTATCTATTGTTATGCCTAGGAAAACCGCCTTATCTACGATTTGCAAACACTCGTCATTTAGAAAAATACTAGAATCTAACGGTTTAACATTAGGCAAGCGAATCTAACACATTTAGTTTTCTTAGCATTTAGTAGCAAATTGTTGCTAGTAAATCAATTAAGTAATTTAACTAGTGTGGAGTAGTTAGTGTCTACCTTGAAAATTAGTGAAGTATCATCAGCATAAAGTACAATATCACAAAGTTTATCTACTGATGGTGGCAAGTCATTTATGTAAACCAAAAATAGAAAAGGACCTAAAATAGAGCCTTGAGGCACACCTATTTTCACTGTAGCTCCATCAGATTGTGTTTTGTTTACAACAACTGTTTGAGTTCTATCACTGAGATAAGAAGACATAAGACTTATAGCTTTATCAGACAATCCATAATGTTCTAATTTTAAAATAAGGGTCGTATGAACCACGCAATCAAAAGCTTTAGAAAGGTCACAAAATATTCCTACTGCATCGCAAGATTGCTCCCAACTGTTATATATATATTTAATGAGAACAGATGCCGCATTAATTGTTGATCGACCTCTGGTAAAGCCAAACTGGTTATTGTTAAGTAGTTTATTTCTATTAAAGTGACCTAACATATCATTCAGAATTAGTTTCTCAAACTTTCTTTAGCCCTCGTACTAAGAAAATGTCGCCCCCGTATCATGAGATGAGATGAAATAGTGATTATTATGGCCAGTATTGATTTTACAATTAGACTTTAACATCAATTAGCTATCCAAACTTAAGTTATTTTTGTATGTTGCATAACAAAAGAAGTTCAGTTTAGCGAGTAGAATCGATCAATGCATTTAAAGCCCCCAGGTCAGAGGCACCCTGTATATATTATATTAGATCAAACTTCAGAATGGTTAAATGAGCACAATCTACAAATAAATGATTCTAAAACTAAAATAATGTTTTTCCATCCTGACCAAAAAAAACCGCTAGAAATAAATTTAACCTACAGAAATAAGCCGGTAGAAGTTGTTAATGAATTCACATTAAGTACTTGGACTAGCTATAGATACTCATGTTAACTGGAAAACACACATAACTAGACAATAAAAAGATTAGAAGTAAAATATCACAATTAGCTTATGAGCTCAGGAAGTTAAAAAATCAACCGACTTCGAAACTGCACTCGTCCCCTACTACGCCTATGCATCCTATGGGGAAATAGCACCGATGCGCCAGCTCTCTTTACACTACAAAAAAAAACTCGTCCGCATCCTAGTTTAACATAGAAAATACAGATATAAGTAGTTGGTAACCCCACTCCCAGGAACATAAACTTGTTACCCTACCGTGCATATACAATCTTGAGATTTGTAAGTTTGTTAGGAAATTTCCTGACTACTTACTACAAAAAACGAGAAGACTTCCCCACAACTCATTTCCTGCGACACAGAGATAGACTAATGTTACCCGCGACAAAGCTGAAGATGTGCTCTGACTGGACCTATACAGGGTGTTTGGTAGAGCGTTGTCAAAAAGAAACAGGCGAATAGAAGAGGCCATTACCTATCCATTTCAGGTACTGTAACCCTTTATTTGGCTAGGGGCTATTTAATACCGATTTATTTTTTATTTTATTAAAACTTACCAAAATTCGACCTTGAAACCCCGAAAAAAAAGGAACTATTTGTTGTATCCACAAAATTATCATTTTGTTAGAAAGTTAAATGTTGTAGTGTTCGAATAAAAGTGTTATTGGAAGCGTATAGCAACATTTAAAAAAAATGGGGGCTCTCAAAGTTTTAGAAATCAGTAAAGACATTTTTCAAGATTAACTTTACAACGAAATAAAAAAAAACAAACGTGATTACAACTCTTCAAATTTCCTAAAAACATCTCCAGTTTATGCCGATTCTAATGGTGTGCCACATGCATTACAAAACTCTTAATAATTTGAGTTATTTGCTAATAATTTCCACCCGGCTGTGAAGGTGTCGATTTTTGGGAGAATTAACTTCTCTATTCAGTTTCCACGTCTTACGCAGTTAGATGTTTTCTCGTTGTAATACAAATATCTAAGATGAGAATTAATTCATTAGAAATTTATAAGTAAAAATTAGAGTTGCTGCTGAAACGCTTGACTTGAGCATCTGGAAAGTATGGTCAGTGCTTCGGGCTGATGGAAGACATGCTTTTCATTACACTCCTGTGCAAGGCATTTACAAGTTGTTCAAGATTAAGTGATTTGCGTTTGTGTTTTTTTCATTATTATTTTCTGTAGTGTTAAATTTTGGCCACTATTATGTATTAAATTTGAAACATTTTTGCATTTTTAAATGTTTTACGAGTGCCCGCGGCCAGCCTACCTTACCTCGGCTGGCAGGCCTATGTGGCTTTTACAAGACCAAGTGTCCGATCATTCATTCTTATTCTTAGTTTATTTGTTTTAGGCCTGGAGGATAATGATTATAACAGACGTTTCGAGGTTCGCCAATAAAAATATATAATAACTTACCAAATATTTACTACAAATTTACGTATTTTTTCATAACTAGTTCCACAGAAATAGTAGAAAAACAAAAAAAATACCGAAGACATCTGGCAGGCAGATTATGTAAAAAACATCAACGTTTTTCTAGCTTTCTAAAAAGGTATTATAACCATACCTGGGATAACTCGGGGCATCTGTACGAAAGTGATGTAGCAAAATATTTTATCGACATAAAATATATCGATGTTACTGCCAACATCTAATTGTTATTCGACATAAATAAATAATACTTATTTTCTCGTTATTTTTAGTTAAAAAAAATAAACACATATATTTATATTATGTTTATTTTATAACAGTTTTCATAATAAATATTTTTATACTTTTTCCATATTATTAGTCGGTATTAATGATTGCCGTCTAGATGAAAATATCCACTTTAAACTGCTAAACGTTCTTTCAACGTCCACAGGTGGTCAACGGGGCATTCAGATATGACATCGAACCTCTTTACAGTAATCGAGAATGTTCAATGCTCACATGCATAATTTAATTATATCGACATCTTTTTTATCGATATCAAATCCCTAGAACTTGCCCCGAGTTATCCCAGGTATGATTATAACTACGAATTAGTTTTACGGTTACTAAAAAATTTGGATCACAAAGAGAGCAGGCAGAAAATCATATTCAACCATAACTTAAAATCAACACACGAAGTTGGTAATAAAATTAACTAACAAAATAACAATTATTAAAGTAACAAATAAAAACGAATAAACTAGATAAAAACTTTAAATCACGGTTATTTATTAACTTTTTTTTTTAAGTTAATTTTATGACCAACTTTGTGTGTTGATTTTAAGTTTTGGTTGAATATGATTTTCTGGCTGCTCTCTTTGTGATCTAATTTTTTTAATAACCGTGAAACTAATTCGTAATTATAATAGGGTAAACTGACCTATTATTAGCCACCTACCAATTACTGGCCCCATGAACTTTAAAATAATGTAATAGAGACGATAATTCAACAATCCCTAGGTGCCAGTAACTGGTATTTTAGAGGCCAGTTACTAGGTGTTTTACCCTACCTCTTTAAAAAGCTAGAAAACGTCGATGTTTTGTTTTTTACTTGTGGGAGGACCGTGTGCAGGGTCCGTCCGGGTTGGTACCACCATCTTATCCATTAACCTACCGCCAAGTAGCAGTGTTCGCATTGTTGTGTTCCGGTTTGGGGATAAGACAGCCGGTGAAATGACTAGCATGGAGGCATTCCATCTTAGTCCTCAGGGTTGGCAACGCATTTGCAGTCTTGTGAATGCGAATGTCTATGAGTCACAGTTTCCACTTACCATCAGGTGGCATGTGTGCTCGATTGCCTTCCCATGCAATAAAAATAAAATAAAATAAATAAACATAATCTGCCGGCCAGATGTCATCGGTTTTTTTTTTCGTTTTTCAACTATTTCTGTGAAACTAGTTGTGAAAAAATACGTAAATTAATAACGTTTATGTCTCTTATTCTTAAACGTGTACAGGTAATTCTAGGTTTAATGCCGATAATAAATGACTGTTATGTCGTGTAAGTAAAACAAGAGAAAAAAAAAGGTTTAAGTGATTACTTTTTTTAAATACGTTTTTAAAGTTGCTTATCTGACTTTTTAAAGAAACTTAAATGAGAATTATCTCGAAAATGGTTCACTTTTGCATAATGCATTATAGGGTCAAAATGTCTGCAAATGACCTCCTCTATAACCCCTTAACGGGATGTATGCAATAACCAATAACCCTGTATATAAAATCTTGATATATAGATACCCCATTCCCGTTCCCGTGTGGTTGCCGGGTTAGAATAGTGCCACTCCATGTCTTCCCGTGGATGTCGTAAGAGGCGACTAAGGGAATATAGGCATATAGTACTGTTAGGCGATGGGCTTGCAACCTGTCACTAATATGCTGGTAAACATCTTAGCCTATTTGTGCAAATTGTGGTTACTGAATTATCAACAACTTTTTTCAAGTTGTAATTCTGTAGCTCTGCCTAGCCCACTTTGATATTACAGGCGTGAAGGTATGTATGTGTATGTATATATAAATATATATAAAGAGTTTTTTTTCATAGATTCTCAACACTACAATTAGGGTTTGCAATATCCGCCCAGTTTTTTAATATTCGGATAATTGAATACTTCAATATTTATTATCCGAATATTCGGATATTTGAATAATTTCGGATAATTTTGGTATTTATTAAAATAAAACAAAATTAGCGTATTTAAAGGTGTGTAACGTAATAGATACAGACTGACTGACTGAGCGAATGGGTTCGGTGTTCGGTCGGTTCAGAGTAGGTAGGTAATTTAATTACCAATAATTATTTTAGTGACAGATAGAAAATCCGCCTTATCTGCAAGTGTTTTCGTTGCTCATTTAAATACCTAATAATAGTAACATTAGTAACAATTCGTGTCTGCTAGATTTAATCAATATATTATGTATTATAAGTTGGTATTCAGGTACTTATTTCATCATCATCATCATGTCAGCCGAAAGACGTCCACTGCTGGACATAGGCCTCCCCCAAGGCTCTCCACTCAGACCGGTCTTGTGCTTTTCGCATCCACCGCTTTCCCGCGATCCTTACAAGGTCGTCACTCCATCTTGTTGGGAGGCCTACCCACAGCTCGTGTCCCGGTCTCGGACGCCACTCAAGAACCTTCTGACCCCATCGGCCATCAGTCCTGCGTGCGATGTGCCCCGCCCACTGCCACTTCAGTTTAGCTATTCTTCGGGCTATGTCGGTAACCTTAGTTCTCCTGCGGATATCATCATTTCTGATTCTATCACGCAGAGAAACCCCGAGCATAGCCCTCTCCATAGCTCTCTGAGTGACCTTGAGCTTTCTTATGAGGCCCATCGTTAGCGCCCACGTCTCGGATCCGTAAGTCATCACTGGCAACACACACTGAGACTTTTGACTTCAAACACTGCGGTAATTTGGACGAAAAGGTGCTGCGAAGCTTCCCGAACGCTGCCCAGCCGAGTCGGATTCGACGAGTGACCTCTCTCTCAAAGTTGGACCTTCCTAACTGGACCGTTTGTCCCAGGTAAACTGCACTGAGTTGTTGAGAGCCTGGCTGGTTGACGCAAGTACCAGCTGTTGGGGTGCAGGCCGGATTCCTCCACGTTGGCCTGGGTGTTGCAGTCTCTCTTGATCTCGATCCGGAGAGAACGCAGCATCTGGGCTGGTGCACCCTGGGCATCGGCTGAGACTCTCTTCATTTTGGGAGATTCTTTCAGCCCATGGCTAATATCTGGCAAGGGGGGGGGGCTACCGAACCAGTGGCGGTATATCCACTTTCTGGGCCAGCGCGGGCCCGGGGAACTAAATTCTCCCCAAAAGTGCGCATCTGTGGAGGAAGTTGCTCCCGGGTACTCTCCTCGGAGAGTACCCAGTGGAGTGCAACTGCGTCCTCTGTTTTCAGAGGACGATTAGGAGGATGGACCTTGGAGGTCGTGAGCGGCGGTTTGCTTTTGCTACCGTCGGTCAAGTCGCAATCCGGACCCGTAGGCGTCCGGGGCGATGGCCGCTTCGTGGGGCCGCGAGGAGACAACCTCTTTAAAAAATCCACACATCGCCTTTGGTGCAGGGCCTAAAACGCACGCAATGGATGATGATGAGTGGTTATAAAAATAAACTACCCCAGGAGGGTACCCTAACGGGAGAATCCCTCCCCGTGTCTACGGACACGGGCTGCCCCCTGTATTCTGGGGGGGGCAATAGCCACGTCGTAGGTCAGCGCAATGCTGGCCTTCGTGAACACGACCCAAGCGAACGAAAACTGGACACCGATATCACCTTTAACGTCTCGGATACGGAATCGGAGCATGACGACCCCGTACAGGTCGAAGAGATGGCCCCTCAAGCTCCTAAAAGGAGTCATGAGGATGACGGAGAGGACTCTCTGCCTGTCCCCAAAGTCAACACGGCAAGAACCCCAAGGGGGCATACGCGGGGTTGGCTGCGGCGAGAATGCGAGCCCGGCAGTACCCATCGGAGAACAACTCCGACACGGATGCTGACGCCGCAGCTAGCTCCAGCCACTTGAGGGACCATCCCGAGCCCCCCTCTAACGGGGGCAAGAGGGGAGCAAGGGGTAAGGTTGTGGATCGTGGAGTAAGGCAGCGTTCTCCTCCTCAAACTGGTGGTCTGGAGGGTGGCTACTACACCGACCACATAGAGGCTGTACGTGTGGCGGTCAAAGATATCATGGAGGCGACCCGGAAATCAGGGAACCTAAAGGGGGTCAGTGGCGGTACTGCCATATAAGCCCAAAAGCCGGGCTTGCCTTGCCTTACAAAAATAACTATTCATTAAATGCACGTAATGTATTAGATAGGTATTTCACCTTCGCGCGCCGCGCGCTCTCACTAAATTCTTCAAATCAAATTACATGCAACAGTAGTAGGTACCTACCAAATTTTACCGCGCACCGCCGGCCGCCACCTACGCAGCACAGCGCTCAGCGCTGTGCGGCAACCAGTCGAACTATTCATGACGCGGCTAGCTCGTATCTCGCTCGCACGTATTGGCTTGCAATCGGGCTTTCATATTCTCTGTCTTACCCACCGAAACGGCATATGCCCAAACACGACTGGTCGTGTATTAATATGGCAAATAGTATGAGAGTAAAAAGCCCTGATTGCGTATGAAGTTGTACACGAGTCCATAGTAAATGCGAAATTCGCTTCGCGCAGGCGCGGAGCGCGCGTTGAGCCGCGTTAGCGGCCAACTTCACTTAATTGCTATTTGTTGACAAATGCTTTTATTCACGTGTTGAATAGTTTGTTTAGGCGTTGAGCGGCGCGGCGCGGTCAGTGCAATAATAAGTTTTTTTTTGTGGTGTTGTGAGTTGTGATTCAATTAGATTGACAATGGAGGAAGTCCTGTGTGACTGTGATATTTTAAAGTGTGCACAAACTTTGCTTGTCGACGGAAAGGTAAAATGTTTGGACTTTGCAGAGAAAAAGGTACTTATTTCTTCGGCAAAACCTACGCCTGACTTGTGTATTTCTCAGAGTAGTAAATCGCACAAAAGACAGTTTAACAGGTCAGTGTACAAAACTCATTGGATTGTTGGTTGTTCGCACTCTAATAAGTTACATTGCTGGTGTTGTATTTTCTTTTCTAACGACAAAAACGTGTGGAATACATCTGGTCTGGTTATGACGATTTAAATAATTTAGCTGGCGCCATTAAAAGACACATGAATTCTCGAAAACACATGAACGCGGTAATTTCTTTTAGTGATTTTGGTAAACAGCGAATTGAGACATCTTTATCGCGCCAATTATCAAAGGAAATTACAAAACAACATGCGTGTTGATAACAATAGTAGCGTTTTTCAAAGATTAGTCGATGTTGTTTGTCATTTAGCACAACAAGAACTTCCCTTCAGAGGTCACGATGAGTCTAAAACTTCATTGAATAAGGGTAATTTTTTAGAGCTTGTGTCGCTACTTTCAAAATAGGTACGATGGCGTTTTAGAAAAACACATTCGATGTATACAAATAATAATTTAATTTAACTATGTTGTGTAATATGTATGTAATTTTTAGATAGGTAATTGAAATAAAAGTAAGTACTTATTGCTTTCTCCCTAGGCAAGCAAAGTTAAAATAAGAAGTTGAACCTTTATTTTATTCTCTCATACAAACCAAGCGGCTTTTTTCAAGGCCACCGAAAGTATGCAATTGCTGATATGTCTGTAAAATTATATCTAGTGGTAACATGCCTTCAGGGTGCTTTGGTGAGCTCGTCCACGTAAGCAAATGCCTATACCTACAACTGCAGAGTGAAGTGAAGATTGATCAGTAATGTGGTAACAAGATAAATTTATCCATAATAACCGTAAAAACTACAAAACATATCTCTCGGCTTGCCCTATTCTGAAACCCTAGGCACGCCACTGAAGGGGGTATCCGCGGGGATATGAACCGGGCCTGCCGATCAATCCTGATCACGATGGATGAGGTTGAGGCCACTAAATCCGAGAGCGAGGAGATCCGCATCCTTAAGGCGGATAATATAAGGATGCGGGAGCAACTCGCTCTCAACTCGGCCGAGCTGAAGGCACTCCGCACTGCCTTCAACGAGCGGGAGATCCCGGCCGTTCCGGTAGCTGCGGCCCTGCAGTTTGGGACCGCCGAGTTGACCGAGGCCATAGAAGTCATGAGGCGTGACCTATTCATCAGCCTCGGGAGGATGGTCAACGACCGAATCGAGGAAGTAAGCAGACGCCTCCCGACAGAGCCGATTCTCCGCCCTCCGTTGGCGCATGATAGGCGGGCCGTCATGCCTCTCGCGCCAGCCACCCTCCAGACAAAGGTCGCAGGGCCCTCCCCGGCCCCGGCTGAGGCTCTCGAGCCGGTAGCCAGGGCCAGACTGGGCGATGGGAGGCCGAAAGCCAAGGCGGCTAAGAAGGCGGCAGCCTCAGTCCCCACTCCTGTTCTTGCCCCCAGGAAGTCCGCCAAGGCCGCCAAGGATGCCCCGGCCCCGAGAGCCATCCGGCCCTCGGAGGGAGAACCTGGCCCCTCAGGCCGAATGCCACTTCCGCCCGCGCAGATGTCGTGGTCGGAGGTGGTCCGAAAGAAGGGGAAGGGAAAGGCTAAGGCCTCCCCCCAACCCCTGAGCAAGAAGACCGGCAAGGCGACTCACGGGCCCAGACCTGCCAAGTTGTCCGTCCCCAAGACGGCGGCGGTGATGGTCTCCCTCAAGAAGGGGGCCACCACTACTCTGCAGGCCACCATGGCTAGGGCCATTAACGGCCTTAGCCTCAATGAGGTGGGCCTGCAGCACGTCAGGGTTAGGTCATCGATGACGGGGTCCCGGATCATCGAGGTCCCCGGCGTGGATAGCCACAAGGTGGCGGACTCCCTTGCAGCCAAGCTGCGGGGGATTGTGGGGGACGTCGCCGACGTGAGCCGTCCCGTCAAAATGGCCGGCGTCCAGCTCGCCGGCCTGGATGAGTCGGCCACGAAGGAGTCAGTGGCGCAGGCCGTTGCCGCAGCCGGGTCGTGCTTGCCGGGACAGGTGCGGGTTGGAGCCGTCCGCACCCTGGTTGGTTGGGCCTCCGCCAGGGTCACGCTGGTGGGGCCGACACCAATGCGGTGCTTCCGCTGTTACGGTGTCGGCCACTCGCGGGAGCTGTGCCCCTCCAAGACTGACCGGAGCAATCTGTGCTTCCGGTGCAGCAAAGAGGGGCACAAAATGGCGGAATGCTGGGAGAAGGCTTGGTGTGCGGTATGCCACCAGGCCAAGCTCCCGGCCAACCACCGGCTAGGGGGGAGTAACTGTTCCCCCCCCGCAACCAGAGGGAGGGATACGAGGCCGCAACGCCCCCGCCCAGTACCAGCAGCCCCCGCAACGACCGCAGTCGAAGGGGCCCAGGAAGAGACCTGCATGGAGCCCTAGATGCCAGTACGCCATCTAGAGCTCCTGCAGGTCAACGTCAACCACTCCGCCAGAGCACAGGACTTGCTCATGCAGGTCATGGCGGAGTGGTCGATTGACGTTGTCGTGGTGACGGAGCCCTACTTCGTCCCACCCCTACCCAACTGGGTAGGGTCGACGGACGAGAGGGCTGCCGTGGTGGTGCCGGCGATTGGCAATGGCCCCCCCCTGGTAAGGATCGAGGGCGGCCCAGGGTATGTGGCGGCCGGATGGGGGAACAACACCGTACTGGTTGCGGTGTACTTCTCCCCCAATAGGCCGCTGGACGCCTTCGAGGCCTTCCTTGAGGTCCCGGGGGGGGGCGTGAGGAGGGCGGCCCCATCCAAGGGTGCGGCCAAGAGTGCGGCTTGGGGATCCCCCGTAACTGATTTGCGTGGGGGTGAGCTTCGGGATTGGTTGGTGGCAACGGGTTTGGAAATCCTCAACCAGGGCAGCGCCAACACTTGCGTGCGGCGGCAGGGGGGTTCAATCGTGGACGTCACGTTCGCGACCCCTGCCATTGCCGCGCGCGTCTCAGATTGGCGCGTCCTGGAGGACGTGGAGACCCTTTCGGACCACCTAAACATAAGGTTCAGGGTCTCCACGAGGGCAGGCCAGCCACCACCAGTCCCTGGGGGGGGCGTGGGGGGGGGATGGGGGGAGTTCCCCAAGTGGTCCCTGTCCCTTCTGGACAGGGCCAGGGCGGATGAGGCGGCCATGGTGGAGGCGTGGTGCGACGCCCCACCCGCCGCCTCAGGGGTGGAGGAGAGGGCACGCCGGTTCCGCACATCGCTGCAGTCGGTGTGCGGAGCGGCCATGCCCCGGGCGAGGCGCCTGTTCGCCCGCAGGAGTGTGTACTGGTGGTCCGCCGAAATCGCGGCCTTGCGTACCACCAGTAACGGGGCACGCGGCGCCTACCAACATTGTAGGCGCCGGCAGCACACCCGGGAGGAGGAGGAGGAGCTCCACAGGGCCCTCCAAGAAGCCAAGAGGGCCCTTGTCCAGGCCATCGCGGTGGCCAAGGAGGAGGGGTGGACCTCCTTCCTGGCCATACTGGACGAGAGGGACGGTCGACGGGGGTCGACGGGGATGGCCTGTGGCGTGCCCCAAGGTTCCGTGCTCGGTCCACTCCTATGGAACCTGGGGTACGACTGGGCCATCAGGGGGGAGTTGCTCCCGCGGACGGCCACCATCTGCTATGCAGATGACACCATGGTGGCCGTGCGTGGGACCGACATGAGGGAGGTGCTTTGCCGGGCGGAAGCGGCGGCCGAGCTGACCATTTACCGGATTGGTCGGCTCGGCCTGAGGGTGGCCCTCCCGAAGACTGAGGCGATAGTCTTCGGGGGGCGGGGGTGGAGGCTGCCGGCGGGCGCGGCGCTCAATCTGGGGGGGGAGTCGGTCCCGATCAAGCCCCACATCAAATATTTGGGGCTTGTTCTGGACCGACGTTGGGATTTCGGGGAGCATTTTTCGCAAATGGCTCCCCGAGTTGTGGGCGCCGCGTCGGCGATGAGCAGGCTTCTGCCGAACGTGGGTGGGCCGGGCTATATGCCGGTGTCACAAGGAGCATGGCTCTGTACGGGGCCCCCATCTGGGCGGACAAGCTGTCCGCCCGGAACCGGGCCCTGCTACGGAGGCCACAGCGGGTGGTGGCCCTCAGAATGGTGAGGGCCTACGTGACGGTGGCCCACGCCGCGGCCTGCCTCCTCGCCTGCACCCCACCCTGGGAGTTGGACGCAGAGGTGCAGGCGGAGACCTACAGGGTTAGGTCCAGGGCCCGGGCGAGAGGTGAACGCCCGGACCCTGAGGAGGTGGAGGAGACGCGCCGGATGACGGAGCGCCGACTGCGGGACAGGTGGAAAGCCGACCTGGAGGATTCCCCTTATGGTGTTTATACCATAGGGGCGATCCTCCCGTCGGTGGACCTTTGGTTGGATAGGGCAGTCGGCGCTACGTCGTTTCGGCTTGTGCAGGTAATGACCGGACACGGGTGCTTCGGTCATTACCTGCACAAAATTGGGAGGGAGCCTACCCCGCAGTGCCATGAGTGCGGGGATCCGGATGACACGGCTCAGCACACCCTCGCGGTGTGCAGTCGTTGGAGTCCGGAGCGCCGCACCATGGCACTAGCCATACAGCGGGAGGACCTCTCACTCTACAGCATTGTTGCGGCAATGCTCTACAGTGAGAGGTCTTGGGAGGCAGTGGCCTCCTTTTGCGAAAGTGTCATTTCGCAGAAGGAGGCCTCGGAGCGTGAGCGCGAGGAGTCTCCTATCGGGCATCCGCTCCGGCGTAGACGGCAGGGGTTTAGGCGGCGGCGTTTTGCCGGCCGCCTTAACCCTTAGTGACTGCGGGTGGGGGATGGGAGTCCCCCGCCCGCCGTAGGCTAGTCACTGGGCGGTCTGGGAGGGGGGCCACGCGTATTCGGCCCCTCTCTCCTTTGGCGCGGGTAGCCCCGGCAATGGCTGGGGCAGCCGGGGGGGCACCTTGGCCAAGGCTTCGGCAGGCACCAGGGTGCCTCACCAACCGGCAGGAGGGTACGCCAGGGTGGTTTTTAGTGGGTTGCGCTCTCCTGCCCCCTCTCCTTAGGAGAGGGGGCGGATGGGTGAGTCCCACATATCCCCTCACTACTCCCATGGTGAGGGGAATGCATAAAGCATTTTCCACCCTGACAAAAAGAAAAAAAAAAAAAAAGGTAAATACTATCACGGGAGTTGGCGCGAAATGGACGTTGGACATGACTTTCGTCTTGTCCATGTTCATTCTCAAGCCAACTCGGTCGGAAACTCTACTGAGGTCAGCGAGCATTGCACTGAGGTCCTCCATGGTCTTAGCCATAACTACGATATCGTCAGCGAATGGAAGGTGAGTGATGTACTCACCATTTATGTTGATGCCCCGTCCTTTAAAGTCCAGAACCTTAAAAGCATCCTCCAATGCAGCGGTGAACAGCTTCGGATAGATCACATCTCTTTGTCTAACTCCCCGCTGCTTAGGCTTCGTGCTCCGGTCCTGTAGTCGGACGGACATAGTGGCGTTTTCGTACAGACACTTCAACACTTCGATATATCGGTAGTCAACTTGGCACCGCTGGAGAGACTGCAGCACAGCCCATGTCTCGATCGAATCAAAGAATTTCTCGTAGTCCACAAATGCAAGGCAAAGGGGGAGGTTATACTCTTCGGTCTTCTGTATAACCTGCCGCAACGCATGTATGTGGTCTACGGTACTATAGCCTTTTCGGAAACCGGCTTGTTCGGGAGGCTGGAAATCGTCAAACCTGCGCGCGAGACGATTTGTGATAACCCTCGAAAACAGCTTGTAAACATGGCTCGGAAGTGAGATGGGTCTATAGTTCTTCAACAAAAATTTGTCACCTTTCTTGAAGAAGAGAACCACCACACCTCTGTTCCATGCTCTCGGCGTTCTCCCTTCGTGGAAGACGGAGCTGAACAGCGTCTGAAGGCCCCTAAGGATGGGTTTACCACCCGCCTTCAGGAGTTCGGCTGTAATTCCATCCTCACCTGGGGCTTTGCCATTCTTAAGCTGTTTAAAGGCCATACTAATCTCGTACAGGCTGACGTCGGGGAGATCTTCGGTATAGTGTCGGGTTAATCTAGCCCTCGGATCTTTAGCTAGATTTTCGACGGGTGTTCGGGTTGTCGTGTACAGCTGTCCATAAAACTTCTCAACTTCCGCCAATAGCTCAGGTTTGGATGAAATGACTCTGCCGTCGTCGGTCTTCAGCTTCATCATTTGGCTTTGGCCAACAGACAGATCCCTGGCAAACACCTTAGAGCCTCTGTTGCGCTCAATAGCCTCTTCAATACTTTTAGTATTGAATCGGCGTATATCACGCTTCAGAGACTTCGAGATCTGTCTGTTGAGCTGCCGATAGCGACTAGCGTCATCAGAGGACTGCACAATCATTTCGCGCCTCACCTCCATAAGCCTAAGGGTGGAGTCCGAGAGCTTCCTGGTTTTTGTACGGCGGATCTTGAAGAACTTAGACCCGACCGTTTGGACAGCTTCCACAAACCAGTCGTAGTAATCGTCCACGTCGCTACCAAGGCACTCGAAACGGTTTTGAAGTTCGAGCTGAAAGCTCTCGAGGTTTTGGAGCTGAGCGAGTGCCGGGCGGAGCGTAGACTTCATCAGTCGAGACCTTTCAAGCTTGAACTGGATATTCATTGAGCCTCGTACCATACGGTGATCACTCCCGGTTTTAACCGCACTGATCACGGAGACATCATTGAATATGTGCTTTTTCGTCGTCATGATAAAGTCTATCTCATTCCTCGTTACACCATCAGGGCTCATCCAGGTCCACTTCCTATGCTCACGTTTTCTGAAGAAGGAGTTCATCATATAGAGTCCCTCCTTCTCCATAAAACTGGCCAGTAGGTGGCCCCGGTGATTCCTATGCCCCACTCCAAACTTCCCCACTCTCTGCTCTTCGCCGTCTCGTTTGCCCAGCTTTGCATTGAAGTCCCCCATAACAACCGTGAAGTGAGTTTTGGAGCTATGCATGGCTCTGGAAATATCCTCATACATAGCCTCCACCTCATCGTCGGAGTGTGTCGAGGTCGGAGCATATACCTGTATGACCTTCAACGAATATCGTTGGGTCATTCTGAGTACAAGGCACGCTACTCTGCTCGACACGCTCTCAATCTTCTCCACGTTGTTCACGAGGGACTTGTGGACGATAAACCTGACACCTCCCTGGGACTGGTGGTCGCCCTCCCGGAAATAGAGCAAGTTACCGGACTTCAGGGTTATCATGTCCTCTCCCTCTCTACGGACTTCTGACAACCCTATGATTCCCCGTCGTAACCTGCTCAATTCCTCCTCGAGTTCCAGCAACTTTTCGTCGGTCCGCAATGTTCGGCAGTTGTATGTTGCCAGGGCCAAAGGTCGTCGTTTCTGGTAGCCGGGTCTCTGCCGGAGATTACCTGAAGCACCCCCTGCCCCGCCGTTATCATGGCCGCTACCGGAGCCAGGAATAGCGGGGCCGCCGGGGACTAGGGGTCTGGGCTGTTGTTGTACATTCATCATCATGTTGGTTTGATCTAGAACCGTTGGGGGGAAACATGCCGTAGTCGCCACGCTTGGCAGGCGGGTTGGCGACCGCAGTTATACCATGTAGTCCGCGGAGGACGCTGCTGCCCATCCTCCGGTTTATCCCTTAGTCGCCTCTTACGACACCCACGGGAAGAGATGGGGTGGTGCTATTCTCGGCCGGCACCCACGCGGCCATACTTATTTAATAAAATATAATAATAATACTTAATATGGAACATTTGTCTAAACACCTTATTTGGGCAATACAGATGGACATAAAATGTCATTAGTCATTAGTGTTTTTTCTCGTTTTTTTTTGATTTTTTCCTGCTTATAAATGATTTTATTAGTGTTTTCAAAATATCCGTTTATTCGGATATTTCGCGGTTTAGTATTCGGATAATTTTGAATAAGTATTATTTTCGGCGGATATTCGGATAATTGAATATTCGGATTATTCGGATTGCAAACCCTAACTACAATCTTAATACTGCAATCCTAAGATCGCAAATGCATTCCCAACCCCGAGGATTGAGATGGAATGCCACTATGCTAGTTATATGACCTGATGTCATATCCCTACACCGGAACACAATCATGCGAACGCTGCTGCTTGGCGGTAGGTTGAAGGATAAGAATATGGTGCTAGAGATCCAGACGGCCACATTTATGACTTATCCTACAAAGTCACACACACACACACACACACACAATAAAACCTACGGGATTTTGAGTCTTTTGAGCATAGATTGCATTGGTGCCATTGACTCTACTTGGGAAACCTAAAGGTAGTTCTAAAAAAAGGGAGATTATCATGACCAGATGAACTTTGTCAAATATGAGAAATGGTTAAAAGAAAAATTAATACCTTAAACCTTAATAGCGTACTTATCGTAGATAATGCCTCATATCATAATCACAACAAACTTTTGTATCGTGCTCCAACGTCAAATTCTCGTAAGCAAGAAATGATGGATTGGTTGTCAGAACACGACATATCTTATCGTCCGTTGATGTACAAAACCAGTTTGTATGAAGTAATAAAACAAAATAAAGAGCGATTTTGTGAGTACCACATACGAGGGCTGTTTGATAAGTCGTTTTAAAAAGAATAAAAGATTTTAATTTTTTAAACAATTTACATTTATTTCTCAACATAGTCTCCTTTGAGGGTCAAACACTTGTTCCAGCGAGTTTCCAATTTTTTTATCCCCTCCAAAAAATACGTTTTGTCAAGGTCTTCAAAATAGGCATTTACACCTGCGATGCAGTCCTCATTTGTCAAAAATTTTTGCCCTTCAAGCCATCTTTTCAGATTTGGGAATAGGTAATAATCGCACGGAGCTAGATCCGGCGAATACGGAGCATGCGGAACCAGCTCGAAGCCCAACTCGTGGATTTTGGCCATTGCAATGGTTGACGTGTGCACTGGGGCATTGTCTTGATGAAAGAGGACTTTCGTGCAGACAGCTTTGTCATACCCAAATCTTCATGCAGGATTTTATGTACTCGCTCAGTGGAGATGCCTGTGTTCTCAGCTATTTCACGCACCTTCACTCGGCGGTCGTCGAGTACAATATTATGGACCTTTTCAACAACATCCTCAGTAGTGACTTCGATTGGGCGACCAGAGCGTGGAGCATCAGATGTGCTTGACCGACCACGTTTAAAATCATTTATCCAGTTATAAACAGTCTGCAACGTTGGTGCGTTAGTGCCATGAACAGAATCAAGTTCAGTTTTTATTGTAGCAGCACTGCAACCCTTCATAAAAAAATGTTTTATAACGGCACGAAATTCAGATTTTTCCATAGTTGTTGAAAATTTACGAGTGATCACAGTTAAACAATGGTTATACTGACAAAAACTTGTTTTTTTTTTGCTGAATTTTTTACAGTCTTCATTTGAAAGATTGTGCCTGCCAGTGTTAATGCCATTTACCAGATAAAAGGTTTTACAAATAGTTTTTAAAAGGACTTATCAAACAGCCCTCGTAGATGCAATTTTAAAAGAACATGGTCATTCAGTTCTGCGATTGCCGCCGTATCACCCGACATTCAATCTGATCGAAAATATTTGGTCTATGGTTAAAGGATTTGTAGCGAAAAGAAACGTTTGTCCGTCTGGGAAAATATTTGTCGCCATGTCGAAAGTGAAGAAAATAAATATACTTAGATGTTAGAAGGGGAAATGGATCGAATTACAAATCATAATATTATTATCAATACTACTTACTTGTGACAGCTCAGATGAAGAATTAAATAATAGCGAATGAATGCAAAAAAAGACTGAGTATTGTTTTACAATTGTTAAGAAGAGAATAAAATTATTAGTATGTAATTTCATTAAATTAAGAGAAATACTTAAGTTATTCTCCTTTTCAAACGAACCGTACAACCACTAGGTATAAAAGCAATTCCTACGCTCTTTTGCTGGTGCACTTTTTTATAGTTTTTGTGTAATACCTAACAGCTTCGGAACCCAACCCTGAGCTTGGTCAAACCTTAACCGTCTTGCCCAGATTTTTATCAATTTTGACGTTAATTAAGTTTCAAATCAATTTGACGACTGACACGGACGAAACTTCCACCACGATATTTGCGACCCTTGGTTTCAAATAGAAACTCAATAACTTTTAAAGCACAGCCGATATGCTATCAAGCATCAGAACTATAACTATGAAATGGTAACCACTCTTCACACCGTGTATCTCCAACGCTAAACGGGCGACCTACGCGTTAGATTATCCTATCATCGTATTCATCGTATTAGAACAGAGACTTAATAACTTGAATATAATCTGATATCTGCATCCCTCTAGGCCTGTCAGCCCGATTGTCGTTGTTGGCGCCCAGAAGACAGACGAACCGACAGACATGGACAACATAATAACATTACGTGTTATGTAACCAGGAGATCTTTTTGGGGTTTTCTGTTCCTACAAAAGTTAAAAACCGATAATAGTATTAAAACCATTTTGTAGAATCCTTTTGAAAACAGTTCTATAGATGACTTTTAAGCCCCTGTTTTTTTTTTTTCAAATATGTTGTTCTTTCTACATTTATATTGACTGTATTTTCTGTTTGCGGTAATATAATATTTTTCGATGATATTTTACTTTTAAGTATTGTTTACCTACCTACCGATTTTCTTTTTATTACTGTTCAACATGAACACATAATTGCCCCAATAATTAACCAACCGCCGAAAAATAAAATGACTGCCCGTATTTTTCCAACTGATCATAATAACCGCCCTAATATTAAATTGGGGGGGGACACTTGACTCTCACAAAAATTAGCTCTTTAAAGCTTAATATTTCATAAACGGACGGACAGCAGACACGGCGGAACTATAAGGGTTTCTAGTTTGACTACGGAACCCTATAAACGTGATGGTGAAGGAGGGTAGCAGTGCATTTATTTGTAGTGAATGTATGGTCATTTTGTTGTTTTAAAGGTTAGAGCCATGTAAAATTCACGTTCAAGATTTTTTTCATTAAAAAACCCCTCGAATGTAATATCTATATATATAAAAATCAATGCCATTTTTCGTTGTAATTTTATAACTCAAGAACGGGCTCACCTATCCAAACCAAATGTTTAGTCTTTGTTCGGACTATTTAGTAGATGGTTTATGTGAAGTTTGCACAAAATCGGTCGAGCGGTTTTTCATTTATCACATTTTTTGTAACAAATGAATTGAAAGTCATAAATTTGCAGCGGGGCGAAGCCGCTGGCGGGCCGCTAGTAAACTATATATTTAATATCAACAGAAGTTCTGAAGCTCCGCAGACGAAGTCGCGGGCGGAAAGTTAGTAAGTATATATAGGACACGTAACTCAAGCGACAATTACACTTTTTGAGTTCAATATTTTCTTGCCATTCTCCCAAATCTAAAAGTTAATGGTAACAACAACTCGTATTGACGCCGTTATTAAAGAAAAAAATACCCGAAAAAAAATGATTTTCAAGATAACATTTTACAACTTATTTGTCGGCGTACATAATTAAAGTATACAGCGTGTTACCGGCATGAGGGGTTTCCTTGATATAGAGAAACAAAAGGAAACTCCTTAATGTAAGTACCTACATGTTTATTTTAATTAAAACAAGAAAAAATAGTACACACTTGTTTTCTAACAAAAAATTAATTGCAAGCAATGTACTCTGTGCATTAAAGTTAATGAGTAACTAATACTTGTTTATAAGTGACCTTAGCATGCCAGAGCAGCCCCATTTGACGTCTGACCAAAATCGAGGATCGAATACACCTAGGTTTGTCCTTTTCTCTCGCTTCGGTCACCAATGGAGAAAGAGTGGGACGGAGCCTTCTTCGGTTAAGCGTGAGCGTGCGTTGCGTTTCACCGCTCCTATGTGCTTTGACATAATAATATGGATTATGGCTCGGATTATTCGATATGTAAAATTATTTTATTTAAGGATTCATAAAGTATCTTTATAGAATTTTCTTTTGGATTGTTTAAGATTTGATTTGATTTCTAAATTCTTAAAACAGTGATCGGGCGTTATCGGCAAATTTGACAAATTCAAGGAGTATAAATATCTCTCTATGTTTTGCCCCTGTACCAATGTATGCCTTGTACCAAGTAATAACGATAGGTACTGATTACGATACCTACACTTAGCTCCAATACGTTGATGGCAGTTTAAATCTACGAAGTTAAATTGCAGCGTTGCGTTAGTTAACTTCGACTTAATTATGGGCATTTCTATTTTTCCTTGTACTCAATTAAAAAATTGTTAACGCAGCGTTAAATTAGTCCATTTGGTAACGCATTTTTTTAATGCTTAAATTTAAAAATATACTTCTTGTTAAAAACTTTAAGATCAATCAGAAAATTTTAAATTTAAGCATCAAAAAAATGCGTTACCAAATGGACTAATTTAACGCTGCGTTAACAATTTTTTAATTGAGTACAAGGAAAAATAGAAATGCCCTTATAACTGCAAATAATTACTTATGCAACATATTGTCGTTAGTTAAAGCAGAAGCCCTCATGCTAGTAACACACTGTATATCTATGCCAAATTACAGACAGACGGGCGGTGAGGTTCCTCGTTGATTACGGAGCCTTGCAAACATATCGTACCTCCGACAAAGCGACATAGTGAGACAAAGCATGTATATAAAGCACTTGATTGTGCCCGCGACTTCGTCCGCGTAGATTTCGATTGTCGTTATTCCCTCGGGAATTATTAAATTTTCCGGGATGAAATATAGCCTATCTATTAATCCAAGTTATAAGCTATCTCTTATAACCTGGATTAACAGATAGGCTCTCTCTCTATTATTGAATCAACCTGTGTGAATGTAACCATTTCGTGGCGCGTGCATCGTTAAATACCTGTCATGTTCGACATTATCAACAGTACCTTAATATACACCCATTACACACTCAAGTTTTAACAGAACTGAATAGTAGACTAAGTTAATGGTTGGTTGGTTAATCGAGAAGCAGTGATGCAGCGAGGGGCGCGGCGCGCTGCGGGTGCGGTCGATACCCCGCACGTGCGGACGCGCACGCGACGAACCCCGGGATATCGAACAGCTCATCTCGTCTCAAGTTAAATTGGGGATTACGTCGTAGTTAGTATAATATAGAATTATAGAACATTCAATTCCCGACCCTTCCGACCTTCCACTTCGGAGAAATACTGGTAAAGGGCCGAATCTTAAGTACCCGAAACCGAGACGTGCGTGCACGTGCATGACTCGATGTATGAATGTTGAAGAAGCGAAAGAAATTTGTCAAGATCGTAGAAAGTGGAAAGAAGTGGTGTCTGCCTACCCCTCTGGGAAACAGGCGTGATTTAATTTAGGTATATATGTATGTAGATTCAGAATTATTCGCAATTTTTAAAATACAGCAGCCGCCCTTTTAATAACGTCATATTTCCGGATCCAGGCGCTTTACAGATGTAGTCCCAACGGTTTTTAAGATAGAAAAATAAGTTTAGCAACATACTAAAATTTGGTGCTGGTATCACAAAGTGAACTATGCTACGCCCAACAGAACGCCTAATTGCAAAAAATGGCGAAGTTCGAAAAAATTATGAATTTTGAAAAGCTTTATCTCAAACACTATTGGGTCTGCAGAGACAATTCTAGTCTCATATGGTAGCAAATTTAGTCTGCTTTAAAATTTTCTTGAGAAGAACCGTACCATTATCTATAAAAAAAATCTCGTTTGTTGTATGGGAGCCCCCTTAAATATTTATTATATACTGTTTTTAGTATTTCTTGTTATAGCGGCAACAGAAATACATCATTTGTGTAATTTTCCACTGTCTAGCTATCACGGTTCGTGAGATACAGCCTGGTGACGGACAGACGGAGAGATTGACAGCGGAGCCTTAGTTAGTAGTTTTTACCCTTTGGATACGTAACCCTAAAAAGTAGTCCTTTAGGATTATAATCTCCAAAATCTGAAAAAAAATCACAATATTCGCGGTTTTTTTTTAATTTTGACAAAGTGGCTTTCGGCGCTCGAGGTCACCAACTTGGATTATTCATTGGGCCAACATAATAAACAAGTCTGCAAAAAATCAGAACTACCGGATTTGACGCAAACACATGTTGACTAAAGTTACTGGAGTATAAGGGTAGCCGGTATTGGCCTGGCAGATCATCGTAGAATACAGACTAGCAGTCCGCGCCGGCCGACATGTTTCATCGAACTGCACCGGTGTGGGCCGCGGCCGCGCGGCGGTCTCGGCCGGAAGGTCGACGCCTCACGGCCGCGGGAGAAGAGGTACGCTGTACGCTGCTACAAATGCGGGCTGCGGGACTTGCGGCGGCCAGGCGATCGTGGTCTTTCGGTCTGAGGAGTGTTTTACAACTAAATTTGCATTTTCTAAGCACACGCACTCAGTGGTTGCGGGCCTTGGAGGACCTTCTGACCCGGAAAACTACCAGCATCTAATTTTTGAACCTACCACCAAGCAGCAGTGTTCGCATGATTCTGTTCCGGTGTGGGGATAAGACATCCGGTCATATAACTAGCCTAGTGGCATTCCATCTCAGTCCTCGTAGTTGGCAATGGATTTGCGATCTTAGGATTGTAGTGTTGAGAATACAATTGTGTATGGGTCTCGGGCGCACTTACCCTCAGGGGCCCTGTGCGCTCGTTTGGCTTATCCATAAAATTCATTAAAAAAACCGGGCAAGAGCATGTCGGACCATGCTCAGTGAAGAGTTCCGAAGCCGTTACTACAAACAAATTTGACCTCGCTACAAACTTAACTTTGCCGTTGGAAGACTGTTATCCCCATACATAGCTCGCGGTCAGTTTACCAACACCGCAAATAAGCTTTCGGTAGGTATAAACATGTAAACCGTTTGTAACTCAAGAACCACTGAAGTCTACTTAGTAGTGATAGTTTCCTATTAAATTTATTATGTGCTTTCATTTAAGATATTTTTCAGATTTTTAGTATTTGTAGTTTTGGCTGTATCGGACACTTGACTCTAACAATTAGCGCTTTAAAGCTTAATATTTCATAAACGGCTCCCTTTGTAACGAGGTTGTTACAACCTCTTTTGTTTGAGTTCCTGGCCACTATTACATTTCGATCTAAATCTTCCAAATTCAAATTTATTACATTCTATTCCGATGTCGATCCTTGGATCATTCTCCAGATATTTTCTAAAAGAACAAGACACGCGTACGCGTGTCTCAATAATATTGTACTCTCATTCATTTATTATTTTATTTGATATTTGGTTAAAAATTATAAAATATATTCTTTATAAGGTAAGGTGGGGGAAGATTTTTTAGTGCTGGTATCATCCATTAAGCCGCCATTTTGTTACGATCCGCCGCACATTCGCCAGTGACCGCTCGGAGTAAGTAGACGTGTGTTATGTGCTATTTTGTGAAGGTCGGCATTTCGTGGTGAATTCGTCGATTTTCAATCTTACCCCGTGTTTCATAACTTGATTAATAAGGGGAGTATAAAAGTTCTGACTGACTATTTATGTGTTATTTGAGATTCTATTTTTATTTACTTCTGCTAGGTGTAGCTATTAATCATATATTGAGATTTACGAGAAGTTTCCATCTTTACCCAGCCAATTTCGCTGGGGTAACATTGAAATAGTAATGTTTCAATCTTCCCCCGTTTTTGAAAGTCATAGAAAAAGACACATATTCTCAAACTTTGCACTTAAAAAAATAATTAACGTAAGGTTTATTTTCTGACCTAATATAACGATAAGATAAATAATAACTAAAAAGTGTTGTGTGAAACTATTGTGTGAAATCAATAATAAATCTGTATTTTTTTGTTTGGAGAGAAAAAAAACCTCTTAAAGTTTACTAGAAGTACTTATTTGGATTACACAGATTCATATTTATTTTCTAATATTTTACATGTAAGTGGCTTAATTTGTGACAAAATTAGTCATGCTGCAAGAAAATACTTACTTTTTTGTATTCATTTGTTTTATAAAATAAATAATTGTTTCCATGCAACTGTTATTTTAATTCCAAACTGATCTTCTTAATATTAAAAAAAAATGTGTTTACGTTTTTTTATATGAAGAATATACAATAAAAAGTTTGAGTATCACTGTCGTTTTCCCTGTGAAGCGGGGTAAGACTAAAATACTTTTTTTTTCAACTGCACTTTTCTTGTTACCTATCAGGAATATTTACGCAAAAATCATCTGTATCTGTTAAGCGTAAGGAATTCTATACAATAACGAGCAACAGTAACCGTTTGCATTCATTTAACAGACTTTAGACACTATGTCAATCTTACCCCTCGACCATTCCATCTTAACCCGTAATTTTTTTTGACAAAATTTGATTTGATTTTATTATTTTTATATATTAGAATAGGCGTAACCGAGCTTTATCGACAGATTACAAAAATATAGCCCTTGCTCATACCTACCAATTTATGCAATTGAAAGGAAGTAAATAGTTTTTTATTTTACGAGGGTTTTAACACAACACTATCCATCTCATCAAAAAACCATTCAATCTTCCCCCACCTTACCTTACCTCAAGCAGTGATTCATTTATCTTCGACGTAACGTCTCAGAGATATTTACCCTATACCGTCAGAAATGGCTCTCCGGCGAGGAATCGAACCCCGGTCTCCCGCGTGACAGGCGGGGATACTTACCACTATACTACCGAGATTTAGATCGAAATGTAATAGTGGCCAGGAACTCAAACAAAAGAGGTTGTAACAACCTCGTTACAATACCCGGGCTGGCCAGAAAAGAAAAATCCTGAGCTTGGAGTGAAGGAATTTTCTTTTACATAAGTTTGTATAAAAATCAAATTAAAATATCTGGAGAATGATCCAAGGATCGATATCGGAATAGAATCTAATAAATTTGAATTTGGAAGATTTAGATCGAAATGTAATAGTGGCCAGGAACTCAAACAAAAGAGGTTGTAACAACCTCGTTACACCTTAATCGAAAAATACCCGCAATATTTATCAAAGACCTATCCAACGACAACCCACACTGTGGTGTGGACGAGAAAAAAAAATACATAAAAAATTTTATAAGATTTTATTTTACCGCATTTTTTGGCGTGATTAATTGTATGTATATTTATGCCAAATTACCGCTTTCTAGTACTAAGAGTCTCTGAGCTAGGTTGCCTACTAATTATTTCTTTATTTCGTTATTAAGGTCTTAAATCAGACTTCCTTCACAGAAAGGAAACTAAAAAAATCTAATAAGTGTGAACCAGGGCACCGCGGTTTTTAAATGCGATTTAGTTGTTATAAAAAAATTGATTTGTACGTTTCCGTTTTCATATTTTTTTATTTGTTTCTAGTGATCTAGCTTTTCATAATAACAACACTTGGTCAAAATTTAAATATTTGGACTAGGTTTAAGGGTGGAGAAACGCCGCCATACCGCGTTTTATATGGAAATTGTTAGCTTCACAATTCTCTTAAGAGCAAAAAAAGTAGGTAGTGAACTAGTGACCTATTCACATAAAACTGAGAGCTGCTGATTTCATATCGTTTATTTGTGGGGAGGGTTGTACTCGTATGAGAGTTTTCTAGATACGGACCCTAGTCATTAAAACTCGGTTATGGGACGGGATTCCAACGGTAAGAAGTCCGACCCCAGCGTGTAGTCCACTCGTAATAGCAGGCGGTGCAGGATAAGTACGGTTAGTTCCCGATTCGCCGGATTCTTGTTTCGTCGGATTCTCGATTCGCCGGAATTTCATATATAAAATATGTGCCAGTCTGAACTTTTCCCTCAAGAATCCGGCGAATCGAGAATTCGACGAAACAAGAATCCGGCGAATCGGGAACTAACCTACACTGCGGAGTTTTGCGCATTTTTTCAAGGCCATTCACGCTATCTATCAAGATGATGCCGGATGCAAACTGAGCTGGGCAAGTCCGCGGTCGGTTTTTACTAGTGGTGTGGTCTAACAATTTCCCGTCAACGGCGATGTTGGCGCGTGTCGCATCGTCCGTCGACACCGGCTTTGAATCGTAAATGCTTGAGTTAAACATAACATTACTTAAACAAAAGTGTCTATGTCGAGTTGATAACCATGACGCGTAGCTTGGTAATGAAAATCGACTGAGAGTATATCGGACCATGTTCAGTGCAGGGTTCTGTCATCCTTAGATAATACTTTTTTTTTTAAATGGCAGGTTATAAATATTGTGAGTCGCCGACTTCAGTTGGGTTTGGGTTTATGCAAATATTGCAAAACGACTTAATTAGTTTCATAAGATCTTGGTTGCAAAATGTTCTATAACATGCAAAACGCCAACGTAAGCAAAGCAGAACTTACTGATAGTAAAACGACTAGTGGTGCGTTCCTATATTCCAAACCGTTGGTAGAGTTGTGACGTCTCGTTAAAATTTGACACATTTTGTACGTAGCAAATGTCATAACGCTACTGCCCGTAAGGAAAACCATTCGTTTCTTGAATATAGGAACCGGGCATAGGTAGGCATATCGTCAAAAAATTAGAATGTCTAAGTGGCAAAACCACTATACATAGATATTTGAATGACAAGGAAATCACAGACTGTAGTTTGTGAAGGAACTCTTTATACATATATTGATAGTTAGGTACTTAGGTAGGTACTTTACTTTACACAGTTACTTTACTTGCACATTTTTAATATTTGTATGGATAATGGTGAATTAGTAATTGTAATTAGTATGGAGTCCTAGACAATAAATACATAAAATTCATCTAATATAATCTAGTCGTTATGCAATCGATTGCAGCACATTAGTGAATTTTGCAGCTTATCTTATAGCTTTATGTTCTAAATGAGTGGTTTAACAGTGTTTGACTACACTTATAGCTTTAAACACAACTCAAACTTGTATACGAGTTCATCCTGTCACTTATAGTTGCTTAGAAACGTTTTTTGTTTCTGCTTTATTACTTATAGTTGGGTAAAGTCGATTTTGCTACTTAAAGTTGCATGCAGGTTGTAATTGTCACTGAATAAGACGCAATAGTGATATATAAGGCCCTAAAATTACTTATGAGCCACTTGTATATATAAGTGGGAACATACCCTTATTTGGAACTTTTAATTCCAAATGATTAGTTGCCGGGTTAGAATAGTGCCACTCCATGTCATCCCGTGGATGTCGTAAGAGGCGACTAAGGGAATAAAGGCTTGTAGTACTGTTAGGCGATGGGCTTGCCACCTGTCACTAATACACTTGGAAACATCTTAGCCTACTTGTGCAAAATGTGGTTACAGAATTATCAAGAAGTTTTAAGACTTGTTGGTAATTCTTTAGCTCTGCCTACCCCACTCTGGGAATGAAGTCGTGAGTTTATGTATGTATGTATGTATGACTAGTATAATAGAGTAGTGTATCACCAATAGTGGCTAAAGGGATCATTTTACGGCCCTTTTGGAAACTAAAGTGATTGCAACTTTAAGGCCTAGAAGGGTCGTAAAATTATCTCTTTAGCCACTATTGGTGATATACTACTCTATTATGCTAGTCATTTGGAATTAAAAGATCCAAATAAGGGTATGCTCCCACTCATAGCTGGGCACCGTTAATCAAATAGTTAACACCGTTAAACGTTAATCCGCTACAAAAAAAGTTAGCTTCGTTAAACGTTAAAGCGTTACATTTGGAAAGAATTAACGCAAGTTAACGTTAATCGTTAATCCGTTAATATGTGTAAAAAAATGCATTTTTATATCGTTGCGTTAGTGAAGTTATAAAACCTGTTGATTTAGGTTCTGGAAGTTAACAGGATAGGAACAAAACAAAATACTTGTATAATTCAAATGTGTAATTTAATCGTCGGGCATAAGGTGCATAAGGTGTGTAATTCGACTAATTCGCCTTGATGAACATTAACATGTTGAAGTTCTCGTGTCTGAAAGCGCGGCTCATTTTGGTGCTAAAATGTCTTTACCCGTAGAAAACAGACGTTCAACTGCAGCGCTTGAGAGTATAGCAGTATTGTATTTAATGAATAGATTTATGAAAATCTGTTCCCCGAGGAATGCAGCATCGTTGAACGAGTCTTTTGATTTCATGTCTAGCGACATTTATCGAGACTTTGCGCTTTACTCTTTAAAGAGTTGGAGCTCTTTGGTTTTTCTATAGAATGAGTGTCAGAATTGAAAAAGTCTTCCTCGTCATCATCGTTGTTTTAGTCTTTACTATTTGAACTGAGCTGATCTTCTACAGAAAGGCCATTGTTTGTAAACAATACCATTGTCTTTCTTTGTGTCCGTAACACCAAGCCGATTACATACAAAAAAGTTAGAACTACATTGAATGTACATTGAATTATCAACCCTACCCTCTTAGTCAGTAGGTTTAAAATGTAAAGTGTCAGGATACAGATATAAGTTTTGTGTAGATGATAGTATTGTGTAAAGAATAAGCACAGTTCAAATAATAAAGACTTATATCTGTATCCTGGCACTTTACATTTTAAACCTACTGACTAAGAGAGTAGGGTTGATAATTCAATGTACATTCAATGTAGTTCTAACTTTTTATTATGTAATCGGCTTGGTGTTACAGACACAAAGAAAGACAATGGTATTGTTTACAAACAATGGCCTTTGTGTAGAAGATCGGCTCAGTAGAAATAATAAAGACTATACTCGCATTGCTCTCTCCGCTACTTAAACTCCATATTAACCGGAACTTTGGTTGAAATGCCGCGGCAAGTTGGCATACTTGTCCGAACCTGTTTTTCGCGCCGGTGCCGTGCGGTAAATAGTAGGCATTGGATTAACGATTAACGGACTTCTGCATTATTAACGGAAGTTAACGTGTCCGTTAACATTTTTGAAAGTTAACTTAAAAGTTAATCCGTTAATCAAAATGTTAACTTCGTTAATTAACGATTAACGGATTAACGAGTTAATGCCCAGCTATGCTCCCACTTATATGTAAAAGTTGCTTATAAGTAACTTTAGGGCCTTATATCGAGGGTTGCGTGGTCAAACCCAATAAGTCGATATAACTTGTTGTGTCAAAAAGAACACTAATGAATACATCAAAACAATTCAAATTTCAATAATCAATTATTTCGATTTATCGGGTACGGGTTTGACCACGCAACCCTCGATATAGCACTATTAGTTAGGGAGGCGAATAGGGGAATTTTCGGTAATACTCGAGCGTGGCAGTTTAAGATATGAGAGATACCTTAGACCTAATAGAACAACCTTGTAAAGTATTTAGCTCTATATGTAGTGACGCCCGCCTAGGATAGACGATCAGATTAGTAAAAAAAAAACGATAGTCTGAAATACTCGAGCGCGTCAGATTAAGATATTGGGGGTTGATTTTAGTGTTTTAAGACTAAATTGAACTAATCTGACGATAAGTCCTGGACGCCGCCAAGTTATAGGGTCGCGAACTTGTAAAAAAAAAAACGTTAATCCGGCATTCTCGAGCGCGTTTTTTTTTTTTTGAAGAATATAATCTAAAACTTACTAAAAATACAAAATCTGCCGGTTTCCGCATGACCGGAAGTGTGGAGGAGCCATTTCGTCTTCCGAAAAACGCGTTGCGGCATATAAGTCGCGAACGATACATTTTACAAAAAAAAAGTTTAAATAAATAAAAAAGGTAATGTCGCTTTATTGTCATTCTTAAATTCCCCGTTTTATCAAGGAGAAAGAAAGGAAAAAAGAGAAACTAAAAAACCTTTTTCGGTCAGATTAAGAGAAACCAACATTTTTGTCAGATTAAGAAAATATGCTTTCAGGATACCGAGATAAACCTCCCCTATGAAAATCTGACGCGCTCGAGTATTTCAAAAAAACTTTATTTTTTTTGCATTTTCAAAAATTCATCGTAACTTATCGTCACGCCGAAATCGTCAGTTTTTTTAAAGGGAGCTTCCTTGGGGCCTACTTCCTTCCGAAAAAATTACGCGCTCGAGTAAATTTTTTTTTTTTGCATTTTTGATTACTTTATATGCCTACCCCCACCTCGCAAACCGGCAGATTAGTATACCGTTGTTATCAGAGGCACTTGGGGCATACGTGGTATGAATATCTGACGCGCTCGAGAATGCCCAAGTAACTGTTTTTTTTAACATTTTTGAAAAACCGTACACGCCATACCCACCGCTAAAATGGTTTTTACCATACGAGCTTTTCTTTTCGATTTTTTTTTTTTTTTTTTTATTTGAAAAAGGGGGCAGACGAGCAAGCGAGCCACCTGATGGTAAGTGATCATCGCGACCCATAAACACCCGCAACACCAGAAGAATCGCAGGTGCGCTGCCGGCCTTTGAGAAAAGAGTAGGCTCGTTTTTTAAAGGCTCTCAAGTCGTATTGAGTCGGAAATACAGACGCCGAAAGCTGATTCCACATAGATAAGGTGCGTGGCAGGAAGGCCCTTGAAAAACGCGCGGTAGTGGATTTCCAACTATCAAGATGGTGTTGATGAAATGATAGTTTGGTACGAGTTGTACGATGGTGGAATCCAGCGGCTGGTATCAATTCGAACAATTCCTCAGAGCACTCTCCGTGATAGATGCGGTAAAAGACACAGAGGGCAGCAACATCCCTCCGCAGGGCCAGTGGATCCAGATTTTTGAGAAGCCCCCGGTTGTTGATACATCGAGCAGCTCTGTTCTTAATTTGGTCAAGAGGAAGAAGTTGATATTGGGGTGCTCCGGCCCAAATATGGGAGCAATATTCCATGTGAGGCCGTATTTGTGCCTTGTAAAGTTGAAGGCGATGAGCCGGCGTGAAATACCGCCCCGCTCTCCAGAGCACACCAAGCTTCTTCTAACTTAGCTTTACCTTCCAGATGACATCGGAACTGAACATTGCTCGATATATCAACACCAAGAATCCCAATACTGGACGCTGCATTAAGGGGAGTACCCTCAAAACGAGGAGAAAGGCTAAAAGGTTGTTTTTTAGCGGTAAAGGCGCAGGCTTGTGTCTTCTGAGGGTTAAATTGGACCAAGTTAAGGTGACCCCAGTTCGAGACTTGCTCCAATAATGTCTCGACATCAGACACAAGTGCATTTCGACTCTCATTGACCTGCTCCCGAGAAATGTTTGCACGACCGTTATAAAGTGCATCCCCCGTACTGTCATCCGCATAACAATGAAGGTTGCTATTCTGCAACAAATCATTGATGTGCAGAAGAAACAAAGTGGGGGATAAAACACAGCCTTGTGGGACACCAGCATTCACAGGCTTAGAGTCAGAGCGGACACCGTCGACTACGACAGTTATGCTCCGCTCGGCCAGGAAGCTAGTAACCCATTTGCACAAATTCCCAGGAAGCCCGTATGAATCAAGCTTTGAAAGAAGCGCCCTGTGCCAAACCCGATCGAAGGCTTTCGCTATATCCAGACCCACTGCCAGGGCCTCTCCCTTGCTCTCAATTGCCTGTGCCCAGCGATGAGTTAGGAAAACAAGAAGATCACCAGCCGAACGACCTCGACGAAAGCCGTACTGTCGGTCACTAAGTAGCTGGTGTTCCTCAAGATACCCCAATAGCTGGCTGTTGATAATGGACTCCATTATCTTGGAGAGTAGGGAGGTAATAGCGATCGGCCTGTAGTTGGACGGGTCAGAACTATTACCCTTTTTAGGGATCGGGTGGACAAGTGCCGTCTTCCACAAGCCTGGCACCAAGCCTGAAGAGTACGAGAGCCGAAAAAGGCGCGTAAGAATCGGTGCCAACTCCGGAGCGCACGTGCGAAGCACTACTGGAGGAATTCCATCGGGCCCACACGACTTGTGAATGTCAAGGGAAAGAAGCAATTTGCGTACAGAACTTTGCCGGAATTTGATATCCGGCATAGAGTTTGTGCACCGCGAGATGGTCGGCGGTGAGTATCCCCTGTCATCCAGAGTCGAGTTGGATGCAAAAAGAGCACTTAGAAGCTCAGCTTTCTCCTTTGCACTGTGGGCCAAAGAGCCATCCTTCATGTGCAATGGAGAAAGGGATGGTCGACAGAAGTTTCCTAGGACAGCTTTGGCGAGAGACCAGAATGCCCTAGTGCCCGAAGGCAGACGTACTAGCTTCTCGCCAATTCTGCCTATGTGCTTAGACTTTGCTAAGGCGATATTCTTCTTCAAGGATCTGGAGGCATGGTTTAATTTTTTTTTCAGATCGCTGGTGTTGGAGTCCCTCGACAACTCCGCCATAGCCCAGTCTCGGTAACACTTCTGCTTCTGGCGAGACGCCAATTTGCAAGAGCGACCGAACCAAGGTTTTGACTTGCCACCGATGGGTACAACAGAGTTTGGAACGAAAAGTTCCAATCCCTGGAGTATAACATCAGCGACAGAGTTTGCACATGTGTCAGGATCGTCCAGCGAGAAACAAACCTGCCTCCAAGGGTAGGATGAAAAGAAAGTCCGCATCCCGTCCCAATCTGCTCATTTGTAGTGCCAGACACGACGGCAGTTCACGGTTCGCTGACGCAGTGGTCTCAACAGAGGCACAGTGCTCCGGACCAGGCAATGGTCAGACGAGCCAAGAGGGGCGCCAACTGAGACTTCATATGCGTCTGGATGAGAGGTCAGCAAAAGATCCAATAAAGATGGAGAGTGGTCCTCCACATCTGGAACTCGCGTAGGTGAGGTGACCAGCTGTGAAAGACAATAGGCCAAGGCAAAGTCGTGGATGGATCTCCCCGTATGGTCAGTTGTACGAGACCCCAACCAATCGCTGTGGTGGGCGTTAAAATCGCCCAAAACCACGATTTCTGCGGTTGGTGTCCGTTCGAGCACCGAGTCCGTCGCCACTTGAACACTCTCAAGAAGTCGGTCCGACTCTGTATTCCCGCTATGGGACCTGTAAAGGCACGCATAGACGCGAGGGTGGTCTCCGCAATCTACGCGAAGCCAAAGGGTGGAAAGGTCCTTACCTTCAAGTTCGTGGAGACGGCGGACGCACATATCCTCCCTGATATACACACACACACCAGCACGCGGCACAAAGGTGTGCTCGATAGTATAGCCTGGATACCTTAAGTATGAAATATCAAGTGGGGAGGATATCTGCGTCTCTGTAAGAAAGAGCAAGGCCGGCTTCTCAGTCTCGAGATGGTAGTGGACGGCATTGACGTTAGAGTTTATACCTCTGATGTTGCAGAAGTCCACACGGAGCAAGAGTGGGGATGCTCCGGGACGCTGCTTCCTGTTGCCTCTTGCGGGTATAACGAGCGGAATTTTGCCCACCCCAGAATACGCAGGGCAGCCTGAGCAAGAGTGCTCAGGAAGGGATTCTCCTACACGAAGAGTGTTGGTACCCCCCTGGGGTATTATATTTTGAAAAACCGCTGTCATAATTGATTAAGTTAGGGGATGGGAAAGGGGAAGGGGGATTTGGGAAAGGTGAGAGGGGGAATTGGGCCACCGGCACTCTCACTTGACCAGACGAAACGCAGCAGAGGTACTACTACTTCACGCCGGTATTCTGTGGGAGGGTGGTACTGCCCCGGTCGAGCCGGCCCATTCTTACTGTACTCAACCTAACAGTTGAATACAGTGTGGCTCTACCACTCCAAAAATTATTTTATCTTTCGATTTTGATAGGTCTCGACGGCGCCGTTGAATTACGTCATTTAGTTACCTCGCCTCCCTAACTATATTGCTTCTGATTCAGTGAAAATTAAAACCTGCATGCAACTTTAAGTAGCAAAATCGACTTTACCCAACCATAAGTAATAAAGTGGAAACAAAAAAGTTCCTAAGCAACTACAAGTGACAAGATGAACTCATATACAATTTTGAGTTGTGTTTAAAGCTATAAGTGTTGTCAAACAATGTTAAACCACTTATTTAGAACATAAAGCTATAAGATAAGCTGCTAAATTCACTAATTTAATGTGCTGCTTGGGCTCTTATTGCCACTCCAACGCATAATTAAGTCTCAATAGGAGGTTCTTGAAAACCAAAAGCAGTTATTTTCACTTATTTAGATGGACACAGAAGATACAGATTCAAACCATGAAGTTGTTAATCGGCAATCCAAAGAAGATACTCGTATTGTTGAAAGGTAATTATGATTAGAATTTTGGCAAAAATTACCTGTATGATACAAAATAAATAATTTGAATTATAGGTTATAATAAAATTGTGTCAAGAATAATTTATTACAAATTCAAGGGTTCCGCATACAAAAGTGATTTGTTTACTTGTATTTTCCGTAACTTGACATTAGTTGTTTATGTAAATTTAACGTATGAAAAGTGTTGCATTTGAGTTAATAAGCGAAACAGCAACTTGGGATTTCGGAGCAGTATTGAGGACTCCTAATTCACGAGCACTGGGCGATCTACAAAAGAGAAAATAATTAGTATTCGTAATAGCATTCACTGCTTTGCCACTCGCAAGATACAAATTAAGTGATTTTCAGACCTGATAGTTTCAAATAGAGAACAAATAAGTGAAAATAAACACTGTAAGATCTTTTTTGTTTCGCCATGTTTACAAATTGGAGTCCTTGAAAATGATTTATTTTAAACAGAATTTTATCACACTGACGCATAATCATAGACTTTTGATAGTTGTGACGATGTTACTTTAACATTGTACAGTCAGCATCAAATATATATACACAGTAAAACTTTCAAAAATATGTAAACACGACTCTACTGCCAGGGAATAAGGGTGTATATATATTTCTGAAACCTTGTTAACGTATATATATTTATGACGCTGACCGTACATAACCTATAATCATTAGGTCAGGTTTTTACAGTTTTAGTTCTTATCAGTATCAATTCCTTATATGATTTAACACTCTTTTTAAATATTCCTGATCAAATCAAAGGCGCATCGAAATTTACAAAGAAACCATACTATAGTTTCACGGTAACAAAACATTCGCAAGAGGGGATAAAGCACAGTTTTATGTCAAGGGCGCGATATTGAATCCTGAACGTAACGAAGGACTCCAGATTTAACTCCCGAGCGCAGCGAGGGTGTTACGAGTTAATTCCCTGAGCGTAGCGAGGGAATTAAGAAGAGTCCTGAGCGCAGTGAGGGGTTCAAGCGCGCCCAAGACGAAAACAGCTTTATCCCCGAGGAGTGTACTCTACTTTTCTCACCTTTTGAGAGACAATAAAAAAGCGAGTCTACTAAAAACAGCGTTTTATTATAGTAAATTAAAATTAAATGTGAAAATTGATATTTGTATATATATTATTTAAAACTTTGCAGTTATCACCAATGTATTTTATTGCAGCGTCTTACAATACTCGCGGCTTTTGTTTAATTTCAAATGTGTTCCATTCACCTTGCCGTGGCCAGCTCGATTTTAGAAAATGTTCGATTTTCAAATTAGGTTCGACGCGGCGGTGGCGGCGGCGCCGCGCCCGGCCTTCGAGTATTAGTTGATCTTTTATTACGAAATTAGACTTTAATGCCATTGTAATAAGAACTATGAAAAGTGAAAATATTACAACCCAGCGGGTTATAATGAGATTCAGTACAACATTACACCCCAGCTAAAGCCAAGGGCTTTAATGACTTGGTTTGCGTAAGGTTTGCATGATATGTAATTTGGCATTGTCGAGCAGGTGGTGTGAAAATATTATTATTCATTCGTTCAATAATCGTCGTTCACTGCGCATAATTTTCAGCCATAGTTCTAATTGCCACTTAAGGTAATCGTGAGATCTCTTATGGATGCAATATAGAACCAAAAATAAGCTGCAATTTTTCTCCCCGTGCTTCTATATTGGTTGCCTAAGGGTTCTTTCCACCTATATACATAGAGCTTAGTCATGGCTATATAATATATTTCACTTAAGTATCTAAATAGATATAATATACGAGCTATTTCCCACCCAGTGTGCTACTTGGGTCATGACGTTTTGCTACCTAGACGATTTAAAACCATGATGAATGATAATGATAGATGCTATCCAGACGCTTTGCATGATGAGTCATGATATTATAACTAAGGCGATGTGCCATTTGGATTTTGGGTTTGGTACTACTTTGTCATTTTACAACCATGATGTTATGCCTTGTGATGCGCAGTTGCCAATTTTCCAACCTACCTACCTGAATACCTACTGTCACCGGCAATATTGCACGCAACATACATAGGCAAGTTTCCGGCTATTGCGGCAATATTGCTAAGGCCTCTTTAGGGATCCGTACCTCAAAGGAAAAAACTAAATTATTTAAATAAAAACAAAAAACCCGACTGCAGTAAAAAAAACAACTGAAAAGCGAGAAACAAGCTATATTATCTTTTTTGTTTGTATAATAAAGTGTTTACATTCAAACATACATAGGTAAATACTTATAATGTACCATGCAATGATTTTTTGTTTGATACCTCGTTAACAAGTAATGAAATTTATACCAATATACATACAACTTGAATAGTGGAAAAGGTTTTCCAGGCGGGGACAAGCTATTAATCCAAATGTTTTTTGTTTCAAGAAAATACTTACATCTTATAATTCATTGCTTGTCCCCGCCTGCAATACCTTTCCACTATTCAAGTTGTATGTATATTGGTATAAATTTCATTACTTGTTAACGAGGTATCAAACAAAAAATCATTGCATGGTACATTATAAGTATTTACCTATGTATGTTTGAATGTAAACACTTTATTATACAAACAAAAAAGATAATATAGCTTGTTTCTCGCTTTTCAGTTGTTTTTTTTACTGCAGTCGGGTTTTTTGTTTTTATTTAAATAATTTAGTTTATTTCACATTTTTTGGCTGTAGTAAGAAATATTTATTAAAAATAAAATAAAATAAAATCATTTATTCTGTAAGTAGGCCCTGTAGGCACTTTTACAAGTCTGAATCTACCATCTACCAGCGCTTCAAGAGACCATTGTTGAGAAGAAGCACCGCAAGAAACTCAACAGTAAGCCATTTTTTTAAATAAAGAACTTATTACAATACTAAACATAAGCTATCTAATTTAAATGTCACAGGGATGTACAGGTCCCAGTAGTAATAATAATTAAATTAATAAAAATGTCAGGTTAAAATAATAATACAATTCCGGAGATGTAAAGAGTCTCCAAATGTCAAATTAAAATTAAATATAGGTAAGTAGGTAATTAAAAAAAAAAACAAAACAACAAACACAAACAAGGGAGATGTAGAAAGTCTCCACGGTCAATTTTGGAGATGTAAAGAGTCTCCAGATGTCAAATTAAAATAATAAGCATACAAGGAGATGTATATAGTCTCCACGGTCATTAATAATTGTAATACAAATAATTCAGTCCCAAGCATTGTCATCATTTATATAATCTTTAATACTATAATACGCTTTAGAAATTAGTTGACGTTTAACGTAACTCTTAAATTTATTTACTGATAAATGAGTAACACTACTTGGGAGCTTATTATAGAACCTTATACAATTACCCATGAAAGAGTTTTTTATTTTGTGAAGCCGTGTAAAGGGCACTGCGAGCTTATGTTTATTCCTGGTATTAACATTATGTATGTCACAGTTTTTTCTAAAACTACCGATGTGTTTATGAACATGCATAATATTTTCATAAATATATTGACTGTATACGGTTAATATATTCGTTTCTTTGAACTTATCTCTAAGCGAGTCTCTATGACCCATCTTGTAAACAGCACGAATAGCCCTCTTCTGTAGAACAAAGATGCTGTTTACGTCAGCACCACTACCCCATAGTAAAATACCATATGACATAATACTATGGAAGTAACTAAAATAAACTAATCGAGCGGTTTTCAAGTCTATTATATTCCGAATTTTATTAACTGCAAAAACTGCAGAACTTAGTCTATTCGCTAATTTAGCCAGATGAGGACCCCATTGGAGTTTGGAGTCTAACGTTATTCCAAGAAATACTGTATCATTAACTAGGTCTAATCTATCATTTTTCATAGTTACAGTAGTTTGTCTATTTTTCACATTTGTAGTCATAAATTTAATACATTTAGTCTTTTTCTCATTCAGTAATAAATTATTAACACTGAACCAATCTACTACTTTTGATATAGCATTGTTTACATCGATATTAAACTCCTGTTGTCGTTTGACTTTAAATACGAGTGAGGTATCATCAGCAAACAATACTATATCATGTTTGTCCTTTATAAGGTATGGTAAATCATTTATGTAAATGAGGAATAAAAAAGGACCCAAAATTGAGCCCTGTGGTACGCCCATTTTGACCAAAGACCCAGGTGATCGTTTTCCATTCACGTCTACCCTTTGTATTCTCCCGTATAAGTACGTTTTTATTAAGTTTAGCGCAGTACTTCTAACTCCATAATGGTGTAGCTTCCTGACCAATGTGTCATGGTTAACGCAATCGAAGGCCTTGGACAAATCACAGAAAATACCTAAGGCATCATGTGACCCCTCCCAGGCTTCAAAAATATGTTTAATTAACTCAACACCAGCTTCGGTTGTCGAGCGACCCCGAGTAAAACCAAATTGTTTGGTGTGTAATAAATAAATTATTATATTGAAAATGTTTCATTAATTGTGATAAAATTAATTTCTCAAAGATTTTACTGAAAGTGGGTAGTATGGAGATCGGTCTAAAGTTAGTGGGGTCAGAAGTACTACCCGTTTTGAATAATGGAATTATCTTGCTATGTTTCATAAGATCAGGAAACTCGCCACAGTCAACACAGTGATTAAATATGACCATTAAGTCAGATGCTATGACTTCCAATAAGGATTTAAGGACGTGAACCGACACCCCCCAAAGGTCATTAGTTTTCTTTATATTAATTGACTTGAATGCCTTAATTACATCCAAGGCAGTAACGTGCTTGAATTCAAAGTGTATACTGCATTCAGACACGTTATCTTCTAATAATAAAATGGCAGACGCCGGCGAAGAGTTCAGACACTTAGTCGTTGACACTGGTATGTTGGTAAAATAATTTTCAAATTGAATTGCGACATCTAAATTCGACTCTAGGATTTTACCATCTACTTTTAAACGAAAGTCATTAATTTCCTTTTTCCGGCGACCTGTTTCTTCATTAATTATTTTCCAAGTCGTTTTAATGACATCAGAGCTATTCAAGATTTTATGACTTAAAAAGTTTCGCTTAGCTATACGGCAGTCTATCTTGAAATTCTTAGAATACTCTTTGACATGTTCCTTAAACTCTTCACTAGCGTTAAACCGTCGTTCCTCATATAGTTGATACAGTATTGTTCTTCGTTTATGTAAGTCCGCAGTAGCCCAGTCACTGAAAACCTTTGCGCCACCGACCATGACCGATTTGGATGTAAATATCATGTCAAATTGTTTCATGAATGTGTGAAAGAATGAGTTGTACATGTCATTAGGGCCCTTACAAGTTGTTAAAAAGGGCAGATTATACGTTAAATTATGTCGCATTCTTTCCACACGGCCTGCAGTAAGCGGCACAAAAGTTATTTCCTTTTTCGCAATATCATGCGATACAGATTCGAATTTAATTAATTGACCTAGATGATCCGATTCCAGGTTACTAATCAAAATCTTACTGATTGGAATTATATCAGTAAAAATGTTATCAATACACGTGGCGCTAGTGTCAGTCACTCTAGTCGGCTCCATAAAAGTATGGGCCAAGCCGAAAGATTTGAAAAGATTTATTAATCTGTTGGTGAGCGAACTATTTTCTAAAATATTAACATTAAAATCTCCACATATAATAACTTTCTTACTCAATTGTGATAAATTGATTAAGACAGTTTCCATGTTCTTTTCAAAAATTTCGAAATTACCTAAGGTCGGCCTATATACACAAACTACTATGAATTGCTGTAATTCTATTGCAGCGAGTTCTAATATACGTTCAACAGATAAGGACACAATGTCCTTACGTTCTTTAAATTTAAATTTATTGTTTAATATTATTAGCGACCCGCCATGTATCGAGCTATTTCTTGTGAACAGACTGCCGATCTGATGGTTATTAAAATTAAACATAGCTTCGTTACTATTTAACCAGTGTTCCGTTATACATAATATATTACTTAACATTTAACGTCCTTTTTGATTTCCCTGTCTAAATGGTAGCATCAAAATATTATAATGTATATATATTTGGAATGGGCTATTTACTAGCTTTCATTTGAGACCCATATTGCTATAATAAACAATTATTTTTTTTAAACCCCCTCTTTTTTTTTGCAGACGCCATTTTGAAATATTATATACCCTATGTCACTTCGGCAATTAAGACGAATCGAATGACACCTAGTATGTTAAAATCGGTCAAGCCGTTTAGGCTGCAGAGCGTGCCCAGAAATAGACATACATACATACATACATACATACATACATACATACATACATACGCTCGAAAAACCTAACCCTCCTTCTGACGCAGTCGGGTAAAAAGGATCACTCCGTCGTCTGGCTGTTTGTCTGTATGTCTGTCTGTCTGTCCGTCTGTCACAGCCAATTTGTTTCGAAACTACTGGACCTAATAAGTGGATGTTTGGTACACATATGTAAATTAGTGACCTAAACTCGGAAGTATAATGTAAATAAATGAATTTTAAACATGTGGCCACTTTTGAGGGGTAAAATGTAAAATTTGTAGGGCTCGTTATGAAAATCTCAAGATTGTTTTCTTATTGTTTTTAAATTAATAGTTTTGAAGTTATATATTTGCGAAATTTTACCATACACCCCCCATTTTTAATCCTGGAACTAAAAAAAATGAAAAAAAAACCATGATAGTAGTTCTTTTGTTATTGATTACAGGAAAACCTATAAGAAGTCTATGTTGATTAATGCCCGGTTCCTATAATCAAAAAACGAATCGTTTTCCTTACGGGCAGTAGCGTTATGACATTTGCTACGTACAAAATGTGTCAAATTTTAACGAGACGTCACAATTCTACCAACGGTTTTGAATATAGGAACGTACTATAAAGCAACATAGAAAATGTCAATATTTGTGCATTTGAATAAACCCACAAACATTGAAAAATTTCCAATGGTAGAAAAAACGAACGTAATATTATGTAGTTCGCACTAAGGTGATCGCATGTCAAATAACGTCACTAAAAAGTGCAATTAGGTTTGTAAAAACTTGAATTATCAACCAGTCTTTCCTCAGAACTGATAAAATTACACCAGTTACCTGGGGCAAAACCACCGTGGCCAGCCAGAGACCATTAGTCGACCTTATATGAGTGCAAAGAGTGGGAAATATATCTTTCGTACTCTTCCCACTTACACAAAGTATAGGCAGGTCCCTGACTGACCACAGGAGACTTTACCCTACGTGCTTACGAAAAAAAGTTTAGCTATGTTTCTCCCGTGGGAGGACGCAAAGGAAAACTGTCGTAATCGTGTTTGGATTGATTTAAGTACTGAGACAGAGAGTAAGCAAATAGTGAAAAATGTGTACAAAGTACTCTTCAGGAATTCGGACCCATAGCATTAAAGAAGACTGTGAAACTATGCGCAACAGTGAAGAAAATAATATGAAGTGCGTGGTGAGCCCGACTGGCATTCTAACTAATGGCGACCATCTTGATCTCGAAATTTCATATCATTTTCGAATTCTGCGTCCCCAAAAAGTCTGAAATAGATACCCAAAACCACTTTTTCAAAAAACATCATGGCCATTCATATTCAAAAAACATTTTCAAATTTCAAATTTCCTATATTAGCCTCATTTCTTCCAGCGGGCTTAGTGTGGCTGTGTTGATCGCGTGACAAATGTGGACAAAACATCCGTCACTGCCTGCCACGTCGGTATATAAAAGTACGAGAGTGACTGATGGTTTATCCACATTTTGCCATGCGATAAACGTAACCATACTATGATACGAAGATGATGGTGCCGAAGTAGCGACACATACAACACCTTAAAATTCCGAATAACATTATTACGAATATTCAGTAGTCCGAAATTATTATTTTCCGAAAGCGATGTAACGCTGGAGCTATTTTAGATTAAATGCATAATTTAATTGTTATACGTAGGTTAGGTTAGGTTTGATTTATTTATGGTGCGTTCCTATATTCAAAACCGTTGGTAGAATCGTGACGTCCTAATGTCTAATGTACGTAGCTAATGTCATAACGCTACTGCCCGTAAGGAAAACAATTCGTTTCTTGAACGGAACGGAACGGAGGAACCGGGCACTAAGCGATAGCAAAAACTTAAGTCTTCTATCAAAAAAATGCGTTCCGAATTATGATACCTATATCGGAATTTTGATCAATTCGGAGTTATGGCGCTTTGGCTACGGTTCCCGATACCCACCCGGCCCATAGTCACGAAAGACAAAAGAAGAAGAAAATGGTTTAAGTATTGAGTAGGTATTTGTTAATTATTCATATTATTCGTTCGTTCCCCACCCTCCTTGAAGCCTCCTACTATGGATGCTTTGACGCATCAGGGATACGAGCCGGATATAACATCCCAGAGTTTGCTGCTGAGTGATTCCGCACGGTGTCCAGCCCTCAATCGCTACCAGAGCGACTCGGGGCCGTACTCCACCGACAACCGATCCAATCAATACCCCAGAACACTCGCCCGCGGCCAGAATACTGTAGAAGTGGCAGCGATTTGATTGTGACTGGCTGGGCCAGAACCTTCCGTTGGAGATGAATTCCGAGCCAAAATGATGTGTTGTTATCCGAGGGTATAATGACTACGACGCTGTTCAAACTCCGCGCCCGGCACAAACACGCGGGTGTCATTAAATATACCGCTACGCATCCTTTGAGTACGTACTATTGCATAGGAGATCCGTTGCGACATGCCACGACATCGCTTGCAGCTGTTTGGATACGAAATATGGGATGCATAGAAGGGTGTATAAAGGATGATCAGGAGAGCGACTAGTTGTTTTTGTTCTACTCGTTTGATCCTGGGAATCGAGGAGTTGAAGGCCAGCAACCTCGGGAAGGAACACAACCAGTCTCGCCCAGGACGCGTAGATTGACATAGGGATGGATCCATTTCACCTGGCGACCTGTCGTAAACTGACGTTGATTTGGATCCACCCCCCCGAACCAAAAGTTTAGTATGCATGCATACTCGTAACTCAAAAATTAAGTTATTTATGTAACTGTAAACGATTAGAGCGCGAGCTTGCGAGCGGCCTAATTACAGGCACGAGTACCTTAAGAGCTAATTATGCACCGTTGCATACATAATATATAACTTTTTCAACAAGTTTAAAATGATAATGACAAAAATAAACAATCGTTAACTTTCTCGAATACTTTACTCGATTTTTCTGCAAGAACAAATTACTTGTCATCAAAGTAATTTTCTCAAAAATGGTATGTAATGTTGCCATAACATCTCTAAAAAGTATCTAGAAAGTGAACTCTACCGGAGACTTATTCACAACTGTCCAGTAAGAAGCGAGATTTTAAATTTGAAATCTCCTACTGTCCAGTAAGTAAGTATGTATTTTGCTTACTGGACAGTAGGTCATCCTCTTTAGATCTGCTTAGAAAAAAAAACATAGTAAGTACCAAACACAGATTAGAGTTTAGCCATTATAACACGGTTATATAAATATGAGGGAGGCTCCCTCATTATCTCTCTTTTTGGTATGACATTTTATGAGATAGATATATTTTTGGAGCCTTAAACAGCCATTTTATTGTCTATGACACTTAACGCGTCGCAGAAAAAGTATGCACGTTGCGTTTTGTACTTAATAATGTTGTAGAAGTATAGTGTGGGATTTTATGTTTGTATTTAGTAATTTCAGTTCATAAATCATGTTGGATTAAAACTTTCCATTCTAAAATTAACATGGAGTTACAAAAACAATAATTTTCATATTTTTACTAAAACATTCATTAATGTAAAAACAGAACAATGTTCAAAACTAAACGCAAACTTTTTAGTAAAAAAGAACGACTGGCAGGATTTCACATTCATTTACTGCCAAGTGCCAGCCAAGAGTCCGTTTATCAAGATGTACAGTCAGCGTCAAAAGAATCTGATCACTTAAATACCTTGTCGCTTTACTGTCACATAAGCAATGTCAAACACGATTGTCTAATGTGTTAATGTGATAAAGTATAAAAGTAGCTTGAAGTGACCAGTTACTTTTGACGCTGACTGTACAACAAACTAATATTTAAATGCTCCCGATAAATCGATCACAACATCTACCAGTAATCGCCCTAATATGAATGTAACCTTCAGTATTAATTAAATGTTGTTGTTAAATTTCTTTCATTTTTGAGAAAAGCATTATACAAGCCTCAACCAGTAAGAGCCATCCTGGACTCGTATGTATAAAAGGGCTCGCCTAGCTGCTCGGCCTTCTAACTCATACTCGTCCAGGGACGCTTACTTACTGGTCTTTGCAGTAATTGTACAACTAAACGTACTGTTAAGTAAACGTTAACAAATTTCATGAAAATTTTAATAGATACTCAAAACAGTTCTGACCAAGTTCTGACAATTTATCACAAAAGTTGGAATGCCAAACGAAACGCCATTTTGTTGATATCCATATTGAACGTAACCATAACAATGGTAACCAAATAACCAATCGATGGATATTATATTATCCATCTATTTTTAGGAATTTCATAATATGAAATTATATACATACATACTCATACATAAGTAGTCTCAAAGTGCCCACCGGGATACAGTGCAAACTAGTACGGGGGTCAGTTGACACTTACTTTTGGTTGTCACCATCGTAGAATTATATTTGAAAATGTAAGTAGTAATATGTACTTTTTCTTGCGAAATAAATTTATTATTATTAAAAATAAAAAAAAAGTTAATTTGGTTTTTAATGTACGTAATTGCATTTGGTACTAAAATATTTTTAGCAGTTTATTATACAAATTAGGATCTCAAGTGTTCATTAAACGCCAAGACTGATATCCGGAATCACCGTAACCATGGTAATAACAATGCTTTAATAATTATTATAGAACTGTTAATACCATGGCAACGCTCATTATAGAATTGTTTTCCCGCTTCGATTACGTTATAGGTGGTATTCTGATACCTTTAACTATATCAATATTAGCGTTTAAATAGTACGCCAGTAGAAATAGTACATTGTGTATTAAGGTCGGTAAGTAAGGAATTATGATCGAGGCTCTAGTAGAAGCCCGAAGTCGAAGACTGAGGGCTTTCTGAGTCGAGGTTCGTAATTCCCGTACCGCCCGTGAAACATACAATGTTTTTCATCACATTTGCGAGTAAATAAATAAAGATTTTCATTAATTGTTTTTGCTGCATGGATAATATCTGGTGGTGTTGCATTTAAATTACACTCATCGGACGATGACGAGGATATTTTTTATAACTTTTTTACTTGTCTTCAAATATAAAATGTAAATAACTATGAATTATAGCTTTAATACACAAGTGTCAGCACAACTATTATTACGAATTACTTGAACTTTTTTTAAGCGGATGGCGTGCGGACTCCACAGATTATACAAATGTTTCCTTCAGAGACGTTAAGGGCAAATACGTAGGTATACATATAGCCCTGAAGGAGTGTAAAATAGAAACGACGTTTTGATACAGAAAATTATTAAAATCGATTATTAAGAACATTAATTGAGTATTTAAGTAACATGTAGCGAGATTGCAATGAAATTCCTGTTTAAATAACATTTTAAGACAATTTTTCAATTGCGTGTAAACTCTTTGCTTGAACTTGCATGACCTGTGTGCTGTACTATAATTTAAAAAAATATTACTTACCGACCTTGGGTTTCATGGTAAAAAGAAAGGTCGAGGGTTTTATATGGGGCATTGCGGCCAAGTTAACCTGTATGTTTAGATACTGTTTACGTGCAAGTGTGATGAAATAGTTATTTGTTCAACAAGAGAGCAAAGTTGGTTTTTGCTGCGAGTGATGATTCAAAGATACGAGACGTAAAAAACTTTGGTCTCGTGTGAGACATACAACTTTTCACCTCAGCAGCGAGAACAACACAGCGTGAAGCTGGTAGGGCCAACGCAGGTCTTCCGTTGCGCGTTGTGACCATTTGGTGAATACACGACTAAATAACGACACGATCGCATATGCATCAATCACAAGCATTTTTGCAAAATACTAATAAAATAAAAAGTGGAAAAAATAAACATGAAACAGATAAAACCTGTCACTCAACTTGATAATGCCGTAGTGCAAACACAACTTTATACAGCTTTATGTAGTCTGTGGCTTTAAAAAAAACCTAACTAGGCCTTGTCTATGGCTATTGGCTACAATAATCCCGCTATTTTTGAAATGCGTTCTGAAACTGCCCCCGCGGTTTAGGTATGTCACGAAATTAAAGATTGTTAAAACGATAACAAAATTATGTAGATACATGATTAACGTCTTATTTTTCATTAATTTTGTCTTCAAAACATTAAATGATTGTACCTACTGTATAAAATAGTTATAATAAACACATTTCAAACTTTAACAGATAGTTTTATTTGCAATTTTACGGTTATGTGTGCATCCGAACGTGCGTTTCTTTTTGGGCCTACTATGTGTGGAATTTGAAAATCGAACTTCGAATCAAGTTGTTGCTATCTCTCGCTTTTTTCCTATCGAAGTGAACGTGACAGAACAAAGCGAAGTTCAATTTTTTCGAATGTTGTGAGTAGCTCCAGCACTGCTCACGGCATTTAAAAAAAAAAAAAAAAAAGCTACTTTGCCTCTCGCTCGCAGCAAAATTGAATTTTGCTCACTGTTTTTAAGCAGCAAAACCTGCTTGTTTGAGCTGCTGAGGTGAAAAAGTCTATATTACGACATTGTGGCGGTTTTTCTTTTAAATTTGTTAATTCGTTTTAAAATTATTTTATTGTTTTTGCACAGTCGCACATTATGACGAATTTCAAATGAGAATCGATATTAGGTATACATCTCAGATGATGATTGATTTTTACTAAATTCTTAATATTCAAATACCTCCGCTTTGGCTATCTTATGTGTATAAATACAAATATGTACGTGAAATTTCACTAAAACATTGTTTTAGAATGCATAAAGTTTGGTATTCTGACAAAATTCACCTTCATTCTGTCTCTGTTTGATATTCAAAATGCAATCAACATTTTTTTTGCAGTTATATAATTATTTAGGTTTTCCTGAGTACCTAGAGCTCAAGTAAACGAGACGGAAAATTTAAGAATGTGCATTAGCGGGAGAAGTGTCTACATAATACTTAGGACCAACTTTGTTTCCTCAGATTTGAGAAATTGTTAACTCCCCGAGTAGGTATTCTAATCGGTATATTTTTGTTAATAGAGTAATGGAGCATGGCTGCCTTCCTCAAATCCATTTCGATTCGGGCATAGGTCCGGCGTGGCGAGAGGCCGATTCGACAAGCGGGCCTCCGAACAAGCAAGGCTCGAGGTCGGTCCAGCCGCAGGAGGGTGGGTGCTAGGGCATGCAATATCGGACGGTTTTCAATTCCGGAATTGATTTTCGAGATTAGCCTTCAATTCCGGAATTCCGGAACTAGTTCCGGAATTGATGATTTCATTGCTTTTTTGTGATTCTTTCAATGTAGGGCAAAATAAAACTAAAAATTGTAATCAACATTTATGTACTAATAATGAACAGACGTAATCAGTCGTTTTTTTCTTAAAACAAAATTAATAATCACAAACATTTTCACTCAAACAAAACATATAGTTATTATAATAATATACAAAAGTTTTGACGACGCGCTGGCCTAGTTGGTCGTACTTGGTAGTGACCCTGCCTACGAAGCTAGCGGTCCTGGGTTCAAATCCCGGTAAGGGCAGATATTTGTGTGATGAGCGCGAATATTTGTTCCTGAGTCATGGATGTTTACTATGTATTTAAGTATATATTTCTCTATATAAGTATTTATATCATTGTCTAGTACCCATAATACAAGCCTAGAGCTTAAATTGGGACTAGGTTAATTGGTGTGGTGTGACATTGTCCCCTGATATTTATTATTTATTTATTTAAAAGTGTTAATATTAGGCAAAACTAATCAACATAATTACGATTAGGTACATATTAAATAAGTAGCTTCGTGAAACGGGCCCCAGGACTCGACAGCATTTAATTATTTTTAGTTTTATTTACTTAGATACAGACCCTACAAAACATCATCATCAAACAATCAAATATAATATACAGTGTGTGTTGTGTAATACTAATAACACATGCCACTTAGATTGACTACAGAAATCGTCAGTAAGGAAATATTTTAAATGCTATATAGTTTAAAACATAATCATGCCTCAATAAATAAGTAGTTACAAAAAAATAACGGTTTTGCAAATAATCAAGGTAAATAATTCTTACATTGTTCTTTGATGCCGCACGCATGTCATGTCACACACACTTAAAATATGAAATACTCTCGCAACTGTCACGAAGCCACAAGTCACAACCTTACAACACAACTTTCATTAACAGGTTTGCACTAGGAACTGATTGTATTTATTATTGTTTAGGTGAAAGAACAATGTGAGACAGAAATAGGATTTTAACGGGTTCTAATGATTTCGTCTCGCTCTGACTTAGGGCCGTAAAACATTACCTGAACATTAAGCGGAGCCGAAAATAAAAATATTTGCAATTGAACTACTTTTTGTTGTGGTTATTTCGTAAAATAATGATTTTAAATAAACATCTAATACAATTAAAAGTATTAAAACTGTCTTTGTTCAATTCCGGAATTTCGATATTGAGTGTAGCTCAATTCCGGAATTGAAATATCGAAAAAAACTCCGAAATTCCGGAATTTCGAAATTCCGGAATTCCGGAATTCAAGCCCTAGTGGGTGCCTAAGTGATCGCGGGCCGCGGCGCCGCCGTCACTTGTATGCCGCGCCGCTCCACGCAGTGTCGAGGTACTCGAGGCACCAACCCGCACCGCGCTCAAAGTAAATCGGCCGTTGCTGGGTGCAGCCTCGTAGTGACGAATACCCGACCCGATGTGGGGACAAAAGGGATACGTATCACAAGACCTAAACTCGGTACAGTACCTATTTAAGCTTTAAATTAGGTAAGTGCTTAGGTACCTCAAATCACAATGCATCATTAATTAAAATACCTTTTTAAGCTGATTTGACAAACATCTAAACTCAATAGAGATACTAAACTAAGTATCTCTATATCTCACTTCACAAACCGCTTCTGAAGAAATACCATTAATATAGAAAATACCTACTAACAATTTCAAGCTATTAGGTTTGTGTAGTCCCTATATGTATGTAGTTGTCATAAAGATTTTTTAGGCTATGGTACGTTATATAAATAGTATGTTTACATTACCCTAATTCGTAATGGTTTACATATGACCGGAGCCTCTATTCTTGGATGTAAAATAAAAACCATTATCGTCTTTAACCTGTTAAGACCGTCCTCACAGAGTTGAAGTAATTGAACAGAAATACTCCAATTCTTAATTTTTTTGACACAATTGTACCTTTTAGTTCAACTGTCTAATATTTTAATCACAAGTACCTAAGCATTCAAAGGGTAGCTGCAGACGAATAGGTCATGATGTAATTCGGTGCGAACATCGGGTGTTGTTTAAGCTTTGTCGCTCGGCTCATCGTCCACACCATTCGAATATTCATGCGAATGCACTCAGTGAGGTCGCTCCTTTATGGATTGTTAAAAACAATCCTCAGCCGCATCGCATTACTGTCAAGTAAATAGGAGCTATCAAAACGTTGAGAATACAATAATAGGTCAAAGACGATATGTTATTATAGCCTAGAACAGGGGTTCCCAAACTTTTTTTTCTCATAGACCACTTTCAAAAGTGAACTAGTTCTGGTAGACCCCCTAGACCACATTTCTACCATATTCCCAAAACTCGGCAAAAAACGTGAATGTTGATCGCTTGTCGAACAGCTCCCTCGCGATTTATTGCAGACTTGCAGTCGACAAGTTTTGGAGGCAAATGGTGTAATTTTTATAAAATGTCAGTTAAATTTTTCGAAATTTTGATCGAGGAGCAGCGTAATAAAGCTATCTTGTATTTATCAGTCATCCAGGCTATAAAAATAGCACAAAAATAGTATCTGTTTTCGTTCTTTACTATCGAAACCAGATACATTTTCGTGGACCCCCACTTACGAATTGTGAACCCCCATTTTTTTGTCACGCCAACGTAGACCCCCATCGAGTCTCCTGTGGACCCCTTGGGGTCCACCTGGACCACTTTGGGAACCCCTGGCCTAGAATATCGTCCCTAAAATGATTACTCGGAGATCCAGTTCAGGAACGGGGTGCTGAACTGGATGGAGGTGCGACAGCCGACGCGTATGTTACCTGCAGGGCAACACAATTGAAATATAATGATTCGTCGCAGCGAGGCTTCGCGGTGAGTCACGAAGATCGTTGAACCTGCGCGCCCGCGCGCCATCTTGCGGCTTCACGCTCGCACGCGCTGCGCCGCCACGTCTCCGCTGGGATCGCGCTGGAGGGCGCGGCGGCGGGGTAGGGTGGACGAGCCGGCCAAACCACTGATTCCAGTGCAAAATCCTATTCCTCTGGTAGTCATTTCACTAGTTTCCCTACAAACAATACGAGAAAAGTATGTAATTTTTAGGGTTCCGTACCGTACCCAAAGAGTTCCAATGTGTCTTTAATACTTAGTAGGCATACTGCGCAATAACGTAACCACTAAGTTTGACTGAGAAAAGTGTTTGTGGGATAATCCTCAACCGTTTTCTTCGAACCTAAGGTAAGGTTACCTTGGAGCCGTCGATAGTTATGTACTTACCTATGTACGCGGTTGCATTTATGTACCTACTAGCGGAAAATGAACCCCTGGCCCACCATAGAATTTTGTCATAGTGACATTTCGTTTATCAATCCTCGACGTTTGATTTCTAACGCCACTCTTGACACAGTTTTATGACGTTAGGTCTAAATATTTAGCCGATTGAACATGGCTCAGTATTCCGGATACGAATTTAAAATGCTAAGAAAGCGTGTAAAAAAAATGATATGATTGTTATAGTAAATGTTGTCCTTATTGGAAAGAAAATAACTTCTTTTCCCAAATATTTATGTAGTTTTGTAAAATCTAGCTTTACAAACTTTTGAGGTATGAACCATCTAGGTACCAAGTATGACTCCTCTAACGGAGAAGTTATTTTTGATCTATTTAATAAGTAATTATTTTAGTTCAGTGTCTTCTTCTCGCAGCAGTGTACACCCACCCTCCCCTGGCGCAGGCGCCGCCACGGCTGTTACCTATCTATCTAAGCAAATTGAAATTTAATATGCAGGGGGTTTCGGGGGCGATAAATCGATCTAGGTAGGTTGGTTTTTTAGAAAACTAACCAAGACGGTCATCCAGGTTCTTTTACTTATTGGAGCATCTACTCATTGCAGGTACCTCCACGTATTATGTGACGCGTGTGCCCGGCGCTGAGCGGGCAAACACTCTGTCCTATTTTAAATAGGTCATTGGTATGACAAAACGTCAAAACGGCAGACTTATATTCGTAACAGGCCAATTTGGGTTTGGTGGTATACGATAAGTAGTAGCGTAAGGTTGCAATTCCTCATTCAATTAAACATAACAATTGATAAAGTGCATGTTCGTAATTTATCCTCGTCATCCTCGGTTTATGTCAAGTTCTTTATCAGTTATCACCCGTAGGTAGGTACATCATCCAGAATCATCGTCATCAGACAGAAGGCGGGAAGCCTCTTTATCTTATAGTATGTAAAGAAAATTAAACTGAGCATCTAAATTAGGCATTTGACGACACAGAGAACGATTTTTTCAATTAAATCGTTAATTAAATTTAATACGAAATTGTCCTTATTTTGGGTAGCTGTTAACATGGATAGATAGGTATTATTGTAAAGTTATGGATTCGCCTCGGGCGCGGAGTCACCGACATACGATATTGAATCTTATGTATCAACCCGACTAGCGCTGATAGAGCAGCTAAAAAGCCATTCGATTTAACCACTATGTACTTTATGACATTTTAAACTTAATTTTCATTAAAAAATGTACAATTAATAATAATAGCAGAAATGTTCGCGGTTAAGCTCCATCGTTTCAACCAAAAAACGCGGGATCGTTATCCTTTTTAAATTCACCTAATCGTGTTCTTTTAAATTTCCTTTTTAAAAACATAAAGTGCGTTCCATTTTTAACCGAAAAACGCGGGAAGTGTTGTAGTAAAATGAATAGAACATCGTTCTCCTTTTTAAATTCGGCTAGTGGTGCTCTATTTTTAAATTAATTTCCTTTTAAAAAACAAAGTGTGTTTTGTAATTTCGGGATCTCAAAACTTGCGTGAGGTAAACGGCGGTTAGGGTAACGACGTTGGTATTCCCTTCTAGCTGCAGCCGCGTCTCCATCGCAGAATCCGTAACAATAAATGATATCTGCGTATTTTTCGAATTGGCACGCAGGCATTTGAGAAAGAAGCTTAGTTATCAATATCGTCCAAAATGGAAAGAAAGTTGAAAGTAACTGATTACTTAGGTCACTCAAAAAGTTTTGAGAATAAGCCTTAAAATATTAATTATTTAATTATTATTATTAAAACGCTCTGTATATATCTGGGGCATTGGTTTACTAAGGACCTCAAAGACGATGACGATATGGAGAGGGAGCTATCAGTCAGAGCTTATAGCCCGCAGGTTCACTCGTTTATTTAAATTTCAGATTTAATAACTAAGTATACGTTAAATTTTAAACGACAATTATTACAATTCGGCCACTTCCTCCGCTGATCGTCCTAGTAGCTACTTCTTAGTGACGGCATGTAGTACGTTCGAATGCTTTGTTATTGTTACCAATTGGCATCAGGCAGTCTCCGTCTGCGCGCGAAGCGCATCCACGGGGACAGGCGGCGGGAAGCGGCCTCGTTTTAAGCTGGGTGGGATAAATAGATAAGTACGAAATTGACTAATACAATACATAAATATCCAAAAAGACTTTTAAAGTTCAAAAAAGAGTCGAGCCAGCTCTATCGGTCTAGTTTTGAGAGAATTTACAATATTTCAAAGCGTATGCAACGGATTTTCATGCAGTTTTCATCATAAAGTAAATATTTTTAGACAGAACATTTTTCTGTATAAAAAAGGTAAGTAGTTAATGTACGGGTGTTACAGAAAACATGCGAAGCGAAGCGAAGCGCGGGTCGGGGCCAGCGACGTTATCGGGCATTTACATTGGGGATTCACGTTTACTTTAATAGTATTTTAAGTACTTATTTGGCTATTCGATATTCTTAATTATTTCTCAATCGCTGAAGGGGCAACTGGAAGAGATCCAAAAAGGGATAAATTGGCCTTCGTTCATACTTGGTTTTGTTTGTACAATAAAGTGTTAACATACATACCTATAGGTAGGTACAGTCTATACATAGTTTCGATTGTCCACATGGAAGTCAATGAATTCACCCTTAACCCATACCTACCCGTATCTTACATATAGGTGTACCTATTCTTCATCATTTCATTATATCGCGCGTAAGTGGCCACGTCTGTTATCATGTGCACCACCAAGTAAATAGGTACAGTCAGCATCATATAGTACGTAGCAGTCAAGATCACCAAATAGTTGGAAACATCCAGAATACTCATTAACATCGACGCAGCCTAAGTAATCAAATTGTTCAGGTCATCCACAGTGCTCAAATATTCCGGAGCACACACAACGGCAAATACTTGTTTACATTCAAGACACCGCTCGTACCGTCACAACCACACCGCCGCTGGTATCATAGCATCCGAAGTAACCAAAAGTACGGAACACAATAGAAAAGTGAGCTTTATTTCAAATGATATAAGACTTTATTTTATTTTATCTCGGCTTAATGAATTATGTTACTCTACGTCAGTCTGTAAGGATTTTCTTTTTAAATATAGCTTGAATTTTGCCAGTATGTAAAATTAAAAAATTGTTTTTATTACCGTTCAGATACCTTACTGCTCGGATTATATTGAAAGAGGATTTGACCATTGAACCGTATACGAAACGTAATTAAGTCCATTTTCCTAATCTGTTGTGTTCCGTACTTTTGGTTACTTCGGATGCTACGATACCAGCGGCGGTGTGGTTGTGACGGTACGAGCGGTGACTTGAATGTAATCAAGTATTTGCCGTTGTGTGTGCTCCGGAATATTTGAGCACTGTGGATGACTTGAACAATTTGATTACTTAGGCTGCGTCGATGTTAATGAGTATTCTGGATGTTTCCAACTATTTGGTGATCTTGACTGCTACGTACTATATGATGCTGACTGTACATGTAAGTATAATTATTATGGCTATGCATCGAACAGGTAGTGACAATAATGGGCCGTCGCGTCGCGGAGTTCCCATCAGACCGCTTCTTCCTCGGAACTGCTAATGAAGAGCGCCGTGCGTGGTGTGGGAACGCCGTCGCTTCCGCGTTCGCGCTGCCGAGGTGCCTACCCAACCTAGTACCGACACTACCGACCGACCGTGCGCCGGCGCCGCGCGCCGCCTGCTCGCCGTTTAACCTCATTGTGCTCACTCGAGACATAACGTTACCACGCCTAGGGTTATTATGAGATAGCTGGGTACTTATGCAGTTCATTTTACGGCGAGCGTAAAGGGTAGAGCTAATAGCAGTTACCATAACTGGGCATTAACTCGTTAATCCGTTAATCGTTAATTAACGAAGTTAACATTTTGATTAACGGATTAACTTTTAAGTTACCTTTCAAAAATGTTAACGGACACGTTAACTTCCGTTAATAATGCAGAAGTCCGTTAATCGTTAATCCAATGCCTACTATTTACCGCACGGCACCGGCGCGAAAAACAGGTTCGGACAAGTATGCCAACTTGCCGCGGCATTTCAACCAAAGTTCCGGTTTCCGGTTGATATGGAGTTTAAGTGGCAGAGGGAGCAATGCGAGTAACAACGATGATGACGAGGAAAACTTTTTCAATTCTGTCACTCAGTCTATAGAAAAACCAAAGAGCTCTAACTCTTTAAAGAGTAAACCGTAAAGTCTCGTTAAAATGTCGCTGGACATGAAATCAAAAGACTCGTTCAACGATGCTGCATTCCTCGGGGAACAGATATTCATAAATCTATTCATTAAATACAATACTGCTATACCCTCAAGCGCGGCAATTGAAAGTCTGTTTTCTACGGGTAAAGACATTTTAGCACCAAAACGAGCCTCGCTTTCAGACGAGAACTTCAACATGTTAATGTTCATCAAGGCGAATTACACATTTGAATTATACAAGTATTTTGTTTTGTTCCTATCCTGTTAACTTCCAGAATCTAAACCAACAGGTTTTATAAGTTCACTAACGCAACGATATAAAAATGCATTTTTTTACACATATTAACGGATTAACGACTAACGTTAACTTGCGTTAATTCTTCCTAAATGTAACGCTTTAACGTTTAACGAAGCTCACTTTTTTTGTAGTGGATTAACGATTAACGGAGTTAACTATTTGATTAACGGTGCCCAGCTTTGGCAGTTACCTACATAGCTCTGGCCATTTCTCTCAGCGTAAACTGAACTGCATATATAGCTATATAGTAATCAATACTCAATATTTCATTGTATTCCATAAAGTATAGGTACATAGGTGGTACTTAAATTAGCTTAAAACTTACGAGATCATTATGGACCCTGTACGGCAAAGCAATGTATAAACTAGTGAGAGCGCTCATTTTTTAAGAGTAGTTTAGTCTTTACTTAAATATCTATTAACATAATAACGTATCAACTTATTATCTAAGTATTCAGTTATTGAATAATAGCATTTTTCTATCATTAAATCTGTTCTTCCACTCCGATCAACTAAACTGACCAACTAAAACAAGTCAACTTTTTTATTTCCCAACGGGTCAACTATATCAAATTGAACAGAGTCGACGAAGCTCCGCTACCGCGGAGCTCCTATTTCTGGGTAGTTTGGCCCTTCGGGCCTGCTGAAGAACTAGCATAACCTAAACCTACCTCATATTTATGCTATGAGACTGGAAAAGCGATCTATTTGGTTGGTTCGATAGGAATAAATGGCTCCTCGGAGTTCCATTCTGTACAACTGGTTGGTCAGTTTAGTTGATCCGAGTGGAAGACGCCCATTAAATGTTTTAGTGTGGTCAAAAAGCTATTTTCATTTTTGATATTTTGTGATATACTTGGTAATTTGTTACATATTTTAATGGACATGACATGTGTGCTATCTGAGTGAAGATTTGTTTAAGAAGGTAGAATTAGTTGCTCTGTCGATCCTCGGGGTTGTGGCAGAATACCAGTGTTTTGCTCACGTTGAGCAAAGTTATACGCTGAGCCATTACCCATTTGCCCTGCTGCAGCGCACACATTCTTTTGGCAATTTGTGTGTAATGTTAGTATCACTGCTTATTTCCTTTATCTTTATTTTGTCAATTGTGTGTGTGTTTTGTAGTACGCAAATAAACGTTTTATCTATCTATCTATCTATCTATCTATTAGTCTATTTTTGTGTCTTAAAGGGAGTGCTAATGATACGTCTTGTCGTTTTTTGAAGATGTTTGGGTATTTACGTACAGCAAATCTCAATTATTTCAATACATGGTAAGGTATCGGTATTAGTCGCTTGAAATGTGGTTTGCAGCTGTCTGTGTTATCTTATCAACAGTGATCGGATTTCACGGTGCAACACTACGGGATATACTTAGAGTAGAAATCTTAATATGGATATGTCTAAAATCCCGGGATCTGGTTCGAAAAGAAAATGCGATTGTTGGGATATTTATAAATAGGCATTAGGATAGGATTTTAGACGTGTAAAGAAATCGATTAAACATATAAAATATTGAGAAAATAATTGTATGCTATTTCAATTTCATACAAACTAATAAAATATAATATCTGTGTGTAGTGTGGTTAACTGATAAACTGATAATGCGTACCGTATTATATATTTTATTTATATTCATACCCAAAGACTATTTAGCAGATCAATTTTAAACAGAGTATAATAAAAACTAACTTTTTTTATTTTTTTACATAAGTACCTAAATTACTTTTGTAATTGTTGTTTCAATTGTATTGAAATTTATTTGAAGTCATAAAATCAGAATAATATTTAACAACATAAGTCCCGGAACCCCGGGGCATATCCATATTAGCATAATGTTTGAAGTCATTCACCCCGTGTTGCACCGGGATATCCGATCATTGGTTATCAATATTAACAAGAATACGGATAAGCTTTTCCTTTAGTGTAAAAAGGGATTGCGCATCTGTGCTATTTCCCCACAAAATTATGCCGCAGGCGTGCGCAAACGCATAGTAAGCACCGAGCGCAGTATGTAAATCTATAGTTTTTATTATTTCATGTAGGGCATAAACGAACTTTGATAATTTAGATTAAATTTTCTTTACATGTCATTTCCAGTTTGTGTTTATCTATGACTATCGAAACTGGAATTCTAGACCAAAAAAACTACGACAGATACGTCACTGTCAAATCTGTCAAAGTCACTTATGTCATTGTCAAATAAAGTTTTCAGGTTTCGCCAACCTTTTTGTTATATGCTTCTTTGTACATATTGGCTGTTACAATTAATTAATTAGGATTTTCTCAAAAAAGGTACTTACAAACTTTATTTTCAACTCAACATTGACAAAATTTTATTGTAAAGAACTTAAAAACGATAAGGGTGCGTTGTTCAACTACAGAGTAATTCTAAACTAGAATAGTAATTTCAGGTTGAAAGTTAGTAGTTATGCCTCGTATAGGTACAGTCGAGTTCATCATTATCTGAGCAAAGATTGGACCAAAAACATCTGAACAAGACCCAATTGTCAGAAGCATAAGAAGTAGATCAGATATTTTTGATCCGTTCTTTGCTCAGATAATCATGAACTCGACTGTACATAGCAGGACGTGTTGCCGACAGCGTGCCATATTATTAAGACAGTATGGTTGAATTTCCAAGTGAGCATATAATAATATCGCCTCTGCCCTCTGCCTTATTATGGGTTACTACATTACAATTATGGGAAAGAAATTTGGAAAAGTTAAATAAAACCATTTTATAACAAATTGTTTTTATTTATCTTCATCTTCACTATCACTAATGTCAGAATCACCAACTTCGGAATCAGAGTCGGTCACTTTTATTACAAAGTTTTCTACCACTCCAGTAATTAGTCCGTCCAGTTTGCACATCTCGTCCTCTACTTTCATGACATGACTTACACATGACTGCCACTTCTGCGGTGTCACCTCCCGGAGGCCTTCATGAAATAGGTCTTTGACCTCTGCCATTTTAAAAGTTTTATTTTTTCTGGCCCCTTTACCTGAGCCCATACCAACTCAATGGGTTTCAGCTCGCAGTGATAAGGGGGCAACCTTAATATTTTAACATTATGTGCAGCGGCCAACTCATCCACTGCATATTTATTGTGAGCAGGCTTCTCCTTTGCGTATGCAAAGTATGTATAAATATATGCAAGTATAAATGCATGCAAAAATAGGTTATTAATTACTTATATGTAGTTAAAATTCTTGTACCAAATGTTATTAACACCTGAAGTGATACAAGCACAATACCAGCTTTGCAACCAAAAATTGCGGATGATTAAGTTTTTATTAACGCCTCTTGTATTTATGTAAAAATAAGTAAATAAAATTACTTCTTTAAATAATGGAATTAAAATTACCAATAAGGTCAATGTGTCTAATACCGGCATAGTTTATTTTTGTTTGACTTTGATTGATGAAAACTGCTGTCTTTTTAAACTATTATTAGAATTTGTGTATGGAATCGACTAAGAATTTAGTTGGCTTTTGAAACCATATTACCTTGTATATTTAATTAAAAATATTTTTGTAAAACATGGTCAGTAGACGGATTTTCCCGAGGTTTTGGGGTAAATCCGGCTAGTAGCAATATCTCGATAATCAGACGGTTATTTCAAATGATATCAAATTTGGAAAGAAATATAGAGGATTTTAATCAAATCTGTTCTGTAACGGGTAAAATATACAGTCGAGTTTAGCTTTTATTGGCGAAAAACGTTTTTCGGGGCTATTCCGGCATATTCTTAAAATCAGAGGTGTTAAACTATTTTTACTAAGGCTTTAAAATAATGTTTTTTTTTACTTTTTTATGTAAGTATGAGTGTAAATTATACGATTTACTTATTAATCTTATTATGCAAGTGCGATCAATTATTAAATATAATAATTTGATGTATAAACATTGTTTATAAATATTATCTCATAAAATTATGTAAAATTAATTAATAATAAAAATCAATGGTTTAATTTTTTAAGTATTTATTGTAAATCAAACTCTAAAGATAATCCAAAACTGTTAATAAACATTTTCGATACTTACATAATTAGGTATATATGTACTGAACTCAAAGACACAAGGCTAAAATTAAAAAAAAAACAATAAATACTTAACAAATAAAGTACCTACTCTTATCCTTCAAAGATAATACTATACTTGTTAACAAATATTTTGCCTGGCCAGAACCACTTCAGAGGCCCTAGCCAAGATGCTTTTCGCTAACTAGCGTTTCTATTCGTTTCGTTTTTAAACTAATCGCGTCGCTGGTAGACGAGTCACGTAATCTACGGGATTGGTTAAGACATAATCCAACAACTCTCCTTGCTACACACGATTCTTTCATATATAACTTATTATAATCAGCAGAATATAACTAAGTAAATAAACTCAAAACTAACATAGTGCTAAGTAATTTAACAGCTGATCAAAAAGGTTGACTATATCTGGAATGGGGAATTATGACAGTGTTGCCCCTTCAATTTTAGACGGTTTTTCCCACTTGACAATTCTGATGTTACAAATTTTACGCAGCAAATAATTCTAAAACACTTGAAATTCATGCAAAATAGAAAAAAGAAGCCGTTGGCGCACATCTTAAAGAACATATTAAGCCCACTCACAAAGTCATAACTTGTACGGTTTGAAACATACCTTTGGGAAAACACCATCACACAACACTCGCGTTTCGAGTTCGGAGCACAACTAAATTTCAAACACTGTTTTCTTCAATCGTAGACAACATAGCGCCATCTCTTTTAAAGAGATTGAACCAAAAAGTTCCCCTGCTTTATCAACAGAGGTAGCAACGGCGTACCGTTCTTAGATTGGCCATAAACGCTTGTGTACGGTATTACCCCGTAGACGGAATTAGACACATTGACCTTACATAAATTATCTCAGCGTGTATTTTTAGAAAAAAGGGATATACTATTGTACTAGGGATGCATCGATACGCCTTTTCGCCGATACGATACCGATACCGATACTCTTATAAAAATATCGGCGATACCGATACCGATACGCTTTTTGTGAATTCAAAAATGAAGGCATAATAAATAAATCACAAGACAGATTTCTTTTTATTAATATAAGAAGTAGATACATAGGTTAATATTAGATAATTAAAAAAATTAGTAATTAAAATTAACATTGATAACATTTTTGTTTAAAAAACAAAGTAATCTTAAAATTTTCGGAGAAAGGCGATTTCGCAAGTCTGTTTGAATAAGACCTGCTGCTGTTTACACTACATTTTTAAATTAAAAAGTATCGTTGAATCGGTCATAAAAATATCGTCGATAACGGTATATCGGCTAACCCGAAGTATCGCCGATATATCGGTATCGGTATCGGTATCGGATGCATCGCTATATTGTACGAACATTTTATTGCAGTGGCAACATTGTCGTAGTTTTTTTGGTCTTGAATTCCAGTTTCGATTACCTATAGTTTTAGCAGTGAGAATTCCGATACGGTTTCTAATTGGATACTATAGTAGTGGAAATTAATATTTAATGGAGATTTTTGGTACGGAAGAAAAGACATTCTTTTTGTTTTGGTATAATTTAATACTAGATTGTGTTCTAATAGCCAGCTTGAAGTTTTATCTAGTAATGATTTTATTTTCTAATTTATGACATTATTTGACATTCTGGAACAGTTCCATCCCTCTCCACAACCAGCACTTTCGTCTTTTTAACATTCACTTTGTGTTGTGATTCCTTTTGAACGCCTCACTCATGAAAGTCACTATTTGTTGTAAGTGGTCCGCCGATGATGCAAGAAGAACTTGATCATTAGCATATAACAAAGTTTTATAAACTGACTCATTCATCCTTATTCCACAATCATACTCTCTCAGAGCTGACAAAAAACTGTCCATGAATAGGTTGAACAGCCAAGGAGACGCGGAGAATATAGCACTTACCTACCCCATGTGTCCTTTCTTGATTCGAATGACTGGTGTCAGTTTACAATTAACGGAAAGTTAAATATACATGATTAATGATGCGTTCCTATATTCAAAACCGTTGGTAGAATTGTGACGTCTCGTTAAAATTTGACACATTTTGTACGTAGCAAATGTCATAACGCTACTGCCCGTAAGGAAAACGATTCGTTTCTTGAATATAGGAACCGGGCATTAATAAATATTTTTACGCTGCTTTTAATGTAGAACCTTTTTTTAGTTGTATTTTTGTGACTTGCAAGGTCAGAATTACAAATTATTTTGGTTAGTAGGTATATTACAAAATTTGCAAAAAATAACCGGCTCAATGTTCATGGACATATCGTCGGTGAATCTGCAAAACCGCGTAAGTGACATTTTAAATAAGGAGCAAAATGCACCTTTTTAATAAGACCGTAAGGTTTATTTTGCTCTATCATAAATTTGTTACTTACGCGGTTTTGCAGTATCACCGACGATATCGTTGTAACGGATATGGTAGGTACAAAATATACTTGGTACCTACTTGCAAACGGTGTCAAAGACGTTCCTAAGCGACGAGGCGGGCACCATGGCACAGAATAGGTAAGTACAGAAGTAAATCACATGTATGTACTTCACTTTTCATACCTACGCTCGGCGGTCGCTCTAGGGTTGTCAACTATGGCTTATGCACAAAAAACTATCGCGGTTGTGGCACTCGTAGGTATCTAGTCGTTTGATTTATGGTTGAGAATGAAACTGGAAGAATGGAAATATAAATTACCAATAACTAAAAAAATATTTAATGACATTGTTACCTATAAGTATTACAAATTTGTCACAGAAAATATAAAATATACCGTAGGTAACTTCAAAAATAGCCGACCAGACGAATTAATATTAAAGTGGAGGGGCATAGCCCGTAATAGGTAGCAAAAAACGTATCCTACAAAACAAAACAATAAACCTACCTACTAGGTATTACAATACAAAAAGTTTACAGAGCAGACATACAAAATTTTACGTTTGTCAATTTTCATTATCCAAAATTCCTTATACCTAACTTCTAAACGGATTACCCTAGTTACACAATTTCCATTACCATATACGTTTTAGACCTAAACCTATCAAAAGACAGTAAAAACAACACAATATCTACACAAACAAAAAAACACGTTTTCAACTTACGTAAGGTGGCGTGAATTTACCTTACCAAATATAGTTAAGTACTTTGTTTATACTGATTCAAAATAGGAAACTATTATTTAAATCGATCTTAGATATATTCTTCGGGGGCCGGGGCGGGGCGCTTACCTACCTAATTCTTCTGTGTAACGTTAAATTAAAACGAACCATTGAAATACAAGTAGATACCTACTTACCTCTCTGAAGCCACTGGTAGCTTGAAAAAGGCCAATTCACCGTTTAAAGTGGAATTTAAGCAACCGTCCACTGAACAGTTTTAATAACTTATTTTTTGTTGCTCCATTATACCTAATTATCGCACAAAAAAGTCCACAGAAGCGACGCGTGTCAAGCGGACGGCACTCGCGCTCGCACGCGTCTCAACTTGTCTGAGATATTGCGTCCGTGAGCGGTGTCTATGTGTGCGTTGCTCGAGCGCACTTTGTATGTAGATTGTCTTCTGTACCTATCTGTTCTGTGACCATGGTGTGCAGCAACTTACATGGCCGACTGTAGGTACTTACCGAAAGTGGTTAAACCAAAGACCCAGCCAGTTGGTCAGCCAATAGAAGCAGACGACGCATGATACGCCAAAGCTCGACAAACCGGTTGGGTTCGCTTCTTACCTGCGCCACGTGGTTTGGTTTGTTTACATTTAGCTACCTATGTTGGATTAAATTAAAAACTTACGAATGGAATGAAGTATGGTTATCTCAATCAAAAACTTTCTTACCCATAGGTGCTACCCACAAACCCACAATCCACACAGGTTTAGTTTCGATTCGTTGAACTGCTCCACCTTAATAGGTACAAACATCTTATCTAGACACGCGGGAGCGTGTCAAGCCAAGTTCAAGAAACAGAACTGGCGAGGCGCACCGTGTGTAATATTACACGAACCATTTGGAGCCACTTTTGACCCCCTCATAAATCAAAAACTATTTTACATAAACGTATCAAATTTTGCTCATATATTGAGACTTGCGAGATACATATGTGTTCTAAATTTCATAAGCTTATCTCAAACGGTTATTTAGATCTAGACACGCGGGAGCGTGTCAAGCCAAGTTCAAGAAACAGAACTGGCGAGGCGCACCGTGTGTAATATTACACGAACCATTTGGAGCCACTTTTGACCCCCTCATAAATCAAAAACTATTTTACATAAACGTATCAAATTTTGCTCATATATTGAGACTTGCGAGATACATATGTGTTCTAAATTTCATAAGCTTATCTCAAACGGTTATTTATATTAATGTCCAAAATTCCTCATTTTTATCATTGACTGACCTATAGACCAAAACTCTAACCCAGTTCCAGATGACCTAGAGAGTTAAAATTTGGTATGCAGATAGGTAATTAGATGAATACAAAGGAATAAATAAAAAACTGGCAATTTTTAAATAATTAGATTCTATTATGAACGCTTAACATAAATACCTAATATTACTTAGGGTACCTACGTTATTAACTGGGATTAATTATTATTTTTATATTTAGCGCACATCAATAGTGTAAAATCATTACCTACTCATAAATAATGATAAAATAATAGGCATTTAGATTTTCGGTATATACACGACGCGCGCGCGCCGAGTGACGCCGGAGCGGCGCGGGCGCTGTGACGATCGAATCGAACCGTTGACGCGAACGTGGCCGAGCGAGCGGCAGCCGCGCTCACAAGCGCGAGCGCCGGCTTGCTGTCCGTCCGGTTGTCTCTCGATATCTGACCTATAAGGTTGCAATTTATGCTGCGAAATTGCTAAGTTTTCTTAAGGAAAACTTATAATTTGTAGTAATATTATTATTACAATTTCTTTAATAAGTTGGTACCTACGTACGTATAGTATTATAGTATAGGCTATAGTTTAAATAAATAATAATTTTATAGTTATAAGTAGGGAGGTGTATATACTTATTATTATTACAATTCCTATAATAAGTGGGTACGTAGGTTTAGTATAGTATAGGCAATAGTTTAAATAAATAATAATTGTATTTTTTAGTAAGTAGGTAAGTTAAGTATAGTTAAAAGTAAGTAGGTGTATATACCTACTTAACTCTGAGTTTGAGAACTTGTTGATAGTAGCAAATAGTTTTATCTTTTTATTACGTACGTAGGTACCCACCAAAAACATAAATGTAAAAAAGGAGAGCCAAGTTCAATACAAAAATTATTCTCTGCTGTGGCCTTGGCAATGCAATTGTTTTATATTTATAAAGTCTACTTTTAGTTTTGAATTTGTCCTTTTAAAAGGACCCACGGCGTTACGAGGATATGTACTTACCTACAAAAAGTAATGATATCCCACCAAAAACATAAATGTAAAAAAGGAGAGCCAAGTTCAATACAAAAATTATTCTCTGCTGTGGGCTTCGCCGCAAAAAGAATGGAGATCTGAGATTGAGTGCCAAGTTCTATGCAAAATCCAAATATGTAGTCTAAGGGCTCACTTGGCTGGTTTTCCCATACTAATTATATAGCCTTCGCATGTTCTAAACCTGTTACCTTTCGGTTCTTATTTTATTATTCCGAAAATTTGGCTTGCTGGTAGAAACTACCCATCGAACATAAGGCTCTTCCATGACTGTGTAAAAGTAGGTACTTAATAATAATTCGTATGGGAAAACCAGCCAAGTCAGCCCTTAGACTACATATTTGGATTTTGCATAGAACTTGGCACTCAATCTCAGATCTCCATTCTTTTTGCGGCGAAGCCCACAGCAGAGAATAATTTTTGTATTGAACTTGGCTCTCCTTTTTTACATTTATGTTTTTGGTGGGATAAATATAACGGGTGATAAGATAACAAAAAAATGAGAATCATTTTCAGTAGTCATAAAAAAAAATCTATTGCCATAGACAAAAAATTGTTCAAGATGTTATTTGTACCTCTTTTGATATTCTTGATTTTTATTTGTTTCATTTTTTCAATCATTTATAATTGTCAAAAAGACGCCGAAACAAGAAGCTCTGCGAAAACGCGTAGTACTTTTTTATAATAAAAATATAAACATGGGGAAAAAGTACACAGTAGATAATTTTACCAAAGAAAATGTAACAGTTTCTACTCTATATAGAATTCTTGCATCCTTGACGACAACTCGCAAACGTGGTAGCGGCCGACCAGCTAAAATAATGACCAAGGAAAGAATGAAGACACTCCATATCACTTTCAATGATAGTGATTCCATGAGCCAACGAGATGCCCCGAAAATATTTAAATGTTTTCAACTGTACATTTGCCGGTCTATAAAAAAGGTGGGTTTGGAGTGCCGCAAGAAGATAAGGGCACCGTAATACACCGATCAGCAAAAATGTAACATTATGTCACAATGCCGCTGGATGGTTACAAATTACAAAGAAAAATCGTTTATTTTGGATGATGAAAGTTATTTCCCTTTGAGCAAAACCCATTTACCTGGAAATGATCGGTACTATACCAGCAACATTTTAACATCATCAGACAATATAAAACACAAGTATAAGCACAAGTTTGAGCAGAAAGTTATGCTTTATGTGGCTTTTTCCGATAAAGGTGTGTCAAAACTGTGGTTCAAACCTAGTGGTTTAGCAGTTAATCCTAAACTCTCATAGAGTGAATGCTTGAAAAAAATACTTATACCATTTAATCGCCAACATCGCCCTGATGGAGAATATTGTGTTTTGGCCAGATAAGGCATCGTCGCATTACGCCAAAAAAACATTGCAATTCCTAGACTCCCATAATGTGCCATTTGTACCGAAAGTCCGAAATCCCAAAAACATTCCACAATGTCAGCCGATCGAAGATTTTTCTGGTTTTTTGAGCAGTTTAGTTTACAAAATTAATTGGGAAGCAGAAAATTGTGCCCAACTGATAAAAAGAATCAAAACCTGTGTGCGAAAAATGGACAAATATGCCGTCCAACGGTCTTGTTCGGGCATTATGTCAAAACTGCGTCGAACAGCTGATTACGGGCCCTATCGTAACGTGCATTCATAATTTTGTAAATAGTTAAATTTGTATTATATTATAACCGTTACTATAAAAAAATTATAAAATGTTACACAATTATTTTTTTACACCCTTGCAAATAATTCTCATTTTTTTGTTATCACCCGTTAGGAACAGACTTTGCAACGAGATGTAGGTATCCCCTTTTCACAGGATCCAAAACTGGATAGGTACATACTTTTTTTACGTAGGTAAGTAAAGTTGTGTTCTGCGAGCGAACCGCGAACGACCCCCGTATCAGCGACAGAGTTGTAGTAGGTACCATGTACAATAGATTAGGCGCCTGTGCACAACACATTAGGTACTACCTAAAATAAACGCAACATGTGTCCAATAAAGCACAATAATGTTGGGTTGAGGTTGTCCCCGGCGCGGCGCCGGCGCTGCGGCCGCGATATTCGTCGGGTTTATTCTGCTTATCACTGTCACACACAATAAAGATCGGCCGTTAAGTGAGCGAGTGGCTGTCGGCGCGCGGGTCGGGCGTCGACCTCCCATGGCCTTGCCCTTCGAGGCCTCGCGGAATAAAGCTATTCTTCATAGGTACCCGGTCCCCGGCCGCGGACGGATGAACTAGCCGCCAATGATTTATCATCGACACAAGCCTCCACAACTCGCTCGACCACTAGGCTACACTCTCACGCGGCCTAGGTATTTCACTGCCGAACCGTGGCGTAACTAACAAATCGTAAAATACCTAGGTACCGAAAGTAATATTTTTCTAATCTAATCTAAATAGCCTACCTACGTTGGTATCTAGTATCCCACTGCTAGGAAAAGGCTTCTGCCTCATTTCTAACAATGGTAAACCTTTTCAAACAGCAGCGTTTACAGAGTATTTAAATGTGTACCTACTTATCAAATAGTTTGACTTTTTAGGGTCCCGTACCAAAATGGTAAAAAAGGTAATTTTATGGTGAGACTTCGTTGTCTGTCTGTCTGTCTGTCATCACAGGTTGTCTCAGCAATTGCAAATACTATCAACTTTATATTTGGCATATTTGTACAAATTGACAACAATTCATTTTGTGCTAAGGTAGGTAGTAAAATAAAATACCGTTTCTAGATTTTACACTGCTGATTACAGTAAAAATATCTTTGGATTTTTTTATGCAGTACTTTTTTTATATTTAGGAAAAACAGTAAAAAAAGTTGGATTGTGAATGTTAGGAATACACTTATAGTGTCCTTAGTCCATTTATTACCAAATGAATTCAAAAAAATATACAACTGTCATGTTCATTTTTTATCTGTCTGACCGATTACTTGATTCTAACGACACGCTTTGGGGGCCATTTGCAACGTTAAAAGATGGCGGACGTGTAATTTGTTTTAGACTTTAATTTTTGTGTAATTAGGTGTTCAAAGTTCTTTTCTGATAGTGATTTGTACTTTTTATGCCTTTGTGTCGCACAGTGATTGAAGACTTGGACTTATTTCGTGTATCTGGCATCTTTCTTCTCGTTTCAAGTGGACTCGCAGTGGTGCAGAGGTTAAAACTATCTTGACCTCTGTCCTACAAATCACCGTACAACGTTGCCCCCAATCTTCCTAGAGAAGATTGGATTGTTTTATTGCTATATTGATTTATACAATATATATACTTGACACTGGCGAAATCACTCAACGTGGAAACGCCATTATCCCCGCGGTAGTAGCTGTTCAAGTCGCCGCGGGGGCAAAAGAAGAAGAAGACACGCTTTCGATTCAACGCAAAATAGTTCATTTATTTTAATGGCGTCTACAAATTACGTAATTACTTAATTAAATTACGCAAAATAACAAATTTGTGAACGAACGGCAGCGAATGATTGACAAGTGACATGAAATGACAGTCAGAAAGTACTGTTTCTGTTTAAAGTTAGGTGCTTTATTTTATTTTATATCAGGCTAAGATCACGACATCAGTATTCCTAACTTTGTATATACGGTATTTTTAATGACTATTACTTTAATAAATTATTAACGACGAATTTAAGTTAAATAAAGAAAAACCAAGAAATACGGGTAGTCTAATTTTTAACCAGCTATTTATTATAAACGCGAAAAAACAATAATGCTTTTTTTGTTGAAATGTTGTCAATTGCTGGCCCGCATCTGTTTTTATTAAAATAATATGATATTAATTTTATAAATACCTAGAATGGGGAGTCAAATTAGTCATATGAAAGGGGCTCTGCAAATGTCAAAACTATTTTAGTTTTAAATTTCTATGAAAAAAAACCTGGCGTATAGGTGAATACAGTTTATATTTTATGAGAAAATTATTTACAGGTTTTAAGAAATAACAAAAAATCTTTGAAAATCTTAATAAAAATTTTCGCTGGTCAAAATGTACCTTAAGTATTGCATAGAAAATAAAGGTCATAAAAATGAGTACCTATCTTCTTTTGCGGTTACCAAGCATATCATCTCACCTTAGACCATACAATACCTGGACTGGCCTTATAGGTAGTATACGAGTACAATCATGTCTGCCGAGATTTGCGGGGGGTGAAGAAAAAACACATGCAAAAGATTACTTACAAATCTAAAATCTAAAATCTATCTGTCATTCATTACACACGCACATTTTGACAAAAATGTAACACAGAATATATTTTGACGCACACAAACATTATCACACATGTAAAGACTAGTGATGCAACGAATACGAATACGAATATTCGTATTCGCCGAATAGAAGACATTTACCGAATATTCGTATTCGGCGAATACTAATACGAATATTTAAAAACTAATATTTTTGGCCTTTTGGCGAGAAGATGTCCATTTTCCAAGTCTGAAAAAGCTCGCCCAAAAATATTTTTCACTGAAGCCATGTACAGTCGCCTCGGAAAGACTTTTTTCAACGGCTGGGAACATCCAGACTGAAAAAAGAAATCGCCTAAAACCAGAAAATCTACAAATTTTATGTTTTTTAAATAAAAATTTGCCTGTTGTAAATTTTAATTATTAGAAGAGTAAACATTATTCAAATAAATAAGTCTTTGATTACCATGGCGAGATATTCGTATTCGTATTCGTATTCGCCGAATAGTAGGTTTGATATTCGTATTCGTATTCGTATTCGTAAAAGTAGTATTCGTTGCATCACTAGTAAAGACTTTGTACAGACGCGGTATAAGAATACGTAATTGTCAATGTGGTCGGCATAACCTACGGTGCTAGGATTCGGTCGATAGCTAATATCGATATTTTTACTGACATTTGCAGAAGCATACAATTTTTGACCTTCCGCCTAGCAGCTGTGTTCGCATTGTTGTGTTCCGGTGTCGGAATAAGACAACCGGTGAAATTACGAGCATAGAGATTCCATCGTAGAACTCAGAGTTGGCAACGCCTTTGAAGTCTCAGGCCCGTATTAATAAACTTATCTCGACTTTAATGCCAGTCTCAAGATGCGTCAAAATGACAGTTTTGTATGGCTTGTCGTTTACTGTGACGTATCTTGTGACGGACATCTCTCAGTCAAGATAAGTTAATTAATACGGCCCTTAGGATTGCAATCTTGAGATTGTCTCAGTTCCCACTTACCATCAGGCGGCCCGAGCGCTAATGTGCCGTCTTCTCTGCCATAAAAAAACAGTATCTATCGAGCATCGTAATAGGATATTATTGGTCAATGAAATAGTTGTTAAGTCATGTTAATTATAATTAACAATAACGGAAAAATAGGATGTTATTTATATATTTTTACAAAGTTTGCCCTCTTAAACACTCGTGGAGATTGTAGCACAATGTTTCTTATTATTGTTTTATGAGAAGAAACCTTATTGACCGTATTTGTATTAGATATTATTTGACAAAGTTATGAAAGTTTTAAAATATCATGGTAATTGGTATTTCTTTGTATAAGTAAATATTTACGAGTGAAACGTGAATTACTTACTAAAATACTAACTTTTTCATATAAACATAAAGTAGGAACCGCAAAATCTATTAACTTTCGCTTCTTGCAGCGTTCCATACTGACTTGCATCAATATGTTTCGAACATATAGAACTAGTACGCGTAGGCACCCAATTTGCTTGTCTGCTGCATGAGGCGGTCCATATTTTTTAAATTCTGGGTCTTTTGGAAACGTGTGAAATATACCTACACTTAAAATAAATAGTGTTTACTAGGCAATTTCCAGGTCTTTAGTAAATATTCCTCTCTGTCGATAAATATTGATTTCATCGAGACTACCCTCATCACTAAACCGAGTCTCTCTAAGGAGTATGCTGACCAAATCATTTTGATGAAAACAATTATAGACTTTATTTCAACAACTGTTAAGTTATTTCGTACAAAGCATTAAAACCGAGTCTCGCTACCCGAGTACGCATTCATCCAAGTAAGAATTTGAATCGATTGATTATAATATTTATAATCGTTCAATTTGACGTGCTATGAAAATATTTTTAAAATAATATTTTACATGTATTAAATATATAAAATTACTAACAAATGAAATGTTGTGCCATCTTTTTCCAAGCTTGAAGTAGTTGATCGTTTTTTACACGAACTTATAGCACATGCGTTCTCTTGCGAGGCGATTTTGTGAATGACCATTAATCGATTATGAAATAGGGTTTGTATAACTTTTTGCACATTGTGCAAGTTTTTCGGTAGAGGGGAATGACCTATAAGGCCAGTCCAGCTACTGTATGGTCTAAGCATCTCACATATCATGACGATTTTTTTTCTTATTTTTTTTTAAAGAAATAGCGTCCATCCGCTACGTAAATTGCCGAAATCACTAACATAAACACGAAGGTAGTAAATAAGACTTATAAGTTAATATATATATAATATATTTTTAAATTTGTGATTTTATTTAATGCTTTATTTCAGAGTCGTACTAAATAGTACGTGTTTCGAATGTAAATAAACTTGTCAGTTTGCGATGATGGCGAAAATGTTCTTTTTTTTCAAGGAAATTCTGGGACTTTGTTTATTATTATTTTATTAACAATTTGTGTTCTATGTTATATTTTCTCGCATTGATGGAGAAAAGTACTATTACAAGCCTGAGCCGGGAAGTAGGTACGGTTGCTGGACTTGTATATAACTCTACTCATCCTGTAACGGCCATTTTCCCGGTCTCTGCAGTAATGTACCTACTATTGCCCAGCCCAATGATTGTAGGACAGGGAAGTAATTCATTTTTTTTTTCGTTTGTAGCTCCATCGATACTATCGACGATGCCGCCAATGCAATGTCAGGGTTAAAAGAGACACGCGGTTACCAGTCGTGATCCTTTCGTCCTCTCCAGGTTGTGAGAAGCGTTTAGTAGATTTTTGCAGACTATATTCTCGGAATCGCCCATCTGCTGACCGCTCCCGGTGCGCCGTCACTTTCTGCACCTACATGTCCAGCGCGGGAGACCTCTGCTGCCTGCGCCTCTACTCTAGGCGGCGCAGTCCGAACGGTATCTGACCTCTTGTGCTATTCTTTTTAACGGCCACCATTACTGTCAATTAAATACATGCATACATACCTTCACGCCTTCATTCCCAGAGTGGGGTAGGCAGAGCTACAGAATTACCAATTAAATAAGAGCTCTCAAAACGTTGACGATACGATAACAGATCAAAAACGATACGGTTTCAATCGTGTTGAGTAGAGGCCCCGTTCCACCTTTCTACAGGGTGCTAGTAATTTCTTGCCATTGCGTTTTGGATTTTTGTTGAGTAAAGTTCGAAAGTGAATTATTTAGTTAAGATGCCTAATTCATCCACGTCAAGACAAACGACGTCGGGCGGGATTCACGACCGATCTCCGGGCAGACCACCATGGTCTCTACTCGCCGCCAGCCGGCGAGCGGACTGCCGACGAGACGGTGGTTCCAGGTAGCAAGCAGCGGATAACTTCTATGCTTTCAATGTGAGATTGGTTCAGTGTATCTTTTATTTTTAAAGTAAGTACCCTCAGTCATTAGTGATTACTGATTAAACGAATTGACAACAATTCATTTTGTGCTAAGGTAGTAAAATAAAATACTTTTTCTAGATTTTACACTGCTGATTACAGTAAAAATATCTTTGGATTTTTTTATGCAGTAGTTTTTTTATATTTAGGAAAAACAGTAAAAAAAGTTGGATTGTGAATGTTAGGAATACACTTATAGTGCCCTTAGTCCATTTATTACCAAAGGAATTAAAAAAAATATACAACTGTCATGTTGTCTGACGGATTACTTGATTCTAACGACACGCTTTCGATTCTACGCAAAACAGTTTATTTATTTTAATGGCTTCTAATTAATTAATTAAATTACGCAAAATAACAAATTTGTGAACGAACGGCAGCGAATGATTGACAAGTGAGTGACATGACATGACAGTCAGTTCTGTTTATGTTTAAAGTTACTTTATTTTTATTTTATATCAGGCTAAGATCACGACATCAGTATTCCTAACTTTGTATATACGGTCTTTTTAATGACTATTTCTTTAATAAATTATTAACTACGAATTTAAGTTAAATAAAGAAAAACCAAGAAATAGTCTAATTTTTAACCAGCTATTATAAACGCGAAAAAACAATAATGCTTTTTTTTGAAATGTTGTCAATTGATTAAGGTGTTTTAAATGGTAAAATATTATTGGCTTCGTTACTTTGTAGTGTAGGTAGCAGCCCCATACGCACAACGGTGTTAGCCACTCACTCTTGTGTCGATGTTTTCTTGATATTGTTCCAACGACTGCGACTGTTGGCAATCTAGAGAAATGATTGAGATTTCTCTTCCAAGAAGCGTGAAATGAGAGGAGGGTGGGCTGCGCCGGCGGCGCGGCGCCGCGCGGGCGGCGGCGGCATTCCTGCCGACCGCAGCCCTGTGTTTAGCATCTCCGGCTCTCCTCTCCTCCGACTATTACAGGTCCGGGTGCTATTTGCAAACAAATAACACTCTAACAACAAGGACCGCCTTTATGGAATACAACTTGCAAACTTCCGAGTTGAAATAGGCAAAAGTAATAAGTACACGAGCATACGAGAGGGTGCGTGATAATTCAACCAGCACTCTGCTCTACGACGAACACCGTCGCTGCCAGTTACATAAAGGTCCCCGGCCTCTGTGGTCCTGGGGCCGCTCTCACCTAATTCACAAAGTTTATGTACCTACATAAAGAGAACCCAAAATCACTCAAAATAGTCTTTATACCTACTTATGCAACGATACCAACTACGACAACCAGGAAGTACCTATTGCATCTCAAAGTAAGTTAGGTACTTTTTAGGTGGGCGGAGTTTAAAAAGTTAGTTAAAATAAGTATATCTAGGTACAGTAAAGGTCACCAATATGTATGAAACCATAGTCTCAAAAATATGTACACAGACTTTATCACTATGGCAATAAGGTCTATGTGTACATATTCTTGTAACTTTGTGCGGATATTTATTTTTAACCTTGCCTGTAACTACCTAGCCGTTGAGATAATATACAATACAAAAAACACTTTATTGTATCTAGTCTACACCAAACAAAAACATAACAGAGAAACGGCACAATGAAAAATAAAATACAGGTAAACAACAGGCGGTCTTATCGCTGATTTAGCGATCTCTTCCAGGCAACCTTAGTAGGGACATTAAGTCAAATTAAAATATTTAAGACAGTAGGCGGTGCAGACTTTACGCGAGCAGTAACAAGAAACTAAGTATGTTAGTATTTAATCGTGAATACATAAACTAGAAAAAGTAACAAATAAACGCTTACCAAACAAACAAATAAATAAATAAGTAATTATATGCATACGAATACATAAATATATAAATACATAAATACAAGATACATATATATGACTTGCATAAACAAACAGATAATAATTAATAAATACATACATAAATATCAATAAGTCTCGTACAATCGTCCACACCGTTAACCGGCCACAGCCTTCAGTAATGAGGTCCGCCGATGTACAGTTAGCAGTTGTGCTGTTTGTACATCCACATCAGGGAAATAATAAAAATGACAGAACCAAGAGAGAAATTCTTCAATTAGAAGTAGGTAGTGAGAGCATTGCACCGAGGCAGTACAATTATGACCGCGGCAGGAAGTGCTCGCGAGTCATGATTCATGAAGGTTTCTTAGATAGGTAGAGGAACTAGATATTAGATAGGTAATGGACTCCTCTAATCCATTAAGTTCAACTAGAAGTTCAACCAGTTGAACTAATTGGATGACTTTTCTCCAATTTTTTCAACTTCAAAATGTAGTTGAAATCATTGGACTGAAAATTATAATAAGTTCAATCCCACACACTCTTATTTCAATAAGACCGTGTCGACGGAGCTCCGCTAACGCGGAGCTCCTATTTCTAGGTGGATTGGCCCTCCGGGCCTGCTGCAAAACTAACATAACCTAAACCTAATATTTAAAGTTGAAAAAAATGGAGAAATTAGTTCAACTGGTTGAACTTAATGGAATACCGGTAATGGACTGACCTACCATTGTAAACGAAGTTATTTTTTACGATTTTGAAGGCGGTTATTTGTTTTTAATTAGCCAAGGCAGCCAAAGGTGTATACATCTTTGGCTGCCTTGGTGCTTTTGGTGCAAGGTAGCCTTCTGTCCCAGTATCATTGAATATACAACCTTGATACCTAACTCCTACACTAATTAGATGACATTGGAAAGTAAATATTTACGTCAAGTTCTGGGATACTCTTAGACCCGGACGTGTACCTAAGTTATACAACTCTGTCAAATTTCAAGATTTTCAAGTTCATAGTTAGTTACCAGAAATAATATATTATCGGACTCGAAAATGTCTAACACTATTGCTGGGGACCGCACTGACAGACAGGCAGACCGGCAGAAAGATACAGCCTCCGAAATCTCATAATAACGTTTTTTTTCCATTTTGTCTGTTTCGGTTGTACAGTCAAGCGCAAAAACGTATCGAGTGTTCCTCTCATAAAAATGTTACGAAGTTCTTATTACATTCGAATAAGGCGCATTGGGAAATATTGTCGTGATGTTGGGGTCTCTCATATTTGTTCACTTGACTGTACCTACGTACACTTTAGAAATGGTCCAGCCTTACTCGTTTGAGCTACTAAGCAAGCACCTATATATTGTACGCGCTTAAAAGAATGATGCGTTGCGAGACTTGCGAGAGCACCGGGCCGGTGTTCTGGGCGGTGAGACGATATCGCCGTTCGCCGGTTTGTTTGGTATTGTTGTGACGTCAGGCCTGGACCACGCAGCAGCTGGACCGGCCTTATAGGTCATTCCCCTCTGCCGAAAAACTTGCACAATGTGCAAAAAGTTATACAAAACCTATTTCATAATCGATTAATGGTCATTCACAAAATCGCCTCGCAAGAGAACGCATGTGCTATAAGTTCGTGTAAAAAACGATCAACTACTTCAAGCTTGGAAAAAGATGGCACAACATTTCATTTGTTAGTAATTTTATATATTTAATACATGTAAAATATTATTTTAAAAATATTTTCATAGCACGTCAAATTGAACGATTATAAATATTATAATCAATCGATTCAAATTCTTACTTGGATGAATGCGTACTCGGGTAGCGAGACTCGGTTTTAATGCTTTGTAAGAAATAACTTAACAGTTTTTGAAATAAAGTCTATAATTGTTTTCATCAAAATGATTTGGTCAGCATACTCCTTAGAGAGACTCGGTTTAGTGATGAGGGTAGTCTCGATGAAATCAATATTTATCGACAGAGAGGAATATTTACTAAAGACCTGGAAATTGCCTAGTAAACACTATTTATTTTAAGTGTAGGTATATTTCACACGTTTCCAAAAGACCCAGAATTTAAAAAATATGGACCGCCTCATGCAGCAGACAAGCAAATTGGGTGCCTACGCGTACTAGTTCTATATGTTCGAAACATATTGATGCAAGTCAGTATGGAACGCTGTGGGAAGCGAAAATTAATAGATTTTGCGGTTCCTACTTTATGTTTATATGAAAAAGTTAGTATTTTAGTAAGTAATTCACGTTTCACTCGTAAATATTTACTTATACAAAGAAATACCAATTACCATGATATTTTAAAACTTTCATAACTTTGTCAAATAATATCTAATACAAATACGGTCAATAAGGTTTCTTCTCATAAAACAATAATAAGAAACATTGTGCTACAATCTCCACGAGTGTTTAAGAGGGCAAACTTTGTGAAAATATATAAATAACATCCTATTTTTCCGTTATTGTTAATTATAATTAACATGACTTAACAACTATTTCATTGACCAATAATATCCTATTACGATGCTCGATAGATACTGTTTTTTTATGGCAGAGAAGACGGCACATTAGCGCTCGGGCCGCCTGATGGTAAGTGGGAACTGAGACAATCTCAAGATTGCAATCCTAAGGGCCGTATTAATTAACTTATCTTGACTGAGAGATGTCCGTCACAAGATACGTCACAGTAAACGACAAGCCATACAAAACTGTCATTTTGACGCATCTTGAGACTGGCATTAAAGTCGAGATAAGTTTATTAATACGGGCCTGAGACTTCAAAGGCGCTGCCAACTCTGAGTTCTACGATGGAATCTCTATGCTCGTAATTTCACCGGTTGTCTTATTCCGACACCGGAACACAACAATGCGAACACAGCTGCTAGGCGGCGGGTCAAAAATTGTATGCTTCTGCAAATGTCAGTAAAAATATCGATATGAGCTATCGACCTAATCCTCGCACCGTAGGTTATGCCGACCACATTGACAATTACGTATTCTTATACCGCGTCTGTACTTGACAAATGTGTGATATGTTTGTGTGCGTCAAAATATATTCTGTGTTACATTTCTGTCAAAATGTGCGTGTGTAATGACACAGTTAGATTTTACATTTGTAAGTAATCTTTTGCATGTGTTATTTCTTCACCCCCCGCAAATCTCGGCAGACATGATTGTACTCGAATACTACCTATAAGGCCAGTCCAGGTATTGTATGGTCTAAGCGTTAGGCCCAGGGCCTCTATTCAACACGGTAAACCATTTTAGTGTTTGTGCCATAGAAACAGAATTCTCATAGAAGGAACTTAATGAGAAGCACACTTGAAAAGTATATCTATCGCATAAAAACGCAGATTGATAATGAGTTAGACTAACGTCCGGTTCCTATATTCAATCCGCGGACAGATAGGCTTACTTCGGATTAAAATTTGACACATTTTGTATGGGCAAATGTCAAATTTTAACCCGAGGTAAGCCTTATCTATCCTCGGATTGAATATAGGAACCCGACATAAGAGGTATATAGCAGCGCATTTTGGCTTAAATCGGCGTATCAAACCGGGGTCATATTTGAAACCACAGTACAGTGGTGTCAAAGACAGACGACTAATTTAAAATATATCAACCTATGGACATATTAGACCAACCTCGAAAGAAGCTGCATGATCTTTCGTTGAGTAATACTGTCACATTGCTTTCAAAACAATAATATCCACGCGGTACCACCAATTATAGATTTCATAATTGAAACGACATTATAATATAATACTCAATTATAATTCATAATGGCCTGCGCTGTCCTGGGGTGTAAAATGCGCACGGTTTTAAAAGAAAATGCATCCGAATACAATACTTGCGGGAGGACCTTGTGCAATGTGCAGGGTCCGTCCGGGTTGGTACCACCATCTTATTCATTAACCTTCCGCCAAGCAGCAGTGTTCGCATTGTTGTGTTCCGGTTTGGGGATAAGACAGCCGGTGAAATGACTAGCATAGATTGTGTTGGGTAGATTACGCATAATAGATTTAAGTATCTTAGTTTAAACACAGTTAGTTTATGTACATTTTTATTTGTTTGTAGCTGTCGTGGAATGGTGCATCGAGTCAAACCAAACTGTGGTTTAACGGTGCAGTTTTCGATATTTTGTAAAAGTTCGTTTGATTTACTTTAATAAATAAAAAATAAAATAGAGGCATTCCATCCTAGTCATCAGGGTAGGCAGTGCATTTGCAGTCTTGTGAATGCGAATGTCTATGGGTCACAGTTTCCACTTACCATCAAGTGGCCTGTGAGCTCATTTGCCTTCCTACGCCATAAAAAAAGGTTAGTTTTAACTTTTAATTGTAGTACCTTCCTATATTATATAATAAATAAAGCATATACATAATTTCTGAATACAATTAGCTTTCACAGGCAAGTCGGCATTTTGTTATTATTAAGTTATTCCTGCAGTGATTTTGTGCCTTTAAAAGCGTAGTATTGCAGAACAATTATAGGTACATTTGGTTGAACATTGGTACATATCGCACCTCCGATAAAATAGGGTTCTAACTTGAAATTGCGTAATTTTCAGTATACGTCAAAATGTGTCGCTATATTTATAAAAAAATAATTTTCTGCATATAATTTTTAATATAACTGAGCGTTATATACCATTTTAAAGCTCACTATATGCTTTAGTAGGTGAAATTAAGAGACTAAACATATTCTTAAAGAAATTGCGACTTATGACCCTATTTTACAAGGAATTTTAAATAATTTTAATTAAAAAAACTGCTGTTGAGATAAAACCTTTATAAAATCTTTATTTTAATCATATACTGTAACATTTTGGTTTATTTCTATATTAATGTACACGGATAATGCAAAAATCACTGTCTACTATCCAAAATAGTGTTACATTTCGAAATAAAACTGTATTGGAGATAACTTTGGAGGAAAAAAAATAGTGTTATAACATCAAACATATTACAATTAAACTTAGGACGTTGTTTTACATTAAAAAAAAACAAGTTAAAAGATACTTACTTGTTAAAAGAAACGGCACTATTTCGTGTTATCACATTATTTTGCACGGGCTTGGCGTCCGCCCGTCACAACTTCAAATGGCACACTAAAAGAGAACACCCGCGAAGAGGCCCCATACAACAGATTGACAATGTTAAACTGATACAAACTCCATCTGTCGCAAACTAGCCGCACTACAGTTATGACTCTTTTTGAGATAATAAAATGAAATGTTGGCTATCTTTCTGCATATTTAGCTCAAAATCTCATTTTTTCAATACCCACTTCCCTTCCGCAACTGTAGTATCCCTTTTTCCCCTAAATCCATCCAAGTACCAGTTTCCTTTTACTCATCCCCTAGTCCCTTTCCCGTTTTTTTTTCCTTTCCCTTTCCCTTTCCGAAGAAAGAGTGGAAGTTATCATCATGATACGGGGATTAAATAATACATTACCCCAGGAGGGTACCGGCTTAGCTGGAGAATCCGTCCCTGAGTACGTTTGCTCAGGCTGCCCCATCGTATCTGGGGGGGGCAAAATTCCCGATGGCGACGTGTTTTGCCACACGTCACGTCTTGTCTCCCAATATTCAAAAGGCAAACAACGGGTTGGGGAATGCCAGTTCGCAACATTGAATGTTTGCGGAGGTGTGGGTAATAAGATTGAGGAAATTTATGAGTTGATGGATGAAAGAAAAATTGATGTACTAGGTGTGAGTGAAACAAAGAAGAAAGGATGTTCAACAACCGCTCATGATAAATATTATGGGTACTGGTCCGGAGTAGCCAACTCTGAGAGAGGTAGTCAGGGAGTGGGAGTTATTTTATCAGAACGAATGAATTTATGCGTGAAAGGGTATGAATGTGTTAGACCTAGAATTCTTTGGATTAGACTGAAACTTGATTTGACCAAAATTTTTGTCCTTTGCGTATATGCTCCGGATATGTCTAAGCCGCAACAAGTTAGAGAAGAGTTCTGGGATAATGTGAGGGAACAACTTAACAAATGTGGTGAGAATGAGAGGATAATTATGTTAGGTGATTTTAATGGCTGGGTGGGGGTACGTCGTGATGGATATGAGAAGATTTTAGGAAAATTTGGAGATGAGAGAGTGAATGAGAATGGTGAAAGTTTGTTAAGTATATGTTTAGAGAAAATGCTTGCGGTGACTAACACAATGTTTAGTCACAAACGCATTCATATGTATACATGGCAGAGGCAATCAGAGAGAAGTATGATAGATTTTGTTATAGTTGATAATCATACCTGTAACTGTGCTAAAAATACATACCTGTAACCAGCAGGACCTTTCCCCCTGTAAATGTACTGAACTTGCAAAGGTTAAATCTATCAAATACCTAGGTGTATTCCTGGACTAACGCCTCTCATGGCACATGCAAATTGAAAATGTTAACAATAGGACAAGAAAACTTAACTGGATTTTTAAGATATTTAGATATATTACCACTAAGGAACTGTTAAATCAACTGTATATAACATTAGCACAACCTGTCATGAGTTACTGTATTACTGCCTGGGGCGGGGCCGCCAAAACAAAATTTTTGGAGGTTGAGAGAGGGCAACGGTGCTTGCTCAAGGTGAGGTACTCAAAACCATACAGGTTTCCTACAAAAGACCTTTATGAAATAAGCGACCAATTGACTATGAGGAAGCTGTATATTTTGAGTGCAATACTCAGGCTACACAAAGCTCTAGACTTTAGCCCTACACACGACACAAGTCGACGTAAAAAAAATGTGGCCCCCCAATCAACCTGTAAATCCATGTTTGCCAAAAGACAGTACAAAGCGCAGTCAGCGTATATATATAATAATGTAAACAGAATAGTCAATATCCATCCTTTACTGCTGTACAAATGTAAGATCAAACTGACTGAATGGCTGAAACATCAAACTTATGATACTACGGAGTCACTGCTGTACCTACCGTGTAAATTATTAACTATTCCTAACAACGTGACACATCTCATACGAACACACACACACAAGTGCACACACACACACAAACATACACATGCACACACACACACGCACGCAAGCACGCGAGCACACACACACACACACACACACCACTATTAACCAAGTAATGTATTAGAAGTAAGTACCTAATTAATGTATTAGACTTAAAACCACATTTCCTAAATGACTAATTAGCTATGGAAGAGCGGGGCATCCTGGCACAGGTTCACTCACCTAAAAGGAAGTCCCAACCACTAATCAGTATTTGTGATTTTTAAAAAGGAAATAAACTATTTTCATTTTCATTTTCATTTTTTTCATAATCGTCTGAGAGTGAAAGTAAAAGATACGAGGGTATATCGGGGTATTGATGTCGGCACTGATCATTTTCTCGTAAGTAGTTACTAGAATAGCTGGACTGCAAAACAAATGGCGGCATCACGCACGTATACCCGTAACAAGAACTGAAAGAGTAAAAGTTGAAAGACTGAAAGAAGAGAATGTCGGTGATGAGTATCGAAAATTACTTAATGATAGATTTAGGCATGTTTTCGAAGAGGAATGTAATGATATAGAAGAATTGTGGACAAACTTTAAAAATGGCGTGAATGAAACCGCGTTTGATATATGTGGTATCAGTAAGAGGAGGAATGGTAAGAAGATTTGGAATGAGTGGTGGGATGATGAAGTGAAACAAGTGGTGACGCAAAAGAAGAAAGTATGGAATGATCTGTTAGCTGCTAGAGCTAACAGAAGAATTCAAGGTGATGCGAATAAGATTATTGAAAGAACAATAAAACAAAAGTATGTTTTGTTAAAAAAGAAAGTTAAAGATGTAGTTAACCGAAAGAAAGAAGAACGCAAGGGCAAGTATGATCGGGAATTCTCCTCGAACTTTCGAGCCAATGTAAAGTTATTCTGGCATTTAGTCAGAACAGCTCGAGGCAAAGCTGGAGATTCGAAAATAGGTGCGATAAGGGATTCTAATGGAAATGTTATTAGAGATGATGTGAAAATGTTGAATCAGTGGAAGGGATATTTTGAGAGTTTTTTTGAGCAGAGTGGAGGTATTGGAAGTACTTATGTCGGTGAAGAAATATTTTGTGACAGTAGTATTTGTATGGAAGAGATAATGAATGCGATAAAGAGTATGAAAGTGGGTAAAGCTGCTGGGTATGATAGGATATCTGCTGAAATGATCAAAGAGGGTGGAGGCGTTGTAGCAAGCCTGCTGTTCCTCCTATTTAACCTGTGCTGGCGGTCCGGTCGAGTTCCAGACGACTGTGGAAAGGCCGTGATTGTGCCTCTGTGCAAAGGTAAAGGATCACAGCAGGAATGCAAAAGTTATCGCGGTATAAGCCTTCTGAGTGTCGTAAGCAAATTGTATGCAAAGGTATTAATTGAAAGGGTGATATTAGCAACAAAAAGTAAGATTTGGGATGTGCAAGCGGGATTTCGAAAGGGGATGGGATGTGTAGATCAAGTCTTCTCCTTAAGGTGCATTGTTGATAAAGCCATAGCCAAACATCAAAAAGTTTTCTGTGCCTTTATTGACTTAGAGAAGGCGTATGACAGAGTGGTGAGGGATGAACTTTGGACAACTCTTTCTGTTTATGGGGTGGACAGTATTCTGATACGGGCTCTCAAATCATTATATGATAACTCGAGTGCCTGTGTCAGGATAAATGGGACGTGTACGGACTGGTTTAGCATCGAACGTGGCGTTCGCCAGGGCTTTGTAGCGTCTCCTTGGCTGTTCATCTTATTCATGGACAGTTGTTTGTCAGATCTGAGAGAGTATGATTGTGGAATAAGGATGAATGAGTCAGTTTTTAAAACTTTGTTATATGCTGATGATCAAGTTCTCCTTGCATCATCCGCGGACAACTTACAGCAAATGGTGACTTTGATGAATGAGGCGTTTAAAAGGAAAGACATGAAAGTGAATGTTAAAAAGACGAAAGTGATGGTTGTGGAGAGGGATGAAACTGTTACAGAATGTCAAATAATGATTGGTGATGAAAAAGTGGAGCAAGTTGATGAGTTTGTGTATTTAGGTTCTATGTTTACGAGAGATGGGAAATGTGACGGGGATATTGAAAGACGTGTAAAAGCGGGAAATGTAATCAACGGGGCGTTACACTCAATCTTGACAAGCAAGGTCATTTCGAGCATTGACCCCATTTTTGTTCAGGGAGTATTGACCCCAACATTAATGTATGGTAGTGAATCTTGGGTATGGCAGAAGAAGAATGCAAGCCGGATTAATGCAGTTGAAATGACAGCTCTAAGAAGTATGTGTGGAGTTAGGATGATAGATAGGGTAAGAAATAGCGAGATCCGATAACGATGTGGATTGAAAGAAGATGTAGTGACTAAAATTGAAAAGGGTATGCTAAGATGGTTTGGTCATTTAGAAAGGATGGATGAAAGAAGGGTTACGAAAGATATATGGCGAGCGAGAGTGAGCGGAGATGTCGGTAGGGGACGTCCTAGACGGACGAACGATGATCAGATTCGCGATGTACTAAATAAGGGCCAAATAAAAAGCACCCGAAACCGACGTACGTGCATGAAGAGATTGATGAATGTAGAGGAAGCGAAAGTGGTATGTTTAGATCGGTGTACCTGGCGTTCCATAGTCTCTGCCTACCCCATTGGGAGACAGGCGTGAAGTTATGTTATGTATTATGAACGCTATTTTATCGGAGAAGCGATATATCTGTAAATTATAACTTTACATGTTTTATTTTGAATGTTTTATGGTTAAAGAACTTTATTTCCCAAAAGAAATTATACATTTCACTTATTGAGAACATGTTTTATTAATTTACCATCGCATATAATAGTGCTGAATAAATTATATCGACAAAAAAGTTTATTTTATTTATCTTAGTAGAGATGGAACCCACTTTGAATTGGTGGCTTAATAAATTATTTACCTTTTATTTTAGATTTTCGATTTCGAGAGGACATTATTTTAAGGGAAAAATGGGTTGCGGCCATTTGCATGTCCAGGGCCAATTTGGTCCTGGAAAAACATCACTACATGTGTTCAAAACATTTTGAAACCAACTGCTTCCTTAAAATTGCCAGTTCCAATAGTTATATAGGTTGGCATAATCAATAATTATGATGAGTTTGTGTTTTAGCCTGAATTTAGCTCGATCCGCCGTTGCCCGTTTGATTGTATCGTCTGCCCTTGGCGAATCACAGTTACCACAGGCCTATGTGGCCTTATGTTATGCCTAATATCACTTTATTTTGTATACGTTTTCTAGTTACTTAATTAGCAATAAAGTTACTTATGTATAAATATTGTAAAACGATTTAACTATATTGATATCAAACTTGTTTATTTCCAGTTGTCAGCTTCAGTAAAACAACTAAGGTTTTTTTAGCAGGTACATATGGGTGTCCCAAAAATAGCACGTCACAGTGACACCGGAGATTCCCGAGTCTCAGACTAACCAAACCAGCCTAAGTAACATGATGTCAGTAAAAGTTGCACCGTTTTCGAGTTATACCAATTTAAAGATTTTTCCAATTTCTCACCTCTTTTGACATTGCAAGTGCCCGCATTTACTGGGATAGCTTTAGAATTTAGTTTTTATTATTTGTACGCTTTCATGAATAGTTCAATAAGATGATAGAAGCATTATTATGTCAATAAAGAACTATGTAAAAGTTGGAAAAATACTGTAATGAACTTGACTTAGATTATCATCAACCTAGTAATTTCAACTTTGAACACCTGCCATGACTTTTTTTTACTAGAAACAAAATGAGCAAATAACTATAAAAACATACGTATGTTATGCCAATTCTAAAATAGTATCACACATGATATCTTTATGCAAAAAAGTAGGAATTCGTATCACATTTGCCAATAAGAATCCCGGAAACCAAACTAACAAATGAAACGAGATTAGCCGCTTTACAAGTTTAAGTTGTCGGTAAATAATTGTAGGGTAGTTATTAATTTATTGCAGTGGTAGCCCTGTGACCCAAACTACTTTGTTACCTTGCGTTTCGTGCTATACCCGTTGTTTATCTTTGTTTACCTCGTTTTAATAGCAGACTTTTTAGTTACTTTTTATTTTTATTGATTTGCCTTATATGTCATTAGTTCATTACATATCACCCATGTTCACTGCGTCCCTGTTTTCCTGTGGTATTCCTGAACTAAATCGACTTGGCATTCCTCTGGACTCTGATTTTGTTCGGAGTCTTGGGTGTTTTCTATGTATCTTATTTAGTATGTATTTATCTATATAAGTAAGTTTATCCTTGCCTTACTACGGGTGTACAAGCCTAGAGCTTAGTTTGAGGCTAGGTCAATTTGTGTGTGATTGTCGCCGGATACTTTTTTTTTTATGGCTTACGAAGGTAAACGAGCCCACAGGCCACCTGATAGTAAGTGGGAACTGTGACCCATAGACATTCGCATTCACAAGACCGCAATCCTAAGACTGCAAATGCGTTGCCAACCCTGAGGACTAAGATGGAATGCCTCTATGCTAGTCATTTCACCGGCTGTGTTATCCCCAAACCGGAACACAACCATGCAAACACTGCTGCTTGGCGGTACGTTAATGGATAAGATGGTGGTACCAACCTGGACGGACCCTGCACAAGGTCCTCCCACAAGTAAACTTTACACCTCCCACAAGTTACTTATTGTGTTACTTGTATCAGCAAGAGAGCAAGTGCATGTACCTACATACATACATATTACCCCACTTTCACGCATTCACACGGGGTGACACGGTATCTTCGTTCTATGGTAAAGGTAAGATAAGTGCTTCCGCAGCTTGGGAAGCCTTTCCTGACCTAGTAGGTTTCGAGTCAGCGATCGAGGGGCGCATTAAGGAGGTGATGGCCTCCATTGAAAGATACGTAACATGAAAGGTCAGATTACTTTTTTTAAACAGATATAACAGGATCTCAAAGCTTAAACCAGAATATTGCAAGTCATAATTATTATTTCAGATCAGCTTCGTGTACTTACCTACTTGAGTGCTCGAGGCAGTAAATGAGTGCCGTATAAATATCTGTTTGAGAAGAGAGACCGGCAGATAACTAGAACACATCCCACCTATTCATAGCTGCTTTATATCAGCATTTTTAAAGAAACATATATCAACGGGTACATGTTTGGCACCGGCTCAAAATCTGCTCTGTTTGTCTACTTGGGGTTGGCCGAAGGTCAACAGCAACCGGGAGCCTACATGGACGACTTGTCTGTTGCTGCAGAAGCATCTCTATAAATTGACACGTGCAAATGCAAAAATTAGTGCCGTGGCTGGTGATATACCTAAAACAGGCAGCTTAAATGTTCAGACCTCTCTCTGTGCCTACTGCACTTGTAATATTTAAAATAAATAGATTTCCATTTCGTTGTTTCTTTCTTTCTTTCTTTGATTTAAAAGACTAAGAAGATACCAATTTCACCAAACGATGTTGATCACTTTACAGACTTTTAGAGCGTTAACAACTGTCGATTAACATTGATTAAACGTAACATCTTGTGTTTAAAACAGTACGTACCTTAAACCTACTTCACGGACGATCATGCACTCAGGTCACCCAGACCCACGCTTAGTATAATTTTTTATCTCCCATGTATCAATAGATTTATATATTAAACTCAATATCCATATCCATCCATATTTAATACTATAAATGCGAAAGTGTGTCTGTCTGTCTGTTACCTCATCACGCTTAAACAGCTGATCCTATTTAGGTGAAATTTGGTGCAAAGATAGTTTGAATCCTGGGAAAGGACCAAAAATAGTTTTTTTCCCGAAATGTATCCCCTAAGGGGGTGAAATGGGGGGTTAAAATTTGTATGGAGACAGTGGCGGATTTACCAGCAGGCTGAGTAGGCTCGAGCCTAGGGCGGCAGATTTTGGGGGCGGTAAAGGACAATGGGCAAAATGTTTGTGTAACTTTTTTCCGGTAACTGTCAACAAAATGACCAAAAATATATTTAAAAATAAAACATGGTTTTCCAAGAAAACCCCATACATAGGACGATCGTCGTCATAGTAAAAAATCACCAGGTTGCCAAGATCTATCAAATGAGATATGTTTCATTTCTGTTGGTGGGTGGGGACATTTTGCCCATTGTCCTTTGGGGTCCCCGGGGACAAGGGTCCCCGGCTTTTTTTTTTAACCTCATTCATGATTGAGCTTCGATTAACACAAAAATATACCAAAAAAAATATTTTACGTGCAATTTCAACAAAATTGTTGCATAGTAAAAATAATGTATGATATGACAATTGTAAAGGAAAGCGCGGCAAAAACTATACAGCCTATACCTTGAAAATTTGTAAATCCGCCACTGTATGGAGATACTTAAACCGCTGAGCCGATTTAGATGAAATTTGATATAGGGATATTTATATGTAGTTCCAAGGAGGGGCATACGATAATTTTAACCCGAATATCATCCCCTTACCTACTGGTGATTGATGGGTGCAGGAGTAAAGTAAATATTTTTTGTTATGGTCTACTTTTTCCGATTTACTTTCATGAAATTTGGTATAGAGATAGTTTGTGGCCCATGGAAGATGATACGAGTAGGGCAGTCTTTATCCGGGAAATCATCATTCCCTATAAAATTCAAATAAAATTTGGTCTAGAAATATTTGGAATCCGTAATGCTGATTTCATCCCTTATAGGAAGTTTTTAAGATGGAATCAACATTTTAAATATGTACCCGCTTATTCATAAATGTCCATCAAACCTGCGAGGGTAATATTTATTCAGGCTAGTTACTACAACACAGAAGACGATTTTTACTTATGTTTTTTTACCCTATACTTTCGTTAAAGTGCTACTTAATTGTCAGCTTTTCGATCCCTAACATGATAATTGATGAGCATTCGCGATGACAATAAATAAGGCACAATCACAAACACTGAGAGTGTACATTTATTTAAAAACAGTTTTTCCCGTGGACGACTATAATATGTGGCGTGCTCACGAGTCTCAAGTCCACGAAATCTTCACGTGTTAGCAAACGACGGGAAAGCAATAACGTGGTTTACCGAAACGTGTTAAACTAAATAACATGTCGCAGTTACTAATCATTTATTTATCTGTTCATTAAATTCTGGTTGTACGCATTATTGATGATTACAAATCAAACCCATAATTTTCTTTTATTATTTAAAAGTGTAATATATGTCGATACACTTTAGTACCTACATCATTTGTCAAGATCGTAGCAAGTGGAAAGAAGTGGTCTCTGCCTACCCCTCTGGGAAACAGGCGTGATTTAATGTATGTATATATTTAAAAGTAAGCAAAGCTTGGATAAAAAATAAGCTACCCAAATTACTAATTCTACGTAGACGAAGTCTCGGGCAAAAGCTAGTATGTATATATTTTTGAAAACTAGATAAGTGCAGCTTCACGACTGTTTTTGTTTTCAGGCTTATAAAACTTTTAAAATATAATAGGTAATTAGGAAAAAACGACATTTCTACCGTCGAGTTCATACTCGTAAATACGTGTACACTTAAGTACCTTATCGCTTTAATCGCTGTGATAATTCATATATTACACTTTAGACATGACATTAAATAGACGATGTAGGTACTAAAGTGTATCGACATATATTACACTTTAGACATGACATTAAATAGACGATGTAGGTACTAAAGTGTATCGACATATATTACACTTTAGACATGACATTAAATAGACGACGTATGTAGGTACTAAAGTGTATCGACATATATTTATGAACTCGACTGTACTTTAATAATTTTTTTGTTAGAAAGAGCGAAAGTTACGTCCGTTTTTTAAAACGACAAGGTCTTAAGTGTGCAGCTACTATAAACCCGAACTAGGAACTGAAGTTACTTACGATTAACCGTAGTTAGACGATGCCTACGAGAAATTAAACTGAACGAACGTCAGAAGCGGCACAGGAAACGCCACAAGTTAGACACACGCTATTACAATTAGAGCGGCCCACAGTCAGACAAGACACCGATCGCTACTGTAATTACCGTCACGCAACCTGGAGCCGCCCCTGCCACGACGCCGACGCCGCGCGCCGCCGCGGACCGTGCCAGCCCGTCCCGACCAACTGTAATGATTCTACATCCACTTAATAATAAGTCCTTTAGTCACCCCGCAAGCCCATTATTCGTTATTACTTACTGCCACATACAAGTTGCGGTACGTTGCGTCTGTACACTAGTTATATTCGTTTTGCTGTCATTTTGTTACAGTGAACAAAGCTTTTATTAAAAAAATACGACTATGTTTCCGTAAATTAACCGCTTGTGGAATAGATACGCGGTTTACTTTCCTCAGAAACTATCCAAGTTACAAAATTGAAATGATATAGGTACACGTATGCCTAGATATTTAGTACAGTCAGCTGCAGAGAAAAGTATACCCCCCTCCTGGTAAAGATTGTTTTTTTTCGAAAACCTGTGCTTAGATTTAAATGATTTTGAGTCTATGGTGTAGACAATAGTAAAAACTTCAATTCACCGAAAAATCATATAAATTTAACCACAGGTTTTTAAACAATCCTTACCACCTTTTCTCTGCAGCTGACTGTACCTATCCGGTAGACCGAGCGTCACTCGGGTTGAAAACGAATTTTCCCGAAGATGAAAATTTGATAGATCGATTTTTCACCCCTATACCTAAGCTCCTATTATATATACGAATACTTCTCGTTTACTAATAGTAGGTAGTAGGTACTTATGGGATACCCTCCGCACACTAAGGTCAATAATGAAATTAAAAAACAATACCTGGCAAGAGCATGTCTCAGCATGCTCAGTGCATGCAGGGCTCCGAACCCGTTACTACACAAAAACTATATCAAAAATCAACAAGAAGGTACTTATAAAATAATTCTGTATCGTTATTAGGTGCTGTCTACCGGCCGAACCCTATATTCAATCCGCGGACAGATAGGCTTACTTCGGATTAAAATTTGACACATTTTGTATGGGCAAATGTCAAATTTTAACCCGAGGTAAGCCTTATCTATCCTCGGATTGAATATAGGGTTCGGCCGTTAGACGATTTTAATCAAAGATCTCAGGAATAGTTTTCCTGAAAAAGTCGATGTGCTTTTGCACTTTTTTTTCAGATTTTTAGATTTTATAGTTTAGGCTTTTATTTAATATTTCACAAACGGATCCCTTCATGAAAAAAAAACCGGTCAAGTGCGAGTCGGAATCGCAAAAGAAAATCCTCTTTTAGTTATGAACTTTACATTTTATGCAATAAGGTCCGTTTTGATTAGCCTAAATACATAAATACAGATTTTCAAAGGTTTTTGTTTATTTCTCAAAACTGAAAAATATGATCACTTCAATAAATTTTTCCCATAGAATATATGTCAGAGATGGTCAGAGGAAAACGAAGGGCAAGCGCCATCTACAACTACCGGAAGGAGGCTCAGCGCGAGCGCAGCTGGCGCGGGCGGGGCAGCTCACGAGGCGAATGAGGAGTTCTTGACCACGCTGGATATGAATCCGTGGGGGCGGCCCTACCGCATTGTACGCATCAAAATGCGTTGCGCACCCCCCTTGGACTCCTGGCGGATTGTGGAGCACTACCTGACCGACCGGGTAGTTCTCTACAATCGTGAAGGTCTGCGGATCGCTCACCTGATGTCGTGCGGTGTTCCCCAGGGGTCCGTGTTAGGCCCCCTGCTGTGGAACATCGGCTACAGCTGGGTCATCCGCGGAGCGCTCCTTCCCCGCATGGCCACCCTTTGCTATGCCGACGATACCATGGTGGCCGTGCGGGGACGTGAGCTGGAGGAGGCCCTCCGAAGGGCGGCGTTGGCGGCAGATCTGGTTGTCGGCCGCATCCGACAACTGGGTCTGGAGGTGTCCCTCCCGAAGACAGGACGCTATTGTCTTCGGGGGGAGGAGATGGCGTCCCCGTAGCGGGACGACCATCCCTGTGGCGGGGGTAGCGGTCCAGGTGAAGGCCAATATAAAGTACCTTGGTCTCATCCTGGACCGGAGGTGGGATTTCGGGGAGCATTTCCGCCAACTTGCTTCCCGGGTGGTAGGCGCCCCTTCGGCCCTGGGCCGTATGTTGCCGAACGTGGGAGGGCCTCAAGCGCCATGCCGACGCCTGTTTGCGGGCGTCGTGCGTAGCATGGCGCTGTACGGAGCGCCGATCTGGGCCGACACGTGGGCCGACACGGAGGCCCCAAAGGGTGGTGGCCCTCCGAATAGTGAGGGCCTATATGACGGTGGCACATGCGGCCGCGTGTGTCTTGGTCTGCACCCCGCCGTGGGAGCTAGATGCTCAGGTGCAGGCCGAGACATACCGGAGGAGGGCGGGATTCCGGGCGAGAAGAGAGCGCCCGGACTCTGAGGAAGTGGAGGGCGCCCGTCGAATGACGGTTCGGCGCCTGAGGGACCGGTGGAAGAGTGACCTGGAGGACTCCCCATATGGACTCCGCACCATAGGGGCACTCCTCCCGGCACTCGACCACTGGTTGAACAGGAGGTACGGTACCGTCACGTACCGTCTTATGCAGGTGATGACCGGACACGGATGCTTCGGTCTTTACCTGCACAAGATTAGGAGAGAGCTCAGTCCGGTTTGCCATGAGTCCGGCGATCCGGACGACACGGCCCAGCACACGCAAGAGGCGTGCTCGAAGTGGGATTCGGGGCGCCGCACTCTGGTTTCGGACACAGGGCTCTTCGATCTCTCGCTGCACAGCGTGGTGTCGGCCATGCTGAGCAGCGAGAGATGGTGGTTGGCGGTCGTCTCCTTCTGCGAGAGCATTACTCGCAGAAGGAGGCGGTGGAGCGGGAGCGCGAGGAGGACGTGGATGCGCACCCGCTCCGGCGTAGACGTGTGAGGCAAAGGCGGAGGCAATTTGCCGCCCGCCTAGGACTACCCTAGTAGGACCGTGGGGATAGGGTCCCACAGTATGGTCCTACACGTCTGGGAGAGGGTTCAGGGTGTTAACCGAACCCTCCCTCCTTTGGGGCACCCAGTGGTGGCATAGTCATCAGCCCACGGTGCCCCCGTTAACAGCCCTTTGGAGGTTAACACCGGAGAGGTTTTAGACGGTATGCTTCCACCTCAGCCCTCGCAGGAGACTGAGGTGGTTGAGAGTCCGTCATACCCCCCCCCCCCTTAACCGGGGGTACGATGCGTAAAGCATTTCCAAAAAAAAAAAGCCGGGGCAGCTCCGAAGAACATTCTGCTACCAGCCTTCGTCGAGTGCGGTCGACCCTTGAAACTGTCGTTACGTTTCGTTTACGTACGTCCGTTTATGTAACTAATATTACGTAAGATTGCAGTATTGAAATTGCCATCGTAGTTAGTCTTGCTTGAGATTGCCATCGTAAGATTGCAGTCTTGAAATTATTTCGTAAGATTGCACAGTCTTGATATTGCCATCGTACGATTGCAGTTTTGAGATTGCCATAGCAATATTGCAATTTTGAAATTGCCGTCTTACGATTCCAGTCTTGAGATAACCATCGTAAGATTGCAGTAATGTAGGTACTTTTAATATTTCCTCACATTGCTTGAGAAAAGCACTACACAATCCTCGGCCGGAACAGGGATTGAAGGACTCGTTCTATCCAGCCTCGTCTACGACTCGGCCGTCTACCCCAAACTCGTCCTTAAATCTCTGACTGATAAAATTGCCATAAAAAACACTACACCTCTTTCACCATAATTTTACGTATTTTAATCGACCCTAGATTAAAAATAAATTAATAATAAAAACAGATTGATAATTTAGTCATCTTATTACTAAATTCCTATACAAACAAATAACCCACTTAGCAGAAGATTTTCGAAAGACACCTAAATTTTTTCAAAGTTGAGTTGTGGGTTATCTAGTGCATAAACCGTATTTTTTTTAAATCTATTTATTTTAAGAACAATAATTCCCTTTAAACACACACACCACCGTATTACCAAATTATTATATGCATACGTAATTCATACAAATCTTATCCACTTTGTTACTTCTTAGTTCTTTTCTTACTTAGTTTATTATAACGTTAATTTTTTTTTTTGGTTTTTGTTTTTTATTTATTTACAAAACGGAAAACATAAGGCTTAGTTCATAACAATCAAATACATAATATTTTAAACCATATTTTTTAACAGGGTTAAATAATGGATGTGCTCAATTCGTCGGAATAATAATTATGTAATTTTTTAACCAATTCTAATAGCCGTAGGTTCGTCGAAATAGCTATAATTATTTTCACGTAGACCGATTCCGTATATGACAATTACAAACAGGGTTTTTGGAAATTCGATTTTATTTTAAAATAATGCGTCGAATTACCAATCCTCTCCATAATAAAACCAAAAAAAATGTCCAAGTTTATAATTAAGTATTCATTTTTATTTACTACCTTAAAATCGGGCGATTTGGTAATTTTTTTTGACTTAAACATCAATAAATCCATGTTTTATGTGTTTATCAAACGTATAATATTTAAATAGATAAAACGCATAATACACCATCATTCTATATACTGCACGTGCCTTAATTGTTAATACAGGATGAGTATTATTTTTTGAAAGAGGTGTTCAAAATAACCTCGTGTTGTGGCTTTATGGAAATCGACGGGTTTTGAACTGGTTTTGGCTGAATTTTGAAGCTTGTTTTATTTAAAACATAGCAAGTGCTATTTAAGGACGCTTTAAGAACGACCGCCGAAACTAATAAAAGCAGAGCAACCAAAGGTATTAAAAAAAAATGGTACCTACAAAAAATATCACAAAAAAGCAAAGTCCATTTTTATTAAAACCTTTATACCTGAAACACACAAAGGAACCGTAATTACATTTATATTATAAACCCAAAATGTGCTCATTTATATAAATATAAAGTAAACGTGCTAGACAACAGTAAATCAACTATATATATACTAAATATATACTCGTAACTTCTAAGTCAACTTTAGATAGAATATGTTTCTTTGTTATTTCCTTAATATAGAATATGTTACTTTCGTATCGTAGCGTATTGTTAACCCCCTTCATATCCGCGATAGCGTACTCTTGGGTATGATATGTTTCTCGTCAGTTTTTGCCAAAGACATGCCAGCAGCCACGTCGGCCATAGCATTAGCCAATGCTTCTTGGATGTATGACTTGCAGGGTTGTTTCTTTTTTCCCTTCTGTCAGTTACGGTACGTACGGTTGTACTTTCGCACCATTGTCCTGTTGAAAACAAAGATGGTCAACCTACCTAGCCTCGCAGGACTTGAATAGCCCCATTCGACGGTACCGACACATTTATTGCGTATACGTTATCAATGTTGTGCACTTTTCCACTGCATGCCCGACAAACCCAACTTTTGCAGCTTAGATATACATTGTGCCATAATCGAGCATCAATATCACCTTAGTTGCAGACTCGCCTTTATACTTCATTTTGTTACCGTGTCATTCTACAAAATACGTAGGTAGTCCAACAAAATGGAAATACTTAACTTTTCCACGATTCACGATCTACCTAAATCTGCTGCTGATATTAAACGTTTAACTTATTCTTGACGTAAAACAATACAACCTTAAACCAAATAGTTGATTCAAAAGAATACATTAAGTTATAATGTATTCTTTTGATCACTTACCTCCTTAATCACCTGTTACAAAATCGAACTTTAGTTTAACGCGGTTACGTTCGTGCAACTCCAAACCAGTCTAACGCTAAATTAGAAAATGGTGGTCTTATCTTTTTTTAGGTAGAAATTTCGTGAGTGGAAGCACAAAATGTGTCACTTAATGTACATGGTATTTTTTTAATACATTTGCATAATAATAAAGGTTACAGAGTAGGAGTTATGTATGAATGATAGGACTCATTATTAATTTCGTTTAAATAATATTACTTATTGAATGTAAAGAACATACACCACTAACTTTATTAGCAAAACCGACTACAGATGTTTTTTTTTAAAGGTACAAATAGTGTAAATAATGCCGTGAGTTAGGTGTAGGGCACGTCAAGTAATAGGGGTTCCGCAACTAAGATTAATTTAATATGAAAAAACCTAAAAAGCCACCTTATTATTTATATATCTTGCATTGTTATATAAACAAAATGATCGAACTGCAATATAGGAATTCCAAAAACTGTCTCTTTGTTTTGAAACTTGAATGTGAACTCATGAGACATGTCAAAAGTTGAGTGGACGTCTTCTCGCGAAAAAAGGGGAGGTTATGTTTATTAATAAACAGTCGTCTAAATACCAATATTCACAGTTCTCACTTCGAAAACTAACAAAGCCTTTTACAAAATTCTACCCCCATTTTACCACCTTTTGGGTAGTTCTCCTAAATCTCCGAAAGTAACATTTTTTTTATTATAAAAGCTGAGCCTAATATTCATTTCTCCCTTAAAAACGGCCGAAATCCCATACAAACTTCTACCGACAATTTACCTCAAGTATTTCCAAAATCGCAGTAAGCAATATTAATCCGCACGTTTACTCAAACAAAGAAATAACTCAAAATTGAACTACATTCGAAATTCAACCTTGGTTTTTGTCAATAGACTTCTAATCAAAAGTGAATTTTGTTTTGAATTATTTATTTGTTTGAGTAAACGTGCGCTATGTTCACAACCTTCGCCACGCTTCTCCCCTCAAACATATTACTATAGGGAGGCGCCACACAACTCTCTCCCCCTGTTACCACATCAAAGGTAGTTTTTCCTGAATCGCCGAAAGTAATAAGTATTATAATTTTTAATTTATAATTATGTATATTGCCTGAGTCTATATTGTCTGTCATAATTATTTTTGGTCATTATATTCGTAAGTCATAAGTGTCATAACGTATTTTTATAAGAAAATGATCCTTTTTCCGGACTTTTATAAATCAAACCTACTTAACCTAACCTAGCCTTATCACATTGACTGTCCCCAGACAAAACGGTCTGACAATGTCACAAGTCCAACTGTTCATTTAGTATGGGCACAGTATGGGGATGTGACTGTGACCCCATAGTGGAAGCATGGACTACTGAAAAAAAGCTTCATGAACCCACATTTGGGGCACCCAGACAGAGAATGTGTTAGACATATGATATTCAAAAAAAACATAAAAGTTAGCGGTTCCAGCGATATAAAAATTATGACTACCAATAATTATGTCAACAGAACATTTAGGTATGACCAAAAAAAATTATGGGAAACAATGGGCTTTTTAATGCGGTAATTGTCTTTTTTTTCAATGATTTTCCGAAGAGCAAATGCATAGTCCTTACATTTACTACTTGCCACTTGTCAGCAAACGTATGAGCTTGGCACTTGCACTTCGCCAATTGTAAATCAAGCTTTAGCCGACGCTGCTTGTAACATAGGTAGTTGCCGACTCGCTAACTTTGCGTACAGACTGAGCTAGCGATCCCGGGCAGCTAGCACACAATCTTCACGTTATTATAAGTGTCACTTGTTATATGTAGTTCATTTATTTTAGGATGAGAAAAAAAAAGAAAAAGAACCAGTAGTCGTCAACTCTAATACTCGCTGGCAGAATAAATAAGAATCTATGCACTCAATATACTGTAACTGTGCATGTGTCATTAATGTTTTTGTGTTGGACAAAACATTGGGTCTCGATATCATATAAAAAATTAACTATAAAAGTATTTGAATATGTATAAATTGGTTTCTAACTGCTATACTTAATTGATTTACCTAATTTAAGACTGACTGTTCCGGATGAAGTGTCATCGTTTCTCCGCTAAAAAGTGTGGTAGTAGTGTAGAGATTAAAGATGTAGACTAAACGAGCAGCTGCCAACTTTAACAAGGAAATGAACAACAAACAACTCACAACAAAAACAACTATGGAACAATATCAACGCTCACGCTCTCGAACTCTGGAGAAAATGACATAACATAACATGGGACATATCACATAAGGGCGTTGTGACGTTCAATCTGTCAAAAAATGCAAATTGTGGCGTTTTTTTTTTTTTTTTTTGCCCCCGCGGCGCCTTGAACAGCTACTACCGCAGGGATAATGGCGTTTCCACGTGAAGTGATTTCGCCAGTGTCAAGGTTTATATGAGTATAAAACAATATAGCAATAAAACACAATCCAATCTTCTCTAGGAAGATTGGGGGCAACGTTGTACGGTGATTTGTAGGTCAGAGGTCAAGATAGTTTTAACCTCTGCACCACTGCGAGTCCACTTGAAACGAGAAGAAAGATGCCAGATACACAAAATAAGTCCAAGTCTTCAATCCCTGTGCGACACAAAGGCATAAAAAGTACAAATCACTATCAGAAAAGAACTTTGAACACCTAATTACCCAAAAATTAAAGTCTAAAACAAATTACACGTCCGCCATCTTTTAACGTTGCAAATGGCCTTGTGGCGTTATTAATGATCAATTTAAAATTCACTAGGTTCGCTATATTTGACAGGTGACAGGATAGTATTTGATTTAGTCGAGTTATATGCTAAGACGTTTCGTTATTTTGTTAACACAGGTTTGTAACCCCTGCTTCTTTAGGTCTTTTATAGACCACGTTTCTAATTGAAGTAAATTTAATCAACACAAATAAAAAACGCAATGTAAATATTAACGAATATGACTTAAAGTACTACTGCAATAGATTATAACGTTCATTTAAATATTTACTGTGAAATAATAGCAGTCAAAAAAGACGTTTTGGAGCAATATTTTTGTATAACTATTATTTTACGTGTAACGTGCCCAATAAAATACCTTTATTTCGTTCTGTATCATGCTAAAATAAATGAACTATAGAGAACTGCCAAGCGGATGAACAAACCGTCTAATTAACGATTACGTAGGTAGGTACGTTGACTTAGATGTATAATGAAAAGCAGTTGTCCTTAATTTGTGATCGAATATGCATCAAAGGCCGATTGGCTGACGTATTCAATTGGCCGAATTAATTGGTCAGCATTGGCAGTGAGGCGACGGGCCGCCTAGTGCCGTTACGCCGCCGCCGCGGCCGTGTGCCCGTGTGCGACGCAGATGACTACTATCGAGTACCTACAACCCACAACGTCTCTGAGCGCTGCAAAGTGCAGACGCATGTTTGACTTAGCACCTTAAGTGGTTGGGTCACCTTTCGTTGGGTTTTCTACTGGCAAAGTGCCGCAGCATAATTTACAAATTTGTTGCCATTTATTTCTCGAATTAAAGTTTAGCGTACCTCTGCCGTTATCTGGATTTGGTGTGCTCCGACATTAGATAATATTGTTTTTTCGTTTTATTGGCGTGAATAATATGAACAACCGTTAACTAGATTATTCGATTTATAGGGAGTGCCCTAGTTTAAAAGAAAATAAAAAAATATTTAAAAATAAAAATAAATGTAATCTTTGCTGAAGTTATATGGTCATGTGGTTCCATGCATATCTAAAAATAAGTCCTTAGTCATAATTTAAATCCCGATTTACTCGAATTTAATGGCGGGCAATGTTATATGGACAATCAGCCAACATTGCCCTTGATGAATTTCGACGCAAATATAGCCCCTACGCAGATGAAATGAGCCTGTTGCTCATTCATTAGTTAGTCACGAATTGGGGAAATGATACGGTTTATTTTAATGGTGGAATATCGTTCTCAACTTTCGCTTATAAACGAGTGGGCAATGTTGTCTAATGTCTAGGCATTTCTGCTCATTTCCATACAAGTCACCAAAAGCGATTTCAAAATGTTAGGGTTGTCACATTAGCAGAGATCGGAATAGGTAGAGCTAATTTGCCTAAACTTGATGCATGTCCATTCATAAATGTGTTCCTATTTCACTCACTCATGAATGAATATGCGTCAAGTTTAGGCAAATTAGCTCTGCCTATTCCGATCACTGCACATTAGGCTTAAATATTGAAATGAATCTATTTAGAAATGTTATTTATTTCAACACAACATATGTACATCATAACATATCATAAAATACAAATATTAACTAAAATAAAAATAAATTAAAACAAATCGAACCCCTCCAACGAACTCACTTGTGGCATCGAGCTTAAGACACTCGCAGCGTTTCCTCTCTGCACCGCTAGACTCAGCCTCTGGGCAAAAAAGGAACCGGCCCGAAGATCGCCACAGACATGCACCAGTTTTTCCGACACCTCCTTGACGAATTTTTTCATGTCAGTAGACCACGGACCAAAAGTTTCGATGGCGAGGGCGGCAAATACGTAATTTGAAATTAAAAAGGCGTATTTGCGGCGTTTTAGAATTTGGGCATTGTCAGCAGCATATCCAGGAGTGCCAGCGGAGCCTTGAACATGAGACGAGGCTAACGTGTCTACACATGTACAGTCCCATGTTAAAGGTCGTCCCAGGTGCCACGGCACTAGAGTACATCCGTCGGGCCTCTTCCCATCCGAAGACGACAAACCTGGAGGTTCCAGAATTGAGGGAATAGATACAGAAATAAGGGCCCGACGGACAAGGTCATTGAGCGACGCATGCCTAAAAAAACGTCCGGCACTCATCTGGCAGCAAAGGCCGTGACGACCCAGTTCATCCACGGGCTGAGAACAGCGGCTACAAGGATGAGGTTCACAAATTTTCAGGCCGAGTCGTTCGTGTTTTACGACATACAATATTGAAAATTAACAAAATACATAAAGAAAAGTTTCGGTTACTTGGACATTATAGGAACTCGCGAAAAAAAATTGTCCTTACTTATATGCCTACAATCTATTTTGATAAATAATAAATCACTGTATTAACAGCACGTCTCCCACTACAAGAAAGCTTGCTTCAATTTACAATTAGATAATTAGGAAATGTGACAACCCTGTCGCTCTTTCGACATCGGGCAAAGTTGTCGGTCTCGCTTTGAAAAATTAACGGATAACATTACCCATGGTCATAACTTTGTTTATATTTGGAATGTTAAATCCTAAGCTAAAATACAATGCAAGGTGTATTTTATTACATAATCATAATTGGATGCACTCAGCTGCGTCTTCGCCATGATGAATAGTAGGTATGCACCTCTGCTTCCGCAAACATGCCTGACGCGCTGCAAAAGCGTGGCAACCCCAACAGCATTCTGAACCCGTTATTGAATTGGACTCGCAAAGCACTGTAAGCGCGCTTCGTATAGTTGATCCACAGACTACTCGTGTAGAATGATTGGCAATATGTCATGAACAATGTTTACTGCCAGTGCTCTGCGTTCCCTTTCAATATCCGCGTCGTCCTTCAGCTTTTCAGTAATTACATGTCCCAGGTATTGAAACTGGACACTCTTTTTAAGGCACTACCGCTAAGTGTCACCGGCTCAACTATTGGTAAGGTCTTGTTACCAGCATGAAAGACAAGTATCTCACTTTTTTAATATTATAGATGAGCCCATGAGACTCCGCGTATGTGTCACACACCTTCAACAGCTTATTCATTGCAATGATCGATGGGCTCAGCAACACCATGTCGTCGGCGTAGCTAATATTATTTACCATTTTACCACCGATCGAACAGCCAACCATGGTGTTGCTGAGCTCGCTGATCAGCTGATTAACATACATATTAAACAGTAATGGAGATGTAAGTCCCCCTTGCCTTACTCCACACTCAACCCTATAACCGTCTGAGACCGACATCCCCCACTTAACAAAATTATGCTGATTGGTGTACCAATATTTTAACAACCTTATTAGTTCAAGAGGAAGACCCGTGTTACGCAACTTTTCCCATAGTTTTTCATAGGACACTAGGTCAAAGGCTTTTGACAGATTTATTTATTAAAATGTGGGGTCTTTTAGACCTTTTGCCGCACTAAGTTGACCGCCTTAAGCCATATTAGGGATGGGAAAAGATTACTACATGTCGGGTGAGAACACAATTGCCTAAAGAAGGTTGTATGGACATCGCACAAACGTATTCTCACCCGACGAAACCAGAAAAATAAAAACCGTCGTAACGTAATGGTAATTTAATTATTTTATCTTGAATGGTTTTCATTAAGACACTCTAAATATAATTGTTGACTGCATTCCGAGCATCGTGTTTTCACTTTTTTAAATTCTTATTTGCATCCTCACTAGAGAGAGATTTTTATTAATTTGTTGTAACAGCCGTTACATTTTAATTTCTTTTCAGCTTTTTCCAAGGTATGAATTTTTTTTATGAACAATCTATGCCACTGGTCACATTTTCATTATTTATATTTCGACTTACTTACTTGCTACACTTTTTGTTACCTCCATCCCTCGGTATCATTTTCTTCCTCAGAGTCAAATATAAAATCCAGATTCTTCATTTTGGTCCCTTATGATGGTGCACTCATTATTCTTCACAAATTATTCACAACGCAAACAATACCTCAGTAATTAAAACAATCGCCTATCGCGGTTCGTGTGCGGTGCGGCGCATCACTACCCGTTGACATAGGTTAACACTCAGTGCGGATGGGGCGTGTGATGGGTCGAAGGTCTATTGGACCCCTTCCCGCACTGAAAGGAAAAAAAAGGCATCCAGTGCGGGAGAGGTCCAATGTGCCCCCCACGTAAATTAAGAATGCCATATTATCAAAATTTAAGAGCTATGCAGAAAACAATATTTGTCTTTGTCCTACTCCAAGGATTGGCCAAGATACGCTCCCCGCACCGTACGAAAGTACACTATTTTCAGTGCCGCACAGGGTTACGGCCACGGATGGGGCTTTTTGTGCCTTCTCCCGCAGTAAACGTGTTAAATGCTTGCATTTACCTAAGAGATTCAAACTTGAAAACTACTTTAAACTTGGACCATGCAAAATAAAATGAATTCATCCTAATATAATATTTATAATAAAATAAAATAAAATAGATTCATATTCGTAATCATTAATCTTGTTTCACAAAATTAAATCGTTAAATATTATATTTTTTTCATTTACCATTTTGAGATTATTTCCACCCCCTAAAAATGGTCTATACACAACCACTGAAAATGGCGATTATCGTCCATTCACAAACACCGTGATCCGAAGTTGAGGACGTTCCAAACCAAGTTAAAAAAAAAACCTTAGTCCCTAGTGACTGATAAGGAGCTTTAGTCGCGATGTGGAGAGACTAAAGTAACATTTTAAGAGCATGAGAAGTGACAAAATATGTGCTTATTTCTGACCCATTTAGAGATAGTTATTGCCCGCACATGCAGAAACTTGCTCTCCAGAGAATGGCAGAACCAGGGTTTTTTCACAATGCAGAACATCATAGGAAATGCTGATATCGTAATATAATGACAGACTTCAAATAAACGCTGGCGAGTAATCGGCCGGCGTCAAATGAGCGACAATTTGGTTGCGCAACTGAGCCGGACGGCCAGCCAACGAGCCGTGTCGCTGTCGCTGCGTCGGCGCCGGCGCCGCCCGCCTGGTGCGCCCGCGACTCCTCGGGGACTATTAGTAATGGCCGCCTACCCCAGTCTGGGAATGAAGGCGTGAGTTTATGTATGTATGTATGTTTATTAACAAAAAATTAATTGCAAGCAATGTATTACTAAACCGCGATTAGAATACACTTCGGAAGTAACGTCAGCACGCTGTCATTGCATATAAATGACAATTACTATTGGCGGATATAATATGCAATGACAGCGTGCTGACGTTACTTCCGAAGTGTATTCTAATCGCGGTTTAGTAATACACTGTGCATTAAAGTTAATTAGTTAAGTCACGTGACCAAACTAAGACTTGGGCGTAGTTACAGGAAAAAGATCCAAGCCACGATGACTAGCGTGAAAGTTATGAAGGTGTTCAGATTAGACGATAATTGCTTCAGCGATACTTTTGTTTAAATACGTTTTTTATACGTCAAAACAACAACTATTATTGTATAAAAAGTTGTCAAATAAATTGTGTATGCTATTTTATTTGCATGATATTTTAGGAAATTAAGGGTTGGATCCATTTTGAGTAATACGTTTTTCCACGACGCTGCCCTAAATTTAATTTCGCAACAACGATATAGTGCAGATAAGATAATAATAGCGTATTTTTTAATGGAACAATGTAATTTTAAATAAAATTACAACACCTTACATGGTTATCTTATTTATTTATTATCAGGGGTCGTAGGTACTTTTGATGCCGATGACATTTTATACATACGGTGCTCTGCTTTCTTTTGACAGGTGTGGGTATTGGCCGCTTCAAATAAAAAAATGAAAAATAAGAAGCAGTAAAACGATTGTAGTTAAATATACATCGAAATCAAAATACGGATCACGGCAGCACCATATCTAATAATTTTTTTCACCTCTCATTAGCTCATTACTAACAATGGCAAATTGAAAAAAAAGTATTTTATGAATGCCAATGCCGTACTTAATTGTGTATGTGACTACAATCATTTATTTTTTTCTCTAACATGCAATGAAATATGGATGTTATGTTCCTTAGTCCTTAGTTAATAGGCTGTGAAGTATGACGTTTCTGGTGCGGCTAGGACAAGAGGTCGTAAATGGAATTTCATACAAATCGTGCAGGCCTAGGCCGGCAAAGTCCTCTTTTTTAATTTCCATTCTACATACATTTGTGGCACAGGCATCATGACATTCAGCCACCATGCGTATTAAAAAAAACAAGTAACGATTAAACTTGGTGCAGTTTTATTTACATAATAAATCCACATGGACATAACAAATAACACATTATTATAATTTTTTTTCTTAACTGTACATTGAAATATTAATATTCCATCTATAAATATTATCTATGAAATATTAATATTAGGTAGCGGTAAAAATGTCTTCTCAAACGTGACTCTAACTGTATAGAAAAAAGGTTTGGCGGGAAACTTGATAATCATAATAAATATAAATGTATGAAGTATCTGTTTTCTATTAAAACCGAGTTAAAATATAGCGAAATGTATACACACGTTAGTTTTAGTTCTAGTCTTGTTTACTTATAATTTCATTAAAAATAAAGGTTTGATTTTTTTGTTGTTTATTTCATTGCATGTTTGAAAAAAGTACTATAAAGGTTCACTGGTTATCAGGTTACTATGTTGCAGTGCTCTTAGTTCCAAACTAAGCTCTGAGCTTGTAATATGGATAGATACTAAATAGCGATCAACAAACTTATGTAGATAAATAAATACTTAAATCTAAGTCTGGTACAATAAATGTTTGTCCTAACCGGTAATCGACCTCTGTACCACTAACTTCGTAATGTACATACCTCGCCGGGAAATATGGGGTTGCCCGCCTCAGACCTATCCTAGTCTATATGTCTTCGGCCGGCAACCCCTTTTGTCCCGGCCTCTATAGTAATGTACTATTATTACAACATAAAAACTGTTATCTACACATAATGTCATCGTTAAACTCAGAAAGTTTCATTAAAATTCATTTACAGTCGCAAAGCACGATACTTATTTTTTTTTTAAAACTAGTCGTCTCGTGCGCGGCTTGGCCGCCTTGTTGTTCAACGCCACTATACCAAAGCGTTCCGGGGCTGCCTCAAGCACGCAGCGACCAAGATCTGGAGCAACCTGCCTCCGCCTATTCGTAACATCACAAACATAAGTAGTTTCAAGAACAAATTGAAAGATATTGCTTTGGCGCTAGAAATGGACAGTTGCACAGATCACTTTTTGTGATAATGTGCTTGTTTTTGTTGTTAATGTTCAATTAATACTTAACATGTTTGATTATTTTTGTGTTGCGGAATATGTAATGTTCAGTTTCGACTTAGATTATATATAATATGTGTAATTGGGATTGTTCATATTTTTTAAATGACTCTAATTCGAAAACCATTTCGAGGAATAGGGTTTTAAAACCGTTCTGCATTATTAAGTTTTTGAAATATTTATATCTATTTCGGACATTTCGACAAAAGTATATTCGACTTTTGTTTGAATTTCGTTTTTGGCTTGAAGCCCTCCTAGGTGTATCTTACGAGTTAGGCGAAAACCGCTTGAAATAGTATGTTTTATTCCACTACTACTTTTTAACATTAGATATCATTTAATTGTTGTAATTTATTAGAAAATAACAACCCAAATTAAAAATAATCATGTCATCCGTAAAATGTCTGCTACATAAATAAAGATATTAAAACAAAACCATTGGATCAAATACAAAATTAATAAAATTGGCCTCTTAAAAATTACCTATTTTTTCGAATTAGAATGTAAAAATCGTGAGTTATTTTTTTTGGTTTATCCCAATTATGTAAGCAAATATGAATGCGCTTAGGACGCTTGACTTTGTTGAGATGTGTAACATTTTGATTATTTTTTTCTCAAATGTAATGTGTCTTTTGTGTTTATTTAATAGCCGAATAAATTATTCTATTATATTCTATTCTATTCTATTATGGGTTGGTAGGGACACAGAACGCTGCGTCAACTCATACCGCGGTCCTACTTGTGCACATGAGACAAGGGCTCAAGTAATTGTCGTTGTAGGTACTTAAAATCCCACAAAAAATTATAAATGTTTAAGTTTGTGTGTGTGTGTGTGTGTGTTAGATTGTTACTCCTTCACGCTGCATTGGCTGGACTGATTTGGATGAAATTTGAAATGGAGATAGATTTTACTCTGGAATAATACATAGGGTACTTTCCGCAGGGAATAACGATAATCAAAATCTACGCAGTCGGAGTCGCGGGCAGTAGCTAGTAAAATATAAATAAATGTAGTGATAGTATGTAGTGATTGAATGTACTGTTGTGATTGGCATTACATTTAGTATCAGTCACTTATTATTATCACATAAACTCCCTAGTCCCTATAGGTCTATGCAGAACTGATTCGGCGATGGCGCACCAAATTTCAACTCACTTTTAATCACCTGTATGCAAATTGACAAATGGATGAACACTTTAATTTCGGGTTCTGTTTGTGTCTGGTTGATTTATATCTTACAGGTAAGATTTGAATATTTTTTAAATACTAAAATAGGGCAATTAAAGTGTCCTTACAGATAACTGTTAAAAAGAACAGTTATCTTATTAGATTCATTTATCACCTCAGGGGCTGTTTTCCCAAAAATAAGGGATGCACTCCTAGGATACCTGAGGAATAGTCTCTCCAAGCTTTACGCTTTACGTCGATCGATCAGTCAGTCACGTTTACCTTTTCTACCGGGGTGCGGGGGTGAAATTATCGAAAACTCTGAGACATGTATAAATTAGTTTTCAATCGCAAACCTAAACACAAATTTGAAGAGTCTAACTTCAAAACTGACGGATTTTCGTACAAATGTTCATCCCCTATTTTACCCCCTTAGGGATGGAATTTCCAAAAATCCTTCCTTAGTGGATCTCTACACTGTATAAGGTATCTATGTGCAAAATTTCAAGTCTCTAAGTCTAAACTACACTTATTTAAATTAAAATAAAACTAAGCTACTCAAATATTAACGACGTAAATAATAATCACCACTATAAAAAGAACACCCCCTCTAGCAGGTCCGCTCGAGGCATGGTCCCTATGACACTGGCTGCATTATCTCTCTGGATAGCTAACCCAATCCTTTGGGAGAGATAAGCACCAGCTCTAGGATGGAGGTGTCTAAGAGCCGGGATGACAGAGCCTTAGATAGGTATAACATTTAAGCAGTGGAAATTATAATAAACTTAAATGTCAACGTTTAAGAATGGCAGTTTTTATTTGATCATTTTATTTAATGATAGTTATAAATACCTAGTGAACAAGTGCTACGCCTAACATTCTGGCTGTCATTAATCCTTAACCTGAGACCAGTTAGGTAGGTAGATACTTACCTGAAATTAAGACAAAATCTCTTGGTTTGTAAGAAGCTTAAGGAAATGCTAGTAATGGTTGTGGAGTCGCTAGCGGAGGGCAGCGGGTGGCAGCGGGTGGCAGCGGGTGGCAGCGGGTGGCAGCGGGCGGCAGCGGGCAGTCGTGACCGCGAGCCGCGGGCCGGCGAGCGCGGCGCTCGCGCCGCCCGGCCGCGCCGGCGTAATGACAGCTCCGCCGCCATTAGCTCTCATTACCTCTCAGTCACGTACCACACAAATGGATTTGTCTTTGCAAAAATAATGATTGCAGATTGCAGACCGCCTTCAAAGAAAATTGGATTCGTATACGTGTAAACAGGATTCACGATAGAATTTACGCCGCTCTGGCCTTGAGGGCCGAGCGACTCCAGTCTTGCTCGGGGTAACTACATAGCTCTGCACATTCCTTATTGCTATACGAGAAACATCTCATGACTTCGCTTTTGCTTTACTCAGCAGTTTTAATAACGACTGAATCGTGTCCTTTTTAGATTCCATAGATCACGTTTATATAAAATACTACAATAAGTAAAGTAAGTAGGTACAGTCAGCTGCAGAGAAAAGGATACCCCTCCTGGTAAAGATCGATTTTTATTTAAATTATATTGGATGTAACAAAGATCTATATTGTTTGATTTGTAACGTGAAGAAAGGGGTTGTCCTCGATAAACACGTCTATAACAGGCCCGCTGGCTTTGTTTGTACCTCACAGTGCGACAAAAGCCCGATCTATGTAGCTGGACAAAAAGGGTCACACCATTTCTTATATCGCCCTAGCTAAAACGATAGCTACGAGTAACATTCCCGACGCAAAGATCCCCGTATTGTTTTTGTTGACGACAGCCACCGCCGAACTCTAGCCGACAGCGACGTACTTAGACGTGACCCTAGTATATAAGGATACTGTAAATAGTTAAGTTAGTATATAAGTGTTTTATATAGTATTAGGTAGATTTTAGGTATTTAATAAAGATTTTTTTGTTACTTTTAGGTTTAGAATGGGGATTTAGCTTAGGGAGCCACCTAATATTACGAGCTGTGGATGAACGATGTATAGATTTAAGTTTTTTATGTGTGAATTAGGTAAAGTCCAGCCCGAACTACAAGCTGGACTGAACCCCGAACCGATCCTTGCTCCCTCAGCTAAATCCCATTAAAATAACTACGAAAAATTTGTGAAAAATAGACCGCCGAACGCGGCTATTGTCCTCCTGACCCGGTAACCTAGTTCCGATATTAGAAGGGGAAAGGTTATCGGGTCAGAGATCCTGAGCCGGACCTAAGCCAGGAAGAAACGAATCAGATCCGAGCAGCGAGATAGGAGGTATGATTGATTATGTGTTAGTTTATAAGGAAATATTGAACCAAACTTGAGATAATTTGATAAAGCGTGCGGCCAATCAGACGCAGGCGGTATTTACGGGCGGCGACGGGGAAGAACCTCGGGTGTTTCCACCCGAAGGTCGAGTGGAAAGCGCCCGGAAATGCAGGCGCTCTGATTGGTCGTCCCGATTAAGTTTATTGAGCTAAGGCTTTTGATTTGTGCAGAGGCTTGGGACTCCTCGGACGTGAAGGCACTATTTGAACCTATATGAAATACTATAAATACGGAGCCAATATTTTAATTGTTTGTACTCGGTTTCGCAGTGAATACTCGGTTTCATAGTTAGTTACTACTCGGATTAGTACTCGGTTTCGCAGTGAATACTCGTTTCATAGTTACTCGTTTAGTTTCGTTTAGTACTCGTTACAAGCTCTTAGTATTCGTAGTGTTTCGTACTGCACTCGTCGTATACGGTGCATGCGTGTTTGTTAGTCTCTCTGCCCTAAAGTAAAATCGTTTTTGTTTATATTGTTTAAAGTCTATAGTGTTTAAGTAAATGTAATATCAAAGTGTTTGTCTGTTTTAATAATTTAAATTCATTTAACGTTTTTATCTAGTTTCATTTTATTTATTTCCTCTCCTAATCGCGTCGCGTTTTGTTTAGTGTCTTTGGAACTCTGAGCTATCGGGGTTAGTCAACTGTTAGCGCGTATCGTCAACAGTTTTATGGTCCTTCGAACCGGATCCGCGAACTAGGATTTGTGATTGTGTTGTGAACCCACGTAAAACCATTAAATATGGTTGTTACGAGGAGCCGGACGGGCGATAACCTCGAGGACGAGGAAAATCGTCGTCTGATGGAGCAGCGCTTAGAAGAGGAAAGGCAGAGATTACTTGAACAAACTCCGCTACGAGGAGGTAACGTCGAGGGAGCACCCGCGGAACGAGCGGGCCCCCTCAGAACCGGGACGGAAAACCCAACCCTTCGGCGGATGAACCCGATGGGCGACTCACCAGTCTCACCCCCGAACCAGGACAGGGGGGAGTTTAGTCGCAATGTCGGATGGGGTGCGCAGCCACGGGACACCTACGGAGTGTCACCGCTCGCGCCACCCGCGATCCGAGTACCCGAGCAGCGTATGGAGGAGAGGCTCGCGCAAGGAGCGCAACGACCGGCGGATCGTGACCGCGTTGCGTTTGCGTCGAGGCCTGCATCCGTGGCTTCTACCACGGATCTTAAGGTAAGAAGGCGGAGAGCAGAACTGGAGGCGGCAGAGCAGCTCGCCGAGTTGCACCGTCGTGAGCTGGCGATTCAAGAGGAATTGATCCAGAAACGACTCGCCGCAACCATCGAACAAATCGAGGTAGAAGGGTCCCGGGCTGGAGGGTCGGTCGCAGATCCCGCGAACCGGGTGGGCGACTGGCTCGACAACGTGCAGCCCGAGAGAGCAGCGCCGATACCACGCAGGTCACGTGAAGACTCGCCATCGCCGAGGAGAACACGTGACGACCTAAGAACCCCGCACAGTCAGCGGGAACGATCAGAAGGTAGGAGCCGCGCCATTGATCGACTGACGGATCATCTCGAGACGATGATGAGGCCGCCACCAAGGCAAGTATATGAGTTGCCTATATTTGCCGGAGATCCGAGCGAATGGCTCACATTTTTAAATAGTTACGAACAGTCGTCGCAGCGGTACAAGTTCTCGCCGTACGAGAACGTTGCGAGGCTACGACACGCGTTGAAAGGTGAGGCGCGACAGTGTGTACATCATATGCTCGCGTCATCGACATCACCAGAACTAATTGTCAGAGTGTTGAAAAAGAACTTCGGTAGAACCGATTTGCTGATTGATCGAGCGATCGAGGAACTGAAGAGGATGCCTATAATTGGTCCGAGCGCAACGGATCTAAATGCGTTCGCGACGAAAATCATGAACATAGCATCGACTTTAGTGAACTTAGACAAACGGAGTTACGGAGCTAACCCGTTACTAATAAGGGAGATAACAGAGAGGTTGAGTCCGCATTTGCGCTCGCGATGGTGTGCATATGCGAAAGAAAGATATACTCTAGAACAGAGTGAGTTAATGCTGATGGCTAACTTTTTACTCGATGAGAGCGACGCCGAGTTGGAGTTCTCGCACGCACGGGCGCCGTCAAAGAGGACGACACCCGCGCCACCGATCCAGCGAGACACTCGACGCGCACCGATCCCGGCCGGCGGAGGAGCTTTCCGTCGCCCACAACCACCTAGAGTCAACAGAACCTACACGACAGAAACAGTGAGTAGTTGTTTGTTTTGCGGAGGCGGTCACAATACGCCTGACTGTCGCCGACTTCTTAACATGCCAGTTGGAGCCCGCTGGGACTGGGCCCGACAGAACCGGGTATGCTTTAAATGTGTCAATCGAAAACATCGTCGGGAGCAATGCCCGGCGAGAGGGTGCGGTGTGAACGGATGCCCGCGACCCCACCATCCCGTGCTGCACGAACCCCTGAACCAGCAGCATACATACCAGATGCCACCTGTGCAGGCGCCACCTGTGCAAGCGCCGCTAGCGCCGGCGCCACGCTTTGCTAGGCCGCTAGCGCCGCCCCGCGCATCGTCGGCACGCGCTGTGACGTCACGAGAAAGGACGCAGCGCGCCGCGGCGTGCGCAACGAACAACGAACCGACGGAGCTCTATGATCCAGAGCGGAGCTTCGCGGCGACCTACACGAACCCCCACATGGTCGCAAACATAGTGTTGTTAAAGGTAGTACCTATAATTATTTCGGGACCGCGATGCGAGGTCAAGACACACGCGTTGCTCGACGAGGGAAGCACCGTTAGCCTTGTGGATGAAAGGTTGGCGGAGGCGATCGGAGCAACCGGACCCGAGACACCGTTACACATTCAAGGTGTGGGAAACATGACTTCGAGCCAACGGAGCCGATTGGTGACAACGCAGGTACGAGGAATCCGAGATGGACCTGTACACGAAATGACGCTGCGGACCGTACCGAACCTAGGCCTACGAACGCAGCGCCTAAATAAAACAGAACTAGGTAAGTACAAGCACCTCGCCGGCCTGAACGAAGCGGCATTTGAGGAAGGAGTGCCGTATGTGCTTATCGGTGCCGATCACTGGCACATAATGATCCCTCACGAACTGAGGACAGGGCGCATGAACGAGCCCGCAGCCCTACGAACCGACCTAGGATGGGTCGTGTACGGTACGGTACCGCGGCTCATCCGAACCGAACATGCCGAGACGTCGCTACACTTAGCGGCGCGTGAACCAGAGCTGGACGAAGCTCTGAAAAGGTATTTTGATATAGACTCGTTGGGGATCAAGTTGATCAACAAGAAACGCCCCCTCGAGGAACGAGCTGAGAGGATTTTCGCACAAACCGTGACGAAAATAGACGGACCCCGTTACGAGGTAGGACAACTGTGGCGGGACGATGAACCCCGAATGCCACCGACGTACGCAATGGCGTTTCGGCGGCTACAGGGGATTGAAAGGAAGATGGACCGTGATCCGACCTTTGCGACGGAGTATGCCGCACAGGTCGATAACCTGCTGGTCAAGGGTTACGCCGAACTAGTGGAAGACCACGAACTCACCCAGAACGGGAAAATAGAGTGGTATTTACCTCATTTTGGGGTCACTAACCCCAATAAACCAGGAAAACTAAGGTTGGTATTTGATGCTGCGTCAACAGTCCAAGGACGCAGCCTGAACAATTATGGGTTGGAGGGACCAGACAACCCGGTTGACGACGCGACCCGCGCGGACAGCGCGCGGCAGGTGCGAGTCAACGACCGGTGGTACACCGGCCCACCTTTTCTGCGGCGGCCCGAGGCGGAGTGGCCGCAGGAAGTTTCGACGACCCACAAAGACGACCACGAAGAGGAGGTGACTTCGTGCCACACAGTCCGACGGGAGAGCGCGCCGCTACCAGACATAGCGCGCTTCTCTAACTATGACCGGCTGATCGGCGCGACGGCACGAGTGCTGCAGTTCATCGAGATGATGAAGAATAAGAACCGCATACCGTTGGAACTCCGGCATATTAAAGGCGCGGAGCACCTCTGGTATCAGAACGCGCAACGGCGAGATTTTGCGGAAGAGCTGCGCAGTCTATCGAAAGGGGAGCCTATCCCGAAGAAGAGCCGGCTGTATGGGCTCGACCCAAGACTGGACGAGGATGGGGTAATGCGCATGCGCGGCCGGATCGACGCCGCGCCAGTGCGTACGTATGATAAGCGCCCAGTTTTGTTGGATGGACGCAACCCATATGTGAGGTTGCTCATACTGCGAGCACATCAACGAGCCGCACACGCCAACAATGAAAGGTTGGTAAATGATCTAAGGCAGCAGTTCTGGATACTGCACTTAAGACCTACAGTACGAGCGGTAGCGAACGCGTGCCAGGTGTGCATCCTGCGCCGGGCGCGACCTCAGGTGCCCGCGCTGGGAGATCTGCCACTGGCACGGATCGAGCCATTCCACCGACCGTTCACAAACGCGGCGGTGGATTACTTCGGACCACTGATGGTGACCGTCGGGCGACGGCACGAAAAGCGCTGGGTGGCGCTATTCACGTGCCTCACAACCCGCGCAGTCCATTTGGAGCTGGCGCACTCGCTGTCCACCGGCTCGGCCATCATGGCGCTAAGGCGCATGGCCGCGCGACGGGGGTGGCCGCGGGTCATCTACAGTGACAACGGAACCAACTTCCGGGGTGCGGACGCGGAGCTGCGCGCCGCCTACCTCGAGTGGCTGCCAGCAATGCGGCAGTACGGGCAGCGGAACGCGATGGAGTGGCGCTTTATACCGCCGGGAGCTCCGAACCAGGGAGGCGCCTGGGAGCGCATGGTGCGCTCCGTGAAGACGGCGCTGACGGCGACACTGACGTCCAGGGCGCCCAAGGAAGAGGTGCTATGGACGCTGCTCGCCGAGGCCGAGCACACTGTGAATGCTCGGCCCCTCACTCACGTATCGGTTGAGGCAGCCGACGAAGAAGCCTTAACACCGAACCATTTTCTACTGGGAGGCTCCACGGGGGTCCCTCTCACTGGCCCTTGTGTGGAAGCCGATCGCCGAACCTGGCGAGCCAGCCAGGCGCTCGCCGACCATTTCTGGGCCCGCTGGGTCCGGGAATACCTGCCGACGCTTGCCCCGCGACGCTCATCCGCGGCGGGCGAGCGACAACTGCAGGTTGGGGACTACGTGATCGTGGTCGACCCCACCCTGCCACGGAACGTGTGGCCACGAGGAGTCGTCGAGACGACCTACCCTGGACCAGATGGCGGCGTGCGGAGCGCGGACGTCCGAACGAGAGGCGGTGTGTTCCGGAGACCGACGACGAAGCTGGCTGTCGTACCGTTGCACCCGGGTCAACATGGCATGTTGACGGGGGGATAGTGTTGACGACAGCCACCGCCGAACTCTAGCCGACAGCGACGTACTTAGACGTGACCCTAGTATATAAGGATACTGTAAATAGTTAAGTTAGTATATAAGTGTTTTATATAGTATTAGGTAGATTTTAGGTATTTAATAAAGATTTTTTTGTTACTTTTAGGTTTAGAATGGGGATTTAGCTTAGGGAGCCACCTAATATTACGAGCTGTGGATGAACGATGTATAGATTTAAGTTTTTTATGTGTGAATTAGGTAAAGTCCAGCCCGAACTACAAGCTGGACTGAACCCCGAACCGATCCTTGCTCCCTCAGCTAAATCCCATTAAAATAACTTCGAAAAATTTGTGAAAAATAGACCGCCGAACGCGGCTATTGTCCTCCTGACCCGGTAACCTAGTTCCGATATTAGAAGGGAAAAGGTTATCGGGTCAGAGATCCTGAGCCGGACCTAAGCCAGGAAGAAACGAATCAGATCCGAGCAGCGAGATAGGAGGTATGATTGATTATGTGTTAGTTTATAAGGAAATATTGAACCAAACTTGAGATAATTTGATAAAGCGTGCGGCCAATCAGACGCAGGCGGTATTTACGGGCGGCGACGGGGAAGAACCTCGGGTGTTTCCACCCGAAGGTCGAGTGGAAAGCGCCCGGAAATGCAGGCGCTCTGATTGGTCGTCCCGATTAAGTTTATTGAGCTAAGGCTTTTGATTTGTGCAGAGGCTTGGGACTCCTCGGACGTGAAGGCACTATTTGAACCTATATGAAATACTATAAATACGGAGCCAATATTTTAATTGTTTGTACTCGGTTTCGCAGTGAATACTCGGTTTCATAGTTAGTTACTACTCGTTTCATAGTTACTCGTTTAGTTTCGTTTAGTACTCGTTACAAGCTCTTAGTATTCGTAGTGTTTCGTACTGCACTCGTCGTATACGGTGCATGCGTGTTTGTTAGTCTCTCTGCCCTAAAGTAAAATCGTTTTTGTTTATATTGTTTAAAGTCTATAGTGTTTAAGTAAATGTAATATCAAAGTGTTTGTCTGTTTTAATAATTTAAATTCATTTAACGTTTTTATCTAGTTTCATTTTATTTATTTCCTCTCCTAATCGCGTCGCGTTTTGTTTAGTGTCTTTGGAACTCTGAGCTATCGGGGTTAGTCAACTGTTAGCGCGTATCGTCAACAGTTTTGGTGCAACTACCCCCAAATAATTTGTAATTCACGTCAAAGTGCGAGTTACAATGTCGTCGACAGCGAAATCATTCATTATTTCGTGTTGCATTTGTCCGCATCTTAAAGTAAGTCATCAATATCATCATAAAACAATTCTGTTACTTTTAGAGATGAATCGCGAAGTGGATGGTAAGTAAAGTCTGTGATCGAATTCGAGATCAAAAATGTAAACATACAATTGTCAATGTCAAAGTGACATTCCAGGGGTAATACAATCTTGTTTTACAATAATAATAAAAAATGTATGAATTTTAATCAGTATTTATAAATACCGATACCTACAATCATGCTTTTCAGTAAAATATTGGCTGGAAGACTTTAGGACACCTAAAGTCTTAAAGCTAAAATGGTTTTATTCTCAGTAACTGTTCTGCATACCGTCACCGCAGAAATGCCAAGAACATCGGTGAGGCCAATTTATGTAGAAATATTTAAAGGCTTTCATAACCATAAGTTTCTCACTAACGGACATAGCACTGCGTTGCCTTTTCTTCCGCGGTGAGATATTGTCCTTTTTATTTGAAGGGCCCGACTGAGCTTCCATAGTTCTTAATTTAACAACAGAAACCAACGATACCAAAGGATACACGAAAAGAATCACATTCATTCGACAGATGTCAAAAACCAATGCCGTATGTCCCGTATTGCATTAACAGTACAATTATTATAATTTATAATTACGAACAAAGTGTTTAGAACTTCTTACCATTGCCAGTAGCATCAATTAAAACTCCATAATATTTTATTCAAACAACATAAATACGGAATAAAAAAAAAACCTGTTTACTTGAGGGTATTTTGAACTGATTTTAAAGTAACCATCACGGAGATTTGTTTTTTTATCCGGCAAATCTTTAATGTGATAAAATATATTTTTTCGAGTAAACTTTCGATTTGATAGACCTAAAAAAAGCATGTACCCAGGCAGTATTTTTTTTAATGATAGTTTCATTAATACTCTTCATATTAATGCATATTAGACACCTCGTGCTGATTCGTGTTTTTGTCAATTTTAAAGAAAACGGAGTGTCGATACCGAGGAGGAAGTTTTATGAAGAATGGTTAAAGTACAGCAAAAAAAATATTTTTCGATATAAATTGGCTGCGGTAACAAAAGAGTCTTTAAGGAAACTAAAATTATTATCGATCGGACTTCCAAAAAAATAATTAAAAATTGAGTGAATGTTGAAAAATATAAACATAAATATAACTTCTTATTATATCTACCAAGTCTTTTATTCAACTTAAAAAATATTATAAATTAGAAAATTAGAGTAAATAACGCCCTTTTTACGTCATACAAAACCAGTTTACGCTGAGCTTGCATTTTATAGTAAATCTGTGTATAGTCTTTACTATTTGAACTGAGCTGATCTTCTACACAAAGGCCATTGTTTGTGTACAATACTATTATCTTTCTTTGTGTCCGTAACCGCAAGCCGATTACATACAAAAAAGTTAGAACTACATTGAATGTACATTGAATTATCAACCCTACCCTCTTAGTCAGTAGGTTTAAAATGTAAAGTGTCAGGATACAGATATGTCTTTATTATTTGAACTGAGCTTATTCTCTACACAATACTATCATCTACACAAGACTTATATTATATCTGTAACCTGACACTTTACATTTTAAACCTGTGGAGACTAATGTTAACTTACTGGAATCGTCAATTAATACTATTAAGATCTTAAGTTTATTTAAATCTTTTAATTTAGGTAATTTGTTCTTTGAACCTACACGGATAGGTGTTTCAAGTGCTACCTGTTTAGACAACATTTTTTGTAATTGCGAATGTTTGGATAAAGCAATATTGAACTGCTTTAATTCTGATCATAGTGGTCAAAAGGCTTCTTTTTTAAATGATTTTCATCAAGTACCACAGACAATAACATACAGACCCATAACTAGCAAAGCAATCGTTTGGAATTATTCAAAAATAAAGTTCAGAGTAATCTCTGTGGGTTATCCTTGTCACATAATGATTCTAATAGTAATTATAAAGATTTGTTTGGAATAATTCATCATCAATTTAATAATAATTTTAAAATGAAAACTATTTCTGGGTCAAAAACTAAGTTTAGTGAATGGGCTACATGGGGTAGGCATTCATAGAAGTAGGAGTAGGCTTTATGAACTATATTGAGAGAGAGAGAGGAGAACAAGAACGCAGACTTCTTAGTTTATGTTAAGAAATATTCAAGGACTTTCAAGCAAGTTTGCTTGACTGCTAAGTCAAACTTTTTAAGTCTTAAGCTCAAAGCTTCTGACAATAAGGTCAAAACTGTGTGGAAAATAATAAATAGAGAAACGGGTAAATCTAAAACTCGTGATAATCAAGTAACCCTTAACAAGGGTGACAAACAAATCAAGTCAAACAAAGACGTGGCCTTAGCGTTCGAAGATTATTTCTCGACAATAGCCGTTAATACCACGAAATATCTTCAATCATCTGCGATTGAAGCTCAAAAATTACTTTGTGCTAATGTTACTAAATGTAACGAAAGCTTTGATTTTAGCCACTTAGATTCAGTTTTAATTGTTACGGTATTCAAATCGCTTAGTTTAAAAAAAACTGAGGATTTATGGGGAACATCAGTTAAAGTCATCCATCATGTCATAGATATAATTGCACCGCACTTAGCTTTAATCTACAATAATTGCATTTCAGAGGGGGTATTTCCAAATCTTATGAAATATAGTAAAGTCATACCACTTTTTAAATCGGGCGATATGAGTGATTTAACTAATTTCCGTCCCATTTCTATTCTACCTGTTTTAACACGTTCACGGACACAGCACCATCCTCGAAATTGCGTGATATGGCACAAATAAATTTCATACAAAATTTTCTACGGCCATGGACGAACTGCCATATTTAACGTTTGACAAACATTGTGCCACTTTATGATGGAAAATATATGTATGTAATTTAGTACAATTAAAATCTTTCCTAATGTGGCAGCTCGTCCACAGCCGTTACGTCCGCAGCCGTGATGTGCCCCAACACGCGTCGTTCCCGTTTAAGAGTAGTGCATGAGGTTGAGGGTGCCTTCGAGCTTTTCTGCTGTGACACTAGCGGCTTGTGTTTAAACCAAAAACAGCACAGAGTCCTTGCTTCCTATAAATGCTATGGGAAATAGCCGGCCGTGGATGGCGTTCCGTTTTTGGTGAGATTAAACACACCGGCCACAGCCGTAGTGCCATATCAAGAGGGTCTCAGTTTACGTCTCTCGACGTACTGTCCGTGAACGTGTTAAGTAAAGTTTTTGAGAAGTTAGTGTTAAAAGATATGGTAGGTCACTTCAATAGAAATAAACTGCTTAACAGTAATCAGTTTGGCTTCACCAGAGGACGATCCACAACTGATGCAGCATCTGTGCTCATTAAATATATATACAATATTTGGGAGAAATCTTGTGATGCTATAGGAATTTTTTGTGACCTTTCCAAAGCTTTCGATTGCGTAGATCATGCGACTCTTATATTAAAATTAGAACATTATGGTCTGTCAAATAATTCTCTAAATCTTATGTCTTCATATCTTAGTGATAGAACACAAACGGTTGTTGTAAACCAAACACAGTCTATTGGAGCCGCTGTTAAGTTAGGTGTGCCTCAGGGCTCTATGTTAGGTCCTTTCTTATTTTTGGTTTATATTAATGACTTACCACCCACAGTAGATAATTTTTGTGATATTGTGCTATTCGCTGATGATACGTTACGTTACATCATTAATCTTCAAGGTAGACCGAAAATCCGTCGATTACAGTAGGATAAATACCATACTAGGTAAAGTACTTAATTGGTTTACTAGTAACAATTTGCTACTCAATGCTAAGAAAACTAAATGTGTTAGGTTCGCTTTGCCTAATGTTAGACCGGTAGAATCTAGTATATTTCTTAATAATGAGAGATTGGAAATGTTAGATAAGGCGCTTTTCTTAGGGATAACTATAGATAAAAACTTGCAATGGAGTCCCCATATAGCAGTACTAGCAAGTAAATTAAGTTCGGCAGCTTATGCTGTTAGGAAAATCAGGCAACTTACTAATGTTGAGACAGCTCGCTTAGTTTATTATAGTTATTTTCATAGTGTTATGTCGTACGGTATTCTGGTTTGGGGAAAAGCTGCTGACATACAGACTATATTCGTGTTGCAAAAAAGAGCCATTCGTTCTATATATAATCTAAACTGGTGATTCCTTAAGGGTACTATTTAAAGAAATTAATATTTTGACAGTAGCATCACAATTTATTTATGAGAATATTATTTATGTCATTAAAAATCAAGACTCTTTTGTTAAGAATTGTGATGTACATAATTTGAATACAAGAAATAAAAATAAAATTGCTATTAAAAAATTTCGTGTCCGTAAGGTTTATATTATAAATCATTTGTAGGTCAATGCATCCTTTTCTTTAATAAATTACCTGACGTTGTTTTAAAGTTACCATTTCCAGTACTTAAAACTTACTTGAAAAAGTCGTTGATGTCTTAAGCTTACTATAGGGTCGAAGACTATCTAACAGATAAAAATGCTTGGCCAACACCTAAATAATTTAATAATAACTTAGCCATAAAAATATGTAAATATTGTATATTGTCTAGGGGACACGGTTTCTGTAGGAGAATGTATCGAAACTTTTATGCATGTTGTCTTGCACCGTCACAGGTAAGTATAACTTGTATACTTTCTATATATATATTTTTTTATATTAATTACTGTTGTTTATTAGTTTTGTGACAATTCTGAGTTTTGACACATTTTCCTGCATGAATATATAAATTTTTGGTGTTATGTGAGATTCATTGTTTTATATAATGCTAGCTTAAGTTTATTATTGTATAATATCACTAGCGACCCGCCCGCGGCTTCGCCCGCGTGGAATGTATAAACCTTCCTTAAGAATCCCTCTATCTATTAAAAAAAACCGCATCAAAATCCGTTGCGTAGTTTTAAAGATTTAAGCATACATAGGGACAGACAGCGCAAGCGACTTTGTTTTATACTATGTAGTGATTAGCAATATTTAAAAAACGACTTACTGTTGAGTTTCTTGCGGCGTTTCTTCTCAGCAGTGGTCTCTTGCGAAGCGCTGGTAGATTTTTGACGTGTAAAAGGTTCCCGTGCGGCCTACTTACTGAATAAACATCTTTTTATCTTTTATCTTTTTTAACCTACTGACTAAGAGGGTAGGGTTGATAATTCAATGTACATTCAATGTAGTTCTAACTTTTTTGTATGTAATCGGCTTGCGGTTACGGACACAAAGAAAGATAATAGTATTGTTCACAAACAATGGCCTTTGTGTAGAAGATCAGCTCAGTTGAAATAGTACAGACTATACAAAGAGATCAACTTAATCTTTATTTGGATTTTTCATTAAAAATAGCTTGTAATTCAACTTTTTATAAATGCGTTGCGTTTTGAGCTTATTTTTAGTGTCAAATAATATTGTCCAGCGAGATCGGGCTCTCGTCGGACTGTGTACCTATTAGTAGTCACGCACACGCGGCTAACAAACGCTTCCGATAATGGCGCCACTAAAACCGGGGGATTTAGCTAATTGAAGCTACCTATTCAATCATACGTTCAGTGATCAAATGATGTATTCTTGGTTTAAAATGACCATGAATTAAAGCGGCATGAGCATTTCCAACTACATAACTTGAATAGGCAATTTAAAAAAATCTGTGTGGTTGCCGGCTTAGAATAGCGCCACTCCATGTCTTCCTGTGGAAGTCGTAAGAGGCGACTAAGGGAATAAAGACTTGTAGTACTATGAGGCGATGGGCTTGCAACCTGTCACTAATACGCTGATAAACATATTACCCTGTTTGTGCAAAATGTGGTTATAGAATTAAAAACAAGTTTTTAGAGTTGTTGGTAATTCTGTAGCTCTGCCTACCCCACTCTGGGATGAAGGCGTGACGGTATGTATGTAAGAAAATACGTTTATATTTGTCATTGTCACCAACTCAAGATCCGGCACATATTCATTAATAAGATCTTACCGCCTAAGCGTAGTGTTTGGGAATTTATAGAGACCCTAATAAATACCTATGGTTGAACACCCACGCAGTCAACACGGTCTCTCTCCTCTGAGAACGATTGGGGAAACAGTTTCAGAATCAATTTTGCAATTAAAGAGTTTTAAAAATGCTTGTTAATTTGAGAATCGATTCTCGAGCTGGTCACTCATCGTTTTCAATCAAGAGAGACACCGTGCACCGTGTTGACCTCGTATCCAACCCGATTCAGTAGTCTTTATCGGGTTCCCTTCATCTGGCATAATATCGATTGTCCGAAATACATTTCGCATAACAGTTATCGCAGAAACATTTTTAGCCGAATGATACTTTAGCATAATAGAATACTTAGCATAACTGTCATAACGTATAACAATCATTTGGCAGAATTTTGAATAGCAGAATACTAATATCGCCGACTTTCATTTCGCAGAATTTTATGTAGCAGAATATACCTTCCGCCGAATTTATTATGGCATAATTGTACCATAGCATAATAATTAGTAACGAACTGCTACCAGTATAATAGGTTGGGTTAGGTTAGAAGTTTTACAATAACCGCGCGAGCCGAGCGAGCGTAGCGGTGTGCCGCGGTAGCGGCCGGCGAAGCGCCATGACCGCATTGCAATTGGAGCAGTGGGATAAATAAGGGGTTCCCTTCATCTTACATAATATAGATTGTCCGAAATACACAAAAAATAAAGACAGAACACATAAATGCAATTTTATTGATTTATTTAACACATGCAAAATAATCATTACTTAAGTTATTACGTTATAACTTTATGCCAACTACATAGTATGCCATACAAAATTCGGCGAAACAATTATTCTACCATAGGACTATTATTCTAATCAACGTTATGCCAATGTACTATTCTGCCAAAGACAATTGTGCCAAATGACAGTATGCGAAGAAATTTATCCCAAAAGTAATTATGCGAAACAATGGTTCTGCCATGGGTTGCTCGGCGAAACGAAACAATGGTTCTGCCATGGGTTGCTCGGCGAAACGAAACAATGGTTCTGCCATGGGTTGCTCGGCGAAACGAAACAATGGTTCTGCCATGGGTTGCTCGGCGAAACGAAACAATGGTTCTGCCATGGGTTGCTCGGCGAAACGAAACAATGGTTCTGCCATGGGTTGCTCGGCGAAACGAAACAATGGTTCTGCCATGGGTTGCTCGGCGAAACGAAACAATGGTTCTGCCATGGGTTGCTCGGCGAAACGAAACAATGGTTCTGCCATGGGTTGCTCGGCGAAACGAAACAATGGTTCTGCCATGGGTTGCTCGGCGAAACGAAACAATGGTTCTGCCATGGGTTGCTCGGCGAAACGAAACAATGGTTCTGCCATGGGTTGCTCGGCGAAACGAAACAATGGTTCTGCCATGGGTTGCTCGGCGAAACGAAACAATGGTTCTGCCATGGGTTGCTCGGCGAAACGAAACAATGGTTCTGCCATGGGTTGCTCGGCGAAACGAAACAATGGTTCTGCCATGGGTTGCTCGGCGAAACGAAACAATGGTTCTGCCATGGGTTGCTCGGCGAAACGAAACAATGGTTCTGCCATGGGTTGCTCGGCGAAACGAAACAATGGTTCTGCCATGGGTTGCTCGGCGAAACGAAACAATGGTTCTGCCATGGGTTGCTCGGCGAAACGAAACAATGGTTCTGCCATGGGTTGCTCGGCGAAACGAAACAATGGTTCTGCCATGGGTTGCTCGGCGAAACGAAACAATGGTTCTGCCATGGGTTGCTCGGCGAAACGAAACAATGGTTCTGCCATGGGTTGCTCGGCGAAACGAAACAATGGTTCTGCCATGGGTTGCTCGGCGAAACGAAACAATGGTTCTGCCATGGGTTGCTCGGCGAAACGAAACAATGGTTCTGCCATGGGTTGCTCGGCGAAACGAAACAATGGTTCTGCCATGGGTTGCTCGGCGAAACGAAACAATGGTTCTGCCATGGGTTGCTCGGCGAAACGAAACAATGGTTCTGCCATGGGTTGCTCGGCGAAACGAAACAATGGTTCTGCCATGGGTTGCTCGGCGAAACGAAACAATGGTTCTGCCATGGGTTGCTCGGCGAAACGAAACAATGGTTCTGCCATGGGTTGCTCGGCGAAACGAAATTATGACAACCAATTTTATGCAACATGAATGTAAACCGTCTATCAATTTCCAACCATTTCATTACAAGTACAGTCACCAGCATAAATATATTACTATGGACAGCCGTGCAAAAACAAATGATGCTCCACTGGGCTCATAAGTATGTGACGACATTACCTCGGTAAAAATATGTGATGCTTTTAGTACGGCATAAACATCGTTACACCGTAACAGCATAAATATCGGATCGGGTCGCTCAAAAATAAATGATGTTCCATTGGGCTCATAAGTAAGTGATGATATTACTTTGGTAAAAATATGTGATGCTTTTTGGACGGCATAAACATCGTTACACTGCATCAGTATAAATATCGGATCAGCTCGATCAAAACTATTTGATTACCTATAAAAATCAAAATTATGTGACCATCTCTCACCGGCATAAATATCTCCAGGTCGCCACACCAGTAACATCTATCTGGGGGTCCTCACGGTAACATTGTATAGGTGTACCAGAATCTGATGGCATTTTTAAAAGTAAAAAAATAATGGTTTTCATATGGCAACTGTCAACTGGCAGCTGTGTCAAATCGTTTGTTTACTGTTGCTTACATTTTGTAATTCGACTTCAACGATTGTTATCTGGTGAAAATGTCGAGAAAACCGCTTAGATCTCAAGTGAGGAATATTGTATACAATTTATATAATACAATACGCGAAGAAGGAGGTGTAAATCAATCACAATCTTCAATTTTAAAGCGTGTCGTGGAGTTGACCGGTAAGTTGAAACAAACGGTTTTGATACTTTTAGGTTTAGGTATATTTTGTCTTACGTAAACGTTACTTATTACCATGGATCGGAAATTCGGATCGATATTTACCTAAACTTGGCAAAATCCCGGAAAAAGATAGGTAAACATGGCGTGGGCTTCTTAAAAATATTATTTTAATAAGGGCCATTCCATATGATTTCAACAAATTTGAATTAAAAAGTGTGCCGCATGACTTTTGATTTGAATAAAAAAAAATGAGGATATACTTTATGGTGAGAGAAGTGCTGAACCACAAACATTTTAAAAAAAAAAAAAAAAAAATCCGTGTTTTACCCATTCGAAGTAAATAGTGGGGTCAAATTCCTGCTTGTATATAATACGCTCTAACTTTTTTTTTTGAAAAGATAACGAAATAATTGTTGCCGTGTTTGATTAGGTAAGAAATGTGGATGTCATACTGTATGATAAAAGTTATCTAAATTAACTACAAAAAAAATGGTGTCCATTTGAAATGTTCAAGTAACTGGTAATTTTTTGCAATTTTAATTCATTTTTGTGCAAACCCTGATGCATATTAGGGATAACTTTTTTCAGAAATATAAAGTACTAGTTTTGTTCATTCTGTAAAATAAATATTATCGTTTTAGAATTATACTTCAAACAGAAAAATAGTAGTGAAAATTGAGAATTTCGAAAAATGCTTATGTTTGACCCCCAAAAAACCCATGTGGAAGAATAATTAAAAATTTGAATTTATTCAGAAAATATAGTCCATGTCTTTGTTAATTAAATTCAGTTTAAAAAAATTCGTTATTTTCTCTATTTTTGGATATATGATTTTTTTAAACTGCTTATCTTGTGAATTTTCTCTCATTGTTTTTATATATTATGCATATTAAAATATTTTTGACTATAACTTTTAAATGTATGGTAATCAATTACCATACACTGAAAAATCATTAAATAAAAGCCAGACGGTTCAAATTTACTAAATATATTTAATAATACTTATACAGGGTGATTGGAAGGTAGAGGTAAACCTTTAAGGGGAAGCTAGTACAGACCATTTAGAACCATTTGAGCCATGGTCGTCATAGACGAAGTCTCACAAAAAATTTTTTATTGATCATTATGTGTTTTTAAGAAAATATCCCAAAATTTCACAATTAATTGCTAATAGTGGCTAATTTAAACAAAAAACTGATAATTTTTTACTTAATTTCATTAGAGTAATGTGTAAGCATTCTAACAAAATAGGTTTCAAGTATCTTTGTCATCAGAATTTTGTTTTACAGACATTTGAATACCCGAAACATTTCTAAAGTTTAAGAAACCCTTTGCTTTAACGGCATTTAAAAAAAAAACAGAGCGTGTGATAATAATTTAAACCTTTTTAAAAACATGTGTAGTTATTCGTCTTTCTTTTGAGGTATCATTTACGCGAATATCTAGGCAAATATGGAAATTAGGACCTACAAACCAAATTAAGGGGGAAAATTTCAATTTTTAGATTTCTTAGGCAGACTGACCAAAACAACATTTTTAATTAAAACCCTCATTTTTGATGTTCGAAATGACTACCGCCGTTTCTAATACAAGCACGAGCCCGTCTTCTCATTTCTACTGTTGTTGTTTTCAACATCATCTCTATCTTCATGGTTGCAAACGCTGAATGAATTCTCTCCACCAATTCTTCTCTTGTGTTTATTTCGACGCTTGAATACACTAATTCTTTGGCCCGACCCCACACGAAGAAGTCCATTGGGGTCAAGTCTGGTGACCGAGCGGGCCAAGAGATGGGTCCATCTCTGCCGATCCAGCTATCAGGGAAAGAATTATGTAGGTGCTCTCTTACAATTAATGTCCAATGAGCTGGACAGCCGTCTTGCTGAAACATGATTTCTCGCTCTGTTTCAAATATCGGGGCACCGGATTCCTCTAAAAGCACTGGAAGGTCATTTTGTAGAAATTGCAAATAATTATTGCCATTCAAAGTATCCGGTAAGATGTGGGGTCCAATCAATGTTCTGCCAATTACACCTGCCCACACATTGACAGAAAATTTCCTCTGGAATGACACCTGCTTTTTCCAGTGTGGATTGTTGTCTTTTTCGGTCCATTGATGGAGGTTATGAAAGTTTGTTATGCCCTCTCTAGAGAATTTGCATTCATCCGTCCACAAGATTGATTTTAGAAACCACGCATCATCAATGTCTCTATTGAGGAGAAAACGGCAGAATTCAATCCTTTTTTGGGGATGCCGCTCTTCCAGACCTTGCACACCCGTGCCATGGAATGGATACATGTGATTGTCATGCATTGTTTTCCAGACCTTCCATTGTGAAATGTTTAGATTTCGAGCTACAACTCTGGTACTGGTATGAGTATCGGCTTCAAACGCTGCTAAAATGTCTTCTTCCGTGGTAGGATCGTGTCTGCCCGTGTTGACTCCAGGTTCAAAGTGGTGTATTCCATTTTCAGCTAGCCGACGATATGCGTTGTAAAATACTCTAGCATTCGGTACCCTGCGATTCGGAAAACGCTCTTGGTACATTCGTCGTGCTAAAGATCCGTTGCCGTTTGCATTGCCATACATAAAAACAATATCCGCATATTCCTGATTAGAAAAACTAGCCATCACAATTAAATTGTGCGTGTACTTTAAAATTCAAAGTTAAGGTTAAGTCTACGACTTGACGCATCGTGACAAAAATGTCAATTCCTTCAATTAAAAAAAAGAACAATCGAAGTTAGGGTATCATCAAAGAGTATTAATTTACTTATTTGGATCAAAAAGTTTTCAATGTTGTTTCAAAATGTTCCCCCTTAATTTGGTTTGTAGGTCCTAATTTCCATATTTGCCTAGATATTCGCGTGAATGATACCTCAAAAGAAAGACGAATAACTACACATGTTTTTAAAAAGGTTTAAATTATTATCACACGCTCTGTTTTTTTTTTAAATGCCGTTAAAGCAAAGGGTTTCTTAAACTTTAGAAATGTTTCGGGTATTCAAATGTCTGTAAAACAAAATTCTGATGACAAAGATACTTGAAACCTATTTTGTTAGAATGCTTACACATTACTCTAATGAAATTAAGTAAAAAATTATCAGTTTTTTGTTTAAATTAGCCACTATTAGCAATTAATTGTGAAATTTTGGGATATTTGCATAAAAACACATAATGATCAATAAAAAAAAAATTGTGAGACTTCGTCTATGACAACCATGGCTCAAATGGTTCTAAATGGTCTGTACTAGCTTCCCCTTAAAGGTTTACCTCTACCTTCCAATCACCCTGTATATAAAACGAAAAAAAAACATTACTTGCAAACCTTTGCTACTTCGAAATTTTCCCCGAAACCCCCAAAAAACCCATGTGGAAGAATAATTAAAAATTTGAATTTTTTCAGAAAATATAGTCCATGTCTTTGTTAATAAGGTTCAGTTTAAAAAGTTTTGTTATTTTTGCTCGTTTATGAAATATTTTTTTTAGGTGCTACTATAGTCCTTATCGAAGTTATATATAGGAGACCGTACTTAGGAGATAATGAAGCGGTGCAAACTCTTTGTAGGAAGTGCTTGTGTTATTTAACCTGTTTTCATGTATAGTTATTGTTCGTTATATACCACTGGTTGATAAGAAGTGGAACTTTTTTGCCACCTCTCACGGCAAATCCCCCTGTGATGGTGCTGGCGGCACGATTAAGCGGTTGGTAAGAAAGGCTAGTCTGCAACGCACCACAGGTAGTGATAACATTTTATCCCCTGAAGCTATGTACGAGTTTTGTGTAAACAAAATTCTTGGAATCAAGTTCTTTTTCGTCTCAAAATCAGAAGTCGATGTAGCTGAGTTGTACTTATCAGAGCGATTTAAAAATATGAGAACCATAAAAAATACACGTTCTTATCATAGTTTCGTTCCCATTTCTCAAAATGAATTAGTAGTGCGACGTTACTCTACTTCAGAAAATTTCGAAGTAGCAAAGGTTTGCAAGTAATGTTTTTTTTCGTTTTATATATAAGTATTTGTGCAAAACGTGGTTACAGAATTATCAACTACTTATTTAACTGCTTGGTAATTCTGTAGCTCTGCCTACCCCACTCTGGGAATGAAGGCGTGAAGGTATGTATGTATGTATATAAGTATTATTAAATATATTTAGTAAATTTGAACCGTCTGGCTTTTATTTATTGATTTTTCAGTGTATGGTAATTGATTACCATACATTTCAAAGTTATATTCAAACATATTTTAATATGCATAATATATAAAAACAATGAGAGAAAATTCACAAGATAAGCAGTTTAAAAAAATCATATATCCAAAAATAGAGAAAATAACGATTTTTTTTAAACTGAATTTAATTAACAAAGACATGGACTATATTTTCTGAATAAATTCAAATTTTTAATTATTCTTCCACATGGGTTTTTTGGGGGTCAAACATAAGCATTTTTCGAAATTCTCAATTTTCACTACTATTTTTCTGTTAGTATTATAATTCTAAAACGATAATATTTATTTTACAGAATGAACAAAACTAGTACTTTATATTTCTGAAAAAAGTTATCCCTAATATGCATCAGGGTTTGCAGAAAAATGAATTAAAATTGCGTAATGAAAATTAGCGTATTATAGTTATGCCAAAGATTGCATTGGCAAAAAAACAGTTGCGAAAATTTGTTTGGGTAATGAAATTTTACTTTTTACTAATTTTGTCAAAACAGCAGGATCCCTAATTTGTGTGATGAGCACAGAATTTTGCTACCAAATCTTGGATGTTTGTAAGTTTTTAAGTTCATATTTATTTTTATATACCTACTGCTTTCTAATTATATACTGCTGACGTGTATATCGTTGTCTAGTACCGTTGTACACGAAAAGAGCTTAGTTTGAGTCATGGTATATATGAAATTGTCCTTTGTCCTCAGATATATTAAATTATTATCCTATACTGAGCGTTTAATTTAATAGACCTCTAGTGTCATTTTTTTTTAAATAATCCTAAAAGCATAAAAAAATATAAATTCGTCGAATCTTAAACTTCTTAGTTTTTTGGAATCGGTTAAAAATTACACAAGTATCAATACCGTTTAGTCCAATTTCCCCATTTGCCACGAGATTCTGGTACACCTATAATTGCAACATACATACATACATACATACTTTCACGCCTTCATTCCCAGAGTGGGGTAGGCAGAGCTACAGAATTACCAACAACTCTAAAGGCTTGTTGATAACTCTGTAACTATAGGGTGCCTTTTATGTTTAGTATTATGTCCTCGAGTGAGGACCGGGGATAGATGCTGGTCTAAAATTATTATTAACTTAAAACAAATAATAAGGCCCAATATAAAAATAAAAATTAAACCCGAAAAGAAAATAAAAAGTGTTATCTCTATGTATTCGATTGAGATTTGAACCCGTGACCTCTGCTTAGAAAACCAACGAATGCTACTGAGACCACAACCAACCCCTGACAAATGGCTCTAAATTTGGCTTTACTTAGCTTTTGCTATGATGTGTCAGGCGTTTCGACGATTCTGTCGAAAAGAAAATAAGTTACAGTTGACCGAGAGGCACCTGTCAAATGATTGAAGAGAAAAACGTGAGATAGACATATGCAATGACAAGTCTGCACCGTTTTCGTGAATTGTCAAATCACTTTACACAATTTACGTCTCTATGCCAGCCAGGAAGGTAAGAATCGTTTTTGCAGATCGATTACATATTTTTGAACCTCTCAGATATTATTATGGGTACGCCGAATTTTGTTTTCGCATAATTTTTCTCCAGCTTAAGCCTTTAAAGGTAAAAGTTTTTTTTTGTGTAATCCTTGTAGAATAGGTACAGTAGGTTAGGTAAGGTTTAATTTATAACTTTCAAAAAAGTCAACGGTATCAGTAGTATTAACGGTGCGGCGGTCCACCTGTCGTCCGATGCCTATGCTTTCACAGAGGGATAGATATTTATTTATGCCGGTGAGAGATGATCACATAATTTTGATTTTTATAGGTAATCAAATAGTTTTGATCGACCCGATCCGATATTTATGCTGATACAGTGTAACGATGTTTATGCCGTCCAAAAAGCATCACATATTTTTACCAAAGTAATATCATCACTTACTTATGAGCCCAATGGAACATCATTTATTTTTGAGCGACCCGATCCGATATTTATGCTGTTACGGTGTAACGATGTTTATGCCGTACTAAAAGCATTACATATTTTTACCGAGGTAATGTCGTCACAATCATACTTATGAGCCCAATGGAGCATCATTTGTTTTTGCACGGCTGTCCATAGTAATATATATATTTATGCTGGTGACTGTACGTGGTAAGATCTGACAATGCATTGGCCCAGTTAGTAGTCACTAGTTAGGTACCCTGCCTACTAAACTAAGCTATGGGTCCCGGGTTCCATTCCCGATATGGGCAAATATTTGTGTAATAAGCACAAGTATTTAATTCTGAATCTTGGGTGTTTTCTATCTAATTAAGTATTTATTTCAAATATACTTATAAGTAAGTATATCTTTGTCTTTTACCTCCCGTAGTATGTACAAGGCTCGAGCTTAATTTGAGCTAACCAATCGGTGTAACACGGTCCCCAGATTGCCCCCCTTGGCTTCAAGAGACCAGCTCAATGCGGTAACCTTTGTCCATACTAACTTTGACTCCTCTTTTCCCCCCTTTTACTATCATATCTTAATTTTTTATTATATATTAACCTGGTCACCGTTTATTGAAACCTTTTAGTGAAAACCGCATTAACATTGGTTCAGCGGTTTTCAATTGATGCGAGGAGAAACAATATTAAGCAGACAAACAGACAAACAGACACCAACTCAAAAAATTGTGGAAATGAGTTCCGCTGCTCATTCTGAGGCACCCTTTAGTATTTTTAAATTCATATCTCAAATATACAGATTTTTTCCCTTCTACAACTTTATTATATGTATAGATCGTTTTTGTGTAATACCTAGCGGCTTCGGAACCCTACACTGAATTTGGTCAGATATGCTCTTGCCCGGTTTTTTATCAAAAGCAATATGACGACTGACAGGGACGAAATTTCCACCAAGATATTTGCGACCCTTTGGTTTCAAATCGAAGTTAATGATAATCACAGTGAACTAAAGACAGGGGAATGATACCTTTAAAGCAGGGATCGTTACCGGTATTCTTACTACCGGTTTTAAATAAGGTATAACCGGTTATAATTGCATTTTGGTATTTATATCACTAAAGCTCTAATAAGCGGTATAATCAAAACCGGTATTGAAATGTAATAGCGGTTTCGACAATTGACAACATTACCTCTATTTGATACTTTACCAATAAACCCATTACCGGTAATACCTGTCAGTGTCCAAACAAGCAAGTTTTCTAATTTTGAATTATGACAATCAACGAAAAGATTACCATTCTGTCATATGATCGGTTTGTCTTTTTCTTTTCCGTCCGCGGCCCATTTTAGATATTTTTATATAAATACGAAAACTTTCTTTTTCGTGTGGCTTTTTGCTACTTTATTAAATTATTACAGAAAGGCGAATAAACAAATTGACAATTGACAATTTGAAATACGTCGCAAATCAATTTATTTGTTCAGTACTAGCAGACATTTCAACCAGTGTTAGCCAACAATGCTATTGAGTTATGTTACACCTATTTGTTGTGCTTCAGTCATAATGTCTACTTGACACCTTATCTATCAAGAGCAACGAATACCGATATTAAATACAGGTAAAGAATACTGTAAATAGTGCATACAAAGTGAAAAAGACAAAAGCGGAATGACAACATTTACCGCTAACTCGAATATAGGTATTATTATTTTAGCGGTAATCGTTTGACAATTTATATACAGGTATTCAATTTCACCGGTTTTACAATCCCTGCTTTAAAGCTCAGAGCTCCAGCTACTAGTCGCGTCCTGATCTCACGGCGTTGGAAGCGCTACTGACGCTTGCTAAGCACGGCGGGCACAACGCGTCGGAACGCGTTTAAGTAGGGATGTACACATTGTTTAGTGAGGCAACAAGGGAATGATAGGTAAGCTCCGGACAAACCTTTTATATAGTTTTTTTTTTTTTTATTATAAACACAGCAACCATATTTTTTCTTTCAAATCAATAACTTATATGCTTACCTACAATTGAACTCCATACAATACTTGATTTCATTCCATATCTTGTTCTTTTCAGGGTAGTTTGTTCCCAAAATGGCGAATGGACGCGCCAAGGGAATGATTTTTTAGGGGTTCAAGATTTTTTTACGGCTAATTACCTATAATTACCTTAAACAAAAAAAATACGTGCCCTGGGTAGGTTAAGAGGTCATGTAATGAAAAAATTTTAGTGAAGTGAATTGTTTTTATTGTACGGGTACTTTTTCGCCCTGGACGTTGTAAATTGACCCTTTCAAGAATCACCCTTAAACGAAAGGAAGAGGAGCTTTCATGGATAACTCGCACCGAAGAGTACCGGCTTAGTCGGGGTACGTTATTGCTTATCGTGTTCTTTTTCAGTATAGGTATTTCCTCTCTACTTTTAACCCCGTGCTGTTTGTCTTGCTGATTGTTACTTAGTTGACCTTTTCTTTCTAGTCCACCTACACCCCGACGAAACAGACCACATCGTATCGTTTTTGGATAAAACGACCGCTCACGCGTCGCGTTTAGCGTAACGCGGGCTCACCCACGCGCCATACCAGCGCGCGTGACGCTGGTTACATTGGCTACGAGGCATTGGATTCATTCCGCCTACAAAGATAAGGTTACCTTAGGCATTGTGTACTTACTCACATTATATATTAGTGACCTGATTTTATAATTTTATATTTGCGAACTGTTACGTTTAAGTCAGGTGTTTTTATTTCATAATGCGATTTACGTTAAATAAATGTTGTTGGTTTAATGTCCCATCACGTAATATAGGTCCGTGTATATTTAATATTTTTTTCTCTTTTTCGCCCCTAAAAGAATAAAAGCTTTTGACAAATTATAGTTAAGTATTAAACTGAGAATAACACTTCTAAAGAAATAGATACGTATTAATTAACTTCCTAACTAACTACTACTAACTAATTTGATAATTTCTTAGTTTTTTTAACTTTAATCGAGAAATCCTGAAATAATTATAGTTTAATTTGTTACGAAGAGTATACAAAGTTTCTTGTAACCAGCTCAATCTGGTAACTTTTGTCCATACTAAATTTGATCCCCCCCTTTACTATAATAACTTAGCTTTCTATTATATACAGGGTGTTTGGTAGCGGGTTCGACAAACGAAAATGGGAAATACTTGGGTCCAATTGGAACACATTTGCCATAGTGACCCCTATGCTAAAGTTGATAGTTTTTTTTTAATAATTTTTTTTCCGTTTTTTTGAAAATATCCCAAAATTTTACCTTTAAACCTTCTTAATTACATACCTAAGCAACTGAAACCGCCCATTTTTTTTTTAAATCATGCTCTGATTATGGTTTTATTTTAAAACAAAACCAAAACCAATAGGTAGTGCTTTAAAAAAAAATATGGGCCCTAAAGCTATGACAAAATGTGGAAAATAAAATGACATTTAAGTTTCGACAAGTATAAAAAAAAAATCACAAGTCATAGACGATTTCAAATTAATTAAAAAACTTCTCTGGTTAATACTCTTTACAACGATATGCCACTTAAAAGAAAAAAAACAGAAATAAAAAATTACGCAGAACATTGAAATTTCCTCACGAAGATTTATTAAAGAAATCACTTATACCACGGTTATGAACATTGGTGAATACGTTAGAGTTAATAATCGCTGGTAAAATACCATTAATAAAAAACATTTTAAGAAAAAATAATAAAATTTATTAACCACACGCCACACGTAAAATAAATTACCTGCCGAAATTGAAAATGCTAAGGTAAATTTAACTAAGTAACAAAAATTAAAATAATGGAATAACTATGGAAGAAGTTAAATGATAACATTGAGTACTTTATTCACAAATTTTGTTCAAATTGTGCACCTCTCCCACGAATGCACGCCCTACACTACATCTTCGTCGCATTTCTGTAGTCGCGACAAGCAGCCGAGTCTCTTCTTTCATTTTTGTAAATGCCGCATTGATTTTTTCTATTAAATCCTCCTTACTGCTGATTTCATTCTTATAAACAAGCTCTTTGGCACGCCCCCAGACATAAAAATCCAACGGAGTAAGGTCTGGGGAACGTGCTGGCCATGCGATAGGGCCCAGCCGTCCTATCCATGCATTAGGAAATGCGTTGTCTAGATGTTGCCTGACAGTTAGTCTGTAGTGTGCCGGACAACCATCATTCTGGAAGATAATGGGCCTATCTTCTTCAAATATCGGAAGATCACTCATCAGCTCCGGGAGATCCGTTTGTAAAAAAGTCAAATAATTATCCCCGTTGAGGTTGTCCGGCAAGTAGTGAGGACCGATAAGATATCTTCCAATTAAACCAGCCCAAACATTTACACTAAACCTCGTTTGAAAAGAAGTCGGCCGCAACACATGTGGATTCTCGCCTTTGTGAGCCCAATGATGTAAATTGTGCTGATTAAAAACTCCTTCCCGTGTAAACTTGGACTCGTCCGTCCAGAGAATACTTTTTAAAAAGTTCGCATCCTCAATATCCGCGTGTAATAAAAAGCGGCAAAACGATATGCGTCTCTCTTGATCGCCTTCTACGAGTCCTGAAGAAAAAGGATTTAATTAATTTTTCTCACGGTTTCAAAATTAAAATAAATTTAGAAGTACAAAGTAATTTATTAAATTTAATTTACCTTGCACCTGAGTATAATGAAAAGGATGTCTGCCATCTGCCTGAATAACAGACCACACTTTCCAGGTGGACACGTCAAACTCCTTCGCCACATCTCTTATGCTTTTTTGTGGATTATTGTCAAACGCCTGAAGAATTTGTTCGTCAATGGAAGCGTTTAGTTGTCTAACATTTACTCCTGGTTCGCGAAAGTTTAAATTACCAGATGTTCGCAGTCGTCGATAAGTGTTGGAGAAAGTTTCATGAGAAGGTATTCTTCTGGTTGGGTACAAATCTCTGTAAACTCTTTGAGCTTCACGGGCGTTATTGCGAGCTCGACCATACGCTAAAATAATATCAGCGTACTCTTCATTGGTAAATGGTGTACGTTCACCCATTGTAATTAAAGTTTCAAAAACCAATACAAATCAACAAGATTTTCTACAAGTCTTTCTGTTTGAAAAAAAATTACAATTTGCCGCCTTTAAAGAAAAAAGTGTATTTTTCTTTTAAAGAACTACAAGCTATTTAAGACACAGATTAAAAAGCTAATTTAGCTTAATGTTTTTTTCAAATCAATGTGGCAAATGCGACGAAAATGTACGGAATGTATTCCTGATCAAGTGATTTTAAAAAAGTGTTTTGTTTTCAATTTTATTATTACTCTTAAAATGTTTTTTATTAATGGTAATTTACTAGCGATTATTAACTCTAACGTACTCGTATTCACCAATGTTCATAACGGTGGTTTCTTTCAGTGATTTCTTTAATAAATCTCCGTGAGGAAATTTCAATGTAGGTACTGCGTATTTTTTTTTCTGTTCTTTTTTCTTTTATGTGGCCTACTGTTGTGAAGAGTATTAACCAGAGAAGTTTTTTAATTAATTTGAAATCGTCTATGACTTGTGATTTTTTTTTTATACTTGTCGGAACTTAAATGTCATTTTATTTTCCACATTTTGTCATAGCTTTAAGGGCCCATATTTTTTTTTTAAAGCACTACCTATGGGTTTTGGTTTTGTTTTAAAATAAAACCATAATCAGAGAATGATTTTAAAAAAAAATGGGCGGTTTCAGTTGCTTAGGTATGTAATTAAGAAGGTTTAAAGGTAAAATTTTGGGATATTTTCAAAAAAACGGAAAAAAAATTATTAAAAAAAAACTATCAACTTTAGCATAGGGGTCACTATGGCAAATGTGTTCCAATTGGACCCAAGTATTTCCCATTTTCGTTTGTCGAACCCGCTACCAAACACCCTGTATAATAATAATAACTACTAACTAACTAACCACCGGTACCTTGCCTTGAGCCCTGCCCCGCTGCCGGCGGCACGCGTAGGTTAGGTTTTTTATAATGTTTATATTTTTGTATGGGTATTTTGTATTTTACTTTTATATATACTTATTATAAAAAACCTAATTTGCAGAAAATTAAATAAATATCTAAATAATAATAATAATAATGCCATTAATAATGTTTCCATCCTTCTTAAATAGTAGTTTGAACTCAGGGACAATCGCCGGTTGGTGTCCCATCACTTTACTAAATTAAACTTGTCTAAAGGGCCTCTGCGTGTTGGCTTCGGCTCCATGTACGCCTTCCAAAGGTCCGGGACTCCCATAGTCCCGTGAAAGGTAAAGACATACAAATAATAATAATAATATAGTTATTTATTTAGGCATTAATCCCATTAAGTTTACAAAATTAAAATTAAAATTAAAAAATTAAAAATTAAAATTATAATTAAGCAGGCACAAAGACAAAACAATTAAATAAAGTCAAAATAATAAATATACATTAGTTAGGTCAAAAGTTATTATTGATGATTGGAGACTAGAAATACAAAATAAAATCAAAGGATGGCTAAAATTTAAAGTGAAAATTAAATAAAATTACAAACAAACAAAATTAAAATACCATTATTGTTTAAAAGCTATAGTTTTGCAAAGTAGCACGCAGAGTACGTGTTCCTAATGATTGCATTATTCGATCTTTCGAGTCTCTGCATAAAAGACCACTGCCTTTTACGACGAAATCGCGAACCTGCCCGCCGCGCTGCAGCGCCACGGCAGCGCGAGCATCGCGCGGAATGCGTTGTTGTATTGCACTCTTAACGCTCTAAGCTCACGTTTTGTGTAACTGTCCCACCTGGACACCTGGATATAAACCTGGTCACCGTTTATTGAAAACTTTAGTGAAAACCTTGAATTGTACGAATCGTAACTGTATATAACTGGGGCCTAATTAAGGGTTAAACCTTAATAATTCCTACACCGATTACTTAACAGATTAAAAAGTTAAAAAATATATTCTGGACAGGTAAGGAAATCGCTTTCTTATCCCTTAATATTGACGTCAAGTTCTGGGACTCCTTGTTTATAGATATTTTTAATTCCCAATGAGGCCCATTGACTAACTAAAGACGGGCCGACGAGGATTTTCTTCTGCTGAAGCAACGGCAGTGTTTGACCACTAACTGCGTTAAGAATTCTTCGCTATCCAGGTTCTTTTGTACTAGCCTAAACAGAAAAACTAAATTTATAATTGTATTTCGTAACTGGTCTGAACTTATCGGCCAATTGTTATCGGTGGGTAAGTGCATAATACAAACATACTAACTGGGCTACAACACGCGCAGTACGCTTGACAATCAATGCCTGTGCCGGCACACCGGTCATATTTCCGAACGTTCAGTATTACAGTCATGTTACTTCGTGCGGCTGCTTCCATACATGACTTTTCTCTGTCATGTTCCACAAGTTGGTATGACAAATTAGATCACTTTAGATATTATATCTAAATTGAGAACTAATTATGAGAACATCAAAATATGTGTTTAACCCTTATACTCGAAATCACAGGTACAGTCAAGGGCATAAATATACACCGTGCCCGGGAAGTACCTGACCTGAACGTGTTCCTGAGTTCATTTTGAGTTACAAATGTCTTATAAAGTAGGCTCGATTCGGTCTAGTCTTCGAGATACATACTTTTTTGTAAAAAAAACTTGTTACGAAAACTTTGGTGCAACAGACCCCTATAATTGCGACGTTGCGACTTTTAAGGCAAGTTAAGTCATCTATTTGTGTTTTATCAGGAAGAAGACCCGATTGGCTTCAATATCATTATTTTTAATGCCAAAAGAAAAATCAATCCTAGGATGAAACAGGATAGAATCAATCAAAGCTAAAACTAAATAAAGGGTTGCCAACAGACTGGACCACCGGGGGACCATTACAGAATTTACGAAAACTTTTAATTAGGCAAGGAGTCTCCTTGTGAGACCAGTACTTAGAGGAGGCCATGACATCAGAAAGAAGATTAAGGCGACACAATAAAGGGTGATCAGACGACTGCACAGCTCTGAAGAAAAAGCGATCAGAAAGGAATTGTCTGCGAAGCTTTAAAGGAGGCTCCAAACATTCTATCTGGAGAGCGTTGATGGGAGAAGATTTCATTGCTCCAGAAATTATACGCAAACACCTCGACTGAATCCTATCTAAAGATGCCAGAGCAAGTTTGCTACAGGGCTCCAACAAAAAAGAACCATAATCAAAGTGGCTCCGGATGATCGCATTATACAAAAGCTTTTGAGAATATGGATGAGCACCCCACCAAGCACCAGATAAAGCTCTCATAACATTTATGTTTTTCTCACATTTATCCTTAATGATATGACACTCAAATCATAAGATTGAATGAATAAGACAAGTATGCTAGTAAATGTCATTGTCATTGTTTACATATGGTTGACATTGTTAAATATTTTCTTGCAAAACACAAAAATCCTCTGTCAAGAATAGCTTTAGTGACGGACATGTGTGTACATACGACACATGTACCCTATCTGAAATAGGTACGGTGCTTGTGGGACAAGCCTTTAAATTATTCAGCATTTAAAAAGGATTTATGAATAAAACTTCTACTAAATCCTGTTTCGAAATGATCTATGCTTATTACGCAAACTATACGTTGACATTACAAGTAAGAAAGGAAACAAAATACTCACATACATAACTTTCAAGGGGATTTCCCGTAAAGAAGTGCTAATTACAAGTAAAGCATTGCCAGCTGTTCCTTAGGATTTGTTTCCCGGAGAAGTGAAAAAATTCCATTTCACTTGCAGAAAAAAATGAAAATTTTAAAAAGTCGAATTATACCTGTTTTATTATATAACTTCAATAAATTAACTCAGGAACACGCTGTTAACATCCTTCGGGTACGTCGCGGGCACGGCGTGTATCTATACGATCCTAAACGTCAATAATATCTATACGCTTTGATGCTACTGGCAATAAGGGGCCCCAGACAAGATGTATTACGCCAACTCGCTTTTCTATTCGTTTCGTTTTTAAACCAATCGCTTCACTTGTAGATGACGTGATACGAAAAGTCACGTGATCTGGCAGTGACGCGATTGGTTTAAAAACGAAACGAATTGAGAAGCGAGTTGGCGTAATACATCTTGTCTGGGGCCTAAGGGCCTTTTAAATACATATATTTTATTCCCTTGTCTTTGTACCTCTTACATACATGTGATTACATCCTGACGCAGGTATTAAGTACATACTTAATAGGAGGTCTCAACAACCTTGTAATTAGCACTTAAGTTGTTAAATGAAATAAACTTTATTTATTTATTATTTGGTTACAGAATTATCAAGAAGTTTTAAGACTTGTTGGCAATTCTTTAGCTCTGCCTACCCCACTCTGGGAATGAAGGCGTGAGTTTATGTATGTATTTATTATTAGTTAAAGTAATTAATAATCTAGTTAATAGTTTCGTTCAGAGGATCACATTCTTTCTTTAATGTGTGCCTGTTGTTATTGAGTTTAATTAACTGAGAATTACTACTACGTACTTTTTGATTTATAAGTTTATCACTTAATCAAATATAGGGAAACTATTTCCTACTAAATTTTATTATAAAAATTCAATATTTAATTAAGGGTTATGTTTTTTTTTTTACAAATATCTGATGTAATGATAACTAATTTTATAATTTTTTTTACACGATAAAAAAAATATAGTTGTAAAATTTTACAGTTTTGGAAAATATATCAAAAAATGGAAATTATTGCATAAAAAACAAAGTTCATGACAAAATGAGTATTTTCTTTTGGGTTTTTAAATAAGGTACCCTCGGACTCGCACATGGCCGGTTTTTCAAATCGGTATTCGATGAAGGAGTCCGTGAGGAATAGAGAGCACTCCTCAATGATCATCTGGAAATGTCCTTCGTAAGCAAGACTCTACTCCTGGGCCCCTATTCCCGGCGGTAAAAACGTTTAGTGTTTGATCTGTTATCGTGTTGTCACCGTTGCCGACACCGAATGGCGGCTGACGCCAAGTCAAAAGATCCAATACGATATCGTTTTTACCGGTCCTGTTCGTAATGATTCTAACACGAGAACCGAAACGGCCGGCCCTGGGCTCGCCTCCAGAGCCCACTGCTGTCAGCTCTGAAGGAGTTCGCGCTATTGTGCAGGATGTGATAAAAACCAAGCTTAGCTCCTTGATAGAGAAGATGAACACAAATATGTTTGGTATTGTTAACTTGTGGGAGGACCTTGTGCAGGGCCCGTCCGGGTTGGTACCACCATCTTATCCATTAACCTACCGTCAAGAAGCAGTGTTTGCATTGTTGTGTTCCGGTTTGGGGATAAGACAGCCGGTAAAATAACTAGCATAGAGGCATTCCATCTTAGTCCTCAGGGTTGGCAGGGCATTTGCAGTCTTGTTAATGCGAATGTCTATGAGTCACAGTTTCCACTTACCATAAGGTGGCCTTTGTACTCGTTTGCCTTCCTATGCAATAAAAAAAATGCCCGTTAAAACGAGCAATGCAAGATATTCATGACTCGATGACATACATGAACTCTAGATTTGAGGACATTGAGACTGAGCAAGCTGATGCAAAAAGAGCGGTAAGTGTCCTTCAGAAAGAAAACCGAAAAATGAGAACCAAAGTCGTGGAATTGAACCAACGCCTTAATTTGAAGCAAAGGTTCGATCGAATAATTTTAAATTGTAGTGTGTTCATGAAAATAAACAGGAAAATCTGTTCTCTATCGTGAACAACATAGCAACTACAGTTAGCTGCCCGAAAGTACGCAATAAGTTGCTAGCTAAAACTGTAGCTTTCAACAAAGCCAACCCGCAAGATAAGCTTCATAGCCTGCGCCTGGCAGTAGTTGGCACCTATATAAGCACCGGTGTATCTAGTCGAGCACTTATTCCCAGCGAACAAGATCCTTCATACAATACAATACCTACAATGCGTGGATACAAGTACGTTTTGGTGCGTGTTGGCAGGATCTACGCATTATACATACATTAGAAACATGGACAGTGTAAATCAAATAGTTACATTATATGTTATAATGAAGTATTTGCATGCTGTATTTACTCTTTAGTAGTCAAAAACGATTTAAAGTTATTTTATCAATATTGTCGTGATTTGAGAACTAAAACACAAAGTTTTTATTGTAATTTTGTTTGCGGAGATTTTGATGTCATCATTTTAACTGAGACCTGGCTGAATAGCTCAGTGATGAGCAGTGAGCTATTTGACGTTAGATAGGTGGTACACAGGAGAGACAGGGAAACGTCTAGCATGCAAAGTAATAAGGTAGGAGGCGGTGTACTTATTGCTGTAAAGAAGAATCTACAATCTAAACGGGTCACCAACTGGCAGAGTTGTTTTGAATATCTTTGGGTGACCATTTTGTATCTAATTATAGGCCGATATCGATACCGTCCTCATTCGCAAAATTTTTTGAGTAATTTATTTGTCCATATATTCGAAAGCACTTAAACCTTTTGAACGCCACAGTCGGCTCTGGCCGACAACTGAAAGTTATAAAAAAAAAAAAAAAAATTATACCTATTACCACAGAACTATATCGAGATAGAAGGAAAGAGTGTATGTACCTCGCATGCCGAAAAGTGGTTCTGAGTACTGCATTGCTCGCCGCGATGCTCAGTCTGCTCTCGACCGCTTTCCGTGTGTGACGTTCGAATTTAAAAACAAAATGCCCTGTTGCTTGATAATTAACCGTTTAAACACCACCAAAAAAGTAGGAGCTCCGAATCAAGATATTTCTTTTCATAGATAAGTACTCTTTGCCCTAAAATATCTGTTATTATTTATAAAACAATTTATTTTGTTGCATAGCATTAATTTTATACAAACAGTAACGGGCGAGTCTGTGTCTAATGCTACTTTTCCATTCCGGCTTTAATTTGACGCGCCAGACTTGGCATGCATTTAAAACCAACAACGAAAATAAACCAATCCTAACTGTCACGCACTTCTCCAGACGCGTTCAAGGTTGATTTCTCATTTTTCTGTCAAAAGTAAGATACAGTGGTGTACCCGGCGATTTTCAATGCCGATTTCTTAATCGATTAAAATCGATTTTGACAACAGAAAAAAATATATATTTTTACTAGCTTTTATTTAACTTGCAATGTATGTATATGCGTAAGTAAGTATGTATCTATGTATGGGTCAAATCTTGCAAATTAAATTTGGCCTACATCCCGCTAACAGGGTGGGCTGAAATTTGGAGCGCATATGTAAACTCAATGACAATGCAATATTATGGTATATAAGAGATGGTCTGATGAGTCGGAAGGTGGCGACGGGATCTCCGCTATTCTTAACGTAGACTTACCTTGTTAGGACTCAATAGTTTGGTCTCGATAAGCAGATAAAGATTTTGCAAAAAAAAAGTACAGTTGGTAACAAAAACTTGTCCCAATAATGTTTTTGTTTCTATTACGTAGCCGTGAGATGAAGTAGTAGTCAAAATGAAATATTATTGCCAAAAGGATAACACGACGACGCTGCGCTGGCCTAGTTGGTAGTGACCCTGCCTACGAAGCTAGCGGTCCTGGGTTCAAATCCCGGTATGGGCAGATATTTGTGTGATGAACGCGAATATTTGTTCCAGAGTCATGGATGTTTACTATGTATTTAAGTATATATTTATCTATATAAGTATTTATATCGTTGTCTAGTACCCATAATACAAGCCTAGAGCTTAGTTTGGGACTAGATCAATTGGTGTGACATTGTCCCCTGATATTTATTATTATTATTATTATTATTAATTAAGTATAGTTTGCAATGTTGTTTCAGTTTTCCGAAAGATCGCGCGCGCGTCATTGGGTGATTATCTATTCGGCGTTTTGACCGCCGTCATTATTGTCTTCGCGTATTATTCAAGACAAACTTTATAAATTTCTTGTTCTTTTAAATGGAATGGATACTACCCCTGAGTCCGTTGATTTTGACATCAAAAGTTGCTGGTAGTTATCATTATTTTCGCCAATACATATATATTGAAGACAACAATGACGGCGTTTGAGACGCCCGGATATTCACCCCATAAGACCAGCGCGCGCGTCCTCTCCCGTCGAAGTCTGTTGGCTCGCTGACGCTCTTCCGTTCAGGGTGACCGTTTTAAAAATAGCGAATCTGCCCGACTCTGGCAAAAAATTTGCCAAAATCTGCCGAACTCGTCTACAGAAAATGCCAAAATATGCCATCATATTTTGCCTTCATGAAGGCGGGAATTATAAATAAAAATACGTTAATTGAAGTACTTTAATAAAATTTGAATGAAATTGAATTGCGATCGATGACACCACAGATTAGAAACGATTTTGTTTATGTTGTGCACATCACTAAAAGACTCGCGTGACGTCAAAGTGCCTACGCAAAATGTTACACGCTCTGTTCTCATATAAATCGACGAACTCTTTCCTTCTATCTCGATATAGTTCTGTGGTGCCACTGACGCCACCGTCGGCCACAGCCGACACAAGTTAGAGATTAAAAGAGACTTTGTTTCGTATGGATTAAGTTGTAATTTGCGTAGCATAGCAAACATGTTTGGCGTGTGAGTGACGCATTTTGTATTTGACGTACGGCGTTCAAAAGGTTAATCCTTACTTAAGACTGCACCGAGCAAACGTCGAGCGTCCAGTGGCGCCCTCAATACTATTATTGTGTTTTCTGATAAACTAAAGATTTTCTATGGAATTGGACGATGCTTTTTTGTAGCGCAAGTAAAAACACAATTTATAGGATACGTAACAAACTTTGATAACATTTACTCTTTGAGAAGTCAGCTTAACGGGAAAAGGTGGCCGCTTTTTTCCGTTAAGTTGATAACTCGAAGGTCAATTGTTATTAAACTACGCGATATATCCTATAAGTTGTGATTTTATTAGTAGTACAAAAATGCACCGCCCGATTTCAAGACAATACTGTAGTTTATTAGAAAACATAATAATATCAATGAGGGCGCCACTGTACATCCGGCGTGCGCTCGGCGCAGTCTTAGGTGACTTTCAGCATGGCTACGTCGGCGCCAGGTCCACAACAACAAACCTAGTCACTTTTACTGAGTTTCTCTCCAAGGTAAACAAATTTCTGGAAAGCAAAGAGACGCTTAAAACTTTCTTAAAGCTAGTTAAAATTTAATAAATTAGTCTATATAACAATTGTATTGTACCACTAATTACAAGTGAACGCGGCATGCGTTTGTATCAAGTAACAAGCAGTTTAGCTACCCATACTACAAAACTTTTTTAAACATATACACTCGGAGTCAAAATAATCGCACCTTTTGAAATTTTGACTTCAAGCGAATAAAGCTCTTAACTTATTTATTGTACCCTACCAATATTAGTATCATATCATTTGAAAGCACAGTTAATAAACTTTAAAAACGCGAATCGTTATTTTTCTTAAAAACAATGATCACGACACGGTAGGGACTTTAAAAAAAAGTGATGAAAAACTCATTAGAGGACTCACTACTTGTGCCACCCTGAACACGAATAAAAGGGGGGTAAAAATCAATTATGGGTCATTTGCTATCCAGACATCACAGAAGTCACACCTGAACAGCTCCAGTAAGAGAAAACTCTGAAAAATGGATACCACGGCAGAAGAAGCAGCTCAAGTGGTAGCACTACTGCAATCAGGACTACGGCAGGTTGATGTTGCTCGACAACTCAACATAAGCCGTTTCCGGGTGAAACGAGTATCCCAGCGGTTCCAGGAGACTGGAGGCTACATCAGGAAGCATGGATCTGGGAGACGACGTTGCACTTCCGACAGAGACTGGATTCGCCTACGCACGGATTCGCCTACGCACCCCTGCTCACGGACGCACCCCACTTACTTTCGCCTTCAACTTTCTTTTTATTCAAAAAGCTAAGTTCGAAAGCTCCTGGCCCTCAAGCCGGCGGGGAACATCTCTGCACACCTGCTGCCAGTTACTCGGAAGCCCTCTCGCTGCATTCCAGACTCCCGGTCCCGCTAAAACGGACGCCCCGGGATAAGGGATGCGGAGAAAGGCAAGCTCCGACTAACTTTCGCGTCGAGCAGAGCTGCCCTCCCCACTCCAAGATGGAGGAAATTCGTGCGGGTAGTTGTGATTCCGCCGAATCACAACTACCCACCCTAAAAAATGATGAAAGCCAGATGCGGTTTCTCGACCCCGAGGTGACGGGTAGTCGAGAATTCGCAGCCGCACTCCTACCCGCCACCCTGGATGAAAACGCAGCGGGACAACTCGTCGCAAGGGTCGACGACTAGTTGCACTCAAATTCAAAATTCAAAATTCAAAATATTTATTCAGTAAATTGGCCACATGCGGGCTCTTTTACACGTCGGAAAGGTACAGTGAATCTACCAGCGCTTCGGACAAGACCATCATTGCGGAGAAGAAGCGCCGCAAGAAACTCCAGCAGAAGGTCATTTTTTCAATCATAAAAACATAATTATACTTAAAAGTAAGTTACATTAAGTAATATTAAGGTAATAAAGTAATAAACAATAAATTCTTAAAACAAGGTTCAGACGTCAAAATCGGCCACCGGTTTTGTTAAATGTATTTTAAGTAGTTTTAGTGATTAAATTGTGAATATTTGGGACTAAAACCGAAGATAAACATGTAAATGTTTAGTGTAAATGTTATCAAAACTATAAGTGCTGTGAAGAAAGTAATATCACGAGTGCAAAATTTGACAAGTAACTAGGTCAACAACTTCGTGATTTGAAAAATATTTTAAAAAATACTACCGTTTGCTGTGCTGATCATCAACGAAACCAGGGGAGTATTAATATTGCATAATCCTGTTATGTCTTTTACTTCTGTCTGTGTTAAATTTAACTATAACTATATGAGCTTTTATAAAATTAAGCTACACTGACAGCCAGAAAATAATTTAGTTGAGTCATGTTTTAGTTGCACCTAGGTAATGTGGTTTATTTAAAGTTTTAACTTAAGATTACGTATACATTGACATTATTATTAGAAAAGTAATATTATTGTATTAATTATTAAATCACTATCCATACCTATCCTTAATAGATTATTGTCTGATATTGACACAGTAGGATTTTTAAACTTAAATTAATCTTAGATTGTAATTAGGCAATTAGGTTTATCTATTTGGTGCCCTGGTACTGTTCTTTATAATTATGTTTTCAGCTACCAGTAAGCCTACTACACGTCGGGATGTCCTTGTTACCAAACTCCGGAACACACAGTCAGAGCTGAAGACGGTCAAAGAGCTCAATGCACAGCTGCTGCAGGAGCGTGACGAGAGTGAAGAGGAGGTTCTGCGTGTTATAAACTATAACAAAACCCTCAAAAGTTCTCTCGCCAAGCTGGACTTGGATTTAGATTATATGCGGGAACAACGGGATCGCCTCCAGGTTGATGTGGACCAGTTCCAGCTGTGCCGGGAGACACTCGGACTCGTCGTGCGAACGATGGTTGAACGCCGAGGGGCAGGAGCCCTTCGACGACCCGCCTGCCGAGACGCCACGCACCTCCACACCCAGCACTGGACCCACCTTCTCAGACCGCCCGACGTCTGATCCCGAGGAGCTCCGAGTTCATCTGCATGAAAGCAAACTGATCAACGAAATCTGCAACGGAAACGAGGCGTCGGACGACCTGAAAAGGGTGTTACAGCAATACCACAGGATAAAAAGCCACAAACTCGGAAGGAGAGGAGCCCTGGAAGAGGGCGACGAATCCTTCCTGCATTGTTGGACGGCCCTCTGGGACACCACCCTCTACCACCAACCGGAGAAAAGGTCCCGCCCGGATGAGTCACCGCCGCTCCAGGAGCAAAAACGGCACTGCCCGGCGCCGCCGGGGGCCTCCCCGCCGCCGCTCCCACAACCACCACGGACACAGAGGGACCCCAGACCTGCCCCCCACCCGCCCGCCACCAACACCAGGTCCACTACTACCGCCGGGACCTCAGCCACCACCTCCGCGCCCCCCTCCGGGAGCCCCAGGGACCGGACGACCGCCGCTCGCCGCCTCAACGGGGAAGCGCGCGCCCACATACGCGGAGCGCGCCCGCGCCTCGCCGCCCGACGCCCGGAATACAGCCCCAGATGCCAGCCTCGCACCCCCAGCCGCCCCCGCCCCGTCGAAGCCACGCTACCCGCCAATTGTGGTCAATGATCTGCCCCGACTCACGACCCACTTGGCGGCCATAGCCGCAAAACTGGGACACACGCCGAAGTCGCGCCCCTACGGCAACGGGGTCCGCTTCACTCCCCCGGACGGCGACGAGTACCGCGCCATTGTGCGGTACTTGACAGAGCTGTCGGCCACGGAACTCGACATTCAATGGTTCTGCTACTCGCCCGTCGAGGAAAAGAAGCTGAAGGTGGCTATACGCGGCCTTCCGACAAGCATCGAACCGGAGGAGATTATAGTCGCGCTCGGAGAGAGGGGCTTCGGGTGAGACTATTTCAAAGAAATAAACGCGAGAAGTGGCCGCCCCGGCAGCATCTACTTCGCGCAGCTCACGGGCCCCGCCGCCGAGAACTCCGGCATATACAGCGTGCGCGAGCTATTGTATTATGTCGGATGTGAGCATCGAGGATTGGCGCGGGAAGAAAGGCCCCGCGCAATGCCACCGCTGCCAGGCATTCCGCCACTCTTCCGCCGGCTGCCACCGACAAATTGCCTGCGTGCGCTGCGGCGGACCACACGCGGCCCACGACTGCCCGCGTCCAAGGGACCAGCCAGCCACCTGCGCCAACTGCGGGGGCCCGCATCCAGCCAACTTCGCCGCCTGCCCGGAGTTCAAGAGGGAGGCAAGGAATAAACGCGCCTTAACAACCGCGCGCACGACAGCCGCACGCCCGGGGCCCACGACGCGGGCTTCGGTCCAGCAACCCACAGTGGAGGAGTCGGCGCCTGCCTCACACATGGCGCCGGCTAACGCCCCCAACACAAGGGGTGTAAGAGGGACCAACCCCGCCCCAGCCGGGGCCAAGCGACGAGGGAGGAAAGGGGCAAAACAGCGCCCCCGAACAGGAGAGCCCGCACCGACGATGACGACCACTCCGGCCGCCACTGCCGCCCCCTTGGACCTCGCAGCCGTCCTCAGTTCAATGAGGGTAATGATGGCCTCATTCGAGGCAGTCATCCAAGGCCAACTAGCCGCCACCACCAGCACCACCACCACCCAAGCAGCCCACGGATCAGCCAAACACCATGGACGGTAGGGAACTTCGGGTCGTTTACTGGAACGCCCAATCGCTGACCAAAAAGCTCGGCCTGCTGCGTCACTTCCTTCGTGAACAGCGGGTCGACGTCTTGCTGGTCAGCGAGACCTTCTTCCTGGAGGGCGCGATCCCGAAGTTCTCAGGCTACCAGGCATACGCCAAGTGCGAGACCTCCCCCCAAGGGGTGAGATACAGGGGGTTAGCGGCCCTCGTCAAGAATAACATCGTCCACCAGCCGCTCGACATCAAGAAGACGTCTTCGCTGTCCACCCTGGGAGTTGAACTCAAGCTCTCAGCGCACGTCCTGAGACTCTACACCGTCTACCGCCCACCGGGCGACTCCAACGTGATGCACCTAACAGGGGACCTGCGCGATCTGTTAGAGTTCGCCGTGCCGACCATCCTGGCAGGCGACTTTAACGCCAAGCACACCGCCTGACATTCCTCGTGCATCACGTCGGCGGGTAGGCGGATTTACGAAGCAGCCATCGACCAGGACTTCGATGTCTCCGGTCCCGAAGAGCCGACGCATTACGACGACGCGCACGGCACCTGCGACATCATCCTGCATGGCTGCCTTCCTGGCGTAAGTACCGGGATGTCCTTGATGATCAGGAGTACCGTCCGACCACCGTCCAGTACTCCTGATCATCAAGGACATCCCGGTACTTACGCCAGGAAGGCAGCCAGGAAGAAAGTACCGGTGGGAAACCTTCTCGGCGGCTATGGACAGTTTCACCCCGTCCAGGCCAGTCTCCACTGCCGAGGAGGTTGACCTAGCTGCCACCGCCATCACCAACGCCATCAGCCAGAGGGGCACCCCCCCCCCTGCCCGGATCCTGGCACTCATCGAGCAAAAGCGCAAGCTGAGGCGTTTCTGGCAGGCGACAAGATGTCCGACAGCGAAGACGCAACTGAACGCACTGGCGGGAGCTGAAGAAGCAAGCTGCAGATTCGTGGGAAGGCTACCAGGCGTCCTTGGGCACCGACCTGCCCTCGCTCTCACGCCTTTGCCGGGATATCGGGGCTATCCCGACCGAGACGAGACCGCTCCAAGACGCAGACGGCCGCCTCCGATACTCGGCGACAGACAGGGCGGCGCTGTTCGCCGACAGTCTGGAGAGGCAGTTCACCCCCTTCCCCACGGACGACGTGGCTCACACGGAAGCAGTCGAGCAACACCTTGGACAATACTTCGCAGCACCGATCGAGGCGGAGGAGGACCCCATCTTCGAGAACCCGGCCAAGTGCACCGAGCGCTATCGCGCACAAAGCTGCGCAAAGCCCCGGGCGTAGACCGCATCCCGAACATGGCGCTTCGTCACCTCCCGCCCCGCTCCGTGGCGGCGGTGACCAGCCTGTTTAATGGTGTGATGCGCTCGGGCCACTTCCCCACCGCGTGGAAACTCGGCCGGGTGGTGATGCTGCCCAAACTGGGCAAAGACAGGAAGATGCCGAAGAGTTACCGCCCCATCACTCTCCTCAGCACGATGTCCAAGGTGTTCGAGAGGCTCCTGCTAGCGAAGGTCCAACGCCACATAGAGCCACGTCCGGAGCAATTCGGTTTTCGAGAAGGACACTCGACTACCCTGCAGCTTGCTAGAGTACTGCACCATCTGACGGCTGTGAGAAACAAGAAAGAATACGCCGCTGCAGTACTCTTAGACATGGAAAAGGCGTTCGACAGAGTATGGCACTTTACATACTGTCGACGTCTACAGCTCCCCGCCGCATCAACAGAGTCCTGGCTTCCTTCCTGACCGACAGAAGATTCGTCGTGGCCGTCGAAGACGCCACGTCCTCAGAGAAGCCCGTCCGAGCGGGCGTCCCGCAGGGATCCTGCCTGTCACCGGCCCTGTACGCCTGTTTCACTGACGACATACCCGTGCTGGGGGATGTGAAGCTCGCCCTTTATGCGGACGATGCATGCATACTTCGCATCCTCCATCACCGCAAACCACGCGGTTAGGAAACTCCAGCCCACACTGGACGCATTGCCAAGATGGCTCGCAAAGTGGAGGTTGTCAGTGAACGTAGGCAAAACACAGGCGATCGTGACAGGCTTTAAGGCCCCACCTCCCCCGCCCCTACTCTACGGTCAGGAAGTCCAGTGGTCACCGACGGTGACCTACCTGGATGTCACCATTGACAGAGGGTTATCGATGAAGCAGCACGTCGACACGGTCATCAACAAGACGAAGGCAGCGCGAGTCCGCCTGCGCCCACTGCTTGCCAGCGACCTCCCCTTTCGCACGAAGCTGGGGATTTACAAGGCGCACGTGCGGTCCCGGCTCACCTACGCAGCCCCCGCCTGGTACGCCTTGGTCTCCGCAACAAATAGAAAGAGGCTACGTGTGCAGGAGTCCCAAGCCCTGCGCACCATTGTACGCGCACCCCGATTCGTGCGTAATGACGTCATAGAGAGAGACCTTCGCTGGCAAAGCCTGGACGATTTCATCGCCCACCTCGCGCGCGGGATGTTTGACCGTGCCGACAGAGGTCCGCACGAACACTTACGCGGCATAGCACCGCTGCACACCCGCCCACCGGACCGCAAGACTCGCCCTCTCCCAAGAGAGTTAATCCCGGAACCCTCTGTCCGTGACACGACAGCCAAGACTCTATCTTCGCAATGCCGCAGATAGGCCGGAGAACCTCCGTAAAAGCCGCAGATAGGCTGTAAAAGCCGCAAATAGGCGCATCAATAACCAAGATTGGTAAAACCAAGATTGGTATAAAGCCCGGCCCATAGTTATGGGCCGCGACCCCGCCACTAGCTCAAAGTGCCACCGCACTGACGAGCTCCCCCCACACCCCCTCGCTTCGCGAGGAGGCGTGTGAGAAGACCCAGAGTCGCTGTTGAGGTGCAACAGCAGCTCCGAACAGCTCGGAGGACGTCGGTGAGCGTCTCCACAGTAAGAAGAAGGCTACGAGAGAAGAAAATCCTGCCTCGTAGGGCTGCTACGGGCCCCAAATTGACAGCAGAGCATAGGCGAGTCAGACTTCAGTTTGCCCGAGACCACGTGGATTGGACGTTCGAACAATGGATGTCTGTCCTCTTCTCCGACGAGACGAGGGTATGCCTTTTCTGCAACGATAGGCGTAGAAGAGTGTACAGGAGACAGGAGGACGGTACTCACAAGCCTGCTTTGAAGAAACCGTCAGCTACGGAGGAGGATCCTGCATGTTCTGGGGCGGAATTTCAATCCAGGGCAAAACCGACCTTGTGTGCGTCTCCCGCACTGGAGGTGGACGTGGCCAGGGGTCCCTGACTGCTCATAGGTACATCACAGAGATTCTGAAGGACCACGTGGTCCCGTATGCTGGTTTTGTCGGGCCTGAATTCACATTCATGCACGACAACGCCCGCTCTCATACGGCGTTGATTGTTCGGGACTACCTGGATCAGGTTGGGATCCCCGTGATGCAGTGGCCAGCGAGAAGTCCTGACCTGAACCCCATAGAGCACCCTGAGCACCTTTGGGATGATCTGAAACGCCGGGTGGTCTCGTGATACTGCCCCTGCCACCCTTGAACAGCTTCGGGACGCCGTCGTCGAGGAGTGGAGTGACATTCCTCAAGAACGCATCGTGACGTTGGTGAGGTCAATGAAGGATCGCATGGAGGCTGTAATTAGGGCTAGGGACGGTAACACTAGGTTTTAAGTTTAGTTTTAAGAATTTGTTTTACTGTATTTTTTAATTTTGTTATGTTTTTAGATTGTGTAATTTTGGCGTGAATAAATGTTTCTCCTCTTTTCATGAAAAACGATTTTTTTTAAGCTTAGTAATCATTATCACATTTTTATTAATTAAAGGATTCATTAACTTTTAAATTGAGGCCCCACACTCATACTTTATCTTAGATTAAATAGGGTTTATAGCTACTTGAAGTCAACATACCAAAAGGTGCGATTTTTTTGACGCCGAGCGTATGTTAATATGACCTCATTAAACGAATGTAAGTGACTACAATGATAACGAACAGCTCCTTTTTAACTAGCAGTACCTCCCAAATTGTAGTTGTAGTGTCCCTCCTGCTGACACCGCGCTCAGATTCAGTACATGACGACTCAATCATTTCTAGTGTTCATTTGTCATACACAAGTTTGAAAAAGGACTGATGGAATGATCGAAATACTTCTCGGTACCAATCTGATGCAAGGCACTGGTAACAGCCACGAAGAAAAGGTAAGTTATTTTCGTTAACCCATTAACCCAGAAGTTAAGCGCTAAGCTATAACTTTCCATTCTTTCCAATATGTACCTACGTATTTTGAATATGTTTGTAGCGGGTGATTACTGAGCACGGCACGTGGCGTGAGCGGCGAGGCGCCGCGCCGCGCATGCGCGCAACCCGCGCGGCGCACCAACCGCGGCGGAGGGTCGTTATTACAACTAATTGGCGACAATCTGCTACTGCCGTTGTATTACAAGATTTTCTCGTAGCTATACGGAATTGTATCTTCTGCAGATAATATTGCTTAATGCAAATTTATAACATTTTATATAGGTAACTAGCGACCCGCCCTCGCTTTGCTCCGGTTTATGTGACTTCTCTGTAACACCCGCTCAGACACCAGAATTTATAGTACCTACATAAAAACCTTCCTCTTGGATTAGTCTACCTATTGACGAAAGCCGCATTAAAATTCGTTGCTCAGTGCGCCGGCGCCGGCGGGGTCTAGACGGGCACCGGTTAAATTTGCTTTATTCAATTTATATATATTTTTATTTTTACAATGCCTACGCGTCGGGTCGTATCTGGAATGATGACCAGAGCATTCTGACGGTTAAAGTGACATAACTTTCCTTTACGTATGTATGTAGTTACGTTTGTTGTCCGCCGTGCTCTTGTCTATATTTTATACTTTAAGATTTGTAAATCGTTTGATACGTTTCTTTTTTCTCAACCGCCCGAAGTTTAACTGAAATAAATCCCTTAAAGGGTTAAGTTCGTCTTTGTACAACTTCGTTTATTTCTGTAATTTAATACCTACATGTGTAATATCCTCAGTGTTGGCAAAAAGTTAATCGCGATTAACGATTAATATTTTTAATCGTCAAAGTAGTGTCTAAAGAAGCAGCTATGACTGCATACTATGGCTACATATCTACACTCAATCTTACGGTACGGTATGTACCTCTATGGGGTAGATCTTCTAATTTAAATGATGTTTTTTAATGCAGAAAAAATGCATCAGAGCAATTTTTTAACTAAGATAAATAGACTCGTGGAGACCTTTCTTCAAATCTTTGAAATTCTCACATTACCGAGCATTTATATTTTTGATGCATCTGTTTCACCGAGCTGAAGGAAATGTATAAAAACCCTCACGCGGCACAGTGGGCTGAAATTCGGCTCCCATAGACATAGGAATTGAAGTTATCAAATATTGTTTTTTTTTGTTGAAATAGCTTTTACTACCTATTGACATACTAATATGAGATTTTGAGATGATTTGTTAGAGAAACTGGCGAGTTATAATTTTTTTTCGAAAAAATTGTATGGAGACGATGCTAAAAGTCATGATATCTCTGGAATCGCAAGTTTGGCCGTTATAATCTCTCAGATGTTTATAGTAATAATTATTTGTGATTTTTTGACATACAACATATTCCGGCCACATTTGCGATTTTTTTTTTTAAAATCATTGAATATTTGCTTTTATTTGCTTTATATACTAGAGCCCAAGCGTAGTGCCACCTCTTCAAATAATATTTCATGACTTCCAGAAGGCAGCTGGCTTTTTAAAATAACAAACAAATCCAAGTTTGTTGTTAAATTTGTCATTTTTGATATAAGATCTTCTTCTTTATTGATGTTAACAGTAACGCAGAATAATTTGTAATGTCGTTGCAACTGAAGTGTGATCTATATATACTGTTTACTAATGATGTTTTTTTAATGATCAGTAAATCCTTAGAACTCATATTATTGTGTACTTAATTAGTCATATTATAGGTAGGTATCTCATTAAAGCTCATTACAACTGATTACTTGTAATTATTACTATTTTCAAATATTATTAATTAAAACGAGACAGTTCATAAAATGGGCTTTAATTTAATCTAGTCATTATTTTAGTGTAATCACCTCATTACCGGAGAAAATAACATAATGATTTAGTTTTCAATGTATGAATGTACTGACTAATGGCTTGTTTTAACCTTGTATTATTATATAATATATATATCCAATAAATTTTGCAATAACAAATCATGTTTTAGTCTGTTATCATTGAAAAAAGTCAGAATAAATGAAAAAAAAAAAAACAAATATTCAATGATTTTTACAAAAAAAACGCAAATGTGGCCGGAATATGTAGTATGTCAAAAAATCACAAATAATTAGTACTATAAACATCTGAAAGATTATAACGGCCAAACTTGCGATTCCAGAGAAATCATGACTTTTAGCATCGTCTCCATACAATTTTTTCGAAAAAAAATTATAACTCGCCAGTTTCTCTAACAAATCATCTCAAAATCTCATATTAGTATGTCAATAGGTAGTAAAAGCTATTTCAACAAAAAAAACTAATATTTGATAACTTCAATTCCTATGTCTATGGGAGCCGAATTTCAGCCCACTGTGCGCGGTCACAATATAGAAACACAAATTATTCGTCTCTTTATAAAACCTATCGGCCCTATCGCTTGTATCTAAAAACAGTCACGTGATGTGATTTATAATAAACTACATTCGGCTGACCGAATCGACTGCCCGCCTGCTTCGGCTGGGCGTCCCCACTTATCATCATCATAGGTACCTATTACATTTAAATAAAGTGGATAATTGAAAAGTGCTTTTATAGTTTACAGGAGTTTTTTATGATGATGATGATGCCTTGTTTGGTAGATTTTAGTGATACTTTACCTAATTATTATTTTTGATGATCTCATAGTACCTATAAAATCAGGTGAAATAAATATTTAGACTTTGACTTGGAAATAGGTCCGGTTGGTTGTGTTTACATCTTGTGTCATTTCTATTGACCCCGACCTTAGGTACAAAACATAATTCGTTTATCAACATAAGTTAACACGTAATAAGTACGGTCGACACTTAACCTATAGGGTACACGGGTGGTATAGGTAAGTACCTATATGCGCTGCTAACGGTACCTACAGCACACGGAGCATTCATATTTAGGGTTCCATACTAGGTATATTTACAAAACCCGAAACTTTCATGAGGACTTCGTTGTTCACACCTTTAATTATTAAAGCAGAAAAACCCTCTCTTTTTTTAAGAGGCATGCGGCGGCGTGCCCAACCACGGGCTAGCGAAGGCTATGGTTGTAAGGTGTACAATTCCATACATCGTTATCGCGGGAGCAAAAACGATTTGACAGTAGTCAAAGATTATGACAAATAGGCATTAACAGAAGTGACACTCGTATCGAGAAACGTTTATACCTACGAGTTCAAAATGTATCATATTATTTCAAATGTCTTACCTCCGTATTTGACTTGAACATATTTAAAGAGATTAGATACGCAATCCTAACCTCAACCTTTTAAGTCACTTTTCCTGCTACTTCAGACATTTGTCATTCTTGATTGATTTGATATGTACAAAAAGATACAAAAATGTATCTAAATCAAATATGAAATATATTTAAAGAAATTAAACTAGTTCTGGACAAAAATATTTGACTTTTATATTATTTTATTAAAGCTGACACGTTCACTTATAAAAGCGTTTACAAAGATCATGACAAATAGGCATTAACAGAAGTGACACTCGTATCGAGAAACGTTTATACCTACGAGTTCAAAATGTATCATATTATTTCAAATGTCTTACCTCCGTATTTGACTTGATTAGTAGTACATATTTAAAGAGATTAGATACGCAATCCTAACCTCAACCTTTTAAGTCACTTTTCCTGCTACTTCAGACATTTGTCATTCTTGATTGATTTGATATGTACAAAAAGATACAAAAATGTATCTAAATCAAATATGAAATATATTTAAAGAAATTAAACTAGTTCTGGACAAAAATATTTGACTTTTATATTATTTTATTAAAGCTGACACGTTCACTTATAAAAGCGTTTACACATTGTAAGACAAGTGTAATTGACTGTTTCCAGCGAAAATTTCGTGCAAGATATGAAGAACTTCTTAGAGGCTTAGAGTGTATAGGCAGAATATTCCGTTTATACTGAACCGACCATTTGTTATATCTGTTCTTTAATAGATTTGTTTTTGCTCCCGCGATAACGATGTATGAAATTACATCTAGTGACCTAACACTACAAAATAATTGCACATCATTTAGACAGATCGCCGTGAATGTGATAAGCAATGATAAAAGATTTGATTAAAAAGATAAGATAAAAGATAAAAGATGTTTATTCAGTAAGTAGGCCGCACGGGCACTTTTACACTTCAAAAATCTACCAGCGCTTCGCAAGAGACCACAACTGAGAAGAAACGCCGCAAGAAACTCAACAGTCAGTCGTTTTTTAAATATTGCTTATATAATAATGAACTTGACCTAGCATTATATAAAAAAATGAATCTCACATAAAACAAAAAGTAAATAGATATATTCATGCGAAGCTGAGCAGGAAAATGTGTCAAAACTCCCAAGAACTAATAAGTAGTAGTAATAAAAATTAAAAATAAATAAAAATTTACAAATTATACTTACTCATGACGGAGCAAGACAACCCACATAAACAGTTTCGATACATTCTCCCACAGAAACCGTGTATATTTTACGTATACATACCGTTACATATTTTTTATGACTAAGTTATTATTAAGTTATTTAGGTGTTTAGTTTAGGCCAAGCATTTTTATCTGTTAGATAGTCTTCGACCCTATAGTAAGCTTTTGACATCAACGACTTTTTCAAGTAGGTTTTAAGTACTGGAAATGGTAACTATAAAACAACGTCAGGTATTTTATTATAGAAAAGGATGCATTGACCTACGAATGATTTATAAACCTTACCGGACACGAAATTTTTAAATTGCATTTTTATTTTTATTTCTTGTATTCAAATTATGTATATCACAATTCTTAACAAAACATATAGTTAGAGTTTAGTTTAGATTGTATATAGAACGAATGGCTCTCTTTTGCAACACGAATATAGTCTATATGTCAGCAGCTTTTCCCCAAACCAGAATACCGTACGACATAACACTATGAAAATAACTATAATAAACTAAGCGAGCTGTCTCAACATTAGTAAGTTGCCTGATTTTCCTAACAGCATAAGCTGCCGAACTTAATTTACCTGCTAGTACTGCTATATGGGGACTCCATTGCAAGTTTTTATCTATACCTAGTTGGTTACTAAGTTCTGTTACTAAGGTTGATGCAAATAAAACGAACTTATGTTTATTTTTTAATTTCAATATGTATAAAAATTAAAAGCTTAAATTGATATACATTTTGAAAAACAATTAATCATTTTTCTTAGTTTCCGCAATTCCCGATACGATTTTTTAACATTCACTGCCGGCATCGATGAAATTACGCATGACTTTTCTTTAAATTTCATTTTTTGAAATCGCTTAAAAGTTAGTCTTTGTTTACCAAAGAACTTTTTCACTTCTCATGCTCGTAAAGTCCTTCTTTATGCTGGGTATAGGCTGCATAAAATCGCATTTTATGCTCTAGTGCATAAAGTAATTTCTTCTTTTAAGACTAAGACAATAAGGCCTTACAGCCACATACACAATACACCTTCATTTAATTGATATATTTTTATGAGATTTAGGTTATATCTTATTTTAATTACGACATATGTAATACTATCTAAATACTTTAAGATTAATACGGGCGTGCACTTTGTAAAAAAAAAAAAAAAGTAACGCAAATATTTATAATAACTTGGCATTAAGGCTCAAACCTAGTGTCCATAGTCAAAAGTCACATAGTTGAAAATGAAAAAAAAAATTAAGAAAAATTGTGTAGCGGGAAGCTAATTATTCGTCAAACAAAATTAAAAACTAACTAAATTTGTTGTGTTGCGGTTGAAAATTCAATAAATTATTCGTAAGTAATTGAACAATGTCTTCAAGTAGTGATAGTGACAATCAAAAAATTATTTCGCCTGAGACTTTAATGTACAGAAGTGCGAAAAATGTAATTGAGCAGATATTGCCGCCTAAATCGAAGAAAATCTATCTCAGCACATACGAAAGTTTTATGATTTGGAGGAACCAAAAAAGCGTAAACACGTTTGAGGAGTGTGTTTTTTTAAGCTAATTTGACGAACTGTCGATGAAATTACATTTTATGCGTGATAGAACATATTAATTACATTATAAAAATTAATGAATTTTTCTTGTAGGTATATGCTTAATCGTTGTTTTATTTCCTTGCGATCGAAGTGAAAAGCAGAGTGTAAAACTCGAGCATAAAACCCATTTTACCCTCGACGTGACCATCCACCCTCGCCGTGCCGGCTCGGGTGGCTATATGCACGTCTCGGGTAAAATGGTACGTTTTATGCACTTGTTGTAGAATCTACTATTTTTGTATAATATTATAAAAAATCCTATCTCTGTATATGTTTAGAGACCAAAATTATATTTCTCAACATGACTTAATTCCAACTTATGAAGCAAGAGATTTGGTGTGTTTTCGTATTTCTGCAAAATCATGTGAAATCTTAAAGTCGATTTAATGAGTCATCAAGATTGACCGGTGTCCAAGCGGATCTTTAGTTGCTTTGAATACATTCGTATCAGAATTTAAAGCTAGAAGTCTGTTCAATATGTCACGCAAATTTGAACTCTCTACAGGAACTCTTACAAAAGTTGGGGCCGTTATCAGTATCATCGTCGTGCGTGATTTTAACTATGATTTTATCGTCCGAAATGGGAATACTTCAAGCTCGTACATCAAATAATTGCAATAGTTTTGAATAAATTATTTTTATTATTATTCTATATAAATCAAAGTTTTGATTAATATACAGGTTTATGCAAAACTGCTTTTTTTTTTTTTTATTGTAATTAATCTCAGTAACAGAACTTAGTAACCGACTAGGTAGTTATCCCTAAGAAAGTCGCCTTATCTACGATTTCCAATCTCTCATCATTAAGAAATATACTAGATTCTACCGGTCTAACATTAGGTAAAGCGAACCTAACACATTTATTTTTCTTAGCATTGAGTAGCAAATTGTTACTAGTAAACCAATTAAGTACTTTACCTAGTGTGGCGTTTATCCTACTGTAATTGACGGATTTTCGGTCTACCTTGAAAATTAATGATGTATCATCAGCAAATACCACAATATCACAAAGGTTATCTACCGTGGGTGGTAAGTCATTAATATAAACCAAAAACAAGAAAGGACCTAATATAGAGCTGAACCTAATTTAGCTAAGAGTAAGCATGCGGGTGCAGTGGCGAGGGCACGTGGGAACCGCCCCGGGTGTTGAAACAAAAGAAGAGTGCGCGCGCGGCGGGCCGGCCTCGCGGTCGCACGACCTGCAACGCGGAAGCCCCCGCTTACACGATACGACAAAAAGGCGAAAACCATGCCGCGCGCGCATATAATACTCATCTGTTCTGGTCCTTCAAAATGGGAACTCTTTGCAATCAATATTTTCATATTACATGATGGCAATATTCGTATAGACAGCTACAACTGTCGGCCACCACAAATTATCATTTTAAACGATAGTTCCAGAGCGACCGACCGCCGACACCGGCCGCGGCCACCCGCAATAAGGACTATGTATGGTTTTTTTTAAATCGCATTTCTCAACAAAATACCTGTGAAAATACCGTAAATAACAGGTCACCAAAAATGAGATTAAAGCTAAAATCGGACAAGAAATATGGATGATACAAGTATTTTAAACTGCTAATTAGACCGATTAGAGGCAGCGATCCGATATGCACTGTCTGTGACGTCGACCATATAAACTGCATGTTAAATTCTGTTTTGCTCTAAAGCGATACGAGTAAGAAAAAATCTTTGCTGGCTTATATCTTGTTTATTTTAAGAGTTTTTAAAAAAAATGTTTTACTTTACTGTTTGTTACATAAATCAGCTTTTATTGAAGCTGTGAATAAAAGACATTAATACAGCCCGTTGGGGTCCGAACGACCCACTGTGTATTCTGTGTACGATGACCTGGCCGGCGCGTGTCGCCCGGCGGCTGTTACACTGTGTAGGGCTTGGTGCTCTTTATTGTAGATAAAAAATAAGTGCAAAAGCGAACTTATCCATCAATCTAAACCGTTATGCCCTTATTAATAAACGTGGAGTAACCGTCGAGTAGCTAAACCATGCTTTGTCCTTATCTGTCATATTCAAATGTCACAATGACAGATAAGGATAAAACATGGTTTAGCTACCCCACAGTTACTCCACGTTTATTAATAAGGGCATTAAAGTTCGGTCCTGAAAATTTAAAATCCCAATTGTTAGGCGGTGCGTGCAATATCAAGCTGCGGACGGTAGCACGAGCGCGCCGCCGCCGCGTGCTCGTGGGTATGTTATGCGATCGAATCGTAACTCATTGAGTTGGGTACCTAATTATGTACCTGACGACATTACTGCTCATTAATTAACTGTTCAATACTAGAATTTTATGACCCATGCAAGTTTACCTATAACTGTACCCAGTCCAGTTCATAAACATTGTATACATTTAGTACCCAGTGACCAGTCGTTTTAGTCGCTGTGATTCATTTACCTGAGGTAGTTTAAGCAGACATTACATGGACAAGGTAGTAAAGTGTATACATATTTATGAACTCGACTGTACCTATTTATGAAACGCCTCGTTTTTATCAAATATAATTTAGAAACGCATTTAGTCATCGCTGTAACCACGCCGGACGACGGCCGCAGCCCGCCGGCGCCGCCCGCGCTCCGCCACGGCTCGAGCGGGACTACGAGTTCCGCACATTTTTTAACACGTAATAAAATTGAACGCTCATTAATTCAGACGGGCTCGATACAGCTCTAAAACAAGGAAAAAAATACTCCAGGCTGGTACTAAGCTTAATTTTGAAAGCCCGTCCAATGAGACGGCTTTGAAAAGACGTTTAAACAATGCCTTTCCTCTATTCTAGCTTGGTACCTGGTCGACGTGCTCCGCTAAACTTACCACCCGGAACACTATTAAACAACTCCACGAGGCATAAAAAACGTGTACCTACCTATCTACCTACAAATAACCCACTGCCGCCTCTTGTGGATGGAATTTAATTCTAGAGTCTTGGTGAAGACTCACGTGACTCGGTCGTTCCGGTGCTCGTTTAGGGATTCATAAAAAATAATTGAATCATTATCTAAACACATCGATATTTATTAATTTATTAAGGGACTGCAGTTTTCAATTTTATAATGCTAAAGAAAGCTCACTCGATTTCTCGCGATATTCCCGATGCTGGAAATAACCTCCATGTCGACTTATCTCGATATCGAGACGGGGTACGTCTCCAATCATATAGACTAGAATACTTAGATAGACAGCGCAGGCGCTGGCTTGGCGCTTGACTTGACGCTACGATATGCGCAAAACCGAGCAACACAGCCCGCTGCAAGGTAAACAATCATTTTGCCGTCATCGTGAATTGTTATCCTACATTTTTTGCAAAATACCGCATTGTTCGTCGTTACATCCAAAACGGGAGTGAAAACGAAAACTACAAGCACGATGGAGTCTATGTATCACAAATAAGTTCGAAATTCGTTGGTTTTCGAGTTATTCAAGATTGAAGTGTTTTCGAAAAAAATCCGTCTTCCGGCCTAAAAATGGCAATTGTAAAAAAAGTACGTCCATTAAAACGATGAAAAATAATAATTATGGTAGCCAGTGAACAAGAGATTATTACGTACAAAAAACCTTGTCCAAAAAATTTAAGACCTTAGTAATAAAAGGTTGTAAATCACAAGTCATCATCATTTTTTTACGTCTTTTGTAAATCAAAGACGATTACTCAAAAAAAGTGCAATACACTTTGCGTAAAAATTACAGAAATGGATTCCTTAATTCATAAACTTTCCAAAAAGGTACAGATTATTGACATTTTAAACTAAATTATTGAAATAATAATAATAAACAGAGCCGGTAGCGGATGAACCAATTAGGTAACGTATGCGGAATGAAATTTGCACAAAGTTTTTATACAAATGTATAAGAGTAAATGATTCGATATTTAAAACTTGATATTATCTTTTGTTTTCTGTATCATCCGTCAAAGTGATGCACAAGTCATTCGCTTGTAGGATTTGTGTAAAAAAATATGGCAAATCTCGAAGAAATGCGTCGAAAAAACGTGTGTGATTTTCGCGACACACATCCAGATTGGCCGAAGTCGAGCATTGTTAAACATTTTACAGAAATGGGGGAGAGTCGAAGGACGGTATATAATATATTATCATCCTATTCTCTTCGACATACGACTACTAGAAAACCAGGTTCGGGCAAAGTGTGTTCTTTAAGCCAATCTTTGAAAAGAAGCCAACTGAGAAAAATTACGGCGGGTCGGGTAGCTAAATCCTACAGAGAACTCGGAAAAAAATTTAACTGCGATGGCAAAACAGTGAAAAAGTATCTACATGATATGGGCATTGTGAAACGAGCAAGAAAAGTAAAACCCACCGTGTCCGAAAACCAAAAACTTACCCAGAAGAAAAGACTTACATCTCTGGTCAAAAACATTTTCTATGCAAAAAACGACGTAGAGTGCATTATGGACGATGAATCCTATTTCACCTTAGACGGCAATGAATGGCAGGGTAACTTTTATTTTCAAAACGCCAATATCCCAGCTGAAGAATCAGTAAAATATGTGGAGCACACTAAGTTTCCAAAAAAGGTTTTGTTATGGCTTGCAATTAGCCCTCGCGGTATGTCGAAACCGGTGTTTTTTGAATCTGGTTTAGCAGTCAATGCTGAACGATACATGCAGGGTTGTTTGCCGATTGTACGTGATTTCATGAAAACACATCACAGAGGAACTAATGTTGTGTTTTGGCCCGATCTAGCATCTAGCCATTATTCAAAGAACACCCTGGCGAAAATGGAGGAGCTAGGAATCCCATATGTACCAAAGGATTCAAATCCGCCTAACGTACCACAACTTCGCCCGATCGAAGATTTTTGGGCCAATCTAAAAAGGCGTGTTTACGCGAATAATTTCCGGCCAAAAACTATACAGGCTCTAATTCGAAAAATTAAATTAGAACTGAAAAAAATGCCAACTTCGACTTATACAACAGCCATGGATAAAGTGCCAGCAAATTGTCGAAAAGCAGCACGCATGGGGCCAAATTACTTTTTACATTAAAATTTGTTAGTAGATTGTTTATAAAAATACATGACAGGTTATCATTACAAACATTTTTTTTATTTTATAAGGTTACAAACATTGTGCAAATTTCATTCCGCATACGTTATGTCGCGCTAGACGACGCCGATAGCGCAATGTATTAAAATGCGATCGCTATCCACTACTGCGTGATGCTTCACGGTACATAGCCGCTTCTGTTGGTTGTGATGTGAGTGATGCCCGTGTATAGTTTCTATTATAATGCTTATCGATAAATTCGAATAGGGTAATGGATTTCAGTACTGTTCTTACATTTTCTATTATTAATGAAATTTTCGTTTTTTATTCTCTTCTTTTTTATTATCTACCTACGGTATATGTAAGCAATATAATAAAATATAAATTATTGGATATGGTCTATTTGAAGCCCACTTCCCGTCAACGGAATGGGATGAAATTTGGATCACATTTGTAAACCCGATGACAATGCAATATTATGGTATCTAAGAGCTGGAGTCAAATATGGTAAAGATGGAGTCGGAAGGTGGCGACAGGATCTCTGCTATACTTACCGTTGATCCACCGTGTTAGGACTCAATGGTTTGGTCTTAATAAGCGGATACATTTTTGAAAAACAAGTACAGTCGGCAACAACAGCTGACAAGCTTTGGGACACCAAAATATGGTTTTTTGGTAGAAACTTATTTATAGTCAGTAGTCAACAAAAAGACCTGCAAAATGCAAAATAAATTCGAGTCACGTAAATCAAATCTAATAGCAAAGCATTATGTAATATACATATAGGTAATATACGAACGATGACTGAAGCTGTTTTTTCCACTGCACCTTTTTTGTTAGATTTTTCACATATATAAGTTTAGATTAGTTATCAATTACCTTATCGTACCTATGTAGGTCCAATTTTGATAAATGATATAATAACATATATATATATATATATATATAGGATTCGTCTCATACTGGAGAATCGCATAAAACTCATCGTTTTTTAATGATACTGAAAAAATCTTTTTCATAAACTACTGTTTGCCGTCACGTCACCCGACCTCTGTTTTGACTTAAGATGCCAATGTAAAATGAATAAACAAGAATTCAACACAAACCTAAGTTGTTTAGCATGACAAAATATAAGTTCTGAGTCCGCTACTTATAACCGCGACAGTCGCGACACCAAGAAAATTTACAAAATCCGAAATAAACGGTCTATTTCATGAATGACTGACGCATTGCGTCGATATTTATTCTTTTATGCCAATGTATTTATTACACTGTAGTCTTTTTATTTCAAAAAAGTCGATATACATACTCATTCTCGCATATTTTCGATTTTGATAAATGATGATGACGATTTTAATGTCATTAGGTTCGTCTCATGCTTGGGACTCCCAAGTTGGGAGTTGCATAAAACTCTTCCATTTTTATTTTATTTTATAATAAAGTACAATTAAGCGGAGGCACTCTAGTAATAGTACATTATTGCCTAGGCAGTGAAGCAGGCAATTGCGGGCCGAGAATTGGTTTAAACGGACGAGCTTGCGAGTCCGTTTAAAAATACGAGGCCCGCAATTGCGATTCCTGCCGAGGCATATATAGTGCTTTTCTCAAAAATCGCAAGAAAAAAATCGCATAACCTATAAACACAAACTTCACGTGAAATAACCTCACTCTTTACCGCCATTATTTTTATGACAAGGAGAAACGCAAGCTTTTTTTAGAAAAAAAAACTCAAGCTATTCCAGACACAGATAAAAAAGTTACGTTTCGAATAAAATATGGATGAATAACAGTTACGCCCTCATTTTATTATAGCTGTTTTCACTTTTTAAAAAGTTACAAACTAGATAACAATGAAATTTGTATGCAACATTGCGGGCTTGTGTAGCGAGCACGCAATGTAATTTTTTTTTAATTTGGGAACTGTCTGTAATCTATGTACTTCGCGTCTCAGTATGGAGTTAGTAATGTCAACTTTTCCGGTCATTTTTGAGAAAATTGTTTTTAATAGCGTGCCTCTGCTTAATCGACATGGTGTCCCCTTAATAAAAAGGGTATACCAATTTAAATATCTGGGTCACTAGCTAAAATGACCTCAAAGACGATGACGATATGGAGAGGCAGCGGAGGGCGCTATCAGTGAGGGCTATAGCCGGCGGGTTCACTCGTATATATATAATAGGGGACAATGTTACACAAAACGATCTACTCCCAAAATAAGCAGGCCTAGTTTGGTTGCCAAGTGACATTAGACGTTTTTAGATACAAACACAAACAAGGTTGAGGTCTCCTTGTACCTCCGGTCTGAGTAGACCGCCTCGCTCTTACAAAACTGTCGTGGATAAGTAAGTACAGGTACTTTCGAGACGTTTTTGCATTTGTACTTGTGTACGGTCAGCACATAAAGAAATAAACCAATACTTTTGTATATATTTTTATAATCAGGTAGGTACATCCATGGATATTAATATTCCGCTTGATATAGCAACTAATTCAGCGGAAGTCACAATACTGCACGGAGTGCTATAGGCTATAGCATTCGTTTTGGAAATATTTGTACTATTAAACAAAACTTCTTTAGTTTGGGAAGTCAAAGGCTTTCCTCGACCATGTTTCAACATCGGAACCATCTTTAACTAACAAAACGTTGTTGTAATTGTAACGACAATAATAACAATGAACAAGAAATATTACAAACTATAAGAAAAATATAATTATTAAAAAACTAATGTATTCCATATGAATATAATATAGGTACTACATTTAAAAGTTAAAACTAAACTTGTTTAAATTTAAATTAAACTAAGCTACTCAAGTATTAAAGATGTAAATAATAATCACCACTATAAAAAGAACACCCCCTCTAGCAGGTCCGCACGCGGCATGGTCCCTATGACACTGGCTGCAGTGGCTGCATTACCTCTCTGGATAGCTAGCCCAATCCTTTGGGAGGGGTAAGCACCAGCTCTAGGATTTATTGAACATTCACTGACATTTGACTGTCCATATATTTTCTTCTTCAAAATGCAACGAACCTCTTTTTTCTGACTATAGAATGAAATTTAAATTTAAATTTTAGAATCCCTGTAAATTTTGATAAGTATACAGGATGTTTTGAAAACGTTTCAAGATATTTGGCGGGGTAATGGTTCACACGGTTCTGATCACGATGGTTCGTTTTTGTTCTGTTCGTTCATGTCTAGTGAAAGCTGAACCCAGCTTTTATTTGTCTGGCAACACCATTAACTCTTTCCGGAGCAAAGGGGGCTGAACGGCGACGTCACTCCTCAATACGGACACCTTTTGGGGGGTGTCAGCGATATCACTTCATTTCGTACATACATACCTACATGCATTAAATCACGCCTGTTTCCCAGAGGTAGGCAGAGACCACTTCTTTCCACTTGCTACGATCCTGACAAATTTCCTTCGCTTCTTCAACATTCATATATCGAGTCATGCACGCACGTCGTTTTCGGGTACTTAAGATTTGGCCCTTTTCCAGTATTTCTCCGATTTGATTCGAAAAAGTACGCCTAGGGCGGCCCTTTCCGACCCTTCCACACACTTTCGATCTGTATATATCTCTTTCGTCAATCTTCCCTCATCCATCCTTTCCAAATGACCGAACCATCGAAGCATGCCCTTTTCAATCTTAGTCACTACATCTTCTTTTATTCCACACTTCTCTCTGTTTTTTTCATTTCTAACTCTATCAATCAGTTTCACACCACACATACTACGCAAAGAGCGCATTTCAACTGCATTTACACGACTTACATGCTTGTCCTGCCACACCCAACATTCACTACCATACATCAGGGTAGGGGCCAGCACTCCATTGTGAACAGCCAGCCGGGCTTTTTGTGAAACGCCCTGTCTGCTCACAAAGGAGTACAGGGCCCCATTAATTTGATTCCCCGCATTTACCCTCCTCTCGATATCCTTCTCACACTTACCATCTCTTGTAAACACACCTCCCAGGTACACAAATTCGCTCACTTGTTCTACTAATTCACCATTTATATTTATCACGCACTCAGTCATCTCTTCATCCTTCTCTATCACCATGACCTTGGTCTTGGCAGCATTTACTTTCATCCCCTTTTGCTTAAATCCCTCATTCATCACTGTCACCATCTCCTGCAACTCAAGTACCGATGGGGCAAGTATAACTTGATCATCGGCATATAAGAGGCATTTGATTAGCAACTCTTGCACACGCAAACCCTTATCATACTCTTTCAAATCCCACATACAACTGTCCATGAATAGATTGAACAGCCATGGTGAGGCAACACAGCCCTGTCTAACACCTTTAGAGATGTTAAACCAGGCCGAGTATGCCCCATTGCCATGGGGACTCCATTGCAAATTTTTATCTATTGTTATGCCTAGGAAAACTGCCTTATCTACGATTTGCAAACACTCGTCATTTAGAAAAATACTAGAATCTAACGGTTTAACATTACCTAGGCAAAGCGAATCTAACACATTTAGTTTTCTTAGCATTTAGTAGCAAATTGTTCTAAACTAAGAGTTCATTGAACTAAGCACCCGGACGTCAAAAATCAGGGCCTCGAAGAATCACCCATTTGCCAATATGGATCCTCAGAAACCAATGCTAATCATCTAAAAAACTATCTTGTACTCTACGATATCTCATTTGTTTGTGCTCCTTTGAAGAATATGATTGATTTTTGGTTGACCTTTGTTCAAAGATAATATAAAACAGGTTAAATATTCATTCGTTTTTACAATAAATGTTCGAATTGTTTCCCTCCGATTCTAAGGCACAGATGGCATCTTCAGATAAAATTTCGGTTTGATTTTCGTAAACTGGTTTCCGATATGGCTCGGGCTGCATTGAAGACCCGTCGCCGTAGTTCCTCTTCGTTACTTATTGGTTTTGAATCGTCCGTTTTCCTGTGGTGTTCCTGAATAAAATCGACTTGGCATTCCTCTGGACTCTGATTTTGTTTGTGGAACTGAAACGACTACTCGACACTCTTAACGGAAGTTGATTTCGCTTTGTAAAATGATTTTTTTATTGGTGATGTTTGAAAGACAATATTTATTCAAAACCAATAAGTAACGAAGAGGAAGTACGGCGACGTGTCTTCAATGCAGCCCGAGACATATCGGAAACCAGTTTACGAAAATTAAACCGAAATTTTATCCGAAGATGCCATTTGTGCCTTTGAGTCGGAGTCGGAGGGAAACAATTCGAACATTTATTGTAAAAACTAATGAACATTAAACCTGTTTTTTACTATTTTTGAACCAAGGTCAACGAAAAATCAATCATATTCTTCAAAGGAGCACAAACGAATAAGATATCTTCTAAGATATCTTATTTGTTTGCGAGTACAAGATTTTTTTACATGATTAGCATTGGTTTCCGAGGATCCATATTGGCAAATGTAATACGAATTCCTACTTTTATGCATTAAGATATCATGTGTCATACCATTTTAGAATTGGCATAAAATACGCATGTTTAAAAATTATTTGCTCATTTCATTTCTAGTAAAAAAAAGTTATAGCAGGTGTTCAAAGTTTAAATTACTATGTTGATGATAATTTAAGTCAAGTTCATTACAGTATTTTTCCAACTTTTACATTAGTTATTGACATAATAATGCTTTTATCATCTTAATCCACTATTCATAAACGCGCACAAATAAAAAAAACTAAATTCTAAAGCAATCCCAGTAAATGCGAGCACTTACAATGTCAGAAGAGGTGAAAAATTGGAAAAATCTTTAAATTGTTATAACTCGAAAACGGTGCAACTTTTACTGAGGTCATGTTAGGCTGGTTTGGTTTGTCTGAGGCTGGGGAATCTCCAGTGTCACTGTGACGTGCTATTTTTGGGACACCCTGTATATACAATAATAACAATAATAAACAAAACAAGGTATTACCTAAATAACGGTTGTAATACACAATTATTTTTGTATTTATAAAATTATTTTAATACTTTAATAACATAGGTACTACAATTAAAAGTTAAAACTAAACTTATTTAAATTAAAATAAAACTAAGCTACTCAAATTAAAATAAAACTAAGCTACTCAAATATTAAAGATGTAAATAATAATCACCACTATAAAAGGAACACCCCCTCATATAAAGAACACGTTATTGGGTTATTTAGGAATAACCCAATTTCCTAGAAATAAGTTTAATGTATTATATAATTGTCTTTTAAACCTACAAGCATGAGTCGAACATTTTTCGGATATACTTATATGCCACCGGCTAGTAGTGCAATGTTATGCAAAATTTCTTGGCACCTGGCGGATATTTAGCAAAGGGTCTCTTAATTAAGTTTGATATTTTTAATCTGCTTACATTCAAGACAGGTATTGCAGACTTTTCTGTGGTATACACGTCTGTGGTACGAAAATGGGTTAAACACAAAGCAGACGACTTATTTGTCTTAAACAGTTAATCACACGTATCACGTATCCTACCTATTGCGACACATATTGCACGTCGTCGTACAGGATTTCGTGAAAACCTTTAATTTAAAAATATAAGAAATAGGTATTAATATAAAATAGGTAAGTACTCCATATATTTTATGTTCAAAATAAATTACCGAACAAAAATTAATTTGTTCATAAATAAATTGATTTTACGTAAAATAAGAGATTCCATCCTTTATTTTATTTTATAGTTCTTATTTTTGCTGTTTTTCACTGCAAATTCGTGATGATTGACAACTGCTACTGTCTGTGGATGGATGGAACATGACTATAGCAAAACACTGCCCAAGCCGATTCGGCAGTAGTTTTGACTTGCCATTTTTTCCTGCCGATTGTGTATCTACGAGTATACAATGGGTGCCAAAGAGCATTTTATAGTCCGGCCACGAGCGTTAATTTGGGACCCATTTCAAGAAACATATGCTTGAAGTAGTCAATGTCATTCATTAGAGATGCCAAGCCGTTTGTAACTTTGAGGAAACTCAACTCACCGTCGTGACCTAAGGTGGGCAAAAGATGGGTACCAATCGTACCTAATTTAAACTCGTGACTGGCCAGCCGACCTTGAAGATATGTGTACACTTTAGCACCTTATTTCAATGGAATAAGGTGAAAAAATGTAAACATATCTTTGACTTCGACTGTACGTTATTTCATACAAGTACCTATGCCGAAAAAAACGACGATGAAAGCTAACTAGGTTAGCTAATGCAAATTAATTCACCAGCTGAGGGACGCACTAAATGAGAAAAGAATAGGCAAACTTAGCAGAGCCGTACTAAGTTGCAAGGTAGGTAGGTACAGCGCGCAGACAGCAGGGCTGGCTTCGTCGATAAGATCAAACGTACCTATAAGGCTGCCTAATTGAGAATTGACGCGCTAACATTTGTTTTGTGGGCTCTTACAAGACTAATTTAACTCGCCGGGTTATACCTAGGTAGGTATAAAGCCGCGCTGCGTCCCACCCGCTCACTCGTTCGCCCGACCGAACACCGTTATTTAGAGAATACCTAACACCCCTGCTCGCACAACGAAGCTCAATCACCAAACATTTTTGGTTGGTGATTTGGTGGGCTAAATCTGGGCTTTAGGCTGATAGCTAAAGTCCAGGTTCAGATCCCTGTAATAAGGTATTTCCTGACTTGTGAAGGGAATTTATATTTAAAGGCTCAGTTTCATTCATTAGTCAAGAGCCCGCATGCTTGTAGAAATCCATTGACGAGTTGTTTTAACTTATTGAGCCGGGTCAGCCGGACGCTATTGCAGCGTTTCAGCCTTCCTTAATAATAATATACCTTCATCAATACCTACTACCTACCTAGCACGAAATCATGCGACAAATAAGGGTGGCAGGTGTTTTTATTACAAGAAACCAAAACAAATATGGGTTTATGTTTTTTTTATTATTAATGTAGGTAGGTACACCAAACGAAGTGCATTATGTTGCCAAGTAACTAGATCTACCTACCTATATTAAAGCATAAAAAAACTAGCCACTAGTGTGTTGTTAGTACCTAGGTACTTACTACCTATGTTAATGTGACATGCAATAAAATACCAGGTAGGTATTTTGAGTTTGAATTTTGTAGTTGATAGGTAGATTACTTTCAGTCAACCCTCGTAATGTGTACCTTCCTACCACCTAGGACTTAATTAATATTAGGTACCTAAATCATGCTATTTATTTATTTGGAACACACATTCATCAGCATAAATTTATTAGTTTACAAGGATTGTTCATTGACTAACAATCAGTTTGATTCATAATCATAAGAAATCTAGTAGGTACAGGTAAGTAGACAACTTTAGTTGTGACGATTTGTCTAGGTAGGTAGGTACTTATATATAGTTAAACAATTCGCCGAGTGTTGCAGGGAAGGTAAGTAATCACGGACCGACCGTCAAGGAAAACTTGAGCAAGTAACTACAGTAACTACGAGTACTAGTCACCTAAATTGCAGTTACTTTACTGGTAAATAAAATAGACAAAATAAAATATACGATTTCGCTGAATACGCACATACACAAAATGTAGTTATTTTATTTAGATCTATTGTTGATTACAAACAAATGAATACAGAAAAGCGGATGTATGGTTACACATTGTACGAGTAATGATAGTCTATTGTGAGAAAAGGTGAGGCGGGTCGGGGGGAGCAGGTTGTCGGCCCCGGCCCGTGACGTCATCGCGCTGACCGCTTGCGCCGCGCGCCACAGAGGGCCTTCTCGGAAGGAGCCCGGCCGGGGCAAAAACGCGGTGCGCCCTGCCCCGCGCCGCTCGAGTGCTAGCCCTACACAAACTTCATTCACTGGCACAAATGGTTATATATTAATAGATATATATAGGTAATCTGGCAAGTCAAGACAAAATTTAACACTACAGATAAGAGAGAACGTTCTCCTCCGCAGCAGCATTAAGTAACGAAAAAACATTATTTTTTTAAATCAGCTTAGCAGCGCTTAGCTTATTTTAAACACAATATAAGTGCGGCTAGCAGCCAGCCGCCACAATCAGGAGTATTCAGGAGGCCGCAGCGTACCTTCGCGGCCCGCGCCGGCCGGCCCGGCCGCCTCGTCGCCGCCGCCGCGCGGGTCCCAAACACTTCGTGCTCGCTCACGTGTTCCACGATGAAATTCGCAACTTCCATGGATGAGTGTGGATCTAGTCATGATGTGGTATAACATGCACTAAATCTCCACTCATCGAAAGAAATTGACCTTTTTGTTGGTTGTCGTCGGTTCGCAGAAGTCTTCGACGCACTGCACGCACTGATTGATAGCGACGTCACGTTGTAAACCGAACCGAACATTACGACCGTAAGCACGTTAAGCTTTTAAACGAGATATACTGTTTCGGCCGACTAGACTGCTAGCCACGATCGCACGTTCCGACTGCTCGACACGAAATAAACGGTCGAGATTTGAAATCTGAGAATCTAGACGCTGTGCGTGCGCTTTGAGTGGGGAGCGACGGGCGGCAGCGGCCAATGAGGTGCAAGCGCGCGCAAACAGCGCGTGGAGCGGAGGGGCTCGACGCTTGCGCGCCGCAGCCCTGCCCCGCCGCGGCCAACTGCCACCTGATATATACTGATATTATCTTATTCTAGGTATAAAGACGTTATTCTCTTTCTTTACTGCTATGCTATCAACGGAAATAAATCAAATACAGACAAAACAAATCCATGGTAAATATGAAGAACACAAATGTCAAATTTTAACCGCCATTTGACAGACGATTCCAGATCAGTAGCCAGTGTCAGTATTTATAGGTAATGTACTGAACATGTATTAGTTAAATCCCTTAAACTGACTGAGCCAGTGAACACTTAACCTTCTAACGACCGAGTTTGTCACCGAACGTGCCAGTATCGTAAGTATCGTAACCATGATTTGTCCTTAACCGTGGAATTCAAATTTCACAACGACAGATAAGGACGAAGCATGGTTTAGCTATTCCACGGTTATTCCACGTTTATAAGTGCATTAATGATTATTTATATTTTTGTTACACTCGACTACAAAAAGATGTAGGTATCCAGCTTTGAACCTTATTATTACAATGCAATAAGATGAAGAAGCGGATACATCGTTTTGTAGTCGACTGAACCTAACACTTGATCGCTGTCGTTTACAGCGTGTAGATGTTGTACGAGGTATACGAGCAAAATATTTAATAAAGTTACACTTTTGTACAGTACAGCGCTGCCGTTCATCGATATCCAAACCAGTGTTGTTGCGGTATTACCTAATCGTAGATATGAACTCAATCTCCCGTTATAAAAAATGTTTTATTTGGTGATTATTATTGGTTTTAACGACGCCTAATGAGCCTCAGTGGTTACATGCATGCACGCATCCATTCACCCACGTATCCGACGGTCCGCCGCCCGTTCCTCGTCCACCCGTTACTCTTCCTCACATCACACTACTCGTAACTGACATAATTTTGACCATTCATTTGGCAGATTCGAAATGGTAACTTTTTTTTAAATTAAACATGTTGATAGAAGGTTTAGGAACGAGTCATGAACGAATACAGAAATATATTTAAAAGTATCTGTTTTGTAGCTCTGCCACAGAATAATAACTAGTAACTAGCGTTACAGAAGCTTTACTTCACAACGGTTTTCAAAGAAATATGTACTCAATCTGATAGACAATATGATTTAATTTAGCTCGCGTTCCAGTCGAGCACGTGTTCATTTACATACCTTCTATTTTTTTTTGAGGAAATATGGGCCTTAATTCACTGTACTACGGTTCATAATAAGTTAGACGTGGTTATACGTGGTTATACGTGTGTCGTCTTTCGCTTGCGGCAGCCTACTAGATTGGCCCTTCCGCCGTGGCCGGCGCCTGGAGGTATGTTTTTAATACCTACACGCGGAGTGACACAGGCCTGGCTCTGCCTACCCCACTCTCGCGGCATCCACTAAGATCACCTATGTGGATCACCCAGGTGATTATATTGGACGAATTTGTCCTATAAGATCCCCCAGGTGATTCAACTAGACGCTATGTCCAGGAGGATCCCCTAGGTGATTTTAGTGGACAGATATATATCCAGTAGGATCCCCCAGAAAATAATATGACTTCGCAGGTGATTCTAGTTGACAAACATGCCCAATAAGATCATCTAGGTGATTCAATTGGATATGTACAACATTACGATCACCCAGGTGATTTAAATGGACTGCTACATCCAGAACGTTCACTCGGTGATTCAAATGGACGTAAACATCTATCACGCTCCCTTGGGTGATTTTTATGGACTACTACGTTCAGAAGGATCAACCAGGTGATTACAGTGGATATATTATTTGTTCGCTAAAATCACATGGGTGATATTGCTGGAAATCTCTAGGAATAGGGATTTTGACTCACACGCTTCATTGTTACTTTTACATTCTGTTTAAGATTAAATAACTATTAACTGTACGTTTTTTAAATCAAAACTCGTTTGCAGAAATATTGAGGTTATATTATGTCAAACAGTACTGATTTGTTAACATCTTTTATCATTTCTATTGACCCCGACTTTACATCTAATAACGTTGAGGTATTATTTACAACACGATAACTACACTGATGCATGGACAGTGAAAGTATTAAATTGAGGTTACTTGACTTTCGATAGTATCTCTAATGAAAAAATGGTCATATATTGTATAGGCAAATACGTAAAGATTAACCATTATTTTCATCTTATTTCACCGTCATAGAAAAAAAAACATACATACATCTTTTGTATTCGACTGCATGTTAGGATCACCCAGGTGATTTTAGCGAACAAATATATCCACTGTGATTACCTGGTTGATCCTTCTGAACGTAGTAGTGCTCAAAAATCACCCAAGGGAGCGTGCTAGATGTTTACGTCCATTTGAATCACCGAGTGATCGTTCTGGATGTAGCAGTCCATTTAAATCACCTGGATGATCGTAATGTACAAAGTAATCCAATTGAATCACCTACATGATCTTATTGGGCATGTTTGTCAACTAGAATCACCTGCGAAGTCATATTATTTTCTGGGGGATCCTACTGGATATATATCTGTCCACTAAAATCACCTAGGGGATCCTCCTGGACATAGCGTCCAGTTTAATCACCTGGGGGATCTTAAAGGACAAATTCGTCCAATATAATCACCTGGGTGATCCACTCAGGTGATCTTAGTGGATGCCGCGCCCACTCTGGGAATGAAGGCGTAAGGTTATGTATGTATGTATGTATCTGTTTTTTTTTAGATTTTGAGAAAAAATATGTCTATCACACCGGACATTGCCAAATATGCGGGTTATTATTATTAATATACATGTCCGCTCGCCGTGCCGGACATTGACAAATTATTAGATGTAAAAAAATACTTAAAAACTGATAAAAATTATCAAATAACGTTACTTGGGTGCGCCAGTAAAATAAAAATTCGTGAGATATCTTTAGACATATCTTCAAACAATTCTTCAAAGGCTCATGTCATGAGAAAATATATCCAAATATTTTTACAAATTTACGTATTTTGCTGATGTTGCTGGGGTACCTTGATCGAGTTTTTCTCGTTGTGTTTGTCAGTGTGCGTGTGTGTGCGTGTGTGTGTGTGTGTGTGTGTGTGTGTGTGTGTGTGTGTGTGTGTGTGTGTGTGTGTGTGTGTGTGTGTAGGCGTGTAGGTAAAGATGGAAATGATGAAAAAAACAGAATATTGTAACTCATATTTATTTTTGTTCAAGGAATTATCATATCTTGCATGGTAAGTACCTACTTCAAGACTGCATACCGGGGTGTAATTTTGTACCTCGTTATAGCTATCTATACTCCAGTAAAATTGGGCATTCAAAGTACGGCGTACTTTGCGTAAAATCCGGTAATTCTGATTTTTTGCAGACTTGTTTACGATGTTGGCCCAATGAATAATCCAAGTTTGTGACCTCGAGCGCCGAACGCAACTTTGTCAAAAATATGACTAGTTTTTGAAAGAACCTTTCCGGACGTTTTTAAAGCAGACTAAATTTGCTATCATATGAGACAAGAATTGTCTTTGTAGACCCAATATTTTTTGAGATAAAGCTTCTCAAAATTTATATTTTTTCGAACTTCGCAATTCTTGCGAAATTGACCATTTTAATTTCACAATTATACAAATGGAATTTGTTTAATTGTGCCCCACCCATGGGGAACCTTACCTTGATACACATATTTATTAATGTAAAAATGAACAAAGTACCTAAGCATATTTTCGCAAAATAAGAATTCTGTTAATTTCTACAAAACAGAGTATCTTTTTTAGGTCAGCAACATTACTAGTAACATCATGGTAACATTGAACTCTGGTGCATTAGTTTCAAAATACATAGGGGAAGATGGGGTGGCTTCGTACAAAGGGAGCATTCGTACAGTGGTCATATCTCGACTATCCATCATGCTAAAGTGTTCATATTTATATGCGTGACTGCCGCTCATATGCATAGGCTACCCTCAAAAAGTGATGGCAGTGCAGCAGCATATTTCGCCAGAATATTTTGTGTTTCAGCGACCCGAAAGTAATTTTTGGTTCTCCTTTGAATGAGTCTGTATCTAATAAGTTTTACTTGAATTAGAAAAAAATCTTTGTATACAGTTGGTAATTAGATGTTTGAGATTAATATGTGAACAATGGCTTAGCGATTACTTTAACGGTTATTTTCTATTTTTATTATTTTTCTGATCGTTTTGGTTGGGGTACCTTCGTACAGTCAAAATGTACGTAATTTTATACCGTACGAATGCACCCCATATAAGTAAAAAAAATGTATATCAAGAATAATTATAATTACAAAACCAGGTCAGTAAGATATGCCTAAAAGATGACTAAAACAGGTGAAATAGCTGAAAATCCAATGAATCCTGGGAAAAAACGAATAGTGTATGAAGGCACCCCACGTATGGGGTGCATTCGTACAATTCCCATTTTTTGGGAAAACCATTATATCTTGGCAAAGTTGCTTTGTATCAAAACTGAAATATAAAATTATTATAGCCAAATAAGTGGATGATGAAGTAGCATTCATCTCATATTGAAATAGCGGCTAGTTTTTTTTTTACACGGCTTTGAGTAAAATGTGTACGAATCCACCCCATCTTCCCCTAAAGTGGACGTGTCGCAGACGTGTTTTCGTTGTAGGTATGGGGTAGTAGTTAGCAGACTGGTAAGTTACCTTGTGATTCCAAACAACTGCGATCCGTATTGTATGTTTATTTTAAGGTATAAAGACAAATAATTGGTATCAATAGCCTAATTAGTAATATAAATACGCAGTTTAATAATAGTTGCAAGTTGTTGTTGTTGGTGCTTTGTTATCTCGATGCATATCCTATCCTATCAGCAACTAATTAAAAGTCACCCTTTAAATAATATATTTTTGGCTTTAAAATTGTACTCTTTGGAAAATATATTGTTGTACCTACCTAGACTAAAAATAAAGTATATAAAAAAGTTCTTCTTGCTAAGTAGCATAAAGAATTGACAACATTTCATTTTAGTGACACCTGCAAATTACTATACGAATCGAAAGGGTTTTGCCTCCTGAACACGGCAAAATATTGATTTAGATTTATTTTTCTTTATTGACAAAATTACAAGTAAGTTAAAAAAAATCGAGTTTTAGCAATACTATGCCTGAATAGATATAATACCATTGCCTTTTTCACGAGAAAAAAATCTGTCATACTTCAAGTTTGACATTGACACTATTGACAGATGGATAGATACTTGAGATCGGTTGACCGCCATTATTAAAAAGAAAACCTTTTTTTTTATACAGATTGGACTAACGTAATATGTCCATTGTGTCGTAGAAATGAAGTTACGCCCTTTTAGAATAAGAACATCTTAATAAATTAATATTAAAATAATTATACATCCTAGGGAAAAAATAAAACTATTAGTGTCTTCCTCCTTCCAAACAGTATCTATAAAACGAATAAAATTAAAGTCTTGAAAATATGAAATCTTGTCAATTATGGGCAAAAATGTATGGAACCCAGCCCAATCATCAATAGTAGGTATTATTATAACGTAGGTATGTAGGCTTATTGATCCCACTATTTGCTGTAATTTTTATTATGACGACTAGACTGTGCTGGCTGGGAGAACCGAGATATTTTATGATGAAATATTTAAGTTCGTATAGACCCAGAAAGAAAACGTGGGTAACTTTCAACTCTATGGGGATGTGTTAAGGCCAAACCCTCACATTCAGCAATTATGATGGTCTGATCTCGCTTTCCATAAGGCTCGTAAGTCTGTGCTATGACCTGGGCTTGCAGTTTAGGGCGATATGAGCCTTTTATTTGTCTTGCATTCTGTTTAGAAAATGTTTTTGTTTAATAATAAGTAATAACAAATGGATAATGGTAGTATAAATATGTAGGTTAAGTAATTGGCTACCGCTTTGTAAGTATAACTGTATACTTGTATCGTATAAACATTGTTAGGACTTAGAAATAAAACTGCATGGCACATGTTGAAGATTTTATTTGCAACTATTTAATTAGTGCTATTGTATTTATTTTTAAGAATAAATCTATACTAATATAATAAAAAATTATATATTTTTAATGATTGTGCAAAACGTGGTTACAGGATTATCAACTACTTATTTAAGAGTGCTTGGTAATTCTGTAGCTCTGCCTACCCCACTCTGGGAATGAAGGCGTGAATTTATGTATGTATGTATGTATATAATAAAATAAAAGATTTTTTTGTTTGTGGGTTTGTTTAAACGGGGTAATCTTTCGAATTACCCGTCGCATTGGAATAAATCTTTTTGTACATGATAGCCAGTTTTTATGAGAAATAGTTAAAAAATAGGTCAAGCGTGAGTCGGATATACGGGAAATAGCATTGTAACGCATGCGGGGCACAGCTAGTGCAGTAATAAACGTTGTGTGTGTGTGAATATTTGAAGGCTGATAGATAACTCTCTTCACCGGGGTTTTTGAAGTTTGTCCCCATATTAGAAAATGAAGCTTATGTAACTAGCTTTCACGTGGTATATACATGAGATTTGTATCGGTTATATGGGCCAATTTGCCCATCATTCTTTGTACGTTGGTGCAGATCTAAATATTTTTAACAAAATTATTCATACTAACTACAACCAACGCATTTTAAATAGAATCAAAATATAAAATTGTTTATGCTAAGTTAAATATTTAACTAATTAAACCAAAAAGATTGTTTATAAACTAAATGAGTATCAAAAAACCATTATACCTAGCCATGAGGAAAAAGTAATCCGAAAGGCTTTTAATTAACTTTTCACTTCTCATGCTCTTAAAATGCTACTTAAATCTCTGCGAATCGGGACTAAAGCTCCTTATTAATCTCTAGGATTAAAGTTTTTTTATTTTTTATTTAATTTGGAAACCCCTAAACAACCAATCACGGTGTTTGTGAATGGAGGATTATCGCCATTTTCAGTGATTGTGTATGGACAATATTTTTGGGTGTCGAAATAACCTCAAAATGACAGCTATGCAAATATATATAAAAAAAGGATTTAATTTCGTGAAACACGATTAATTATTACGAATATGAATCTATTTAATCATATTAAGGCCGAACTCTTTTATTATGCGTGGTCCAATTACTTTTAAAATGGTTTCCAAGTTTGAATCTGTTGGCTAAATATGCAAGCATTTAAAACATCAACGAAATAATAAGGTATAGTTACACTTTTAATATATCGTAGATTTGGTTATACTAAGTGCCAGTTAGCATTTCAATATAGGACATTGACTTGACTTTTACTCCGATATCGTAATTTCCTAGCGACAAATCAATTATCCATACAAAACTGTCGCAAAAATGCCATCGCTTGAGTATCATAGTACAGGGTAGGATGGAGCCACGGGATCACTAGGTGCGTGCAAATGTCGTAATTAAAAAAGCGTTTAGTAGTTAAAGATGCCCAATATAGTTTCATGTCATACGCAGTGTATTTATTTAATGTGTTTTAGTATGATTTATATTGTGTATCTTGTTTAAGTTAAAAATATGCATAACAAAAGTTCATTTACCAAATTAAATGCAGTTTTTACAGTCAAAAAATCAAATCTTAAATGCGTTTAACTTTGTTTATTTATTTCTACACGTAGATGAAGTCATTTCGAATAATAAAAACATCAACAGAACATTTATGCCGCCGGCAGTCATCGCTAGCCGCTCAGCTACCCGCGACCGTCGAGACCATGGCCTTATCTTTTATGACACGACTCTGACGCGTTGAGTCAGGGGTGCGGCATCGAAAAAAATATGTGCTACCTCGACCATACGATCGACAAGACTGGACAAATTTGTAATAACCGTCACAGATGACGATGAGATGTGAGAGCTCACACTATAGCTCCAGCTCTGACGACAAAAGTTGTAATTAAATTATTTAAAAAAAAACTGTTTTTTAATAGTAATAATATAAGTATTTTTATTAAACTAAATATTATAGGTACTTTCGTAATATCACCTGGCGACTAGGGCAATACAACCTTTTTATCGTGCTATCTCATTCGCACTTGCGGGACCTTAGGGAGAGTGCGTCACAACTCTAGTGCAGGTAGTAGTAGTACGCACAAAAGGTGACCGGCCCACTTTTATTGCCCTAGTCGCCAATGATATTATGGAAATAATAACAGAGCTTTCACACAAAACTAATATGGATAGCGTCATCAGTGTCATCACCTAAATAATAAACGACAACATTGGCCAATATAAAAACCTAAAGCGTAGGTACAAATATAAATCAATTTTGTATGAAAGCTAAATTTAAATTTATAATTAACCTCTATAAAACCCAGCCTTTTTCATTACAGGAGTAATTTTAATTTTAAAACAGTTATTGTAAGCGTCAAGGTTTACAACCCCTGCAACGATAACTGGTTTGACTAGATGAACGTATTACCGGTACCAAAATACATTACCGAAAGTAAAAAAATACTAATTTCGGGATGTTTCGGGGAACATGGGTAGGTGTAGTTATTTATTACTAACGACGTTTTCTTGGTAGAGGGGTGTCAATGTCCTCTATTGCAATGCTAACTGGCACTTAGTATAGCTACTTTTATTTTATTAATGTTAGATCAACGATAGTAATAATAAGATACCTAATTGTTAGTTTTAATTGTTAGAAACTTTTTTATAATAAATGTTGTAATTTTGTTTAGAACGTCGTTTTTTTCCTCGCATTCAAAGTGAAAAGTAGAGTGTTTAACGCGAGACTAAACAACCATAATGACTAATGACACTCGAACTACAGCCACCCTCGCTCGCAAGCTCGCTCGCGTGGCTAAACATCTCGTGTCATTATGGCTTGTTTTAGTCCCTTGTTGAACAATCTACTATTGTTTAGAGAAATTAAAAGTAAATCGCGTCTTCTTCGTAATTCATAAGAGTAAACTCATCCGGATTCTCTTTTATTTGTAGTAATTCTATTTGCTTCACAATTGAATCTTCAGGGAGTTCAGGGACACAATTATGTACACTAAAAGTAAAAAAAAATGTGTGTATAAAAAACGGATAAGAGCATGTCGGGCCAGGCTCAGTGTAGGGTATCGTAGCCGTTATTATTACAAAGGTAATAAAAGTAGGTATCACAATTGTACTAGATATCCCGTTTAGTATTATAGAGGACTTTACCACGGCACGAGAGTCATACCATCGGGTCTCTTGCCAGCTCACTAGGTTCTGGTGTAGCAGGCACATTGACGCTGACAAAGGCCGCCGCATGAGGTGGTTGAGGCTGGCGTGGGGGGACAAGCGACCAGCGCTTTTGATGCACGCTAGACCGTGGCGGCCCTGTCGGTCAACTTGAGCTCCGCAGTGGCAGTGGTGCGCTTCGACAACGTTTACGCCAAGTCGATGGCCTACCGCCAACCTGAAACTATTGATATCCAAAAGGTTGCCGTAGTTTATAGATGGATAAGCCTGCAGCCAGTAACTCGATTCCTTCTCTGACACTGCTAGCATGCGAGCCTTCTCACCGCTCGTCGATCAATCTACAATGTGCTCGAAGACTCGGCGACAAACTTGACACTCAAAATTCCAAATCGGCACTCTTTGCTGGTAGGAAACTCTTAAAGGATAATTATGATGTTGTCCGTACTTCGTTGAAATGAGAGCCAAGACAAATTTTCAGCAATTGAATATAACGATATTGGATTTATTGATTACTTAGTTGAAATCTCCATAGAATGTAAAGCTACAGGAATGAGAGTTTCAAAGTCCTGATATGGCGTGGTATATGCATTATCCTTTTCGTAATTACAGTTGTAGAATGAGTAAATAACTGCGACTTTTTTCATATTTTCTGGGGTAAATCGGGTTCAATAATGATCAAATATCCATGAATCGAAAACGACCGTTCTACGTCAACTGACGTTAACGTCGCGTATTCAAGTATTCTTTCGAATCGCTGAGAATTTGCTATGGCTCTAACTTCTACGAGGTCCGGATTTCTGTAGAATAGGTACTTGTTCCCGCTCATTCCCAAAATACCATAATTTGAAAATACCAGATAACACTTTATACCAGATTCCCAAATCACCAGATTCAAAAATTTGGACAAGTAGGTACAATAAATTAATCCTTATTTTGAATCTGGTATAAGTGTAATTTGGTATTTTAAAATTATGGTATTTTGGGAATGAGCGCTTTTTCCAATTTATCTTGGGTCGAAACATGTAAAATGGACTGATTTCATCTTATATTTTAAACGTTTTATTTACGGATATGTTGGCATACCTACTCTAACATTGTAGCTGCTTCGATATTAAGTTGATAATCATCCTTTATCCGTTTGTGCTTTTGATATAAGAAAAGCATCACAGCCATAAGAAAAAAAATTTTTTTTTTCCTATTAATTGGCATTTTAAAATGCAGCATTTACCCACCTCGTAATAACTGCCACATCGGGAACCATCTCTTTAAGAAACCTTGTTCGCTGTGGCGATTTGAGAAATATATTTTTTACGTTTGATATACAGGGTGTCCCGTAAGTACAGTCAGCAACGAAACTTGCCGAACAAAATAACGATACAAAATATACTAGACACATGAATTGTACATAAGTTACTGAACATAGTTACTATCAATATATTTCCAAAAGTGGCCGGATAGTAGGCTTCCAGAAGTTGCTGGACAGTATATTTCCAAAAGTGGCTGGACAGTAGACTTCCAAAAGTTGCTGGACGTAGTATCGTCTAAAAGTGATTTGTTAGATCATTCCCGGACCAATTTTCAAATTTAGACTGATGAATGACAATCACCGAAAAAGTACAGCACTGTCATATAATACATGTCTCTTTCATTTTGGTCGTGTCATCATTGACATGTCATTTGTTTATGCCAGCCTCTCGCTTCTTACACTTTTTTACTATTTTAGATTTTAACCGACTTCAAAAAGAGGAGGAGAGGAGGTTGAAAGAGGAGGTAATTCAATTGTGTTTCACGTTATTTATGAATAGATTTTACGAATTCTTTTCTTTAATGGATAAGTTACACTCCAAGGGGTGGTGGTGGCCTAATCAGGATTGTAGAAGTCAGTTTTATAAATTTTCTATTTAATAGTTTTACTTCATACCATACAAGGTTTTCTCGCGGTGTTACTTGTAGATCGTTCCTATAGCTCCAATTTATAGCCACTGAAATATTTGATAGTAACATGACTGAATTCAATAATTATTATCTACTTACGTATATAACATAATTTCAACAGTTAAAAAAAAAACATAACCTTGATATCGTGTTCTCAGAAATGCGTATCGACCGAACTGTATGATCGAAAATATTGTAGTATATTGTTGTATTGGCTATTTATGTGTGATTGTACTGATTGTACAGGTATTTATGACCTTGACTGTACTAAAATGTTCAGCGACTTTTGAAAATGACGTACCGAACATGATATTTAAATGATATACCTTATTGCCTTAGTTATAATAACTCATGTGTGTCGGGCTTATCAAAATCGAGTCCTATGAAGAGTAAGCACTTCATGTAAAGTGGCTCTACGCTTAATATTTTCTCTAATAAAGAGTTTTGATATTCCTAATCTTCGTAGCCTTCTAGTTTATTTCAAGCAGTATTTCAAGAGATTTTTCCGTTGAACTGTTTGTTTTCTATTAAACCTTTTTTTTGACAAGTAATCAATTATCAACTAAAAAAAATATTCCAATACAGAAATACTTATAAACATTAACTCGACCTCAGTTTCTCAGAACGTTTATTTTGGACCCTGTATAATTGGACTAATAAACACTGGATGGTGGTTCTGTAAAATATCACAATTCGCTGAACATGACTGACTACATAAATCCGCTGATATGTATAGATTTGTCGCCGGACCGGCATCCAGAAACTTCCTGAACATTATTATGTTCAGGAAGTTTTGAGTAGTATACATATCAGTGGATTTATGTAGTCAGACTTGTTCAGCTAATTTTGATATTTTACAGATAAGGCTAATTATGTAATTGAACATGTTCAGCAATTTTTGTAAAAATAATTTACATCGACCTTTGGTATTCCCAAATGTCTACAGAGATTTGTACAACAGCCTGTTCAGTTACATAATGAACCTGAACAGTGTGCAGGTGTTTTGAAAATTTGGATGTGTTCATGGACTTTTGTTGCTGACTGTACCACGTCAAACTTAAGGGGGAGGTAGGTGAGCAAGCCACCTACCTAACATGGAAAAATCGCCTTACTAAAAGTCGCACCGTTTTCGAGATATTTGAATTTTTCTGATTTTTAGAAAAATGTACACCCGCACTGAGTTTTTGATCTGTGGTATTCGGAATTTATTATTTTTTAATTTTTTTTTATTGCAAAACCATCTTGAATAGTTGTGTTATCAAATGGTAAAAACCATTGAAAAGTAACTATTGTAGTTTTTTTTATTTTTTAAATTAAATTTAAAATTTGCCTCTTCCGTTTTATTTTGGTAAAACTTTAGCCCCTCCTGGTGAAAAAAAATACATGACCACTGGTTAGCCAATTAGATTAAAAACATGGTCGTTTAATGGGCATTTAAAAATGATAAATACTTTATCATCAAAACACTAATAAATATTTTTTTTAAAGAAAAGCGTAAAATACACCGCAATTCACGTTAAGCCAGTACTGCCACCCAAGCTTACTTGCGACGCGAGCTGTATCAGAATCCCATTCTAGTTTCATTCAGCAGCAATGCAAAACAAATCGAACAAATTAAAATCTTTAAATTTCGCTTAATTTATAAAAAAAAAGTTATAAAACTTTTAATCTGCGATATTCCAAGTAGATAATTATTCGATTTGGGCTTACAACCTGCATAATGCCAAACTCTTTATTTTAAAAAAAACTGTCGTAAAACCCAAGCGTACTTGCGACGCGAGCTGTATCAGAATTCCATTCTAGTTTAATTCAGCAGCAATGCAAAACTAATCGCTCAAATTAAAATCTTTAAATTTCGGTAACTTCGTTCGAAATTTAAAAATAATTTTGCTCCTCATTTATTTGTTTATTGTCACATTTGAACCCAATCTTACTGTTTATTCGGTGTGTGGTTAAATCTAATTACTTACTTTTGTGATTTGTCGTTTATGTTTGATGTTTTTCGGACTAACTGTTTTTGCTTGTATTTCGGACTCTGATTTGCTTAACGATTTGGCCTTTGTGACAATTGTGACTGTGGATTAAATCACAAAAGTAAGTAATTAAATTTAACCACACACCAAATAAACAGTAAGATTGGGTTCAAAAAATTATTTTTAAATTTCGAACGAAGTTACCGAAATTTAAAGATTTTAATTTGAGCGATTAGTTTTGCATTGCTGCTGAATTAAACTAGAATGGAATTCTGATACAGCTCGCGTCGCAAGTACGCTTGGGTGGCAGTACTGGCTTAACGTGAATTGCGGTGTATTTTACGCTTTTCTTTAAAAAATATATTTATTTGTGTTTTGATGATAAAGTATTTATCATTTTTAAATGCCCATTAAACGAGCATGTTTTTAATCTAATTGGGTAACCAGTGGTCATGTATTTTTTTTTCACCAGAAGGGGCTAAAGTTTTACCAAAATAAAACGGAAGAGGCAAATTTTAAATTTAATTTAAAAAATAAAAAAAACTACAATAGTTACTCTTCAATGGTTTTTACCATTTGATAACACAACTATTCAAGATTGTTTTGCAATAAAAAAATAATTAAAAAATAATATATTCCGAATACCACAGATCAAAAACTCAGTGCGGGTGTACATTTTTCTTAAAATCAGAAAAATTCAAATATCTCGAAAACGGTGCGACTTTTACGAAGGCGATTTTTCCATGTTAGGTAGGTGGCTTGCTCACCTACCTCCCCCTTAAGTTTGACGTGGTACTTACGGGACACCCTGTATAAGTGTTAACTTCGTCATGTTCAGATCTTATTTGTTCTACAACTCGGTGAAGTGCGTGTGCTAAACATGTAATATATTTCATGTTGTAATATTTTCGATTCAAAATTTTGCCACCGAGAAGCGTAATTAATTATATACAGCGCTATCCGTGCAAAATATAAAAAATCGCTGATATTTTTTGAAAAATCATTGTTCCACAAAAAAGTTCTACTAATTCAGCAATTGAGGATCCACGCCCCTTTTCTATTACTTTACACGACAGTAAATAAGGTCTGGATGTAAATATTTGTAACGATTTTACGATCACAGTAACGACGCAATTTCGAGCAACGTCCACAGTTTCGTCTATAGAAAGCTAGAAACAATTGTTCAAGTGTTTCTTATTTTCTCTATGACTGGGGTATACATTTTTTGCAGATAATAGGTACTTCGTTGAAACAGATTCTTATGGTATTTTTTTATTTGAACATTTGCCAAAAAAATCCTTTTTCATAAATTTACGGAATTCAGGATTATTGAGTCTGTTCTATGTAGGGTTGCCTGGTCTTGAAACCGAATAGCCGGACAGACCAGCCTGTCTAGCCGGTCATGTGGTTAAAAAAGCCGGACACTCTTATTTTTTTGTCTTAGATTAACACGATGTTTTATTTAGTTCTTATACTAAGACTTTTATATAATTTAACATAAAATCTTCTCAAATTCTAATAAAACAACAATACAATTGAATAAATCAGTCTACTTTATTACATTACACAAGACAAATGTAAAAAAACGGTTAAATTTAAAAAGCGTAACAAAAGCCGGACCGCAACCAAAAAGCCTGACTGTGTCCTGCTTTATCCGGACGCCTGGCGACACTAGTTCCAGGGGATATTACAATTGATTAGAAACAAACAGAGATCTATATAGAAGTCACTTGCAATTCCAGTGTTTTTTTTATGCTGAGCACTATGTACGTGTTTCGTGACAGTGTCTTTTTTTAGCCGAGTGATGGAAATACCACTACAGTAGGTGCAATGTGTAACGGACTGGTCGGGATTATATTTTAACTCCTCGTGTGGTTCTATCCAGTTCTGGATAATGCATGAATTACCATTGGATTTGGTTTGGTGAAGAATACTGTATGCATGTTTTAATCGGGTGAGTGGTAGTCAGTAAGTCCATCGCATTGATGTACAGTCAAGGTCAAAGATATATATGCAACTAATGTGATAAAAAACAGGTAATCATAAAAAGTTCAAAAGATATGTACTCATACAAATACTAATAAATATGTAAATTTCAAAGGCCACGTAAATATGTATAAGGCCAGTTCAAAAACTTGTATACCATGAAAGTTACGTAATTAGTATCCAGCAAATGATGCAATATATTGTACTTATATTTATGTCATTAAATATAGATTCAGTAACTGCTACAGAAATATGTATACAAAATATAAACGTGCTAAAATCAACTTTACGGTCTTGTTAACACGAAACAAATTTGAATAAAATGTTTTGACAATTCACGAAAACAGTGCAGACTTGTCATTGTATACGTTTGTCTCATGTTTTGACCTGTCACGTCGTTATTGGAATTACGTGTTTAACAGATTTTGTAATATTGAAGCTGCCAACTTAAAGTAGGTAATGCGTTTCAATATTTCGTCCATGCAGACGTCAGTTACCGTGGTCCTGTGGCTCAGCAATAGGTGTAACTGTCGAGTCACGTGCTGCCCCGCGTTCCAATCCTGCAGCTAGATGTTTTTTTCGTATTTTTATTTTATATTGATTACAGATCATGAATCATGATGTTATATTATATTACAATAGCTACTTATAAAATATAAATTTTTAAATACTCCTAAGGCTTTATTACGATGATTAAAAAAATATATTTCCTCAAAAGGATTTCCCACATTTAAGGTTCGGAAATTCGGAGACATATTTACGTAAACTTGGCAAATCCCGGAAAAAGTTAAGGAAATATGGAGTCGGCTTCTAAAGCGTCAAGTGGCTGGCTGTTTACATCAAGATTATGGAGTTCGATATAACGCAAATACGTTCATACGCCGCTGACAATAGAGTCGTGTTTGGGTAAGGACCAAATTTTTGGACCGGTCCAGATGTTAGGTTTTGTCCACCTTATTGGTGACTGAATATTTCGTATTCAACCATTCAAAACTGTTTTTGAAAGTTTCTAAATAAAATAATGACCTATTAACAAGATATTACTCAATTATTGAATGATTACCTTGCTTACTTTATCCGTAAAGAATTAACAAACTTTATCGTATTTTTGTACCCCATACAAACTAACGATGTCCCACCTCCAACTTTCTGGACATATATATTTTTTTCTTTTTTTCTGAATGGTTAGCGTTTCCAATTAAAAGTTAATAAACTCTCCAATAAACAACACAAATGATATTATACTTTAAATTTCAAAGCATCGCTATTTTCTACTTTAATTTTGAAAACAAAGAATGTCCCAAAAAATATTTCCGTTGTGACACAGTGGTTGTACGACGTTATATAATTTCCAAGCCTGCAACGCAAAACACCCGTTTCTTATTTTTTTAGCATGCCAACTTAGGCTTTTGGTGCTGCTATGCGCCTGTTAACTACTATAAATTATAATGCGACTCTTCATAAATCGGTTTACTAAACGAGAAAGAAATATACAATAAAATTAGAAATATCAAATAGCAAACGGCCGCGTCGAGAGACAAAATGTGTAGTTCTTGACGGCTCTGTTTTTCACGTTGATATGGCGACGCTAGTGATGCGCGTCGTCGCTAGTGCGGTGCCATAGGACCCCCCTGGGAGTCTCAAAGTCCTGCCTGAAAGCGAATAGGAAATGTGACAATACGGCCAGAACGAGTGGTCCCAGCGGGAGCAACAGCTTTAGGTTTGGAGCCAGCTGCTGTAGCTGCAGCCGTGTCATTCTGAACGTAGGCTGGCTTTACACGATCAACTGAGACAGTCACTGGTCCTCGGAGTAAGTCTACAGTGACAGTCTTGTCCGTTCTACTTAAGACGCGGTGTGGGCCAGTGTATGGGGCCTCTAGAGATCCACGCAGTGCATCCTTTCTCAGGAAAACATGGGTGCATGAACTTAAGTCCTTGTGTACAAAGATAGACTTATTTCCGTGTCTCGATGCGGGAACAGGCTTGAGATGCGACATATGACGTCTTAGCTGTGCGACAAAATCGTCAGGTTGCAGTGCGTGTGAGTTAGGAGTATGAAAGAACTCACCCGGGATGCGCAATGGCTCACCGTACACCATCTCTGCAGCTGAGCTCTGCAAGTCTTCTTTCCACGCACTTCTTATGCCAAGAAGTACGATCGGCAGCACGTCGGTCCACTTGTTGTTGTTGTGGGCCATGATGGCTGCTTTCAAAGTGCGATGCAGGCGCTCGACCATGGCGTTGGCCTGGGGATGATAGGCCGTTGTGTGTCGCAGCTGGGTTCCGCAAAGCTCCGTCAAAACCTTGAACATACGTGAGGTAAATTGACGTCCTTGATCGGTTGTTACAGTTTGTGGACAACCAAATCGAGATATCCATGTTTCGTAGAACGCATGAGCTACGGTTTCGGCTGTGATGTCTGAAAGTGGCTTCACCTCTGGCCAGCGTGTGTACCTGTCTATGGCGGTGAAGAGGTAGCGGAACTCGGATGAAGGTGGTAGGGGACCGACCAGGTCAATGTGGACATGACTAAACCTGTCTCCTGGTAGCTTGAAGTTTCCCAGCGGAGAAGATGTGTGACGTTGCACCTTGGCGCGTTGACATGCTGCGCACGTACGTACCCAGGTACCACAATCTTTGCGTACGGAGGGCCATACGAATCTTTCCGTTACCATCTTAGTTGTTGACCTTGTACCTGAGTGACTCATGCCGTGTACTGCGTCGAATATTCTTCGTCGATGCTCCTTGGTGATGAAGGGTCGGGGCCGTGCTTGAGAGGTATCGCAATACAAATAAACAGTCGTACCTGGCACGGGCACTTTTTCCAACTTCAGTGACGAAGATCGCTTGGCAACGAGGTCGTGCAACTCGGCATCATTCTGCTGCGCTTGCGCGATGGCTTCGAAGTCTGGAGGCACGGCAATTGCTGCGATACGGGAGAGTGTGTCAGCGGTAATGTTGTCTTTCCCCGAGATGTGCCTGATGTCGCTGGTAAACTGCGAAATGAAATCAAGGTAGTTAAATTGTCTCGGAGAGCATTTCCTGTCTTTTTGCTGGAAGGCGAAGGTGATTGGCTTGTGGTCAGTGTATATCACAAAATGTCTACCTTCAACCATGTACCGGAAATGTTTAACGCTTTCGTAAATAGCCAGCAACTCCCGATCATATGCGCTGTACTGTGTTTGTTGCCGTGTCATCTTCTTTGAGAAGAAAGCCAGTGGTTGGCATTGTCCTTCCACTAATTGCTGGAGCACTGAACCCAAGGCTGTGCCAGAAGCATCAGTCACGAGGGCTAGTGGTGCATCAATGATGGGATGAGCCAGTAGAGTTGATTTGGCGAGACTAGACTTACAATTTTGAAAAGCTTCCAACTGTTGTTCGGTCCAAGTAAGTGAAGTAGTGCTTTTGATTTTAGGCCCTGATAGCATGTCGTGAAGAGGTGCTTGTGCATCGGCAGCATGAGGAACAAACCTCCTGTAGAAGTTCAGCATGCCGAGGAATCTGCGTAATCCGCCTACAGTCTTGGGTGGCGGGAATTCCTGCACTGTATTTACCTTATCGTCAATAGGACGAGTGCCGTCTTCAGAGACTGTAAATCCGAGGAATGTGACCTCTTTCTGACCAAAACTGCACTTGGACTCGTTGATGAGCATACCATACTCTTGAAATCTATCAAACACTTGCCGTAGATGTTCTAAGTGCTGTTCGGCGTCTTTGGAGTAAATGAGTACGTCATCGATGTATGAGTAGACGAAGTCCAGGTCTTTGAGGACCTCATCCAGGAACCTCTGGAAGGTTTGAGCTGCATTTCGAAGACCAAATGGCATGAAGGGGAATTCGAACATCCCGAACGGTGTTGTGACAGCTGTCTTGCAAATGTCATCCGAGTAAACAGGAATTTGGTTGTATGCTTTGACTAAATCAATTTTTGAGAATATTTTGCTACCTGCTAGACGGTGGGCGTAGTCCTCTATATGGCGGACGGGATATCTGTCGGGGATGGTGCGTGCGTTGAGCGCGCGGTAATCCCCGCACGGTCGCCAACCATTTCCTTTCTTGGGCACAAGGTGCAGTGCCGACGCCCACGGTGAATCGGATCGTCGTGCTACGCCATCGTGAAGCATTTCTTCAAACTGCTCCTTCGCAATTTTCAGCCGATCAGGAGCTAGACGGCGTGGCCTACAAAATGCTGGAGGACCTGGAGTAGTTCGGATGTAGTGCACAGTTGAATGTTTTACCTCTCGCGGCAATCCAGACGGTTTTGTTAAACTGGGATATTCCGCTAGCAATCGATGGTACTCGCTGTCACCTGAGATCGCTTTTATGCTGGTTTGGTCGCAATGTCTAAGTTGTCCCGCTGTTGTGAGAGTAGTCACGCTGTCAATTAGCCTTCCGTGTTTGCAGTCGACGACGAGGCCGTAATGAGCAAGGAAATCAGCTCCTATGATTGGCTTATCTACGTTTGCTACGACAAAGTTCCATATGAAATCCCTCCGCAAACCTAGGTTCAAATTTTGCTTGACTATGCCATAGGTATGTATGATAGAACCATTCGCTGCTGTGAATGCGTAGCTGTCAGGCGACTTACATTTGGGCATGAATTTTCGTGGCAAAACGCAGAGGTCGGAGCCGGTATCAATAAGGTATTGAATTTTGCTTACGTTGTCCGTTATGAATAGACGGCTGGTTGTGGCGTGACAGTCAGCTGCCGCCGCGATGGACTGTCGTACTAGTTTTCCTGTTTGTAGTTACACGGCGGAATGCATTTTCTTGCCTTCGAATTAAAATTGCTATGATACCAGCACATACCTTCTTTGACAGCTTGATACCGACCGTGTGATTTGGACCTGCTGCGACTGCGCGACCTGCTCCGGTTGAAACGCGCCCGACGATAACCGCTGCTGCTGCCGGCGCTCAGTTGTGCGATTTGTTGCGTTAACTCGCTCTGGATGCGCGCCGTGATGGATTGTTCCATTCTCTTCAGCATATCTTCGAAAGAGCTTGTGCTCGCTACCTGCTTAAAGAAAGGGTTAGGAGTAGCATCAAGTATTTGGTCAGCAAGAACAGCGATGTCGTCCAGCGAAGCAGTAATTTGCGAAGCGATAATGGCCTGCACGTGCGTAGGTAGGCGACACGACCAAAGACTACGGAGAAAATCGTCGCTGACGCTGTCGCCAGCCAATCCTCGAAGGTGACGGAGGAATTGGCTTGGCTTCCGATCGCCCAACTCTTCGTGCTGCAGCAACTGTCGTCTTTTGTTTTCTTTTGACATTGACAGCCTGTTTATCAATTCTTTTTTTAATTTTTCGTATTTATTTTGTTCCGGGGGCTTCGTAATTATGTCTCGAACTTCCTTTGCGGTTTTAGGGTCTAATTCACGAATTACCTGGAAGTATTTTGTAGGATCGGCTTTTACGCCCGATATTGCGAACTGCGCCTCGACCTGGGCAAACCATACCTCGGCGTCGTCCGCCCAGAACGGCGGCAATCTTACTGCAACTCGGTCGACAGACCCTGTAGTCTCTTGTGCCGGGCCGGCGGCTCCTTGCATCGTATCTTCAAACTCGTTATCCGACATAATTATTAATCGTCGCGGGTCACCAATTTGGTGCTGCTATGCGCCTGTTAACTACTATAAATTATAATGCGACTCTTCATAAATCGGTTTACTAAACGAGAAAGAAATATACAATAAAATTAGAAATATCAAATAGCAAACGGCCGCGTCGAGAGACAAAATGTGTAGTTCTTGACGGCTCTGTTTTTCACGTTGATATGGCGACGCTAGTGATGCGCGTCGTCGCTAGTGTGGATAGGACCGCCATGTTTTTTTAGCTGTTACCTGAGCATTCGTTAGTTTCGGCAGTGTGCGTCATTAAATATTTGTGTGTTTAAAGTGGAAAAAAGGTGTTTCTTGTCCAAATTTTCTGAAAACGAAAGGTAAATACGAACTATTATATATTAACAGTTAAACTTATCTCGAAATAGCCGACATTGTGGTTATATTTAATGAGCTGCATCGCTTGAAAGGTTATGTAGTGAACAATTTTCGTTCCGTTGTGCGACGAATTACTTGAATGATTTTTTCCAGTGTGACACATTCCAGTGTGATTTCCGTTGTGCAACGGTGACAAAAATTTGGTCCTTACCCGTTTACGTATGGTTAATAGTGTATACATATTTTTGAACTTTATGTTGTTTCTAAGTCTATGGTTTAATAGATGAGGACATATTATTGCAACTGTTGTATACATAGTTATCTCTCAAACTATGTATACTTATTTATGTATATTTTTATGTACCCGAATTTATGACCATTTAGATGACTATGCTTTTTGTCACTCTGTGGTGTATACATATCTTTGACCTTGACTGTACCTACCTAGTTTGTGTATCAGAGTCTGTATAGCTACGTTAAAATAGTTAAAGCTATGAGCCTATGAGTTTGTAATCTAATAAAAAAATAACTTTATTTATAATTTGGATCACATATAGCTCACGATTTTTAATCACGATCGCTATAAAGGCATATCAGAATTAAATAAATGAACGGGTATGAGTACGAATACGAGTTAAATTTTATTGGTAGGTAATGTCGACTCCATAGCTCGCTAACATCTTACCGTGCTATGAAAACTGCGATGCTTAGTATGACTATGGCATGGTTATATTACTATAATATAATAAATATATATAATATTTACTCGTGTACATGAGACCTTGAGCCGTCCTTAATACTTTTTTTTTCACAGGCAATAGGCAAGGGCAGGCTCCAAAAACTTTCTATTGAAAAATATCGTTAACTGTAGGGTTGTGCCAAAGAAAAGATCATTAATAAAAATAATAATTTTGTTACAAAATAATCAACAAACAATCAATACTTATAACATAGTTTGAGTGGCAAATACCAATTCGAATATGTAATGTTTTAAGTATTTCAAGGACAAAACTACTTTTACTCTTCTGTACATTTATAAAACCCAACCAGTGACAGACCTAAACCCAGGAAAAAATGTGTAACTCAAGTTTCCAAAACACTGCCTAGTATTGCCTACTACGTTATTATGATGAAATCTTGTCGTTTTCTTGGAAATATTAAATTTACGGAAAATAGACAGTCTTAACTTACCCTGGGACGTTACTACTTCTCAAAAACACCTTTTTTGTAGATCAAAATTCAAAAGTTGCGAGACTTTCCCTCCAACTTATGATGCACAACTGGCAAAGCAACACTGAGTTACAAATGTAAAAAAAAAGTGTTCCCGGAATAATGAAAATATCTACCAAATGGTAAAAAAAACAAATGCCAGATATCGTAGTTAAAACAAAATAAAAAAAATAAGATAGGCCTCCAACAAGATGGAGTGACGACCTTGTAATGATCGCGGGAACGCGGTGGATGCGAAAAGCACAGGACCGGTCTGAGTGGAGGGTCTTGGGGGAGGCCTATTTCCAGCAGTGGACGTCTTTCGGCTGACATGATGATGATGATGAAGCAAAATTGAGCTTATTTGGCAAAGTTGCAGCCTTTTACGGTTCTAATTCAAATTTAACGTAGTCGACGGAGCTCCGCTGCATAGCTTCGGGCCTGCTGAACCAACATAACGTACACCTACCTCATGTTTTCAAAGATGTCCATCCAACCACTTCCGTAACCAATTATACAATATTTGATGTGTCTATTTGGCCTTGTGTCTCTTTGAGATTGAGTCCCGTTGCAACTGTGTCTCCTTGAAACTAAAGCGTAAAAACCATATAGTTTTTAACCTGTTATCGAATTGTCGGTCTATTCCCACTAGTTCCATTATTTAACGGACTTCAGATAATGGAACTAGTGGGATTGTTTTATTCCCGGGAATAGACCGAATTGTCAACGTTGTGATAGGATCTTATTTACTTGACAGTAATGGCGCAGAGATAGAAACAACAATCGGTCAAATTAGATTTGGACTTCACCGCCTAGAATAGAGGCGCAGCACATATGCATTTCCGCGCTCTTGATGATTTAGCATATAAATATTGTATCGTTTTGTAAGCTAATCTAGTAAAATCTTGACCTCTTTTCTTTGTAATTTTTCTTAATGACGTTGTCTCACAATTCAGGTCCTCGAGTTGTTTACTTTATGCTGATGATAAGAAAATCTTTAAAGTCATTAAGTCTATTAATGACTGTATTGACATGCAAGACGACCTCGATAGATTGTGCCAATATTGTAAGAAAAACTTTTTATATATGAATGTCGAGAAATGTAGTTTGATCACCTTTTCAAGGAAGATACAAATAATACATACAAACATACCTTCACGCCTTCATTCCCAGAGTGGGGTAGGCAGAGCTACAGAATTACCAACAACTCTAAAAAGTTGTTGATAACAACAAACAAATAATAAAATATAATTATCTCCTTAATGATGGATCGGTTCAGAGGACATCTACTGTAAAGGATTTAGGAGTATACTTAGATAGCAAACTTCTTTTTGTCAGTCATATTGATAACATAACAAATAGAGCCTTTCGTCTCTTAGGTTTTGTCTTAAGGATTGGAAAGGAATTTCAGAATGTCAGTACTGTTTTGACTCTTTTCAGCTCTCTGGTGCGGCCAATTTTAGAATACTCATCAAGCGTTTGGAACCCTCAGTATAAAATACATATAAGTCATCAGTAGGTTAGGAGGACTGTTAATATTATGTTTGTCATGTCTACCGTGAGCACTGTTTGTCGATGATCAATTGTACTTGATAATAGTTTCTAAGAATTATGTTTGTGACTGTTTGTGTTCCTATAAATAAATAAATAAACTCTATAGAAAAAGTGCAAAATAAACTGTTAAAACACCTGAAATACAGATGTAGTGCATAATTGTTTTCCTTCGTATTTTCACGGAAACGTACGAACGTGTATTGCTATTTCAGTCGGTCACAGTACAAAAAGTACTGAGGTTGACTGAAGTAGCATGACAAATACGAACGTTTCCGAGAAAATACGAAGGAAAACAATTATGCACTACATCTCTGTGCCTCCTGTGACAAGTGATACAACTCGAGTTATAGGAGTTTTCGTTTTTTTTCATGAAACACCTTAAAAAAAAATAACGCGTCGTTTGCTCCAACTCCCGTGTTCCTAGGCCTTCTAGTTTCCAAGATACTTTCGTGTAAAATGATACAATTGACCCTTTTTTTCTGATTTTCAGTGTTTAATTCTATTTCTCTAGTTAAAACACGTCAAAAAACCATAAGAATATTTTTTTCTCGTGCCAGATGATATATCTAAAAATGTATCATAATTCATAAATCACGGTTCTTATACCTTTAAAATTTTCTGTGTCTTTTGATATAACTTGAGTTATATCATTTATCACCAGAGTTTTGCGTATTTCGAAAGTTACAACTTGAGTTAGATCAAAAATTTAACCTGTTTTTGCTTCTTTTGGTTTGTGTTAATTGATACAACTCGATTTATATCAAATGTTTTCAAATATTTCCTAATCTTTGCAAATGTATAAGTCAGTTGTATCAAAAATGTGAGAATATTACGACCATTTAGAACTTGTAAAGTTTGGTGCATACTGATACAATTACTATAAAATAATAAAATAAATATCAGGGGAGAATCTCACACCAATTGGCCTAGTCCCAAACTAAGCTCTAGGCTTGTACTTTGATTATAGTATTTATATCGTTGTCTAGTACAACGATATAAATACAAAAATAGAAAAATATAAACATATTGTACATATTTTTATATTAATTGTATTGTTCTGGTTTATCTGTTGTACAATAAAGTTTTTACATACATATATACATACAAATCTTAAAAATATATCTAAACAAATTTATTGATACTTACCATAGAACCGTGTCATAATACAGTGTAATATTTAAATCGTCAGGTCTACTAATATTACCTTGTGACTGAGTTTCTAAAGGTTGAGAATAAAATGGTTTATCTCTAATAGTTACGCAAAAGAGACCTATAATAAAAATTCGGTATCGAGATACAGCCGTTTTTAGGTAAAAAATATATTTATTACATCCTAGTATGTTTTCTTATAAAAACCCTAATTGTTAGAACTTAGTATAATGCAGTGTATTAAGCACATTTTAAACAAATTAACTGGAGTATTCGTATGTTTTAAAAAAAACAATGTATTTGGATGTTTTATATAGAACTAATAATAATATTTGCTATCCTCCTTTCGATCGTAATTTTACGAAAGTGACCATTTCTTTAGCCAATTTATACCGATTACAATATTCAATTCTTACATTCATATATCCCAATCAATCCCAATGGGGTAGGCAAAGACTACGGAACGCCGGGTGCACCGATCTAAACATACAACTTCCGCTTCCTCTACATTCATCAATCTCTTCATGCACGTACGTCAGTTTCGGGTGCTTTTTATTTGGCCCTTATTCAGAACATCGCGAATCTGATCACCGTACGTCCGTGTAGGACGTCCCCTACCGACATATCCGCTCACTCTTGCTCGCCATATATCTTTCGTAACCCTTCTTTCATCCATCCTTTCTAAATTACCAAACCATCTTAGCATACCCTTTTCGATTTTAGTCACTACATCTTCTTTCAATCCACATCGTTCTCGGATCTCGCTATTTCTTTCTCTATCTATCATCCTAACACCACACATACTTCTTAGAGCTCTAATTTCAACTGCATTACTCCGGCTTGCGTTCTTCTTCTGCCATACCCAAGATTCACTACCATACATTAATTGAATTCTTGTATTTTTATAAAAAGTGCTATATGCTATTACCTTAGTTGTCTCATGCTAATTACAAATACTAGATTGTAGTATTTATATGGAAAGAGCTATATGCTGATTGTTATAAGTAAAACACTCATTTAAATAAATTTTATTTTATCGAAAGTTATAAGAACATCACTTTGCAAAAACTACCAAACATGAGGTAGAACGAAAAACAAAAAATTCTGAAAGCAACTATCTGCCTAGTCGTTTTAAGCAGATTACATAAATGTGCTCACTTGATAAGTACATTTGTTTATTGTATAATCCGACTAATTGACGATTGGCTGTGTTCTGCAGATTAAAAGTATCGTCTTTTAACGGACAAAATAGACTAAATCAAGTACTTTGGCTGCGTTCGACATTATAGAACGCACATTTCGTTATTGGCGGTTTTATACATAATTGTATAAGTTAGTGAATTGACGTGCTAAAATAGGTCGCTTTCAACATAACATAGTTTAAAAAATCTAGTTTTCGATGGCATAGCTAACTCATGTTCCGAAAAAATGAGTCTGGTCTCTTTCTTCATAGCTATGGTCACCCTGTCATCGAGGGTGGGAGCACACGCTCGCTGTGGCCTGAACCGACGCGTAAGCATGATTTCTATTGTAGGTAACTTAATGTTAATATCCTTTTATGGCTGTGATACAATAATTATGATCTACATGTGTATGGAACTAGTTATTTGTGTAAAATATTTGTGTAAAAACGGTAAAAATCTCGCGACGGAAAGCAATAGTTATTTACCAACCAACATGTTTTATTTTGTGAAGTGGCAGGTTAGTAAATGCTACCGTTCTGTGGTGACTTAAATTATTGTATCAAATTCAGTAAGATGAAATTCAGGTGGACCATGCGCTATGTCATTTAACTACCTATTCGTACTTTCTACTTCGACTGACGGCGAGCTTAATTTAACTTTCTTCATATCTTACCTACCTGAGATTTAGTTATCATTATTTTCATGTTTTGTAGGTGATTAGATTATGCTGATGATAAAGAATTGTTATTTGTTTTTTTGTGTAGGTGCCTATTTAGTTTTTGTTTTAGATGGCAATATGCACTGGTTAATTTACCTCCTGTATTGTTGCAACATCGTAATTTTGCTTTGAAATGAAGGAGTATAAGTTAATTTGTTTCCTCAGTGATTTAATTTCATGTTTAGTTCCTTTATTCCTTATATTTAAAAAAACAAAATTATCATAATTGCAATCGTTTATAATCATGATCAATTATTTGTATTATTTGACACATGTTTTTTCGTTACTAGACCTAAGAATAACTCGATATGTAACATTAGTCACGGTTTAAATTACGATTATTTTTTGTGACTAATGATGCAACTCACTAAAATCTTTCATATTATGTCCGTTCGTCTTCAGAAAGATTACTTATTCAATTCCCTACAACTTGTGTATAAAGGTTAGACCTCTAACTCAAGAAATAAAAGAAAAATTAAGCTTTAAAAAAAAAGTTGTATCAGTCCTCACCAGAGCTCCTTGATTACACTTTTTTGTGTTAAATAATACAATTCGAGTTGTATCATCATACACGAGTTAAATAGATTAATCTGAAATGTAAAATGATACATTTCGGACGTTTCTTCAAATATCTTAAAATCTATAACTAGTATCATTATTTTTGTCAAACCAGTTAATAAAGTGATATTACATGTTATAAAAATCGAAAGCAATGTTCAAAAAAACGTATTCGTTTAAGAGCAGTATTTTTTTAAACTTGTTTTTGCTCTCCTGTAAAATCGTGTTTTTCGAGTTGTATCACTTGTCACAGGAGGCACAGATCTGTACAAAGCTTCCCAATCTAGTAACCATTTTAATTTGGACACTGATGTTTCACTGGAAAACCGGCGCACATTACGAGATCAAATTTTCTTATTTAAACTGATTTCTAATAAAATTTACTCCCCATATCTTGTAAGTAGATTAACATTCAAAGCACCTCGCACCAATACACGACAAATAAATAATATTTTTCATGTTTCTTTCACTCGGACTAAATACGCTAGCAACTCTTTCATCAACAGAGCTTGTAAACTGTATAACGACCGTTTTTATGATGCTGATATATTTGCCTCATCAATCCTCAGGTTTAAGACCACCATCAGCCGTCTTAGCGCGTAGCCTGTTTTTTGTATTCGTATTTTTTTCTTTTCTTTTGCATCTTTTGTTCCTTTCATAATATTTTTGTATAACGCCAACTAAAAACTAAACTACACGTAAACTGTGTACCCACGTGTTATTTGTATTTTTAACTTGTGGTAACTTTAGTGGTTGATGTTGTAATATATTTTCTAGCTATAAGTTATATTGTACCGTTTGTTACCCTAATAAACATTAAAACAAAATAAAAAAATGCCGATTTAAATGCCCTTTATTGAATAATTAACAACAGTAAGCCTAAACAATGCTTTGCATATAAACCACAGTAAAAAAAATAGTTGCAAGCATGATTAGAAGGAATCGATCATCACATTAACGCTGGCTGCGAGCCCGGTTTAGTTCGGCCGCTACCAACAGCAGCAGAATGTTGCACCTGCAAAAAGGTGAACTTGTTTATACACAATATGTACCGTGTTGATTCTTACTTACATAGTAACCTATTTTTGGTTAAAACAGCTCTTTTATCGAAAAAAGTTTTGAGTAAACATTTTCCAAATCGTTCTCTAATTAGCGCCCTCATTTCTTCCAAACTTATTTTTGCCAAGCTATACAGTACGTCTAACCATGGGTAGGTATTTATAGTTTTTGGTTGTCGATCTCTGTCACACCTGCTATGTCAATCTTGACTTTCATTTACCTTTGAGTTGTCAAACTAGAACAGTGCAATAGCTCTTAGAAGATGCTTCTGGTTCGTACTTAATTATCACTCGCGTGAGGCTGACGTTTGCCAAAAATATGATTGCCAAATGTATCGTTTCCCAACTTTTTCATTTGCCAACCCTATTTTATATATTTTTTTCAGGATTTATTCCAGTACCATCGTGCAGAACCGTATCTATAGGTAAGGTAAAGTTAGTTTTTATAAAATCTTGAAATATAAAAAAATAGGGGGTAAGAGTACAGAAAACAAAGCGGGTTGGCAAATGAATCGGTTGGGAAACGATTTGGCAAACACATTTCGCCGAAACAAAGGTAACCCCTCGCTCTCATACTCTTTTATTAAGAGCGAGTTAGGGAGAAGTACAAACCCGAAGCACCCACTAAGTACTCGCAGACTGTTGTTGTTAAAAACATGGCCAATCCCGCTAGTCGACCCTGACACGAACAACTTACCGCTATCTATTTTGGTAGGGTAGTTGGGGTTTAAACTTTCAGTTATATTTTTAAATAAGGTAGCAACAATTATCTTAACATAACCCTAAAGCCAGTCATCAAAAAAAAAAGTGTTATTTTTTTGGAAATTTGATCCCATTTTGCTGTTCCGATCTGATTCGATGTGCGTTAAAAAATATTTTTTCACTTCTCATGCTCGTAAAGTCCTTCTTTATGCTGGGCATAGGCTGCATAAAATCGCATTTTATGCTCTAGTGCATAAAGTAATTTCTTCTTTTAAGACTAAGGCAATAAGGCCTTACAGCCACATACACAATACACCTTCATTTAATTGATATATTTTTATGAGATTTAGGTTATATCTTATTTTAATTACGACATATGTAATACTATCTAAATACTTTAAGATTAATACGGGCGTGCATTTACGTAAAAAAATTATAAGTAACGCAAATATTTATTAAGCATTTTTTGGCATTAAGGCTCAAACCATATAGTGTCCATAATCAAACAACACATAGTTGAAAATTTAAAAAAAAAATAAGAAAAATTGTGTAGCGGGAAGCTAATTATTCGTCAAACAAAATTAAAAACTAACTAATTTTGTTGTGTTGCGGTTGAAAATTCAATAAATTATTCGTAAGTAATTGAACAATGTCTTCAAGTAGTGATAGTGACGATCAAAAAATGATTTCGCTCGAGACTTTAATGGACAGAAGTGCGAAAAATGTAATTGAGCAGATATTGCCGCCTAAATCGAAGAAAATCTATCTCAGCACATACGAAAGTTTTATGATTTGGAGGAACCAAAAGAGCGTAAACACGTTTGCGGAGTGTATTTTTTTAAGCTAATTTGACGAACTGTCGAAGAAATTACATTTTATGCGTGATAGAACATATTAATTACAATTATAAAACATAATTAAATTTTCATGTATATGCTTAATCGTTGTTTTATTTCCTTGCAATCGAAGTGAAAAGCAGAGTGTAAAACTCGAGCATAAAACCCATTTTACCCTCGACGTGACCATCCACCCTCGCCGTACCGGCTCGGGTGGCTATATGCACGTCTCGGGTAAAATGGTACGTTTTATGCACTTGTTGTACAATCTACTATAGTAACTTAACTAATTATGATGGACTAAGAAAAATGTTTTCATAAATAATACCAGATGGTTTCTCAGATAGTTTCCCTGTATCTCCCTAAGGAATGGTCTCGGATTTACCATTCCCGAGATACCGTCCCAGTAAAAAAACTGTTTTGTAACTAGTAAGAGTATAACAGCCGTTTGACAAAACAGTAACTGATCCTGGCTGTGATGCCCGCCTCAAGGTGCGTCAGGTTTCAGTTGTGACATCACTTGAGACGGACATCTCACTTCACCTCAAGTTATTAATACATATAGCTGTTAAACTGTACCGCGAGCGTATCGTCGAGGGTTGAATGTGCGAACAACAACGTAAGCATCACGGGTGATTGTTGGCCATGATAATAGCGCAACCGAGGTCGGTGAGCTGCATGTGCTCGGCGCCGCCGTCCTGCAGGCGGTGCGCGCACGCCGCCAGCTTCTCGCTCACGGCGCACTTCTGCCGGTTGGTGAGGTGCCCCGCGCCCACCACTCCCGCCGACGCCTGCTCCAAAAGCTGCGACGCCGAATACGCCTCCATCAGGAAGCTGCAAACGTCAGCATAATACATACATATGAAATACGAGGGGACGCCCGCGACCGTACATAGAATCAGTTTCCACCGGTCAGAAATAGCTACTCCCCTATTTTAACCCCTTAGAGGATGAATTTCCAAAAATCCTTTCTTAGTGCACCCTTACGATGTCCAAGGAATTTCCTCTAAACAAGTCCCTATGTACAGCATTTTCGGCTGTGCGCGATCAGTCAGCCAATCGGTTTTCCGGCTGTTGCGGCTTTGGTGAAATACATAATCATGAAAATTTATTCAAAAAGTACATAACAACTAATTGTATTGTTACGCCGATGGGATAAGGAATCTAATTTACAATCGTGCATTTTTGTGCTTTAGAATCGTTTTCATTTGGCAGAAATATCGTTTCAGTCCGTTTTAGAGGTAACTCACACATACATCACATACCAGATCATCAAAAATTGTCCTTGTCTTTAACTACACTCGGGAGCAAAGACAGGAATATTCGTGCATTTCTATCAGTTACCTACCCCCATGTACGTAACATTTGGTGTCAGAAGTGGGATAAATGCCAGTAACCACCAAAATAAGAGCAGGAGGTAGCTGAGGACTCTGCGGCAGCTGCCAGCACGTCTACCGCTACTGCCCCGGTTACTACAACAGCGTTACCTAAATGTGCGAACCCACCGCAGCGTAAAATACTGTGTCGTTGCGTAAACAAAAGATGGGATCATAGCAACAACATGGCGCCGTTTTTAACAAACCGTAATATACGCACCGTGAAACCGCCGTGCGGTCACACCTTAAGCCGGGAATTCTCGCAATCTTTATCCTGTTGAAAGGACAATCGTACAACGGAACAATCCAGAGTCCAAAAGGCTCAACTATCAATCTATGGCTCAAGAGGAACATTTTTGAGACCAAGAGGAACGTTTTAAATCCCAAGGGGAAGAATAGAGGGTTTATTTGGCGTGGTCAAAAGAAATTTCAATAGGAACAGTGTATAATTCTCCGAGAAGTACGAGAGGCCACTTCGGAATGTAATAAGGAGATGAAGGAGGTTCAAGAAAAACAGGATGAGTTGAAGGGAAAAGTTGAGGACAGCGAAAATCGCCTCCATACCAAAAGAAACGAAGTGAAATATGGATGAAGTGTGGTCAATGGTACTTGGGGACCTGAGACGTCTATCACAGTAGCTGGAAGATTCAAAGTACTTCCATTTGATGAAACTTCATCATGGACATCATGGACATCTACAAACTCTAGTTTGAGTCGGTTTCTCAGGCAAATGCACACTGGTTTCTCGTTCATACTAAGGTGCGCCAAAAATACTAAATGCTCAGTGTACCTAAGATTTAAAAGTAAAAGTAAGTATTTTAGTTTAACCCTTAAATGCATGATTATTTTTTTTCGTCAAAAAAAATATGTTTGATGCATATTAGCGTAATAAATACGAGAAAAAAAAACAAAAAAAAACCATAGCAATTTTTTAATGTCAAAATGGCAATAATTAATTAATGAGGATGTAGCCTACACTATGCATTCCCTGCAAATTGTGTTACTTCGTAGGTACACTCGGCTTATTAATACTTAGTTCCGAAAACAATAATGATTTTGAATCTGAATCAAAACATTTTTCGAAATGTGTTGCTGTAATCAAATTAAGTAGATACTTATGTTTAAGGTGATCCAGGGCTATTATAGCTGTAGTGTTTATCTTCTTTCTCGTAGTTTTTGTGGAAGGTTACAACCTAAGTGAGGATTTTTTTTAATTCTGCTTTCTTCACATGTATGTATGTCACTGTTTACAAAAAGCCATGGGAAAGAGTGTAACTAAACAATACAGCTACGATAGGCCCGTTTTTTACGATTCTATATAACTTGTTATGATGAAAGAGGGTAGGGAATTAAAACACTAGTATCAACCTAGACCTAACTATTATATTATTATGTTATTAATTATTATCGTGCAAATTATCTAATCTCGTGTTCTTTGACAAGTAACTGTAAGTACATTAAAGAATTATAATATTTACAAAATACAAAGTAATTTACATTAAAAATGATAGTTTCTAAAGCAGTTGTTTCTTTTGTTGTAACACAGTGATACGTGACATTTCTCACAGGTAGTTTGAGTGAACCCCGTGCATTCTGGCATTTTACACGTTTTACTTATTTCGCCAAAAGATGGCCAGTGGCCTAACTGATCGAGACGTATTTCTTTCGGTGGTGCTACTTGCGATCTGTTTCTCTTGATGTCTAGTTGATCTTGCATACTATAGTAGCCCTCAACCAAAGTGACGACCGGGGCCATAAAACCCTTGAGCTCGCGTTATCAGTTATCCATTGTGTTGCTTTGTTGACTTTTATGGCCTCAGTCGTCTCTTCGTTTGAGGGCTACTATACTCGTCCCTGGTCTGCCTCTCTTACCGAGTTGACATAAGGTCTCGGCAACTTCGAGCCGAAACGTGCCAAGAGTGCACAAATTTTCACTTGATTTCTGTGACATGACATTTTTGTACACAATCCACGAGTTTATCATTGCTAAATCAATAAAGTGGTGAAACAATCTCATGTACCACTTTCTACTTTTTATTGGGATATGATAGCGTCCTATATAGCTATCTAAAAGGTCAACTCCACCCATGTGGGTGTTGTAGTCAATGACAATTTTAGGGCAGTCAATTTGAACATTTTGTTTTATTAATTTATCAAATCGTGTAATTTTTGTTAAAGGTTCAACTCCTACGTAAGTTGATAGTAACGTTACAGTTTTATTATTTTTCCATACCGTGACTGATATATCCGTCCCATCGTAATTGGCCATGTGCTCTTCATAAGTACCTCTAGGCACAGTCTTTTTCATATAGGTTTTTTGATCGGGCAACTTATTGTTAGGCAGCCTGTTTTGTTTCACAGTGCCCACGCAGTAAATCTTTTGCTTCTCTAAATAAGCTGCTAATGGTATTGATGTGTAATAATTGTCAAAGTATAAAATGTGATTAACATTGCGAGGTACTTTTCTTATCAACCTAACTACAACATTACCAACTACACCTAAGTCTGGCTCATTCGACTCTCGTGAAATATTGTTATCACCTGCATATACTTCAAACTTATGTGCATAATAATAGCAAAGTACTGTGAGTGCATAGTGTAGGCTAGATCCTACACGAGTAAAAATGCAAATATTGCCTACTTATACATTGAGAACATTACTCAGTTTAAGAAACGTGCAATATTATGACATGTGTTAACGTATTCGAATAAAAAATAAATACTTACTTCATGAAAACAGTCAAACACACTAAAAGAAAACCTTCAATTTTTTATATTCTTTCAATTGCCGCCATCTCGTTCATAAACACGTATAACTTTTTTTTAATACAGGTTCGCCAACATACGAACAATAAATATGAAAAAAGGTTAGTTTTCTTTGCGGAATCATTCTTAAGAACAAAATAAATATTCCTATTTTTCGACAAATTTTGATTTCTTTGTTATGTAGGATGCATCCTACACCATGCATTTAAGGGTTAAATAACACATTTTATTAAAAAAAAGATAATTAGATGATTTAAATCATTTACATTGATAATAAATAACATAAAAAATATCTTAAAAACTAAGTAGCTCCAAAGTAGCTTTTGATAGAAGACATTTCTTCTTTTTAGGCAACTTTCTGAGCCCCGTTATTAATGGATCAGAGCTCAGAAGAAGCCTGTTTAAGAGGTCTACATTATTTACATTCCTGGACATCTTTCGGGTGTGTCGTAATCGGAACATTTTAATATCTTTGTTTCTGGCTTCCGCTGCTTCTTCCGATAGCTCTATGACGGCGGAGCCATGCACTAAAACCTTGTGGACAAAAGCTGGCAGGTAATACCACGGGTAAGTTTGGATAATTTGCCTGGCAGTTTCCATGGCAAATTGCCCAAATTTAGCTGCGTTAATGTTATAGCCAGAACCCAAAGCCTGCAGAATGGTGGCACAACGTTCTAGCAAGTTTCTGTCGATTCCTGTAACTTCGGAAGAAGTTCCAGGATTGTCGAAAAACTTTCTAGCCGTATTACCATCATTTGAGGTCCCACTTCCTCCGGCCTTAGGCTTATCTACTATCAAACCCATTTTTTCCCTAAGTTGGGATTGAATATGTTTTTTTCTCTCTGCTACTTGGTCTTATTGACTTTGCCGCCACAACTCAGAAATCCTTGTGCAGATATATTTTGTTCGTATAAACAACTTATCAAAATTAATGTTTTCGCTGTCTTCCAATGACTGAGAGTCACGTATTTCCTTAAATACATGTTGGATTCGGTCAGTTAGGTTCAACTTCTTGCCACCATATTTATCCCAAATATTGAAGACAAACCTGCGTGCAAACACACATTGATGGCTCCCCCCTTTAATAAACATAAGAATATAATTAATTAACACAAAAATAAAATAATCTTGTGCAAAATTCAACAACAACATAAAGTATAAAATTCGTAGCATTACGCTACAAAAAGTACACCTTGGCGTAGCCCCGTGATTACTTAAAATAATGGAAGGCTCTGGATTAAATTAGACTGGATTTAGTAAAGGAAGTCTTATATCTAACTAATCAAGATAGATTTAAGGTTAGACAACTGTCGACAAAGTACTAAAAGTCGACTAGCATTCCAAATAAACTAAATATATTTACGAAAATATCTTAATAATGTAGCAGCCAATTTAACACATTAAAACTCAATATTTAAAATAAATTAATACGTTAAATAATCATACATACCTTGTTTCTGAATATCCATTACAAAAACAAATCACAACAAAGAAAATTTCCGGTAATATAGGGCAAAACAACGAGCTGTAATTGCGTGAGTCACTGATAGCACGAGTCGCGGGAAGAAATAGCCCACCTTTCGATAACAATATCGGAATGAGGGTAATTAGCAAAATGGATATTTTTATATTTTCCGATTGCTTGGACATAGTAGACGTCAGAATAATTAGTAATGTCAATAAATTAGACATATTTATTTTTAATTTTTGTCATATGATAGAAACCAGTGTGAAATGGCTGGAACCGCAAAAAAGTTGTTTTATTTTCAATCAAAAAAAATGATTTGATTTTTCCACCACCCATATAACCGATGTATAAATGTACGTATGTAGTATATGTTAGTTAAAACGATTTATTCGCATATACTACGGTTACTTTATGCATTAAGCAATACAAAAGAACTGGTGATCCGTTTAAGTGGATAACGGGCATCGTGTTTTCGTAAGAAAGAATTAGTGAAGTGAAGAAACAACTATACCATAATTCTTTTCACAAAAGAATATCTAATGTATCCTAAGACGGTTTTCCTGTATCTCCTATACTTCAGGATTTCCATAATATACTGAAAACCACTCAAAAATACCCTGTTTAAAAAAACACGTTAAAAATATTGTTTGTTTGATATTATATTATCAATGTTATCATCTTAACACAATACCTATAATTATTTAAGCCCTTATAATATAACGGATTAACACGTGCCTTTTTGATACATTTTGTATGTCGTTAAAACATCTTGTATGTTGAGGAAATTCGCTAAAAAGGCATAACCCAATGACAATTTATACGTATAAACTATTTTCTGATGTTGCATACAATCCCGGAATCCCGGAATTTCATTAATAAAAAATATAATTTTTGAGAAGCCGACTCCATACTTGCTTAGCTTTTTCCGGGATTTTGTTAGTTGTAGGTATAATAGCTCCCGATTTTCCGAACCCTAGTAATAAATAACTGAGAACACTTTTCGCATTTGTTTTTTTACGCATATCGGTCCTTTTTACTTAAAGAATGTTAAGTATGGAGACAACTACAAATCGAACAGAGTCTTGAGAACCACATTGCTAATAATGAAGAAACATACATAGGTATGTACGTGTACCTATGCCTGAATTTCATAGGCCATAATGTGTTAATTTCATCGTAAACTGTGATTATCACAGAAGCCGTTAGGTTACATTTATTTTATTACAATTGTGATAAATCTACAATTCTCGATAAAATACGATACCTTTAAGACGAATAATTATAGCATAATGAAACAGTGGCATAATTAGATCAAGCAATAAAACACAACATTAACTTTTAAATGTATTTACAATAATGAAAAGTGAAGAAAGATAACATAGCGTACACTTTTACGACAATAAATGTTCGAAATTGACATTGTCGAACAAGTTAACCCTTTTGGCACATTTTAAGCTTCTTTCACCCCGTAATTGCTAAAAATGGCAATGAAATTTCATGTGCTCTGCCTACTCCTTGAGGGAATACAGGCGTGAAAGGTATGTATGTATGTAATTGAAGTAGTCTCCATACAAATTAATAGTCATTAAGCTAAAGAAAATTCTACTTTGGTTTTGCCCTACTAAATGTATGGAAAACGTTTTCTTTGATTTGTGAGTGTTCTAGTACTCTAACCTCAGTTGGTCTCAAAGAATGTTTTAATCCTTATGAGAAATGGGATCGATTGGCATTAAAAAAAAAATTACTCATTTCTGTCAATTTTTTCGCTGACTGTACCTTTTATCAAAAATCTGTGAATGTCGATTGTAATCACTCAAAAAATTGGGTGAGGTCTCCTAAGATCATTTTCGCGTGGCAGCAAGGGTTCTGGTAGCTGCCCTTAATGCCCCATCTCAACTTTCCACCCTGTATGTGAAGTAAGGGCTTAAGTATTTTTTTACTAAACAACACTGTGTGATGTCATTTGACCCGGTTTCTTTTCGTATTCGAGAATTATCATTCAGAATTTTACTTTAAAAATGTATACACCGCGTTTTTTTTTATAACCTATAGCCGGAGACTGTCGGGTCATGGCGGAAAACTGAAGGAGTGTGCTCGTAACGAGCTAGTCAGCCGCGTGCGAGTGGCGGAGCTATTTTGGCCACCGGAACCCCCTTGTAGTCCCGTCTTTTTTTTTTGTTCTTCCTCCACTTGGAAACGCTTCTAAAGCACCAAAATCCACAATTAAAAATTAGACACCTTATCCCATGAGCATTATTAGTTCCGTAATATCTCGCAAGACGGTCAACGTGGGCAACCTTGCAGGGACTTCTTTGGTTCCGCTGTATTCGATTCGTAACGTCGATGATCTTAGTGACTACTTTGTACGGCCCTTCCCAATTCGACGACAGTTTTATGAATTTTCCTTTTCTTCGCATTTATACAGCCACAATAATGAACCTTCCTCAAACCGCACATGGTTAGATTTTCGGTCATATTGTGTTTTCATCTTCGCGCTGTCTAGAAGCCCATGTTCACAGACGTTACTGTGAATATCGTCTACCCGGTTTCGCAAATCACTTGCATACTCTGTGATCTATTTTAGCGAATCTAAAGGACGTCCAGTTAAAAGGTCGAAACGAAGTTCTCTTCTGAAGTTCACGTAATCTGGCGTGACAGCCGTACTTTCGTGAGTTGCCGACCTATATGACATGAGAATTAGGGGAATTTGCCTATCCGAATCTTTTTGGCGGCTTTCAACAAGCCAAATGTCTTTCCAGCGTCTGGTTGACTCCCTGGTTATACCTTATTAACCTTAATAACAGAAGTGACACTCGTGTCGAGAAACGTTTATACCTATGAGTTCAAAATGTATCAATTTTATTTCTAATATCTTACCTCCGTACCTAACTTGATTAGTAGTACATATTTAAAAAGATTAACTACGCAATCCTAATGTGAGTGTGAGAAAGAAGCTTAGTTATCAATATCGTCCGAAATGGAAAGAAAGTTGAAAGTAACTGATTACGTAGGTCACTCAAAAAGTTTTGAGATGCTCGAAATTTCAAAATGGAACGCACTTTGTTATTATAAAGCAAATGTATTTAAAAATAGAACAATTAGCCGAATTTAAAAAGGAGAACGATGTTCTATTCATTTTACTACAACACTTCCCGCGTTTTTCGGTTTAAAATGGAACGCACTTTATGTTTTTAAAAAGCAAATTTAAAAGAACACGATTAGCTGAATTTATAAACGATAACGATCGCGCGTTTTTTGGTTGAAACGATGGAGCTTAACCGCGAACATTTCTGCTATTATTATTAATTGTAAGTACATTTTTAAATGAAAATTAATTTTAAAATGTCATAAATTGTACATTTTTAGAAAGCTTATGAATTTAGCAAACTATTCCTGTCATTTGTACGCGAAGTCTCATACTTTTTTTTTTAGTTTTGCTTTAAAATGTTACAAAATTTGGAAAATAATTACTAGAATTTTCAACTTCAAATCAAAAAATTTGCAAAATTTTGCAAATAAAAATTTGCAAAATTTTGCATTTCTTTGGCATTTTTTATTATTTTACGTAATCAGTAATTCATTGGCTATTTGAAAAATGCTTTTTTTTATTTCTAAATGACGAAGTTTTTACACAATGACTAGTTTTAGGTCGAAAGGCGGGTATTTTTTTTAAATTCTAAAAACGTGAATTACTCGATAACCAATGAGTTTTGACCCCTGGTTGACTGGACTTAAATCGTTACAAATGAGCTGTAGAATAACCCCTTTCAAGGAATACGGCGAATTTCCAGTCACCCTGTATAGGGTGTAAAAAGAGGAGTGGATCGAACGAAGCAGGTCGATAGAGGACTTCTAGATCTATCGAATTCACCCCCACGTATTTTCATCGATTTTTACAAATTTCGGAGATTTTGATCATTTAAATCTGATTTTTGTAATTTTCTCTTATGTCTATATCACAAAAAATCATTAGGCAAAGTTTTTAAACCAATTTGTCCGTTTTTATGTGTAACAAACTTTATGTGATTACTTTAAAAAAATGACTGAAATAAAAAACGGGCAAATTGGTTTAACAACTTCGCTGATTCGTAATGATTCTAATTATGTAAGATACCACTGCAAAACTTATGAAAAAAACCACGAAATTAATGATGTTTCGTGACATAGACATAGGGAAACAAAAATTCAGATTAAAATGATCAATATCTCCGAAATTAGCAAATATCGCTGAAACTATCGACGTCCTCTATCGAGCTGCTTCGTTTGATCCACTCCTCCTTTTACACCCTGTTGATAAGCGTTTCCTCAGTGTAAGACAAGTTTGGTCGACCTTTTCCAGCGAAAACTTCGTGCTAGATAGATATGAAGAACTTCTTAGAGGCTTATAATCAGGGATCGGAAATTCGGATCGATATTTACCTATACTTTCGCACCGGCTTTGTTGTTCAGTTGTATGGAGGCGGACTCAATCATAGAATTCATTACTAAAATTTCTGGGATTTCAAAATAAATAAATTGCACCGGCATTAATTCATAATCAATTATTTATATTAGCTGTTTGAAGTTATTTTTCATGTATAGATTTACCAAATGTTATTTAATTTACCTGTAACTCATTAACCTAACGAATTTATAGGAGCAAAAATGAATGTTTTATCCTACATGTAAAGTAATTATTATATTAACATTTTGTAGAATCCCAGAATCTCGAAACTTATATTATTAAAATAATATTTTTAAGAAGCCGACGCCATGTTTGCCTATCTTTTTCTGGGATTTTGCCAACTTTAGGTAAATATCGATCCGAATTTCCGATCCCTGCTTATAATGTATAGGCGGAATATTCCGTTTATACTAGACAGACTTTCTGTTATATTTGTTCTTTAATAGATTTGATTTTGCTCCCGCGATAACGACGTGTGCTAAGAACAACTTATTGGCATCGTTTACCGATATTGGCACTTGAGTTGAGACGGCCAGTACCTACTTATAAAAAAGATAATTCACTGTCATTGTCATATTAAAAAGAAGATTGTTGGAGACGATTACAAATTTATATATATAGTAAATATTTATTTATTTGTAAATTATCAAAATATAACCGAAACACATCGTCATCGTTTTATTTACGTTTCACGTATCAAGTAGGTATTATTTATTCCACGTGTAAATAGAGTACTTTTGAAGTCATTTGTACATGATTATAATGATTGACGACTAATGATTAATAATTTACAATAAAAATATTTGGGATCACCCTATATGGAGCGTGACGTCAAATTGATGTCATCGGCATGAAAATTACGGGCCCTGATAATAACCCTTGGAACGTCATGTCATACATACGTATTAAAATATCAATCTTAGGTCGCAAATAATAAGTTCCAAATTAAAATAATCTTTAAACTAACGTAGTATTTAGGACAATCGACGGGTTAACTCTTAAGGTACTCGTGCCTCTAACTAGAGCGGTACTCGTACCTTAAGGAGCTTCGTTATGTACTAGTTACATAAATAACCATTATACACCGTGTTTTTTTTTGATTTACGATAACTTTAAGGGAACGTTCTTTACGCCAAATAAAGTTAATTTCCCGAAGACAGACAAATGATAACTGTAACGGTTTTAAAGATATTTAATTTTTAAATTTAATCAGTTAATCACGTTGAACTGGTCTAAAAGGCTCTTCACTGTCTGTGTAGGTCACGCCAACATTGACGTATTTGACACTGACTATGAGTTAACTCTAAAGACCCTTTTAGAATGACCAAAGATACAACACTTAATTACTTTGTTCTAAACAGAAAAAAAAAATTTTTTTTGCAATTTTTAAAATCTAATCTATTACTTAGTTTCTATGGATGTACCTAGTAATATGCCGAATTTATCGTAAATCAAAAAAAACACGGTGTATAAAAGCATCCTATATGTGAATTGGCGTCATAATGACGTCACCGGCACCAAAGTTTCGCTCCCTGTCCATAACCTATGATTTTATTTAAAAACTTACTTTTCAACAAACTGCTCTAGTTCAGAGTAGTTATTGATGGCAAGGTATTCATTGACTAGCTTCTGTGGCACCAAACCTGTCACCTGCAAATAATAATATATTGACATATTAACCCAAGAAAATTAATAAAATCAGGCGAAATAATTCGTGTAGTTTTTTAAATTGGTACAGTTATACCTTGCGGTATCCAGATGAACATACTAAAAGTCCTCAAGGGTGGGGGGGTGCTGAGGATGTAAGGGGGGTTGAAGGTACCTTTTTCAGATTTTTGCTCATATCTCGAATATCTGTACGAATATCATTATGATAACAAGTCACAAAAGACAAAAGTTTCTACATACCATTTTCTACAGAATTTGTTATATATTTATAATACAACTCTATGATCAATACTTTAGGAACTACAGGGTGTTTAAGTTAACATGGATACAAAATAAAGGCACGGTATCGGGAGCTGGAGGATCCGTAGTGGTAATTGGTTCGAGGGATTCGTACATGAACCCAAGCAGGCGAAGCATACTAGACAGCATGAAATACCGGGTTTTCGACCTCCACATTTTAAAGTGCTTTTGTAGCGATAAAAAATTGAAATCAGCACGGTGTCAGGAGCTGGAGGATCTGCGGTGGTAATTGTAGTTGCTGTGTTTGGGGAAGATGTGGATTTAGTAGTTCTTGTAATGGCTCTATCACCACTAGAGATATTCGCTGCTTCGTGGGATGCTCACAAATCATACCTGGACCCTTTTCTAATACGTTTTGGACGGTGCGTTCCAGGGTACAAAGTTCGGGCTGTTGAATTGGGTGGAGAAACCACCGCAACCACAGCCTATACCGACATTCCGTCGCCAGGAGGCACGCCATCCACCATCTACGACATCTCCGGGACGCCGCAGGGGTACAGTCGGTCAAAGTTGCGAGCGACCGCGAGTAGCAGCTACGTCCCATTTCCCAGGCGAGGGTACCTAACCCATAGGGACAGAACCGGGACTGTGGACCCTTAGTTTTTTATTTGAATCAGTCGGACTACACTTTAAGTTTTTTTTTATTATTATTTTTGCACGAGTCTTTGTCTCGTATTTCATAATCACGTCGAATAGTAAACTCTACCTAGTCCAGCCATAAGGTAACTTCTGTTTATTTTTTAATTTCAAAATATACAGGTGTTACAAAAATACCCGTCAAGCCGAAAGGGGGTTAAATGTTGCCTTATAACAAGTCCATTTACAATATTTGAGAACCGTACTCTCACTGTAAGATTTACCGCCAAAAAAAAAAACATTATTCTTTTCATTGATGTGCAAACCCTATTTCAGTAAAATTAAAGAGTAAACTACGCAGAATGTTTATGTACATTTTTACCTAATTCGCGAAACGGTAAAGAGATATAAACAAAATGAACAGAATTCCATTAGATATTACAAGTCGAGTTTTGGAAGATTTTAAACGAAGAGACCTAAACTAACACTTACTTTTTAGTAATGAACGTCAAATTTACAGGAACGGCTCAAAGTGAGCTCCGCCTTGCTCAATGCGCAAACCTCGCTCGTCGGGATATGGCTTGTGTGGCATTTCGCACCATCGTTGGTGTTATTGACGCGAACACCGATCTTACACGCTGCTCCATCTCGAAAACCGCGTTACGTTACAGTTCGCGGGCACGATTTAAATTGCTATCTTCATGGCCTACACATAACATCGTATCGTAATCTGAGTTAGAAAACATCGTCATTTTGGACAAAAATATGGAAAAACACGGAACAATTGTAGAATATCGATAAGAAGATTTGAAATTGACTTTTTTTTTCCGTCTTGGCGTTTTTTGAAGCCAGTACTTTAAGCATAATGACATCATAGTATTGAACCTTTGTGGATGAAAAACAGAAAAACCATTCAAGTTGTCAATTATTAAAATTGGTAGGTAGGCCTCTCTGTTAAATAATCTATGCTAACTCCGGTTCCCTGACGACAGCTTACTAGAGTTGACAATATTTTTGGCTTTGATAATTTATTATATTTTTTACGGGGTATTTTGTAACACGTTGTATAAAAATTAAACGCTTAAATAATGTAATTTTTTAGAAACTAATCATCATTCCACATAGTCGCCGCAATTTCCGATGCGATCTTTTAACATTCAGGGCCGGCATCGATAAAATTACGTACGACTTTTTGCAAATTTCACTTTTTGGAAACGCCTTTAATGGTTAGTCTTTGTTTAGGAAGGAACTTTTTTGTTTAATATTGTGAAGCCTCTCATCTCTGGGTATGTTTAGAGACCAACAACTCAAATCCTTTACTTTACTTTTATTAAATTGTTTTTTTAACTGATTGTTAATGGAAATAAAGTTTATGCTGTAGTTAAAATGCCTACAAAAGAAGAATCGGCACCATCACTTAGCCCTATACGTGCACACCCTGGTAAACAGCTCTTAGGAGATGCTGATGAAAACTGGCATCCGTAGGCGGAATATTTTTTAGCTGGCGGTCGTAAAATAACTCCGTATTATGAATTCACCTTAAATATAGTTGGTTAATTACGAAAATAATATATAATGTGTGATATCATTATTCATTAGTATAGTGCAGCAGGCTGCGCGGCGAGTGCTCGTCTGCGCGAGTTCCGCGCGCTGTCTCAATGCGCGCTGCCGCGCGGGTGTGTTCATTTATTGTGCACGTCTCAAATATATGATATAAAATTAAAACTATGTTTTTTTTATTTGCATTAATTGGGCTTTTAACCGTATTTTTTGTAAATATGATATTACACGTATTATAAAATATTGTGTGTTGAAACCAATAAGATAAACTGATTTTGTAAAACTTCTTTATGTATCTTAATAAATTTATACGAATGAGTGTAATTATTATATCTAAAAATGAAAGCCACATCTATGGTTCATCAGAGAATGACACCACACTCGTGGTGATAGGTTAAACTGAAGCCGATATATTTTTTTATCCGAAGCACGGCGGCGTGTAACTTTGAATACCCCCCTCCCTACTCCTCAGGGGGTGGCTGATGGCTACCGGGCTAAATAAGCTCAGTTTGTCCTAGGATACATCTGTGCCAAGTGTATTCATCTGATACCAACATTTTTACCTGTGATCGATACCGGCCTTACTTACTCCCTACCCCCTTCACAGATTGCTGCCTATTTTTCTAGTAGCTAAAAAACAGTCAAAAGCAATTCCTCTTATACGTAGTGCTTACAGCTCTCTCATTAAGATATGGCCGAGACTGTATTTTACGGTTTCCGCCTACGCCGGATCTAGTAATACGCAGGTAAGTCTTCCAGCATCTATACGACTGAATAGGTGATTCATCGTGTGAAAATCTTCACCTTTTAAAGATTTTCCTACAGAGTAATATCTTGTATTGTAAGCGGCTTAATAATCAGGGCACAGGTATTTACAAACCTGTTTGCTTATTGTTTCCAGAAAATAATAATGTGATTTATTATATAAAGGAGCGACTACACCGCTGCTCAAAATACAGTGACGGTACGGAATCGCAGTGACGCACTGTCGATCGGAAATATCCTGTCCATAGAATGACGGACTTCAATATCTAATTACTTATTTTTTTATTGAAATCGAGTCTTCGCGTAATAATTAATTAAAAAAATTATATGTTTTAATTTTGCTGGAAAACCGCCGAGTAATAATTTTTTACGAAAATGTTGTACCTATATGAAAAAACGGAATATCTCAGAAAGTGCACAATCTCCCGTAATACGAGGGTGCATTGAAAAGTTCTGAGCCTAAGGTTGAATATAATAAAAAAAAAACAAATAAATACTGGCAGATCAAAGTGCCATATTTAGTCGCCATTATGCACTATCTTTTGTTTTTTTCCTGTCACAATTTTGCATTTTATGCTCGAACTGCTACATAAGGTCACTGATTTTTCAAGTAATAGATAAAATTGAGCACCGTTCTGTCATAAAATATTTGCAAAAGAAGGGGTTAACACCAAAACAAATATTTGAAGATATGATTCAAACATAAGGGCAATCTGCTCCATCGTATCCTACCATAAAAAGATGGGTAGCTGGTTTCAAACGTGGCCGGGAGACTGTTCAAGACGAGCCTAGGAGTGGGCGGCCGTTGACGGCTACTACGGACGAAAATGTCAATAATATATGAGATGCGATAATGAAGGATAGGCGATTGAAGATTGTGGAGATAGCGGAAGCAATGGGTATTTCTTATGAGCGGGCACAGAACATCATCACCGATGTTCTTGGATTTTCTAAGGTGTCAACCAGGTGGGTGCCTAGACTGCTTTCAGTCGAGAACAAACGAGTACGTGTTACAATTTCCCAAGATTGTTTATGTATGTTTCAACGTGACTCCGACGATTTTTTCAATCGTTTTTTAACTATGGACGAGACATGGGTCCACCACAGTACACCAGAATTGAAAGAACAATCCAGGCAATGGAAAAGACCAGGTTCACCACCACCCAAAAAAGCCAAGGTCATTTTGTCAGCTAATAAGGTAATGGCCTCAGTTTTCTGGGATTGCAGGGGGGTTATCATGAATATCATGATAGACTATCTCGAAAAGGGCAAAGCAATAAATTCGGACTACTATTGTGCTCTTTTACGTCGTCTGCGTGAGGAAATTAAAATAAAGAGACCTGGAATGCTGTCGAAAAAAGTACTGTTTCACCAAGACAACGCTCGCGTTCACACTTCGGCGAAATCAATGGCACAAATATATGATTGTGGATTTGTAGTGCTGCCGCATGACCCTTACTCGCCGGATCTAGCTCCTCTCGATTATCATCCCTTCCCAAACCTCAAAAAACACTTGGGAGGACAAATATTTTCGACAAATATGGAGGTACAAGAAGCAGTAGACTCATATTTTAACGACCTCAGCGATTCTTTTTTTTTTGATGGGATAATGAAGTCGGAGGCGAGGTGGACTAAGTGCATTGACCTTCATGGAGAATATGTCGAAAAATAAAATTGTTATAAAAAGTGAGCCCGTTACTTTTTTTTACCAGGCTCAGAACTTTTCAATCCACCCTCGTATCCTTCCGCATGAATATAATACCAATTATTTATGATTTTTCGGCGTACGTAAAGTTTCCCGGCAAGGAGCACTTAAAAAAAACAAAACCGTTTTAGATAGGGAAAACTAGGTTTTTAGTAGGTATTTAAGTTTGCAAGACACGTTTTATCTTGGAATAAAATTAAATAATGGCTTTAGATGAGATGCATTTATAAAACTGAGTTAATGGGAATAATTACACATCCAATTTTTTGCCCCACCTTTTATGATTAAAAGAAATAAATAAATTAATTACTCTTAATTATTAATAATGAGTTGGCATTAAGTAAAAGTATACATTAAATATCATCTTATTATCATTAAGGATGATAATTACCCAGATTTCAATGGGTTCTCATTAGTAATAGGTCGGTACGCAATAAATAGGTTGAAGTTTTATTTTTTCGTTCCACTCTAGTATAGTCTTTATTATTTCTACTGAGCCGATCTTCTACACAAAGGCCATTGTTTGTAAACAATACCATTGTCTTTCTTTGTGTCCGTAACACCAAGCCGATTACATAAAAAAAAGTTAGAACTACATTGAATGTACATTGAATTATCAACCCTACTCTCTTAGTCAGTAGGTTTAAAATGTAAAGTGTCAGGATACAGATATAAGTCTTTATTATTTGAACTGTGCTTATTCTTTACACAATACTATCATCTACACAAAACTTATATCTGTATCCTGACACTTTACATTTTAAACCTACTGACTAAGAGGGTAGGGTTGATAATTCAATGTACATTCAATGTAGTTCTAACTTTTTTTTATGTAATCGGCTTGGTGTTACGGACACAAAGAAAGACAATGGTATTGTTTACAAACAATGGCCTTTGTGTAGAAGATCAGCTCAGTTCAAATAGTAAAGACTATACATCGTTCGTGTATCGTTTTCGTTCAGTTGTAATTTATTGTAAAGAACTAAGTCTGTACGTTTCTGATTTTTATTTATTAAATTTGTTTCATTCTTAGAAGTATTTTCGTGGAAAGGAAAACGTACAGACATAGTTTTTCATTAAGTATATCTAAAACATATTCAAAAATCGTAAAAATTGGACTAGGTTCAAGGGAGAGAAACGTTTTCGCATTTTGTATGGATTTGTTTAGCTTCACAATCCTCTTAATACAGGCCAATTGCTTATCGTGTCTGGACATGTTGTAGAGAACTTATGATATGGATGTAGATAAAAAAATATACTAAATACACTATTATACGAGCAATATTTTTTCGTTTGTATATAACGTAACGTGATAACACGTTTTCGAAAACGGCTCTAACGGTTTCGATGAAATTTGCAGCTTAGGGGTTCACTGGGACTTAAAATCTGTATGTCAAGTAGTCACCGTTGGGAAAAATCGTTTATAACCCGACTGACGCTCTGTCTTCCAAGTACAAGTAAGTAAAGGAGTAATTTGGTTTGTATTAACCTACCTCACGGAGCCCCTCAGCCGAGACGTGCCCCAGCAGCCGTTGGCAGCACTGCAGCGCGGTGAGCGCGCGCCGCAGGTCGCCCTAGCAGGCATCCACGGCCTGGTGCAGCACTGAGCCCCTGCCCACCTCCTCGCCCTCCGTTTGTATTAACCTACCTCACCGAGCCCCTCAGCCGAGACGTGCCCCAGCAGCCGTTGGCAGCACTGCAGCGCGGTGAGCGCGCGCCGCAGGTCGCCCTCGCAGGCATCCACGGCCTGGTGCAGCACTGAGCCCCTGCCCACCTCCTCGCCCTCCGTTTGTATTAACCTACCTCACCGAGCCCCTCAGCCGAGACGTGCCCCAGCAGCCGTTGGCAGCACTGCAGCGCGGTGAGCGCGCGCCGCAGGTCGCCCTCGCAGGCATCCACGGCCTGGTGCAGCACTGAGCCCCTGCCCACCTCCTCGCCCTCCGTTTGTATTAACCTACCTCACCGAGCCCCTCAGCCGAGACGTGCCCCAGCAGCCGTTGGCAGCACTGCAGCGCGGTGAGCGCGCGCCGCAGGTCGCCCTCACAGGCATCCACGGCCTGGTGCAGCACTGAGCCCCCGCCCACCTCCACGCCCTCCGTTTCGCATATTTCCCGCAACCTGGAACATAACGTTAATTGCTAAGTATATTGAAAAAAGAAAGATCATAGGTTTTTTAAGATTATTCTGTCTAAATCGGAAATGAAACCTGTCCAATATGACAAACACAACATGCCTTATACTGTGGGGATTTTAAATTTGAACCTAGCAAAAAATAGAAACGGCGTTTTTTTCCTGAATCGTGGTGTTTAAACTTGGCTCTCCAAATAATATCGAAATATTAAACACTTTCCATGACCCTCCAACAAGGTAAAAAAAACCGCGTTTATGTGGATACAATTTAAGGCAAAATATTTTAGTTGCTGTATGTAAAGAATTGGTAGAACATAATTATATATTTTTGCAGAATTAAACAAATTCGTCCTTCCTTTTAAATTCTAATTCAAGCAAAAATATTAACAGCGATTTACTTACAAAAAATAATTAAAATTAATATATTAATTAATATGCTTAGTACCAAAATTAAACACATTGAAATATTCATATTCATATTCATATTCATATTCTTTATTAAGTATTGTACATACATTGTCATAGTTAAACATTTACATAATTAAAATAAAGCCTTATACATATCAAACAGTTGTTACAATGCAATTCCTTAAAAATACACTTATTACATTATTTCAATTTCGTTTAATTTCATTATTAATAATTTTATATTTTATATACTAATTTCATATTTAATATAATAATTTTATATATCAGTCTAGGTACCTATTCACTAAGGAACTCCTCAACAGAGTAGTAGCCTTTTCCTAGCAGCCAAGATTTTAGTTTTAAGGAGAAACCCAAGCGGGTCCTACAGTTTTTTATCATTGTAGGAATCTTGTTGTAAATTTTTGGGCCAACCATGTGCGTGAGGTTTGCTGTTTTTGTCAACCGGTGCTTAGGCTGCTCCAGATCATGCCTTCGATTGTCTTCAAACCTAGCACTGGTCCACTTCCTTTTGGGAAAGTTATTTAAATTATGCCTAACAAATTTTGCTACCTCGAGAATAAACATGGACGGCAGTGTCATGACTCGGAGATCAACAAACAGTTGACGGGCAGGCGTATCCGGCGCAACTCGCGCCATTAGCCTCAAAATCTTTTTTTGGATTATAAACGGACGATCCCTGCCCGAGGCCAGGCCCCACAGGTCCAAACCATAGGACAGAATAGAGTGGAAGTAAGCATAATATGCCTTGAGCAAGTTTGCCTGGGACAAGAAAGGTACAAGGCGCGCTATGATAAAATATGCTGAGTTCAGTTTGGCACAGACTTTATCTATATGTTCATGCCATTGCAGACCACTATCAAAAGTGAAGCCAACAAACCGGGCGAGCTCTGAGGTTGACACCAGCGTGTTGTCTACTTGAACGGACATTGATGGCAAGATGTTAATTAAGTTGTGCTTTAGCCTAAACTCAAGTAGGTTGGTTTTCTCTAGATTTAGTAACATTCCATTTGCTTTGAACCATTCCGAGAGCCTCCCAATAACGTGTCTGGCATTGTCACACAGATGCTCCCTACTGTCTGCATTAACAATTGCACAAATATCATCTGCATACATAATAAAATCAACCAGGGGTGATTCAAAAGGGGTCATTCATAAGTAGAAGAAACAGGCTATTTCCAACATTTGATCCCTGCGGGACTGATCTGTCACCAATTGCACCGGAGAATGACAGCGTATGGTTGACCTCAGTAGATTGTTCTCGGCCAGATAAAAAGGAATGTATCAGTGCAAGCGCTACACCCCGTATACCGTAGTGTTCTAACTTCTCAGCAACGAGGCCGTGATCCACCAAGTCGAAAGCGCGGGACAAATCAAAGAACACAGCAGCAACATGTCTTCTTCGCTCCAGATGGCCGAGCGCCGTTCGCACCAGAAGACGGGCGGCATCTGTCGTTGCTTTACCAGTCTGGTAGGCGAATTGCTGCTTACATAGAGAATTATTCTTAAGTAGAAAATTAATTAGCCTATCACAGACTCCCATCTCAAACATTTTTGATACAGCGGGGACTATCGACAACGGCCTGTAGCTTTTCTGGTCATTCTTGCTACCTTTCCCTTTGTAGACAGGGGTTACCTTAACCTTTTTGAGGGATTCAGGATACTCCCCACGACAGACGGAGATGTTAAATTGATGGCAGAGCACATGAAGGAAATTACTCGGTAGGTTTCTCAGAACAAACGTAGGAATGCCATAAATGTCCTTCATACCCTTTGGTTTAATCCTTTTTACTAATTTGAGTAATTCATTCACTGTAAATGGGATGAAGAACATTGTTTGGTTTACCCGAGGAACACAGGCGTGCAAGAAACGCATTGCACTCACAATGTCAGGCCTGTGCGGGGTGTCTCGAACCACGGACAGGTAGAAAGAATTGAGGGAGTCAGCAAGCTGGGCGTCCGAGCCTGACGGACCGCACACAGCATGCCGCAGCACATCCAGTGGGCCATTAGCTTTTGCATTTTTATTAATTTGGGATTGAATCATCCGCCAAAGGGACCGAGCTGCGTTAGTGCCTACTGCAATTACTCCGTTGAGGAATTCACGCTTAGTTTTTTTAAGTAGACCGTTATGCTTACATTTATAGCTTAGGTAGTAGTTAAGGAGTTCAACATTATCCGGATAAAATTTCACAAACATTCCTATAGTCTGCAAGAAGTTACTACTTTTTCGAGTTTCACCATTACACCAAATCTTGTCCTTATTTAATATTTGAACCTTTCTAAGAGGACAATTTACATTAAACTTATAGAAAAATATTTGCATTATGCCATCAAAACCCAATAATGCATCTGCGCAAGATACCGACCAATTCCATTGCTTTAGAGATTCTAAGAAGGAACTAATTCTCTGCTGACTAATTATTCTTTTTCTTAAATGCCTTGTAGTATGGTTGCCCACGGCAGTGGACAACTCAAGGCAGACAGCACAGTGATCACTTATTGACATATCTATGGGGTAGATTTTAACTGTGTCGTATCCCAAATCAGTATAGGCATGGTCTAAACAAGTTCTAGACTCACCGTTGATCCGCGTAGGGAAGTTAACTGCCGATCGCAAATTATAAGTATTCAAAAGCCCTAATAACTCCCTTTTTTGTTTCGATCTCTGCAACAGATTAACATTTATATCGCCCATAATTAGAAAAAAAGTAAATTAATATTTAAAGATTATTTTAAATACTTACCGTTACTTAAGGAAAAACGTTACAAAGGTGAATTTAGTTAAACTTTCATTTATTGGCCATATCTTACTTATTTACAAGAAAATTAACTTTGTTTTACTGTATTAAACTATTAAACAACACCTAAATGTTTAATTTAGAGAGATTACGATATGGGTTTATATATGTTCCATTAATCAACCACTATCAATTCTGTTACATTTTTGCCTAAACCAATCCCGACCTGAACTTTTCGCGGGGTACAGTTTAATACACTCTCTTGTCTATACTCATCATATAAACAAGCGAAATAAATTATTCCAATTTGTTTTTGTAATAAATGCGACGCCATGATAATGTTACATCAAAGAACAGGACACACAATATGCCTCTCATAACTGGAGGGATCAAGACAAAAAAGCACGTGATCATAGATTAACGTCACAGAAGCAACGATATGATTGAAACTAACGGTGTCACGTTGTTGTTAGAAAACATTATTTTAATTCCTAATATCGAGAATAAACATCTTAGCCTATTTGTGCAAAATGTGGTTACAGAAATATCAACCAGTTTTGAGAGTAGTTGGTATTTCTGTAGCTCTGCCTAAGTACCCAACTCTGGGAATAAAAGTGTAAGTTTATGTATATACAGGGTGTCCCAGAAACCGACGTCAACCCGCCTAGGGCTGATAGAACAGCTCATAATCTATCGATTTAACCCCTATGTATGTTCAGCAATTGTTATTAGTTTTCGAGATATTGATCATTTAAATCGGAATATTTGCCATTTTTCCTTATGTCCGTGATACGAAAAAAACCCTAAATTCATGTATTACCTAATTCATATATTTTTTTGTGTTTTCTTGCATGATTAGAATCACTGTGAAATAAGGAAGTTTTTAAAGCTACATGCCAATTTTTTTTCATTACAAATGTTTTGAGTAAACGCACAGAGTTACTTTCTCCATACTAAGAGAACCCCGCGTTTGTTTTTCACCAAGTATGGAAAAACAAACTTTGTGCGTTTCCTCAAAAAGATGTAATGAAAAAAAAATTGGCAGGTAGCTTTAGAAACTTCCCTATTTCACAGTGATTCTAATCATGCAAGAAAACACTTAAAAAAATGTGAATTAATACAGGAATTTAGGGGATTTTTTAGGATTTAAATGATCAATATCTCGGAAACTAATAACAATTGCTGAACATACATGGGGGTTAAATCGATAGCTTATGAGCTGCTCTTTCAGCCCTAGGCGGGTTGACGTCGGTTTTGGGACACCCTGTATGTATGTATCGAGAGTTAAAGTTCGAATACATAATGAAGACAATATTTGGACAACCAATCTCCTATTTTAACTTAGCTTTGGTTTTACAATTGTAGGGTGCCGTATATTTGGCATAACTTTTATGATCCGAAATAATGGTCATATTGCATAAAATGTTGTGTAGCATAATCGGAGTGAGCGAAGCGAGCGAGCAACATGAGTCGGGGCAGAAGCGAGTCGGATAGGTTAGGTTGTTAGGTTTTTTAAAATTTAAGTCGGGAACTTCATGCTTACTTATTTTCATGCTTATGCTGTTTAAAACGTTTCTGCGGAAACATTATTCTGCTTAATAAGTTTATACGTTTCATTGTTTATTGGTAACGTACATTGGACTCATGAATTTTGTTCATTAAGATGATTAAGTACTTAATGATTTTTGTGAAACATAAATATGACCATATGCGTACTTATGCTTAAGGTTATTATGCCTTAAACAATATTTCCAACCAACATTCTACCAAACAAATACCCCTTTGTTTGGTAGAATGATTTTTGGAATGATTTTTAATCTCTCCTTTAGGATTCGCAGCATTATAGTAAAGAGAGAAGAAACCCTATAATTGTCACAAATACCAATTTTTTTGGGTATTAGTTCAATCGGATTCCGAAATAAAAAAAAAATTTAGTTAGTAGTAGTAAAAAAATCTGTAGGTATAATCGAACCAACTGAATCATGACCCACTTTGCTGATAATTCGATTAAAACTGTCAAAGTTGTAGGGTCTATCATGTATGTTGCACTTAAGACGTTTTAAACACTAACAAAATTGCATCAACACGGGTCAAAGACCTATGCAATTCAACCTTTGTTATCATTGCAATAGATATATTTCAGATAAAACAGTAATGCTTTGAATCTCGAATAAGCTCTCGCTTATAATCGTAACTTTTTTCTTCACGGAAAAAATAATAGTTTCATAAATCAAATGTTCTGAAAGTGTGCCAGATGTCAAGTTGTCAAAGAATTAAAACTTAAAATTAAATAATTAAGCATTTCGTGCAAGGCACATTTGGCCGAACAAAGAGCTCGGATTGTACAGTCTATTTTTTCTTACTTGAGCTAAGTAGTAAACAAATATGGCGTATCTTTAAAGTTTGACATTTCATAGGATGGGAATAATAGGGTGATTGTGTAAATTTATTTAGTGAATGAATGAAATGAGTGAAATACGTATATGGGTTGGGTTCTTCAATATGATTGATATAGTGAATTTGACAGACTACAATTGCATGTGAATACCTACTTATAACGATATTATGTACTCAATAACACAAAACGCTTTATTATAAATATTTTATTCAGTCAACCATAGATACATCATCATGTCATATCATATAAACTACCTATACACATAATAATAACTCTCACTAACTATTTAGTTTAAAAAGATAATTATATTCATTTATGTTTGGAATATTGTATATTAGAACCACCAAACAATTAAACCGTTACTTAATCATTAATTAATTCACTTCTTCCCATCCCTACAAATGAAATGCCAAATTGACATTCAGTTTTGATAATCTGTGACAGGGAGTTTCGTGGAAATTATTATTTGATTAAAATATGTTACTTGTAAGGATAATTTAAAGCAATATTTAGTAGAAATGAATTCGTTTGTGTTTAAAGTAATGTGTATTAGTTATTATGGTACCATATATCGAGTGATTCTTTAGGAATGTCGCGATATGTGATCGAGTGATGTTTGTTTATGTCTTAGCTCAAGTAAGAAAAAATAGACTGTAGTGCTCAGTGAGGAAGGCTATGGCATACGAGAAATATCTCTAGAATTGAATATGACTCGGAACACAGTGAGAACTTGGATCAGGCGGCACGCTGAAGAGGTCCTTGAAGACAGACGACGACATAACCATGGCGTTCGCCGACTCACGAACCAACCAATATTGGACATGCAACACCACTATGAGGAACATTATTTTACTCCCACCCGGTATTTTGCAGCACGTCATGATATTTGTCTACCAACTATAAGAAATTATTTGCACGGCACTGGACTGCATTATAGACATTATGCTGAGAAAGTAGTCTTAACGGATGCACAAAAAACTGCGAGATTGAATTTTGCACGAACTTATTTAGACTTCGATTGTACTAATACCATCTTTTCAGACGAAAAACATTTCGTTTAGTATTCAAAACCTATAGCCGACGCCGAACGGTTTTTTATCCCTTCAGTTGGCAAGAAAAATATAATAAGTTTAAATTTCAATTTTGAGTTAATGTCATAAAGTATTAATTGTTTTTTGACAGCAGCCAGCTTGCCACTAGAAGGGTTAAATACTATACTTTTTTAAACTACAATATGTACAAACATTTATTATATACCATTTTGAACCTTATTTAATCAGCTAAACTGCTAAACAATTGAATAATAGCAATACAATTGGTCAAGAAGTTCTTGATTGGTTGTCAATTTTGGTGAGTTACATTTGTAGGTATAGTCTTTACTATTTGAACTGAGCTGATCTTCTACACAAAGGCCATTGTTTGTAAACAATACCATTGTCTTTCTTTGTGTCCGTAACACCAAGCCGATTACATACAAAAAAGTTAGAACTACATTGAATGTACATTGAATTATCAACCCTACCCTCTTAGTCAGTAGGTTTAAAATGTAAAGTGTCAGGATACAGATATAAGTTTTGTGTAGATGATAGTATTGTGTAAAGAATAAGCACAGTTCAAATAATAAAGACTTATATCTGTATCCTGACACTCCAGCTGGAAGTAATTAAACTCTCATGTGACACCGATGATATGATTTTTTTTAGGAATTATGCCTATACCTAAACCTTCCCCATGAACCACTCCATCCATTGGTCGAAACCATATAAAATCTGTTCAGTAGTTTGTAAGTGTAACACATTCAGACAGACAGACAGACAAACATGAAGGAGGAGCTATGTTCATCAATGCTGGCTGTGAATGTTAAAAAATCGTGTCGGAAATTGCGGCGTCTAACTAGAATAACTATTTAAAAAAAATAGGAATAAGGTTCAGGTTAGGTGTAATGTAAGGCTTTCTATAAAGGTAGACCACATAAAAGTCATGCACAGGACCAAGATTAGTGATGATTGGATTGTATTGGATTGAATTGGATTTAGTGACAAGCATCCGAACTTCATAATATAAGTTCAGAGAAAAGCGTATTATATATTATCCACAATTCAAAAATTCCCAAAAATGTATTCTTTTCTATATGTTTTTTTTTAGTTTTACTGCCTGTTCCACAGTTTACAATTAAAGTTATATTTGACAGATAAATTTAACCCTTTCTCTCTTACACTTGAAAATGGACAAGGAGAGAGCCAACTTTAAATGGCAGATAATTCTAATTGTTGATTGTGAAACAGGCTCTGTAACTTATAGTTATTTAAGACTTGTATATGCTTATGTGCGATGTTTTGTTGTTTTCAGTGTGATTCGTCAAGTCAGTATGAACTTCCAAGAGTACATAAGGCAGCAATGATTAAACCTCTAGTAAGAAGTGTAGGCTGCGCAACTAATATTAAAGCAATATCTTTAACTGAAAAAGTAATGCCGAGCCAGCCGATTGAAGTTCCTTCATCAAGTAGCTCTTCGACGTCAACACTGTTCGAGCCCTCAAGTCCTTCATCCTCAACCTCATCAAGCAACAAGGAAAATATGCTTGTAAAGCACAGAGATTTTTCTGGACGGCAGCACATAATGAGCCTTATAAAAGAAAACCCTAAGATGTATATTGGAGTGGCAAAGCAGTTTTATTGGGTTTTAGACTTTTTGGCAAAGCAATGTAAACTAAACCTAATACACATTATAATAACTTTGTTTAAAATAAAACAAAACGATACTCTACAAAGAATAGCCGACCATTTTAACTACAGCAAAGTCACTGTTCAAAAAATATTAGGAGTATGTATGCCGCATCAGGCAACTTACTTACAAAATTTTATTTACCTGCCAGAACCAATAGAAATAAAAAGGACATTACCTCCAGTATTCAAAGCCAGATATGCAAATGTCCAATGTATTATCGATTGTTTTGAAATTCAAATAGAGAATAACTCAAGCCAGGACATGGTCACAATACAAGTCCTGTAATACGTTAAAATATCTTATAGCATGCTGCCCAAACGGTTTTATCTGTTTTATTTCAAAAGGCTATGGAGGAAGGGTATCAGACAAAGCCATTACAGAATGTAGTGGCTTTGTTGATATTCTTCCTCCAGGGGCTGTGGTACTAGCCGATCGAGGCGAGGCGAAAGGGATAGAGATTCTTCTTAAAGACAGATATGTAAAACTCCTTCGCCCTCCGAGTGTATCATCTACTGAAACGCCGACTAAAAAAGAAGTCATTCAAAGCAAAATTATTGCTAGTCTCAGAATACATGTGGAGCGCGTGATACGGAGGGTGAGGGAGTTCGCTTTCCTGAAACCTCACTCGGTAATTAATCACAGTCATATAGGATATGTTGATGAGAGTGTGACCATTGCCTGTGCTCTCGCAAATTACAGGGTAATATAATAAAAATACAGTGAATATTTAGATACTTGGTTTTATTTTATTTAGGCACTTCATAATAATTAACACTTCTTAAAATTCCAACACCATGTCAAACAGACAGTATTTTGTCAAACCACTGTACTGGTCTGGTGAAAATGACAGAATCAGAGAATTCTTTACTTTTTTCTTTTTGCATTCTTCCAAGAATAATTTTAATTTCTGAGGATCTCTTGGCCCTACTGCTATTTGCCTCTTCCTTGTCTTCAGTATATCCTTCGAAAGAATTGGTAGAGTTCCTTCACTCGCTAACCGGGTTCTTCCAATAACATTCTACAGATGTTGGTGACGGTTCTGTAGCCTTTTTTTCCAACCAAAATAAACACCACCAAAGTGTGTTTGCATCCACCTAAAAATTATGAAAAATGTTAAAATCTTCACTATTTTATTATTATAAATGCAGATGCGAGTTGCTTTGTTGGGTATTCGAGTTCATAAATATGTGTACACTTTAGTACCTTGTCACTTTAATTGCTGTGACAAATTCATGTATGGCAGTTTAAACAGACAACACTTTTACTGCCAAGAGTTCTGATTGTTTGGTAGCAGTTAAAGTAGGTATAGACAGCAGGTATAGAGGAAAACTACAATCCCGTATGATGAACCTGGAATCCTGAATAACCCCTTATATAAACCAGATAAATGCAGGTTGAGGCATAAACTTTGCTAGAATAAAGAACCTACTTTTTTCATGAGTTAGCATTTTTTAATATACTTAATATTTCATATGCCAACCATTATAAAGGAAGTTAAAATTTACTATGAGCTGAAGTCTGTTATTAATTATTATACCTACTTCAGAAAGCACATTGGGAAGAAGCATTCATTGGCAATCCTCCTAGCCAGTGTACAATAGAAAAACTCACAAAAAGGATGAACTACAAGTATTGAGGCCTACCCCAAGCCGCTTTGCGAGCTGCAATGAATAACATTTTAATCTAATACAGAGCATGCATTAACGAGCAGACTACACACTGGAAAAATGGTGTACATAAACAGATATTATTTACTAAAAACTATATCTATAGTCCATACCATCTGACTTGTCTTATTTAGTAAACACTTTTATAGCCTTAACCCGTCGAGTGTTATGTCAAAGTTTTTGTACATCAAAATTAAACTTTATGTCAAATTAATAAATCACATAATGTCAAAAAATCTACGCACACATGTTGTGCGTGTAGGACACCTGAGGTATTTAAGTACCTATGGACGTTACATTATTTTAGAACCCAATAAATTAAATATTAAGGAAAACAAGTATTAGGTTTTCATTTTGTAGCAAGATTTGTGTCTTACCTTTGAATAGACATTACAAGCTGGATTTGATTTTTAATACTATACCTGCTGATGCAGCACAGCCGTCACATTTTGCATCAATCACCGTATTTTCATGTTCATCAATGTGAAGAGTTACAATGTAATATTTTTTGGCAACCTTGTGTTCTGGCACAACTTTGGCTCTGAGAATGCAATTAGTGTTCATTCTTTGGAGTTCCACATAGCCTACTGCATTTGATGCCCTAAAATAAAAACAAAATAAAGATAATTATTTAAGGCTGTAAATTATATATGAGTGTTATAAGATTAGGTAGCTAATATAATTAATTCAACTTACATCAAAGTCTTAACACCTCTAATCTCAGCAACATTTAACTTATCGCTGGCTTGAAAATATTCCAGAATCACCGCTATGTTCATATCAGGTAAATTTCTGGAATCAGCTCGCACGAACTCGTTTGACGCGCTCATTATATCGACTGGTGTCAGAGCAAAGAAGTGTAAGTAATCCAAAGGCAGAGCAGGGGTCGTCAGTGATAGCAAGAATCGTGAGCCAAAATACGCGCGGGAGTCGTCAAGAGTAGTGCCAATTCAAGTCCAAAAAAGCGTTGCGGGGGTCGTCGAGAAATGCGGTAATATCGAAATCCAAGGGTCTGAGCAGAAGTCGTCGTAAAATTCAAGAAAACAACACGGAGGCATAAGGAGGTAAGCAAACGAAAGCGAAACACCGTTATCGTTTGACAATTTTGACAACAAACAAGTGCTGTCATAATCCTTCTTTTTTTTAATTTATCACATAGGCTAAGGTAACGGCAAGGTAATGCCGTGAAGCTCGAGAACTGTCAAAACGGAGTTAAAAAAAAATATTGTAGAAGAACTGTAATGAGTAAAAAAAAAATAACTGTATATTATTGGTTAATAGACTAAACACTATCAGAAAAAAATATAATATAGACCCCTTCAAAAAACTTTACCTACCCAATTTGTCACCACTGGTAACAGCTTGGATTTTTTTTCCCACCTGTTACCACTGGTAACTACAGGGAATAACAATTCACAGCTGTTACCACCAAATGTTTTAAGTGTAGTTATATCACTGGTATGTCGAGAGGAACACGAGTAAAACGCACCGTAGCTAATTGCACACTGTTTTATTAAACTCCGGACACAGAGGGCGCGCGGATACAACCGCTACCACAGATACACACTATCTCCTCCACCCCTATCTAACAAACATCTTAAAAGTATTTCTTAAAATCTAAAATAAGCCTAGCTCGCCGTGGCGGCAATGTTTTAGCACTCGCGGTATCTTGAGGTACTGAGCTTTCAGGTAGCTGCAGACCTTGAACCTCTGGAACCTCTGTCGAGACGCCCACACTTCCTTTCCCTTCTGCTGGGTAAAAAACCTGTTAAGCGTCTTCTGGTCCCTCTGCTAGCGTCAGCGAACCAGGCGACAAGGCTGGTTGCATTTCGCTCGTGGATGGGCCCGGCACCGGGGCGGGCACTGGCAGGAACACTGTTGACTCTCGTGTAGGCCGCGCTCGGGTTAGAATAGGCATCTTAGATTCTGAGACACTTAATTGTGTTTGTTCTCCTCTATATAGTACAATTTGGTTAATGTGTTTTTTTATTGTTGTGCGTTTCTTGATCCTCTATTAAATATAACAATTTTCCCAGTTTTTGTATTATTTTTCCTCTACTCCTTTTGAACTTATTTTTACTAACATATTTTTTGTATAGTATTTGATCATCGGTCTTGAAATCGGTTCTTACTGATCTGCCGTGATAACTACTCTGGAAGGACTGTTTATCTTTGACTAACGAGGCGGTGAGCTTGTAGTGGTCAGCAAATCTAACCGATACTTTAACTTTTTTCCGAAGGCAAGCTGAGCTGGGGACGTACCAGTGGTCGAATGAATGGAATTTCTATAGTCGAATAAATACTTCATTAGTTTGCAATTTAATTTAGAACTACTAACATCTGACATAAGTACGGTGTTTATACCTTTTTTAACGACTTTTACGTAGGTTTCGGCCTGGCCGTTGCTAGCGGGATGGTAAGGCGCGCTGGTTAAATGTTTTATTTTGTTAAGCGCACATAATCCTTTAAACTCGTCCGACGTAAAGGACGTGCCATTGTCACTCACTACACACTGAGGAGTACCGAACCGAGACATGACCTCACAAAGTTTTTCAACTACGTGGTGTGTAGACAGATATATTTGCCTTCATGTCGAAACACTCCACCCATTTGCTAAACGCGTCTACTACTACTAAATACGAGTGATTATTAATCGGTTCCAGAAAATCAATATGTAGTCTTTGGAATGCGTGTTCTGGATACGGCCATGGTACTACTGGCACACGAGGTGGCGATGGACGTAACTGAACACAAATATTACAAGCGCCAACGATCCTCTCAATGGCCGCGTCCACACCCGGAAACCAGAATTTGGAACGAATTTCCGCTTTGCATTTGACTATCCCTAAATGAGAACTATGCACTTCAGCTAATACTTGTTCCCTAAGAGCCGCCGGTATTACTACTTTGTGCCCTCTCATCAGACACCCATTCTCGACAGATAACTCATTTCGGCACAGATGAAACGCTTTGAGCCTATCATCGCCTATTTTTCGCGGCCAGCCTTTATAATAACGAAATCACATACTTTACGTAACTCATTATCTTGTAACGTTTCGCGATGCAAATCCTCTCGGGTTACCGGCAAGCACCCGTCTACTATAAAGTTCATATAGGAGGCACGATCGTCCAAGAGACCCGCTTCGGTGACGTCACGGGCCCCCGACACCCCTCCGCTCGCCGCGAGCGGCGCGCGCGACAAGTAATCCGCGCTGTTGTTACCGCTCCGGACGTATTCGATGATATAATTGTACGCCGACACAAATATTGCGTATCTTCGCAGCCGGTTTGCCGTAACTTCTGGAATGCCTTTTTGAGGCCGGAAAATGGAAAGTAGTGGTTTATGGTCTGTGCGGAGGACAAAAGGTTGCAACCTGCCGTACAGGTACTGGTGGAACCTTCGTATTCCAAAAATTATGGCTGTGGCTTCCTTTTGTATTTGTGCATAATTTTTCCCCGAATCCCGTAAAACCCGCGACGCGAAAGAAACCGGCCGCTCGCTTCCGTCAGGACCTACTTGGGATAACAAAGATCCAAAAGGCCAACCGGGGAAGCGTCGACCGTAACTATTATTTTCGCGGAGGGGTCGAAATGCGCTAAGACCTGTTCGGAGGCTAGCTGCTGTTTAATCTCATCGAACGCGTTTTGATGTGCCGACGTCCACGACCATTTTACATTTTTCCGAATTAGATCGTATAAAGGACTTAAAATGGTATATGCGTCTGGTACGAAATTTCGATAATAATTAACTAAGCCTAAGAATGACTGTATTTGGTTTACATTATCGGGTCGCGGTGCTTTCTTAATGGCTTCAATCTTTTGTTGCGATTTGGCGATGGCATTTTTATTAATTACATGGCCTAAATACGATGTCATCTTTGAAAAAATCGCATTTATCTCTTTTCAACGTCAAACCGGCGTCCTTGAACCGCGCCAATACGGCGTTTAACCTTTGCAGATGTTCCGTTTTATCGCGTCCTGTTACAAGAACGTCATCCAAAAAACACAGAACCCCGTCCAGCCCTGCTAACAGCGTATTTAAGGCGCGCTGAAAAATAGCCGGCGAACTAGTTAGTCCAAAAATAAGCCTTTTGTATTTAAATAAACCGCGGCTAGTATTTATACAGGTAATATTGTTCGGGTCATTAATTGGAAACTGATTATATGCCATGGACATGTCTAGCTTCGAGAATTGAACTCCTCCGTGTAGTTTAGCAAATAACTCATCTACTGTAGGTAAGGGGTACGACTCGGCGATCAGCTGTTTGTTGATGGTGCGCGAATAGTCTGCGCAGATACGCACCGAGCCGTCCCGCTTCAACACCGGAACAATAGGCGACGCGAACTCTGAATATTCTACTGGCTCCAAAATACCTAAACCCACTAACCTATCAATTTCATTTTCCACTTTCTCTTTTAGCGCAAATGCAATTGGACGCGCTTTAAAAAATACTGGCCTTGCATCATCTTTCAATAATAAATTTATTTTGTATTTGTTAAAGCACCCCAGATGGGAAGTAAAAATATCTTTATATTCATTTAGTAATTCACGTCGTCTTTACAAAAATGTATCGGTGAAAATTCGAGACCGAATATTGATATAAAATCTCGACCTAGGAGCGGGGCCCGCCATTCTGTATTACGTAAACATCCATTGCATTTTCGCGGCCCTCATAGCACAACAGTAAATTAACTACGCCCGAACTTGTAATAACACTTCCCGTATAACCTATTATTTTTTTCTTTGGGGGTAACAATGGCACGTCACTAAAATATTTCCTGTACATTTCGTCCGAGATTGCCGTTACTGACGATCCACTATCAATTTCAAACTTAATAGAAATATTGTTTACTTTTATAGTTTCGACCATTGGTGCCCCATCTTTCGAACGAATATTAAAAAACTCACCGTCGTCATTTTCGCTCACCTCTCCCGTCTCGATAAACTTAACCTCTTTGCACATGTTACTTAAATGCCTTTTAGTATGGCACTTTTTGCACTTATAATTTCTAAAACGACACTTTGCAGCACTGTGCTTGTATCTACCGCACACCGAACACTGTACACTAGACGAAGACGCGAACGAGCGCGCAGGTGCCTTTTCAATCTGGAACAGTCCGCCGGCTTCCGAAACCGTAGGTGCTCCAGCGGGGCCGGCAGCGACGCCGCCGACGCGGGCAACCTTGATGCTCTCCGCTCGATCTATGGCCTTCGACAACGTGAGCTCGCCGACACTTTGCGCAAACAGCTTTTCACGCTCTGAACCGGGAAGCATACCCATCAGAAATCTGTCCAGAATAGTGTCCTCCATATCTTTAAACTCACAGTGCGCAGCGAGGCCCTTTAGACGCGCAGCCTATTGGGTGTGGCCTTCGCCCGCTTGCTGGGTGGCCGAATAAAAATGGAATCACTCCACGTAACCACAGTTACGTGGAGTTTCGGTGTAAAATGGTCATTTAAATTTTTTACCCCGTCCGAATATCTTTTTTCTTCTAACTTATTCGGTAACGCTAATTTACTTGCTAGCCGGTAGGTAGACTCGGCGAGTGCGCTTAGCAAGATGGCTCGACGTTTCACTCCAGCTTTGTCCGATGTGTCATCTATGTCATTGGCTATAAACCACTGTGCTATCCTATTTTTATAGGTATTCCAGTCCTGGATTTCATGGTTGAATGTTGATATTAAACCGAAAGTTCCAGCACTCCCAGCCATCGCCGCCAATTGGTATGTCGAGAGGAACACGAGTAAAACGCACCGTAGCTAATTGCACACTGTTTTATTAAACTCCGGACACAGGGCGCGCGGATACAACCGCTGCGCTACCACAGATACACACTAATCACCAAATATTTTAGTGGTAACAAATGGGAAAATATCCCACTCTTTTCCACTGAGTACTTTAGTGGTAACAGATGGGGAAAAAAATCCCAGCTGTTACCAGTGGTATCAAATTGGCGTTAACAGGTGGGAATAACCTGCAAAAATGGGTGCAAAGAAGTCAATTTCTAAAACATTTAAATAAATGTAGTAAGTACATTATTCAACCACAAGGCCACTGCTTCTCAGTAACAAAGATGCTACACATGCATTGATTCATTGCAAGTGGTGCATGTATTTAAACAAATTGTGTAGCATATTATTCTAATTTATATGTAGACCAACCTAGCTGCACCTATGCAACATACTGGCAACACACATATCGCTGCCCCAATATTATAAGGTTCTATGTTACATTTTTTCCACAATATGAGTTATGATTAGTACGTAATTCTACGTGTCTTTAGCTGTATTTTGCTCAAACGAGGCTCTTAATATCATCAACTAATAGTCCAAAAATCCCGATATTATATGGTTCTATGTTGTGGTTATAAAACTAACAAGGGTAACAAGGTCCTATGTTTGTTAGATTGCTATTATTGTATAAGTGGCTATATATAATATAGGATTTGATACGATAACCTTTCATCATCAAAGTGAATTGCATTGCATGTATAAAATGAAAAGTCATACCTATTTATAACACGATAATATACCGTGTAACGTGTGATCGATCTCTTCAACCAGAGAAACGTGGCCTGAGTCGTATAATTTTTCTAGTTAATAATGTCACCCTGGCACCTATTCTTTATTTGAAAATAAGAAAAAATTGGTACGTATGTCATTTATTTTCATTTGGCTTCACAATATTAATATTCGTCTTTGAAATAACACGTTATTTTAAGCAACAAATTATATTTTCACAATGGAGTATATTATGGCGTATGGCAATAGCGATGACGAAGACAATATGGAAGCCGATCACGCTGCAAATACTTCAAGGTACTATTCTATCACATTTTAAAATTCAAAAATCTTTTAAAGTATTTTTCTATCCATTGGCCTTTTTCGCATCTCGACACAGAAGTGAATTCTTTCTACATGCTTTGCGAACCACGTATTTTTTTTTCCGACAACGTTATCATCGCCCCGGCGTGGCGTTTTCAAATTTGAAATTCAGGATGGCGGCCATGACGTTTGAATAGGTATAAAAGTCACCATCTTGAATTAATTTTTTTACGTCATTTTCGAAATCTGCGTTCCCAAAAACCAAGAAAACAATACCCATGATGACTTTTTCAAAAAACACCATGGCCGCCATCTTGAATTCCATATTTTATATCATTTTCAAAATCTGCGTCCCAAAAAACTAAGAAATGACACCCACGATGACTTTTTCAAAAAATATCATGGCCACCATCATGAATTCTTAAATTCTTGGCCACCATCATGAATTTGATATCATTTTCAAAATCTGCGTCCCTAAAAACTAAGAAAATGACACCCATGATGACTTTTTCAAAAAACATCATGGCCGCCATCTTGAATTCCAAATTTGATATCGTTTTCAAAATCTGCGCCCCTAAAAACTAAGAAAATGACACCCATGATGACTTTTTCAAAAAACATCATGGCCGCCATCTTGAATTCCAAATTTTATATCATTTTCGAAATTGGCGTCCTCGATTGGATGTAGAAAAATAAATTATCAATTAGAGTACATCCAGTTCTATATTGGGTCATTGTCAAATTTTGTGCAGGTAAATGTAACTTAAAATGTTTTTTTTTTAAATAAATATATGTTTAGATATTACTTTTGTTTATGTCCGTGTCTGTTAAAACAACTGAATTATCATCTATCATAGTTAGCCACGATGTTTAACCAATAATTTAAGATTTATTCCAGATTTAGTGGATCTTGGTGTAAAAAAAATACAACTCTGTTTTACTTTTTCTTAAGAAATTAAGTAACAGAGTGGTAAATTTTACATTCCATTATACATAAGTCATAAAATAAATGGTAAAGTAAATATATTTCGTGCACATTTAACACATTTACCCCTTAGATAACATACCGACCGTAAACTAAAGAAAAAACATTCATTTACTCATGTGAATATGTAGGTAACAAAGTGGATGCGCAATTAAAACACGCGGCACGTTCAACACCTCGCGGCCGACTGTCAAGCGACGTACCCATCCCCCCGACCGAACCAACTACCGCGACGAATGCAGACATCCCGACCAAGATAAAACCGTGTCAAAAGTAGCGAAATCTCTATTTTGAGTTGTGAATTAGTTAGTAACATAGTGGTTCAGACGTTCCAGAACAATACTTACGTGGGACAATGTTTAAAAAATTATTTAAAAACTTCATTTTAATACTGACTAACTTTAAAATATGTTTTATGAATATTCATAATACTCCGTGTATGATAATAATTTATTTAAAGAAGGTTACTATACTAGAAAATGCAGTTATTTGATCTTTATTAAAACGGAATGCTACATGGGACAGGTACAATTTGTAAGGAAAACCATTCTGTTACAACCAATGACCACAATGTTACTTAAAAAAATTGATAACTATCGAAACTGAGTCTTTATTCCAATAAGGGATGTTTGCTAATGCGATGTATTTTGTATTTAATATATAATGTTAAGAGGTCTTGACCTTATTAATAATACAAAAAAATTAAAAATGTTGAGGGACTCATTTACCTGCACAAAATTTGACAATCAAGTAGCGATGAATAATAAGCCCCCGTTATAGTTTTTCCTTTTTCTAGATAGTCAACGAATATAACTCCGCAACTATCCCAGAAAACGGTGGCCATCACCTTTCCGGCCGAAGAAACCGTCTTCGCCTTCTTTGGAGCGGGCTCATTCTTCGCAGTCCACTGTTTAGACTGTGATTTTGTCTCTGGCGTGAAGTGATGGATCCACGTTTCATCGACGGTTATCAACCGACGCAAAAAATCCGACGTATTTTGCTTAAATCGCTTCAAAAGGACTTCGGAAATGTTCATTCGAACTTGTTTTTGGTCCGAATTTAACAGACGCGGCACCCAACGTGCAGCTAGCTTTCGCATGTTCAAATCTTCAACTAATATATGACAAACTCTTTCTTTAGATATGCTTACAGCTTGTGCAATCTCCCTAACCTTGATTCGACGGTCGTCGAGCACCAATCGGTGTATTTTTTGCACAATATCCTGGTTGGTCGCAGTTTTTGGCCGTCCTACGCGTTCATCATCGTATAAGCTGGTACGACCGCGTTTAAATTCTGCTACCCAAAATTTTACGGTAGAAAATGATGGAGCAGACTCGCCGTAAACAGAATCCATCTCAGTTTTGATTTGGGTTGGCGTATTTTTTTTTTAAATGTAATAACTTAATCACAGCTCGACACTCAATTTTATCCATTTTTCAAAGAACACAGGCACTGGTTTGCAAAATCAGACGTTAAGGAAAAACTAGCCGTCAAAAATGGCGGCAATTTTGACATATAACTCCTGAAAAAAGTCTAATTATAATGCCAAAGAGGTTTTAAAAAAAAGTTTTTATTTCATAGTGTGGCCAGAAACTTTTCAGACGACCCTCGTAGAAGGGAATACCAACGTCGTTACCCTAACCGCCGCCGTTTACCTCACGCAAGCGTGTTTGGTTCATCGTACCGTCTTATTCGGGAAAGAGGATCAGTTCAACGCCGCCAAGCTTTTTGCATTTTTTATTATTTTTCGTAATCAGTAATTCATTGGCTATTTGAAAAATGTTTTTTTTATTTCTAAATGACGAAGTTTTTACACAATGACTAGTTTTAGGCCGAAAGGCGGGTATTTTTTTAAATTCTAAAAACGTGAATAACTCGATAACCAAAGAGTTTTGACCCCTAGTTGACTGGACTTAAATCGTTACAAATAAGCTGTAGAATAACCCCTTTCAAGGAATACGGCGAATTTCCAGTCACCCTGTAGGTAAGAACGATGGCAAAATCTGAAATTCGAGTCATCGTGGCTTTGGGAGGTAGGGGGTGGGACAGGTGCATAAAATACCAGCCAACTTTCGTTATTTTATAAAGTGTAATTTTTTAATATGTTATTCGGAATAACATTACAAATCATCTCATTCATTGCCAGACACTTTTTATCGTGGCAATCCCTTTCCAGACACCCTAAAACTTTAATAAATTTTAATTCTAATTTCGTTATAGTATAAAAAATCAAAATTATACATGTTATTTGGGTAACTATTAGAAGATGTTTTCTCAGTTGCCGGACAGTTTCGACAGTTCCTACCTGGCCCAGAAAACATATTGGGTACCTATATAGGTGCGAGCGCGAGGCAATATACAGTCGCATAGGTGCGAGCGCGAGGTAATACAGTCGCATAGGTGTGAGTGAGATAGCGCGTTAGGAGCCATCGAATGATGTTATTGTGTAATTATTTACGACTTAATATTTAAATAAATGTTAAAAAATTAACCCATTTGGTAAATTACTAAGTAATGTTTAAATTTAATGCAACATTAAACTTCTCATTTTTAATTTTTTTTTTAATTTATTTTGAATTTATTTATTTCAAAAACAACTTAGGTGGTAGGTATACAAAATAAATTCGCCAAACTGGAGGCAGTTTGTTGGCGAAGAGTGCGCCCACAGTCAAATCAACCATTTGTGTTATACCTACTTATAAAAACTAAATTAAGTACTAAGTTAAGTAACTAATCTACTTGGATCTAACTCGGTTATACAAGACTAAGTGTAAGTATTAATTATCTATTACTAGCGACCCGCCCGCGGCTTCGCCCGCGTGGAATGTATTATACATATAAACCTTCCTTAAGAATCACTCTATCTATTAAAAAAAACCGCATCAAAATCCGTTGCGTAGTTTTAAAGATTTAAGCATACATAGGGACAGACAGCGCAAGCGACTTTGTTTTATACTATGTAGTGATGTAAGTACTGCCAAAATATTATGTATCTATATTATCTAAAAGTATTATTTTAATTATTTTTTTTAAAATCTCCTTACTACTACATCCTTCCATATCTGGGCTCAGTTGGTTAAAAATCTTAGGTATCATGTGCTTACGCGTTCTTTTGCCATAATAATTATTAGTGTTAAATTCTACATACCGTTTTTTTGTGCGCCTACCCTGAAGTTACGTGACGAAATTCTACAAATTTTAAATCTGTCATGGCCGTAGTTATCTACAGATACCAAATATTTAACTTTTTCATGAACTGGTAATATTTTTATTACCGGTCTATTGCGACTAGTTACATTGTTAGTTCCATTGATGTAACTAGATGGAATATTTTTTCCTAGTAGTTACATTGAACGAAGATGGTTTCCGTAATGGAACTACATGGACTTTTTTTTCCGAGTAGTTACATTAATACTACTTATAATAAATATTATTAGACCAAATTATTATATTTTTTTAATATAGGCAAAGCTATTGAAAATAAGTACCTTCTATAAGATTGCATTCGTTTTATATAAATTTATTATACTTAAGTATTATTAATGTAACTACTCGGAAAAAAAAGTCCATGTAGTTCCATTACGGAAACCATCTTGGTTCAATGTAACTACTAGGAAAAAAAAATCCATCTAGTTACATCAATGGAACTAACAATGTAACTAGTCGGAATAGACCATATTTTTAACTTTTTATACAGTAATTTATAGTTATGATTGCAATTGATTTTAGTATTTTTATCCACCAACACATTTTTAATAATTCTAATCTGGATGTTACATATTTTATCGAGGTAAGTTTTAACACTTTAGTTGCCAAGAGCTCTGATTTTCGTACAAAATGGACTCGCCTAGCGGGTTGGTGGCAGTTAAAGTGTTAAAAGTAAGCCCGTAAGCATTTAGGCCGTAACTAATTACTGACTCGGCTAGCGAGTGGTATAAAGTGTGCAATATTTTCGTGTTTACAATACTCTTTAAACTAGTTAATTTTACCATAATTGATCGAAGTTTATTGCATACTATATCTATGTGGATGCCCCAATTGAATTTGGTATCTATAGTCAAGCCTAGATATTTATATTTATCTACAAATTCTATAGTAGAACATTTACAGCCTATTTGGTTAAATCTAAAACAGTAAAATTGTATAATAATAATAGAATCACCCAACCTTGGATAACCAGAAATTTACACAATATGTTAGTACGTAGAGATGATCTGTTTAGAAAATGGAAGTCTAGTCCTAAAAGTTTAACATTTAGATTGGATTATACAAGGTTTAGAAATTTAACAAATAAATGTAGGTATATACGTAACAAAGCAAAACTATATGCAAAATGAAATTAAAAAATGTGAAAATGATTTGAGAAAATTGTGGGCTATGATAAACAAGTGGCTACTGTGGCTAGGCAATGTAAAACCAAACTTAGATGAGGTTATAAATAAATATTTAGGTAAACACACAGCTATTGAGGCGGTGTGTACAAACTTTGCCAAAACGTTTACCTCCGAAATTCAAAATATTAAACATAACTGTAATGAAAAATTCCTAATTCGCGAAAGCTATGTTAATGAGAGCGACGTATCATTCCGTTATCAAAAAGTGTCGAACACGGATATAGAAAAAATTATAGATAAATTAAGCAGCAGAAAATCGCCAGGGATAGATGGTATACCTAAGGAGTAGACTTAAAAATTATAAAAAAGAACATATTATGTCCTATTTTGGCAAAGTTTGTAAATATCTGCGTCACGTCAGGTACCTAACCAGATCAGTTAAAAAAATCAATAATCCGACCTATATACAAACAGGGTAATCACTTAGACTATTCAAACTATAGACCCATAGCGATGCTATCAGTGATTAATAAAATAGTGGAACAAGTTATCGTGTCACAAATAAGTAAATACTTAGATAAGAACAACATAATATCTGAGACCCAGCACGGGTTTAGCCGTAGGCGCAGCACTGCAACCGCTTTAGCCGAGTTCACAGATGAGGTTAATGAGCACTTAAATAATAGAAGGTATATCGTAACTTTATACATAGACTTCAAAAAAGCATTCGATACGCTGGATCACGGTCAGCTCATTGTTGCCATGCAAGAATGTGGTGTCCGTGGTCCGGTGCTCGAGTGGTTTAGAAACTACCTATCTAACAGGACCCTAACCACTGTGATCGACGGAAAGAGCGGGGAGGAAGCCGAGGTGATCTGTGGGGTGCCAACCGGTTCTATTTATGGTCCAGTAGGCTACATTATGCATGTGAACAGCATGAGTAATGTGGTCCAGAATTGCTCGACATATATGTATGCTGACGACACATGTATAATGTACGCAGATAAGGACATAAAAAATGTAGAAAAGTGTGTGCAGACTGATTTTGTAAACATAATTAAGTGGTCGCATGACAATGGCATTATCCTAAACATAGACAAACCAAATGTATGTTAATTAAACCTCCTTACCTATGGGCCCCGAAAGAAAGCATTAGTATTGTAGGACACGCATACGACTGCTTACATAAAAACCAAATAGGCTGTAAATGTTCTACTATAGAATTTGTAGATAAATATAAATATCTAGGCTTGACTATAGATACCAAATTCAATTGGGGCATCCACATAGATATAGTATGCAATAAACTTCGATCAATTATGGTAAAATTAACTAGTTTAAAGAGTATTGTAAACACGAAAATATTGCACACTTTATACCACTCGCTAGCCGAGTCAGTAATTAGTTACGGCCTAAATGCTTACAGGCTTACTTTTAAAACTTACCTCGATAAAATATGTAACATCCAGATTAGAATTATTAAAAATGTGTTGGTGGATAAAAATACTAAAATCAATTGCAATCAGAACTATAAATTACTGTATAAAAAGTTAAAAATATGGTCTATTCCGACTAGTTACATTGTTAGTTCCATTGATGTAACTAGATGGATTTTTTTTTCCTAGTAGTTACATTGAACCAAGATGGTTTCCGTAATGGAACTACATGGACTTTTTTTTCCGAGTAGTTACATTAATAATACTTAAGTATAATAAATTTATATAAAACGAATGCAATCTTATAGAAGGTACTTATTTTCAATAGCTTTGCCTATATTAAAAAATATAATAATTTGGTCTAATAATATTTATTATAAGTAGTATTAATGTAACTACTCGGAAAAAAAAGTCCATGTAGTTCCATTACGGAAACCATCTTCGTTCAATGTAACTACTAGGAAAAAATATTCCATCTAGTTACATCAATGGAACTAACAATGTAACTAGTCGGAATAGACCGGTAATAAAAATATTACCAGTTCATGAAAAAGTTAAATATTTGGTATCTGTAGATAACTACGGCCATGACAGATTTAAAATTTGTAGAATTTCGTCACGTAACTTCAGGGTAGGCGCACAAAAAAACGGTATGTAGAATTTAACACTAATAATTATTATGGCAAAAGAACGCGTAAGCACATGATACCTAAGATTTTTAACCAACTGAGCCCAGATATGGAAGGATGTAGTAGTAAGGAGATTTTAAAAAAAATAATTAAAATAATACTTTTAGATAATATAGATACATAATATTTTGGCAGTACTTACATCACTACATAGTATAAAACAAAGTCGCTTGCGCTGTCTGTCCCTATGTATGCTTAAATCTTTAAAACTACGCAACGGATTTTGATGCGGTTTTTTTTAATAGATAGAGTGATTCTTAAGGAAGGTTTATATGTATAATACATTCCACGCGGGCGAAGCCGCGGGCGGGTCGCTAGTAATAGATAATTAATACTTACACTTAGTCTTGTATAACCGAGTTAGATCCAAGTAGATTAGTTACTTAACTTAGTACTTAATTTAGTTTTTATAAGTAGGTATAACACAAATGGTTGATTTGACTGTGGGCGCACTCTTCGCCAACAAACTGCCTCCAGTTTGGCGAATTTATTTTGTATACCTACCACCTAAGTTGTTTTTGAAATAAATAAATTCAAAATAAATTCAAAAAAAAATTAAAAATGAGAAGTTTAATGTTGCATTAATATTTTTTTTTTTTTTTTTTTTATATCATAGGAAGGCAAACGAGCACAAATTTAAACATTACTTAGTAATTTACCAAATGGGTTAATTTATAAACATTTATTTAAATATTAAGTCGTAAATAATTACACAATAACATCATTCGATCGCTCCTAACGCGCTATCTCACTCGCACCTATGCGACTGTATTACCTCGCGCTCGCACCTATGCGACTGTATATTGCCTCGCGCTCGCACCTATAGGTACCCAATATGTTTGTCTGGGCCAGGTAGGAACTGTCGAAACTGTCTGGCAACTGGGAAAACATCTTCTAATAGTTACCCAAATAACATGTATAAATTGGAACTTTTATACTATAACAAAAGTAGAATTAAAATTTATTAAAGTTTTAGGGTGTCTGGCAAGGGATTGCCACGATAAAAAGTGTCTGGCAATGAATGAGATGATTTGTAATGTTATTCCGAATAACATATAAAAAAATTACGCTTTATAAAATAACGAGTTGGCTGGTATTTTATGCACCTGTCCCACCCCCTACCTCCCAAAGCCACGATGACTCGAATTTCAGATTTTGCCATCGTTCTTACCTATGTTCAAAGCATACTTTAACAAACTTTCAGCTTTTATAAAATGACGAAGGTCTGGTTGTCACGGGCTCTTAGGCTATAACTGATTATGGCGTATTTTTTTTATTTTCGGCAACAGTATATTTGTGTTTCTACAATTGACATATTCGTTTATATACCAGATCTTTATCCAGCGAAATATGGGTATACTTATTTTCAAAGCTTATTATCTCCGTTCGACATTCATGTAACATACATACATACATAAACTCACGCCTTCATTCCCAGAGTGGGGTAGGCAGAGCTAAAGAGTAACATAGAACCTTATAATATTGGGGCAGCGATATGGCAACTGTCTCAAGCTTACAAGACTTTAAAAAGCACATTCTGTACCATGATTAACATGTCAAAAAGAGCAATTAAGTATGTATGCTGTACACAAATAAATTTATCAATATCTTTAAAAATAATAATAAAGGAAAGTGTGAGTACCTGATCTCGGAAAGGGTGAGTTATTCTTGTTATTAATGTCATGTGTAGATATTAATATGGATATGCCCTCAAAATAAATATTAAAATAAATCAAAACAATTAATTATGATTAAACTAACTTGAATCCACCAAAAAAATCAGTTAAGTTGTTTTTTGTACACATCTTAATCTTATACAACAATGTATAAGATACATAATTGACACAGACTGAGGTATAAATCAAAGATAAAAAAACTTTAGAAATTTAGTAAATACAAATTTAGAAATTTAGGAAGACAATTTTGATAATACAAATTTGCGAATAAATTAAGAAATTTAGACAATTGAAATTTAGAACAGTCAATTTAGATAATTCAGATTTAGGAAGGATACAAAGATAATTTAGAATGAAGATAATTTAGATTTAGATTTCATACAGTTTGTGTGCTGATAGTCATTTTGATATCATCACATCTTAAGTTAAGTTAAGTTTGTGCTTGCTTTTCTTTTCTTCAGAACTTTGAAAGCACATGTTTAGTAAATTTCACTTTGCACAAGAGATTTAGTCTGTGAATGAAGAAGCTAAGGGTTGCTAATTTTGTGTAATTTAGTAGTGCGGGCTAGGACATTTTACCAGCCGCCTTTTGTTTGTGTAGCAAGACCTTGACTATTTTCTTCATTATCCTTCTGCAACCAACTGCTTAGAGCTCTTCAATGTTAGGGGATCTTACTGCTTGCGCCGCCTGAACCTTATATCTTTGCGCGCTTACTGTGCGGCTTACACAAAGGCGTCTGCATAGAGTCGACGCCCAGAGCATCGCGTTTCAACTCACACTGCCCTGTTCTTGTCTGCAGCCAGACAGCCCTTTGCAGGTTACTTCAGATTGAGGTCTGTGAATTAATTATTTAATTAAACTTTAGGGAATTAGGATATAAAAGTAAAATTGGATATTGGAATTGATGGCATTAGGTTCCTTAGGGACTAACCCACTTTAGCATAGATAATTGTGAACCTACCATAAGAATCATAGTGTTTAAGCACGACCCATGCTTTTGCTGAGCTTTAATGTTTATAATGTCTGGTCGCTTCAAAACCAAGGTTTGCAATTAAATTTAATACATGTTACAGAAAGAGTAGGAATAAAGATTGTGTTCAACTTACTAATTCGTTTCCTTTAGCTCCATGATATAAACCCACTCTTTGTCCAAAGGTCACACCGGACATTATTATTTTAAGTTTGGTTTAAGATTTAGTACATTTCGTTTACGACGTGTTCCTTCTATTGGCCGGGTCAGGAAGGCATGTCGCAATGGCGCCCACTAATTTTGATTGATTTCGCATTCTTTTGAGTGACTTTTGGTTAAGATTGGGTATATTTCGTATAAATAATCTTATGCCATCAAAATCCATTATTTCCACTTGTATTGTGCCACGTAGACACTGTATTGGGCTTGGTTTTAGTGTTGTCTAGTCTTTTGAGACAAATTCACATTTATTTACACAATTTAACTTTAGTTGTGAACCAATTTTGTGAGATTTAAGTTGATTTAAATTTTTCCATAACCTTTAACCAGTACATCTTGTTTGACAAATGAAAATGACATTTTCATCCGTTAATATTTGAATCTTTAGTGAGTGTATGTATAACTAAGTATTATATCACTTATTGTGTACTTTTCAGATTGTGAGACTGTGTTTAATTAAAATCTTTTGTGCTTCTAATCAAAAAGAAATCTTATGCAACATTTCATACTTGATACCAAATTTTATACCTAATTTGAAAGTATTCATTTAGACACTATTTTTTTATGCATGTAATTGGACTTATTATTTGGCAAAGTAGATAAAGCTTTAAAATTGTGCAAGTCAATATAACAGTTCAGTTTTCAACCATTAACCACTGAATTTACTGTATAAATTGCTGAAAACTTAAGTAGGTACCAAATACTTAAATAATGGTAACTCATAAGTGATGCACATGAAATAAAACATTAGTAAAAGTCAATATATTAGGATTTTATTACTTTAATAACTGTACAACTAAAAACACATTTTGGTGTTAATATTATGAAACTTTAGTATAAAAAGTGTTAAATAGTTGTACATCAACTATATCCACGGTATAATTATTTAAAATTGTTGCATTTAGTGATACTGAGTAACAGGACTGTGGTTATGGAAGGGATATTTTAAGTGTTTTGTGAGCCATTAATTCCAATTTAACATTCAGAATAGGTATTGGCAATTATGGAGAGACAAATACAATTTCATTCACTTTGGAAGGATGAATTAATTTATGAGGTGATAATTAGATCAAGAACATCGTCAAATACTGTAGATTCTTTAAGAAAACAACTTGAAATTTTTATTTATTAAGTATTCCAATAATTTTAGTATACAGAAATTGTAATAATAACATTAGCTTTTGCCAACAATTCTGATTTGGAGTACTTCATACAGATAAAAACATAACAAAATGTATAGGAAAACAGTTTCAGTTTTCCCTTTAGAACAAGTATATTCAAGATGGTAATTAGGTCAGAAGTTCCATTAGGTAACCATTTAGAACATTAACTATTAATGTCTGTCGGAGAAAGATTTCACAAAAAAAACGACTTTATTCGGAATATATATTTACAAATAGCTTCAGACAAGTTATAACAATAACATATTGGTAGACAACTGTTATAAATACTATAATAGTTTTTTCATAAGGCATGTCGCAATGGAATGTGGTTTGCCCCGTGTGGTTGCCGGGTTAGAATAGTGCCACTCCATGTCTTCCCGTGGATGTCGTAAGAGGCGACTAAGGGAATATAGGCTTGTAGTACTGTTAGGCGATGGGCTTGCCACCTGTCACTAATACACTGGGAAACATCTTAGCCTACTCGTGCAAAATGTGGTTACAGAATTATCAAGAAGTTTTAAGACTTGTTGGTAATTCTTTAGCTCTGCCTACCCCACTCTGGGAATGAAGGCGTGAGTTTATGTATGTATGTGTAAAAAACACCAAAGTCCATGATATCAACTCTCAAAACAGCTCACCTTTTCCAAGCTCTGGTGAGTAGGTACATTACAGGAATGCAAGCTTACCTTTTTATAACATTATCCCTTGCTAAAGGTTTAAATCTGAATTTTGAGCAACGGCTTGTTATTGGAGGAATGATGCGAGACACATAATTGCAAATAAGGCAAAAACGTGTGGTACGTGTCTCCCTCTCCATAGTGCGGCGAAGAGCTGCTTGGGCTGCATTTGTCATAGAGTCCGCCTCATCTAATATCACCAATTTATAAGGAGGGCATGGTCGGCCACTAGAAAAAACACAAAAGTTCAAAAAAATTATAGCCTAATGACCTGAAACAGAAAAAAATGTATGAGAACTTACTCAGGTTTAGTACTGCTGACTGTCAGTTGTGCAAAGGATTTGACTTTGTCCCGAATAACTTGGATGCCTCGCTCATCAGATGCATTCAGCTCCAGCACTCGATCGCGAGAAATGTCCCCGAACAGTTGTCGCGCCGCAGCTAAGATAGCGCTTGTTTTACCAGTCCCAGGAGGTCCGTAGAACAGTAAATGAGGCAGGTCACCTCCTGACAAACACTCTCTTAAAACCTGAACGACTTCCCCTTGATCTACAATATCGTCGATTGTTTTCGGACGACTGAAAAATAATTATACTACATCAACTTGGGTTACTAATACTACTAAATTATTAAACGGTAATAAGATAGCAAAACAACGTTACTATTTCTCGACCCATGGTGCGGGCGCCTTTTTTTTTGTAGATTTTGTACAAGATGTCGATTTATTTGTTGCTGTTATTTTACCAGTCTTCAAAAACGCCTGCATTTCGTCGAAAAACTTAAGCAATCCAATTAAATTTTCTTTGTTTATGGCGGTTTTCAATTGTATTTCACCAATGTTCAGTGAACTAAACTATCCCACAGATTATAAGGGTGTCTCACAACTCTCACAGATCAGATTATAGGGTTATGTAATAGACAGATAGGAATCAAACTTGGAACTGACATAACGTTAGTAGTAGTTGAGTCCCGCACCGCAGGATGGAAGCAGTGGCGCTAGTATGCAACTTTTTCTTTTTTTTGTAGGTATGGCGGTAAATATATTCAGATTGAAGTTCATTCTCGAATTCAACGAGGTAAACTTTTTCGCACTCATGGTTGATAAGCACGAATTAGTTACCTTCGTTCAATTCGAGAACGAACTTCCAATTTCTGCAGTTTGTGTGTGATAATTCATGTTTTTTTACCTGTGCGAATAAGATTGTTTCACCGTTTTGAAACTTGTTAAAGCTTAATCAAATATCATTTTTTCTATTTTTAAAATAAAATTAAGTGGGAAATATTTTTTCAATATTTGATTAAGCTGATGCACTGCATCAAACTATAAAGTAGGAAAATATACTTAATTGGCGCAAATATAGTATTTCCAATACACAAAGACGCGTCCCACCATCTATTTGTGCTACCGCAAGAAAGTGAGAGGTCAAATAAAAAGTTTTCGTGAATTGAAAATATAATACCGTAGAAATTATAGACCGCATAAAATTGAAAATATTTATTTTGCAATGAAACCCAATTTTATGTCACCAGCGCTTCTCAAGAGTAGACATTTCTTAAAAAAGTGCCATAAAGAATTCTATAGAAATAACTCTTATTAAGATTATACAAGTTAAGATATAATAACATAAGATTTATTTTTTTACTATGGACCCAATTGAAAAAAATAAGACATATTCGTACTGTGACGCAATAAGATATTTTCTTTAATACCTTAAATGTCTCAATTAAATCTTATATCATTAAAATGAAAACTATTTTCATCTCTCCTACATTTCCGTGTGTCAAAAGCGGAGTTTTCTTTCATAGTTGGTATTCAATTGACTCATTTGAGTATTTTTGTGCTCCGACAAGCTTGAGCTCGTCAAGCCCCCAGAAGTCAGGGTTTGATGATCATATTAATTTAAACGTTCATTAATGAAATATTTCATTTACATAATTCAATATCAGAATTTTATAAAATACCGAAACCCTTTAATGATAGTTTTGATTTTCGTAGGCATACTAATATCTAACTATTAAGGACAAGGATTTACAAATATATTTTTATCATTTCGTCTCATTGTTTGAGACAAGCATTAATATATTATGCCTCGGCGGAAATAAGGAATCAGGATTCGGAATATAGCAGCAGGCCTCTATTACGCTCTGCCTGCTAACCACCTCCTCAGACAATCCCATATTTTCCGGGGTCCCTACAATACAATAGTGTACTATTCTACTATTCATTGTCAAAAACAGTTTAGGAGACAATAAAGCAAAAGATGTTATACTCGATCTTAACTTAAAATATTTTAGTAAAGCTGTTTTACTGAACAGGATAGGAGATACAAAATGTACGAAGATAAAAAATATTTTTGATGTGCACCGTACAATATGGATTACGCGCACTTTCAAATACACTGACTCAGTCGGACCTATATTTTTTAAAATACTTTTTAGTGATTCTAAGCAAGCAACGCCGCAGGGAATGTCATAAAGTCTGGCAAACGAAAGCGTGACCTGAAAAAATGGCAACACTGTAGTGTCATCCCTTTCAAATCAATCTAAGAAAAAAGGGACGACACTACAGTGTTGCCATTTTTTCTGGCCACGCTTTCGTTTGCCAGACTCTAGTAATAATATTTAAACCTAACTGGGCTTCGTTATACTCGTAGTTGCTCAACTATCTTAACCGAGATATCTCATCGCCACCCTTGAAATAGGGACCCGTTTAGGAGTTCCGGTGGCCATTTGTGTCTTCCTCATCAGTTCCACTTCACCGGAGAAACCGCAGTGCACAGAGTGTGGCAAGACCTTTAGCTCGCGGAAGACCTATCGCTACCACCTCAAGTGAGTCGGGGACTTCAACACAATATACTGGTGTCCCAAAAACCAACGCCAAAACTGAGAGGGCTCATAGAGAAGCTAAAAATCATTTTTTTTTTATTGGAATAGGAAGGCAAACGAGCACACAGGCCACCACAGATGGTAAGTGGAAACTGTGACCCATAGACATTCGCATTCACAAGACTGCAAATGCACTGCCAACTCTGAGGACTAAGATGGAATGCCTCTATGCTAGTCATTTCACCGGCTGGATAAGATGGTGGTACCGACCCGGACGGACGCTGCACAAGGTCCTCCCACAAGTTAATTTCATCGTTTATTTCATAGTTGATGATTCGTAAAGATTCGTTTTGTAAATCGGCGCAGTATTTAGTTTTGACGGTTCCGTTATAAAAGGGTATATATTTCTAGAGATCCTGTCGCCAACTTCTGACCTAATCATCAGATCTGCTCTTTGATACTATAATATTGCATTGTCATTGGGTTTATATAATATGTGACCCAAATTTACGGGAACATTAACGGGAACTGGTAAAAAAAATAGAAGTAGTAAACTTACATACGAACAGTACAAAAGTTTGCCCTAGGTTTGGACAAATTTTCGAAGTTTGGTTGCTAGTAATTGCCAGCCTGGCACACATGTTGTCTACGAATGAAAGGATATCCATTTAGTAAATCGGTGTAGCCAGACTGGACATTCGATTTTTAATCACATTCATACATACATGGAGTTTTTGGCGCAGACGGGTTAAAAAGGTTTGAGTCGAGCTGACTTGGATCCGGGGTCTTTTAATCTGTATCTTACTAGAGTTAACACTGCATCCGTGTAGAATTCGTTAATCGTGTAACGCTCACTAATTATAAAAATTCCCGGTGTAAAGTGCTCAATGTCTGCATACCACAATTCATTGAAATCGGTTTAGCGGTTTAGCTGAGAAAGCGTAACAGACCGACAGACAGAGAGACAATTTTTCGTATTGAAAATATTAGCATGACCGCCATGGATAATGTATAATACGCTAACTGACTTACACGGAACCGCAGCCACAGCCGTTGTTACACCAATTCACCAAACCTCCTCCGTTGTGGTAAGGCTCCGGTTTTTGTCAGAGCTTTGTTCCTTTTAGTCTTTTAAGTGTTGGAGGTAGACCGAAGTTTTTGTACCCAAATTGCTAAAGATCGTGGTTCCTAAGAAAAAGGAAGCAATGTGCCGTTCTCCACCATCAATTCGTTCGATTTGCACCACTTAACAACACGACTGGGGCTAGGCATTATGTTCTTTTAACTAGTCGGTCCCTTTTCATATTTCGCCAAAGATGACTGAAATTTTGAAGTGGGTGTAGTTGTGGTGTTAGTGAAATGGAAGTTGCAACAGGTAGAGGAAAATACTAACATTTTACACGTTATTTTACGTTACTAAATTATATGAAAAATACGTGAAAAATATTATATTTTTGTCAGATGTCAACGTCAATCAATCCAATGTTTTTTCTGCCAGCCACAAAGACTTTTTCCCTTTTTTTATAAATTATTGAATGAATGTAAAAGTTACGTACAGATAAAGCAAAATTAACGAGTAAGCTTCTTAATATCATTCAATTAAGTGAACTGTATAGGATATTTTATGAACTTAGGCTCATTATTCCACGAAGTACCAATGACGTCACAAATCACTAACATAAAAGAGTGAATGAGGTCTACCTACCAATGAAGAATTAAAAGTTTTTTTCAACGCATTTTTTTTTTAAATGTTTATGGCCTGTATTCTAAGTATTTTAAGCCATAATTTTGCAGCTGGATGGTAGCCAGGCCAGCATAGACTAGGGATACTACTATCAACCACCAACAAAACTTTAAACCCTCCTCGTAGTGGCCATCTGTGCTGTCCGTCCGGGCACGAGGCGCGACGCAAAACGATAGTGCGTACAGTGTTGTCACATCTAATTTTAGCAATTTGGTAGTACGGGATGCAAAAATTTGTAATTGGTAGAATTTAAGATAAAAATTAGGTAGATCTTGTTTTTGATGATTAAGAATGCGTAGAAAATGTACAAAATTATTTATTGGTGTAATGCATGGTGCTAATACATATATTGTTCTAATATTGTTCGGTTAGACGTATGCTCAGCTGCAGGCCGATCAACATACCGGAGGAGGGCGAGGTTCCGGGCGAGACATACCGGAGGGCGAGGTTCCGGGCGACGAGAGAGCCCGGACTCAGTGGAAGTGGAGGGGGCCCGTCAAATGACGGAACGGCGCCTGAGGGATCGGTGCAAAAGCGACCTGGGGGACTCCTCATATTGACTCCGCACCATAGGGGCACTCCTCCCGTCGCTGGACCAATGGTTAGAGAGGAGGTATGGTATCTTGACGTACCGTCTTGTCGGGTTTGCCACGGGTGCGGCCATCCGGACGACACGGCCCAGCACACCCTAAAGGTGTGCTCGAAATGGGATCCGGAGCGCCGCACTCTGGTTGCGGACACAGGGCTCTCCGATCTGTCACTGCACAGCGTGGTGTCGGCCATGCTGAGTAGTGAGAGATCGTGGTTGGCGGTCGCCGAGATGCTCTCGCAGGAGGCGGCGGAGCGGGAGCGCGAGGAGGACGTGGATGCGCACCCGCTCCGGCGTAGACGTATGGGGAGAAGGCGGAGGCAATTTGCCGCCCGCCTGAACCCCTAGTAGGACCGTGGGGATAGGGTCCCACATTATGGACCTACACGTCTGGCAGGGTTAACCGAACTCTCCCTCCTTTGGCGCTGGGGGGCACCCAGCGGGTGCATAGTCATCAGCTTACAGTGCTCCCATTAAAAGCCCCATTGATTGGAGGTTAACACCAGAGAGGTTTCAGACGGTATACTTCCACCTCAGCTCTCGCAGGAGACTGAGGTGGTGGAGAGTTCGTCATGCCCCCCCCCCCCCCCCCCATTAGCTACCCTAGGCGGGGGGACGATGCGTAATGTCATTAGCTCTCCGAACCAAAAAAAAGGGTCGGTTAACGTTTGAATATTCTATAGGTTTCATACTTTTTTTTTCCATGTAAGTAGGAACTAAACTGAAATTTTTCAGCCAACCTTTTCGCCATACATTACTCACCATATTAACTTTGATACAAAATACTTTTTATTGAATAAACAGCTAAGTGAAGATCGACTCCTATTCGGATCTTAGTCCTTTACTTGAGTTTTTCAACCAAACCATGTTACATTGGTAAATAACAGTCGGCTTGCAGTGGTTAACGGTAAATATTACACCGAGACGAAATCATCCATTAAGTGAAAGGCTGTTGGATGATAGAATCTATAGCTATCGTTAAAGAATTGTCAATGTTATTGAAGGTCTTATTACCTACTTGACACTACTACTCTGTTCAGCGTAGGATAACGCCCGTGGCAACTCCTATGTTTATACCTATAACCTACACTTGTTTCTTTAGATTAGATTAGATAATACTACATCGGTACAAACCTTGTGACGCCGTTCAGGGATTGAATTAATTAATCGCTTATTATTAAATACTTCGCTTGTACTATTGAAATGGGAGCACAGCTTTTTTTCGAACTCCAAAGTAGGCATTTCTTTCTTGTTCGATCCATGCTGTTAATTTATTTATACACTTACAGTATTTCCAGCAATAGCTTTCGGCTGATTATCGCTATCGCGCTTGCACTCGCAACTGACAGTATATGTGTCACTCGTGTCTCGTGTGTCACAGAAAAACGAAGATTGCCGATCGGTATTAAGAAAATAGTTGCACTGTAGAACACTTGTACAACATGTTATTTACTTACAAAGTTAGAAAACTCCCTCCGTTTATATAAAGCTGCGTTCAAAATAGCTTAAAATTTAACATCCACGAAGTGCATCCTCTATCAAACGTATTTTAAAGCGTCTAATATAAAAACAAGCTACCTACCAAGTATAATAAAACTCGGCGACGGACTTTGAACAGATTTAAAACAGCTTATATACATATACGAGTAGGTAATATACTTGTATTTTATCTCAGTTATACTATGTAATGCAATCAGTATAGATTGATTACTCCCGTTTTTTCGTGGTTCCATTATTTGGTCCCATTAATGGGACCACGAGGGGGAGAACTGTTTCTCGTAGTCCCATTACTACTATTGATCTACTTCCTGTATACTAAAATAATACCTAGTTAGGTTTCGGTTATGTTAGCCTTCCGGCAGGCCTGGAGGGGGCCAAACAACCTTAAACAATCTTTGAATTATCCGAAATTCGTTATTTTTCTCACACCACCCATATGACGGATATATACGTCGATGGCGTTGAACCAGTGGTGCGGATATATCCGTCAATGGCGTTGAAAAGGTTAAACTAGCATTGGTTATAGGATTAAACACATCAATAAGAGCCGTAGATAATAAAACATGGTTTGTGTTAAAAGTCACCATGCCGGCCGTGACCTGAGTCTGCGGCTGCGGTGGCGCATCTACGCGCGTACTAGCAGCCTGAGGAACCCCCTATGCGGCATGTTGTTGTGGCGCTTCCCATAGCTGGGCATTAACTCGTTAATCCGTTAATCGTTAATTAACGAAGTTAACATTTTGATTAACGATTAACTTCCAAGTTAACTTTTTAAAATGTTAACGGACACGTTAACTTCCGTTAATATGCAGAAGTCCGTTAATCGTTAATCCAATGCCTACTATTTACCGAACGGCACCGCGGCGCGGCAAGAAAAACAGGTTCAGACAAGTATGGAACGACAAGTGCCGGGCGGCGCGTGGCAGCGAGTGTGTAGTGTGAGTAACAACGATGATGACGAGGAATACTTTTTCAATTCTGTCACTCAGTCTATAGAAAAACCAAAGAGCTCCAACTCTTTAAAGAGTAAAGCGCAGTCTCGTTAAAATGTGGCTGGACATGAAATCAACTCGTTCAAAGATGCTGCATTCCTCGGGGAACAGATATTCATAAATCTATTCATTAAATACAATACTGCTATACCCTCAAGCGCTGCAATTGAACGTCTGTTTTCCACGGGTAAAGACATTTTAACTCCAAAACGAGCCTCGCTTTCAGACGAGAACTTCAACATGTTAATGTTCATGAAAGGGAATATGCACCTTATGCCCTTTTGTAAGTATTTTGTTTTGGTCCTATCCTGTTAACTTCCAGAACCTAAACCAACAGGTTTTATAAGTTCACTAACGCAACGATATGAAAATGCTTTTTTTTTACACATATTAACGGATTAACGATTAACGTTAACTTGCGTTAATTCTTACGAAATGTAACGCTTTAACGTTTAACGAAGCTAACTTTTTTGTAGCGGATTAACGATTAACGACGTTAACTATTTGATTAACGGTGCCCAGCTATGATTGTAGGAAGTACCAATGTAGGAAGCGAGAACAATAGAGAGATCTCTCTCCAGGCGGGTGTTATGCCTGGGGACCGAAGTACATTGGGTTGTTGATGGTGTGATGACGTGCAGTCTGTGCGTTGAATTGCCGCTTGCAAGTACCAGTGGATGTCTCCAATAGCGCTCCGCTGTAGACATTCTTGATTTCAAATCTATTAGTATCGACGGCGACGGCACCCATTTCTGCGTGGTGTGGCCTTCCGGGCTAGCTGCCAAACTAACATAACCGAAACCTGCCTACGTATCCTATTATATTCTATATACAGGACGAAATAAATGGGACAAAATAATGAAAGCACGAAAAAACAGGGTGTTTAACGGACTTTAACGCGATACTGGACCCGATTCTATAGTGGCCTCTAAACTTCCTAATTTCATTTAGGTGTCGCTAAAACACTTTGCTATTCTATGAGCAGCTGTCATAATCAAATGCCCTCCTTACCCGTGGTACTACCGGACCGGTGATACTACTAGTAGTACCACGGGGATTATTTTTTGCCCGTAGTACTACTATCCTGCCTAGTAGTACCACGGGAGATCCCTCCTTACCCGTGGTACTACCGGTGATACTACTAGTAGTACCACGGGGATTATTTTTTGCCCGTAGTACTACTATCCTGCCTAGTAGTACCACGGGAGATCCCTCCTTACCCGTGGTACTACCGGTGATACTACTAGTAGTACCACGGGGATTATTTCCTTATTCCTCCTTTTTGCCCGTAGTACTACTATCCTGCCTAGTAGTACCACGGGAGATTTTTCGGCTTCGGACCCGTGGCTCCCCTGCTGTCTCCCCTGACCTATTCGACGGAGCCCTGCCTTCCGGCAGGGCTCCTATTTCTGAGCGATTTGGCCTTCGGCCATCTAAAGATACCTAACGAACCTAACCTACCTACTTTTGCGGAATGAAAATTGATTTCTGACGAAAGCCGACTGACGAAAAGCAGTCAGGGGAGACAGCAGGGGAGACACGAGACCGTCGCTGAAATTTCATTACCCCTGGTCCTACTTATCATTTAAAACTTATGGGTCACGGCGAACTAGCTCCACAAGTCCGTGCTGCGAGCAATGCTATTTTAAGCATTTTCCCCGATGTTCAAATTATAAAGTGTTTCTATCATTTCACAAATTCCCATTGGAAGAATGCAAAAAAAATGAAAATCAAGAGCAAAGATGGAAACAGAGCCGTCGGACTATGTTCAGCACTCGCTTTACTTCCTATTTTAGGCGGTCTAAGGGTGCGGCTCCACTGAGGCGGAGACGAGAGGAGCGGAGCGGAGCTGTGCCAATATTAACCAATGGAATCTTCGCAAGGCGCGCTCGACGTGACGTGACGTGAGCGCATGCGCCTTTTATTGGTTAATATTGGCACAGCTCCGCTCCGCTCCTCTCGTCTCCGCCTCAGTGGAGCCGCACCCTTATACATTATCATCAGCTTGACATTCTGTGGCCCGTTTCACGAAGCTACAAGTTACAAATTACAAGTACACAAGTAACAAGAGCAAAAAGTTACAATTTACAAGTACAAGTGTTTCTCGAACGCGGCCTTCCATGGTAGAATAATAGGATCGTACTATGGTAATCATGGTGAATGAAATCTCGATTTAACAAGTCCCTATTAAAAAAAAGTTTGTTGATGTTTTGAAGTTTCTAAATGTCAAATCTTGAAATATTTATATTTATAATCTGTAAATCCGATGATGTCTCCACTCCAGTCTCGCAGAGTCTTCAGAGTTCTCTCGTTATCGTTAAAATTTGAAAGAACGAGGAACCGGAAAAAAATTTGAAGGCAACACTTCTAAACTAACTAACTTTTTTTTTCTCGCATTCAAAGTGAAAAGTAATGTGTTTAAAGCGAGACTAAAACACCATAATGAATGAGACTCGAACTAAAGCCGCTCTCGCTCGCTCGCGTGGCTAAACATCTCGTGTCATTATGGCCTCTCTTAGCCCCTTGTTGAACAATCTACTATTTTACTTCTCATGCCCTTAAAATGGTCTCCCCTCGCTCTGCTTGGGTGGCTATAGCTCGAGTGTCGTTATAGTTATTCAGTCTCGCGTAGAGGTGTGCGCAGCGCCGGCACGCCGTCGCCGCCGGTTATTTTACGATCGGCGTGGGGTAAAATAATTTATAACGCCCGAATCATGCTAATATTATGTATATACAGGGTCCCTTCAGACCCACCGTACCCCTGGCCATACCCCTGGTGGTACGGTAGGTCTTTTAAAGTTAAACGATACCACTGAGTACTAGTGATGTGATGTCGAAATCTATAGCTGAAAGTAATAAAAACTCATGGTTGTAGGAAGCTAACTATATTTCTTCTTCTAAGTTCACATATATTTTTGCGTAATAAAATTAATAATAAGATAAGCACCCTTTGGTGGAAAATAAAACAAAACTAGTTCTTAAAAATAACTAAAAAAATATTTATATGTACAGTAACCTACATCAAAATTCAAAAAAAATCAAAATTCAAAATATTTATTCAGTAAATTGGCCACATGCGGGCTCTTTTACACGTCGGAAATGTACAGTGAATCTACCATCGGAACTTTCTGGAAGGCTTTAACTTAAAAAACAAAGACGTCACACAGATAGATTTACGTACGCAATTTTTCTAGTCCGTAGCCTACTGATATCTCTTTATTTACAATTTCAAGCTGGCTCATAATATAATCATCATTGATTATTTGATCTTTTCGTCGTTTTTTTGGAACAAACTCCGAGGTGTGAATTTGCTTCAGGACCTGAAGCAATCGCATCAACGTGACAGTGTTTTTATTAATCAGTTTATTTATCTTTGAGTGAAAGGCTTCCAAAATGTTCGTTGTTCTGTGGCGTTCACCAAGCACACTAATTATTGCCGGGGAATGAATCTTAAACCAAAATGATTCTAGATACTTTATAAATTTGAATGTTTGTATTATTCCATTAGCTTCAGATTTTATGTATGCCATACCCTGTTGAATCTCCAGCTCGGGAAGAAGAGGCAAGGCACTTGCTAGAGCAACGATTCTTCGTCCCGGTTTATTTTTGGTACATCCGAACGACTTCCCTTTCTTCCACATGTTGCGAGTCCAATGATAATAACACCCGCGTAATGTACTGTTTGGAAATACTCTTAAAATTGCGTTTATCGCACCTTTTATCAATGCGAGAGATAGGTAGGTCATCACTAGGGTCACTACACACGGTGGTACCGTTTAACTTTAAAAGACCCACCGTACCACCAGGGGTATGGCCAGGGGTACGGTGGGTCTGAAGGGTACAGGCCCTTGTTATTGGTAAGTCGACCTATTCCCCTCTAGGGGTTATGGGGGAGACCATTTGCAATCATTTTGGTACCATAATACCCTATGCAAAAGTTAGTAATTTTTTCTGCTTTGTGTCATTTATATGGATAAACTGATAAAAAAACATGGTTTTTTTTTACATTTTGATCTCGCAATGTTAACCGTGCACAGATAATAAGAACAGCAATTTTACCTTGTATAAAAGCTATTAGAAAAAAATAATTAAAGTGCAATATTCTTTTTTTTGGAAATTTTTGAAGGTCTGACTTTTTTTAGCAAAAAACCTAAATTTAAATTATCTCAAAAATGGTTCACTTTTGCATAGGGTATTATGGGACCAAAATGATTGCAAATGACCTGTCCCATAACCCCTAGAGGGGAATAGGTCCACTTACCAACCCTGTATAAAAATAAATAAACACATTTATATTTTTATACACATAATATTAGTTTTTTTTTAGATAAATAATATTGGCTTTAGTTTTATATAATTCTCTAATAATTCTAATATTATGTAATATTAGAATTATTAGCGCAAACAATATAGCTATTCCGTTGCACCCCAGCCCAAATTGAACACATATTCAAGTTGAATTAAATAAAAAATACTAACTACCTACGCATATTTTTATTTAAATAATGTTTTCTTTATTTTTTTGTGAAAAAGGCTGAAATAGTTTTTGTTCCGGTTGCAGCCCTTTGTCGAGCTTTTTCTTTTGCGCTCAAGGATTTCGGTTTGCTTACATCATTTAAGGCACGCGTTGCGCAATCTGATTTGGTTGATTCGATTCCAGTTGTTTCAAATTTGATCCTTTTATTGTAACTTTCGCCAACTGCAGATTTCCGCTTCTGTCCCAAAGATTCTACGAAGTCAGCTTTCAAGTTTAGCGTCTTCTCTAATACTTCAATAATATCGCTCTCAACATACTCAGCTATCATGCCGAGAGCATATCTCAGAAAAAAATCTGAAAGTGAACATTACAATTAAGTATTTATGAGTAACAGTTGAAGTTTATATATTTATAATAATATGTATTTACAGACCACCATTGGCTGATTTTTGCACATTTGAATCAACTATGGAACATGTGTTAAAATTAGCTTGTAATAGCCAGAAGCATATTATAGTTTGTGGAGATTTTAATATTAACTTACTCGAAATGTCAAATAATACCACTAGGTTACTAAGTTTATTTAAATCTTTTAATTTAGGTAATCTGTTCTTTGAACCCACTCGGATAGGTGTTAGTAGTGCAACCTGCTTAGATAATATTTTTTGTAATTGCGAATGTTTGGATAAAGAAATATTTAATTGTTTTAATTCGGACCATATAGTGGTCAGAAGGCATCTTTCGTCAATGATTTTTATCAAAAACCTCAGACAATAACATATCGACCTATAACTAATAATCGTTTGGAATCATTTTTTTTCATTTACTTTTCTTTCATGCCAATGTTTTATACCTACTGTAGTCTTTTTATTTAAAAAAAGTTGATATACAAACTAATTCTCGCATATTTACGATTATGTCATTGGATTCGTCTCATTCTGGTGAGTTGCAAAAATCTCTTCGTATTTTTTAAATACTTAATGACAGAGTACTGAAAATTAATTTTACTAGAGTGGCTCCGCCTAAGCGACATGGTGTCCCCTTAAAAAGGGTGTACCAATTTACATATCTGGGGTATTGGCATTGGCTTACTAAGTACTTCAAAGACGATGATGATACGGAGAGGGAGCGAAGGTCGCTATCAGTGAGGGCCATAGCTCACAGTTTCACTAGTTCTAATAAAATTCCATATGTAGGGGAAACTGGGGACACTTGATCACCATTTTGGTTTCTTGCTTATATTTTTTTCAAATTTAGTTCTATAAAAATAAAACATACATTCTTATTACTACATGCATGTTTATTACTGTTCCCCATTATTTGATTATTATATTTATGAGTGCTTCATTATTTTTTTTGCATTTTCCCAAAACTTTCCAAAAGGAACAAGTGTCCCATATTCTGGGAGACTTGATCCCAGTAACGGGTAGACTTGATCATAGGGGATCAAGTCTCCCTAATGCAAACTTTAAATAAATGAAAACCCGGTTTGGTTATAAAAGTATCATTTATTATAGCAAAATTATAAATATAATTAGCTTTATATGTCTTAAGTATTAATTTTAGTGACTATTGAGTCTCAATCTCAATGTAAGTTCTACATTTTCATAAATCTAATAAGTATTAACCGGTTTTATTGAAGTATCTTGTAATAACTCTATTCATATCACAAATTATTAACTCTTAAAATAGAGCTTCAAAAGTCTTAGCAGTGTCTATATGTTCTGACCATCACCTAAAGGTTAGACTTACATTAGCAACATTTGAAAATCAGTTTGGTACTTAAAAAACTGACAAATTGAATGTATGGGACACTTGATCCCGGGATCAAGTGTACCCCATCTTGCCGTGATCAAGTGTACCCGGGAGTGCTCTTTTAAAAAATATATTTTTTTAATGTCAAGAGAAAACGTTAATCAAATAAAATACATGTAAATGCAAACTTTAATAAACTACTTTCAATGATTTTGACACATACTCAGGGAATTATTCATTCAGTTATTTAAAAAAAACAAATGAAAAACTTACCGAAACAAATGCTGACACAGGAAAATAAAAATGGCTGCACTGCTCTGAAGTGGTCTATATAGAGAGGTCAAAATGACGTTTTTGGTTCACCATAGACCACAAAGACTTACATTGCCAATATAAAAAATAGAAAAAGCGTTTAGTTTTTGATTTGTCACTGGGTGATCAAGTCTCCCAAGGGAACAAGTCTCCTCAGTTTCCCCTAAACCAAATATAGTCTAAGTAAACTAATTAAGAATCCTGCCCAGATTTATTTAATAACTAGCGGCCCGCCAGCGGTTTTGCCCAGCTGCAAATTTCTGACTTCCCCGGTGGATTTTTCAATTATTTTATTTCATACAAACCTTTTCCTGACAATGACGAACACACCAAAAAAAGAAATCAGCCAAATCGGTTCAGCCGTTCTCGGGTTTTGCGCTTAGCAACACATTTAGCGATTATTTTTTATTATATGTATAGCAGAAGATAATTTAATAATTTTGTTTTTGTAACTGGAAGTGAGTCATGGAATATGTCAAGATGAGATGCTTTTAAGGGTTCCTTACCCAAAGGCTAAAAACGGGACCCTATTACTAAGACTCCGCTGTCTGTCTGTCCGTCAGTCACCAGGCTGTATCTCATGAACCGTGATAGCTAGACAGTTGAAATTTTTACAGATGATGTATTTCTGCTGCCGCTATATCAAAAAATACTAAAAACAGAATAAAATACATATTTAAGTGGGACTACCATACAACAAACCTGATTTTTATGCCGTTTTTCGCTCGATATTAATAACGGTAACTTGAAGACGCTTGAAATATTCTCAGAATATTTAGATGTATATTCAATTTAAAATTAATAATTAAATTAAAATATAATAAACACTTAATCGCCTCCCATCCCATACAATAAACATGTTTTTTTTATAGATAACGGTACGGAACCCTTCGTGCGCGAGTCCGACTCGCACTTGGCCGGTTTTTTATTAATCCTTTATACTCAGAACATGCCCTGACCAAAGCTGAGTTCAGGCCGAGGTTAGCTCTGTAGAACGGATTATTGAGAATCTTAGTTATGCGTGCTCTGGGAAGGTGACAGGGAACAGTTAGTCGAATTCGCTCAGTGACCAAGAGTTACGAGGGGCGGCTGAAAAGTTCTAAGCCTAAGGTATTTTGAGGTTGCATATGCGTTAGCGGTACTGGCCACTAAAAATACCATTTAAAAAGTTAATACACAAAAGAAAAAAAATATCTTGATTCTTTTATTACATCTCAAGATATCCGATAGTAAAGGTCATCATGTGTGAATTATCAACGCATATCACGAAAATTGAGCACCGTGCAGTCATTAAGTTCCTCTCGAAAAGTGACAAATCGCCGAAAAGTATTTTTGAAGAAATGGCTAGTATTTACGGTGCATCCGGACCTTCTCATGCCACTGTTAAAAAAAGGAGTCGACTTTTTAAACTTGGACGGGAGTCGATCGAAGACGATCCTCGCTCAGGAAGGCCAATATCGGTTGTGACTGAAGAAAATACTGATAAAGTCAAGAAGTTAGTATCAGAGGATCGGAGAATTAAGGTTTGGTGGCAAATAGCTGAAGCCTTAGGTATTAGTAAGGAAAGAGTTGGAGAGATTTTGCATCAACATTTGCATATGACAAAAGTTAGTGCTCGTTGGGTGCCGAAAATGCTCACAGCTTTCGATAAAGAACGTCGTGTTCAAACTTCTCAAGCATTTTTAGAATTATGTGAAGATGGTTTAGATGAAGTTTGTTCCCGCATAGTTACTGTTGATGAAACATGGATCAGACAGTATGATCCAGAGTCGAAGTCTGGATCTATGCAGTGGATCTAAAAGGGTGAAAGGCCACCGAAGAAATTCAAGGTTCAAAGATCGGCGTCTAAGGTAATGGCCACCGTGTTCTGAGATTGCGATGGCATTCTTTTAATAGACTATTTGGCAAAAGGCTCTACAGTAAATGCAGTTTATTATGCTGAGCTATTAAGAAAAGTGCGACAAGCCATAGTCGAGAAACGAAGGGGCAAACTGAGCAAAGGCATTTTGTTTTTGCAAGACAACGCCCCCGTTCACACAGCTCGTGTTGCCAAACTTGCTCTGAAGGAAACTGGCTTCGAGGAAATTGATCATCCACCCTACAGTCCAGATCTGGCCTATAGCGATTATTTTCTACTCAGCAATTTGAAGAAAGATTTATGGAAAGCGATTTGGCAGTGATGAAGAAATGAAGGCGGCTGTACAGGAACATTTCATACATACGGTCACGAGCGTTAATTTGGGACCCATTTCAAGAAAAATATGCTTGAAGTTGTCAATGTGATTAGAGATGTCAAGTCATTTGTAACTTTAAGGAAACTCAACCTTATTGTTGTAGAATGTCAGATTGACTTTGGACCTAAGGTGGGTACTAAATTTAATCTCGTGACTGTACAATACTGTACATACATAAACTCACGCCTTCATTCCCAGAGTGGGGTAGGCAGAGCTAATGAATTACTAACGTCTTAAAACTTCTTGATAATTCTGTAACCACATTTTGCACAAGTAGGCTAAGATGTTTCCCAGTGTATTAGTGACAGGTGGCAAGCCCATCGCCTAACAGTACTGCAAGCCTTTATTCCCTTAGTCGCCTCTTACGACATCCACGGGAAGACATGGAGTGGCACTATTCTAACCCGGCAACCACACGGCGAACAGGAACATTTCGACAGCCATAATAATAGTTATTTGTTATACAAGTAGGGAAAGTTGTATTTTACCTGCGAGTGTTCATTTGAAACACGAGCTAGCGAAAGGACTCTATGATTGACCACGAGCGAAGCGAGTGGTTCAAAAATAGAATCCTGAGCGTAGCAAGTGTTTCAAGACACGAGACGTAAAATAACCTTTCACCCGTGTATAACCCAAATCTTTTCACCCCACTACAGCGAGGAAACTAAGAAAAGGGTTTGTACTATAAGATCAATTCCGCATTTTGCACGGAACATTTTTAGAAAAACACGTGAATATTTAACGTTGACGGCTTAATAGAAAACTTTTGACGTAAGTTTTTTTTGATTATTTCGGATGCGTTTTGATTGCTTTGCACATCGACTTATTTGGACTGTCAGAACATTTTATCCGTTTTAAAACCAGAAGGAAGGTTAGTTAGAATGCTGATATTTATGAATTAAAATAAAGTTGTAAGACTTTATTTAGTGTTTTTTACTTTGCAATTCATTAATTGTGATGTTAAAAACTCAGCACTCACAAATGTCACTTAAGCTGCCTTCTAATGTCAAAACTCTTTCTTCACATGTGGATAAAAAGCGATTTTCTCAATAGATATCAAACAAACAAAAATGGCTTTCCGAGCTAGTGATGAAAAAATAATTTTTGTAACGGTCTAAAAACATTATTAATTTTTTTTAATAAATGCATTGAATTAGAGGGAGATTATATAAAAAAATAAAATAAATCTAAAAAATCTAAATATTTCTTTTCCACCTTAGGCTTAGAACTTTTCAGCAACCCCTCGTACAATTACCTTACTCGCTAGCGAGCCGAATGCTCTGTCCCTCGCAACCTCGCAGTATTCTTATAGAGTGCGAGGGACAGCATTCGACTCGCTAGCGAGTACGCGCGTACAGTAACTGTAACTCATGGTAAGAGTACTGCTTGCAATTGTCTTTGCCGTTGATAGTATTGTGCGAGAATGCAAGATCGTGTATCGTACGATGGTCACGGAGGGATGTGATGCTAAAATGTTTCAGACGCTATTTAAAAAAAGGCTAATCAGTCGAATTAGCGGCTATAGGGTACGGACAACTGGGGAAAAAAAACCAGTAATCCGCGAACAAAGGGGTGCGGACAGCTGGGAATAAGCCGACAGATAATTTCGATAGAACATTTTAACTGCCAGGTGATCGAGAAAGTAGAACCTTGAACTTGGAAGGAAAGGGACCCTAAATATTTAATATTGAAAATTTAGCTCAAGGGAAACGCTCCTTTATTTGTAGAAACAAGAAAAACAGCATTCACCGGTTTTAGAGTTGCTTTGCTTAACTGGTTCGTTCGGTTCGATTAATAAATAATTGCTAGCAATGAATAGTTTGTGAATTTTGGTTTGTCCGCGCTTGCAATTATTTATTCACTATTAAATCCAGCGTAATTATAATTATACAACAGTAAATCGACCAAACACGTCAACGCCATTCATGTTTCTCATTCGTTGCGATTGATAGAACGTGGGTAGCTCTGGACCTTGTTCTTCTCTTCTCAGTTATTTTTAATGACATTAATACCGTAAAACGGGGCTATTTGGGAACCACGAGGCTATTTGGAACCCAAGTAATTATAAGCTTTTAGTTGATATATTTTTGTCATGGCAATAATAGAACTAAAAACTTAGCCTGACAACAAATTTTACAGTTCTAGCATAGCCATGACAAAAAATATATCAACTAAAAGCTTATGATTACTTAGTTCCAAATAGCCCCGTGATTACCAAATAGCCCCATTTTACGGTAATTTAATTGTTTCAATATGCCTCAAGAACACTTTTAGCGGATCAAAAAACACTACTTTAAAAAAATCATAAGTCGGTTAGGCTCAATACCCTTTAGCCAGGTTTGCCTCCTTCTTTGAATTTAAATATTATTAAACAAGTACTGTACATGTTTCCACAGTGCCTCAAACACCTACTCAAAAATGCTTAACAGCTCTTATACTACAGTCCAGTTCATAAATATGTATACACTTTAGTACCTTGTCACTTTAATCGAAGTGACCATTCATATATAGCAGTTTAAACATGACATTAAATAGATAAGGTACTAAAGTGTATGTATATTTATGAACTCGACAGTACGACTAGCAGTACAGTCATTTACAAAAATAGACGGATATTCTGACAGAAAATATTGAGAACTGTCGAGTTGTATGTACAATATATAAAAAAAACCCTGGTCACCGTTTATTGAAACGTTTTAGTGAAATTCGTATTAACATTGATTTAGTGGTTTTCAATTAGTGCGAGGAGAAACTAAATTAAACAGATACCAACTCTAAAAAACATAGAAACGTGTTCTGCTGCTCATTCTGAGGGCCGCTACGGTATATTTATTATAATTTATGTATAGACAATGGGTCAGAGTTCCATTGGGCTGATAGTACATAATGATTTTTAAGAGCTATCCAACGATTGCTCACTCGATGTTATATTACAATGTAAAATAAATATGTACATTCGCTTTACATGTACCGAAATTAAATAAAAACTATATTTTGCTTAATTGAAATATTGAAATATACCAAATAACAGGTTTCTGTGAGCTAGACCGCGGACAGATGGACAGACGAATAGAATGGATACAGAACAATAAGCTGCTCTCACATTTTGTTGAAACGATCAGCGCCTCTATTCTAGGCGGTAAAATTCAAATCGTATTTGGCCTATTATGGTATTTTTTTAGCTCGGCCGCCATTACTGTCACCTAAATAAATGAAAATAAATAAATATATCAAAACGTTGACAATATGACAACAAAACAGATCAAAGACAAATAAAAGTTATGAATTATTCATAACTTTTATTTATTATTATGTAGATCTTGGACTGTTTAACTGCTGAGTATTATATGAGCAAACCACACCTTCATCCACTGAGTCACTGCTAGCGTTGCTGGCCACAAAAGTAGCAGATACAGCACCAGATGTTACATGAATATTTTTTTCCTTTAAAGTCTTTGCTAATTTCTTCATTTTATTTTCTATCCACAGCAAAGTTTTGGTTTCATTATACTTGTAAGCTTTTAAATCTGCAGGGCCCTGTAAACAAAACAATATATAGTAATAATCACCAAAACAAATTACTGTACAATTTAGATGCATGCATAGTGTCCTGGCCAAGCAAAATTTTCTTATTATAATGCATGTGGTGTTAACGCAAACTACTAATGTAATTACAGTGTCAATAATTGTTGGTACACGTAATAAATAAACCTATCGACGGAATAAGAACCTGTCAACCTCGTTTAAAACTTATGGCAATAATTCCTTGGCAGTTTTTTTTGGTATGTGTGGTATCACATTGCTTTGGTTACACATTATTTATTGTGATAAAACTAAAAATGATGGTAAGACCATTTAAAAGTGATATACTGATATTACTGCTTGACATATTAAGCATTTTCCAACATGTTTAAGAACCACAGGGCTCGGTTCACGCTCAAAAATGGAAATGTTTCCTTAATAAGCAGCGATCGGATTTCACGGTGCAACACGGGGTGAATGTCTCAAACATTTCGCTAATATGGATATGTCCTGGGATTCCAGGACTGATGTTTTTGAAAGAGGATAATGTTTCAAATTTTATCATATGATATTTTCCTTAACATTTTAACGTTGAGATTTGGATTTAATATTTTCACTGTAAGTGTAAGTATATATTTTTTTTTAATTACTTTGTTTAAAACTGATCTGCCAATTAGTTTTTAGTGAATATAAATAAAAGATATAATACGGTACGCATAATTAGTTTATTACACTACACACAGATATTATGTTTTATTAGTTTGTATGAAATTGAAATAGCATACAAATATTTTCTCAATATTTTATATGTTCAATCGATTTCTTTACACGTCTAAAATCCCATCCTAATGCCTATTTATAAATATCCCAACAATTGCATTTTCTTTTCGGACCAGATCCCGGGATTATAGTCATATCCATATGAAACACAATCGAATCACGATTGGAAACCAATTCCGACTACTACACCCTTTGCTGCTACAGCTTGTCTGGGACTAATTTGGTGCAAGTGCAGGTCACTGTACGGTGTTAAAATCAACAACTGCAACTGTCGAAAAAATCTGTTAAAATGTACCGTATTATGCCACCGGGATGGAAACAGTAATAATGGCATAAACGCAATAATACCTATATAATAGTACATTACTACAGAGGCCGGGAAGTAGGGGGTTGCCGGCCGAGTTATATAGACGATAGATACGGATAGTTACGAGGCTGGCAACCCCTTTTCACGGCGAGGTATGTATAGTGCTTTTCTCAAACATATGCAATGAAATAAAAAAAACATGTGTGTAATAGGCATTAGCGCGGATATTTTTGGCCCGATAACCATAAAGCCACTGAAAAAAAATGAAAATAATAATTTAGCTTTTAGGGCATGTCAACATAAAATTTAAAAAAAATACTTCCCGGCCTAGGCCTTCAATTTTGTATGATATTCCTTTACAGCTCTCTCGAGTTGCTCCGCCCGGGACGTGATACTTTGATTGAAGCCTAAAATAACTAACATAACGCCAACATTTCATTGCATGTTTGAGAAAAAATACTTAATGTACATTTATATGCCTATGGTTCATGAATATTGATCGCCGCCAATAGACCTTGCAAACCACTACCATTGTTCAGGAAAAAGCCGAGTGAACATTAAAGTAACAGTAACAGTACAATGCCAATTGAATGAAACGGCAAAAGTGAGGCGAATAAAGCCGCAAAATGAATTTACCTAAACAATCACATGTTTTTTATGATAAAACAGTTTATTTATAATATTTCAAAATGGGTTCAATGGTAATAAAAATTAGTTATTTTATAAAACTTTGGAAAAAACAACGCTTTCAAATGGTATTAAAATCAAACATGTGTTGTTTATAGTCAAAGAGCTATTGAGCAGACATGTGTTGTTTATAGTCAAAGAGCTATTGAGCATTTTCGGTTTTACATTTTTCCTGTAAAATGTACTTTTTTGCGTTTGTGGCTTAATTATATCTAAAGTCGGGGTTAATAGAAATGACAAAAAATGTAAACACAACCAAACGGACCTATTTACCATTATTACACCATAATCACGTACTTTTGAACATCGCGTAAGGTATATTTAATGATGTACTCGCTTGATTGCTACTTTTAAATTCTGTTTAAGATTAAATAACTGTAAACTATCCCGTGTGGTTGCCGGGTTAGAATAGTGCCACTCCATGTCTTCCCGTGGATGTCGTAAGAGGCGACTAAGGGAATAAAGGCTTGTAGTACTATTAGGCGATGGGCTTGCAACCTGTCTCTAATACGCTGGTAAACATCTTAGCCTATTTGTGCAGAATGTGGTTACAGAATTATCAACAAGTTTTTAAAGTTGTAGGTAATTCTGTAGCTCTGCCTACCCCACTCCGGGATTACAGGCGTGAAGGTATGTATGTATGTAACTGTAAACTATACGTTTTTTTAAAATCAAATCTAGTTTTCAGAAATATTGAGGTTTAATCGGTTTTAACCCTATACTTGACATTGGGCATTCTTATGCACGTTACTCTTTTAAAAATCTAGATAGTAGATTAAGGACTTGGGAATCATTTTTAACGCGCTTTATTTTAACTGATATTCCAATAAGTTGAAGTAATATTATTTTGTACTGCTAGGTAAATCCATGTTGACAGTAGCACGCAAAATAAAGGACCGAAAACCTGCGTTTACGCATCGTGTCATAAAAATAATTAATATCATTAAATTTTTGATTTAATAATGCAAATTTATCGTTATTATAGTATAAGTAAGTATATTTCCAACACACAATAGCAATCTTGGCATATCAAAACTACATAACAATGGCTTCTAACGTTACATGAAGGCATATGTATCTTTAAATGCACAGCGCCAGCTACACCATTAAGTAAGGTTCATTCTACTATGTATCTTTAAAGATACATTACCAGGTACGCTATACTTTTACTATGTATCTTTATAGATACACAGCCAATTTACGTATAAAAAAAAACTATTTATAATCCTCTTTTTGTGGGTATAAACTGTTAGTTATGCTTTATATTTCAAAGTTTGAGGGCTTAATACCGAGCTGGTACCATTGTCAACCTATTTCGAGAGTTTTTTGGTACTACATTGTCAACCAGGTGTCTGAAAACATCCATATCGATAATGCTTTCATGTTTTTCGAATCATATTGTTATAAAAGTGCCTATTTTTGTCGCCCTAAGTTTAAGAAAGCCTAGTCTATCCCTAGATTTATCCTAGTATTGACCTAGTCTATTTGTAAGTATATACACACTTGTTTTTTTTATCGTTTCAGAGACCCTATGTAGCATCCATTGACATAAAAATGTTTATTTTTATTAAAATGTTCCTATGAGATGAAAAAAACACCAACCAACTAACTGCCCCGAGTTTTTTGTATGTCCTGAATGCGGTTTGTTGATTTTCTCGAGCTACCATTTCAGTCATCCGTACATTTTCTGCGCTGACTGCAGTTGTGCGACGGCCACTTATGTCTGTCATTTTCATGGCTAGCTTTGAACCTTTTTTTTTTTTATTGCATGGGAAGGCAAACGTGCACACAGGCCACCTGATGGTAAGTGGAAACTGTGACCCATAGACATTCGCATTCACAAGACTGCAAATGCGTTGCCAACCCTGAGGACTAAGATGGAATGCCTCTATGCTAGTCATTTCACCGGCTGTCTTATCCCCAAACCGGAACACAGCAATGCGAACACTGCTGCTTAGCGGTAGGTTAATGGATAAGATGGTGGTACCAACCCAGACGGACCCTGCACAAGGTCCTCCCACCAGTAAAGTTTTGAAGTCATTAGCCCATCTGAAAATATTTTCCGAAGAAGGCTATTCTTCTCTATCTAATCTTCAACAATGAAACCTTAACAACTTAGAAATAACAATTTTTAAGTCATACGTAGATCGTCCACGCAAATGTTTTTGCTTACGCTCCAGCAATGCAGAGAAAAAGCGGGAAATAGCGGACGGAATGAACCGAAAAGTTAATATTTCCTCATAATTTCTGAAAATTATAGATTATTTTTTTACGAATACTCGTAATTTGCAAAAGAAGTTATTCACATTGTGTTCTTTTTCCCGTATTAGGACTTTTAAAGTGACCTACGTGGTTTTCTTCGTCGTGGGTCTACAACTCGGAAATAATAAATAGCATAATCTAATGAAGTTGGAGCACTTTAAAGTAGTAATTATGTATTCTTTTCATTTCTTAATTAATATTTCTCAAAAATGTTGAATTATTGATATCAATATTTAATTTAACCTAAATTATGGCTGTAATTAAGTTATAAAAATAAAGCAAAAAATCAAGATTTCACATTAAATACAAATTTTTGTTACGTTAACTGCTGAGCAAGTCAATTAATAGTTTTTTATCTTTTAAATAGGTCTATTTTCATTTATTTATTTTTGAATAGTTTTTTTTTTTTTTTTGGGTACTCGTTTTATGACTGTGTGTCTCCCTGGATACATATACTTTTATATGTACATTTGTAAAGACATAGCGGTGTGCATATAAAGATACATTCAATAAAACACAAATTAAAAACCATGTCGGCGATTAGTTCCAAGTTCTTAAATTTCCATGTGTGAAATTTTGCAAATTATTATTGGGACGAATTCTTCTTAATGAAAAGTCTTAATTTTACAAATTCTTAATTTTCCGAATGCCTCATTTTCCTAATTATAGATAGTACTAATTCGGATTTTTTACGGACGATAGTACAGTTAGAAATATTATATTTGAGAAATTTATAATAACTATAATATCTGTAAGTATACGTATCTTTTCGAATATTTTTTGTATTGCAGATCGTAACTTAAAATGCGTGTAGGTACATTGACACTGGGTAATCTATATTGTTATTTTCCGTTATGAATTAAATAAATCTAAATCTATTCATTTACGTGCATAGTGAAGGAACGTATGTCTACTAAGTATACTTGCCTATAACGCCTATTTACTAAGAAACTCGTTGCGTTATGTTGAATAGGTAATAGATAAAGTGTCAAGGGGTTTGGGGGAGGCCTATGTCCAGCAGTGGACGTCTTTCGGCTGACATGATGATGATGATGAAAGTGTCAAGGATAAATGTCAAGTATCAATGCAATGTCTTTGATATCGTGTGAATTTCGTTGCATGTTATATTTTAAACTTAGTTATGGCTTCTTCGAGTGCGGGAGTCATCGATTTAAATTTTGTTAGCGTTGGACAAAAAGGCAAGAAAAAATTGGTACGTGGTGGCTATCAATACTATTTTCAATCAAAAAATTTAAACGGAACACAGATTTGGCGTTGTTCTAATAAAGGAGTACGTTGCAATGCATCTGTAACACTGAACTCTGCATTGAACTCAGTAATAAGGGAGAGTAGTCATACTTGTAAACCTGATTTTTCGAAAAACAAAGTAGCACTTGCTGTTGATACATTAAAAGACCGTTGCCGCACAGAATGGAAGCCTGTTCCTGTGTTATACGAAAAGTGCATGAAGGGTTTAGACAGCGATTCCAATTCTAGCGAAAATACGGAACCACCGCCATTCAGCTCAGCTAAGGACGCATGCTATTCCGCTCGTAAGGCTGTTTTAAATGTATCCAAATTGAAGTTCACAAGTGTTCAAGAAGTTAAGTTTCCGGAACTTCTAACTAAGAATTTTTTTTTACATGAAGGAGAAGGGGTGGACAATTTTTTTATTTTTGGGAGCCCAGGGTGCGTGAAGTTAATAAAAAAAACAGATCTGTATTTAGCTGATGGGACATTTAAGAGCGTACCAAAACCTTTCGAACAATTATTTACGGTTCACGTAGACATTGGCAGTACAAGAGAGGTGACTGCAATAATACCAATATTTTTCTGCTTGTTACCTAACAAAAAGGAATCGACTTATACTGAAGTGTTTCGTGTTTTGAAAGAGAAGTTTCAAGTGTCGATTTCCTTTTTCAAAAGTGACTGGGAAACTGCCATAATGAATACAGTCAAATCCGTGCATCCCGATGTACGTATAAAAGGCTGTTATTATCATTTTTCAAAGGCGATTAGGAAGAACGCGGAGAAATTAGGAATGATGATGCATAAACGACACAGAAGGATTGTAAGGCTCACAGCCAATTTAGCTCTTCTGCCTGTTCAATATGTCCCAGAAGGTTGGTTATTCATTATGAACGAAGCACCGGGCGATACGATAACAGAAAATTTCGTGTCATATTTTTAGAAACAGTGGATGGCAAAATTAGGTGCAAATTTGTGGTGCTGCTCTCATGAGCGGCACAGGACTACGAACGCCTAGGAAGGTTGGCACTACCGCCTAAATAAAAAAATTGGGAAGTCAGATCTTTTCTCATATATCAACTTTCTGAAAAAAGAAGCAACATATTATGAAAAAAATACTAGACAAAATAAAGAGTATACTGAGCCACGCAAACGAAGGTCAAAATTTATAATTAAAGACGCGAAAATTAGCGGAAATATAGAGGAGCAGCTGATTAAAGGAAAAGTCACACCCGAGGAATGTCTGAAAAATTTATGTCGGTTTAAGTAGGCAATTAAGTAATGTGTTGGATTTGTTTCGTTTAAACAATTTTAAGCAATGTAAAGTAACGGTTTTATTTGTTTTAAAAATTAAATTTATGTTTGTAGGCAATACTACTTTAAAATTGTTTTCTTTAGCCATTTAAAGTATATGACTGTACATATATAAGAAAATCCGAATTAGTACTATCTATAATTAGGAAAATGAAGCATTCGGAAAATTAAGAATTGGTAAAATTAAGACTTTTCATTAAGAAGAATTCGTCCCAATAATAATTTGCAAAATTTCACACATAGAAAATTAAGAACTTGGAACTAATCGCCGACATCTTAACCATGGATTTTTTATATTATTTTTTCAGCCCTACTCGGACCCCGATTCTTAAAAAAAAACAACAGTTCAGAAAAAAATGACTTGCCAAGTATAGGGTTAACGGACGTTTTAATTAGCGTTGCATTACCGTTGCTATATTGTATTGTATTGTATTGTAACTACAACCAGCCACAGAGCTGTTTGAGTGCGAATCTTACCCGTTGTCGTTTAGTATATATTCCCCTTCATTAAACAGATATAGGAATATCTACCTCATCGAACTCTCTCAAATCTCAAACAAACACACCTTTAAACCATTGATAACAATTAACATAGAAAAGAGTCATGGGCGTTTAAAAATAGGGAAACCCCGAAACAACACAAATCACATCACGCATCGCGACATCGCGTCAAGCGAAATATCGTTTCCGTTTCTAAACGATTGGGAAAATTTCATTATGTTCCATTTCATATGGTGTTAAAAAATCGCTTAGCCTACAGGTTAAAAATACGTCCATGCAAACGAAGACCAACTTATGAATGCAACTTTTTTTTCTGTTGCCATCTCATAGACCTAAGTTTTTAATAAGGAACATTAAGGGGATTGTGAAGCTTAAACATTCCATACAATATGCGAAAACGGTTTTCTCCTTTTAAACCTAGTCCGATTTTTAACCTTTTTGAATATTGTATATATCATGAAAAACTATGTCTGTACGTTTTCCTTTCTACGAAAATACTTCTTATAATGAATCTAATTTAAACAACAAAAAAAACAGCAACGTACAGACCTAGTTTTTTATAATAATAACTACAACATATTCAAAAATCGTGGAAATCGGACTTGATTCAGGGGATGAGAAACGTTAAAGGCCGGAGCTAAATTTGTATGGATTTTTTTGACAGCTACGCGATTTTAGCGCCTCTTCACAATCCCCTTAACGAATATTGGTACGTACAAGAATGATAGTTAATAAGTAGTTAGTTCAATAACCTTTAAGTCCGCTACTATGTCAAGGTTGTTAACAAAATCAACAATCTTTTCAAAGCCTTTGTTTGATGACAAATCCTTTAATGGCATCGCCCTGGTATTACATTGTTTTCTTAGATATGGCAGCACTGAAAAAATAAAACACTTCGATATAAACGAGATATTGACAATATTTAAAACTTGAATTTGATGAAACAAAAATATAAGGTTAGATGGAAGACATGGAGGGATAAGTTTGCCTTAGCACAAGTCTTACTTTTAAGTAAAATTATATAAACTTCTATATGTGCATAACTACGTACATATATAGACTGCCTTAAAAATAGTGGTTCCAAATAATATACAAATCCAATCAAATAAGACCAAATATTTGTAGTGGGTATAGGTATCAGTATATTTATTTATAGCATTGTTTTATACTCATAGCACAAGAGCGTAAACTATATTAAAGTGAAAAGAAATCGTCGGTCTTAGGCAGGATTCGAACCTACATCTCCTCTGGCTATCCAGGCCGATGCAGGCGCATTACCACTTCTGCCACCAAGACCTTAATTGTGCATTACTTACCTATCTAAGATCCAGGAAATTAGTGATGGCTTGCTTTTTTCATACTCGGAGGGTATGCTGACGCCATCTATCGTTGTTTTACTGACAACGACACTCATGTTTCAACATGCATTGAAATTAGCATGAGTACAATGTGCCACCTCATTTTCTTAAAGACTATTACATCAGAAAGTTAGATAAAAAGATTGATGAGTACCTGCTAACATGCATTCCATGTCTATTAGCTGAGAGGAAAAAGGGTAAACAAGAAGGGTTTCTAAATCCTATAGAAAAAGAAGATTCTCCTTTGCATACAATGCACATAGACCACATAGGTCCAATGACAGAGACTAAAAAGTTATACAATCACATCCTTACAATGGTGGATGCATTTACGAAGTTTGTATGGCTGTTTCCAGTGAAAAGCACAACAAGTAAAGAGACTATTGATAAGTTACAGGTTCACCAACAAACATTCGGAAATCCATCAAGGATCATAACTAGGGATCGGAAATTCGGATCGATATTTACCTAAAGTTGGCAAAATCCCGGAAAAAGATAGGCAAACATAGCGTCGGCTTCTTAAAAATATTATTTTAATAATTTAAGTTCTGGGATTCTACAAAACGTTAATATAATAATTACTTTACATGTAGGATAAAACATTCTGTTTTGCTCCTATAAATTCGTTAGGTTAATAAGTTACAGGTAAATTAAATAACATTTGGTTAAACATATACATGGAAAATAACTTGAAACAGTTAATATAAATAAATAATTATGAATTAATGCCGGTGAAATTTATTTATTTTGAAATCCCGGAAATTTTATTATGAATTATATGATTGAGTCCACCTCCATACAACTGAACAACGAAGCCGGCGCGAAAGTATAGGTAAATATCGATCCGAATTTCCGATCCCTGATCATAACAGACAGAGGAACAGCTTTTACAAGCTCACAGTTTGAAGACTACTGCGAACAAGAAGGCATAGAGCACATCAAGATCACTACAGGTGTACCGAGATCAAACGGACAAGTTGAACGGATACACACTATACTTATCTCAGTACTGACTAAGATGTCCATTGAAAGTCCAACGCACTGGTACAAACATGTTACCAAGCTACAAAGATGCATAAACAGTACTTACCAGCGGAGTATTAACACCTCCCCATTCCAACTAATGATAGGTACTAAAATGAAGCTTAAGGACAATATTGAAATCTATGAATTGTTAGAGCAGGAAAACAGAGATAATTTCATGTTACGTCGAGAAGAGAAAAGAAGAGAAGCTAAGGAACCAATTTTAAAAGTACAACTAGAAAATGTGCACTACTACAACAAGAAAAGAAAAGAAAGTACTAGCTACAAGGAAGGTGACAAAGTGGCAATAAAGAGAACACAGTTTGGTTCAGGAATGAAGCTGAAACCTAAGTTTCTAGGGCCATACCAAGTCGTGAGAGCTACTGGAAAGGATCGATATCATTAAAGAAAATAGATGAGGCCGCTGAGGGTCCTAAAAATACCACCACCTCATTTGACCACATGAAACGCTGGCCCTGTGAAGAGTAAGAAAGAGCCAGGTATGGACTAAATTTTTATGTTTATAACGATTAAGATGTCATAACCCACGTTACTAGGTTAAGAGTAGGTTATGTTTTACGAGGTTTAGAAATATTATTACCTGTAATATGTTAGTTTAAGTATGCAGTAAACAATGTTTAGTAAAACCGTGCCAAATACGTGCAATGTTGTCATTAGTTTAAGTAGACTAAGAGAGTAGGATTAGATTTTTATGGTGTATTCACTCAGTGTGTCTGAGGGCAGAACACGGCACGACGGCCGATTGTAGGATGAGTGAAAAGGAACGCAGTGTGACGTATGACTGGGCATTAAAGTGAAAGAGATGACTGTACTGATATTATGAACGGGAGTGAAAGAGATAGAAAACGGAAGAGGTCAAGAGTTAATTTTTAGGTTAGGGGTCGAGGTTCGGTGTGTACGACGAAAAGACGTGTGAGCGGTGATTTCCAATTTCTTTCATTATATTTTACTTTTACCGTTAACTTGGTTTTCATTTTGCCATCCCACATTTCCAAGTAATCGTAAGTAATTATAATAATTAGGTAACCTTAGATTAGAGATAAGATTGTTTATTTATGTTGTTTTGTGTTGTTACGTGACTTTTATTTAGGATATATATATATACAGGGTGTAAGGGACGGCTCACCGAAAACTGAAACCATAGCTTCAGACCATTGTACTGAACTGAAATTCAGTGACTGCTGAGTTTCTTGCGGCGCTTCTTCTCAGCAGTGGTCTCCTCTTGTGAAGCGCTGGTAGATTCTTGACGTGTAAAAGTGCCCGTGCGGCCTACTTACTGAATAAATGTCTTTATCTTTATCTTTATCTTTATCACTCAAAAATAAAAAAATGTAAATAAAAATATTCAGTCAATATAATTGAATCAAAAAGTCTATAAAATATTTTTGTCCAGCTACGATGTTCTACGCGGAACACAGTGGGTCGGGAGAACGATTTGCTCAAGCCTGCATTGAAGAAACGGTGGCCTACGGAGGTGGTTCGTGCATGTTCTGGGGCGGTATGTCCACAGATGGCAAGACCGACCTTGTGTGCGTCTCCCGGACGGGGGGCACTCGCGGGCAGGGGTCTCTGACTGCTCACCGGTACGTCACGGAGATCCTGGAAGAGCGTGTGGTCCCATATGCGGGTTTTGTCGGCACTGGATTCACTTTAATGCACGACAACGCCCGCAGCCACACTGCATTGATCGTTCGTGATTACTTGGGAGAGGATGGGATCCCTGTTATGCAGTGGCCAGCGAGAAGTCCCGACTTGAACCCAATCGAACACCTTTGGGACGAGCTGAAGCGACGTGTTCGGTCACGAGATGCCATCCCTACCTCTCTCCAAGACCTGGAGGAGGACGCCGGAGGACGCCGTGATTGAAGAATGGGACCTTATTCCTCAGTCAGACGTAGTGAAGTTGGTTCGGTTAGTGAAAGACCCCGCATGGAAGCAGTAATTAGGGAAAGGGGGGGTAACACTAGGTTTTAGGTTACTTTTAAGTTTATTTTTTGTTTTTTTGCTATCCATTTCATTGATGTTAATTTAAGATTTAATAAACATTTTTCTTGTCTTCGCATTAAACTTCTTTCTTTTTAAACCTGGTTACAATAATGATATTTTTTTAGCTGTTTTAAAAAGTACATTTTATTACCTTTCAAATAATACCTAACAGTATACCTATAACCTAACCTACAACGTAACCTTTACCCTTGATTAAATAGGGTATAATGTCGGTTGAACATATTTTTCCAGAAGGTGCGATATTTTTGACGCCGACTGTACTCCAGTAAAATTGGGGATTCAAAGTACGGCGTAGTTTCCGTCATATCCGGTAGTTCTGATTTTTTGCAGACTTGTTTATGGTGTTGGGCCAACGCAACTGTGTCAAAATAGAAAAAAACCGCGTTTATTTCGGTCTTTTTTAGATTTTGGCGATTATAGCCCTACAGGCCTAGTTTTTGATAGTACCGTTTTTAAAGCAGACTAAATTTGCTAACATATGAGACTAGAATTGTGTCCGTAGATCCTATAGTTTTTAAGGTACAGCTTTTCAAAATACATAATTTTTTGAAACTTCGCAATTTTTTGCAATTAGTGCATTCTGTTAGGGTAACATAGTTCACTTTGTGATACCAGCACCTAATTTTAGTATGTTGCTAAACATATTATTCTATTTTAAAAACCGTCGGTATCTGTAAAGTGCCTGGACCTGGATCCGGAGATATAACATCATCAAAATGGCGGCCCCTGTATTTTAAAATTTGCGAATAATTCTGATTCAATGAACGCTACAAGTGAAATGTGTAGACAATTTAAAACGTTATTACCGACACTAGTTATTAGTGATCGTTATCAACGTGCACTTTTCGTATCAAAGGGTATGGTGGGCAGAAAAATCAAATACATTTGAATATTCACTTGTATTCTTAACTATAAATAAAATAAATACTTACCTCCTTAGAATGACACCTCTAGATTTAACTCTTTACGGTACAAAACCTTTTCGCCCTAATATATTCTCATCTCATCTAAAAAAATCAAAAATCAAAATCTCATCTAAATAAAATCAGCGATTCATACTCGCATTCGAAACTACATCAAAGCTTAAAAGACCACCCTGATTTAGAAGTCAAAGACAGTAAGTTATTTTGTAAATTGTGTGATTTGATATTTCATCCCTCTTTATTTAGTTTGGACCGGCATATGAAAACTGATTCACACCAAAAACTTTATAATGTGAAAAATGGACAAAAACAGTTCAACAAAGATTTGACTGAATTTATGATAAATTCTAATATACCGTGGTCAAAACTTGACAACCCTAAATTTCGGAATTTTATGGAAAACCTTTTAATAAATACGGAAATGGAATCGATTTACCAAGTGAATCCAATATTCAGCTGAAATATCTTCCATAAATTTACGAGGAAAAATAACCCTACTTCTGACGCAGTCGGGTAAAAAGATCAAATCAGGCAGGAACTACAAAATAATTCGATATGCCTTAGCGTCGATGAAACAACCGATTCATGTGGAAAAAAAGTGGCGAACGTTTTAATTCAGTCATTGGATGGAACAAGCACAAAAATGCATCTGTTTACATCAAAGGTTCTGGAGGCAACCAATTATTTAACTATAACCAGACTCGTAAACGAAACGCTTAAAGATCTTTGGGGCCATCAATATAGTGAGAACTTAGACAAATTACTATTTTTCAGAACTGATGCTGGCTGGATTATTAAAATAAAGATGATTTTTAACCATATTGCGTTTTGTATTGTGCATTTAGCCCATTTAACTGGCTGGATCTACTGACCGAATAAAACCACCATTTTAGATTGAAACCATATTTTGACGAAAAACTGAACGTGATTCTAGACATGTGGTATACCGTAAGAATTGTCAGGAACTGGAGAAGTTTTTATGATGTTGGAAGATCTGAGGAGCTTCTACATTTTTTTAAATTGTGCCGTAAAGTTGACCAAGACGATTTTTTATTTTCTGTCCTTCACACTTTGTTGGCTAATATTTTTTTATTTGTTTACTATATGAATAAAAATAACATTTCATTAGAATGCGCAAACATTAGAGATAAAAAAACTACAAATACTTTTGTGCTGTCACATTTAAAAAAAAAGATAGGTGAACAAAATGGTTAACTTTTGGAAGATTCCGAGATTTTTTCAAAAAAATATAAAAAAAACACCGTGGGTATGAGGATGAGTGTTAATTGGCCCAAAACGTGTTGCAAGTGACCTTAGCTACCCACCCTATTCATTTGGCACACGACTTGCAATACACCCTGTATAACCTAGTAAGTCCCCACATACTTTACAAAGTACAAGTTACCCAAGACAAAAGACACCTATAGTTTATTTGTCCAGGTTTCTCGTACAACCTTACTAAAATAGTTTTGGGTCTTACAGGGAAAATATCTCAAAACTGACCTATCCTCAAATTTAGCTCTAGGTTTGAACAATGGGCACTAGACAATGACAACATTGATAAAAATACTTATAATATTGATGAATAAATACTTACATAAATAGATAAGACTTAGAAAGATTTAAGACTCAATACAAAAATATTTGCCAGGAATCGAAATTGCAACTGTTGGCTTGTTATGTTCACAACCAACTATAGTTCATTTATTTTAGGATGAGAAAAAAAAAAGAAAAAGAACCAGTAGTCGTCAACTCTAATACTCGCTGGCAGAATCAATAAGAATCTATGCACTCAATATATTGAATTTGTGCATGTGTCATTAATGTTTTTGTGTTGGACAAAACATTGAGTCTTGATATTATATAAAAACATTACTATAAAACTATTTGAATATGTATATATTGGTTTCTAACTGCTATACTTAATTGATTTACCTAATTTAAGACTGACTGTTCCGGATGAAGTGTTATCGTTTCTCTGCGAAAGAGTGCGGTAGTAGGGTAGAGATTAAAGATGTAGACTAAACGAGCAGCTGCCAACTTTAACAAGGAAATTAACAACAAACAACACAGCAAAAACAACTATGGAACAATATCAACGCTCACACTCTCGAACTCGAGAGAAATGACAAGGGACATAATTATCATATAAGGGCGTTGTGACGTTCAATCTGTCAAAAAATGCAAACTGTGGCGTTATTAATGATCAATTTAAAATTCACTAGGTTCGCTATATTTGACAGGTGACAGGATAGTATTTGATTTAATCGAGTTAATGCTCAGACGTTTTGTTATTTTGTTAACACAGGTTTGTAACCCCCGCTTCTTTAGGTCTTTTATAGACCACGTTTCTAATCGAAGTAAATTTAATCAACACAAATAAAAAACGCAATGTAAATATTAATGAATATGACTTAAAGTACTACTGCAATAGATTATAACGTTCATTTTAATATTTACTGTCTAATAATAGCAGTCAAAAAAGACGTTTTGGAGCAATATTTGTGTATAATTATTATGTTGCGTGTAATGTGCCCAATAAAATACCTTTTCACTTCTCATGCTCGTAAAGCCCTTCTTTATGCTGGGTATAGGCTGCATAAAATCGCATTTTATGCTCTAGTGCATAAAGTAATTTCTTCTTTTAAGACTAAGGCAATAAGGCCTTACAGCCACATATACACAATACACCTTCATTTAATTGATATATTTTTATGAGATTTAGGTTATATCTTATTTTAATTACGACATATGTAATACTATCTAAATACTTTAAGATTAATACGGGCGTGCATTTACGTAAAAAAAAAATAAGTAACGCAAATATTTATAATAACTTGGCATTAAGGCTCAAACCATAGTGTCCATAGTCAAACGTCACATAGTTGAAAATTAAAAAAAAAATTAAGATAAATTGTGTAGCGGGAGCGGGAAGCTAATTATTCGTCAAACAAAATTAAAAACTAACTAAATTTGTTGTGTTGCGGTTGAAAATTCAATAAATGATTCGTAAGTAATTGAACAATGTCTTCAAGTAGTGATAGTGACGATAAAAAAATTATTTCGCCTGAGACTTTAATGGACAGAAGTGCGAAAAATGTAGTTGAGCAGATACTTATTGCCGCCTAAATCGAAGAAAATATATCTCAGCACATACGAAAGTTTTATGATTTGGAGGAACCAAAAAAGCGTAAACACGTTTGCGGAGTGTGTTTTTTAAAGCTAATTTGACGAACTGTCGAAGAAATTACATTTTATGCGTGATAGGTGATAGAACACAAAAAAGAAGCAGAAGAAGTTTTACATTATAAAAATTAATTAAATTTTCATATATATGCTTAATCGTTGTTTTATTTCCTTGCAATCGAAGTGAAAAGCAGAGTGTAAAACTCGAGCATAAAACCCATTTTACCCTCGACGTGACCATCCACCCTCGCCGTACCGGCTCGGGTGGCTATATGCACGTCTGGGGTAAAATGGTACGTTTTATGCACTTGTTGTACAATCTACTATTATTTCGTTCTGTATCATGCTAAAATAAATGAACTATAGGCCGACTGTGTCACCATATCTCTCACTATGCCATAATCAGCTATCAGTATCAAATCAAAAGATTTCTGAACAATATTGCCAAACTTTAAGGCATATATAATAATGCAGAGGGAATGGTAAGGCGTGAATGGAGTGTACAGTCTGAGCACTTAGAAGAGGCTTCGGTTTACTACTTCTCTCTCACTCGCTCTTAATAAGATCGTATGAGAGCGAGTGAGAGAGAAGTACTAAACCGAAGCCTCTTCTAAGTGCTCACAGACTGTATCTAAATGTTAAAATACACTACTATAATGACATATTTATAAAAATTAAAATTAAAAAATATTGTCCCCACCTAAAAATATAGGATCTACCGGAGTCAGAAACAGCATGCTGGAATCAGATTTAACAGTATATCCAAAGAACCAACATCTGTGAGGTTCACTGAAAGTGACCATCTCGTAGATTTTCTTGTGAGTTTCATCCAAACAAAATTTCGTTGGTTTACTGTGGGCTGGGTGAGGTAATGTGATGAAATTAAACTCGTTGTTCTCGAGTAAAGTTTCTGAAAATGTATGCAATTTTAACAGATGTTTTGGAATACCGGCTGGATTGAAACAAAAATAAATGTTTTAGCTTACCCTGCACTATGAGTATCCAAGAATTTTCTACTCGTTTCATGGGATTGGTGTCATTAGAACTATCAATAGTATCATTGTGTTTATTCTGATGTCGGGTCATATTGTTCTTTAGGATACACTATCAAAGAGTAGTGTAATATACTGGGAAAAGAGAGCCCTCTCACGGGTTATTCATGCAGACTCATTTGAAGCGCCATCTACATTTTTGAACAAGTACCATTCATATATATACGTATAGCCAGCTACCAGGTATTCTTAAAATTTAATGGCTTGGCTTTCCAGTAACAAACTATTTTGCTCTCGTCTTGTCGTAATTAGAATTGATTAATATTATTCTGAATTTAGGAATTACGACGAGACGAGAACAAAATAGTTTGTTACTGGGAAATACCTAACTAATTGGGCGGGAGGGTATAATGAAATGAAATGACAACAAGTATTATTTTATAGCTTTATTTTCTATTTTTATAATGTTTACGTTTGTTGTAGGTAATATTTTTGTGTAGCTATTTTTACTTCGTCATCCCCATCATAGGTTAACTTACCGGACAAAATCCGATTATCCGATTGACACCAGCCATAAATTATTACATTTGTATATGTAATTATTATTGTATCAACAATATAATACAAAAGTACACAAACTAAAAAACAACGTCCCTGTCGCACATTAAAATAAGCGTCCATATCTTAGAAATTTAACTTCACACGCGAAGTAAGTCAATACCCAAACGGAGGAGCAAGCTCAGAACTGAAGTATTGTGGTTTGTCAGGTTTGTGGTAACGAAAACACCTAAAAACCAGGGCAGAATCGCACTTGCAGACCGGAATGCAATTCAATTCAAATCACACTCAAATCAAATACAACCGTGGCCATGTTAAATGACTGGTAGGCAGGCAGGGTTGCCATTCCAAAAATCATGTTTCACTCGGCCAGATCTAATAAAATTAGATTATTCGGAGTATTATTTCAAAATAAAAGTATTTTTTGTGATTATTTTCAATGCAGGATATTTCTTATTGATTTATATGTAATGATAACATGCATGCAGTGACATCTATCGGATACTCATGATAACAATCAGTGTTTTTACTGTTCAGAAGTGTAGATGGCGTAACTTAACTATATATTTAACATAGCACAATGTAGGAGACTGTCCCCCCTCTGTACACTATCGTGCAACTGCAAAGTATCTATCAGACCACAGATACTTACTCCTCTCATTTCGTTTCGTTCAGAAATTGTGGCTTGTAAACAAAACCAAAATTACTACTTAACAATATGTAGTAAATTAAATGCGCAGTGAGGCAGAACTTTTTTACTTGATACTTAAAAGACAATACAAAAATAATTTTCAAGAATAGGATAGGACGTTTTACATTTTACCGCAATAAAAAAGATATGCTGTGTTTACTATTATTATTATTTTAATTTTATAACATAGTCTGTGACTGTCCAATGAGGGTTTCCGCGCATCAGTTTTTTTACTAGATGGCGCTTGTGAAGTGAGGTCTTTTTGACAGTGGAAACCCTCATCTCATTCCAGTGTCGCAGACCGCGCCCAACAAATTTTACCCATCCCTCTCCGTCTGGCGAGGCGTTTGGAAATCTGAAACAATACAATTAATTAATATCGAACACAGCAGGCTGTTTTACCGATCGATTAATATGTACACACACACATGAATAAAAAATACTTACTAAATTAAAACAGCTTTGTTTAAATATTGAACATTGAATTAAAGAACGATGGCAACAAAAAAAAAATTTTTGGATATGTAAACACAGACCCATACCATAAGAATAAGTACTATCAGAAGGGCATCTTCGGCGTCGTTGTATGGATTTGACAGCAAAGCCGTCAAATAATTACCTACCCCACGACCCGCATTATAGTAGGATCTATTTAAAATGTCGGAATCCACTTAAGAGCTTATCTTCCAATGAATGGCTTTGTTATCTATTGTGAAGCCCGACCGCAAATTAGCAGTGCAAAATGAAACGCATAAATAACAAAAGATTTCACATGAATAGCAACTTTACCGCCTAGAGAATAAGGTTCAATTTGTAATGGCAAGTCATTCGAAATAGTACTGTTTGAAATTGAAAGCGGCAGCCAGGTATTTTGTTTGCTTTCAATTTCAAACAGTACTATTTCGAATGACTTGCCATTACAAATTGAACCTTATTCTCTAGGCGGTAAAGTTGCTATTCATGTGAAATCTTTTGTTATTTATGCGTTTCATTTTGCACTGCTAATTTGCGGTCGGGCTTCACAATAGATAACAAAGCCATTCATTGGAAGATAAGCTCTTAAGTGGATTCCGACATTTTAAATAGATCCTACTATACCCATCTCTAGCCAGTTAAAAAATTAGGGTTGTCACAAATATATAATACTGTGCCATCTTAGAGTCATCGAAGAAAAGCTTTTTTTCTCAAAAATGGTATGCAATGTTGCCATAACATCTCTAAAAAGTATCCAGAAAGTGAACTCTACTGGAGACTTAGGGTCTCCCCAAACCAGTCGACGCGGAGTCTGCTTTCGCCGAGTGTTTTGCACCACACTATTCGCATTTAGCCGACCGGCCGTCTCCGCGGTTGGACACCTGCGTTCAGCAGTATCATCCTCCTTGCGGCCGTAGAGACGCCCGATCGCCTGCGATTTGCTATCGCAACAGTTGTAAAGCGACGGTCGGCTCTCCCGTGCTCCGTACTGCCGTCGAGACGTCAGACAGCACGCGTACAGCCGTTGAGTCGGATGAACAGATGTAGGCAGCAGCGGGTGAACGGCAATCGTAAATCTCATTTTTGGAGACTGGTTGTTAGTAAATGAGTTGAGTTGGGAATCCGACAGACGTGTTAGATTATTTTCCTTCATATAATTAAATACAATACAAATATAAATTAAATACAAACGCATCAGTAGCTACTTCAGCCGTGTCATCAGCTCTATTCGGCCGTCGCCGGCTATGTTCGGCCGTCGAAGACGCTGAACGGCTTCCGCCAGCTCTGACCGGTCCTTATCTTACGTACTCGGCCGTGATCGGAACTGATTAACTCTTGCCGGCACCGAACGGCGGTACTCGGAGATTTATGAATGCGAACGTGTGCGGTAGGCTGCTAACAGCGTCGTACACATGCGAACAGCTTTACGGCAAAACGCCGTTTTCCCGTCGAAAGACGTCGATTTGCGTCGGCCGAGCCGATTGACGTCTTATTCGCTCTTATTGCGTTGATATAAAGCTTTTTCCGTACGCGATTTGCCGAAACGGCGTCGACTGGTTTGGGGAGACCCTTATTCACAACTGTCCAGTAAGAAGCGAGATTTTAAATTGGGATTCTCCTACTGTCCAGTAAGTAAGTATTTATTTTACTTACTGGACAGTAGGTCATCCTCTTTAGATCTGCTTAGAAAAAAAAACATAGTACCAAACACAGATTATAGTTTAGCCATTATAACGTGGTTAAGTGGTTATATGAGAGAGGCTCCAAATATACAGGGTGTATTGCAAGTCGTGTGCCAAATGAATATGGTGGGTAGCTAAAGTCACTTGCAATACGTTTTGGGCCCATTAACACTCATCCTACCCACGGTTTTATTTTATTTTTTTTTTGAAAAAATCTCGGAATCTTCCAAAAGTTAACCATTTTGTTCACCTATCTTTTTTTTTTTATGTGACAGCACAAAAGTACTTATAGTTTTTTTATCTTTAATGTTTGCGCATTCGAATGAAATGTTATTTTTATTCATATAGTAAACAAATAAAAAAATATTAGCCAACAAAGTGTGAAGGACAGAAAAATAAAATCTTCAGGGTCAACTTAACGGCACAATAAAAAAAAAAGTAGAAGCTCCTCAGATCTTCCAACATCATAAAAACTTCTCCAGTTCCTGACAATTCTTACGGTATACCACATGTCTAGAATCACGTTCAGTTTTTCGTCAAAATATGGTTTCAATCTAAAATGGTGGTTTTATTCGGTCAGTAGATCCAGCCAGTTAAATGGGCTAAATGCACAATACAAAACGCAATATGGTTAAAAATCATCTTTATTTTAATAATTACTTCAAATTTTGTTCGAATTGTCTTCCTCTACAATTGATACATTCGCGACACCTTTTTCGTATTTCTACAGTAGTTGTTGTACGAAGTGTCATTTCTTGCCGCATTATTGCGAACGCGTCATTAATTTTTGCGATCAGATGCTCTCTGCTCTCTACCTGTGTTACGTACACTAGCTCTTTGGCCCTTCCCCAGACGTAAAAGTCAAAGACACTTCGTACAACAACTGTAGAAATACGAAAAAGGTGTCGCGAATGTATCAATTGTGGAGGAAGACAATTTGAACAAAATTTGAAGTTATTATTAAAATAAAGATGATTTTTAACCATATTGCGTTTTGTATTGTGCATTTAGCCCATTTAACTGGCTGGATCTACTGACCGAATAAAACCACCATTTTAGATTGAAACCATATTTTGACGAAAAACTGTACGTGATTCGAGACATGTGGTATACCGTAAGAATCGTCAGGAACTGGAGAAGTTTTTATGATGTTGGAAGATCTGAGGAGCTTCTACATTTTTTTAAATTGTGCCGTAAAGTTGACCAAGACGATTTTTTATTTTCTGTCCTTCACACTTTGTTGGCTAATATTTTTTTATTTGTTTACTATATGAATAAAAATAACATTTCATTAGAATGCGCAAACATTAGAGATAAAAAAACTACAAATACTTTTGTGCTGTCACATTTAAAAAAAAAGATAGGTGAACAAAATGGTTAACTTTTGGAAGATTCCGAGATTTTTTCAAAAAAATATAAAAAAAACACCGTGGGTATGAGGATGAGTGTTAATTGGCCCAAAACGTGTTGCAAGTGACCTTAGCTACCCACCCTATTCATTTGGCACACGACTTGCAATACACCCTGTATATCTATCTCTCTTTTTGGTATGGCATTTTATGAGACAGATATATTTTTTGAGCATTAAACAGCCATATTATAGACTGTGACACTTAACGCGTCGCAGAAAAAGTATGCACGTTGCGTTTTGTACTTAGTAATGTTGTAGAAGTATTGTGTGGGATTTTATGTTTGTATTTAGTAATTTCAGTTTATAAATCATGTTGGATTAAAACTTTCTATTCTAAAATTAACATGGAGTTTCAAACACAATAATTTACTTTTTTTTTCTAAAACATTCATGTATAAGGTAACGGCGCCTATTACCGTGGTACTTAAGGAAGTTTTCAAATAATTCCAAAAAATTAAGGTTATCAAAGCTCCTTAGCGACCCAAAATTTTTTTTTTATTTAAGAGTGTTTATTGAACTTTTAGCGTCGTAACTTTTTGGACTCATTTTACTTTATTAAATATTGTAAAATAATTATTGAAACCAAAATACCCAAGTCTTCTATTACCGTGGTAATACACAGGTTGTGATTCTATTACCGCGAATTCAGCTTCCATTACCGAGGGTATAAAAAGCAGCAATTTTCTACCATCGGTAATAGGCGCCCGACTCACGATTTGGAACTTAATACCGTGGGTTTAAAAAATAAATAATGGTCGTTTAAAGTCCAGAAGCACCTCTCCACCCTTAGCCCCTTTGGAACTGTTACCTCCCTGCTGCTATATATATGCGGCTATTTTGGTCGTTATTTTCCTACGAAAGGTAAAAATAAAACAACAATACTTACTACAGGTGTTCCTACTTTATAGGTTAAGTATGTAACATGTACTCCATGATCACATCGATCACGCAAAATTCTTCTCTCATAGCCTTTATGCCCTTCTTGCACTTGCACTTGCCTCGGAAGCTCATCAAATAATGTGATGCGTAAAGTTAAAATTGTTTCCCTCTTTTGTCATAAATGTTCTCCGGAAATGAGCTAAAATATCACATACTGGCCAATTCCAGGAGGAACTTACTACGGGCACAGAGCGCGGGCTTCTTGCACGGGTTAGCTACTTACCTGCCAGCTTTCTACACCGGGGAAGCTTAGAATACGGCACAGCCTACAAGACGAACCCGCACTGCTTTTCCCAGCTGAGTCCACTCCAACTCTTACTTCTCTCACTTGATTTAACGGTGTTTATTCAATGGGAATTGTTTAATCGATCAGCCTGCGCAGAAACGCCAGACAGCGACCAAATTTTAACCTACTCTACTACCTACATAAAATAATAATCTGAGGGCGGGGGAGGTGACTTTTCCGGTTTTCCCTGAGCAAGACTGGGCAGGTCGCTCCTCTCGAGGCTGCTGGCAGTCGCCGGCTGCGTGGTAGCCTCCACAGCTCACGCAGGCTATGGGGTGGTGGCAATTGTGAGAGGAGTGGGCGAAGTTTTGGCAGCGGTGGCGGCGTTTTTCTTCACCTGGGCGTAAAAAAAAAAACCAGGTCGGCCGCTGCGGGTCCTGATGGGTCTGACGTACTCGGCGATGCCGTCAAATCGTCGAAGATGTTGTCTGGCGTGGTGTCTGGAAGAAGGCCCCTATATTTATATTTTTATAGTATTTATTAATTTAATCAACAACAAAAATTAGAAATAAAAGAAAAGCCCTGCAGCCTTGAGTCCTCCTTCTCAAGGTCGACGAGGTGTTGAAAACTGTTCAGATGCGAAGCACTAATATCGGTCTCAAAAGATTTCACCATCGTTTTTAGTTTTATCAAAATATTTATTTAAATATTTATTTAATGGCAATCGATCGCAAGATCGAGCAACCACTTCTACCAAAGACAAGTTTATATTTTACATTTACATATCAAAAAAAGTCATAAGGCAACGTTGCACGGTGATCCTCTAGCCTCCGTGAAGCGATGTAGGTGGGTAATTATCCCAACCACATTTTTTAGCGGCGGACGTGATAATTGGGGTGTAAAGTACATTTATTGGAAAACTATTTATTTTCTAGAAAATCTTACACAAAGTACCATGTTGAGCTAAAGTTAAAATTGTTAATAACTTATCATGTTTATCGTAAAAAAAAAAACAGTCCAAAATCTATTTTGGTGTCGTGTCCTGTACTTGTCGCATACACTGATATACCGTGGTACAAAGTTATTAAGCCTCAACTAGATTGATATTTCAGTTACCTCTATTCCCTATTAGTTAAGGTATTATAAAATATTACAATTATTGCATTTGCAAATAAAAAGAAACTGGGAACAGTGTAAATAAAACTGTCCTTGCGAAATAGTCAATTTTGGTGGTGAATATTAAAATTGATTTTATGATCGAACGAAAAGTGATTAAACAAACAAATATGGCGACAGTCGTTCGTTCAGTTCCAGCGATAGATTAGATGGTGAAAGATTTATACCGTCTTGCTGCATCTTCTCTCTAAGTACATAACATATGTATCTAATTTTGGTGGTACGGAATACATTTTTATAATCGTGATAACGTAGATAACTTGTTATTTTGCAAAAAAAATATTGTGTTCAAGTTATTTTGAGTATGTTAATGGTATTTTTTAACTATATAAAGTTAAATTGGTGTAAAACTAAAATATTCACATTATATAAAATAAAATAGTACAAGTTCTAATTTTGGTGGCTTTACCTAAGACACCAAAATTGTCAAAATTGCTGGTTCCACCAAAATGATATAAACACCAAACAATAACTATTTATTATATTAAAAAAATACGTTGTTGGTTTTAAAAAAGGGCCATTTTAACACTTTTTTAATTATGACTAATGACGTCCCTTACACTTAAAATTGTGAACCCTACTGACAAAATAAACAATACCACCTAAAGTAGGATAATTCGACGCTTGTTGAAATTCACCCAGGTAGAACTTTACGAAGGTCGAAGACCAGATGGGATTTTCTTTTAGCAATCCTAACAAAGGCGATACGTGTTCAAACTTGCATTCTTCATTATACTGCACATTCGAATGTTAATTTACTGCATATTAATACATCATTACTATCCATTAAACAATTAAGAAAGCGACTATTCTTTAATAATTGTGAAAAGTACCTTAAAATCCAAAGAAAGGAAAGATATTGTTAGGCTATCCATAGAGAGACTTGTAGAAATCTCTTGCATAGAAGTAGAAAATTACATAATTATTTGCGTTTACAGACCACCATCAGCCGATTTTAACACATTTGAATCTACTATGGAAAATGTGTTAAAATTAGCCTGCAAAACTCAAAGGCATGTTATTGTCTGTGGAGACTTTAATGTTAACTTACTGGAATCGTCAATTAATACTATTAAGATCTTAAGTTTATTTAAATCTTTTAATTTAGGTAATTTGTTTTTTGAACCTACACGGATAGGTGTTTCAAGTGCTACCTGTTTAGACAACATTTTTTGTAATTGTGAATGTTTGGATAAAGCAATATTTAACTGCTTTAATTCTGATCATAGTGGTCAAAAGGCTTCTTTTTTAAATGATTTTCATCAAGTACCACAGACAATAACATACAGACCCATAACTAGCAATCGTTTGGAATTATTCAAAAATAAAGTTCAGAGTAATCTCTGTAGGTTATCCTTTTCATATAATGACTCTAATAGTATTTATAAAGATTTGTTTGGTGTAATTCTTCATCAATTTAATAATAATTTTAAGATGAAAACTATTTCTGGGTCAAAAACTAAGTTTAGTGAATGGGCTACTGTAGGCATTCATAGAAGTAGAAATAAGCTTTATGAATTATATAGAGAGAGAGAGGAGAACAAGAACGCGGACTTCTTAGTTTATGTTAAGAAATATTCGAGGACTTTCAAGCAAGTTTGCTTGACTGCTAAGTCAAACTTTTTAAGTCTTAAGCTTAAAGCTTCTGACAATAAGGTGAAAACTGTATGGAAAATAATAAATAGATAAACGGGTAAATCTAAAACTCGGGATAATCAAGTCACTCTAGACAAGGGAGACAAACAAATCACGTCAAACAAAGACGTGGCGTTAGCGTTCGAAAATTATTTCTCAACCATAGCCGTTAATACCACGAAATGTCTTCAATCATCTGCAATTGAAGCTCAAAAATTACTTTGTGCTAATGTTACTAAATGTAACGCAAGCTTTGATTTTAGCCACGTAGATTCTGTTTTAATTGTTAAAGTATTCAAATCAATCAGTTTAAAAAAAACCGAGGATTTATGGGGAACGTCAGTTAAAGTCATCCATCATATCATAGATATAATTGCACCTCACTTAGCTTTAATCTACAATAATTGTATTTCAGAGGGGGTATTTCCAAATCTTATGAAATATAGTAAAGTCATACCACTTTTTAAATCGGGCGATATGAGTGATTTAACGAATTTCCGTCCCATTTCTATTCTACCTGTTTTAAGCAAAGTTTTTGAGAAGTTAATGTTAAAAGATATGTTAGGTCACTTCAATAGAAATAAACTGCTTAACAGTAATCAGTTTGGCTTCACCAGAGGGCGATCCACAACAGATGCAGCATCTGTACTCATTAAATATATATACAATATTTGGGAGAAATCTTGTGATGCTATAGGAATTTTTTGTGACCTTTCCAAAGCTTTCGATTGCGTAGATCATGCGACTCTTATATTAAAATTAGAACATTATGGTCTGTCAAATGATTCTCTAAATCTTATGTCTTCATATCTTAGTGATAGAACACAAATGGTTGTTGTAAACCAAACAAAGTCTATTGGAGCAGCTGTTAAATTAGGTGTGCCTCAGGGCTCTATATTAGGACCTTTCTTATTTTTGGTTTATATTAATGACTTACCACCCACGGTAGATAACCTTTGTGATATTGTGCTATTTGCTGATGATACATCATTAATTTTCAAGGTAGACCGAAAATCCGTCGATTACAGTAGGATAAACGCCACACTAGGTAAAGTACTTAATTGGTTTACTAGTAACAATTTGCTACTCAATGCTAAGAAAACTAAATGTGTTAGGTTCGCTTTGCCTAATGTTAGACCGGTAGAATCTAGTATATTTCTTAATAATGAGAGATTGGAAATGGTAGATAAGGCGCTTTTCTTAGGGATAACTATAGATAAAAACTTGCAATGGAGTCCCCATATAGCAATACTAGCAGGTAAATTAAGTTCGGCAGCTTATGCTGTTAGGAAAATCAGGCAACTTACTAATGTTGAGACAGCTCGCTTAGTTTATTATAGTTATTTTCATAGTGTTATGTCGTACGGTATTCTGGTTTGGGGAAAAGCTGCTGACATACAGACTATATTCGTGTTGCAAAAAAGAGCCATTCGTTCTATATATAATCTAAACTCCCGTGATTCCTTAAGAGTACTATTTAAAGAAATTAATATTTTGACAGTAGCATCACAATTTATTTATGAGAATATTATTTATGTCATTAAAAATCAAGACTCTTTTGTTAAGAATTGTGATATACATAATTTGAATACAAGAAATAAAAATAAAATTGCTATTAAAAAATTTCGTGTCCGTAAGGTTTATAAATCATTTGTAGGTCAAATGCATCCTTTTCTTCAATAAATTACCTGACGTTGTTTTAAAGTTACCATTTTCAGTACTTAAAACTTACTTGAAAAAGTCGTTGATGTCTAAAGCTTACTATAGGGTCGAACACTATCTAACAGATAAAAATGCTTGGCCAACACCTAAATAATTTAATAATAACTTAGTCATAAAAATATGTAAACATTTGTATATTGTCTAGGGGACACGGTTTCTGTAGGAGAATGTATCGAAACTTTTATGCAGGTTGTTTTGCACCGTCACAGGTAAGTATAACTTGTATACTTTCAATATTTTTTTATTACTGTTGCTTATTAGTTTTGTGACAATTCTGAGTTTTGACACATTTTCCTGCTCAACTACGCATGAATATATTAATTTTTGGTTTTATATGAGATTCATTGTTTTATATAATGCTAGGTTAAGTTTATTATTGTTTAATATCATTAGCAATATTTAAAAAACGACTTACTGTTGAGTTTCTTGCGGCGCTTCTTCTCAGCAATGGTCTCTTGTGAAGCGCTGGTAGATTTTTTTGACGTGTAAAAGTGCCCGTGCGGCCTACTTACTGAATAAACATCTTTTATCTTTTTTTTTATCTTTTAGACTCCATCTTGTCTAAAACCACAGGAGAAAACCTTTTTTTTTTTTTTTTGCCCCCGCGGCGACTTGAACAGCTACTACCGCGAGGATAATGGCGTTTCCACGTGAAGTGATTTCGCCAGTGTCAAGGTATATATGAGTATCAATCAATATAGCAATAAAACACAATCCAATCTTCTCTAGGAAGATTGGGGGCAACGTGGTACGGTGATTTGTAGGTCAGAGGTCAAGATAGTTTTAACCTCTGCACCACTGCGAGTCCACTTGAAACGAGAAGAAAGATGCCAGATACACGAAATAAGTCCAAGTCTTCAATCACTGTGCGACACAAAGGCATAAAAAGTACAAATCACTATCAGAAAATAACTTTGAACACCTAATTACCCAAAAATTAAAGTCTAAAACAAATTACACGTCTGCCATCTTTTAACGTTGCAAATGGCCCGAGAAAACCTTTATCAAAATGAAAAGCGTGTTACGAGAGCAATCTGACAAGCACAGACTACTAGGGATACTAAGTCATTTACTGTCACATGCCAAGAAAAACCGGTTTAGAAAATATTTCCATAAATAAGCCAGACTATATATAGTACCTACCTCTGGGTACAGAGGTAGGTACTATAGTCTGGCCAAGCTAACTCTGCAATTGTATGATCAAGTATGATATTTCGTTTTACGCAGTGCTGATGAAAAAAAAAAAATGGTGTATAACAATAAAAAATTCTAATACTAAGTACGTATGTTATGTGTGTACACCCAACCTTAGAAATTTTGGTTTGTCGATTTGGCGACTGTCCCCCTTTTGAAATTATTAGTTTTTAACTACTTTTAATATGAAGGAACGTACAAATTATTTGATACATTCTTTAAAATGTTTTTAATGTTGAGGATACAATCATTAATTTCCCGATTAATTTACATTTACCTAAATATTTCTTAAAAGTAACGGATACTTTGGCATCAGCTGTGACAAAACTGAACTCAAACTAGCATAATTCCTATTTTATGATTTAGTGACTATATTGTCCTATTTACCAAATAAAATGTATGATATTCTTCGTAACAATAAAATCATTTACGTCCGCAAGACTGTCGCAAACTTTTTTTTTTCCACAGTTTTAGTTTTTTTTAATGATTTCTCGTAGAATACATAATACCTAGATATCATTGTCACTTTATAATATCTAAATATAAACAATCATCATCAATGTGATATTTGAAATATGACTAAATTCAGATGGGGGTACACTTTTTTTTGTAAACGCCCATATAATAAATCATGACATAGGTACACAATCAGTATCTTATATTTGTCGTCCTGGGACGTGCTTTCTCCTACGCTAGTTGCGATGCCTCCCTACATATTTTACGCTGATTAACAGCAAGAAACCTTTTCCTTTCACCCCTTCACCCCGCTGTAATCCACGCACGGACCCATTCAGTGTCCAATTGTCCATGCTGGACTCTTTGTGCCTGGTAAAATAGCAAACTAACATTGTAATATTTGTAACCAACCGGATAAGCCAAGCCACCGCGCCGGGACATCCGGGGTTCGCGAATATATGACAAAAAAAACTTGAAAATTTACCTAATGTACTGCAAAATATATACCTACAGAAAACTACTATACACAAACCACAGACCACTCAACCTATAGACTACGCATACAAAGGCGCCCCCGTAAGCCAATCTTATGCTCAACTGACGCCCACCGGTTGCTATGGCCGCAAACAGTCTTTTAGTACGCGGCCGCTTGTTGACATAGCAACATGTAATTATGCTATTCGACTTTGCGACTAAAGTGAAATAAATATGCCGTATTGTATGGTAAAATTGTGTGGAAAGTGTAGCAAGACATCTAGCCTTCAAAAGGATGGAATTTCATTTCACAAGTAAGCTGTTATTACTTAAAATAATAATTATTTAATATTTAAAAGCGAAACCTTTATTGCAAAAATGGCGTCGCTTTGATGTCTGTCAGCAGTGGTCTGTCTCTGTCTTTCGCATACTGATTTTCCCAATTCCGTCTTTCTCTAACCACTGAAGTGAGGTGAAGTACTGATTATTTGAGTTTCGATACCCGTAAAACTATGGTCACGGATAAGAATTCTATTCTATAATAAAGTAAGAATAATGTTTAAAGGTGGATTCACAATAAGGGTTGCTCGCGAACAAGTATACCTCTAGCGCTCAACTGCGGTTCCTGCAGTATTGGAGCGGTGCGGGAGGAGTGTGTTTTCGTTACTTCAAATAGCTAAAGCAGTAAAGAAGCTCGACCTAATTTTCAAGATAAATGCCTACTCTGCAATTGAGCGTCATGCGGGCTCCACATGCTGGCTGTTTGCCCCAAACACCGAACACGTGCCGGGCACCGACTACAAACAGCCAACACAAACACGCATCCCCATACTTGGCGAACGTGGTAGTAGGTACATTCCGAACATCCTTTAATTTGTGCAAAAAAACCGACACCAACGCCGATCACTGGCGACCACAAACACAAACAGGCAAACACCCATCCACATCTTCGTATATACGAGTCCGTCCAGCAACGGCCCTTCCCGGCTGAGTCTTGTATAGTGCTTTTCGGGTCCCGCAAACAGCCTTAGATGTTATGATATGATGTACTTTTTTTTAAATATGTTAATTATCTTATATGTTTGACGAAGCTGACTGATTTTAATTTCTGTCATAAAGTGTAATGTGCAATTTATTTCTCGTATTTTTATTGGTTTTAATTAAAAACACTTATATTCTTTGGTATCTTTTCTTCGAGCGTGTCCCATCACTACCCCTAATGGCGCGCACGCGCACATGTTATTATTCGTTGACTTTGAACTGGCCAATCACGGTGCACTTGACGTCCCCCGCGTCCCGCCATTTTGGCTTAACCCCTCAGGTGTCCTACGCACAACATGTGTGCGTAGATTTTTTGACATTACGTGACTTATACATTTGACATAAAGTTTAATTTTGATGTACAATAACTTTGACATATCACTCGACGGGTTAATGAGATACTAGACAAAATTGTCCGAAGCGTAGTCTATAGGTTAAGTGGTCTGTGACACAAACTAAAACAAAATATTAGAGTCTGTCTAATGAAAGCTGAACCTGGGAAAAAGCGGCAAATTCAAAAAATCTTGATATGGTATTACCGATCAATGAAGGAATAAACGATATTGATACTTTTATTATTTTATTTATTTTGGTGGGCACAAAGGAAGAGGAAACGCGTACTATATTTTCATATATATTATTACGAGCGCTATATTTTGATGAAAAGCACTTCAGGTAAAATACGATGACAGTGACTGGAGCACATTTGGTTTTTCGAAATATATTTGACATGAAAATATAGTGATCTGCACGTGTAGCACAAGTTGTATTTTCTCGCTTGTCGCTCTGTGCGTCTCTATCGTAACAGACTAGATAGTAAGGGAGATCCGAGCGACAAACAAGTCACGAGCAACTTGTGCTAGTCGTGCTGTTGATAGATTTCATTGATACGAGAGGTTTTCGTCTGTGTCGCACACAGCATAATAAAACAATGATGATGAGGAATATTATATTCAACCTTTTTAATAAAGTAATTAGAGGTAACATTATTCTCATCACCCTTACACCTCTATCTAACGACAATTATATCTTGGAGAAGAAGCGCCGCAAGAAACTCCAGCAGATCATTTTTTCCAATCATAAAATACAATTATTCTTAAAAGTAACATTACAAGGTAGTAAAGTAATTAATAATTATTTCTAACAACACAAACTTAGTCGTTACAAATGTACGCTCAATAACATTGAGTAAATTAAAAATAGTGACTAGGAGAACAACATGACGAGGTCTCTACGTCAGGAACGATAACTAAAATAACTAACTGGAAAACAGGTTCTTGCAAGCGTGAACAGACAGGACCCCACTGACAACACCCGTTCACGAGTATGACGCTGATCTCAGCCATCGCCTCCTCAACCATGTGTTTGAAAAGAATAATTAATGAGGGCTAATAAAACAACGGAATCTTTAGCACTCCTGGTATGAAGCGACCTCATCCAGCCACGGTTTCTAACTTGGAAAAGGATGGAATTACTAATCAATTGGAAAGCTTCATAATAAGTGTATGTGATGGTGAACCTTCCAGTAGTTCCAGTTCAGATGATACCCTAAGACTCTAGGAACTGTAATTAAAATCAGATTCTAAATACTCTATTTCTAATGATTCATCTGAACTAGTGCTGTCATCATCACGGACACTTATAATGAATGATTCTAGTTCTTTAGTTATTCCATCCCTGGTTTTGTACTGAGCTTCAATATTAAGCACATGATTAGTCATTTTCTTCCAATGCTCCGGTGTTATGCTGTCAAAAGACTCTTTAATAATTTTTTCAATTTCAGCTGCTGATACGCCAACATTTCTACTCGCGACTTTTCTCTTCGCCGAACTCCAGATTAGCTCAATGGGGTTAAGGTCGCAATGGTAGGGCGGAAGTCTTAAAACCTCATGACCGTGCTCCCTTAGAATTTCATCGGCTTCATAGATTGGGTCTGCTTTGTGTTTATGTGCCAAGACAAGAAGTTCTGGTACAGTATAATATTCTTCAAAATCAATTTGTTTAGAACGCAGCCACTCTTTTATTTCGGCTTTGCGGGTGTTGGTATTTGGTACCTTATTAATTTGCACCGTGTGATAGCTAGCATTGTCCATGACAATGACACTTGGTTCACTCAAGTTGGGAATAAGCTTCTCACGTAACCACTTATTGAAATTTGTGGCGTTCATGTCATGGTGATAGTCTGCTTTGATTGATTTTGTGCTAAACGTTAATAAAGCATTAGGCACAAAACCATCTTCTGATCCAGCGTGAACAATAATAAATCGTTTTCCAGCTGAGATATTGCCAACTACACCTTGGGTGGAAGGCCCCTGCCACGACTTTTTTGTTTTGTAGTTGTGGTGAACGTAAGTCTCATCCAGGTATATTATTTTTTTACCTTCAGCACGTTTTGATGCAATAGTCCTTAGGTAGCGGTGTCGCCAAGCTGCTATGTCAAAACGCTCAATAAGTATCGAACGTTGTTCAGTATTTTGTTTAAATTCGTATCCATTTGCCATTAGTATTCGGCGTAAAGTCTCAAGGCATCCGGTAAAACCGATGCTTTCTCTCAACTCTGCCAATAAGCATCTGAGTGTAGGCACTTGTTTTTTTACAATATAAAATTCATTTATTTTATTTCGGATAGCTTGGATGTCAAAGCTATCCAAATTAGACACCGTGGCCTTGTGAGGTCGCTTTTTTCCGGGAGTACTAAAGACACCGTTGTTTAATTTTCCCTCATTACTTATTCTTTTTAAAGATGAAACACTGATATCTGTAAGAAGAAAGAAAGTGTTAAATAAACAGAACACCATTTAGAAATACATTGTGTGGTTGCGCAGTACAGCCCCATTGTACAGTCCGACAACCCTAAAAACATTTGGGTTTAGGTGAAATGAAATTGCATCGGTGAGGTTCTAATCGCAACGGTTTAAGAACAAGGAAGACTCATATAACCCGAACATCTTTTATATCTGGCCGATCAAAAATGACATTAAATAAATAGATAAGGTACTAAAGTGTACACATATTTATGAAATCGACTGTACAGTGTACATTTGGTTCATAAACAACAAAATGCTGTTTGCTCCGCACACAGAAAATACATATCAAATAATATGTTTATGATATCTTTTAACTAAACACCTCCTTATTGTTTTATTGAAACTATGAGTGTCAGTTACATTAATCATCTGTCTATTAAATTAATTTAATAAAATTGTGAATGCTAAGAGATTCAACATGATATAGGGACAGACAATAGGTACCTACACCTATTATATAGGGAAAGACAATGATAATTTTAGTAATTACCGGTCATTGAAGATACTTCTTCCAAATATTTCGTCTGAGTCTGGCAGGCTAACTCAGTTTCCTCAACCTCTTTCAGCTGCTTTACGTTTTCCAGCACACTTTTGTCAACGTGCACGTCCAGGTTTTCTGAAACGAATTTAATTTCGTTTAATTTCTTAATCTCATCGTATAATAGACAGAAAAAGGTAAATTAAACTTAGGATTGCACATAGAGAAATAAGAAGTATCAAAATGAACATGCCGTACTAAAGTCGTACTAACCTATAAATTTGGTCACCGTAACTAAACAATTAATTTTTTGCATCAATAATGCTTTTCTTTCTTCTTGTTTTTCTTTGTACTTCTGTATAATAGTATACAGAATCTCCCGGACACCGCCTCTTATCGTCGACGGCATGATTACTCCGTATTTTTATCAATTTAGATCTCGAATTGACAAGTTTCTAACAACAAACAACAACAAAGTCCAAACGACATATTAAATAGTGTTGCCAGACTCGTCAGCCAAGAAAAATCCAGGTTCAGCTTTCATTAGACAGACTCTACATTATATTAAACTACCCACCTGTGGCCCGTTTCACGAAGCTACAAGTTACAATTTTACAAGTGTAAACTGGCAACATTGGTCAAAAAAGGTACTACAAGCGTTTCACGAAGCTACTTTTCTACAATTTGTAAAATTCAAGTTACAAGTGTAAAATTTGAACCATAGACATTATTTTTATTTTATTGTTAGAAATTGCTTCAATCGAACTAATAAATCGAATAACGTTTCTCGAAAATTTTGTTACATTGTCAACTTGTACTTGTCAATTAGTAAAAAAAACTACCTAGCTTCCGAGCTAAGTAAACTTGTAATTTGTTAGAGTCGCTGTCAAATCATTCATACTATCTAGACACGCGGGAGCGTGTCAAGCCAAGTTCAAGAAACAGAACTGGCGAGCCGCACCGTGTGTAATATTACACGAACCATTTGGAGCCACTTTTGACCCCCTCATAAATCAAAAACTATTTTACATAAACGTATCAAATTTGGCTCATATATTGAAACTTGCGAGATACATATGTGTTCTAAATTTCATAAGCTTATCTCAAACGGTTATTTTGATATTAATGTCCAAAATTCCTCATTTTTATCAATGACTGACCTATAGACCAAAACTCTAACCCAGTTCCAGATGACCTAGAGAGTTAAAATTTGGTATGCAGATAGGTAATTAGATGAATACAAAGGAATAAATAAAAAACTGGAAATTTTTAAATAATTAGATTCTATTATGAACGCTTAACATAAATACCTAATATTACTTAGGGTACCTACGTTATTAACTGGGATTAATTATTATTTTTATATTTAGCGCACATTAATAGTGTAAAATCATTACCTACTCATAAATAATGATAAAATAATAGGCATTTAGATTTCGGTATATACACGACGCGCGCGCGCCGAGTGACGCCGGAGCGTCGCGGGCGCTGTGACAACCGAATCGAACCGTTGACGCGAACGTGGCCGAGCGAGCGGCAGCCGCGCTCACAAGCGCGAGCGCCGTCTTGCGTCCGGTTGTCTCTCGATATCTGACCTATAAGGTTGCGATTTATGCTGCTTTTCTTAAGGAAAACTTATAATTTGTAGTAATATTATTATTACAATTTCTTTAATAAGTAGGTACGTACGTATAGTATTATAGTAAGTATAGGCAATAGTTTAAATAAAAAATAATTTTATAGTTATAAGTAGGTAGGTGTATATACTTATTATTTAAGGAAAACTTATAATTTGTAGTAATATTATTATTACAATTCCTATAATAAGTAGGTACGTAGGTTTAGTATAGTATAGGCAATAGTTGAAATAAATAATAATTGTATTTTTTAGTAAGTAGGTAAGTTAAGTATAAGTACCTAGTTAAAAGTAAGTAGGTGTATATACCTACTTAACTCTGAGTTTGAGAACTTGTTGATAGTAGCAAATAGTTTTATCTTTTTATTACGTAGGTACAATAGAATAGAATTACGGGTGGGTGACACTCTCACCTTACACCAAATTATTCCAATGCCTCCCGATGGAAGCTGCTTATTCCATTCGATTGCATATTCTTTGTTTGAGTGTAGTAATATACAACAAACAAATAGATTGCGTGAAACTATAGTAGAGTATGTATGTCGTAACTGGGATGATTTGTGTATGTACACTTGCGCTGCAAACGGGGATCCTTACTGCTCTAAAGATGAGTATCGAGCAAGCATGCTTTGTTCGACAACTTATGGAGCTGCTTCTGAATTAAAGGCTGCAGCAAATTTGTATAATATTAAGATCGAAGTGTATCATCAGGATGGTGTTCTGCTAGGTGAAATATTGAATCGTTTAAGAATGGGTATAGTAACAAGTCAAGACAGTTGCACTTTATCTAAACGACTCCTCAAATTAACCGCTAAAAATCAAACCGACCGGCTTAAAGAAATCATATCTTATTTTAGATTGCTGTCCGATGATACAGTATGTTTATTTCCCACAAAAAATATGTGTAACCAGTTTAATACTGCAATGTTGGCAAGTATGGAGCAACCAGAAATTAAATTAAATTCGATAGACGAAATAGACTGTCCACGTTATTTGAAAAAACGAGGAAATGACGTACTCAAAAAGTACGAGGATAATTCGTCGCTAACTGCTACCTTAGAAAATGTCATCACGATAAAAATAGGTTCTCGTGTAATGTTGCGGAGAAACGTAGATGTCAGTAAAGGACTGGTAAACGGATCCATTGGAAAAATAGTGAAGGTACATTGGAACGTCGACAACAGCAATTGAGCACGTAAAATTACGATACAATTTAAACATAATTTAATTTACGAACTAGAACGAGTTAAGACCAAGTTTCAGATATTAAGTAATGTATATGTTCACAGGGAACAATTCCCTATTAGCTTACCATATGCTATTACTATCCACAAATCACAAGGCAGTGCTCTTCTCGACATAGGCTCCTCTATATTTAGTAAAGGGCAGGCTTACGTTGGACTCTCTAGAGTTCAAACTTTAGATGGAGTACATCTTATCAATTTAGACCCGAGTCAAATAAAGGCACAAGAGAGTTCTATTGTAGAGTACAACCGTCTACGTACGTTATACCGCCCCGACTAGGCCAAATTGAGTATAAACAGAAAACGCGTAAAAAAAAATCCGGATACCGAATGGGCAATTCACTCAAATATTTCAAAGGTACAAGAAAATATAGAAAATAACACTGAGAAGAAAATTATACCCCGTAAACGTAGGAAAATACAGTAACTCATTCAATTGTTTTATATTTATAAAGTCTACTTTTAATTTTATTAATTTATTCTAAAAATTATTAATGCATCATTAAGGCCTCTACATACCATACCCGCCTGCTCGCCAGGTTTGCCCGGCGGGTTAGAACGGCGGCATTAGATATTGTAATCTATTATCCCACCAAAAACATAAATGTAAAAAAGGAGAGCCAAGTTCAATACAAAAATTATTCTCTGCTGTGGGCTTGGCAATGCAATTGTTTTATATTTATAAAGTCTACTTTTAGTTTTGAATTTGTCCTTTTAAAAGGACCCACGGCGTTACGAGGATATGTACTTACCTACAAAAAGTAATGATATCCCACCAAAAACATAAATGTAAAAAAGGAGAGCCAAGTTCAATACAAAAATTATTCTCTGCTGTGGGCTTCGCCGCAAAAAGAATGGAGATCTGAGATTGAGTGCCAAGTTCTATGCAAAATCCAAATATGTAGTTTAAGGGCTGACTTGGCTGGTTTTCCCATACGAATTATATAGCCTTCGCATGTTCTAAACCTGTTACCTTTCGGTATTTTATTATTCCGAAAATTTGGCTTGCTGGTAGAAACTACCCATCGAACATAAGGCTCTTCCATGACTATGTAAAAGTAGGTACTTAATAATAATTCGTATGGGAAAACCAGCCAAGTCAGCCCTTAGACTACATATTTGGATTTTGCATAGAACTTGGCACTCAATCTCAGATCTCCATTCTTTTTGCGGCGAAGCCCACAGCAGAGAATATTTTTTGTATTGAACTTGGCTCTCCTTTTTTACATTTATGTTTTGGTGGGATAGTACCTACCTCGTTTGTTTTTAACTCTCATGTCGTACCGTCGTTGAGTTTAATTTTCTGTTAAAAAGTTTGTTGTGATTTATTGTTATTGTATATTTTGTTATTGTTAGTTGTTGAGTTTTATTCTCTGCTAAAGTTTGTTGTTATTGTTATTTTGTCTGTAAATATGAGGTGAAGTTTCATAAGCTTGTGGAATGTGGAAGTACATCACGGGTAATATGAAAAATTGAATTTGGCACAAGTCCTAAAGCCTGTGCCTTTTCGTGTATGACTTTCCACGCATCGGTCTTGGTTGCCGAAAATGCTCCAAAAAGTTCTTATTTCTTAAGCAACACTTCTTTTAGAAGTGTTGCCTTCAAAATTATCCGGTTGCATTCCATAATAACTAAAATAACTCCCGTACCTACTTTCAATTTTTAACGATAACGAGAGACAACTCCGAAGACTCCGCGAGACTGGAGTGGAGACATCATCGGATTTACAGATTATACTTAAACATAAATGTTTCAAGATTTGACATTTAGAAACGTCAAAACATCAACAAACTTTTTTTTAATAGGGACTTGTTAAATCGAGATGTCATTCACTTGTAATCGAGATTACCATAAGATCCTATTATTCTACCATGGAAGGCCGCATTCGAGAAACACTTGTACTTGTAAATTGTAACTTTTTGCTCTTGTTACTTGTGAACTTGTAATTTGTAACTTGTAGCTTCGTGAAACGGGCCACTGATCTTTTAACAAATTAAAAAAATATTTAAAATTTTCGTAACAAAAAATAAGTATTTTTGGGAGTACTCCCGTCTTGGCCGTCGTTTCCCACGCTTTTTCGTATTAAAGTTTGTGACGGCTGTAGCCGTTATAGTGTCAGTGGCATGTCACGACTTTCCTTTCATTCATATTCATATTCATATTCATTTATTTCGTGCAACCATGGTATTACAAGATGTTGTTATTCTTTGGCGTTCAAAAGGATAGGTATATAAATATGTGGTTATAAATATTCCTTTTTATTTAAGTTGGTAGCTATGTGGATTGCATGTTCTTAAAATTAAACTACGCAAATTAAAATTACTTTATTATATTAGAGATCATATTAAAGAAAAAGTCACCATGTAAGTTGGTCAGTCTTAAATGGTAATAACTAAAAATAAACTCACAACCCCATATTTCTGACGAAGGACCTACCTATTGCGTAACATAATCAATCAGATTCGGGCAATAATTTAAGGGCTATTATGTTAAGGTAGGTACGTCCTTAGACCATACAGCGCAAAATTTAACTACCGTACCGAAAAATAAGAAATATTTTTCATAAAAAATGCCTTCTCGTGTTTTTCGAGGATGTCGAAATTATACTGTAACTGTAAAAGGAAGAAAAGATGTCTCATTTAATTCGTATGGCATCGCCATAATTTGTTTAATTTGCACCGGCGTCACTGTCACCTGTAAAACATGAGACACACAATAAGATATCGCATGAGTCCGATAAAGACGGGTAGCTAAGGAGACCGTGAGCGGGCATTTCTCTTGGGGGGAATGGCGAGCAATTTGAGACAACTATTTATCTCTTTCTAACAATAGCGTTCCCTTAGGATTGCCGTCTTTGTCTGTAGAAATATGGTAACGTAGCAACTGTCAGCGACATTGTTGGCAACGGGTTTATGCCTTTAGTATGAGCATAACGTATCTAAATATCTATTATGTGATTTTTTATGAAAATGTTATTTTTACATACATACATACATAAACTCACGCCTTTAATCCCAGAGTGGGGTAGGCAGAGTTAAAGAATTACCAACAAGTTATTATTATTATTATGTTATTTTTGGTTTTAAATATCCTGGCAACACTTTACTGTTTCGGCAGCCATTACTAATTGTTCATCCGCTGTATGCATGAGTCCGCTTCCCGGAATACAGACTAGCGAAAGAGTTTTATTATTACGGACTATTAAGAGCACATATTTGACTATTGAGCACCGCAGACTTTGTGTAGTGAAACTGATGTGTTTTATTTTAATACTTTTGTGAGAAAAGCCTGCATAAGTGCTCGAAATAAGTAAAATCGTGGCCAATGTCAGCAGGCGTGTCAGATCAGGTATTTGGTTTCTTTATTATTTCCAAGTTGAATTGCTCGTTATGAATTATATTCGTGTATAATATTATCATATATATCTTTTGTTCCATGTTACTCGTCTTTAAAGCGGATGAAAGGGCAAGGGAATCAAGGTAAAGATAGTATCAGTGTGACGTTGCAACTGTTTTCGTAGAAGCCTCGCACCGGTCGGCTTTGTGTCCGGTGTTCGTCGTAGCAAGCACGTCATTAACGTTGATATTTTAGAGCTTTCACGATAATATACTTTCTATTCAACTGTGGCAGGTATTTTTGAACTAAACTATACACAATTTTACTCTGGCTAAACAGGAATGCCATACGAGGGCATAACAAGTAACTAAGTATATTTGTTGCGTTCTTGCTATTCAGCTGTTTGTGAATAGTTTTATTCTAACCTGCTAGCAACTTCAGAAACATTTTTCTCTTGATAATTTATAAAATGTTTTACTTTTATTGTGGTTTTGGGGTATCAAACCACTATCAGTATTATTTTCAGAAGAATAGTTGTTACATTGAAATCATTTCTATGCAGTTTATTGTGATACCTTATTGCTTTTATAGTAGGGGATTTTTTCGTTATTATTTAGGTTAACCTGATAGTAGAGATCAATCTGTAATTATTTATATTATATATCTCTTTTAATTCAGTAGGGTTGATTTGCCCCAAAATGCATCGATGTTTTCGTTGGTAGGTAAAAAGCGTCCTAAATAAATGAAAAAAAAAAACGATTTTTGATTGTGACTTAAAATTATAAAAAATTAAAACAATTTGGGACGGATTAAGATGACTGACCTTAGTCCAACACAAACTGAAAAAAATGACAGATGTACCATTGACAGCTAACTTGTCATGATCAAACATACCCCGAGGCTTTATCTACTTTGATAATCAAAATTCAAAGTTAAGTTACTCAATCTCTGTCACTCATAATCAGAGATCGGACAAATGGGTGTCATTACTCGCAATAATGTGGACATGACTCCAAAGATTTTAATTAAATTACATTATTTGATTTCTTACCTGAAACCTTATCTTGGTTCTTTTGCAAGACAGTAATAAATAAAGAATGCAAAGACATGAGGAGTGGCCATGTATATGAATCTACTTAAGTTTGCTCTATTAACATCTGTGGATTACGAAAGAAGCTTTTCACCTCGTAAGTTTATTTTAACCGTGAACAGGAATAAACTAACCATGGAAAAAATATGAAAATGACTGTTGATTTGCTTAATCAACAAGAGTTTGTATTATTTATTTATTACTGTCTTTCAAAGGATAAAAATATTTTTTAGGGTAAGTAATCAATTAATGTAATTTAATTTGTTTAATTAAAACCTTCGGAGTCATGTCCACATTATTGAGAGTAATGACACCCATATTCCGATCTCTGCTCATCATTCAAGACTAGGTTGAAGAAGGGGATGGAGCAAACATAACTCTTTGATTTCAAAATATGACCTCTGAACTTGTAATTTGGCGCTGTGGTAGCTGTCAATGGCACATCTGTCACTTTTTTAAATATCCGTCTCAAATTTAATAAATTGCTTATATATTTTAGGTAATTCTAGCTAATAGATGTCATTTATCATGGTTGATGAATAGAAGATGTGGATTTATGGTGTGATGAGCATTACACACAGTAGTAAAATACACACACACACACACATACAGTGGTGGTCATATAATTAAGAACGCTTATTTAAAGGGAAGTTTTTTCCAACTAACAAGTATAACTAACTGCATGTATTTTTTTGTATTTCTCTCTGTATCGCAAAACTTTTGCATACTACCGGTTCATTCGCTGATACAAATGATTTGCTAAAAAATAAATAGATAAACTTTTTACATTAGATCTGAACCTAGTATTACTTCTTACTGGCTGGTCACATAATTAAGAACGCTGAATGGTTTATTTTTTTATTCAAATTTTAATAGAGAACACTGTGGCTCTGTGGTTGTAGGTCACTATTTGTATGATTTTGGCGCCATTTAGTGCTGTAAGAGTTTAAAAGGGTGATTGCTTCGTGTAAAAACAATGGGGAAAAATAAAAGTTGCAATAAATCTACAAGGGAAGTAATAATAAAACTTCGCGAGAAGAATTGGTCCTATAAAAAGATAGCCGACCATCTGCAATGCTCAAAAACAATGGTTTTCCACGCTGTGAAGCACTTTGCGACGTATCAAACTACTTCAAATGTTCCACGTGAACCTAAACAGAGGAAGTCATGTCGTCGAGATGATCGAAATATCATTCGTTTGGCAAAACAAAATCCTTTTAAAGGGTCTAATGAGCTGAGAAAAGAATATTTTGGTGAAAACAATCCTTCAGCAATCTCGGCACGCACTATTCGAAGGCGTTTAGTAGAAGAAAAGTTGCACGGGAGGATAGCAAGGAAGGTGCCCATGTTGAAACGGTGTCATAGGCAAGCCCGGCTTGCATTTGCAAGAAGGTATGAAAACTGGACAGTTAGACAGTGGAAAAATGTTCTTTTTTCTGACGAGACAAAAATAAACAGGGTATGTTCTAATGGAAAACGATATGTACGACGACCTCCGAATAAAGCATTCGACCCTAAGTACACAAAAGTGACATTAAAGCATGGTGGGGGAAATGTAAAAATTTGGGGGTGCTTTTCTGGACATGGTGTTGGACCTGTTAAGCTGATAGAAGGAAACATGGATCAATTCCAATACAAAAATATACTGGAAGAAACAATGTTACCTTATGCTGAAGACGTGCTTCCGGTTATTTGGACATTCCAGCACGACAATGATCCAAAGCATACTGCACGTACCGTTAAGGAATTTCTCACATCGCAATCAGTTTCTGTCTTAGATTGGCCAGCTAACAGCCCAGATCTAAACCCAATAGAGCATCTTTGGTGTGAAGTCAAGAAAAAGGTTTCAAATCGACAGTGTGGCAATTTAAGAGAGCTGTACGACGTTTTCTTAGAAGAATGGAAGTCTATCTCTCTTGCGAAATGTCAAAAATTGATAGAGTCTATGCCTGGCCGGTGTAAAGCAGTAATTAAAAGCCGTGGACACGCTACTAACTATTATTTTTTGTTTAAAATGTATTAAATATCTTTTTTTCCTTTACGCACTTCACATTAATGTGATTTATTTAGTCTAAGTTTCATATAATACAACTCTCGAGCAGTTCAATAAATCGTTCTTAATTATTTGTCCAGCTTTATTACTATTTGAATTTGTTACTATAGAGAAAAAATACAATTTGTAAAAGAAATAGTTAGCGATTTTATTTTATATTCCTAATCCCGTTTGCTCTATTCATGTGGCTATTTCATATTTAGTTACTTTTAAGAAGGAACATTATAACTACACATGTCATGATTTAGATAAATATATTCTGCAACTTCAAATCGTTCTTAATTATATGACCACAACTGTATATAGTAGTAATGACCTCATTTTTAACCAACTTCAAAAAAAAAGGAGGTTCTATTTTCCGCTGTATGCATTTCTGTTCTTTTTTATGTGTGATCACCGATTTCTTAACTGATTTGAAGAAATATTTTTTGGTTTGATAGAGTATTTCCTTTATTCCATTTGTGGGTATAAACCAAAATAAATGTCCAGTTAAAGAAGAGTTGGCTACCGTAACGAAACTGTCGATTAACGTCAAACACATACATTATTGTAACGAAATTGTAAGTTAGACATCATTTAAGTGACATTTAAATAGCGTCTTTATGTACATTTATTTTGGTTTTTACCCTTGTCTGTTTTAACAAATGTTATTTTGGTAGTTTTACCAAATTGTTAGTCTGTGTAGACAATTTTAGATTCTGGGTCAATTAACTATATTCAGATGTACTTCATTTCAGTGATACCTTCAAAAGATTTACTTAAAAAAATATTCATTGCTTTTGCGAAAGTGCAGAGTTCTTCATTTATATGCTGAACATGTTTTAATGTAATGAAATAGCATTTGCAGTAGGGTGAACCCTCCTGATAACGTCCCTGTCTTAATATTGGCTGTGTCAAAGAAATCACACTCTAAATTGAGAAGCATCAAATAATGTTATGATATTATTGCACCTAAATAGACCTTATGTATGATAGAAAATACCAACATGATAGCGATCTGTGTCATTGGAAGTACAGTTGGCCGTAGAACGTACGTAGGTACATTGTAGGTATCTGAGCACAAGCCTTTCCTTTCAGCGGTCTTTTCACAACTGACCAACTAAGAACAACATATTGGGTCAACAAGTTTACTGTATTATTTTCATTTAAAGTAATGCTTGCTACTTGTTTTCGATACATAATGAATTAAATAATATCCTGTCATATTCATTTTAATACATTTTTTGCCCTTTACGGTAATTTTATTGGTACAAATACAAATAACTAGCCAATATTAGCCAATTGTTTTTAACAACAAATCTTAAAATGGGTAGGGGTGTTTTCGTTTCATGAAACTAAACTTGGATATTAATGTGTATGGTGTGGCAGCAATTCTAATGACTTCGCAAAAGCCAGTTTTACCTACCATCACTGCCGATTTCATTTAGTGTTATAATCCTATTGTTTGAAGCAGTTTTTTAAATGTTCCTTAGTTATTGCATTTACTATAGTATAGTATAGTATTGAGACTGTTTGAGATACCTACGTATTTGCATGCCTAATTAGACATCGCTAACAACCTAAATGGTGGCACTTAACTGTTGGTTTCTTTGAATGTGTTAAAATTACGTGTATTATGATAATTTGATATAAAAGATTTACATGGTTAAAGTCAATGGAATTTCGCTATTAAGGAAAGAGTCCATGGAGTATTTGAAAACAGAAAAAGGCTTAAAGGGCCGATATAAGGGCGGTTTAACCTACCACAATTTCTTTAATAACCGTTGGCTCTCTGACAGTATAATTGTTAAGTGAAATACAAAGTTAGCTTATAGCTATTGAGTAACGTATTGTAGTTCGGCACCATTGGACTTTTTTAATGAAGTAATTTTGTGTGCTTTGTTAATTTTGATAAAAATACTATAAATATGATTATGGGCCGGGGTTTTAGTGCAAGATTGTTTATTTCTTGACAAGTCAAGGCCTGAAGGTAGATGCAGACGGTCAATAAGAATAATAATGCATAATAATAATAATTAAATAAATATCTGAATAATAGTAATAATTAATTAGTTTGTTGTATTCTTATTTTATATTACAGACTCCTGTTGGGTATAGGCCTCCTCCATGTCTTTCCATTTTTCTTTGTTTTTGGTGCTGTTAGTCTAGTTTGCCCCTGCTATGTTTCCGATATGATCTGACCATCTTGCCTTGGGTCTTCCTACTTTTCTTATTCCTGAGGGTACCGGGCACATTGTGACTCGGTCGGCCCACCTCTCATCCGACATCCTGGATATTAGACTGGCCCATCTCCAATTCTGCTTTAGTATAAATTGTAATGCATCAGTAAGTTTCATTTGGGATCTGATGAGTATCCTGTTGATCTTGTCTTTCCGTCAAATTTTTAGCATGCTCCTCCATTGCTCTTTGACTGGCTTTTTTAGCTTAACTTTATTGGTGTGGGCCCAGGTTTGACAGCCCTATGAGAGGCATGATAAGATGCAAGTATCCACTACAATTATCTTTAAGTGAAAATTAAAGTTTCTTTTTAGTATTTCTTTGAAGTCCCAATATTTCTTCCAACTGAGAGCTATTCTGCGGTCCACTTCTATATTATTTAGGGCGTTGAATTATATTCGTTTTCTTTAGTAAATATAGTGGTCCACATATTCGATCTCTTCATTCACTATGATAAAGGGCACTCCGGAACCGTGGTCCCACTGCGATGTCCCACTGGTGGGACGAAACTTTTTCGTGGTCCCACCAAACACACACTTGACCGTTTTGTTACAGTTTGGTATGTAATAGTCGCTACTTTCTTGAAACAAGATAAATAAGTGAACGAAATAAAATAGTAATCATTAAAAGGCAATAAAATTAAAAATAATTCCAGCATTTATTTTACCGCAAAGCTTCTAAATAATGGCCAACTGAAATTTCGCCGAAAACTAACTGCATTTGCAGTTCCATAATATCGGTGTCTTTTTCTATTTAAATTTTTCTTCGTTTTTGTAATGTTTTATAATGAATTTTTATTTTTTGGATAGTCACGTTTTGTTGGAGCACTTCGAGGAGCTTTGCCAACGTCACATAGTTTTTGTTTATGGACTTGTTTAATAAGGAATGCCAGCTTTCCATAATATTGTTTGTCCTGTGTCTCTCTTGGGCAACACACCATTCATTTATAAAAAAAATATTTTTCATCCATGTTTTCTTTACGTATGCCATAAAGATATTTAATTTTTCATCTCCTTTATTCAAAGTCCGTGATTGGATATATTTCCATCCCTCGTCAATTTTGTCCATAGGAACCAGCGGTAACACTGCACATAAACCAACTATACGTCTGTAAAGCTTGTGTTTGATGCTCAATGACTTTGCCTTCTTCCAGATACAATGATTAAAATGATAATAGCATTTTTTTATAATCACATATATCACATCAGGTAATATTTTTTGTAAAGCATTAGATGCAGCTATTTCGAAGTCCATATGAATCTTTATTGGGTTACACTCGTTTTTAAATACGGTCTTTATTATATCAAATAAAGCAAAATACGACGCTTCTGTCTTATCGCTCATTAGAGCATAAAAAATTGGGACTGCTAAGACTGAATTGGGTGAGCTACCTATGTCGCCGTGTATACTAAATAATTGGTAAAACGGTTCTGGAACACTCTTAAATGTTGCATCCAGGAAAAAATCCTTTATTTGGGGAAGTAAATCAGTCACTTCAGTATTGAATAATATCAGTATTCTAATATCCTTTTCTATGAAGTCCCCTATAAATGATAATTCGCGTAAAGTTTTGGGCACTTCAACCTCAGATAATTTTTGAAATTTCACTTTTTTCACTTTCCATGCCTTTTTACGGGCAGTATTCAAGCAACCCTTGACCTTTTCAAAATTAGACAATGTCGCAATATCATTTCCATGAATCAGTGGTGTTATATGCTTCGTGTAAATTTTTGGAAGTGGTTCGGCAGATGTAGATGCTTCTTGTTTCATTTCTTCTACAACTAAATCCAATTCATTTCTCTTTATATTAGGATTACACTCCGTGCCTGGCGTTGTTTTGTGCTCGATTTGTATAATTACTTTGTCCGTCTGTCACAGAAAAATAATATCGGGAAGTTGTTATTTACACCTCGGTCTCTTAACTAATATAACTTTCTTTACCTGCTATGGAGATATATCGGGCCCTGACTGTACCAAATTCAACTATGTATCTAAATCGATATGGAGATCAACACTCATTACTAGATAGGTACGTAGGAAAGTTTACGTACCCTAACATATAAGAGACGTTTGGATAAAAATCTTACCTCAGTAGTTATAGATCCAGTACATTTTAAATTTCGCTTTTCACTACAGTTCCATGTTACAGATCCATTCGAATAAACTTTTTGACGATAATATCTGCGTCCACGGTAGAGTAACACTTGGCCGCCCTTTCTGTTTATAACTTTAAACTCGTCAGTATTATCCATAGTTAAATAATCTTAGTATTCCGCAAAATTATTTTATTGTGCTAGCATAATGTTACATTATTGACAATTTCAAAAACAAATGAAATTAATGTTACTGTCAGTTCAAATCATAGTTTATAATTATAATCAAGTGCATGCCAGATTTAATAAAGAGTTTTATCATATATTAGGTATACTTCAAAATCAAGTGGGTCCTCTTTAGATTACTACTTACCTAGTAGTACAGTCAAATAATTTAATTTCCGACCCATTTTGTAGCTTGTCACAGTACTTAAAAGTCATTACATTATGTAAGCCGCTAGAGATCTCATATTACTGTAACTATGACATGGTGCAAAAAGGGTCGGAAATTGAATTCCTTGACCTTACTTGCTAGATACAGTAAGGGAAACTGATTCGCGTACTTTATTGTGTCTTGTCACTATGACAATAAAGGTCAAAAAGGTACGCGAATCAGTTTCCGTTACTGTACGTAGGATAATAACACAGAACAAGAAAAACTTTTTTATAATAACTAGTCGACCCGGCAGACGTCGTTCTGCCCGGAGAAGTAGCACCCCGTCATACCTAAGTATAATTTCAGGCGAAAAGCATTTTTTTTTATTGACTAATATCATAATTTTAATACTTATAATGCTATTCCTGACGACGACAAACCCAAAACACAAAAATCATAAAAATTTAACCAGCCGTTCTTGGGGGTTATTATAAGTGTAGTAACTCACACGACTTTCTTTATAAGATAATATTTACCATATGGCGTTCCTTCAATTCGGCATAAAAAAACGGTCAAGTGTGTGTTTGGTGGGACCACGAAAAAGTTTCGTCCCACCAGTGGGACATCGCAGTGGGACCACGGTTCCGGAGTGATAAAGGGGTGTGCCAAACTGATTGTCATGATTTTGGTTTTTGTGTAGTTTATCTCTAATCCTACTTTATTGCTTCCTTGTTTAGGGCGTTAAGCATTTATAAGCTGTAAACTCTGTTGGATTTTCTGAGAAAAGCGCTAAATCGCCGGTAAAATCTAAGATTTTTATCCCTGTTTGGTCTTATTCGAGTTGATAGAAGACGTTATTTGATTACTGAGATGAATAACTTTGGTGATATTGGGTCGCAGGAATACAGGGTGAAAAAATCAATGTGATGTAAACGGGAAGTACCTTTTATTCTTTAATTTTTTCCAAGGCAAATAACTGCATTCACTGTTTTTTGAAAAGTTTACCATATTAGGAATCGAACCAACTAAAAATGCATAAAATCGTAAAGGGGAAGTACCTTTAATCCTTGATATCAGCTCATTTTACTTATAGAAAACAATATTAATATTTTTTTAAGGTAAATTACCGCATTCACAGTTTTTAGGAAAGTTTACCGTATAGGGAATCGAACCAACTTATAATGCTAAAGATTTAATTTGGGGAAAACCTCTCCAAGAAACGTTAGGTCTTAGAAATAAAATAAACAATGATATCTAACAACATAATGTAAACATAATGAGTGATACATAGGTATTGCATGCATATTACAATCAGTAACAGGCTGTTGGAAATTATTATCTAAAGTATTCACAAATCACAAATTGTTACATTTAGTTAGTTAGTATGAGTATGAGTCATTTTGAGACTATTGATAAGTTACAGGTTCACCAACAAACATTCGGAAATCCATCAAGGATCATAACTAGGGATCGGAAATTCGGATCGATATTTACCTAAAGTTGGCAAAATCCCGGAAAAAGATAGGCAAACATAGCGTCGGCTTCTTAAAAATATTATTTTAATAATTTAAGTTCTGGGATTCTGGGATTCTACAAAACGTTAATATAATAATTACTTTACATGTAGGATAAAACATTCTATTTTGCTCCTATAAATTCGTTAGGTGTTAATAAGTTACAGGTAAATTAAATAACATTTGGTTAAACATATACATGGAAAATAACTTCAAATAGTTAATATAAATAATAATATAAATAAATAATGGGACGTTTTCGTTCCGTCACTCATAAACAATAGTACATTGTGTATTAAGGTCGGTAAGTAAGGAATTACGAGGTTCGTAATTCCCGTACCGCCCGTGAAACATACAATGTTTTTCACATTTGCGAGTAAATAAATAAAATTTCATTAATTGTTTTTGCTGCATGGATAATATCTGGCGGTGTTGCATTTAAATTACACTCATCGGACGATGACGACGACATTTTTTTATAACGTTTTTACTCGTCTTCAAATATAAAATGTAAGTAACTATGAATTATAGCTTTAATACACAAGTTAGCACAACTATTATTACGAATTACTTGAACTTTTTTTAAGCGGATGGCGAGCGGACTCCACAGATTATACAAATGTTTCGTTCATTAACGTTAAGGGCAAATACTTACGTAGGTATACATACAGCCCTGAAGGAGTGTAAAAAACGACGTTTTGATACAGAAAACTATTAAAATCGATTATTAAGAACATTAATTGAGTATTTAAGTAACATGTAGCGAGATTGCAATGAAATTCCTGTTTAAATAACATTTTAAGGCAATTTTTCAATTTCGTGTAAACTCTTTGCTTGAACTTGCATGACCTGTGTGCTGTGCTATAAATTAAAAAAAAATAGTTACCGACCTTGGGTTTCATGGTAAAAAGAAAGGTCGAGGGTTTTATATGGGGCATTGCGGCCAAGGTGTTTACGTGCAAGTGTGATGAAAATAAATTTAGCATTGTTACTCCATAATCAATCACGTACTAGCACACGTAGCATTATTACGCCATATTATTTATTCTTACACTTACTCATTGTCTTAATGTCCATTTTGAGGTAGTAATCTCTATTTGATATCGTATTTTTTGATGAAAAGCACTTTCGGTGAAAATAACGGCTTCGGAACCCTACACTGATCATGGTCCGACATGCTCTTGCCCGGTTTATTTATTTTTATTAATGGCGGTCCACCGCGGTACTCCCCAGTGATTCCGCCAGTGTCAAGTGAATAGAGTAAATCAGTAAACTTTCGTCTCTGTCGCACCCAGCATAATACGACGATGATGATGAATATATTCACATGTCCATTTCATCCTCTATCTAAAGATAATTACAGTCAGGTGTACTTGTTATTGCCAATGGCAGTCTAAATAGGAACAGACTTTACGTATGTATATATACATATAAAACGATTTTCAAATATCTTGTTGCGTAAATGTCAAAAAACAACATTCTCGAACGTCTAGTTATAGAATACCAAACGAAGGAAAATCAGGTAAAAATCTTGTGTACAAGCGAATATTGGCAAAGTTGTAGGGAAAGGTCTTTTAAACCACATACTAAAAGTACTGATGGGTGGGGGTGAAGCTTACTTGGGGTGTAAAGTTCCCTTTTTTTTAGTTTTTCGTAAATAACTTAAACAGTGGCCGATAGCAAAAAATGTTCCATTACGTAAGTAATTTACATAAAATTCTGTACAAATATAGTAGTTTATGAAATTGTCGTATAAAGAGGGGTATTAAAACACGAGTGTGTGTTTAAGAACCGAGCCGCTAGGCGAGGTTTTTAATAGTATCACACGAGTGTTTTAATACCGAGTTATGTGCAGTTTCATACACTACTTTATCTACTCTCATACATTGCGATTCAACATACTAAATAAAAGATCAAAGTTGATAAAGTAACTACAGCAAAACGTTTTCAATGAATGGCGCCAAAACCTAGCACATCACCGCGCATGCGTTAAAACGGGCGCTGTCACAGACAAGTAAAAATTGGAATGAAAACTTTTTGTAATTTTGACCTTAGAATGGTGCCATGATCAAAACATTACACAAGAGTGTTTTTTTTCGAAAGACCTTTACGTCCAAATATCTCGAAAACCGTGTGACTTTTACTAAACCTATATTGTATTATCCACTCATTAGTCATTAGTAGACCTAGAGATTTTCCTAGCACGAACGATGTGGGCTTGACACAAAAAAAACATCGACAATCATGTTATCGATAACCACCTCTTCAATTTCATAGAGGAAATAATTGTACATCATTATAATAATTATTCACAATATTCTAAAACTTATTGACGTACCTAAAAGGAAAAAAATACAATCATGTCTTATGATTTATATAACTATTTGGTGTGTTTTAAAAATTAAAATAAGAATGATAAGTTAATATCAAAACTATCAATTTATTAATAATTAATATTATACATACTTCAGTGAAAATCGCTCTATGATATTGAAGTGGTATTTATCGATAACAGGATTGTCGATGTTTTTATTGTGTCAAGCCCTAACATCACATCGTTCGTGCTAGGAAAATATCTAGGTCTAGTCATTCATTAGTTACCTAACAGCCTGTATATCATAATGTCAATACAATAATAGTGGTAAATGAGAAGAGTCCATCTAGGCTGTCTGTATACATTAACCGCGACCTTATAATGTTAACTAATCCTTTTCCTTTCCCGCACTCGTCGTGGTGTGACCACCAGGGACCGGCCCGGCATCCCATTCAAGAGGTTTCTATAAGGATTTATTTGCTTTTTAAAGCGCTATTTCGCGCCTAGGGTTTTGGAATGCGTATTTCGAAAAGATTAACTATTCAAATCCGTTTCGTAATTCTTGTTCGATTTTGCTTTTTAAGAGCTTTATTTTGAGTGATACCAATATCCTTGTAACTTAAAAAAGCCGTTCGATTAGCTTTTTAAGCGCTATTTATAAGGGTTACCCTTATATTTGGTCATGCAATAAGAGAGAGATATCAATTTACTGCTGACCATCTGAGCTGTTGCTCTTTTGTTTTCCCTTATGGTGGTGGTTAGTTTAACAAATAACTAAGTCATATATTTCTTCCAAAGGCACAGTGGTCCCGCGTTCATACAACAGCGTACGAAAATAAACAAGTTGCAATAAAAATATGATAGATAGTGTTAAACACTTCATTACGTTATGTTTGTTCTAAAATTAGAGAAACACTGTCTTTCGGTAGTGATCCTTTCTTTTTTTGGGGCAAACTTCGCAGGCCAGTGATGAAAGGATCGGATGTTAATAGTAGTCGATTCAGTAAATCAGTGTTGCTCGTCACCCTAGATTGTTTTCTGGTGTTATGTTGCCTAATGTATTTCACATCTTTATATTTTGCTTCTGCAGGCTCTTCTGACATCTCGCCTATAGGTAAAAGAGCATATTCTATCACTTCTGACCCATGAATTAAAACCTTATGCACTGAAGCAGGAAGTGGGAGTAGTACCACGGATATTTCGTCACGAGGCGTTTCGCTGTTTCTATGGCATATTCTTTGATTTTTTTTGTATTAATCCTATGGCCAGAAGCTAAAACTTTTAATATTACAGAACATCCGTATATCAAATCTTCGTTTAGTCCTGTTATTTCCGCAGTTATTCTAGGATTGTCAAAGAATGCACGTGCCGTGTTTCCGTCATTTGTGGAACCACTACCTCCACTTTGTGGTTTGTCGACAATAAGACCCAGTTTTTGTCTAAAAGTGTTTGAAGCAGCTTTTTTTTTCCAAAAAACAACATTTCTCTTCTTGAGATCTCATTTGGCATTTTTTGGCAGGTAGCCGATAGGACACGTGTAAAAAATATTCATAAAAACGTATCCAATTTTTTTATGACAGGAAGGCAAACGAGCACACAGGCCACCTGATGGTAGGTGGAAACTGAGACCCATAGACATTCGCATTCACAAGACTGCAGATGTGTTGCCAACCCTGAGGACTAAGATGGAATGCCTCTATGCTAGTCATTTCACCGGCTGTCTTATCCCCAAACCGGAACACAACAATATGAACACTGCTGCTTGGCGGTAGGTTAATGGATAAGATGGTGGTACCAACCCGGACGGACCCTGCACAAGGTCCTCCCACAAGACTTCTCTCTCGTTCTCTTACGTTAAGCCAGTCCGAATGTCTATTTAATAATACTTTCTTGTTCTGAGACGCTTTTTTGTAGTACTACATTAGTTTTTTGCACAGATAGCGACATCTTTTCTCAAAATTTTGGGTATTAATATATTTTATTTTTTGGGTATTAAGATAATTGCTATTTTTTATTTTATAGCATGGGAAGGCAAACGAGCACACAGGCCACCTGATGGTAAGTGGAAACTGTGACCCATAGACATTCGCATTCACAAGACTGCAAATGCGTTGCCAACCCTGAGGACTAAGATGGAATGCCTCTATGCTAGTCATTTCACCGGCTGTCTTATCCCCAAACCGGAACACAACGATGCGAACACCGCTGCTTGGCGGTAGGTTAATGGATAAGATGGTGGTACCAACCCGGACGTACCCTGCACAAGGTCCTCCCACTATATATACAGATAATTGCTGGATGACGTATTTGCATTTTTCAGCATTATTATCTTTGGTAGCACCTATCCATTGTTCAAATACAAACATACGTGACAACGAATAATTGATTTCTTGGTCTAAAATAAATTAAACAAAACATGAAGTATTTTCACCGTAAAACTATAATGACGTAAAATGACTATCACCAAGACCTTCGGAAGTGTTCGGTAAATTTGTCATAAGAATATTAAAGTTCATACTTTTTGCTTCAAAATGACATATAAATCATCAGGGGGTTCACGGGGTATCTACAGTAAAAGCTTCGATATATTTCCTAGATTGAACTTTTCATAGGTTATTCCGACGTGTTGCGTAAATCAATTATAATATAACAATAAAACGAAGCATAAAAATCAAACATAACCTTTAAGAAAATACTAAACATACCTCCTTGAATCTCCATTATAAAATTCAAAGACACTTTTAAACAAAACAGTAGTGAAAATCATCCGTAAACAAATCAATGTTTTTACTGTTTTGGGATAACACGGTTCGAGTGCGTGCGGTATGACAACTTCGGATGAATATAAGTGGACATTTTTGTTCCGACACATGTGAAATAATTTATGTTTTTTAAACCTACATGTATTTAGCTACCCTCCTTGGTAAAAAAAAAGGTTTTATAGTTAAGCGACTTTTTTGAATATTGTCTTCTACTGGGACCACTGTGAAAGGGGTTATTCTTTTAGTGGATTATACTTCGAGAGGTAAGTCTTTTAAAGGCTTTTATTGGGGAATGGGTGGTCGGGTCCCTCGTGACCACTGACCATATAATGTACTTTTTCCGCAATACATGTCACTTACCTGGATGACCGAGCTTTGCTCTTTTTTTTTTGAAATCTAGTCCACTTTAATCATCATTTTAATAATCAATTTATCGCCCCCGAAACTCCCTGCATAGGTACTAAATTTCATGAAAATCGTTAGAGCCGTTTCCAAGATTCAGTTTATGCAGTGAGGAAAAATAAGTCGGGCCCTGAAGGGAAACGACCTTAAATCCTTAAGTTGGCTCATTTTACTTAAAGGAGACATTCCTTTTTTTTTTAAAGAAACAAAATTGTATTCAAAAATGTTCTAAAACTCGCTTGCCCCGCGAGTCCCGGGACTCGAAAAAACTAAAATTAAAAAAACAAACACTCGCTATTTTATTATACTAATCGATAAGATTATTATTCAGGATAAAATTTCTCTTGCAAACATTTGGCCTTAAAAATAAAAATGATCGTAAATTCTAACATTAACTTTATTTTATAATTTTTTACACTTCAAATTATTTAACTGATAAATTGTTCGAAATGAGCCCCCTCGTTCCGGATACACAAATTTAGCCTCCTTTGAAATTCATTTCTTGTAGCCTTAATAACTTTTAAATGTATGGCAATTGATGAAAAATAAATAAATAATATCCAGACAGTTCAAATTTACTATATATATTTAATAATACTTATATATAAAACGAAAAAAAACATTACTTGCAAACCTTTGCTACTTCGAAATTTTCTGAAGTAGAATAACGTCGCACTATTAATTCATTTTGAGAAATGGGAACGAAACTATGATAAGAACGTGTATTTTTATGGTTCTCATATTTTTAAATCGCTCTGATAAGTACTACTCAGCTACATCGACTTCTGATTTTGAGACGAAAAAGAACTTGATTCCAAGAATTTTGTTTACTTACACAAAAATCGTACATAACTTCAGGGTATAAAATGTTATCACTACCTGTGGTGGACGTTGCAGACTAGCTTTTCTTACCAACCGCTTAATCGTGCCGCCAGCACCATCACAGGGGGATTTGGAGTGAGAGGTGGCAAAAAAGTTCCACTCTGCTTTTAGCCCGAAGTCATCATAATGATGACAGGTTAAATAACACAAGCACTTCCTACAAAGAGTCTGCACCGCTTCATTTCTCCTAAGTACGGTCTCCTATATATAACTTCGATAAGAATTATTGTAGCACGAAAAAAAAAATATTTCTTAAACGAGCAAAAATAACAAAACTTTTGAAACCAAATCTAATTAACAAAGAAATGGACTATATTTTCTGAATAAATTCAAATTTTTAATTTTTATTCCACATAGGTTTTTTGGGGTTCAAACAAGCATTTTCCGAAATTCTCAATTTTCACTACTATTTTTCTGTTAGAAGTTATTATTCTAAAACGATAATATTTATTTTACAGAATGAACAGAACTAGTACTTTATATTTCTGAAAAAAGTTATCCCTAATATGCATCAGCGTTTGCACAAAAAATAATTAAAATTGCAAAAAATTACCAGTTACCTGAACATTTCAAATGGACACCATTTTTTTTTTAGTTAATTCAGATAACTTTTTTTATACAGTATGACATCCACATTTCTTACCTAATCAAACAAAGCAACAACTATTTCGTTGTTTTCTAAAAAAAATATTAGAGCGTATTGTAGACAAGCAGGAATTTGACCCCACTATTTACTTAGAATGGGTAAAGCTCGGAAACAAAAAAAATAAAAAATTAAATGGTTGTGGTTCAGCACTTCTGTCACCATAAAGTATATTCTCAATTTTTTTTATTCAAATGAAGTCATGCGGCACACTCGATTTGTTGAAATCACACGGAATGGCCCTCTCTGTAAAAAAAATACAGGCCGCATAAATAAAAAAGGCGGTATGTAATGTTGTTGTGCTACCTCTTTCGTGATGGTAGTCACTTTTTTTTTCTGAATTTGTTTTACTGTTGTCGAAAATGGCATCTAAACAAGAAACCTTGAGAAAACGAATTGTAAATTTTTATCATACAAATTTAAAGATGGGGAAAAAGTTTACAGTGAACCATTTTACTCAAGAGAATGTACCAGTTTCTACTGTGTATAGAATTTTAGCATCTCAAACTACAACTCGTAAAAGTGGCAGAGGCAAGCCGGCAAAGATAATGACCAAACGACGCCTAAAAGTGCTTCATACCCAATTTAATGATTCAGACAGCATGAGCCAACGGGATGCTGCGAAAAAAATTCATAGTAATCAACCGTATATTTGCAAATCATTAAAGAAGGTTGGAATAGTATGCCGGAAGAAGGTGAGGGCACCAGAATATACAGAAAAACAAATTTCGGCCATTAAAACCCAATGTCGCTGGATGACCCGAAATTACGCTGGAAAAAAGCTTCATTTTAGATGATGAAAGTTATTTCCCCCTAAGCTAATTAATTTCACATCCCCGGAAATGATAGATACTACACAAGCAACAGTTCTACCACACCTTTGAATAAAAAATACAAATTCCAACACAAGTTTGACAAAAGGTTATGCTGTATGTCGTCATTTCCGAAAGAAGAGTTTCAAAACTGTGGTTTAAACCTAGTGGATTAGCCTTGAAACAAACTGTATACCAAAACGAATGCTTGAAGAAAATATTAGTGCCGTTTATTCAGAAATATCACTCTGATGGCAAGTATGTGTTTTGGCGTCGTCGCATTATGCAAAAAATACACTCAGTTTTCTGGACTCCAAAAAAATCGAATTTGTACCAAAATACCGCAACCCAACAAATCTTCTTCAATGTCGGCCAATTGAAGATTTTTTCGGATATTTGAGTTCATTGGTGTACAAGGATAAAAACTTGTGTGCATAAAATGGATTAGATTGCCGTCCAGTGTTCTTGTGCGACCATTTTGACCAAGCTCCGTCGAACAGCTGACCATGGACCACATTCAAATGTTCATTAATCTGTTTTTAAAGAAATACAGTTTGTTTTTTATGTAATTATGTTTAAGATTGATTTCAAATTCTGTAATATATTTTTTTCACCTTTTTCAAAAATTATCGTTTTTTTGTTATCATATCACCCGTTAAATACTATTACAATCATTATGTGAAACGCAAATACGCAAATAATTATGTAATTTGCTACTTATATGCAAGAGATTTCTACAAGCCTCTCTATTTATAGCCTAATAATATCTTTCCTTTCTTTGGATTTTAAGGTACTTTTCGCAATTATTAAAGAACCACCATGAGTGGCGGATTTTCTGGCAAAAAAACTAACTAATTTAAAATTTACAAAATCAAAAATTATTTGATCTGGTCTGAGCCAATGTTCAGTAATACACATAATTTGTACATTTTCAGTATCTAAAAACAATCCTACTTCTAATTCTTTGCTGGAAAATCATTGAATATTTTGGTGATTAATATTTATTATCAATGGTGTTTCCGCTGTCGTATACTTTAGTTTAAATGATTAGGAATGGCATTTGTGCCACTATTGTATCTATTTTTTTTTATATTGAAGGCCAAAAGTTCTACTATTGTCAAAATATAATAATATGACTTTGGTAAAATATTTTTTTTCAGCTGTTAGCGTAGCGTGAGGCGCTTTATGAATTTATTTACGTCGAAGAAATGATATTTGCCATTTTAACATGTGGCATTGTACATTAAAGAATTTAAGTGAGCTAATTTATAATTATAATTATAAGGCATATTTTGTGAATATGGTAATGCGCAAAGTATAATTATTATTCCTTTTCCGGCCTCTTCAATAAGGTTTAATGTTGATATTAATCTACCTACACTAGACTTACCTATACCAAGACTGTTTTCTACTACAATCACCAGAGTAGTAGAACTGTCATAACTTCCCTTTGATATAAAATTGCATAATTGCATAAGATTTGCATTAACAATAATTTGTTACATTTTGTGTCAATTTATTCGTTAGCATGGAACCCATTCCAGACCCTATCTGATCTGAATAAATAATAGTTTTATTATTACTAATTTGTCTAGAGGACTTATCTAAAATTACTTTTGGGGCACGTAGCTCAGAAATATCAAGACCCACATCTGGCTGAACCACAGCAGTTGGTGAAGTTCCTAAACAATTACAATTGCCAATGCCAATACTAATTAAATAATTAAAACGCTCCTCATTATATCTACTACTTTCCAGTAATTGTGTGAATGCCAGCATGTGCTCCTTGATTTCGCTTTGAGCCGTTAAGTATTTTATTTTACTTATCTCAGCATTTAATTAGTTAACACTTAAATCATGTTCAGTCATATCTGAATCAAATTTTTCATTGCATTTTTGCACCCTATTTTTCATAACTGATAAGTCTAATTTCATTTTAGAATAGTTTTTGATACAACCCCTACTTTTAATTAGCTTCTGAGTACATCTTATGTACTTGTTTATATTAACATATTTCTTTAACTTATTATTACTATTAAAAATATTAAGTTCTTGATGTTACTGTCCTTGATATTCTTATTACCTATCAACTCCTAATACAAATTTTGTGTAATTGAACTGTCATAACACTCACGTTCTTTCCGTAGGTAATTTAACACTTCATTAGCAGCACCGAGTTCTTCTTCAAGGTTAATTATACGGTTTAATGCCACTTCATGAGTAGAAGCACACTGGTTAAAGTTATCTACGGGGGTCTGCAGCTGTTCCACCTTATCTTGTGAATCAATCAGCTTATAGTCATACTCAACAAGGTCGTTCCTTAACCTTTTGAACGCCGTACGTCAAAATACAAAATGCGCCACTCACACGCCAAACATGTTTGCTATGCTAAGCAAATTACAACTTAATCCATACGAAACAAAGTCTCTTTTAATCTCTAACTTGTGTCGGCTGTGGCCGTCGGTGGCGTCAGTGGCACGACTTTCAGATGTTGGCCAGAGCCGACTGTGGCGTTCAAAAGGTTAACACTGTGTTTTTGGCCAACATTTTCTTTTAAGGTGTTGGCAGCTTGCAGCTCTTTCAAGGTAGCCTTGAGTTGCATCTCAAGCTGGCGTGTAGTGGCTTTGCGCGATTCGATGTTCGATGCGGCCATGGTTTCAGTTACTCCACAATCACACTGAAAGATATTAAACTAGTGTACAGTCAACAGCATAACTAAGTGATCATTTATGTACCTTGTCACTTAAACGTTATGTTTGAAATGCTATACAAAATAGTGAAACGATTGAAAGCGACAAGGTACATAAATGATCACTTATTTATGCTGTTGACTGTACAAGTGGTGGGAGAGTTCGATAAGCTGGTTGTTTTATGCAAGGATGTGTGAATAGATATTGGTGAACAGTGTATAGTGTAAGGCAATGTCTGTGGCAAATGTGACTTGTCTCAGCTCCACTTCCACTGTATGTCAAGTAAAGCGAGATCGCAAGGTGCCAGTGTTTGTATTTGACGTCGCTCACGGCTTCAGCAATGAGCAGTGAAAAGTATGAATCTAAACACAGTGTTAAAAAATAACAGAAATTAAAAGGAATACTCCCCAGGTTTCCTGAATGAATTAGAAATTTTCCGTTGACAGTTGACAGGCGCTGTTGCGAGCGGCCTGTTTTTAGTTTTCTTGAAGTTTTATGGGCTTCTCAATTGTTGTCACTAATATATATACTAAAACAACGTTAACTATAAATGAGTATATAAACATAAATTACTTCAGTTTAAAATATTTATTAATAAGAAAACACGGAGGACAAAAATGTCTTGCAGCTGTCAGTGCTACCACAGATCCCAATATAATATTAAAAATAACTAACCTAATAACCTAAGTAAAATGACAATTAACTATGCAGCGCGAATTTGTAATAAAGCTATAAAGTTTCATGGCAAAATAAATACGCCACACGCCCAAGAACTAATTTTTTATCAGAGTTGATCGAGTTCCTAATAGCCCGGAGCTTCTAGATCTGGGTGATTTTGGCCCTCTGGGCTTGCTTACGCAACCTAAACCTTATAATCTCTCTTTTTGTTATTATATGTATTTTGACTGTTGTACCTGTGACATATGAACATTTGTGCAAATGATTGATTAATATAGGTTTTGATTTATTGAATACTAGCTGTTGGCCGCGACTCCGTCCGCGCAGAAACTTAAAACACAGCCCATGTTACTCAGGCATAATGTAGCATTGTAATGGTGAATTATTTTTGATATTGGTCCGGTAGTTTTGAGTTTATTCTTTAGGTACAAACATATACTAATGTGCCTGTGGAAACTTTCATATGTTGCGAAATATTTCCAAGATAACCTTTCGTGAAACTTTCAGTAACATTCTCCATACCTAGAAACAATGGAAAATTAAAGAAAATCAGTTTGTATCCATGCTTAAACATATCCGTATAAATTGTGAGTATAGTCATACTATACCGAAATTGTATAGTATGACCATACTCACAATTTATACGCCTATTGATTACATCTGGTATTTGTAGAATTGACCAAAAATTTGTAAATTACAGAATTTTCATAATTTTCTAGGATACTTTGTTTACTATTATAGTTTGTAGAATATTCATTTTTGAAACTTCTTGCAATACTCTGCAGTAAGAAAAGTTGTAATAAATTAGAAAATACTTACATACATACATACCTTCACGCCTCCATTCCCAGAGTGGGGTAGGCAGAGCTACAGAATTACCAACAATTCCAAAAACTTGTTGATAACTCTGTAACCACAATTTGCACAATTAGGCTAAGATGTTTAACAGCGCATTAGTGACAGGTTGCAAGCCCATCGCCTAACAGTACTACAAGCCCTTATTCCCTTAGTCGCCTCTTACGACATCCACGGGAAGACATGGAGTGGCACAATTCTACCCCGGCAACCATACGGGGAATACATAGAAAATACTTATCTTATTATTAATTCAACAACTAATAGACATTAATGACTTTATACAGAGAGAGAAACTATTTACGACTGCCAGACAGGTGGCCAGATCAACAGCCGTCATCGGTAACAATTAACTTAATATATTGCCATACTGTTGTGCCGTAATCGTACGGTCAGTTAACTAGAGATATGATTCCGCTGTAGAACCTGGTCACATTGACTTGACATAGTGCCCATGACCTAGGTTGACACATACAGTCAAGTGTAAAAATATGTGAGAGGGCAACATTCCAAAAATATTTCCCAATTATTCCAGTGTAATAAGAACTTCGTACCATATTTATAAGACGATTCTTTTGATACATATTTTTGTACTTGACTGTACAGTTCATTTGATGACATACATCCAATTATATGTTAACGAAATGTATAGTAGTAAAATAATTCAAAGAAATTAAACAACTTGACCCTATAATTACCTACTTATTGTTATTGTCTAGGAGATATCAACTTCCTCCCACTTTCTTAATTGGTTGTCTATCGTTGTCACAGTCTTTGTCGCGTTAAACAGTAAGTATATTTGTCACCCGGGTCGCTAAGAAACACGAAGATAATCTATTAAGAAACTAGAAGTACTGTACTTTTTATTAAGTAGGCTGTAAAGGTGCTGAAAGGTATGAAACTACAATAAAAAACCAGGCAAGAGCATGTCGGCTCATACTCAGAGTTAAAACACAAAATCATACATTTTGACTAATGTTCTTTTTGAGTTATCTATCATAGGTGATTTTTAGTACGAAGAGACAGAACGGAAGTTTTAATTGAAATATTAATGCCCGGTTTCTGAAGTACTTTTATCGGTGGTTTATCTGTCCGTAAACGCTATTGGTCCGTTAACTTTGACAACTGCGTTTCCGAACAACGACTCAAAGATAAACTCCGTTTTAACTAGGTTTAACTTAACTGACCAAAGTTTGCCGTTTATCGGCTCCATAACTATTTGACGTTTTTTACGATTGAAGTTTTTGTTTTTGAAGTATCAACTGTCAATTTTTGTTCATACAGCCACTGGCAAATAAACTAGGTATTTTAATTTTCGTTATCATTTATTTATTAATTACTATAAAGTGGCTAAGTTTTCTCAAATTATTATTTTTACAAAAATCAACCGGAATTGATGTTGAATTAAGGCATTAACAGCAGTCTACGTATGACAAACTATTAAGATCCATCTAGCGGCAGCGGAAGGAACTATTTATCTGTCAATAGTTATCGAACTGTTCGTAGAGCACTCAGAAACGCACGAAGAGATAAACGTCGTTTAACCTAAACATAACTTTAACGGATCAATAGCTATTAAAGGTTTAACTAGTGACTTCAGAAACCGGGCATTAATAAATTAAAATGTTCCGATTTTAGGTTGCAACAATATGTATTCTCGAGAATTATTCGATGTAATTTATTTTAAGTTCTCATAATTCTATCCCAGTAATTATCTGAACTTGAAAATTTCCTTAGAACTTATCTTTGAAACTTGCGGAAATTTAAGAAATTTATTCTGTAATTAAAGGCATAATACTTAAGATTTATGCATATATCATTGACTGTTGAAGCTTACAGAAAACAAAAATTTCCAAAAAATTGGAGTTTGCTATTTTCAGTTTTAAAGTATACCATAACTTTCCGGTTTACGAAACTTTCTCAAAACTTCCTATAGACATTTTTCGTCATATTCGAAAGTTTCCGCAATTTGCACATCATTACAGACATACAAGTCTTTCTTCTTTACAATAAATATTATATTGTATACGTTTTAGATTATGTTTATATTAAATGAGCGTTATACATTCTGATCTTTGAGGATTTGATAGTTATATTAAGTAAATAAAATTAAATATTATTAAATTGTAGGATTTCATTTTAGATAAAACGAGGGTAGCTATACCGGTACATAATTCACGCTGGAAGGATTAAACCTTTCCAATATATAATTATCATACATTAATAGCATAATTCGTCATACCTACGCCAATAACGGTTGAGCAGCAGCGCGAATTTAAACTTACGAGAATATAATGCATTGCACTGTCTTGACCGTGATAGATTAAATTCTCGTGGACGTGAACGTCCATTGCAGATATATCTTATGTTATGACCCAAGAGCCAGTGATGGTCAGACCTTTGTTATTTTATAAAAACAAAGTTTCTCAGCGAATATAGGTAGGAACGATCAGCGAATATGATGATTGGGTCATCGTTGCTTTCGCACAAATCAGGTAACAAAGGTATATAAAACCCCATCGTCGGGAAACTATAAATGAGTTGTTGAGTTGCTGCGCTGGGAAAATGTTAGCATTTATAAAATAACGACGGTCTGGCTGTTGCTGGCTCTTGCCCTATGGTGGTGCGGCTTTGGTGTTGAAAAGTTAGTAAGTTGCGCTGTTTTCTGTTGACAATTTATATTTTTGTATTATAAAATATTTAAATAATATTCATATTTTAGTGACAAATGCACCGAAAGAGCAACAGTTAGAATCTGGCGGCGACGAGTTGGCGGGAGTGTCATGGCGCCACCAGCAGCAAGCTTCCTATGCGCCGCCCATCTCATCTGCAGCCGACCCCTACAGCGCGGCAGGTAGGTACATAAGCTATAAAATCTGTACATCCTACATAATTCTGCGATCCGCGACTGCTGCTTGTGATCATTGATTGATTAGTGATACAACCTCTATGAACTATGAAGTTTACAATGATGTTTAATGTTTCATTCAAACAACAAAATAAAACTACACGTATCATAGAACAAATAAAAAAAAACTAAATTCGTGTTCAAAAAGTAGGCAAAGATAAGACTAAATTTAAACTAATTTTGTTGTTGCAAGATCTGGACAAGAACAACTAATGTGGCAATATTGTAACAAATAAAAATTTATTATTTTTGCCAAATGACTACTATAATGAATAACAAGCAAACATTATCAGATGGCTGCTAGTAGTAGGTGCTCGGCATCAAAGAGGCTGCAGCTCAGCGCGACACTAACTTTGTGTTGTACATATTCGAAGGTGAATTGATACGTTCTGAAGCCTGGTAAAAATTACGAATGGCCTCAATTTCTATAACAATTTTCATAGTCTCCATGGTCGTGTATGCACTTAGTCTAACTCGCCTCCAACTTATTTATCCCATAAAAAATCAATTGTTAAAATACTGTTTGTACCTCTATATTCGTCGAAAATCTTTGTTTTCTCAAGTGTTATGTGGGGGAAGAGATGATAATCGGAAAGAGCTAAATCCGGTGAGTGACGGAGATGAGGCAGCACTTCAAATCCACAATCATGTATTTGTGCCATTGATTTCGCTGAAGTGTGAACGCGAGCGATTATTTGTTGAAAAAGTACTTTTTTTGACGACATTCCAGTCCTCTTTATGTTTATTTCCTCAAGCAGACGACGTAAATACCACAATAGTAGACCGAATTTATTGTTTTGCCCTTTTCAAGATAGTCTATCATGATAATCCCATAAAACGGGGTCCATTACCTTATTAAGTGACAAAATGGTCTTTGGGTGGTGGTGAATCTGGTATTTTCCATTGCCTGGATTGTTCTCTCGATTCAGGTGTACTGTTGTGGACCATGTCTTTTACATAGTTATAAAACGATTGGATCCTATCATTTTCCCGACAATCAATTGGCAAATTTTCATTTCACAACCAACGATCGACGGGTTTAACAAAAGATTCATAATTTAAATATTTTTTTGGACATATTTTTATTTTACTATGTTTCATATCTCATCATTTGGCAAAATTAGGTACATTTTCCCGAAGTGGAACACAATTAAACAAAAAAACGACTTCAAAAACCAAAAAAAATATATCTTTGAACAAAATGGTAAGAAATAGGTAAGTCGAAATGGAGTCTGCTTTTGGTTAAAATATAATATAAGTTATTATCGGCCTTTTGAAGGCTGTTTTTTCTTTTTTAAACATTTATTTTATTTTATACTTTTTAGTAATCACAATTATGCTGCTGTTATGTAGTCCCACTTCTCAATTAATAAGCATCTATAGAACATTTCAATCTCGCCGCAAGCAACGCCGTGGGAAACTCATAGTCATATATTTAAACCTAAATATGCTTCGTTATAATCACTCAACTATCTTAATCGAAATATCTTGTCGCGACTGTTGAAATATATACCGTATAGGAGTTCCGGTGGCCATCTGTGGTCTTCATCATCAGTTCCACTTCACCAAATAGTGCTTTACAAGAGCAAATACGCGAATTGCAATGAAAAATACCTTCATTTTGATAAAAATGGTACCAAACGGGAAGCACAAGCTTTCAAAAAAAAAAAAAGAATCATCAAAATAGGTTCCCTCAGTCGAGGTCGAAGTTCTGAGGTAAAAAACATTTTAAAAAAACAGACGATTTTAGAAACTCCAAATTTTTTGAAGTTGTTTATAAAGCAAAATTGGCTGAGTTACCCCTATCTTAAATATGTAAGGTTAGTTTTTTATATACGCCTGAAGGGCAAACCGCATTTCATTGGGGCCCAGCGTAGCGGGGACCCTTCGATTCAAATGCAAAAAGTAGGTAGATGTAAGTATGTTACTTTGTGTAATAACATTATGTAAAGTAAACCGTTTGCTTAACGATAACTTTTTAAATCCATATTTTAAACCAAAACGATTTAAAGGGTACTATTTGCTATATGATTAGTTGATAAACGGCGTATTTTATTCTGATACTTTTGTGAAGCAATATATTTGTGAAATTGATAGTATATGAAACGTTGGTTGTGAAATTAACATTTGTGAAACAATTGTCGGTAAAACATTAGTGAACCAAACAATCTTCAGTGTCACGTTGAGACATGTCCAAACAATCTTCCGAAATTGTAACTCGTACTCGTTTCTCGACTGAAAGCAGGCAACCTTAGGGTCAGAACTTTTCGGTGCACGCTGGTATATTTGTTATGATGATGAGAGCACATATCCCAACGGAGACCAAGATCTCTGACGCAACGGTTGACACTTACTGCACTCAATAAAAAATACTAGTGCACTCTTTTAATCAAATGCTCCCTGATTTTTGGAGTCCATTGCAAAATGATGAAATTAGCCCTTGTGGCCAGACTTAGGGTGTCTGTCTGTATGTCACAGCTGTTTTCCTCTACTACAAAAGCTATCGACTTGAAATTTGGTACGGTTTGATAACTTGCTTGATCCCATGTGACTTAGGCAAAAAAATTGTTAATTGCAAGTTGATTTCAAGCACGGAGAGATTAGCAGCTTAGTATTACTGTTATAATGAGTGATAGAAACATAATAAAATCGTACTGCTGTATGGTCTCATTATCTAATAAAAGCCACACCACACGTGGCATACCTAAAGTAAATAGAAACCTATCGAGAACGAACTAAGAACTTTCTATCGAGACCATCAAGATAACCATTTTAAGGCGACAATGACCTCGGTGTCGGTGGTAAATTTTCGTCCACCTGTCCATTTTTTCATATTTGGAAACAGATGGAAATCGCAAGGGGCCAAACCTGGTGAATATGGTTGGTGGGGAAGTAATTCCAAGCGTAACTCTTGATTTTTTGTCATAGCAACTCTAGCCGTGTGAGCTTGGTGCGTTTGTCGTGATGGAATAATATTTGTTTCTTTGCCTAATTGGGTTTCTCTACCTTAACAAAGTCGCTCAGTTTTTGTAAACGGTTTGCATAATATTGGCCATTTATTGTTCTTCCTTTTTGAAGTTTGTCTACAAAAATTACGTTAATTACGTCTCTAGTATCACAAAACACAGTTGCCATCACTTTGCCAGCTGATAACGAAGTCTATGGTGCGGGTTCGCCACTTCTCGTCCATTGCTTAGATTGCTCTTTAGTCTCGGTCTCGGGACCCATGTCTCATCAACCGTTATTAAACAACGAAGAAATTTATAAATAATATATGAAATATTCACTCGTCCGTCCTGGCTTTCGTTGAGTAACCGCACCACCTATCTGGCACAAAGCATTTTCATTGACAAATGTTCGTGCAATATTTTAAAAACGCGTTCTGACGAGATATCTACAATCTCTGCTATCTCCCTTATAGACTAGGCTTATAGACCATGCAAGCGGCAAATTATGAAGCAGGGGCGGTGACAAAGTTATCACAGGGTTTTGACCCTGCAGAATACGGATCTGTTGTCGCCATTCTGATATTCGAACCGGAAGTACGCTATTCCGGAAAAGGTGCAGACCATATAAAAAAATTCGTTGTACATTTAGTAAATCGTTGTTCTGGTACCATAAAAAAGATCCGATTATTATGGTTTTTTGATATGTTGTAAAGGTCCACATAGCTATGATAACCCAAATTTTTCGTACCTCCAGCTCTATTTCTTTATCCGCCATCTTAGAAAAACTGTTACTTTTTTATTTTGTGTCTATACTGTCGTTAAAGTTCATTCTATTGCTAATCATGGGCAATATTGTACAATGCAAAATTTGCTAAAACTTTCGAGTTCAAAGATTTTTTCTAGGACCCCTAGCGACGAAAACGATAAAGCGTTAAAAATTGCTACTTTTCTTGTTTTCCTCCCATATTTACGTTTAAGTGCATTTTAGCGCAAACTGTTGTTAGGAAATGTTATAGATAACAAAATTTGCTGCAACTGTTGCACTGAAATATTTTTCCACAACCTCCAGGAAAAAAGATATGGAATCATCTATGGAGTGCTACCGTCGAAAATCTTTTCCAGTTTTCTTCACATATTTACGTTGTAGTGTATTTTAGTGAAAATCGTATGTAATCTTTTAGAAGATAGAATTATCAACATATTGAAAGTTTCTACGATACCTAGTAACAGTAAGACGGAATGCTCAAGCGTGGCTTAGCTCGTAACCTTGTAAAATTTGTGACTTTCAAACCCTCGCATCTTAGAAAATGTAGTTAGAATTCTAACATTGGCGAGAACGGTGGCACAACTTGTTTGCACATGTTAGTCAGGCACTGGGATGAACAATTGAAGGACACAATATCCGGCCAGGCTTTGGGGACGGGCTCGAGGGTCATAAGAATGGGAATATACTCGTATTGGTTTTGATGAAGTTTCCACCCATATGACCCAGGTTCCATCACCACCAGTTGAGCATGATTAGCATTTTCCCATACGTTTACCGAGGTCGTGGAAAAAATTCAATAAAAAAATTATAGCAAATTTTTAAAGCTACAGTATTATCAAACTACAGTTTGCGCTAAAATGCACTAAAATAGCAAACCTTTACCCAAACATTCTTAGCTGACGTTTCAATATTGTTATTTTGTTGGAAATATGACATTAATTGTTAGTGTAAAATTTGGAAATAATATGTTCTACATCTACTTACCGAAAGTAAGACACTTCGACTGATACATTACTTTTTCTATAGTTATGCAACTTCTTAATGCACATTGTGGCATTTTGATATTTTTGATGCGTGTTGACATTGGCTGTCTGGCAACTAATTAAAATTAGGACCTCACGCCGCAAGTGAGCCGTTAGTAGCCAAGAAGTATTTTTTGCGCTGACCCATTATCTAGGTGGTATTGTTGATCGAAGGGTTATTCACAAAATTACAGAAAACTGCATGATCCCGATAAAAAATGCCAATTTTTTTATGGGTTACGAATTTAAAGCAAATTCCCCCGAAGTACTAATACCGTTAAACGTGGATAACTTCTTTCCGGGAGTTACATCCCGGTGCAAATTTGATGTTGTATTTAGATATTTTTTCTTATAATTTACTAAATTTCCACCGCGTTCTATATTTTCTCCAAAACCGCAATGCTGCCCTCCTAAGCTAATACGCAGTAAGTACTGTAGCAATATCAACCTTATTACTAAGAGAATATAACTAAAACTGCTTTGGTTATTGATTTTGGGATACTGCTTATTTGCTTAGGAGGGCAGAATGGCCGAAAGTAAGTTTTTACTTATACGATACGTTTTTTTTTTGACGACGCGCTGGCCTAGTTGGTAGTGACCCTGCCTACGAAGCGAGCGGTCCTGGGTTCAAATCCCGGTAAGGGCAGATATTTGTGTGATGAGTGCGAATATTTGTTCCTGAGTCATGGATGTTTTCTATGTATTTAAGTATTTATTTCTCTATATAAGTATTTATATCGTTGTCTAGTACCCATAGTACAAGCCTAGAGCTTAGTTTGGGACTAGGTCAATTGGTGTGAGATTGTCCCCTGATATTTATTTTATTTATTTATTTATTTATATATATTTTATTATGTTCCGTAGTTTGAATTAAATAAAATCATATTGAGATGGAATGAGATGGATTAAAAAGTATGCCGAATTGCAACTTTTTCCTCTAGTTGCTTATGTTATGAGCAGGGATCGGAAATTCGGATCGATATTTACCTATACTTTCGCACCGGCTTTGTTGTTCAGTTGTATGGAGGCGGACTCAATCGTAGAATTCATTACTAAAATTTCTGGGATTTCAAAATAAATAAATTGCACCGGCATTAATTCATAATCAATTATTTATCTATATTAACAGTTTGAAGTTATTTTTCATGTATTGATTTACCAAATGTTATTTAATTTACCTGTAACTCATTAACCTAACGAATTTATAGGAGCAAAAATGAATGTTTTATCCTATATGTAAAGTAATTATTATATTAAGTTTGTAGAATCCCAGAATCCCGGAACTTATATTATTAAAATAATATTTTTAAGAAGCCGACGCCATGTTTGCCTATCTTTTTCCGGGATTTTGCCAACTTTAGGTAAATATCGATCCGAATTTCCGATCCCTGGTTATGAGTTACGATGACCATTGCACGGTTTTCAACCAATTGCTCCCCTTTCTGGCTCGATATTTAACGGTATGCTATCATTTGGTCGACAATCAATTGGCAATTTTTCATTTCACAACCAACGATCGGCAAAAGTATGATAATTATGGCATAATATCAACGTTATGCAACTACGGGTTTAATAAATGATTCATAATTTAAATGTGTTTTTTTAACTTATTCTTATTTTACTACGTTTCAATTCTCAAATATATAATTAATAAAAGATATGTATTAACATTTCTTTATGTTATATCGCATCATTTGTCAAAATTAGGTACTTACACTTTCTCAAAGCGAAGCACAAAAAATACAAAATTGGCTGAGATATTATGGGGGCTCAAATACATTAGGTCAGTTTTTATATACGTACGAAAGGCAAACCGACCAGAAATAGGGGCACGCGTAGCGGGGACCCGTCGATTTAAATGCAAAAAGTAGGTAGATGTAATGTATGTTCCTTTGTGTAATAACAGTATTTACCTAAAATAAACCGTTTGCTTAACGATGAGTCTTTAACCAAAACGATTTTAAAGTGTACTATTTGCTTTATGATTGGTTGTTAAACGGTGTATTAATCTGATACATTTGTAAAACAATGTAACTGTTAAATTAATAGTATATGAAACGATGGTTCTGAAATGAACATTTGTGAAATATTTTTCGGTAAAACTTTAGTGAACCATATTTAACCTATACAAAGCAATGAGAAAAGTTTTTATTGGTTCTTAGAATTATTTCCAGACTAATGAAATTTCATCTAATTTGACTACACGAATGCGGCGCAGAAATGGTTCGTAAATTTAGTGCATATAAGTATAACTGTTCAATAGATGACCAAAATTTAACTCCAACTTATCTAGAAAAACTAATAATTATTTATTCAGAAAACTAGTGAAAGGAAAAGAATCTGTAGATTTACCGGAGTTAGCTTATAAATAAGATGACTGTTGTCTGTCAGACTGTTTATCACGACGATTTTTCTCTGAATGTGGAATAATGATAAGAATTTTTAAAATGTAATATTTAAATAATTTACATTGGCAGCCAAAATAACCGAGTCCTAGTAAAATTACGTACTTTAACCCATCATGTGATATATTATTGGAAAGGAAATGATAATGATAATAATTTATTTGTAACGCCAATTCATTATAACCTACTAATATTATAAGCGCGAAAGTTTGTGTGTGTGTGTGTGTGTGTGTGTGTGTGTGTGTGTGTGTGTGTGTGTGTGTGTGTGTGTGTGTGTGTGTGTGTGTGTGTGTGTGTGTGTGTGTGTGTGTGTGTGTGTGTGCGTGCGTGCGTGCGTGCGTGCGTGCGTGCGTGCGTGCGTGCGTGCGTGCGTGCGTGCGTGCGTGCGTGCGTGCGTGCGTGCGTGCGTGCGTGCGTGCGTGCGTGCGTGCGTGCGTGCGTGCGTGCGTGCGTGCGTGCGTGCGTGCGTGCGTGTGTGTGTGTGTGTTAGTTTTGTTACTCCTGCAACGGTTGAACGGATTTGTATGTAATTTGTAAAGGAGTTAGCTTATTAACATATAAGGTACTTTTTAAACTGGAAAATTATTAAAATCCCAAAGGAATACCTATAAGCAATATTTGCTAGTTAGGGAGGTGGCGAGCAAAATTTCGATATAATCAGCAGACGTGACAGACTTTATTAATAGCGATAATTAGGTATACCCTAAGAAACGTCAAGGGCCCCGTCTGCTGCCATGGGGGAGCTTCGTTGTCAATTGACAGCGTTTCAAAAATGTAAAAAAAGAGATGTGATTATATTATGCGCACATGTCTGCCTATGGGGCTGGTGATCACTAGACCCCGGTATCGGAGGTGCAAAATGGTAGCTGTCAAGTTCTTAGGGATGGGTAATCATATTTTTGATGTTGATATCGATACACGATTTTTCTATACATTAGGTTGTACACAGTTATTTTTTTTTGATCTATGATAATCATTGATCGTAAAAATATAAAGTGTACACTCGACTGTACAACAAAATATATATCTATGGTTGCTATTACTTTTCTTATGTTTCGAGTTGCAGAGCAGTGCATAAACACTCTTGTGATAAACCTTTTCAATAGAGATTAATACTGGCCACTTATACTGATAATAAATTATTTACGTCAATAGATAATCATTGTCACTTTACAACAATTTCTTCGATTAAATAGCTGTTTACGAGTTTATTCGTCTAAAATCATTTATACCATAGAAAATGGAGTCACTTCTTGCAGAACACCCTGAACTCCAAAAAACGAATGAAAAAATTTACTGCACAGTGTGCAGTGTACACATCATTTCCAGATCTTGGAATATTAAAAAGCACATGGAGTCGAAATGCCATCAAGAGAAAATCATCAACGCGTGTCCTAGTCACATTGATTATTTAATAAAGGACATTCCAATACTTGTAAACCAGGACGATAAAGTATATTGTATATCTTGCAACTCCGTTTTGACTCCAACAAAATTTTGTATTGAGAGGCATTTGAAAACCTTTACTCACAGAAAAACAAATGAAGATCAATTTAACTTTAACCGAGATCTGGTAAAGTTTTTCATCAGTTGTAACATACCTTGGACCAAATTGGAAAACCCAAACTTCAGAAGTTTCATGGACAATTGTCTCAATAAAAAATATGGCGATGTTACATTACCGAGAGAATCAACTTTACGCAAAAATTACTTGCCTATAGTATTTAATGAGAAAAAAGATGCTATAAAAGAAGAACTGTCCAACGAATATATATATTTGAGCATTGATGAGACTACAGATTCAATGGGTAAAAAAGTGGCTAATGTGATAGTTGGAGCTTTAACAAATTATTTATCTAAGCCCCACATCTTTGCTTCACGAAAATTAGACTCAATCTAACAATATCACGATTAGTAATCTAGTAAATGAGGTGCTTCGCGAGTTATGGGGCCATAATTACGAACAAAACTGTGATAAATTGTTATTTTTCGTGACTGATGCGGGGTCATACATGGTAACATCGGGTAAAAATTTAAAGAAAAGCTACCCAAATATGACTCATTTGACATGTGTAGCTCATGGCCTAAACAGGGTAGCTGAAGCCGTGAGACAAGCTTATCCGAAGGTAAATAGTTTAATAAATTTTGTTAAAAAAGTTTTTAAAAAAGCCCCTAAAAGAATAGACATGTTTAAACTAGAATATCCTAATACTCCTCTTCCTCCTGAACCTATCATCACGAGATGGGGCACGTGGATAGAAGCTGTCAGCTATTATAAAGATCATTTCCATAAGGTTAAGAATATTATTTCTAAATTGAAATCCTCTGAAGCTGCTGCTATAGCCAAAGCACAAAGATTGTTCTCTGATGCAAATCTGATAAACGAAATCAATTTCATCGATAAAAATTTTAGAATTTTATCGATCTCAATAACAAAGCTAGAAGATCCAAACCTTTGTTTAAAAGAATCCTTAGATGTAATACTCGAGGTAACAAAAAAACTTTCCTTATTACGTTTGCATCCAATCGGAAAACTTATTTATTTAAAAATTCGGAATGTATTGCAAAAAAATCCTGGGTTCACAACTATACAAATTTTACAAAGTTGGTTGGATGGCAAAAGTGTTGAAATTACTGATGATGTAAATAAGAATACAGTACAGAATTACGCCAAATGTAATTTCTTGCCCATTACTTCTGTCGAAGTAGAAAAGTCATTTTCTTTCTTAAAGTGGATTTTCAACTACAGAAGAAGAAGTCTAACACCCGTTAACTTAGAACAAATTTTAGTAATATATTACGAGACATATATCTCTAATGATAAATATGACTAATTGTAAGATATTATAATTGTTGTGTATATTTATTGTAACTACACTAGTTTACTGCAAAGAATCTGATCATTCATCAAGAACATGGTATGACCTTTGGTGAATATAAAAGAGTTTATATTTTGTTTTAAATTTATTTATGAATGCTTTATGCTAAGAAGATAACTAAAACTTCTTAATGATGAAAGATTTTTTTTTGTAAATAATAAAAATGTTCAATACATGTTGGTTTTGTAATTATATAGTCCTACTTTATAGAATAAACGCTATCATTATGATATAATAAAATATCGACATATAACTATGTTTATCGACATGAAGTTAATATTTCAAAACAATGTTTACCCTTCCCTAGTAATGGCTCGAAATTGACAGCTACCATTTTGCACCTCCGATACCGGGGTCTAGTGATCACTGTCATCCCGTTAACACAAAAAATCGAAGAGGCTGGTTGTAGTATAATTTTTTTCAAGTTGTTTATGATTTGTTTTATGCACACAGCGATCAATTCTCTATTGTACAGTCAGCTGCAGAGTAAAGGATACTCCTGGCAAGGATCGATTTTTTCAAAAACCTGTGGTTAAATTTATATGATTTTTCGGTGAATTGAAGATTTTACTATTGTCTACACATAAACTCAAAATCATTTAAATCTAACCACAGGTTTTCGAAAAAAAACCCCTTACCAGGAGGGGGGGTATCGTTTTCTCTGCAGCTGACTGTACTATGAATAGATAATAATTGTACCATCCGAGCCGGAAAAAACTATGAGGACATTTTCATGACACTGCTATTAATGTTTTTTTTAAATTCGTTAATAAAAGTTAGAAATTAAAAAAAAAAAAATCTAGCCCGTGCTAACAATCCTTGGGTGAATATTTTAAAATGTGAGTTCCTCTGTTGAGCCTTTGTCTTATTTTAGAAAATACTTACTCAAGTACAAACACTGCTATTATTTTGCACACAACTGTGCATTGTTAGCACAGAAAAGTGTTTGTACAAACGGAAAAGAAAATAGATAAGGAGGTACATATTTATTACCAACTAAATTAAACATTTGTCGAAAAATGTATTGCATTCAGGCAATGGCGTGTATTTTTACCTCTGCTGTTTTGAGTGATTTTTCGTCTCTGGCGTATAAGGGTGAAACCACATTTCATCTACCGTCACAAATCTACTAAAAAAATCATTAGGATTATTCTTGAATTTGGCTAAGCATTGCTCGGAAGTTGTTGCACGATGCCATTTTTGTTCGGCTGTCAGCAAACGCGGCACCTATCTTGCAGAAAGTGGTCACTTCAATCGGCCTCCTAGAGCGTTCTGCGTCATTGGTAGTGAGTGGTACGGCCAGAACGAAATTCTGTAAAGCACTTGTGTACCAATCATAGCAGCTTCCCGGAATATTTTTGAGCCGGTCTTCAATCTCTTTGATAGTTTTTCCAAGTAAAAAGTGATGTTTAATTAACACACAAAATTCGCTTTTCTCTATTTTCCAACAATTTTCCGATTTCATCTGACATACATATGGCTCAAATCAATTCAATTTTTGGGAGAATAATGGCCTCATCAATGTTTTGATAATAATAATAATAATAATAAGGCAGCTAGTGGAGAGCTGTTGGTGAGTGGCGACACCACGGACCTGAATGCTCCCGAGGGTAGGTCCTGTTCCTCACCTCACGCTTGCCTTCACCGGCTGGCTGGAGTGAATAATGACGAGGAACAGACCCTCACCTCTGGCTTGCCTTTATTGGCCGGTCAGAGTGGAGTCGCAAGAGCTATATGCTCGAAGGGTGGATGTGTTGCATAAGTGGTGAGTGGGCACCTTATGGTCGTTTAAAGTCCAGAAGCACCTCTCCACCCTTAGCCCCTCTGGAACTGTTACCTCCCTGCTGCTATATATATGCGGCTATTTCGGGAGGCCCATTCCATTGAGTTGGCAAGTCACCGCCTGCCATTTCAACCAAAGTAATTAGCATTGGCCAGGCAGGCGCCGTAGTTTCTTCAATAGCCTAGTTCACCAATCCATATCAGTTCATACATAGAGCCCATTAATAATGTTTCCATCCTTCTTAAATAGTCCTACACTAACCATTGGTTGTCCGTGGGAGCATACTTCCATAGTTTGAACTCAGGGACAATCGCCGGTTGGTGTCCCATCACTTTACTAAATTAAACTTGTCTAAAGGGCCTCTGCGTTTTGGCTTCGGCTCCATGGACGCCTTCCAAAGGTCCGGGACTCCCATAGTCCCGTGAATGGTAAAGACATACAAATAATAATAAATATCAGGGCACAATGTCACACCAATTGACTTAGTCCCAATTTAAGCTCTAGGCTTGTATTATGGGTACTAGACAACGATATAAATACTTTTATATAGAGAAATATATACTTAAATACATAGTAAACATCCATGACTCAGGAACAAATATTCGCGCTCATCACACAAATATCTGTCCTTGCCGGGATTTTGAACCCAGGACCGCTAGCTTCGTAGGCAGGGTCACTACCAACTAGGCTAGCGCGTCGTCGTGATGACTCTGTCAATTTCGGGGTAGGATAGTGCTCTGCCAATTTCGAGGGAGAATACTGCTCTGCCATTCGAGATTTTAGTCTTGACATATAACTCGATAACTTTTTTACTTTCCCACCATTTAAAAAAAACGACACCCAGCTAATAAATACAAATTAGAAAAAAAAGTTCATATGTTAAAATGTTTTTTTCACCTAATGTCACTGACTTTATCAAACCGCCCTTATATCATCACCATCCAAAAAACGAATACTGGTTATCATATTTAAAAAAATAACAAAAATACCGAATAAAAAAAAATTTTTTTCCTACTACTTGCCAAAATTTCAAAAATTTCCAGGTGGTACTTCCTATCAAAATAATAAATAGGATGATGCAAGAAACTAGAAATATAATCAAATCTAGATAAAAACTGTTATCGTCCTTTCCCGCTTTAAATTCACGTGAATGTGTTATACTCGTTATGAGAGTTTCAACGCAATATTTTTTAAGTTGCTTTAAATAAACCTTAAATGTAGAGCATATTTTTAAATTATTTTCGTGTAAGTAAGATTTTTCGTTTTGAATTAAACATTTTACACCACCGTGAATTACTCTCAAATAGACTAGTGGCAGAAATGCCAGTTAACTGCCATGCGATTTACTTTTAATGGCGATGCAACTCGCTAATCAAAGAGGGGTTCATGTTAAAATTCAGTAATGTAGGAGTAGATTTAACTTATACGAGTAGATAGCTGGAAAAGTCGATAATTTTTTACATTCCGACTCTATTGACGTTTGATTTTTGCCATGAAAATTCCGCCCTCTGTGATAAGATAAGATCACTAGTATTTGTTTTTTGAGAGGCGATGCAAATCTATTAATAGGACATCATTTCAAAATTCGTAGCAATTCGCTTGAATGAATCCCAAAAAGAAAAACTTTTTTTTTAAATAATCATATGTCAAAAACTGTCATAAGTAGGATGTCCGTTCTCAGCATAGATATTCTTCACTATAAGAGGTACTCACTAAAAAAACCTGAGCCCATTTGATGTAAGGCCAGACTCAAGGTGCGACTCCACCGCTGCTTAAAATACGGAGACGGTACGGAATCGCAGCGATGCATCGTATCCGTACCGTTTTTATCGCATGCCCTCCACACCGCTGCTTAAAATACGGAGACGTTGCGTAAACAAAAGACGGGGTCATAGTATCAACATGCCGCCATTTTTGACGCACCGTTTGCAGCGGTGTGGAGGGCATGCGATAAAAACGGTACGGATACGATGCATAGCTGCGATTCCGTACCGCCTCCGTATTTTAAGCAGCAGTGGGGTCGCAACTTTACTATGGAAACCCGACCATAGCCTTTGCACCTGATAGTATGTCCGCAAAGAGTGAAATCGAGCAGTCTCGAGTGGGAGGTACCGCAGCTCGTCAAGGTTGTTCAAAAAATTGCGAAGTTCAAAAAAATGTTCAATTTTAAATGGCTTTAGCTCGGAAACTTTTGGGTCTACAGAGACAATTCTAGTTTCTTATACCAGCAAAGTTAATCTTCTTTATAAACTTCCTGACAAGGTACTATCAAAAACTAGTCCTATAAGGTTATAATCGCCAAAATCTGAAAAATATATATATTTTTTTAATTTTGGCAAAGATTTGTTCGGTGCTCGAGGTGACAAACTTGGATTATTCATAGGGCAAACATCATAAACAAGTCTGCAAACAAACAGAATGACCAGATTTGTCGTGTAATTAGTGTATAATAATTGAAAATAATTTTACAAAAATATGTACAAGTGGTTCACTCCCGTGCACCACCCCCGTGTCATATTTTGAAAGTTAAAATTCTTTTCAATTATTCTGTTTATTTGCGGTTGGTTGGATTAGACATCAAAAGTTATGTTCATCTTTTGGTTTAAAAATACAAGAGCATTTAACGATCATTTTAAGTTATATAATTTCCATATATCAGTTCAGTACGGTTAATTAAGAAGTTAAAAAGAAAGTACGCCTGGCCTAGTAGCTGAACACCGTTCAAGTATTGGCTCAGGTATACATTTTTGAAACCAATACTTGAACGTCATATTTCTCGAAAATTATCAAAAAAAACTATAATAAAAAAGAAAGAGAGATTAATCAAGAATATCCTTCGAATTATGTCAATTATTTATATTTTCCCATACTAGCGACGTTTTCAGCCGGAAGCTTCAGAACGATGACCGATCACGGCCGTGGCTGTGACGTAAGTTTCAGTTAGTTTGAATGAAGGCTTAGGCAAAGAGTTACCGTTTAAGAAAAAAAAATCAGAACTAAGTAATATTTGTCACAAATTAATTATCTAATTATTTCGATCGTGTTCATATTTTGGGGGTTGTTCATCTTTTGATGCGCCTACCCTAAATTGGCCCTTACTTCAAATAGAGGACGGATTTTTTATGTGAGTACCTCTTATAGTGAGGATTACTTATGCTTCAAAATGTGTATTTAGTACCATTGTTTCAAAATGTAAGTATAATCGAATGAACAAAATTAAAAATAAATATTTATCTGAATAATCCCTCACAAACCTACAAAAGCACCCTAATTAATTTGATAATGGACCTGATTCGCTATGGAAAGCCGACTATGGCCTTTAAACTAAAATGTCACTGTGACATTTCTTACACATTTTTTTTTTCAAGAAGTATTCATTTAACAGCTGAAATATTCACTTTTAACGAAACTTTTGTGATGTTCATCTTTGATAAGATAAAGATAAAGTTATTTATTCAGTAAGTAGGCCGCACGGGTACTTTTGCACGTCAAGAAGCTACCAGCGCTTCACAAGAGTAGACCACTGCTGAGAAGAAACGCCGCAACTCAGCAGGCAGTCATTTTTTAAATATATTTTATATTACAATGGTACTACATAGTCTAGCATTATATAAATCTATACATATTAAATTAAAAAATATATCAAATAACCTGCGTAGTTTCCGCAGGAAAACACACCTAAGTAAAGATCGATGGTTCAAATTCCGTTACGAGCCAACTTACACTCTGATTTATAATTCTAATTGTAATTTCGATCATTAGTGCAGTCATTGAAGCGAAAAATACGGTCTTACCTCCGATTTTTTTTTACTGTGAACCGATTTGCATGAAATTTTGGAATTAGGCTCATCTTACCCTTAACTTCAAAAGTGAAAATGATCTGAACTCCGCCTATTATTTTTAAGGGGTGTAAACAACCCCTTAATGGAAAAATTTACATTGAGCCATTTTATCGCTAGAAAACATGTCTAATAGTAAGTGGTTAAATTGTAAAGTATTATCACTACATAGTATAAAACAAAGTCGCTTGCGCTGTCTGTCCCTATGTATGCTTAAATCTTTAAAACTACGCAACGGATTTTGATGCGGTTTTTTTTAATAGATAGAGTGATTCTTAAGGAAGGTTTATTTTATATGTATAATACATTCCACGCGGGCGAAGCCGCGGGCGGGTCGCTAGTCTAACATAATTACCTCATATTAAAATAATTTTCAACCCCTTGAAAATCTTACAACCCTTGCAAACAACCCCACAAATTGAAAAAATCACAAAAAAATACTTTGGTATGACATAAAAAGATGTAAGTATAGAGTAAGTAATATTTTATATTCTCTATAATAATTATCAAATTTTTAACCCCCTTTCAACCCTTGAAAACTACCCCTTGATAAAAAATTGTTAATTTTTTTTTTGATATAATGAAAAGGATTTAAATATTATTCCACACTCTCGAAAATGATTATCATATTCTTAAGCTTTTCTACCCTTAAAACTACCCTTAAATTAAAACAGTAAATATACATGATTACATATTTAAAAATAATTTAATTTAGAGTAAAAAATTGCCATTTATTGAATAAAATATTTACAAATTATATAAAATTGTACTATCACTACATAGTATAAAACAAAGTCGCTTGCGCTGTCTGTCCCTATGTATGCTTAAATCTTTAAAACTACGCAACGGATTTTGATGCGGTTTTTTTTAATAAGAGTGATTCTTAAGGAAGGTTTATATGTATAATACATTCCACGCGGGCGAAGCCGCGGGCGGGTCGCTAGTTATTATTAAAATATAATATTATTATTCATGACTCAATGTCGGAGTCGCTGTCACATTCAACATCTTCTGGCTGAATTGGAGGGCTATTTGGGCAGTTATCTCCACTGCACCCACAGGTACTATTACAAAACAGACCAACTTTTCTGCATCCGCAAGACGCTCCACATCCTTTTTTGCAGTATATTAATATATGAGCCATATTATGTATATATATACACATTACAATAGTTGTGGGTCTCTATTATACTGCGTACTTTCACATTGCTCCAAATATTCACACTCCGAAATTTTCAGTTACTAAGTAGAAAAAAATATGATAAGTTTTTGGACCATAACTCCTTTAATTTTCATGCTATCACAATTTATAAAAAACCATTGTAAAGGTAATTAAGAGAGCTACAACATCCTTCATTGCAATATATAGTAAAAAACCTTTTTCTAAAACGGTGAAGGGTTAAAGGGCTTAAGAGAGGCTGTGATTGCGCTGCCACGCGCTCTTTAAACAATCATATCTCCGTCAATTTTTGTTTGACAGAAAAAACAAAAAAACCAAATTGTTTGTCAGAAAAATACCTAATTTTTTTATCCCTACTTTTTTATACGTATCTGTCGTCATTTTCGAGATATTATGAAAAAAAGGTGGGTGTTTTAAAAATTTGAAATTTTATTTTTATTTTAATCGTGACTTTTTTGAAAAATATGTGTCCTGAAGCAGCCAAACTGATACTATCTATCAAACTCTTCATAATAAAGTTAATTCTAGGCGGAATACGATTAATTTTAATTTTGGTGGAAATGGCACTTATGAAACCCATTGATTTAAAAGAAAAAACATTAGATGCTCCCCTTATTTGCAATACAGCTCACTTATTTTACATGCAAAAGACTTTTAATAGTGCTCATTTTAAAGCTTATTTCAAGCACTACAAAATCCTTTTGTATTAGAAAGCATAAAATGCATCTGCTCGCCGCTAGATGGCATTGACCACATCGATTAAATTTCAGACCAAATAAAAAACGGCTTTGAACTTTAATATCTTGCTTAATATTGCACTTAGAATACTTTATAAAAAACCAAATTGTTCATTGTTTTACCTGCTACAATTTTGTTTTTGGTTAATGAATGGTTACAGAATTATCAAGAAGTTTTAAGACTTGTTGGTAATTCTTTAGCTCTGCCTACCCCACTCTGGGAATGAAGGCGTAATTTTGTTTTTTATAAAATTTTCGATAAAACGTATATTTTTGGAGATATTTGCAAAAATCCGATGAAAAACGTGAAAAAATTGCAAATTTTCAATTGCCAATAACTTAAAAAGTATTGGATTTTATGAAAAACTTTATAGACAATTTTTTGCTTAAAATTAGGCCTTCTATCGACATCCGAGGTTATTTTGAAAAAAAAAAAAAAACACCCCCTAGAAGGGGTGGCAACCATCCCCAGGGTGGTTGCGGAGTTCAAATCATTTTCACTTTTGAAGTTAAAGGTAAGATGAACCTAATTCCAAAATTGTATGCAATTCGGTTCACAGTAAAAAAAAACGGAGCAATAATGCTTCAATGACTCCACTACATGGCTTTCACTCCTGTTAAGGTGTATTTCGACAATGTCAAGTTATTTATAGACACTCCCATGGACTTATGAGACAAATAAGCCCACACGCGATCACACGCGATGAGTATTATTCGGTAAAAGAGTATTTTCTCTAGTGGACTATACAGAAGCACATAGGGTTCACGCGCTTCAGTCAAGTGCCCGGATTTATAATTGGATTCCATGAAATTACCAAGAAATGTCACTGTCACAATAACATCTGTCAATGTCATTATAACGGTCCAGATGCCACCAACCTTTTCTTAATAATAATAGTAGATAGTTCAACAAGGCACTAAAACCAGTCATTATGGTTGTTTAGTCTCACGTTAAACACTCTACTTTTCAGAAAAAAAAAGACATTCAGTGCCGGATTAGCCACGCCACGTAGCAAGAGTAGCAAATGCGACGGGCCCCTTTGCATTATTTTAAGACTAATTAGACCATGCATTATAAAATGAATTCATCCTTAATATAATTAAAAAGATTCATATCCGTAATTATTAATCGTGTTTCACGAAGTTAAATTAGTTTTAGTTATATTTCCAAAAAAAAGAACCAAAAATTTAAATGGCGATACCCTCCATTCACAAACACCGTGATTGGATTGGAAACGCCTAAATTCCAAAATAAATTTAAAAAAAACTTTAATCGCTAGAGATTAATAAGGAGCTTTAGTCCCGATACACAGAGACTAAAGTAAGAAGAGACTAGAGTAAGTTAAGAGCATAAGAAGTGAAATAAATATAATTATTAAGATAATTATATTTATATTTATTTTACCTGCAGTAAGCTGCAGGTGAAAAACATAATGAAATTCTTCTCCATTATCTGTATACAGACACTACAATTACATAAACGTAGAGGTTTCGTTAAATTTGTCGACTATACTACTTTGATTCTTAGATTTTTGTTACGGTATCGAAGTAAATATTTAATTATTCATACATTCCTAAATTCTGAGTAAAAAGGTTCATAATGGTTTCGATCTAATTAGTGAGATGGTTGAACGCCTCTCCTCCAGTTAGGATGCTACAGTCACTACGACTAGGTTGTGGTAAATTTTTCTCGAGTTTACTTATTTTAGGCATAATAATTAAGTTGAAGAGGTGCGTATATTGTTATCTTGGTGTGATTTTCTCTACATAAATATTTATGACGTTCTCTAGCACTCATAAAAAAAAATCCTACTTTATAACCAGATTTAATTTAATTTAATTATTGCTTTGTTTTTAACCAACTTCAAAAATAAGAATGTTCTAAATTCGTCTGTTTGTCCACGTGTTCCTCGTTTTCTCCGCCAATTGGGTATCAACTGATGTCGATGATGGTTTTACGAGTTTGGTGTATTCAGGGGCGGTCTCACGCGGTCTCTGGTCATAGGATCTGTGGACAGTCGACGGAACTCCTTAATAATATGGAGTCAGTTTATTGTTTTTTTGAATTATAAATTATTAAATATTATTAAAACCACTATCGCAATATTTTGACAATACGTCCTAAAAACTTTATAGATCAGTTAACGTAAAATTAGAAATTGAACCATATGGTAAAAATGCAGATAATTTTCTACAGACTGATTGTTTATATTATATTATTTAAATAAGATATTATTTTTAAAATGCAAGATAAGAGGTTCAATTGAGTTCGATACAACTGCAGGTTTTTGAACGTTGTCTTTGACACCTCGCGCGATATAATTCAGATATGATTCACGAAATCTTCCATGATGCACTACGAAATTATTATGGTCTATTGAAATTTTACTCAAATTCATCATGTGACACAAAACACTTTTGAAAATTTTATTTTATTTATTCAAAAAGTAATGATCGCCAGAGGTTTTCGTGAAACATTGTCATCAGTCTCATTCATTTATACGACTATAAAACGTATATTGTATTATTGACACTTGTATACTTGGTATAATATAGATGTGATTTATATATATTTATTAATTTCAGGTTATTATGGTACAACAGCTCTTCCTTATCAAGCTTTTGGAGTTGGGGATGGGACATGGTCTACCAATGGAACAGATCCGATGACTTTCCTTGGAGGATACAATCCTCACGATTCATATGGAATGGATGGTAGCTAGAACTTGTTCGATTTACATTATAATTCACCATATTTTAATATTTATTATCTTGTAATGAGGCCACATTGATACTAAACGAGTGCTGGTTAGAAAATTCGCCTAAACTTTAAAATACCCAAGATCACGTATTGAGAGTGATATCATTCGTACGAATAACTATATTAAAAAGACGCCGTGCAAAACCACAGGCTCGACTCCCGCACTTGAATGGTCCACGACGGACATGTTTACATATTTTTACCTCATGCCGGTGATATAAGGTGCAAAGATATCGTTGTAAAATGTAAAGGTATCGTTGTCGTCGACTGTAAATCATTTTCTCGTAAAACCAAGATAGCTATTTAATGGTTTAGTTTCTATTGCGATTAATCTGGAGCGCCGTTCTGATTGTACTTGATCGTGAGACGATTCTCTCATCCCAGTGAAAAATTCGTCGAATTATTCACCGGGGAGACTAAGTTGCCCCGCGTGCACAGAATTGTTGCTACCTATTGTCATTGGCTGCATCATTCGTCGTCCAAACAGCTTGGCCTATGTCGACGACCTCGCACGGGATTACTTCAGCTTATCGACCGGTTAATAATCCATAGTCAAAAACACGGACCAATTGTATAGGAGAGATTGAAGATGAGGCGTGAGTGTTACGCCTCATCCAGTTAAAATGAATAGAAACATCCGAATTTATAGTTTAGCATGATACAGAACGAAATAAAGGTATTTTATTGGGCACGTTACACGCAACATAAAGGTTATACAAAAACATTGCTCCACTTTTTTGACTGCTATTATTTGACAGTAATTATTAAATGAACGTTATAATCTATTGCAGTAGTACTTTAAGTCATATTCCTTAACATTTACATAGCGTTTTTTATTTGTGTGATTAAATTAAATGTACTTCAATTAGAAACGTGGTCTATAAAAGACCTAAAGAAGCAGGGGTTACAAACCTGTGTTAACAACATAACGAAACGTCTAAGCATATAACTCGACTAAATCAAATACTATCCTCTCACCTGTCAAATATAGCAAGCCTAGTGAATTTTAAACTGATAATTAATAACGCCACAATTTGCATTTTTTGACAGATTGAACGTCACAACGCCCTTATGTCACTCGCATTTTCTCCCGAGTTTGAGAGCGTGTGCGTTGATATTGTTCCATAGTTGTTTTTTTTGTGAGTTGTTTGTTGTTCATTTCCTTGTTAAAGTTGGCAGCTGCTCGTTTAGTCTACATCTCTAATCTCTACCCTACTACCGCACTCTTTAGCGGAGAAACGATGACACTTCATCCGGAACAGTCAGTCTTAAATTAGGTAAATCAATTAAGTATTGCAATTAGAAACCAATATACAGTGTGTTACCGGCGGCATGAGGGCTTTCCTTGATACAGAGTAACAATGGGCAACTCCTTAATGTACCTACATGTTTATTTCAATTAAAACAAGAAAAAATAGTACACACTTGTTTTCTAACAAAAAATAAATTGCAAGCAATGTACACTGTGCGTTAAAGTTAATTAGTAGAAACTAAGCTTGTTTACAAGGGACCATAGCAGCCCCATTTGACGTCTGACTTGGTCATCGTACCTATTCATTCGTAGTTCATTGTAAACGAATTCAAAACTGTTAAAGCCCAATTCAAAGTGTTTCAAAGTAACTAAAGCTTAATTTTGCTTGTATCGATGCGAAGATAATGTTTACGAACTATTATTAAAAATGTATTTAGTTGGCTGATACTCTGACGGTATAGGGTAAATATCTCTGAGACGTTACGTCGAAGATAAATGAATTACTGCTTGAGGTATAAATAATATATTTTATAATTTTTAACCAAATACCAAATAAAATAATAAATTAATGAGAGTACAATATTGTTGATACAGAATTACCAACAACTCTAAAAACTTGTCGATAACTGAGTAACCACAATAAAAAATAACGATAAAAAATAACGGTAATGATATTTACGTAAAAAGTTATCCTAGGGAAATGGCAAGATTGGGTATAATAATCAATTAGGTATTACAACACTTAAATTATTATTGAATTTGTCACTACTAGTCTGTTCTTGATGTTATTCACGATGTTGACCGTTGTTCTTGAGCTTGTGAAGCTGTTGTTTTCCGCTGTTGTCGTTGAGTTGTTGCTGCTGGTGTTGTGGCTGGCGGTGCTGCTGGTAATCTGCTCTGGTTTGTGGTTCTGGAGATTTCTGGTTTGTTGTTGGTAGTAGGTTGGAGGAAGGTAGTAGTAGATGGTTGGTTTTACTTTATTTCGGTGAAATTTTATGTTCGATTCTTCGTTACCGGAGAGCCATTTCTGACGGTATAGGGTAAATATCTCTGAGAGTATAAAGAATATATTTTATAATTTTTAACCAAATACCCAATAAAATAATAAATTAATGAGAGTACAATATTGTTGAGACTCGCGTACGCGTGTCTTGTTCTTTTAGAAAATATCTGGAGAATGATCCAAGGATCGATATCGGAATAGAATCTAATAAATTTGAATTTGGAAGATTTAGATCGAAATGTAATAGTGGCCAGGAACTCAAACAAAAGAGGTTGTAACAACCTCGTTACAATACTAAGGCTAAAAATAATTTATGAAAAATTAAAAGCAGTTGACATTATAAAAAATATATTAAAAGAAAAGCAACGTAAAAAATCTAAATAATATGTTCAATATGGCGACCACCACTATTAACGCACAATTCATAACGTCGTTTTATGTTGTCGTGAATCGATCGGAAATCCGTCGTTTCCAGCTGACGAAAAGCTTCCACTATTTTAGACTTCATTTCATCTCGAGTTTCGCTGTCGGTAGCGTAAAATTGATTTTTTATAGCTCCCCATAAAAAAAAATCAAGAGGCGTAAGATCAGGGCTTCTTGGTGCCCAATTTTGGTGCCCATAACGCCCTATCCAGCGTTGTCCAAACATTTCATTTAGCTTTTCTCTCACAACCAAAGCTGAATGAGCAGGAGCACCATCCAGCTGAAACCATATTCCACTGCGATCTTCTTCAGAAAGGGTATTCAAATGATGGACCAGAGGACCACTTAGAAGTTCTAGAAACCTCTTTGCGTTCAAAGTCCCATCAATAAAAACAGGTCCGATGATAGTATTATTGTGGACGTAGCTGGGCACCGTTAATAAAATAGTTAACTTCGTTAATCGTTAATCCGCTACATAAAAAGTTAGCTTCGTTAAACGTTAAAGCGTTACATTTCGGAAAAAATAACGCAAGTTAACGTTAATCGTTAATCCGTTAATATGTGTAAAAAAACTGTATTTTTATATCGTTGCGTTAGTGAATTTATAAAAAGTGGTTTAGGTTATGTGTAATTTAATCGTCGGGCATAAGGTGCATATTCCCCTTTATGAACATTAACACGTAGAAGTTCTCGTCTGAAAGCGAGGCTCGTGTGTGTCTTTACCCGTGGAAAACCGACGTTCAACTGCAGCGCTTGAGGGTATAGCAGTATTGTATTTAATGAATAGATTTATGAATATCTGTTCCCCGAGGAATGCAGCATCTTTGAACGAGTCTTTTGATTTCATGTCCAGCCACATTTTAACGAGACTGCGCATTACTCTTTAAAGAGTTGGAGCTCTTTGGTTTTTCTATAGACTGAGTGATAGAATTGAAAAAGTCTTCCTCGTCATCATCGTTGTTACTCGTATTGCTCCCTCCGCCACTTAAACTATCTCTGTCCTTCGAATTTGCCGCCCGGCACTTGTCGTTCCATACTTGTCTGAACCTGTTTTTCGCGCCGCGCCGCGGTGCCGTGCGGTAAATAGTAGGCATTGGATTAACGATTAACGGACTTCTGCATATTAACGGAAGTTAACGTGTCCGTTAACATTTTTGAAAGTTAACTTAAAAGTTAATCCGTTAATCAAAATGTTAACTTCGTTAATTAACGATTAACGGATTAACGAGTTAATGCCCAGCAGAGATGGGCAAATTTTAATCGACTAACGATTAACGATTAAGATTAACCTATTTAATCGCGACTAACGATTAAAAATGACGATTGATCAATCTTAATCGTAAGAGTTTCGACTAATTTAGTCGCGACTAAATTAATCGTTGATTAAATGGCAACGACTAAATTTTTAATCGATTGATTAATTTGATTAATTTTCTTTCGATTGATATCAGTAATAAATAAGTTATTTTTATTTTTTGGACTTCGTAAACCCTTTTCTAGGTAACCTTTAGAGGGTAAAAACAATCTTGTGTCACTGGAACAAGTTTTTAAATATTTATATCACATCACACAGCAAACCAACTAGAATGAGTTCCAAGAAAGTAAAAGACATTGAACAACGAGACATAACTATTTTTTCAACGTGCTGTGCTGTCTTCTAATATTTAGTCGAAAATTAATCGTGACATTTAGTCGATTAACATGACGATTGATCAATCGTCAATCGTATCATGCGACGATTAATTTAATCTTGATTAAATTAATCGCGATTAATTTTGTGACGATTGATTTTTTAATCGATTGATTAGTTGACTAAAAAGTTAATCGATTAATGCCCATCTCTGATGCCCAGCTATGATTGTGGATAGCTGCCCACACGTTTATGGTCCAACGGTATTGATGGGCAGTCTCCCTTAAAACATGAGGATTATTTTCTTTATCGGTCCAGTGGTGGGTATTTTTGCGGTTCCACATTCCATTCCGGCAAAAAGTACTTTCATCCGTCCACATAACCTTTTGTTGAAAGGAATCATCCTCTCTACACATGCTTAAAAACCAATTGCAAAGGCTACTCGTAGTGGCAAATCTCTCGGTAATATTTTTTGTACCTTTAGAAATTTAAATGGATGCTTTTTGTTCCTTTTTAAAACTCCATGAACGGTCTTGTTTGTAGTGCCGAACGTTCGCCCAGCAGCACGAGTAGGTACTGGATGTGGGGCATTCTCTGAAATGTTCCAGCACCCTTTCTTCCAGCACCCTTTCTTCCAGAGCCACAGACACGATCCCATTCATAGTTCTTTCGGGATTACTAGGAACATTTTTCCCGAACTCGTTGCACGGCTTCCAATATGAATCTGGGATTGTGAGGGTGTCGCCTGTCAGGGTACCTTTCACGATACAACCTCAACGCTTCTGCTGCGTTGCCGCGTGTTTCACCGTACAACAAAATCATGTCGCACATCTCACGAGCGTCGTAGGCCATTAGTTAAACTCACGATTTATTCCACAATAAATTTACGAGTATTACTAGAGGAATGACTTTCGTTCAAGTTTGTCAACTTTCTGTCATTTTAGTTTCATAAATCTGACAAATTCAAGTATTTAATAACTCTCTATGTTTTGCCCCTGTACCAATGTATGCCTTGTACCAAGTAATAACGACACTGATTACGATACATACACTTAGCTCCAATACGTTGATGGTAGTTAAAATCTAACCGCTTTACTTATAAACGTGGAATAAGCTTGGAATAGTTTATGCCATGCTTTGTCACTTTCTGTCAGATGCAAATGTCACAATTACAGATAAGGACAAAGCATGGCGTAAACTATTCCAAGCTTATTCCACGTTTATAAGTAAGGGGGTACGAAGTTAAATTGCAGCGTTACGTTAGTTAACTTCGACTTAATTATACCTGCAAATAATTACTTATGCAACATACTATCGTTAATCAAAGCAGAAGCCCTCTTGCCAGTAACACACTGTATACGTATTCAAACATTTTTATAATTAAATTTTGATATAATATCGAAACCCAATGTTTTGTCCAACAAAAAAACATTAATGACACATGCACAGATACAATATATTGAGTGAATAGATTCAAATTAATTCTGTCAGCTAGTATTAGAGTTGACGACTACTGGTTCTTTTTATATTTCTTTTCTCATCCGAAAATAAATGAACTATAGATACTTACGGGATTCAAAAACTCTTATCCAAACTATGCACCCATGGCCCATTTGTGCCCCAACTTGTACTCGGATAAGAAATCATTAAATAAATAATAATTACACGTTAAATAAATCTCTATCGAAGCAGCGGAAAAAAGGTGTTTAAGAAAATATATTGTGTGCCGGAAACCACCCACTTGACAGTTTGGCCTGCACACATACGCGTGCTGGCGTGTTACAAAAAAAGGTGAATTCTATACCTTATCGGTCTGGCATGCACGGCTTAAAATACTTTTTCTCAAAAATGTTTGGAAAAGTTGACATTACTACCTCCATACTGAGACGCGAAGAACATAGTTTACAGTTCCCAAATAAAAAATATATATTTGCATACAAATTTCATTGTTATCTAGTCTGTAACTTTTTAATAAGTGAATACGGCCGTAATAAAATCAGGGCACAAGTCTTATACATCCATATTTTAGTCGAGACGTAACTTTTTTATCTGTGTCTGGAATAGCTTGAGTTTTTATTTCTAAAAAGCTTGCGTTTCTCCTTTTCATAAACATAAAGGCGGTAAAGAGTAATATATTTTTCTTGTGAAGATTTTGTTTGATTGCAATTAAAAACACTATTTTTTTCTTGCGATTTTTGAGAAAAGCACTATATGCCTCGGCAGGAACGGCAATTGCGTGCCTCGCAATCTCGTCCGTTTAAACCAATACTCGCTCCGCAATAGCCTTCTTCACTTCCTAGGCAATAATGTACTATTTCTCAAGCATGCTCGGAAATGTATGCGTTAATGTCCCGAAATGAACACATGAAGTTTCTTGTTTATGGCTCCCTAAATTACTTCTTGGCCTTGAGATTACCATCGTAAGATTGCAGTTTGAGATTGCCATCGTAGGATTGCTGTCTTGAGATTGCCATCGTAACATTGCAGTCTTGAGATTGCCATCGTAATTTTGCAGTCTTGGGTTGCGTCGTAAGATTGCAGTCTTGAGATTGCCATCGTAAGATTGCAGTCTTGAGATTGCCATCGTAAGATTGCAGTCTTGCGATTGCCATCGTAAGATTGCAGTCTCGTGATTGCCATCGTAAGATTGCAGTCGTAAGATTGAAGTCTTGTGATTGCCAGAGTAATATTGCAGTCTTGGGTTGCGTCGTAAGATTGCAGTCTTGAGATTGCCATCGTAAGATTGCCGTCTTGATATTGCCATCGTACGATTGCAGTTTTGAGATTGCCATAGCAATATTGCAATTTTTAAATTGCCGTCTGACGATTCCAGTCTTGAGATAACCATCGTAAGATTGCAGTAATGTAGGTACTTTTAATATTTCCTCACATTGCTTGAGAAAAGCACTAAACAATCCTCGGCCGGAACAGGGATTGAAGGACTCGTTCTATCCAGCCTCGTCTACGACTCGGCCGTCTACCCCAAACTCGTCCTCAAATCCCTGACTTCACGGCTTCAAGTAATGTACTATTATATTCCTGGAGGCCTTAGTACAAATTCTTAAAACGAACAATTACAAGGCAACGAAAGGGACAAGGCTATAGCCATATATGACTGCTATCACTCTGTGCCTTTCGCTAGGACTTTAAGGAGGTATCAATACGTCGTCTATGAAAAGACTTGGGCTAAGCGGGGATGAAAGGCACAAAACAAAGTTCTCTGTCTCTGTCTAAGGTCACAGCGCCTGGACGTAATGATGTGTTTTGAGGTTATGTCAATAATTATATACCAAATTGATACTTTTAATGTTCTGCTTTATATACAGTGGTGGACATATAATTAGAAACACTTGCGACGTATTTCACATTATACAAGGCACATTGCCGTAAAACTTTTGTTTTTGGAAATAAAACAACAAAATGCATAGAATACGTTCAACAACTTATAATTAATTAAAAAACAAATAAATATCCGAGTTTACAACTACCATTTAGATATTTAGTTACGTACAAACAACTAAACGACATTTGCAGTACCATCCGTCATGGACAAGTAATTAGAAACACTAAAGAAATGAGGTAAAAATCAAAGTTTTAACGTGTCAACGTCAACAATTTCAAATTATTTATGTAAAATAATGTTTGGTTTACTAAATTTCTTAACAATTAATATTTAGTTGCATAGCCTTTGTTATTAATGACGGCTCTGCAACGACGTGGCATTGATTCAAGTAATTTCATACATTTATCGAGTGGGATCGAGTTCCATGCTTCAACAAAGGCTTCCTAAAGTTCATTTTGACTGGAATTACGTTTAACGGAGACTTTTTTTTAACGACGTACCACACATTTTCAATTGGATTTAAATCGGGACTATTTGCAGGCCAGTCTAACATGGTAACACGTTGCTCACTAAGAAAGGATTTAACACTGCGGGCCGTGTGTTTTGGGTCGTTATCGTGCTGAAAGATCCAGGTCACAGGCAAATGGTCGTCGGTGTAGGGAATCATTGTCTCTTCTAAGATGTTTTTGTATTGAAATTGATCCATTATACCTTGAATCTTACGGACCCGTCCGCCCAACTCCGCAACCAGAAAAACATCCCCATACTTTAATATTACCACCGCACCGCCGTGTTTGACTATGCTCCTCGTGTATTTATAATCAAAAGCATGGTTTATTGGACGTCTAACGTAGCGTTTGCCGTCTGAATTCACCATATTTATTTTTGTTTCATCCGAGAATAACACTTTTTTCCATTCTCGTACGGTCCAGTTAAGATATTTCTTTGCAAATAATAATCGCTTCTCTCGGTGTTGCTTGGTAAGAAGCGGTACCTTTCGAGAAACCCCCCCGAACAATTTAGCTTCCACTAATCTGCGGCGTACCAGTTTCGAGGAAATGTTCCTTGGGTCATCAGGTGAAAAAACTTCATTTCTAATCTCGTTGGAGCCTTTGAACGGGTCTTGTTTAGCTACACGTATTATTTGCGAATCTTCCCGGGGAGATGTTTTCCTTGGAAGAGCCTTTCTAACAACACTTTTAGTAGTTCCGTTAGTTTTATAATGAGCAATAGCGTTGAAAACTTTCTTCACAGAACATTCTAGATGTTTAGCAATTCTTCTATAAGTCCACTTTCGATCTAAATGTAATTTAACGATTAATTGCCTGGTTGACTCGTCACAACTCTTATTTTTACCCATTTTTAACAATACTTATTATTCACGTAATTTTCCAAATTGACGTTTAATTGCCGCCGAAACAACAGAAAAAGCGTAAAAGGAGGTTTTTTTTTTAGTTGCAAAAATGGAACGTACCATGGATCCTGTTTCTAATTAGTTGTCCAAGCGGCCAGTAATAGAAATTCAACTATGATGATTTTTAAAATCTTTTAATAATTAAAGATAGAACAGATTTACTTTTTTAAATATTTTATGAGTTTTTTAACTCATTGGCTATATTCTGGCATAGTCAATAGTGATTTAATCAATATAATTTTTACTCATAACGATAGTTCATTCTGTGTTTACCTAAGTTTTATGTACTGTTTCTAATTATATGTCCACCACTGTATGTTAAATGATGAATATATTTTTAAGTACATATTTTTAGCTTTAATTTGACTTAGTAAACGATTGCTGTACATTTTGCGGCACAGCGCCATAGTAAAACGGGCCATGTCCTTTTGCTAGAACTGTCACACTGTCAAGATTGGTAACGAGAATATTGTCAAAGGCCATGCCAGGATAAGCTAAGTGAATCTGCCCCCAGCGAGTTTTGGCTTGATTTTTTTTTACTGATTTGTCTTTCTATTAGTATCGAGTATGCCAAATTTCAACTCCCAAAACTTAAAAGTTTAAAAAAAAAAAAACAACCAAATCTGATTTTTCCTCAATATATTTTTTTTTAGCTGGCCGATTTTGACGTGAGTCACGTATATTGTGCATGTAATAAAGACAATTATATGATATTAATTTTAGGACATATTGCCATACAAAAACTAGAAAAAAACATAGTTTTTTTTTTAAAGTATTATCACGTCAGACACCTCCAGATTTTTCACCAAAGTAAGCCTTTTTAATAAGCTATCAAATGAATATAACTACTTAATTTTATCTGTGGTAGAACAAGGTGTTTTTTTTAATTGAATACATCACTATACATTTTTTTGCATACCCGCTCGTTAAAACTAATCGCTTAAAAACTCTTTAGAGAAACGTGCACTTTCGTCTTAAACACTGTCCACTAAAAAAAAAATAAAAAAAAATATCAATGTGTTCCTTCTGTGCCGGTTTTTGAAATAAACTTTCGATATCGCATATCTTAATTAATATCTAACAACAAAATTGATTTTGTTACGTTTTAACACTTTTAACGTACATGTAATAAGATGTTTAAGTGACATCTACTGCAAATAATTACGTACTTATAAGATACTCAAGTGGGTACCTACCTAGTTCACAGCATGTCTGCAAGTAATCAGCGATGTAATATTTGCAGCAAACATTTAGTAAAAGTCAAGGGCAAATTGAAAACGTCATTAACATTAAGTGACGTTACATTTTATTCCAAATATTTTTCAAAATCGTTGAACATTGGTGATAAAATATGCGGGCTTTGCAGAGTTAAAGCATATCGACAGAAAACTACTAGTTCTTTTGAGAATTTTGATTCAAGTGGTTCGTATAGCGAGCCGTGTCAAAATGATAATAGTGACAGTGCGTATGAGGCAGATGTAACTGAAACCAATGCTGAAAAGGTGACTTTGACCTTGCAAAGAACCGAAAGCACCCATAAATATTGTTGCATTTGTGGTAATGAAAACAATTTGCAAACAATTCCTGAAAAGGCTCGGATACAAGCATATACAGTGAAAAAAATATATATTCCCGATGGAAATCGTTGCTGTCGATCACATATAATAAAAGATCGGTTTTTTGAAAATGATTTAACCGCTTTAAAAGTATATTCGAATTCATCCGAATTATCTATTACGGACATAGCTAATATGTTCCAAGGAATGACTGTTAATATAAATAAAACGTTATACAAAAACATCATTGATGAATCAATTGCTGACAACCAAATACGTATATTAACAGGTCTCAGCTGGGAAAACTTAAATGAGTTGAAAAATGGTTAATGGTTAAAAGTGTTAAAACGTAACAAAATCAATTTTGTTGTTAGATATTAATTAAGATATGCGATATCGAAAGTTTATTTCAAAAACCGGCACAGAAGGAACACATGGATATTCTTTTTTTATTTTATTAGTGGCCAGTGTTTAAGACGAAAGTGCACGTTTCTCTAAAGAGTTTTTAAGCGATTCGTTTTAACGAGCGGGTATGCAAAAAAATGTATAGTGATGTATTCAATTAAAAAAACACCTTGTTCTACCACAGATAAAATTAAGTACCTAGTTATATTCATTTGATAGCTTATTAAAAAGGCTTACTTTGGTGAAAAATCTGGAGGTGTCTCTGACGTAATAATACTAAAAAAAAAAAAAAAACTATGTTTTTTTCTAGTTTTTGTATGGCAATATGTCCTAAAATTAATATCATATAATTGTCTTTATTACATGCACAATATACGTGACTCACGTCAAAATCGGCCAGCTAGAAAAAAAAAAATTGAGGAAAAATCATTTTTTTTTTTTTTTGTAACTATTAAGTTTTGGGAGCTGAAATTAGGCATACTCGATACTAATAGAAAGACAAATCAATAAAAAAAAAAATCAAGCCAAAACTCGCTGGGGGCAGATTCATTTAGCTTATTCTGGCATGGCCTTTGATAAACTATAGTATTTTACTCGGTGGTAACTAGTGTATATTGCGGCAAAATTAAGGGTAAGTTGGTTCTACCTATTATGACCAGTAATAATGACACGGGAACATCTCTACGTGCTTGCACAAGAACTAGTGTCCGACCGAAAAATGTTTTTTTGCCAAAACCGTTAAGTAAGTAGGTAATTGATCATCGATTCGAAAAAGTCGAAAACTGCGCAGTTGCGGACGGGTTAAAAACTGTAGTGATAGTGTCAGTAATAAGTGTGCAGCTTCTCGTAACTAACTGCCCAGATCGAAGTTATTAATAATTTTACCTTTCGATATCCTTAGGCAGTCTCAATAATGACAAGTCGACATTCCTGTCATTATTTAAGCACCCGTATGCTATGCAGCACCTTTTTGCATTTTGAGTGGCCATAGGAACCTACTCAAACAAAAACTCAAATAACTTTGGCAGTGTACGGCGGTTCGCATCAAGACGAGCGCTCGCGTGACACTCAACTGACTATCCGCGCGTGCCATACCGCAAATTTCGTAGGCAATAGCGCGGAGTGACCCGGCAAGGTTTCATCAACCACTGTCCTTACCATTGACCTTGCATCCCATGGTGACATATTGCTCGGGGACGTTCTTCTTACGAAGGGTCCACCAGATCGTATCCCTTTGGACCCGATTAAATATTTTTCCATGTCCAGGAATGCAACGTACAATGGTCGGTTTTTGGCACGGTATTCTTCGGTAATTGTGTTCAGCGCGAACATCGGATCGGCTGTCGATAAGCAAGGTACAGTCACGTCTAATAATATGGACACAGTTAAACTTATAAAAAAATATGTAAACACGACTCTACTGCAAGGGAATAAGGTTGTATATATATTTCTGGAACCTTGTTATTGTATACATATTTATGATGCTGACAGTACGAAGCCATAGTGAGATTTATGTCTGAACCCTATATTAAATCCGCGGATAGATAGGCAAACTTTGGATTTAAATTTTACACATTTTGTATGGGCAAATGTCAAATTTTAACACAAGTAATCTTTATCTGCCCGCGGTTTGAATATAGGTTTCGGCCGATAGGCAACAAACACACATCTTCTTAGGCGGTTGTCAATCACTCCCTTCGTAAAGCTTCATAGTATGGCTGAGAAGCTTCCTTCAGCGATAGTTGGTACGCTCTTACTTGCTGCCATTTCACGTATAAGTTTGTACTATGGTGCTCGCTCAATGTCCTTGCCCTGGCATGTTAGAAGAGAGCATCGCACAGTTTAATACATTGGCTAAAAATTAAAAAAATAACCTTGTTTGCCCAAGTATTTCCAAGCTGGGATACCATCAGGTCATGTTATGACTCTTTTGTTTGACATCTTTTGTAGAGCCACTTCACTCACTTGGATGTATTGGAGGAATAAGGCCTAGGGAACTTTTTTGAGCGTATGACATTAAAATTTGGCGAAATATTGTTTTTTTTATTACTGTGGACAGTTTTTATTTTTTTCATATGGTAAATAGAATATTATTTATAATCTGTTAGTACCTATTGTTTTTATGTTACGCGTTTCACTAAACATCTAATTCAAATACAACTATTTAGGAAAAAATCATTAACCTAATTCAATACATCTTTTCCCTGTCGGACAACCTCATTTGCGTTGGGGCTCGTTTATGATAAATTAAAGTTTATTACTTTTGCCCGTGTGCATGCCGGGTAAGAATAGTGCGACTCTATGTCTTCCCCTGGATGTCGTTAGAGGCGACTAAGGGAATAAAAATAAAGGCTTGTAGTACTGTTAGGCGATGGGCTTGCAACCTGTCACTAATACGCTGGTAAACATCTTAGCCTATTTGTGCAAAATGTCGTTACAGAATTATTTTATCAACAAATTTTTAAAGTTGTGGGTAATTCTGTAGCTCTGCCTACCCCACTCTGGGATTGCAGGCGTGAAGGTATGTATGTATGTATGTAAAACTTATTTCAAGGACATTAGCTTTTATTTTATGTTTAGGTAACTAGTTACTACAAAACTCTTTTTTCGTTTGTACATTCCATTATTTTTGCATCCCTACACCGAGAGTGCAGTGGCGCCCTCATTACTATTATTATGATCTGCAATAAACTATTGTCGTGAAGTCCAAGGATGTTATTTGGTTGTACAAAAGAATACATTATTATTTCGTCACTAACGACACGCCCTCGCCTCGCTTTGGTTTGTGATTTTGCTTTAGCACACAAACATAAACAAGAATTTATAATGCATAAAATCCTTCCGCGAAAAATTATCTAACTGATAGTGAAAACCGCATGAAAATCCCGTAAGTAGTTTTTGAGATTATCGTGATCATGCGGACATACAAGCGGTGATAATATGTAGTGAAGCTCGACCAGCCTTATTCCCGGTTAACACAGGTGAATTTTCAATAATACATTATTGCAGTATTTATTTTGTACAACAATAAATGTGAGTCTCCTTAACGTAGAATTTGCTATTTCTAATGCACCGCTTATACAAAGTAACCGAAAACGGCGCTATGTTGGCCACATTCGTTACGATATATATTTATTTATAATTTATTGTAACTCTTGAATTGTTATTGATTACACCAATCTTTCATTTAATAATGAACATACATCGTTATCGCGGGAGCAAAAACAAATCTATTAAAGAACACGTATAACAGAATGTCTGTTCAGTATTAACGGAATATTCTGCCTATACACTCTAAGCCTCTAAGAAGTTCTTCATATCTTGCACGAAATTTTCGCTGGAAACAGTCAATTAAACTTGTCTTACGCTGAGTAAACGCTTTTATAAGTCAACGTAACGTGTCGGTTTTAATTAAAAAAAAAACATTTTTTTTTGTCCAGAACTAGTTTAATTTCTTTAAATATATTTCATATTTAATTTAGATATATTTTTGTATCTTTTTGTACATATCAAATCAATCAAGAATGACAAATGTCTAAAGTAGCCGGAAAAGTGACTGAAGAGGTTGAGGTTAGGATTGCGTATCTAATCTCTTAAAATATGTACTACTAATTAAGTCAAATACGGAGGTAAGACATTCGAAATAAATTGATACATTTTGAACTCGTAGGTATAAACGTTTCTCGATACGAGTGTCACTTCTGTTATTACCTATTTGTCATAATCTTTGACTACTGTCAAATCGTTTTTGCTCCCGCGATAACGATGTATGATAATTAATGCTTTGATAATTGATCACGGCTACCTATTTCTTTATTAAAGGTAAATTACAGGTATTTTTCCGGTGTACTTAAGTCATAAATATTGAACCTGTTGACATGGCTGCATCACTATTATTTCTTATTTCATATTTCTGACGGCATAAGCTGACTACTTGTCGTAGACTTCATTGGGTTTCTGTTGATTAGTGGTCATTCGAAGGAAATATCAACATTTTAAAATTGTTGACATAAGTAATCAATCACTGTAGGTAATCACATAGTACAATAATATGCTTGGCCTGGTGTTCTCTTCCGAGGAGCAGTGGTCACGTGAGTGGACATGTACTACGTCATATCCGGCAAACGGAGATTTCCTAACTTTAAAATCGGGGTTTTTCTAAAACTCGCTTGCCATGCCCGGGACTCGAACCGACAAAAATTGAAAAAAAAAACACTCGCTATTTTATTATACTAATCGATAGCTAGTTTTAACTACTGATCAAACAACAGGCCCTAAGTACCTTGTTGAAATCTTCGATAAGAAAATCTGCACATCTCCTTCTTACATAATAAGAGGCGTCGTATGGCCAGACCTCACACCCATGAACATCTTTTTATGGGGTCATGTATAAAATGCTATTTGTGAAACCTGTTTTGAAACCGTGCAAGAGCTAATGGTTGCGGCAGAAAATGTTTTAGGGACATACACCACAATACTGCTGAAAGCTACAAGAAATGAATTTCTAAGGAGGCTAAATTTGTGTATCCGGAACGAGGGGCTCATTTCGAACAATTTATCAGTTAAATAATTTAAGTGTAACAAATTGATAATAAAATGTAATGTTTGATTTTACGATCATTTTTATTTTTAAGACCAAATGTTTGTAAGAGATTTTTTATCCTGAATAATAATCCTATCGATTAGTATAATACAATAGCGAGTATTTGTTTTTTACATTTAAGTTGGTTCGAGTCCCGGGCGAGGCAAGCTAGTTTTAGAAAATCTTTGAATACAGTTTTGTTTCTTTAAAAAAATAAAGGAATGTCTCCTTCATGTAAAATGAGCCAACTTAAGGATTTTTCTTAGGTAGTTTCCCTCCAGGGCCCGACTTATTTTTCTACACTGTATAGTTATTTACGTTTTGACCATTTACTGTTCTCTATAAAAAATACGTCAATACGTGTTGCTGAATTGTGACGTAGGTCCGGGTATAAGTTCTACGAGCAATGTGCCGTGACCACTGGCACTTATATGTCGATAGTTTACTTAATGGTAAATTTATGTAAGACTAGGTATAATTATGTAAATAAAGCTCGTGACTTATATTATTCGTAATATATATCGTTGCTTAAATACAAAAGCGACACAAAACAAAATGTGTTTGTGTTGCATTTAAATTCGGAATGCTTTTTACTTAAAGTTTTAAATCAAACTATATTTGTTTTTGATGTGGCGCTTTTGTATTTAAGCAGCGATATGTCTTTTGAAATAAAATAGTATACTTATCTAAAATCAAATTTGTCCATATTTTTTGGGTAGTGGTTAATCAAATGGCAACTTTGTGATGACGTAGAAAGTGTCCCTATTGGAATAGAAGACCTTGTTTTATGGTATTCATGCAATTTAATACGTTTACTCGGCAAAAACATACAAGACAATTATCTTAATTGTTAGATTACCGCGATAGTGACGGGACGTACCTAGTGTCTTAAATTCACACCACGGCGGCAAAAAAATTAACTTCTACAAAACTTTAAACAGGTAGAAATGGAACGGAAATTCATAACCTAAGAAGTAAGCGTTCTTGTTCTACCCTTCTCCCCTGTCCCTTATCTATTTATTACTTCCAAAAATTCATTTCATTCTGACCAAATTATTTTGAATTGTAGATTAAAATTAGACTTATTCCAATTAATATTAATTAAATTAGTTTACTTTTTTCGAATGTATATGGCGTTATAAAAGATATCGTGAACTTGAGAAAAATAGTATACAGTGTATTTTGAGTCAGTTCTTAAAAAAATGTGTTACTTTTCTTCGCATTATCATAGAAAAGCCCTATACTCTTATAAACCTCGGCTGGGAAGGGCGGAACTTGCAGAACTTGCAGAACTTGTATAAAGCGCAACCGAGACTCAGTCCAGGGGTGAGATTCTCTTAAAAACGGCGGTCGGTCGGACGAACGAGTGAATGTCGCATTTTCAATTGGGTAGCACCGCTTCTGTCGATAAGATTGAACGTATAAGACTGCCTAATTGAGAAAGCACGCACTAAAATGTGTTTTATCCGCTCTGTCGGTACTTAAACTCTTCGCTGCGACATTCTCTCGTTCGTTCGACCGACCACAGTTTTTGAGATAATCACACCCCAGGCCGCGCTTACGCTTAGGCTACGGCTCCACTGAAGCGGAGACGAGCGGAGTTGTGCCAATTATAACCAACAGAAGGCGCATGCGGTCACGTCGAGCGCGCCTTGTGCACGTTAGTTTAGATTCTATTGTTGAATATTGGCACAGCTCCGCTCCACTCCGCTCAGTAGAACCGCAACCTTACTAGTACCGTAGCGGTTTTCTTCCCGAGATCGGATCCGGTTCTAAAACGAGTCAGTGTTACGAGTGGGGCCAGTGTAAATCTGTGATACGACATGTGAAGATAGTATTTTTTTAACTTCGCTGATTAATTTAACGAAATAATTAATTTCACCTGCGAGTGCGTCAGTCTAATAAGCACTAAATAGTCACAGGTGAACGGTGATGTCCCTTTAAACATAGTTCGCATAACGTAATTTTATTCGAAGGTCTACGTTCATTCATTGATTCAATCCGTTCATGGCAGCTCTTGAAAAAGACATACGTACGAGGGGCGGCTGATAAGTAATCTCCAGGGGTCGTACTTTTGAAGCCGTTGACGTCAAAATGACGAATTTTTTCAAACATGGTGCTCTGTTTTCATTTGGCAGGTGTTTAGGTATGTTTTAACTGGTACCAATAAAAAAATGGAAAATTAGAAGGCTTAAAATGATTATAGGTAAATACAGCTTAATCGCAATCAAAATACGGATCATGGCAGCATCTCATTTTTTTTTTCACCACTCATTACTAAAAATGGCAAATTGAGACAATAAGGCTTGTTCACGAAATAAAGTAGCCATAAGAAAATGTAAATAAATCGTGTATTTCTCACAGCACTTCAAACAAAAAACAGTCAATTATAACAGTAAACATTGTAAAAAGAAAGTACAATACAAATTTTTGTAGAAACCCTAAGAGTTGGCGAACTTTCTGACTTTCTTTCGAATGCCTGCCATCAGCGTCTGTATTGAACTGAGTGACCTGACGAGAAGCTGCGTTCCATATTTTTTTGAAATCAGCTTCACTGTCGGCAACTGCACCCTTCTTAAGCAGATATCGTTTGATTTTTGACCAATACCTTTCAATCGGGCGAAGTTCTGGGCAATTTGGTGGGTTAATGTTTTCGCAACATAACTAATATTCTTGTAATCAAGCAAATTTAAGGTGGCTTGAGCGTAATGAGCAGAAGCTAAATCAGGCCAAAATATTGGAGGACGTGTATGTTTCCGATATAAGGGCAGAATTCGCTTCTTAATACACTCCTCTCAGTAGACATCTCCGTTGATTGTACCGGTAGTGAAAAAGCTCGTACTTTTAAGCCCGCATTAGCAAATAGCTTGCCAAACAAGGAATTTTCGGGCGATTTTTTCAAAAGCCACGAATTTATGCTCTTCTGAAACGTCCTCGCCAGCTGCACACGTGTAAAACTGCGGCCCCGGTAACGTTTTCATGTCTTTTTTTACATATTTTTCATCATAAATTAAAATGCATCGGTCGTTATTTTGAATTAAAAACTTGTTCAAAGCTTTAGCTCGAGATTTCGCTCTTTCAAGCTGGGCAGCAGTCCTTTTCGGCATTTTCTGTTTCTTCGTGGTCTGTAAAAATTTCTCCTTTTGGCGTTTTGCACGTTTCCAACCGAAGTTTCTAACTTTTTGGCTACATCGCGAGTGGAGGCCGATGGATTTCGACGGAAAGACACTACTATTCCCGTGTCCAATTTCGGCTTCAAGCAGCCTTTTTTGCGACCGCGACCAGGCAGATCACCTAGAGTATTAAATTCCCCAAACTTTTTATTACTTTTCGTACACCATCTTTAGATAATTGATACCGTTTTGCGAGTTGTCGCATCGAAATACCCTGTTTTGTACAATAGGATACGATAATTAATTTACGAATATTCTCATTTATCCTCGGCATTTTGATTTTATGTAGTCAATGACATATATTATTATTTTTTCTTAAACTTGACAATACATGTGTCAGAATATCACTCATTAGTATAACAAAAAGTTTCAAGATAATTATGAAGGCCCAACTTTAGGTGGCTACTTTATTTCGTGAACAAGCCTTAATCTTTTATGAATGTCAATGCCATAATTGTATTTTCCTACTCCTGTACTTTTATCTGTCATTTATATAGTCACGAACACTAATATAAGAATATAGATAATATGTCCGCAGAACATTCCGTAGAAAAGTCGATCTAGTCTATTCCCCTTAACAGCACTTGTGCTTTTTTGAGCCAAAACGATATGCCTGGCTGCCAAAGCTTACACCTAGGTTAATTTGACCAATCAAAATACTTCACCAAATTAAACCACCAATCACAATACACATTGACTGTCAATCGGAACGTTAGGTTCTTTTTGGTGTGTAAACTCTTTTACTAATTTAACTCTTTAAAAAAAACATTTTATTTGGTATCAACCAACCAGAACGCAGCTATATTAAAATCGACCAATCAGGTAAAATAATTCATTTCTCAAATCATTAGGTGTTTTTTAGTCCCTATTTCACAAGTTAAATCGATTGTGCAACTTTTTTTAAAAATATGAAACCTGGCAAGTGCACATCAATTTAAAAACAAAGTTAACCATAGACACATATTTTGTTGTTTTCGAATGTTTCTCGCTCGTTTGTTGTTCTGTGCTTCGTTCGTTCGTATTCTAACCTAGGTATATTAATTTAATTTTGCATTTTATTTGAAACCTAGTCGTAGGAAAAGTATTGTATGCAACGGTGTATAACTAAGTCAAAAAATACTCGTGGCGTCTTGCTTTACGATGTTCGCCTGCGGCTCACATCGTAACCACACCACTCGTCTTTTTTGACCTCTCTTATACAACTGTTGCATAAACTACTATTATGACTATTTAATTACATTCATTTTTATTACAACATGAACAACACTTTTTTTTAAATTATAATGGTTTTTGTCACTGTCCTTCTCAATCAAACAGTTTCATGTACGTTTTAGGTATGAAGTAGGTATTTATTTATAACTCATTAGCACCTGATGAAATGACTGACGACTAATGGTTTATAATTACAATAAAACCATTTGGAATCATACTTTATGTAACGTGACGTCATTTTTGCGTCAACGGCATGAAAAGTACGATCCCTGGACTAATCTCCTATGGTCAGAAATATATACAAAAATAATGCTGGCTTGTATGGATTTATATTCGTTTGTTATTCTTTTTTCAAAATGTATTACATTCATTTGTTTATTGCATCACGTTTATTTGTCTCCTAGAATTGTTTCGAAAATATCAGTAGAACAAGTGAAAATTGATAAAATCGAGCAGCGTACGGTGATTAAGTTTTAGACTAAAGAAGGGAATACGCCTTCGGAGATCAGACAGCGTGTGTTACGTGTGTTAAGCAGTTCGTGTTCTTCCGAATTTGTTATAAAGTTTTGGTCGAGGCAGTTTAAATTAGGTCGTGACAGCCAGGAAGATGATCCTCGTAGCGGAATACCAATTTCGGCCATCACCGATGAAAATGTAGACAAGGTGAAAAAAAAATTTTTAGAAGACCGACTTGTGAAGCAGTGGGTGATAGCTAGAGATGTGGGCGTCAGTAAACAGCGAGTCAATGAAATAATTTATGAGCATTTGAACATGTTCAAGGTTAGTGCAAGTTGGGTCCCCAGAATGTTGACAAATCAAATCGTGTCAAATGTTGTAAAGAGTTTTTCGACATGAGTCGAGGGAAAGAGGAAGAAATAATTTCTAGAAAACATGTGATGACTAGTGATCGGCCATCGGAAGCATTTTATGTCATTTGATGACGAAATTATTACATGGACATGACTATTTAACCATTTTTTTACCTACTATTTATTTTTATTTTTATTGAGTTACTATCAAGGTTTTAACATTTGTATTAACTATCATAATGATTATGAATAAGGTTAGGACTTTTGGTGGCATAACGTGGTTCAAGAATCCATGGAGTCGCTATTTTCTAATTATTATAAATATACCACTTTGATTTTGGTTTTCAGTATGTCATATTACAAAATAAAGTAAATATTTTTTTAGTTCGATTTATCCATACCTACTATTTGAATTTGTTTGAAACGCTTTCACAGCGGATACACCCTCTTTACCAAAAATAATTTAAACTTGTTTAGCGATTTAACGAATGAATGCATTTTGAAATTACTTATTGTGACAGTTAGTGAGGGTCAAAATCAAGGTGGTGTGTTTATAATAATAAGGAAATAGCGACTCCGTGGATTCTAGAACTACGATATGCCACCAAAAGTCCTTAGGCTAAATATGAAGCACAGGCCACTTATAATTATCTATCGAACGAATGAGTTTACGTCAACTCATGTCTTGTACTTGTCTCATTGACGTTTCTATCATTATTTTATACACCAAATCAATTGAACACTGGTAAAATATGCCTCGCAAATTTACCATTTGCATAGAAAAAATAATTATTGTTTACTCTAACAATTTAAATTCAGTCAGATTTAAAGAATGTGTGGTTTTATTTTGAACATCACCGACTTATCCATATTAGTCATTACCTACTATTAATTACGTAGGACGTCAAAGTGACATAAAATGCTTCCGATGGCCGATCACTAGTGATGACATTGGATTCGGCAATGGTACCCGGAAAGTAAGCAAGAATCGTTACAGTGAAAATTTAAGGATGAGAAGCCGCCTCGGTAATTCAAGGTTGTCCATCGGCAGGTAAACTTATGGCTACAATCTTTTGGGACACAGAAGTGATTTAGCTCATAGATTATTTACCGAAGAAAACTACAATCAATGCTGATTATTACTCAAAACTTGCTATATCAACTAAGAGAGACAATAAAAGAAAAACGGCGAGGTAAAATAAGCAAAGGAATTCTGATTTTGATAACGCACCAGTGCATACTGCCCGCACAACGAAGCTAGCAATTAAAGACAATGGCATCGAAACCATCAACCCCCCTATAGTCCAGATCTAGCCCCCTGTGACTATTTTCTGTTTAGACTTTTCAAGAAAGACCTCAGGGGACGAAGGTTTATGACCGATGACGAAATGAAGGCTGCGGTTACTGACTTTTTTGACGACAAACCGAAAGTTTCCCTCGTAGGTATTCGAGCGAGAGTTGAGGTGAATTATTTGATTACCCACACAGCTACATGGAGAACTGATGGCAAAAAGGTATTGAATGAATGAATGAAAGAAATATTGTGATCTTAGTCCACGGCTGCATACATTATCCATTTATACAAATTACAATATAAATGTGAAATTAACTTTGTCTGTCTTTTTGTTCCGCTTTCAACGCTAATTCGCTGAGCCGATTATTGTTAGTGTTTTTGTTTTTTCATTGTTAATGTTTTGTTTTATTATCATTTTTCACACAGAATAAAAATAATATCATTTTGAAATTGTCTACTTTCTTTCCGATACGTTCCTTACTAGTTTAAGTAGTACAGAGTTTAGTGGTTTGCTGCGCGGACTAGGTTGCTACTCATGTACCTACCTATTATTATTCTAAGGTTACAAATAAGTTTGACAGAACCTTCTAAAATACTTTTCTGCTTTATAAGGATTCGAGTCCGACCAGCGAGTGGTGACAAAAGCATTTTTCTCAAATTCTTCATATGGCAACCGTTTTTTTACCTATGAAACAAGCTGTCACATTATGAGTACCAATCCAGTTGCCTTGCCTTTGAATTTGCCGCATTTTTTGTGTCACCACTCGCTAGTCGGACTCTAGAAAGTTACACGGTAAAATTATACTCCTCTTGCCTAAAAGCATAATTAAATTCGGCTTATAGATACGTATTTACTAATTCGTTTTAAAAAATGCACAGTTTTCATTTGAAATGGTCAAGATTATTTCTAAACGTGACATATAATAGTCCACTATTGCCTAAAACTATAAATCGTCGATTTTTCGTTTTTTTTGTATTTTAAACTATCAACAATTATGGTCTCAGTGTTCGATTTTAAAAACGATGCATTTATTCTTTCTTAAGACTAATTAATGCTTCCTGCCTTCAGATTATGTTTTGTTCTTTTCAATGTGGTTTGGAAACACTGTGACAGAGTGGCCATTTTCAGCCGAGACTAAGTTTTAGGTGACCACTCTGTCACGGGATGCTACGAAAAACAATATTATAAAAAAATCTAGGTTAAAGGAAGAGCACGATTAGTTGGTACTTATAGATAAATAGACGTACATTAAACACGAAAAACATAACTATCAATACTTTAATGAGACGCTTAATAAGATGAAAGACAGGCTATTGTCGGAAAAAAAGAAGAACGATCCGCGTATGCATTTCTCAAACAATGCGGGCAAATTAAACAATTATAAATTTGTGAAAAATATTTCGAAGGATTGGGAGAGAATCTCCTTTTTTAGAAAACAACGAGTGATAATGTCAAGCATAATAATATCAATAACCCGCCGCTAGCAGCCCCCACCGCCCTATCGCCGCAACCACATTTTATTAAGTGGGCTGTTAAGTTGGCCGCATGGGATTAGTTTCATTGTCCTTTCGATTTTTAACCATCTTTAAAATAGGAAGAGGTTCTATGTTACATTATATGTTTTTTTTTGTATGTTCAACCGTTAATTGTAGATAGACTATTATGATTTTGAAAATTCTTTTTTCGTTTGATAGGGCATACTTTCGAATTGGTCCCATTGTCACTGAATCTGTATTTAACTCCATAAATATCCTAAGTATACATTCGCGATTTTACTAGAATAGGGGTTTTAGTATTTTGAGTAACAATTGATTCGCATTCAGAAAGTATCTGGGTCAAGTGGAATTTGGGATAGGACCACAAATGACCACCGCAAGTCTTCAACGGTACATATTTCAAGGGTGGTGATAAGTGGTCTCGATTAAGATATTTAATTTAAGTGACTATGACGAAGCACATTTTATGGTTTCATGTATGACTATGACTGTCCTGCGGCTTTGCTTGCGTCGAGCAAGAATTAATGTCCTATAGTTCTTTATTGAGAACTGGGACAACATAACAGCATATGTGATCATTAAAAAGTAAGAAATAAAATCAATGCTTCAAAAAACAAAAAGTGCCTTGTCGGACCTAACTACCATTTTAAAAGAAGTTATTTCTTGCAATAAATATCGCAGCGGTGAAAAATGGGTTTTCATACGTTTATTTGAGTCCTAGTAACAGAATGAGGCTCTTCACGTGAAGTTTTTCAAATGAAAAGCCATACTTCCGAGCAAATTTGAGAAAAGACACTTTAATAACGGATCTTCCTGGGGACCGGTTTTTGACTATCGAGCGCTCGAAAGTTACACTCGAAAGTGACAAAAAACAATGAAATGGTATTTTTGACTTGCGAGCGATCGAAAATATGAACACGAGTGGTCCGTGGCATTCGTTTTGAATTATATCAATAGAAAGTATCATTTGACATCTTTCAAACCTGTTGGGTATATATGCCGGGAAGTACACGAAGCATAAACAAACCTAGCACAATGCCATAGACATCCACAGACGAAAGCGTTTCATTTTTCCTACATTTATAACTAGGCTTGGGACTTTTGGATGCTCGCTATGGTTCTAGAATCCACGGAGTCGCCATTATGTTCAAAGATTTTTTTAGAAGTCAAAGTCAAAGTGGATAAGTACATACAACTTGTATGTATACATTTACCAATAATAAAATACTCTATTGCTAGTCAACAAAATAAACTAAAACAAATACTTTAAGTAACAATAACAAAAATGTCTTTTTCAATCTAATATTAGTCGCCACTTCTAAATTTTTGATGAGGTAGCCTTTTTGAATCAGTGCATCATAATCATCATCTATTACTATTTCATGTTCATTATTAAAATGGTAGTAAGAATGGATCACTATTGTTTTTTCTATATTTTCCGGGTTTTTTTTTTTTTTTATATCATAGGAAGGCAAACGAGCACACAGGCCACCTGATGCTAAGTGGAAACTGTGACCCATAGACATTCGCATTCACAAGACCGCAATCCTAAGACTGCAAATGCGTTGCCAACCCTGAGGACGAAGATGGAATGCCTCTATGCTGGTAATTTCACCGGCTGTCTTATCCCCAAACCGGAACACAACAATGCGAACACTGCTGCTTGGCGGTAGGTTAATGGATAAGATGGTGGTACCAACCCGGACGGACCCTGCACAAGGTCCTCCCACAAGTTAAACGAGTTCTGGACCTATCAAAAACTCTTTTGTATGTTGAAAAAGATCTCTCCACGTCCACTGATGTTAAAGTGGTATTCTCGAGAATTTTTGCCGATTCGTCATCTTTGTGGTGCGTTGTGGTAAAATTCCGTATAGTGTCGTAGTCAGGATTCCGATCTAACACTTTTTCTAGTTTATCTAGGACAGTATCTGTTGCACACCATTGTAAAACAATACATGCTTCGTCAACAACTTGTAAAAAGTCAGCGAGAGAAATTATTAGTACACTCTAATCGAGTTATAGTTTCCGGTGTTATTTCGTAGGCATTTAAAAAAAAAACAAGTTCACGTCGGCCGAGCCGATTGACATCTTATTCGCTCTATGGCGTTGGCATAAAGCTTTTTCCGTACGCGATTTGCCGAAACGGCGTCGACTAGTTTGGGGAGACCCTAAGCCGCGTCTCGCGGAGGGCGCGCGCGCGGCTAGTCGTTGACTTCTTGCTCGTCAATGTCACTCATCATCGTATCGCTGCGTTAAAATCGCCGTGTACGTATAGATTTATTCATAGAGTTACTATCGAGTTTGATGGCATAGCGAGACTATCGCCATCGCAGTGTTAAACTCGCCCGTGACGCCTTAGTGCTTCCGCGTCCATGCAAAGTTTTACAACTTTGTTTGAACGACAGACATTTTTTTTTTCAATTCCTCATATAATGAAAAAATTGTTTCCAGCAGAGATAAATTGGACATACATTTAAACCTTTGCATATTAGTTAACGATAAATGTAACTAAAAATAAAAATGGTTAATAATTTTTTTATAGATTGTCAAAATTGAAAAGTCATATTTGTAGGCAATTATGTGGGAAAATCGCAAGCGTCCTTAATTATTGTGATCGCCACTGTAAATAGCTACATTTAATTAAGTTTCCATTACATGGGAAAATCGCAAGCGTCCTTAATTATTGTAATCGCCACTGTAAATAGCTACATTTAATTAAGTTTCCATCACATTAGAAATATAGGTATACCTATATACGTGTAAACTTCATAACAAAATAAACGAAATATTTGTTGTATGTAGTTTTTTTAGTTTTATCTATACAAGACCACTAAATAAATAAAAACACATGAGGATTTTGCGTTTAAAAGGGATGTCATATAAGCATTGCTGGTGCATTGCGTCGTCCCAAAGCTATGATTTCAAGATAAACAGCGCATCGTGTGGCACGTCATTCTAATTTATATGTAGAACATCACAGCGGCGTCGACGTATCTCACAGGCAACGCTCGTGTTGTATCCTTCTAAGGTGTCATCAAGTCGCGACGCACCGTAATGCGTTGCCAATGCGAATGAACAAAGGCGCTCGTCATGTATCAACGCTGCTGCCATTCCTATAAAGGTGCTGATAGAATACAGCATTTACCCGAACATTCGCCAGAATGCTCGCCGAAATGAGCGTTCTAGCGAATGTGCTCTTGTCTATCATATAAGTACATAATATACCATTCATTAGAGTAGAGAAATTAAATTTAATATTTAATCTTGTTCGCTCACCTACAGAAACGAAACTATTTTTTTTCTCTCGAAAGAGCAGATGTCCTAGGCTAGTATAACTTTGGTCTATCAATCAATTCATTATCATTAAGCTTACGGGGAGTTTACTTTCAGCCCATAGTGAATCAGTAAACGTTAATTACCGATACTTTCATTCTATTTCAGGTGTGTTCGGTCCATCCACGACACCATTCTCGACGGCTGCATTCGGGCAACCCGCATCCACATTTAATTACTTCCATGGCAATGGTGATTATTCAACTTGGGGTCAATTGGGTCGCGCAAAACAATATGACGATTACTATAGAGCAGATGGTCTATATGTGCCGGACGGCATTAAGGCAGTCGAATCGAGCGTGCAGACGCTGTCACTCACTGATTACAAGGGAGACAAGGATCGCGGATTCGAACTTAAGGATACTTCTGGAGGGTCGCAACCCAAAAAGATGACATGGGCTTCCATCGCTAGCCAACCGGCTAAGCCGGCTCCTGCTTCTCAAACGACAGCGCTTAAAAAAAAGGGGCCAGGTATGCCCCCACCACCTATCGTGCCTGGCAAACACAACATGGATATTGGGACGTGGGATGCAGGCAAAAGCTCTCCGGTCGTGACTGCTCTTCCGCCGCCAGTTCAGCAGCAACCGCCGGCGCCCGCACCGCTACCTCTGCCGATTCCGGCGCCCACGCCTGCGCATCCGCCAGCACCAGCACCTGCATCCGCACTAGTTACGGCGCAGGCCCCGCAGTTGCTGCAGCGCGGTCCACCGCCACAGTCCCACACGCCGCCTGCATGGGCGCAGGCGTCGCGGGGCCCGCCCTCGCATCAGCTACAGCCGCGACCGGCCATGCCGGCGCCCGCGGCCGCGTCGCCGGGTGCGCCAGCCGTTGCTGCTTTACCACATCCGGTACTCGACGAGTTGAAAGTCAAAAACGACTACAATCCAAAGGAATTTGATCTTAATGCACCTCTGGCTCGATTCTTTGTGATCAAGTCGTATTCAGAGGATGATATTCACCGCAGCATCAAATATGAGATATGGTGCAGTACTGAGCATGGTAATAAACGTCTGGATTCCGCATATCGTGAGCGAGAGAGAGAGGGTGGTTCAGTGTATTTGTTTTTCTCAGTAAATGGTAGTGGTCACTTTTGTGGCATGGCGCGCATGACAAGCGCCGTCGACTATAATTCCAATTCTAGCGTGTGGTCTCAGGACAAGTGGAAAGGCCAATTCCGTGTTAGGTGGGTCTATGTTAAAGACGTTCCAAACGTGGAACTTCGTCCTATTAAATTAGAGAATAACGAGAACAAACCGGTAACGAACTCTCGTGATACTCAAGAGGTGCCTCACGCTAAAGGCTTGCAAGTATTGCGAATTATGCATAGCTTTTGCCATTCTACGTCAATTTTTGATGATTTCATTCACTATGAACGTCGTCAAGAAGAGGAAGACTCGCGCAAGGGACCGACTCATAACAATCAAGATAATGTCCGTGAGGAGCAGGACGTCAGGGGTGGGTATCGCAACTATCGAGATTATGGTGTAGATGTTCGCGACGGACGCGAAAATCGCGACACACGAGACGCTCGCGACGTACGTGATGTACGCGACATTCGTGACGCACGCGACGTTCGCGACGCACGCGAAGGTCGCGACGCACGCGACAGCCGAGAGCCCCGCGAACAAAGAGACATGCGTGACCAACGCGATCACCGTGATCAACGCGAACAACGTGATCCGCGAGAGCAGCGAGAACAACGCGATGTACGAGAATCGCGTGACCCGCGTGATATACGCGACAACCGAGACCAACGCGATCACCGTGACCATCGCGACCATAGAGACGACCGTGAGGGACGAGACAATCGTGATCACAGCTTCCGCGACCGAGACTCAAATAATTTTAGACCGCATCACAAGGTTTGTTACTGTAATCTAATTTATGTAATATCTTATCTAAGTATATGTATAAGTTTAAATTACAGGTAGTGATTACATGATAATTTGTGAAGAAGTTATATAACTTCTTAAACTTTCGCCATATGCACACATTAGTAGGTAACAGGTCCTAATCATAATTATAACGGGTTGGCTTAAAGTAATAAGAGTTATATTATAACATTTATTTTTATACATCTTAGCCTGATTGTGCAAAACGTGGTTACAGAATTATCAACAACTTATTCAAGAGTGCTTGGTAATTCTGCAGCTCTGCCTACCCCACTCTGGGAATGAAGGCGTGAGTTTATGTATGTATGTATGTATGTATTTATTTTTATTATTATTTAATCACTTGTTAGGTTTATATAGCTTTTTATTGTATAAAAATAAACTAAAACCAGTATGATAATCAATCATTACAATATAGCATTAAGTCCACCAAAATTTTCCTAGCTTTCTTCTAACCGTTTTCATCATACTTTGGGCAACATCTATTTTGAAAATTTTCAGTTAATTAGTTTTTTTTGTACCCTGCGTTTCAACTGAGTCTGTAATTTTGCTTCCCGCCCATCACTGTAAACTAGTCTATTGAGAATTACCAAAAAAATCCTCCATTAGACCGAGCAAGCTATAGGGACGTTCGGACGGTTTGAATCCTTCGGTACGAAGTGAACGTCACGGTTGAGTCCACTTTCACAACTAAGATTTCATAACTGGTTATGAATAAGGATTTTTATTCACTGTTACCAGTTATTAAACAAGACTTTTTTTTTCCATTTTCATAATCAGAAACTAGGTAGGCTTAGGTTATGTTAGCTTTGCAGCAGGCCCGGAGGGCCAAGTCACCCAGAAATAGGAGCTCCGCGTTAGCGGAGCTCCGTCGACACTGTCCAATTGATTTGAAATAAGAGTGGTATCTAGGTTCTGGTTATGAAAATGGAAAAAAAGTCTTTGTTTAATAACTGGTTATGAAACAGTGAATAAAAATCCTTATTCATAACCAGTTATGAAATCTTAGTTATGAAAGTGGACGAAACGAACGTCACGCTCTTTTAGTCAAATCTGGGTGCTCCTTGCTTAGTGATACTTTCTTCGAAACTTCATGCACTTCTTTGGAATTTCATCAAGCTTTTTGTCGGAATATTTGGGTGCATTTTGACACTTTAACTGTTGAACATTATATTTCCCTAAAATATTCCTTATGCACCCACGAGAAACATTATATTTTATAGCTAACTTATCTGGGACTCACCCACTTTGTTTTGTGCAAACGTTGCCATTTTTTTTCCGGTATCATTAAGAATGGGTGGTCTTCCCGTTTCTGGTAAATTTTTAGTCCTATACGAAGTTCCCGCCGCCGCATGAAACATTCAATTGGGTGAGTATAGTTTTTTGACGTGGTGTATTTTATATTTTATTTCGATAGGAATTATTATATAGATCTGAGAATATTTTTTTTTTAATTTTTATCTTCTATAGTTTTTCCGAAATCATTTTTTAAAACCCTGAGGTGACAGTTCATAACTTTCTATGCCTGTTTCCCTCTTACGCCTTGGTCTCCAAGTAAAAAAAAAGAAAAAGTAATCGTTGACAGTTCTCATTTGTCAAACAATCCGTTACACTTACACGTGTATTGGTTATTTTTATTTCGTTTCGAGTAGTTTCGTCTGAATTTATTGCACGAGAAGGTACAAAGCACCGTGCTATGTCCTTGTTATATGCACGATTATATAATTCCAATCTAATCGCTACAACAGACGCTAAATCGTCCAAGAGGTTTGAACAAACCAATTTGTTTGTTTAGCCCAAAAAGAAAGTCGTTATTAAAATGCCGCAAATCGTCGAAATAAGAATCGAGCGGTGTCCAAATTCCGTTCCAGGGTCGTGGAGAGAAGTAGAAAAGCCAGAATTGAGGTGTAAGCAATAGTCGTCGTTAAAATACAGTCGAAACAAACTTGCAAACGAAATCAAAACAATCAATACAGGTGTAACGGATGGCTTGACAAACGAGAGAGAACCTGTCAAGAATTACTTTTTCTCACTTCTTTTTTTTTAATTGGAGACCAAGGCGTAAGAGGGAAACAGGCATTGAAATTTATCAACTGTCAATTCAGTGTTTTAAAAAATGATTTCGGAAAAACTATAGAAGATAAAAATAAAAGGATTTTTATTCTCAGATCTATACAGGGTGTCTGGAAAACCTTCGGAGAAATTTGGGGGGGTAATAGTTGGCACGATTCTGATCACGGGGGTATGGTTCATTTTTGTTTCTGTTAATGTAAAAAAAAAGAAGGATTAATTATATTCATTTTGTTACTTGATGTATCGCAGCCGATATCTCGACCTTGACATTTTGACGTTGATAGTATACTACTCCAACAGTTCGTAGTATCTTACGTCAAATTCAATGTACATGGTATGTAAACAAACAGTTCGCTCCATGTAAACAAACAGTTCGCTCCATGTAAACAAAAATCAAGGTAGCATTATAATAAAAATAAATGAGTAATTTTAGTGCAACTTACTGTATTTTCGTTTTTGCAATTTGAACACTAATTGGTTTTAAATGTGAAATCACTAGGTCTCTTGTTCATGTTTTGCCGAGACTGATCATATCGTCCGTCTTTTACTGTCGAGATCTAACCATTTACCATTGTTTTCTGCTCTAAAGTAGTCCATATAACTGATTTACAGCAAAAATATTGAAGACGTGAATATTGAAAATAACATAATTTAACACTGACATCTAATGACAGCCATAAATTCACTTCTCAAAGTTCAAATAGACGGATTGAACGATCCGATTATTGCTCTCCGTATTGAAGAAAAAAAGGAGAAAAAGAAAATCGTTTATTGGTGCAAACCACAGAAAAATAATAATCAAATTAAATACAGTGAGAAAATAATTTAAAACAAAACCTTAAAACTATTTTATAAAATAATAATGCACCAAATTGGGTGCTACTCAGCATCATAGTGTCAGACATGCCGTGACGCTGCACGCGCTGATTTTCAGGGCAACCAGACGGGGAGAAAGCGCTGCTGGCTGCTGGTTCTTTCCTTTTGATCCGCATGGTATTTGTGGCAGTAGCCAAAAGTCCAAGTGCAAAACATTTTGTCGATGGATATAAAGGTCGTCGCATAATTGATTATAATAGGCTATTTGACAACATTGAAAATATACTACAAATTGTGGTCATCCTATCTGATACTAGCGTAAAATAACGTATTTCACTTTATTTCACATTAAATTATGTCTATTTTTTTGGAAATTACACGAAATTATAAGGATTTTTTTTGAAATTTAATCTGTGGCAAAAACGCTATGTGATGTTAGAAATACTTTATAACCTGTGAGTGTGATGTGAAGTCACATCACATGCAAGTAAACAAAACAAACCCCAAACCAAACATCGCTTCGCTTGTGACATCGCTTCCTTGACTGATTGTGATTGTAGTCCACGTTTTATATTTTCTGGGTGTTCCTTAAGCCGGCTACTCACACACCTGCTGCAGGGGCAATACCGGTCGCACGGCGGTTGGACCAATTTTAGGCTGTTCTCTACACACTAGCCTGCCGTTCAGTGTGTTACTGATAGTCCCGCTGATCGCACGTCCACGAGAAAGCCTCCTGTATTGTCGAAACACCAGAGGATTGGTATCGCCTTGGCACTTTCTGTGGTGCTACCAAAAAAAAAAGGAAGAGAAGATATTGGGTGAAGAATTGGTTGCAGAAACGAAGCAAATTGTGCCACATGAATATTATGAAAGAATTGGAAGTAGATGATCTTAGAAACTTTTTGCGAATGGATATTGATTCTTTTGAAGAGCTCCTGGCTATGGTAACACCATTTTTTCCATTTTTGTCCACTCCGCTCGGTTGTCACCAATGAACTGACTGGAATTGCCCCAATCCTACTACACACGCAGCAACCTTGCAGGGCGGTAGACACAATCTAGGGAGCTAGGAAGGTCTTGCGCCCCTGCCGCCCTGCCGCAGGCCCAATCTAAAAATTGCTCCTGCTTGCCTACACACATCACAATTAAGGAGGCAATCAAGGGTCCAATTCCCATATTGCCCCTGCAGCAGGTGTGTGAGTAGCCGGCTTTAGTGGCCTTTTTCTTTTAAGGGTTTTTACCACAGAGTGTAATCACGTCGACCTCTTCTTACAAAGCGATCCTATTTTTCTCTTTCTTCTATGATACGAATATCTAGCAACAACATGTATGATGCCAGCTTTAAATGTAATTTTGATAAAACGTAACGTGTAGGTAGGATTTTTTGTTTACAAATGAAACCTAAAACTCTTTTCATAAAGAGTTTTAATGGTCCAAGATTTAAAAAGATAATAATATGTCAAATTGTCAATAATTAATTATTGTGTTTTTTATTCGTCGGAAGCCCTGATAGTGGTACAAATCAATGAAATACAGCCATGATTCATGATCTCGTAAAATAAGTAATGTGCCTACGAGTGCAAGTGCTATTTTAGCCGTGTGAGTGTGAGAAAAGTGTGAGTAAAAATCATAATCGTAAGTTTCAGTTTTAGATTATTTCACATAATAGCCCTTATCAGACACCGTCTTTTCATTCACATTACAGGATAATGTGTCAGTTTTCTAAACTCCATGGAGCTTTTGACCATGATTGGAAACATTGTTCATAAGGAACAACTTGTTTATTTACATTACGTTGTGACACATATCGTCGGTGAAACTGCAAAACCGCGTAAGTGACATTTTAAATAAGGAGCAAAATGCACCTTTTTAATAAGACCGTAAGGTTTATTTTGCTCTATCATAAATTTGTTACTTACGCGGTTTTGCAGTATCACCGACGATATTATGAATGAATCAGTTAAGATGGGGCACACTGAGAGCATCGTCAGGAAAGTCGATGATAAATCTGTCTGTAACTCAGTCAAATATTAACTTAAACAAAAGTTACCAATATAGGGATGATCCAAATCATCCACCCTATCTACAGTTAAAATTTCTCCGAAGGTTTTCCAGACACCCTGTATAATAATTACTATCGAAATAAAATATAAAATACACCACGACAAAAAACTATACTCACCCAATTGGTTACTTGACAGTTGTAACAATTAAATATAAAAAGTGTTGAATATGGTAGTTTACACTAAAAAAATAACTGCACATATTTTTATTTGCAATAAAAAATATGATAAGTACTTTATTTTTGGAAAATAACATCGTCGTTTTTTACCTGTGGCTCCAATGAACCCAAACGCTAGCGGCCATGACTGATTTACGTGTGACGTCACTGCAGCCTAAATACAAAGTTGTCAAACATCTTCGTAGTCAAAATAAACGACTCGAAAGCTTACCATAATTGTATTCGTGAGAAGATGCACTAAATGGAGGCGGGATATTGAAAGGCAGATAGTGCAAATCTGCCAAAAGTGGACAGATGTTAACTTCGAATCTCGACGTGCCAACTGCAACCACTTCTTTCAATGTTGAGGATTTTTAGGAACGTATATAAATAATTTTTCAGGAGTTATGATCGTCGTACTTCTACACATTGGTAGGTATGGCACACGTCTTATAATTAGACATTTTCACAAAATATATTTTTAAAACTTTATCCTTTCGCTTAAGTTGGCTTTATAATAATTCGGTTCGTTGTTTTATGTGTAGTGACGTCACCAACGACGAAAGTCACGTGACCTACCGTTTAGGTACGCGCGTATTTCAAATTAATTTAGTTATAAACGTGTTTTTTCTAATAATTAACATTTTTTCTAGAAACAAAATAATGTGAGATGTATAAAATAAGCAAACGCACATTTTAAAATACTTTTCTGAAAACTGTCAAGTAGCCAATTGTAGATGGAGGTACATTTTCAGCTTTGACATGAGAGACCACTTCAAATTTTTCACGCCGTCCAAGTAGGCTATAGATACACGTTCACGTTATGACTTCCTCGCGGGCATTTTTTATAAATCCAGCTTCCATCCTTTTTTTGCCTTATTAAGAATATTGGCATATTTTCTATTTATTATAGCTGTCACAATCCGTTTTGTATTCTTTTACTGCCGGCCATTGTCAATTGAATACCTTTTCATTACTTTAAGCCAACCCGTTATACTTATTTTAGGTCTATCAATGATGTTTGCACAATGGAAGTAAACCCGGTCAACGGTACCGCCGCACATTCTTCGTCTTCTTCAAATTCCTCTACACTACCGCAGGACATTACACGCATACAATGCGCCGCGCATTATTACGTTCGATTTAAATTTCGGATCGATTTAGCCTAAGCCCAACTCACACGTGACCGATTTGTACTATTTGTAGTTTTTCTAGGGTTTGTATTATAACTATACCAATTTGACGCTTGTACTCGTATGTTTTTACGGTACTACAAAAAACGTTTCTTTTATGGGGACCCCTTTATATTTTAACTTCATTTTTTATTTGTTAAGAAATACGCCGATACATTAATCCGCCATAGCAGCGCAGTAGTGCCGTCTGCCCGGAAACACTGAAAGGTTTCTTCTTCTTGAGCAGTGTCATGTCGAGGTCTTCCAGCGTCAGCTTGGCGGCGGCGAAAAGCTTACTCTAAATTGGGTGTTACTTATAATTTATTAATCTTAAGTATTCCTTCTGGGGTTAAGACTCCAAAGGCTTTCCTAATGAGGAAGATCTAGGACTTAGATCTTTTAGTGATCACTGTTATTTGCTCCCCCCACTTGAGGTCCTCCGTTACCTTGACTTACAGATCTGTTTGCACTTTGACTGGCTTAAGTTGGGATTCTCCTAGGTTTTTTTTTTTTTTTTTTATATCATAGGAAGGCAAACGAGCACACAGGCCACCTGATGGTAAGTGGAAACTGTGACCCATAGACATTCGCATTCACAAGACCGCAATCCTAAGACTGCAAATGCGTTGCCAACCCTGAGGCCGAAGATGGAATGCCTCTATGCTAGTCATTTCACCGGCTGTCTTATCCCCAAACCGGAACACAACAATGCGAACACTGCTGCTTGGCGGTAGGTTAATGGATAAGATGGTGGTACCAACCCGGACGGACCCTGCACAAGGTCCTCCCACCTCCAAATTGTAAAGTGCGGATTAGGGTTTCCCATCTGTAGCACGGTGCGTTTTGCAGCATTCAAGCACAGTATATAAATAAACCAGTAAAGAAACTAGGCCTACTTTTCAAGATAAATACCTACGCTCCAATTGAGCGTAAGGGTTGTCCACTGACATTTTATAAAATTGAAAAAAAAACTTGTTTATTGTATCTCAGCTAGTTAGTGCAAAATCGATACGTGTGATCTGCGACAGCAAATCCGTTGCAGATTGAGAAAAAGTAGCCGCCATCTTGAACTTTTTAGTTATTCAACCGATTGCTTCCAAAATCGATATATGGGGATGTGTATGGTCTCCGACAACTTATCTGTTGACAGATTTAGAAAAAGTAGAGGCCATATTTTTTTTTTTTTTTATTCAACCGATTGCTTCCAAAATCGATATCTGGGGATGTGCGTTGTCTCCGACAACGAATTTGTTGGCAGAATGAGAAAACGTAGCCGCCATCTTGAACTTTTTTATTATTCGACAGGCTAATTCAAGTATCGATTTCGAGAGTTAGGACCACACAGATCTCCAGATATCGATTTTGGAAGCAGCCTGTCGAATAATAAAAAAAATCAAGATGGCGGCTACTTTTTCTCATTCCGCCAACAGATTAGTTGTTGGAGACCATACACATCCCCAGATATCGATTTTGGAAGCAATCGGTTGATTAACTAAAGAGTTCAAGATGGCGGCTACTTTTTCTCATGCTGCCAACTAAATCACTGTCAGAGACCACACAGATCCCCAGATTTCGATTTTGGAAGGAATAGGTAGAACAACACAAAGTGTAACATGGCGGCGGTTTCTTCTTTTTCTAAATTCGAGAGGAAGTATGCTTATTTGACATATTTCATAACCTAATAAACAAAATGTCAGACGTGTTGCAAAAGTTCCCGATTCGTCGGGAGATCTACCGATTTCGGCTCTTCCCTCCCGATATCACGATTTAGCGACCCCGTTTCCCGAATTTCTACATTTCGAACCAAAGTAACAAATTAAAACAGTATTTTTAAGACGAGAACACCAAAGGTAGACACTCAAAGAAGGACCTATCCACGGTCGAGAAAAATATTTAAAAAAAAACACTCAATGTTCAAATATTGCAGAGATGTTTATTATTTTATATCGTTTAATAATTTAATAGTTTGTAAATTAAAGTAATTAGTGTAAAATAGAGTTGTTTTATTTCGACTAAAATCTCCCGAGTTCTCTCGAATTTTCGCTGGGAAATTAAACGATTTTTATATTTTTACTTTTGCAACACGTCATCGTATTATAAAAAGCATTTTATTTAAAAATATTTTATTTATTCTTACCTTTCAACACCAGCAGAGAGTTTAAAAAATGAAAGTTCCGGGTTTGAAGAAGCCGAATTCAAACAACCGTATATACCACGCAATACTTTTGTGGCATCTTCCTCAAGAACGAACGTAAAATGCGAAGGAGCCCATTCGTCTCGACGCGACACACGCGGCTGACAGCACCGCCAAATCCTCTTAGCGGTCTCGTAGAGGCGTGCGTCTGTGTGAGTGCGTCGTTTCGAGCATTTTTTCGTAGCTTCTTTACTGGTTTATTTATATACTGTGATTCAAGTTAATGAGCCACTTCCTTGACCAGTTAGCTATCGTATTTGAGTCACTTCTGAGTCGGGCGAATTCGACTTCGTATTTGTCGTCGATCGAGCACAAATGTTGAGGCTACAATGCGGGGAACAAGGTAAGTCAAATCTTTCTCATAGATCACTCAACAAATCATCTGTGCTGTGCGTAGTTACTCCAGTAACTTTAGACGTCATGAGTTGCGTCAAATCCGGTCGTTCTGATTTTTTGCTAACTTGTTTATGTTATTATGTTGCTCCAACGAATAATCCAAATTCGTCAGCTCGAGCGCCGAACGCAACTGTCAAAAATATAAAAACCGAGACTTATTTCAGATTTTGGCGATTACAACCCAATAGGACTAGATTTTAATAGTTTTAAGTTTTAATACATTTTAAGGACGTTTATAAAGAAGACTAACTTTGCTAGAATATGAGACTAGAATTGTCTCTGTAGACCCAATAATTTCCGAGATAAAGCTTTTCAAAGGGTATAACCATGTACACCAAACACCAAATTTCTTGTCGTTTGGTTGATTTATTTTCCCAAGCATAAGATGCTATTTCACCAAATATTGAGCCTACAATGCCACAGGTTATCGAGAAAATAAAAAAAATGAAAATCTGTTACTATTTATTTTTGTCTAAATTAATGAACCGATTTTTTTGTTGTAAGTATATTATGCTAGTAATTTAGATATATTATTTAAAAAAAATTAGTCCCAAATGCATTTGAAAATAGTGTCATTTTTACATTTTTATATTGTGCGAGATATCCACCAATTTTGGATTTTTTATGTAAAAAGTAAAGTAAGTAATATTCTATAACATTTTTTTTTTCAAAAACATTCACTTGGATCAACAGGCTAAGAATACCATGTGCATGTAAATTGATACGACAACCGAGAATTCTATATCGAACGCCGCTGTGTAGGTACAAATTTGAATTTAGAACGTGACAAATTGTTAAAGAGGAGGGATTATTTTATTATTGGCTGAATAAGCTGTATGTATGCACCTTGGTTGTAGAGTACCACGACATTAAAAATATAGCGGGAAACAGTATTTTTCAATATGAGGTGTGCAGTGACTGAGGCCGATCCCCCATACTTACACGGTTATACCCTTTCATATTTTTTTCGCACATTGCATTTTTTTAACAACCTTGACGAGCTGCGGTACCACTATTCGCCAGGGCTACGACGAAAACCAGCTTCAGGCCTTGTGTAGGTGGTAACCTGGCCAGGTTACCACCTACACGAGACTAGGTATCTGTGTAGATTTACTGCACGATACCTTGCACTTTGTGACAATGCGCTGAAACTTGGCACAGTTGAGTTTTAGCTGGTCTTGAGTAGATTCAGACCGGGAGCCATCGAGAGCTACCGCACATTTAGTGAGGGGAGGGGGGTGGCGGAGTTCGACGCGGCCGCGCTTTAATTGAAGCCACATTTCTCTAAAACTGTACATCTTAGGGCTTGCGATATGTCATTTTCGATTAATGAAGGACAAGGAATCCATTTTTCAAACAAAAAAGTAGAATATATTAAAACTCGTGATTTGATTTATTTTTTCTAATTATCTATTGTATTTAAAAGTATAAAATAAATCTAAACACAAAAAATATAGTTGTAAAGCTTTTATTTAGCTTAATGAGCGTGGTTCAGGGTGATCTGAATGCATGATGGTCCGTGAAGTTGTGTTAAGGTACTGTTTTAAACACACGAAAGGTATTGCAATGCAAATTTATTTTATATATTACAAGATCCACTGTACAGACAGAGGTCTGAACTTTTAAGGTGGCATTTTTGGAATTGCACCAGCCGCGGCACTGTTTTTTGCATTTGCACGTGCTCATTTTTAGACCTGCTTCTGCAGCAACATACAGACAGAAGTCCGTCCATGTAGGCTCCCAGTTGACCGCTTCGTCCAACCCCAACCAGACGGACAGAGCAGATTTTGGGCCGGTGCTAACGCTACTAACTGATCTGAAATAATAATAATTATGACATGCAATATTCTGGTTTAACCCTTTGAACGCCAAGAATCACTAAAGTGGTCGTGTACTATCGTGCCTACGACGCCATCGACCCAATAGTGGTTACAGATACAGTGCAAAATAGCCTAGAGTATTTGTGAAGTAAAGTTCACATTAGCTGTGGTTTTCAGCTGTCATTGGCGTGTGAGGGCGACGTTTGTATCAAGTCGGAGGCGTTCAAAGGGTTAAGCTTTGAGATCCTAATGAAATGATCCTTTTATATTTGTTTAAGAAAGCAGAAAATCTGACCTATCATATCATTTTACGACTTATTTTTCGATAGAAACCATTGCCTCCTCAATGCGTCCCTCGATGGCTGACTCGAAACCTACAGTTAGAACAGGAAAGGCTTACCAAGCTTCAAAAGCACTTCTCTTACCTTTACCATTAAACGAAGATACAGTGTCACATCGTGTGAATGCGTGAAAGTGGGGTAATACTCTTGCTGTCTTGCTGATACAAGTATAAGGCCCGTACCTACCGAAAAGTTTTTTTACAGAGTATATTTATGATATCAATAAAACTACAATTAACAGCAATTATATTTTATTTTATTTATAAATAATATCCAAGGGGCGGAATTCTCATAGCACAAATCAAACATGAAGATGGATTGACCATTGTGCTTTATCGACTATGGATTATTAATTGTCACTTAGCGCGACATGTTTTTAGGTAATGAAATTAGACCTATAATGGGGAAGGTCTTTGCCCTGCAGTGGGACACTCTATAGTCTATCACAAAACATAGACCTCTGTGTATGAAGGTTAACAAAAGAATAAATTAATGAACATGAACTAATTTTACTTTGTTACTATTAACATATAAAACCAAAACGGAAATGTTAAACAGTATAACTGACAGAAAACTAACCTTAATTCAAAATAACAGAATCGAAATCTATATCTGTACTAATTATATTTTCTTCGTCTTGACTACGCATTAATTAAGAATCGTGATTATTTTCTCAACATTGTCATCATTTAAATTGGTCCTGTTTTTATTGTAGATCCATTTGATGAGAAAGAGCGTTCTACCTCAGTTGAAGTAACAGGAGCATATTTGTAATACTCGATAACACTTCACTTCACTTTTTGCTATAAAATCGGCATAATCGCGAATTTTGTAATAGTCCGGAATCCTATTTAATAAAATCGATAACTGGAATAGTTGATAAAACAGAATGGTCAATCCCTGTTGACGTTTGATTTTTGCTACGAAAATTCCGCTCCTTGAAATAACGAATGTCTTGAAAATTAATGTCTATTTACAATTAATATATACATTTGATAGTTTGAGGGTTTTGCGGCTGAATAAGCGGATTTTTTTCTTTAAGATTGCCATTAAGTTTTGTACAGTAGTTTCTGTGACTTTGTTGGCGTGTTTTTTCCACTTATTTTTAAAATCTGTCTCTTATGTTGCTGGAGCACAGTTTTTAAGCAACTCTTTAACTAACCAATACCGCTCGATGGGGCGTCGCTGGGGACGGTTTGGGAGTTCATATCTCTGGGCACACATTGCACGTTGTTTGAAGCCAGACACTCATTTTGTACAGTAGCCAGATTGGGCCAAAACAACACATTCCCTTCATGCTGCCTTATTAATGCTAAAATCATACCTTTTATACATTTCTGGACATACGAGGGCAGAGTGAAAAGTCTGGAAAAAAATAAACATTAAGTTTGGGAAAAGAAAATAGTCGCAGGGGGCTAAATCTGGAGAATAAGGTGGATGCGGGAGCAATTCGTAACGCAACTCGTGGATTTTAGCCATAGCAACTGCACAAGTGTGGTCCCGTTCGTTGTCTTGGTGAAAAATGATTTTCTTTTTCGCCAAATGGGGTCGTTTTTCCATTAAAACTTCATGAAATCGCTGTAACAAGCTGGCATAATATTCGCCGTTAATCGTTTTACCTTTCTGAAGGTAATCATCATATTGTTATATTACACCACGAGCATCCCAGAAGACAGTAGCCATAACTTTATTCGCCGATAAAACTGCTTTGACCTTCTTTGGTGCAGGTTCACCTGAAGCAATACATTGTTTTGACTGCTCCTTGGTTTCTGGTGTATGATGATGAATCCAGGTTTCGTCAACAGTTATGAAACGATGCAAGAAGTCCTTTTCATTACACCTAAACTTCGCCAAACATGCCTCTGACAGGGTCACCCTAGTGCGTTTTTGATCTACTGTAAGCAATCGCGGCGCCCAACGGGCGGAGAGCTTCTTCATATCCAAATATGTGTGAAGGATATTACGAACCCGTTCGTCGGAAATGCTTACAATATCAGCTATCTCACGGACCTTTATGCTTCGGTCGGTCAATCAATACGATGTCATGGATTTTGGTGATCATCTCTGGTGTAGTGACCTCAACTGGGCGTCCGGGTCGGTCGGCGTCAGCAGTGCTTGTACGGCCACAACGAAAATCCGTAAACCACTTGTGGATGATCGATGGAGCAGAGTTCACGTAATATTTGTCAATTATTTTTTTTGTATACCTAATGGTTTTTTTTTTCGCAAAAAATAATGTTTAATCAGAACACGAAACTCATTTTTCTCCATGTTTGCAAACACCGAAGTGACTGTTTCTTTTTCATAGCTGTCAAAAAAAAAACTAGTCGTGTGAACTGGCTGAAAATATACGATTTACCTCCAAAAAGGCTGCATTACAAATTGACATTAATAAATTTGTGAAGAAAATACCTTAAATATGATTTTTACCAGACTTCTCACTCTGCCCTCGTAAATATCTGCATTTTGGCATCTTTCGTGATAAATGACCCTGAGCGTTTTCCACAGGAACATATTGCTTGCCAGATTAAATATTTTTCCGACAACTATTCCATAAAATATATTTATTATGATCGCTTATATTCACCTTATTTTTGGTTGTAGGTCATCGAGCAAAGTCGTACAATCTTTTTTCACATAAATACGTCTCATCGTCCATGAGAACTCATGTTCTGTCCAAATTGCAGAGAAGCTTATACAATTTTCGCGACCTTGTAACAGTATCGTATTGCTTTACCGACTGTTTTGGGGCTTTAACTTTTATATAGGTCTTTAAATTTTGACGCACATTCGCTCTCTGGACCATAGATGTACCAGTACCATGTAGTTTCCATTTTTTTTGCCACGTCCTGCACCGATAAACCACAATTATCTTGTATGTGAACACAATTTTCTTTTATTTATTTTTATTTTGAAGGGTCCACTTTGAGTTTTGTCTTGAATTCTATATTCCTGTAAGTACCGACTAACAATATTTCGTACCGTCGCACGACTTATATTCACCATCTTTCCAACCGCTGCTAAAGTTGAATTGGGATTTTCAAGGTACGTTCGCAAAACAGTTTCTTCACGCATTATTTTATCGTCCTGCATTTTGAATAAAAATAATACCTAACCTGAATTTATTATTACGATTGATACATCAAGATACAGTGAGGTATACCTAGTCCAGCCATAAGTTCTGTTACTAAGATTTATTACTGTTTATTACAATTACAAAAATATATTAAAAGAGTTTTTCATAAATTGGTATATTATCAAAACCTTAATATAAATAGAATAAAAAGGTACGTAATTTATTCTTCACGACGACGATACTGATAACGGCTACAACTTTTGTAAGTTTTCGTAGTGAGTCTAAATTTGCGTGACATATTGACCAGACTTTTGTCTTTAAATTCTGATACAAATATATTCCAAGCCACTAAAGATCCGCTTGTACACCGGTCAATCTTCATGTCTCATTAAATCGGCCTTACGATTTCACATCAATTTGCAGCAATGCGAAAACACACATAATCTCTTGCTTCTTATGCTGGATTTGAGTGTCGTTGAGAAACATAATGTTGGTCTCTAAACATACCCAGAGATGAGGAGAGGCTTCACAGTATTAAACAAAAAAGTTCCTTACTAAACAAAGACTAACCATTAAAGGCGTTTTCAAACAGTGAAATTTGCAAAAAGTCGTACGTAATTTTATCGATGCCGGCCCTGAATGTTAAAAGATCGCATTGGAAATTGCGGCGACTATGTGGAATGATTAGTAGTTTCTAAAAAATTACATTTATATATTTTGAAATTAAAAAATAAACAGATGTTACTTTTATTTCATTAACACTTTGTAACAGAACTTATGGCTGGACTAATTATAATCAGAAACAAAAATAGTTTACCGTATCGTATTTTACTGGTGGTGGGGATGCGACTCGGTAAAAAAACTGTTCGGTACGGGCCTTAAATACATATTTAACTTACTTTTCAACAATTCAATCAAATTCGTTACCCAGCCGCAAGGCACCAAAGTAAACACGCGCAAGGTTGATCCCTGTTCGCCAACTAGCTGAGCGGGAGGCAGGCTGTACAGCGGCCGCCGTCACGCGCGTCGCTGTAATAGTACCTGACCTACCGTCCAGTCCAAGAGAAGTGAAAACGTCTCTATTCAGAATGGAGTGTTAGTAATGTTTTATTGTACTTACTTACCTCTGTTATCTTCGCGAATTAAAATTTGGTAGAAATAAACATTATTTCTAAGTATGTTTGGAACGAATTTTTTATTAGAAAATTGCATAACATACTACAATTACAATTTTTGAACTGCCAAGAATGCTCGCTTATATTACGTTTACGCGAATTATTTCCATGCTTATTAATATAGGTATATCATGTGATTCAAAAATAAAATAGGTAGAAATTAAAAATAAGATAAATATGGCTTTTGTAATTTGCCCATATATATTTGGACGCCATACATAACAAGTATAGTTTTAGAGACATATTGCTTCAATTAAAGCACGGCATCGTCAAACTAACGAGCGTACTCTTTTCTCAAAGGCTGGCAACGCATCTGCAATTCCTCTCCTGGTGTTGCAGGTATCCAGGGGCGGCGGTGATCACTTCACATCGGGTGACCCGCTAGCTCCTTTGTTTAATTTATCATAAAGACAAACATACAATCCGATAACTAGACTAAAGCTCATATCTCGATTTTTAATAGTTTTGTGATTTTAATATATTATGTATATATACAGAGTGACCGGAAATTCGCCGTATTCCTTGAAAGGGGTTATTCAACAGCTCATTTGTAACGATTTAAGTCCTGTCAACCAGGGATCAAAACTCATTGGTTATCGAGTTATTCACGTATTTAGAATTTTTAAAAAATACCTTTGCCTTTCGACCTAAAACTAGTCATTGTGTAAAAACTTCGTCATTTAGAAATAAAAAAAAGCATTTTTCAAATAACCAATGAATTACTGATTGCGAAAAATAATAAAAAAATGCCAAAGAAATGCAAAGTTTTGCAAATAAAAGGATTTGAAGTTAAAAGTTCTAATAATTATTTTCCAAATTTTGTAACATTTTAAAGCATAACTAAAAAAAAAGTACAACACTTCGCGTACAAATGACAGGAATAGTTTGCTCAATTCATAAGCTTTCTAAAAAGGTACAATTTATGACATTTTAATAGTAGTTTATGAAATTGTTGCATAAAGAGGGGTATTAAAACACGAGTGTGTGTTTAAGAACCGAGCCGCTTGGCGAGGTTTTTAATAGGATCACACGAGTGTTTTAATACCTGGTTATGTGCAGTTTCATACACTACTTTATCTACTCTCATACATTGCGATTCAACCTACTAAATAAAAGATCAAAGTTAATAAAGTAACTACAGCAAAACGTATTCAATGAATGGCGCCAAAACCTAGCACATCACCGCGCATGCGTTAAAGCGGGCGCTGTCACAGACAAGTAAAAATTGGAATGAAAACTTTTTGTAATTCTGTAAAAATGACGCGAACCGCATGTGCGTTCCATTATAAAAAAATAAAAAATATGGAACCTCGTTGGTGACATTAACTTTTTGGATTAACTTGTATCGTAATGGTAAAAAAATTACTTTATAACATTATTTTGTTAGAGAAATAAGGTTATAAAGTGATTTTTTAATTTTTTTTCGGTATTGTGTTTATAAAGTATGCCAATATAAATTCGTTTTGAATTTTATAATTCGAACTTTACGATATGAGAGTAGATAAAATTAATTTTCATTTAAAAATGTACAATTAATAATAATAGAAGAAATGTTCGCGGTTAAGCTCCATCGTTTCAACCAAAAAACGCGGGATCGTTATCGTTTATAAATTCAGCTAATCGTGTTCTTTTAAATTTCCTTTTTAAAAACATAAAGTGCGTTCCATTTTTAACCGAAAATCGCGGGAAGTGTTGTAGTAAAATGAATAGAACATCGTTCTCCTTTATAAATTCAGCTAATGGTGTTCTATTTTTTAATAAATTTGCTTTTTAAAAACAAAGTGCGTTCCATTTTGAAATTGCGAGCATCTCAAAACTTTTTGAGTGACCTACGTAATCAGTTATCTACTTCCAACTTTCTTTCCATTTCGGACGATATTGATAAGAAAGCTTCTTTCTCAAATGCCTGCGTGCCAATTCGAAGAATACGCAGATTTCATTTATACGAATGTAGTCCCTATTCTCAAGTCACTCGAGATCAAATGTCGTGCGGTTTATATTTAAAAAACATATTGAATTGTCGTTTCGAGTCGATACCGTTTTCATTTCCATGAATACTAGAATAGAGACCCTCTTGAGTTTTGACAGCTGTTCCAATTTTAAACTATTAACGTTTCTAAAATCTATACTGTAATAACATTACAGGGCCGGTATTCTAGGCGGTAAAAATACGTATCGTAGTTAATCTGTTATGGTATTGTTATCAAGTCAGCCGCCATTACTGTCAAGTAAATAAGAGCTATCAAAACGGTGACAGTACGATAACAGCTCAAACATAATAATGGTTTGTACCGTGTTGAATAGAGGCCCTGCACAGATTTTAACTACTAACACATACAAGAAAGTTCCCATAGTAAAATTGGTTGTAATAATGCTGGTTATTTTCTACGGGTGTTGAACTCATAATAGAGGACATGATTTGTGTGTAGATAAAATAGTTTTATTTTTAAGTTTAACATTGTTTGTGCTTCGGTATTTACTGTAAATTCACTGTGTTTTTTATTTAAAAAAATCAAATAATAAATAACATAGTAAAGAAATGTGGTTTCTGTTTCAGGAACGAGATGGGTCCCGCGGACGTGGGCGCCCTCGCAACTGATAGTACGTTGTGTGCGAGAACATTGAGGACTGGCTTCTCCCCATAGACGTAGTACTCGAGCTAACAATTGGTACTGCATTACACACCAGGTTTATGTATCGCGATGTACATAAACAGGAATACCCTACGAAGGCGTGGCCGATTGTTGCATTGCAACCGGAACAATTATTATGTATTGTATCAATTGTTTTAATATTTTGAACAGTGCTTCACTACGAAAAACATTCAACAAATTTAAATGTGCTATATAATATTTTGAACTGGAAGAACGTTTGATTAATGTAACGCCTAGTGACAGAACATTATCAAATACCAACGGTCGTCATGATGCAAGTATGACATGTCATGGCGAAAAGTGGAATTGTGGACCTTATTTCAAATTTGTGGACTGAATCAATAACTAATTGTATAAAGTAATGAATTCTGTGGTGTGAGGAGTTGATCCTTATGAGGGACTGGTGGAGCTAGTAGCGGAGGCGAGTCGGAGGTGGGGGCGAAGAACGCTGCCGTGGCCCGTGGGACGAGCGCGCGAGCGCGTTCGCAGACGCAGACGCCGGCCGCGTAAGCGCGTGCGCCTGCGCCCCTTCTACCTTTAGGTCTTTTGTATTACTGGAGGAAATGTAATCGTAATGGTGTTGACGTTTTATATAAGTTTTTCTAAATATCAATATCAAGGGCAGTTTTTTAAGAGTTCTCTCGTGGCATTGAGTTCGTATAATCCATTTACTTTATATTTTGTATTTGTTTAACAATATTATCCTAGAGGAAGTGTTTATAAGCCATAGGATAACGTATCTATCTTTTAATTACGTTTTAACTCGTTCACGCATAAATTGTAGTAATATGTTACTTAATAGGGGACTTGTGTTTCAAGTGCTGTCGCGTCACATTTAACTACATTTTAGACTCGACCTGTTTATCCGAATGGTTCCGACAAACATTGGACATTTTGCGCTACACTCATGACAAGCTACTCGTAAGAGTAGGGCCAATGACAAGCCGAATGTGGAGGTAATTCATTGCTCTGCAGAAAATATAATAAAATAATATAGAGTCCGATAGAGTTTCCTATAGTTGTAGGTAGATATGGACTGTTCCTTGTTGAATTTTGTGTACATATGTATTTTAATAAAATAAAATAAAAAATATTTTCTATTTTTAAGTGCAACTCCAGTGTGACGAGAGAAATTTGACAACGGACCGAAGGCAATAATAATTTTACCATTCATTTAATCATTACATCACCCTACCATAATTTTAAAGTGCCTTTTTTAATTAACAATTTTTTTTTTTTTTATTTTAGTTTGAGTAGGTAGGTATTTACATGCTGACAGCGTCATAATATCATAATTATATTCTAACAAGCTTATGTTAATTATATTTGAACAAGCATATGTTTATTTGCTTGATGCGTTATTGTTTGTTTTGATGTCTTTAGTTTAGATCCTGTCTTGAGGTAATGTATTTATCTTGGTGACTAATGTAAACTCGATTGATTATGATTTATAATCGATTATGTTTTACTTATATAAAGTTATAAAGTTCTCTTGAAAAATTTTACGGAATAAAAGCCTGTCATAGAAAATGTTTTTCACTTCGTACGTTAGGGACATACTTGGCGAGATTGTAAAGGTTCCTAGTTTGACTACTGAACCCTAAAAAAAGGGAGTTTGAATATTTTACTGACAAAATATCGTAGCTTCTGACCGCGCTTTCGTCCACGTAGATTTTGTTTATCGTAAATTTTTAATTTCCGGGGTGAAATATAGCCTTTGTTATTCCAGGGTATAAGCTATCTCCATTTGAAATTTCATCTAAATCTGTCCAGCCATTGCAGCGTGAAGGAGTAAAAAACTAACACGCATGCACACACACAAACACACCACACAAAGCCAACTTCCGCATTTATAATATTAGTGGGATTGGTTTTTTATTTTTATTTGGCCTTTATTTCATGTATGCGATACACAATCCCGAACAAAACTGTTGTATAAACTGTCTCAAAATGACATTAACAGCTGTATTTAGATATAAATACTAACACCAATAATTTAAACCTCTATAAAACTTTATGCCAAAATAACTCGATACGTTTCAAAATATCGAATAGTGGAAGCTGTTGTACCCCGGACAGTATTTTGTTCTCTGATGTTTTTAATAAAAACGGGGTGCTTCAGAATTGCCGGAGGTGCGATTGTTTAGAGATGTAGGTACTATTATACTACATTTCGGGATACGACATAAAACGATCTGTTAGTTTAGTTAGACGGGACATGCTGATAGAAAAGTGTCCAACACCCCTGATTTACCTGGACACTCTGTGTTGTACCTGGGACACGTAACATTTTTGCCAACCAAAAAACACATAATAATCATCTTGTATTTATTTATTTACTAGAGGCCCGCCAGCGGCTTCGCCCCGCTGCAAATTCCTGACTTTCCCGGTGGATTTTTCAATAATTTTCTTTCATAACATGACACATTGACGAACACAACAAAAAAGAAATCGGCCAAATCGGTTCAGCCGTTCTCGAGTTTTGCGCTTGGCAACACATTTAGCGATTCATTTTTATTATATAGAAGACTAGCGGGCCGCCAGCGGCTTCGCCCCGCTGCAAATTTCTGACTTCCCCGGTGGATTTTTCAATTATTTTCTATCATACAAACCATGTCCTGACAATGAGGAACACAACAAAAAAGAAATCAGCCAAATCGGTTCAGCCGTTCTCGAGTTTTGCGCTTAGCAACACATTTAGCGATTCATTTTTATTATATAGATTAAGGAAATAAAAGGCTAAGCGTTAAAAAAGTGTACCTAGTTAAGGACTCGAATGAAGAAACCTTAATTTTAGTCAGGTGAGTCACGAAAGTTAATCATTCATTTATATTGTGCCCTCATGATCATGAACCAATATCTTAAATACATAGCTGGGCACCGTTAATCAAATAGTTAACTTCGTTAATCCGCTACAAAAAAAAGTAAGCTTCGTTAAACGTTAAAGCGCTACATTTCGGAAGAATTAACGCAAGTTAATGTTAATCGTTAATCCGTTAATATGTGTAAAAAAAATGCATTTTTATATCATTGCGTTAGTGAACTTATAAGACCTGTTTGTTTAGGTTCTGGAAGTTAACAGGATAGGAACAAAACAAAATACCAAAGGGCATAAGGTGCATATTCCCTTTCATGAACATTAACATGTTGAAGTTCTCGTCTGAAAGCGAGGCTCGTTTTGGAGTTAAAATGTCTTTACCCGTGGAAAACAGACGTTTAATTGCAGCGCTTGAGGGTATAGCAGTATTGTATTTAATGAATAGATTTATGAATATCTGTTCCCCGAGGAATGCAGCATCTTTGAACGAGTCTTTTGATTTCGCGTCCAGCCACTTTTTAACGAGACTTTGCGCTTTACTCTTTAAAGCTCTTTGGTTTTTCTATAGACTGAGTGACAGAATTGAAAAAGTCTTCCTTGTCATCATCGTTGCTTCTCATACTACACACTCGCTGCTACGCGCCGCCCGGCACTTCTGCATATTAACGGAAGTTAACGTGTCCGTTAAAATTTTAAAAAGTTAACTTAAAAGTTAATCCGTTAATCAAAATGTTAACTTCGTTAATTAACGATTAACGGATTAACGAGTTAATGCCCAGCTATGCTTAAATACAATAAACGAAGCAGATTCAATCCTAATCCATTAGTAATATGCAGGGGTCGGACAAAAAGTGCAGATGACGTCAAACCACTTATAGGATGATTTCAAATAGTATTTTGATTTTCATAAACAATTATCACTGATCATTTATCAACCTCTTTATTAAACGATATCGCCACTTGAAATGAGTAAGTACGGTTTTGACTGATATATTGTCAATCAGATGAACAATAAATTGACATCGTTATTGTTTAGCTATTGTATCTTCACGATTATATTTAGCTAAAAATTATATTTACTAATGTATAAAAAACGCTGTAAAATGTCATCTTTACTCGAATATTGTGGCAATATATATATATAATTATATATTCTACAACTGATATTTTAATATCCGTAGGAACGCAGACTACAGGACAAGGCAAAGATATCTCTACACAAACTGAGCAATCAAGTACTGCGATTGTTATGGATACCTCGAAATTGTTGGCTATTTTTTTTTCCCCGGGTCAACCAATTGGGGAAAAAAAAATCATTCAAGCATATTTTAAGTCTGTGACAACAATAATAGACTTGTTAGAAATGCATAATTTCATAAAATAATAAGTATAATAAAATAACACCAAATTATCTTTTTTTTTATTTTTACTTATCTTACCAACTGTTCCCACTTTTGAGTATTAAACCTATTTATCTGAGGTTCCCACAGACTTGTTCTAATTTCAAATAATTATACCTTATGGTTACAAGTTAATGTCACATCTGCCCATAAAGTCGCTTTTTACGCCCGCTACGCGTACGGAAAAAGCCGCAAACATCTGCGATCTCGGACTTTCTTTGTTTTATCTCCCTAGTGGTGTAATATACTATTATTCACTACATCACCCTCTCTCTCTCATCATCACCTCTGTATTATTAATTGCATGGATAATTTTTTTACGATTATTTTGTCATGTTTCATTAATACTACTTTGTTACTACATGTCACACGGAAGTCTAAATACAAACTTAAACATCACCTGTGTGCAAGATTACGTCATTTTTACGTCATCCGCACTTTTTGTCCGACCCCTGGTAATATGTAATATGGTCGCACTTGCTACAGTTTTGTCCGAGATACCACCATTTGTTTTATAGCGGTAAGTATAGTTAATTTTCGTGACTCGACTGATTTTATTTTCAGTTTCTTTATTTTAGTCAAGTACGAGGGGCGTTCAATAAAAAGTGAGAATGAGATGCAAACTCTTTCAATATTAGGAACTTAAATACTGGCCGGTAAAGCTAATCCATCTAGCTCATTGGTATGAAAAAAAAAACAAACTGTCTCTTGTTTAAAAAAAATGCGGTTATTTCTTTGTAATGACAATTAATTGAGTACGTTACCGAAAATGCAGAAAATTGAACTGCGCGCCGTTATCAAATAGGTACTTGTGTTTGAAAAAAAATGTACGGACCAATTCAATTTAGATTTGCGGAACACTTAAGGGTCTAATGCTCCTCCGTATTCTACAGTCGCACGTTGGTGCGCCGAATTTAGACGTGGAAGAACGTCGACCATGGACGACCCCCGCTCCGGACGCCCTACTACAGCAGTAGATAACTGAAGAAATTGTGGAAAAAGTCAAAACTTAAATAGTTTTGGCGGATCGTCGTGTCACGGTTCGTTATATTGCTGAAAATGTAAAGATTTCAACGGGGAGCTTGCATAATATTTTACATGAACGCTTGGGTATGAAAAAGGTATCTACGCGTTGGGTACCAAGAATGCTTACTGACACGCAAAAACAAACTAGAGTCGAGATTTGTCAAGAAGCTTTGGACCTGATACAGCAAGAGCGGGAACTTTTTTTGGCGCGATTTATAACAATGGACGAAACATGGCTCCATCATTCCCAGAAACGAACATCATTCCCTCCCAGAAACGAAACTGCAGTCTATGACATGGAAAAGGCCATCATCTCCAACTCCGAAGAAATTCAAGGTGGGCCCATCTGCCGGTAAGGTCAGGTGCTCTGTTTTTTGGGATGGTAAAGGGGTAGTAACGATTGAGTATCTCGAGCATGGAGCCACTATTACGGGCACTTTATATGCCAAAGAAATAGCAACATTGCGCAATGAGATCCGCGAAAAACGGCGAGGTGAACTCTCGAAAGTTGTGCTGTTCCACCAGGACAAAGCCCCGGCACACAAGTCCGCCGTTGCAATGGCTGCAATTCGTGATGCTGGGTTCGATATCCTTAAGCATCCTCCGTATTCACCAGATCTCGCCCCCTGTGATTTCTACCTATTTCCGAGATTGAAAGAATACCTGAGAGGCCAGAAATTTGAAGACGACGACGGTAGTCGCTGCAGTTCAAGATATTTCAAGTAGGTACTAAAGATGAGACCTTTTTTAAAAATAGAATTTTAAGTTTAGAAAAAATATATACTAAGTGTATTATGGTAGAAGGTGACTATGTCGAAAAATAAAATGACATTTAATAAAAGTTGTTTACAACATACTCATTCTCACTTTTTATACACTATTTGAAAACCGCCCTTATACATTTTAATAGGTTTTTGCCTAAAAAAAACCAGTGTCGATTAAAATCAATGGTATATATGGTTTCGGAGAGCATTTACACAGGTCATTAATGTGTTTTTTTTAAAAAAAAAACGATTCCCAAGTATAAAAAAAGTCAAAACTCCGGTTAGTCAGATAATAATACCTATGCATGCAGATAACGTGCTTGTTTTGTGACGGATAATTATAGAATTAGGTTTATTCGATGTAGAAAAACATTTAAGACAATGCTGTGGTGTTCGTTCTTCTGAAGAACTAGTCTAAAAAAGTTATTAAGAAATAATCGTAACGACACGTTACTCGCAAGATGTTTTATTTATACAGTATCTCAATAGATGACTCTGTAAGAATGCTTTACGATAAGTGATTATAATATCATAGCTGGATAAAAAATTAACCTATTACTTTGTATCCGAACGCGACTTTCCAAAGTTTGAAGCGTTTTTCCATTTTCACACAAGCACATTTTCTGCATTAGTATTATTTTCTGAATACCCCGGAGCTTTCACATAACGTTTAAAGCTTGGGTACTTGGGGATTGTTTTCTCGAAAACAAATTAAGTACAAATTTGTGACCTATTGGATATGCTCTCCCTAACCATATTATCGATAAAATCAATCAATCCTATTAATCCTATATATTATATAGGGTTAATATGATTGATTTACTAGAAAAGGCCATAATTTTCGTTCTCTCCTAAAACAAATGGAAATCCTTTCATTCATTCATTCATTAAATCACGCCTGTTTCCCAGAGGGGTAGGCAGAGACCACTTCTTTCCACTTGCTACGATCTTGACAAATTTCTTTCGCTTCTTCAACATTCATACATCGAGTCATGCACGCACGTCGGTTTCGGGTACTTAAGATTCGGCCCTTTTCCAGTATTTCTCCGATTTGATTCGAAAAAGTACGCCTAGGGCGGCCCCTTCCGACCCTTCCACTCACTTTCGATCTGTATATCTCTTTCGTCAATCTTCTTTCATCCATCCTTTCCAAATTTGGAAATCCTAAAATTAATTAATAGCGTAAACATAAAAAAGGAATCGACAATAACAAAAGTACCGTAAAATGTGCTTACCTTGCTTCCCCATGTGTAGTCCTATAAGTAGTCCATAGTGACTGTTTCGTTTGTTACTTTGTCAAGGTCGATGGCAAATTTTCTAAAAATAATCGATTTATAGATCCAGCCGCGCAGTGAATGTCGGCTATATAATTATTTACAATACAGCTTACCTCAATATAACGATGGAGCATAATTATAATTACCCGTGGGCACATTTCACGGTAACAAATATTTAACTTTTTATAAAAAATGCAAAATACAACAAAGCAACTTTTTAAAAGTAAGCTTCGTAAACGCACTTCGTCTAAAAGTCAGATTGAAAGGAACGCACGCACTATCTGACAGCTATTTAATGTAGCTTAGCATGAATTAGGTACTTTTTCAGTTTTATCAGTTATCACATCTTCGAAACACTGCGCTCGAGTTTCGTACTAATTTTACTTTCATTTTATTAGATAATGGTTCAAATGAAATTGATATTTTCTCTAACATGCTCCGGTTTTCCGTGCCTAAAAAGTGCCTCATTTTACTCCTAGGAGTAGGTAAAACAACCATATGAAAACACTTTCCGTCCATGTCCTTATTGTTTTTTAAAAGTGCTCTCTAATGCGTATATATCCTAATAAATCAAAAGGACCATGAATAAAATCCCGTACACCCAACTTGTTGGTGGGGGCGTGTGGTGCGGCGGCGGAGGCTCATCGTGCGTGGAACTATCATAACTAATATCTACTCGTCGTTTTAAACAAACATTCTCTTCGAATTTGTCATAGGTTTTTAAAAATACTTATAATTATGTATTTGTATCATTTCCTCGCATTGTTTGAGAAAAGCATTATATATGCGTCGGCGGAAACAGGGATTTCCTGACCCGTATTTTAGATGACCTCGCCTCGGCCTTCTAACCGCCTCGTCAGGAAATCCCTTACTTTCCGCGGCAAGGCAATAATTCTTATATTGACAACTGTCCGAGGTAAAACCCCCCCTCCCATCCCCTACTTACTTTTTCGTAACCACATGTTAAATTACATGACCAATAAATCAATAAAACAAAATGAAATAAAGAAATAAAATTAATCCTTTACTTCGAAAATGAACTTCGTTCGAATGGAGGCGCATTTATCATTTTTATATTGTGAAAAATTTAATATCTATTCCCTTTCACTGTTGTACATTTGGCTATTTGTTGTTTTCAAACATTTCCCAATCGCTAAAAGGTTAACTGGGAGAAATGTTTTAAATAGATAAGTTCGCCTTTGTACAAACTTTTTGTTTCTATTTTTTTGTTCTTTATTTTCTCGTTTGTACAATAATAGTACATTGTTGCCTAGGCGCGGAAAGCAAGGGTTTTCCTGACGAGGTGGTTAGCAGGCCGAGCAATAGCGAGGCCTGCAAAAATACGAGTCAGGAAATCCTCGTTTCCGCCGAGGCATACATAATGCTTTTCTCAAACATGTGAGGAAATAATACAAATATATTTCTAAAAAGCAAGTAATTTAATTAACATTTTTGTTTGCCCTCCACAGCATAAATTGGTCATAAGTTCGGTTATATTTTTCCTTAGATTTAGCGGGAAGCAGGTTTTGCCTAACCGAGGCAGCTTCAGATTTTAATATAGGCGGTGTGGTACCGCTTTCGTCGCTTGAGCTTATTTTTTTTATAGTAAGTATTTCACACAACAAATAGTTTAATATTCGGTTTCACAATTATATTATGCAGAATGAACGAATGTTACCGACTGTCAATTGTTTTTAAATACTAACCATGTACATTGGAATGCAAATTCAAAAAGAAACACACGCACTGTGCTAAAAAAGCGAGCAGTACCTTGGCTGTTTGGAATTTTTGTCTTGGTCCTTTTGATTTTGTAAGCAAATTGACAGCATTTTTAAGAAATATATGGACATGGACGGAAAGTGTTTTCATATATCAAACCGTTTTTTCCGAGCATGTTTGAGAAAAGTATTTTATATAATACTAGCGACCCGCCCGCGGCTTCGCCCGCGTGGAATGTATTGTACATATAAACCTTCCTTAAGAATCACTCTATCTATTAAAAAAAACCGCATCAAAATCCGTTGCGTAGTTTTAAAGATTTAAGCATACATAGGGACAGACAGCGCAAGCGACTTTGTTTTATACTATGTAGTGATGTATACACTCTTAGTTAACCCATTCATTGCCGACGCCTCACATTTTTACTCATCACGCAGTGCCGGCGTAATGCCGAGGACGCGAAATCGCGTCCTCGGCATTACGATTACACATACATGGGACGCGAATTCGCGTCTTCGGCATCCGAGATAAGAATTATGAAAATTACAAATGCACTGAATCCAAAAACCAGCAGCAGTATAATATTATCCTTCATAAATAAAGTAATATATTGGTATCAGCATTTTAGTACAGTTGTTTTCTAGCAAAAAAAAACAAATAACTCGAGGACGCGAAATCGCGTCCTCGGCATTACGATTACACATACATGGGACGCGAATTCGCGTCTTCGGCATCCGCGATAAGAATTATGAAAATTACAAATGCACTGAATCCAAAAACCAGCAACAGTATAATATTATCCTTCATAAATAAAGTAACATATTGGTATCAGCATTTTAGTACAGTTGTTTTCTAGCAAAAAAAAACAAATAACTTGAGGACGCGAAGTCGCGTCCTCGGCATTACGATTACACATAAGTACATGGGACGCGAATTCGCGTCTTCGGCATCCGAGATAAGAATTATGAAAATTACAAATGCACTGAATCCGAAAACCAGCAACAGTATAACATTATCCTTCATAAATAAAGTAATATTTTGGTATCAGCATTTAAGTACAGTTGTTTTCTAGCAAAAAAAACAAATAACTTGAGGACGCGAAGTCGCGTCCTCGGCATTACGATTACACATACATGGGACGCGAATTCGCGTCTTCGGCATCCGAGATAAGAATTATGAAAATTACAAATGCACTGAATCCGAAAACCAGCAACAGTATAACATTATCCTTCATAAATAAAGTAATATTTTGGTATCAGCATTTAAGTACAGTTGTTTTCTAGCAAAAAAAACAAATAACTTGAGGACGCGAAGTCGCGTCCTCGGCATTACGATTACACATACATGGGACGCGAATTCGCGTCTTCGGCATCCGAGATAAGAATTATGAAAATTACAAATGCACTGAATCCAAAAACCAGCAACAGTATAATATTATCCTTCATAAATAAAGTAACATATTGGTATCAGCATTTCAGTACATTTGTTTTCTAGCAAAAAAAAACAAATAACTTGAGGACGCGAAGTCGCGTCCTCGGCATTACGATTACACATACATGGGACGCGAATTCGCGTCTTCGGCAATGAATGGGTTAAGAGTAATGCAGGGTATTTTTTTTACCAGTGCAACTACTTTTATATTTGGTTTGCCACTGTTCAAGAATTCGTTTTTGTTACTTTTTTTCTAGTTTAAATTTACATTAGAGTTATAAACAATTTAATGTTAGCGTATTCATGGTCACTCAAGTGGGGGTACGAGGAAAATTAGGCCTACTTCAATTTTAAAATTTCGAGTGCCTGCTAAAGCGTGGCTGTTTAATGATTAACCCTTAAATTCAAAACTTTAATAGTTCGCATAGTACAGATGATTTCTTTGGTGATTTTTGAGAAAGTGAGAGCTTTTTCTCAAACTAACTAATCTTAAAAGAAACATTCGAGACACAGACAATAAAATGTTTTCACAAAATCGGCGTCTTCATGGCCACTTTAAAGCTAGGGTGCGAGAATAGATAAGTTCTTCATAAATTTTCAAATTACGAATGCCAGTTTAACAAGGCCGTAGCCTAGGCCTTTTAAAATGACTGATAAAATAACGCACAAGTAGTGGGTGGACCCGGTGGGTGCACGGGTCGCGAGGGGTAATTTCGTTGTATTACTCGGTGCCCACACGAATGGTTAAGAACCGGATAAGTACGTTCTAACAATATAAAAAGTGGACTATGTCTTTTATTATTGCAATATTAACAATACCAAAACACATGTCATGTTAAAATGAGTGCATAACGGAATAATAATTATTATCCTACATACAGTTGTATCTAACAGGAGTGGATCAATCGAAGCATGTCGATAGAGGCGTCAAGACCTATTGATTTCACCCCCACGTATGTTCAGAGATTCTCTACTGTCCGTCTTATTTAATTTTGTTAAAATAATGGCCAGACGGTTTTTGTGGCAAAAAAGTCGTTAATTGACTTTTTTGCCACAAAAACCATTATTTTATCAATTAACTTTTACTTTTACATTTTACATTTTAGGGACATTTTTTCAGGCGATATGATGATTTTCCCATACGTAAATGGATTGTGTTGAAGTAGCGGAAGATCTTGATTCTGTCTTTCAAATCAATTGTCTCGAGATTAATAATCTAGAATCGTGTAAACAAATATTTAAACCTAACATTAATTTCAAAGTCCTAAAATTTAATATTCGTAGTATACCTAAACAAAAATTTCGACCTTTTCCTCTTAAATCTTCATCGTATGCAAACTGAATTTGACATAATTATTTTAACAGAGTGCAGATTACAAGATACCCCATTGATTGAGCAAATTCCGCGTTACACTTCTTTTTTTACATCTCGCAACACTAACCAAAACGGCGGTGTTGTAGCGTTCGTTAGAGACCATTGGAACGCAACCGTCACTGAGCCCATGTTTAATGAAGCTTGTTGTCTAATGATCGACATCCCCAAGCAAGCTACAATTCTCGAGATTTACAGATCCCCTTCCTTTAAAAACACTACAAGCTTTATTGTAGATTTAGAACGAAAACTTAATTCTCTTAAACGCACGAAACAGTTAATAATCGCTGGTGATATTAATATAAACATTTTAAGTAATAATACCCAATGCGATTCTGCAATGGAATATCTTTGCTTGCTCGCCGAGCATGGTCTCACTCTCGCAATCACTATACCGACCCGGCAAGAAGCCTGCCTAGACCATATTTTCATAAGAACGAATCTTCCGGTGTTTGGCCTGGTGTGTGACCCTAACGTGACAGAGCACAAAGCTGCCGCTATTGGAGTATCTTCTCCTGTTCTGAGTCACCAAAAACCAAATCGGTATAAAACCGTAATGGACTTTGAAGGTGTTGCCTCTGAGTTTTCTTCAGCAAACTGGTCTGAAGTCTTTAGTCAAGCTGAGGTGAATGCAGCCACGAACACTTTAATGACCATTATTAACAATGCTGTAAAGATGAACTCAAGGCAGGTGAAGATTCCCAGGTCTAAATTCACCCTCAAACCCTTGATGACTCCTGGTCTTTTCAGGTGTACTCAACACCGTGATCGATTACACCTCAAATCCAAGCAATATCCCGAAGACGCGTGAAAGATATCACGTGACATAGGTACCATTTTAGAATCGACATAACATATTCTACACATGTTTTTAAAGTTATTTGCTGATTTCGTTTCTAGTAAAAAAAAGTCATGGCAGGTGTTCAATGTTGAAATTACTATGTTGATGATAATTTAAGTCAAGTTCATTACAGTATTTTTCCAACTTTTACATTAGTTATTGACATAATAATGCTTCTATCATCTTAATCATAAACGCGCACAAATAAAAAAAACTAAATTCTAACGCTATCCCAGTAAATGCGGGCTCTTACAATGTCAAAAGAGGTGAGAAATTGGAAAAATCTTTAAATTGGTATAACTCGAAAACGGTGCAACTTTTACTAACATCATGTTAGACTGGTTTGTTTCGTCTGAGGCTGCGAAATCTCCGGTGTCACTGTGACGTGCTATTTTTGGGACGCCCTGTATATACATTTCCTTACAAGATGGAGTTACGACCTTGTAAGGATCGCGGGAACGCGGTGGATGCGAAAAGCACAAGACCGGTCTGAGTGGAGAGCCTTGGGGGAGGCCTATGTCCAGCAGTGGACGTCTTTCGGCTGACATGATGATACATTGTAATCAATTTCAGAAAGTGAGTCTGAAAAATCTGAAGAATCTGATTCATTTACATTAATTATGTTTTTTTCCATTGCATAATCTACCTATAATATAATCGATACGCATCATCTTTTCCTCGGCTTTTCTTTTAATAGATACACGCGGTCCAATTTCCTGCTGTTATGGATTTGAATGCATCTGGGACCAATATTTTGATTGTGCGCGGTCGCTAATATAAATTTTAGGTTTGTTAGTCCGCTCAACGTACAAAATATTAAATATTATAATAACATCTTTCTTAGTATTTGAGTTTACCTACATTGTTATTTTATTTGTTATGCATGTTGTAAAAACATATTATAGGATTTATTTATTTATGTTTATTATATTATAACAATAACTAAACAAGTTAGTATTATTAAGTTAAGATTAAGTTTTTTTATGTTAAGTTTAATTATACTCACAATAAAATAATTATCATCGGTATCATCACAAATAGGTAAGTAAGTAGGTACTGAGTACACTACACACATAACTACGTTAGCAAGGTTTAGCTACGCTGCTTTTGCAGTAAGGAGAATAAGGCAGCTTACCGATGTAGCGATGGCACGGTTAGTCTACAGTACTTTGCTTACTTTAACAGAATAATTACGTACGGTCTTATTTTATGAGGATCGGCTGAGGATATCGATACAGTACAGTGTTTATTTTGCTAAAAAGGGCTATTAGAGCTATTTATAACTTGGGGTCGCGTTTGTCATTAATATTTCATTCTTCAAGGAAATAGATATTCTAACACTGCCGTCGCTATATGTGTTTGAAATAATAATCTTTGTCACGAACATCATCCATTACAATGGTGAATAGCCGGGGGGACAGCGGGCATCCCTGCTTGACCCCTTTTCCTTTTTGAACCACTTCAGAGTTCTGTCCGCACCAGGATATGAATGTTCTCTCTTTCATGCAGGCTTCTACGATTCTATTGGTAAGCAGGGATCGTTACCGGTATTCTTACTACCGGTTTTAAATAAGGTATAACCGGTTATAATTGCATTTTGGTATTTATATCACTAAAGCTCTAATAAGCGGTATAATCAAAACCGGTATTGAAATGTAATAGCGGTTTCGACAATTGACAACATTACCTCTATTTGATACTTTACCAATAAACCCATTACCGGTAATACCTGTCAGTGTCCAAACAAGCAAGTTTTCTAATTTTGAATTATGACAATCAACGAAAAGATTACCATTCTGTCATATGATCGGTTTGTCTTTTTCTTTTCCGTCCGCAGCCCATTTTAGATATGTTTACATAAATACGAAATCTTTCTTTTTCGTGTGGCTTTTTGCTACTTTATTAAATTATTACAGAAAGGCGAATAAACAAATTGACAATTGACAATTTGAAATACGTCGCAAATCAATTTATTTGTTCAGTAGTAGCAGACATTTCAACCAGTGTTAGCCAACAATGCTATTGAGTTATGTTACACCTATTTGTTGTGCTTCAGTCATAATGTCTACTTGACACCTTATCTATCAAGAGCAACGAATACCGATATTAAATAGAGGTAAAGAATACTGTAAATAGTGCATACATAGTGAAAAAGACAAGCGGAATGACAACATTACCTCTAACTCGATTATAGGTATTATTATTTTAGCGGTAATCGTTTGACAATTTATATACAGGTATTCAATTTCACCGGTTTTACAATCCCTGTTGGTAAGGTGAATATTTGTACGCGTTTGTAGTATGTCCCTAAGGGCATTTAAGTTGACGTTGTCGAACGCTTTTTCTGTCTAATGCTGCAACAAAGAGCCGATTTCCTTCCCTCCAGTTTATGTCCAGGACGCCGCGAAGGGTAAAAATGTGGTCGTCGGTAGATCTATTTTCTAGAAAAGCCGCTTGATAATTACCAATGGAATGAATAGCTTTGTCTAGTCTTTCTAATAGAAAATATGCGTAGATCCTGTAACCCACATTACAAATAGATATCTTCCTAAAGTCGCTAGTGGTCTTGGGCGCTGATGTTTTAGGGATAGGCACCTGCTTTGTGACCGCCCACTCCGTTGGGACTACGTTGTTAATCCAAGCTTCCTTCATGAAACTAATTCTAAATTTAAATCTGTCATAAAATCAAAACTAATTTCCCGAGCATATTATAAATTAAACGATTATATCATCGATACAGATGTTTAGCAGTACCTAAGTCATGCATCATGCATGAGTAATCTACGCTTAAATCTACCTACGCTTAAAAAGGTGCACCGTACCTACTGTGCAAACATACTGTAATATTGTTAACTTATGTATGATGTAACCTTTTTTTGAAATAAATATACCTTGCCGAGTTCCTTACGCCGGTTCTTCTCGGGGCAAAGGTTATTTTTCTGATCGTTGGTAATGCCTTTTGACATTCATAGGTGCATTTATATTATGCCTAAATTGAACAATAAAGAAAAAACCTACTATATCTATTCTCTTGGGGTTTTTGACAAGATGGTGTCGCTTTCTTAATTGTTTTTATTTTTTGCATATTTTGTTGTATAACGGATAGTAATGATTGTATTAATATGCAGTAAATTAACATTCAAATGTGCAGTATAATGAAGAACTCAAGTTTGAACACGTATCGCCTTTGGAAGGATTGCTCCAAGATAATCCCACCTGGTCTTCGTAAAGTTCTACAGCTACATCGCTTCACGGAGGCTAGAGGATCACCGTGCAACGTTGCCTTATTATTTTTTTGATATGTAAATGTAAAATATAAACTTTACATTGGCAGGAATGGTTGCTCGACATTGCGACCGGTTGCCATTAAATAAATAAATAATAATAATAACCTAATATATCGACAAACCGCACATGACTGCTGCAGACTTACACACACTAATGAAAAGTGACACACCGTAACACACCAACAAAGTGGTACAGTTATAATATGGAGAACTTTAAGCTTTTCTACACTATACAAGACTTTTTAGAAAATGCCGGAAAAATGTAATACTTAAATATTAATTTTAAAAAGTAATGTAGTAGTTTTTAATTTTTAATTTGTTGTTTATTTTTAAGTTTATTGGTATAAGTAATTAAAAGTGCTAGTATTTTAAATATGTAGGTACTTATGATAAATATTGTACACCATTTTATGGTAGACTGTAGCGGAATTAGTTAAACAATAAAATATTTTGATTTTGATTTTGATTTTGAACTCTTTTTAACGAAGGGCATTTGTAACGGGTGCGAAGAGTATGACTATTTTAGCCGTTTTTATACTCCTATTAATTTAGGTACCTACTTATATTCATGCTTTGTTATGTAAATAGGTAAGTAAATTTAAGGTATTTTTATGCCATTAGAATAAGTGATATATTTGTTGTTTTCGTTTTAAGCTAAAGGCCTAGTAGCCAATATTGTAAAGTCCCCGATAGACGTGCGAGTAAGTACGCCGTACTTACGGCTCGGCGACTTTACTCGCGCGTGTGTCACCTTACGCGAACTTCTAAAGGTAAACACAGGCGGAAAAGGTCGTCGAGCTTTAAGTACGTGTACTTACTCGCACGTCTATCTGGACTTTATAAAAGAAAGAGAAAACGACAGTTGTGTAGTGTAGTGCAAAGAAAATATTTAAAAGGGGTGATAGACGTGCGAGCTTTAAAACCGCGATGTTAAAGGTTGCGAACTTACTCGGCTCGCATCGGTGACAGACGTACGAGCTTTAAAACCGCATTCTTAAAGGTCGCGAACTTACTCGGCTCGCGTCAGTGACACACGTTGAAGGTTGCTCACACTTCAAACGCAAAATATCGTCGACAGAGCAAGCTTTGAGTTATTAAGGCGTTATATCATATCACATATTAAAAATCACTCATTTTAGGTTTCAACTACAATTTCTGAACCAAAGTAAACAATTAACACTACACAATTATGTCAAACACCTCACCCACAGATTGCCAAAAGATCGTGGCTCGCGGCTCGTGGCGATGAGTGATGTGATGACCGACGTACGAGCCAAGACGGGCCTTTAGAATTAGAAGTACGAGCAAAATTCAAACATGTTGGATCGCCGACGAACTTGACGGTTTTTAAGTACGCGTACTTTTGATGATACACGGGCGAGTAAGCTCGCCGAGTCGTAAGTACGCGTACTTACTCGCCCGTCTATCACCCCTTTAAGATATAGTGTAGTGTAGCAAGCTGTAGCAATATCAGATTCAGCCGATTCCAGCCAGTTGAGCCAGTTCGCGTTTGCAGCTAGGTTGATCGCAGGAATGGAGTCCTACTATCGTTGCATTACTTTTTATCGTATATCACTCTCTATCTTATAATTATGTCTTTTTGCATTCTATACAATGCTTTTATCAATAGTAAATGAATTTTCGAACTAAAACGAAAAATATCGAGAATCCTAAAATGTGAGATTGACGTTACCTTTTGTTGTGATTAGTGGTCGGGCAAGTAAAACATTAGTATCTACTTAAACAAGAGTCTTATGAGTGCTTCTCCATGATATATCTGTATAAAAATGAAACATGCATCCGGCAGAAATGCAAAAAAGTGTCTCGGTGCAAGTAGACAGTGATTTTGCCTTGCTTCTGCCGAGTGGTGTATATGAAATCAAGAAAATGGAGCCAAGATCGAAACTACGGAAAGTAATACTGTTCTGTTTACTACTCTCTCTGTTCGGAATGGTAGCCTTCGGATATTTCTGTCCTGATCAGGTAAGTCGTCTCGTACATCTAGTATTGTCTATATTAGAAATATTAGGTATTTCATCTGTACCTACGAGTTATTATTTTAAGCAGTGTTTACATAATGATCTAATTCTACTAAAACAAATAACTATGTAAAAATTCTTAAACACTTACTGTCTATTTTCGTAATGATTCGGTCAAATTAGTAATAGGTAATTCTGCTTTGAATAAAATTAGTATCTAAAGTATTGATAAGCGTCTACTGTCCTATGAAACTCTTGAAATTAGTGTCAAACAAATGAACGTGATAAATACCAGGCATCAAGAGTTAAATAAAAGTTAAAAATGCTTTTGCAAAGAAATTGTTTTGTTTTCAATGGTTTATTTATTTATACCTAGTGCGAAAAAAGAGATTTAATGGTACACCATGAAATTAGAATTTTATTAGATTATTATTATGCTTTATTATGCGAAATAAATTGGTCAAGATCGTAGCAAGTGGAAAGAAGTGGGTCTCTGCCTACCCCTCTGGGAAAAAGGCGCGATTTAATGTATGTATGTATCTATTATTATCAGGGATCGGATATTCGGATCGATATTTACCTAAACTTGGCAAAATCCCGGAAAAAGATAGGCAAACATGGCGTCGGCTTCTTAAAAATATTATTTTAATAATATAAGTTCTGGGATTCTGGAATTCTACAAAATGTTAATATAATAATTACTTTACATGTAGGATAAAACATTCATTTTTGCTCCTATAAATTCGTTAGGTTAATGAGTTACAGGTAAATTAAATAACATTTGGTAAATCTATACATGAAAAATAACTTCAAACAGTTAATATAAATAATTGATTATTAATTAATGCCGGTGCAATTTATTTATTTTGAAATCCCAGAAATTTTAGTAACGAATTATATGATTGAGTCCGCCTCCATACAACTGAACAACAAAGCCGGTGCGAAAGTATAGGTAAATATCGATCCGAATTTCCGATCCCTGATTATTATGCTTTATAATCTGTTCTAAAATTTAAATATTTATTTGACATCATTGACTTGTTATGGAATGATGTGATTGCTGCTAAAAAAGGCCTTCATGTTTCTACCTCTCTCAAATTCACTCTCATATGCCTTTCGCATAGTTATCTCATCTTGCCAACAGCTCTTAGTTAAAGTTAAAAATGATGATAGACCTGCAGTGCCTTTTATGAGAGAACGCTAAGAAGTTTAAAATGTGTGTATTTCATGTTTGATTTTTCACATCTAATGGTGAAATTTGGCCTGATAATTTTACTAGGTTTATTAGATGGAATACGAAAAAAATCCTTAACACGTTGAACGCCATGACGGACACCATGTGTCTGACAGCATACTTTCCTCCGGGGCCTGACCGTAAATCCCGACATATTGGCGGTCACAAGGTGTCCGCCGCGGCCCACTGGGCTACACATGGTTTTTGGTCTGGCGTTCAACGTGTTAAAGAGATCAGATAGTGTGTTATTTGTCACTTGTCTACTTCTACAACGGAAACTCTCCCACCACAAACAATGTAAATGGTACTTATTGCTTATTATGTTGAAATGTTACATTTGTTTAAATTCTTAACTGCCATATAAAAGATTGTACAAGGGAAACAGTGTGCAGGATATTCGAGGTTCTGCAGATGTAGGTATCCACTTATTAAAATGTTGTATGGGTATCTATCAATGATAATCATTCAAATTTTATATTTTCTGATTCCAGTTTTATTTTGTATTATGCAGTACAAATACTTAATATGTATAAAATATGTTATAAAACTTTTATAACAAAAAAGCACACTTTCTATATTAATTATAATAATGACCTTAAATTTGAGTAAACTATGTATTAAATCAAATATTTGCAGTCATATTATGTACTTTGAAAGTAACATACTTTTAAAGTAAATTTTAATAATAATTATTATAGTATGCAGTCACAACCATTGATTAAAATAATGTAATGCGATAATCAGTCAAAACAAGACAAGTTATTAACTTATATAAAAATTGATCATGTAACAACGTCCATGGTATTCTCAGTGAAAACTTTTCGTACACAATAATAATATCTGTACCTAGAGTTTTTGGCAGATGATATCTTTTCATGGGGATCTCTGTTGTAATGTGTTTCTTACCGATTCGCTCAAACCATCAATCAATAATTCCCACTGTCGCTCACAATCACTAATACACCAAAATCTTTCAAAAACAAGTTTTCTAACATTTCCTTCTGTTTCCTCTTTGCACTTTTATCTACACTTATCATCACAAACAGATAATAAAGACTGCATTGCAAGATTCTTTAATAATAATTTATTTATTTATTTATTTTTCCCACACTTACAACTATTTTTACAGGGCTTACCCTAAAACAATAGTGTAACTACTTTTTGGTACAGCACAAACTAATCTCTAGCCTTCCTTACTCCTATAACATAATATCAACAATGCAGCCTGTGTGAATTAATTCAGAGAACACGAAAACAAATCAATGTTCTCCGCAATTTGGTTGAGGGTAATAATAATAATTCATCATTACTAAAAATGCCAAATGTACAAAATATTCTTTTATGAATGTCAATGCCACTATTGTATATTGTATTGAATGACTATTTAATCATATACTGTCCTTCTCAATGTCAGTATCGTTAATCTCAGAAAGTTAAAGGTGGGTTTGTAGCGACACAGAATGCTGCGTCAAGTCATATCATAGTGCATCTGTACATGAGTCGTTGTCTAGGACTCAAGTAGTTACGTCATTGTACTAAAAATAAAATATAATTAAACCTTAAAATAAAATATAATTAAACCTAATTTGTATTCAGTATTGGTCACCTACAAATTACAAAAACTCCCTATAGGTTTATGCAGAACTTGTTAGGCAATACTCGAACCAAATTTCAACCTTTCATTACTTGTCTTTAATTTTTAATCAGCCTGTATACAAATTGACGTCACCGGCATGAAAAGTTCGACCGCTGCTGATAAGAAACTGTTGGCGCTGCCCCGTATGCGATTCATCAGGAACACCGCCCTTTTCTTCATGATGCTAATCGCTTTCTCAGATTCCATCCATTTATTCTTCTTAACTATTTGTGTTCTTCCCTAATCAGTTTTCTTCTTAACTTTCCTCTTTCTTTTAGTTTGGTCTTCTTTCTGTGTTATTCGCTTCTGTTGTATCTGTGGTATCACTACCACAGTGGGTTGGTGCATAACCTTCATCATGCACAGATGAGTTTACTCACAAAGATGAAGAAGGGGTGTTAATGTTAGAGAAACTTGGATTTTCTGCTTCAATATTGTCCATTATTGTCGATATAGAAGGAGATCCCAATCCCAACCACAAAGGGTACTGGTATCCAAAGATTTTTCATCATTGGGAGCTAGTCCATCTCTTGTACGGTGTTATTCTCTGGATCATGTGAAGATCTAAGCATGACGTCTTGAATACTTGTGGATGGAGATATTGTCAGATATGTTGGATCTTCGACAACCATGTTATTATTTTCTTTTGCCACAATAATCGGAAGTGACAATAATTCGGACATTATTATATTGTGTAGTGATTGAGGGGATACCTATTGTGGTTTGGATATAATATCTGATCCTTATATTTGTACAGTGTCTGGATTGGCGAAAATAGCGCCATTAGAAATAAGCAAAAAGAGTTGCGAGGTATGGTTGGGGTGAACTTGTGTGATAGGATTAGGAACAGTGTAATAGAGAATTTGTGTGGGCAGAAGAAGATGTAGTGACAAGGATTAATAAAGGAATGCTGATGTGGTATGGTCATGTGGAGAGAATGGAGGAAGTGAGATCAGAGGCAAGAGTTGGAAAAGGGTGGCCTAGGCGAACGTTCCACGGTCAGATTGGGGACGTATTAAGAAAGGGCCAGGTCAGGATTAACCTGCACCGACGCACGTGTATTAAGAGATTTATGAGTGTGGAGGAAGCGAGGGAAGTTTGTCTGGATTCCTTCCACTTGCTGCAAGTGGAAGGGGTGACCTATGTGGCTGCATAACGTTTATTAATTCTCACGTTCATTTGTATGTCATCGTCGACTTTTTCCTCTGTCGTGGTAATCGAACGTGATGCTGGAAGTGAAGTTACGATAGGTATTTTATCGTGCCGCGGGGCATTAGATTTCTATTCTATGACTCTAATGCTGCCATAGTAACTTCAGTTCTTCAGTTTATAATATCTTGTAATATTACATCGTCACTCATCTTCAGATGGAGCTAAAAATAATAATTTGGTAACGTAAAAACACCGATTTTCTAAGTAAAACACCGTCATTGGCAGTTACTGATAGAAGGTTACATTATTTTTTCGACGTAAAGTTACTTAATTACCACTTAGGAATAATGGTTCGTTAAGTTTTCCCATGTAAAAATACTTAAGTACCACTTACTAACAATGATATGTTAACGTTTCCTGTGTAAAACAACGTAACTACCACCGATAATTTCGTTGGGATAGTATTGAGTGTATTAAATCAAGCAAAAATATAAATACTAGTAATTTTCTACGTGAAAAACAATTGATAGTTAATATATTTTCTGAGAAAACAGTATCTGGAAGAATAGGTGAAATTTTACTTACCTGGTTTTATGACTCATATTTTTTTGTTGTTTTGTCATTGCATTTTCTGTTTTCTTGTGTTCGCATTTCGTGGTGTTAAATTTCTATATGTGGTTTTATTCCTCCTTGCCGTCATGTTTCTCGTAATTTAATAACACTTTCCGTAGCTAAATACAAGATGTCAAGGTAAGTGGTAGTTGCGCGGCGGCGGCCGCGGCGGGACGGTGTAACGTGTACTCTCCGGCGTAAAGTCCCTTTCGTCCCACTACTGATCATTTACTTCGGAAATTAATCTTAATTTTGCAATTACCGGATTTGGCACACTGGGTGCGTTCTGCGGGCTGCGGTCAGGTCAAGTATCTTGTATCTCTGTCATAATTGAATAAAATGATAGAGGCAAAATATGCTTGATCAGACCGCAGACCGCAGCCAAATATCACAAAGTTAAATTTGGATAATAAACCCATTTTTATTTACTGACACCAAAAAATTGTGTGAAAAAGAGAAAATCGCGTATCTACCACATACGGGATTGTATGTCGAAATACAGGGTGGAAAGTTGAGATGGGGAAGTAAGGGCAGCTACTAGATCCCTTGCTGCTACGCAAAAATGCTCTTAGGCGACCTTTACTAACTTAAGTGAAAACAATCCACATTCACAGTTTTTTGAAAAAAATTAGTAAGCGAGAAAAAATAAATGGCAATCTGTCGCATTTCTATCAAGGATTAAAACACTCTTTGAGACCAACTAAGGTTAGAGTACTAGAACACCCACAAATCAAAGAAAACTTTTCACGGCTACATAGACTCAATGTTGCGATACTAACGTCGATAAGGTTTTCCTGTTGCAAAAGCAATGTATTAGAGCCATCTTTAAGCTTAAGTAGCTAGATTCATGTACACCTTCCTTTCAAAATTATTAGTGGGGGGCTTTTAACTTTGAACCTTTCATTAAAACTAAACAGCGTTTCTTTTCTAGAATCATATATCTCTCCAAATAATAACAAAATTTAAACATTTTCCATGACCAGAACAAGGTGCAAATAACAAAAACGCGTTTTTGTGAATAAAACTCATGGCAGAGGGGGGGGTAGGCAGAGACCACTTCTTAGGCGTGATTTAAATGTATATATGTAACTCATGGCAAAATAGTTAACAGGACAATTCTAGCTATAATGTATAAAGAATTTGTAGAACCAATATATTTTTGCAGAATTAAACAAATTCCCCCAAGGAAATGAAAATAAAAAAATACTTTATTTTTTTGTGTTGTACTTCTAGCAAAAACATTAACAGTGATTTTTGAACATAATATTATTAAAATTAATATATTGAAACGCTATCAGGCAAAATGAAACAAATTGTATCAACGCAAATTAATGTTTATATTTTTTATTTAATACCGGTTCAGGCAAAAATGTAACAGAGTTTAATTTAGTTTATTTTATTACTTATTTACAAATTAAAATTAAAATTGATAAACATAATTTCTTTGAAAAAAAAACGCATGCGCGGGGGTTAACTATTCGCAGAATACAACTTAATACACTCCCCTGTGCGTACTGTACAAATTTAATGAAAAAAAATGCAGTGTTTAATTCATGCAAAATTGGGCCTATTTTTCAATCTAATTACCCCGGCCTATATTCTCTGTTCTCAAGTTACCCTGTAATTATATTTTGGACAGTTGTACTTTGTTTACAAAAAAATCGATTTGTTTCCTAAAGCACTGACAAAGTATAAAAATCCCACTAGGTCATAAATACTTAATAAATATAGGAATACATTATATATCCCGCCGCCCAAGTCAGCAATTAGCTAGAATCTAGGTTAGAATCCTGAGCGTAGCGAGGGATTCAAAAATATGAGACGTAAAAAACTTTGGTCTCGTGTGAGACATACAACTTTTCACCTCAGCAGCGAGAACAACACAGCGTGAAGCTGGTAGGGCCAACGCAGGTCTTCCATTGTGACCATTTGGTGAATACACGGCTAAATAACGACACGATCGCATATGCATCAATCACAAGCATTTTTGCAAAATACTAATAAAATAAAAAGTGGAAAAAATAAACATGAAACAGATAAAACCTGTCACTCAACTTGATAATGCCGTAGTGCAAACACAACTTTATACAGCTTTATGTAGTCTGTGGCTTTAATAAAAACCTAACTAGGCCTTGTCTATGGCTATTGGCTACAATATTCCCGCTATTTTTGAAATGCGTTCTGAAACTGCCCCCGCGGTTTATGTCACGAAATCAAAGATTGTTAAAACGATAACAAAATTATGTGATACATGATAAACTTCTTATTTTTCATTAATTTTGTCTTCAAAACATTAAATAAAAAAAATGATTGTACCTACTGTATAAAATAGTTATAATAAACACATTTCAAACTTTAACAGATAGTTTTATTTGCAATTTTACGGTTATGTGTGCATCCGAACGTGCGTTTCTTTTTGGGCCTACTATGTGTGGAATTTGAAAATCGAACTTCGAATCAAGTTGTTTCTATCTCTCGCTTTTCCCACGAGTTCTGGATTCTGATCTCTGCTGGTTTATCTGAAACTACGACACGGTACAATGTTAATTATCTACTTCTAAAACTAAACATTATGACCAAACACTTACAAAAGGGTGACTACAACTGAGATATGGGTGACTACAATAGGGATAATATTATTTATAATTTTATATTACAATCTGTAATGAATTTGACAAGGACATACACAAAAGACGAATTAACACAGGTTAGAAGAAAGCTAACATTGACTGGACGGGGAATACACTTGGGGAGGATGTCGTACAAGGATACCGGATTTCGAGGACAATTAAAAAATATATGATCTGGCGTACCATCTTCTAGACCGCACTCGCATAATGAATGATCGCGGACACGGATCTTAGCTAAAAAGGAAGGGGAGCAAATGTGACCAAGTCGCAATCGTATTATCGTGGAGACTGCACGCTTGTTGGCATCACGATACTTGAAAAACCATGGTTTTACTGGCAAATCGGGTTGAATAGTGCCGTAATACTTGCCTTTGGAGCAACGAGAGGTGTTCCATACTTCACTCCAGCGTTCTCTAAGATGGGACTTAACCGAGGTACGAAAATCTTGACCAAAGCATTCAGAGTATGGAGTACAACCAGTTTCGATGGCCTGTTTGGCGTACGCGTCGGCCTGCTCATTGCCGGTTATTCCAGAGTGACCCGGAATCCAAGCCAAGGTTACCTGAATACCCAAAGAGTGACATCTACAAAGGGTTTCCCTAGTCTTCAAGTTTACATACAGATTGTCTTTGGAGCGGATCGGAAATTTTGAAATATCCTGAAGGCAACTAAGAGAATCCGAAAAAACAATAGCTTTATTTATTTTATGTGATTCTATATAAGACACGGCTTCAAAAAGTGCAATCGCTTCACCGGAAAATACTGTTGTTTGGGAGGGACATCTAAAGCTTAAGACAATTTTATACCGAGGTATCCACACCGCCGAGCCCACAAATCCGTCATTAGATATCTTCGACGAATCTGTAAAAACAGTGGTCCAATCTGCCCAATGATCCGCAATTGTTTTGTTGAATAAGCTATTAGCGTTATATTTTCCTCTAAACCAAAGGAAAACATAATATTTGGCTGAAATACAAGGGCATTGAAGTCAGTGGAAAACAAGGGATTACAAGAAAACTGGAGGAGAGGGGGAAGCCCAGAAAGCTTATGGAAACTCTTAACCAGACAAGGGGTGTCTTTGTGGGTCCAGTATTTAGAAAGGGAAACTAAACGAGACAGGTTATTTATACGGGATAAAAGAGGATGGTTAGAGAATTGGGCAGACTTGAAGAAGAAACGGTCTGATAGAAATTGTCTTCGGAGTCTCAAGGGAGGCTCTAAGCACTCCACTTGCAGGGCATTTATGGGGGAAGATTTCATTGCCCCGCAAATAATACGGAGACACCGAGACTGAATTTTGTCCGATGTTGACAGAGCCATCTTGTTGCACGGTTCTAGCAGGAATGCACCATAATCAAAGTGGCTTCGTATGATCGCATTATATAGTAACTTCTGTGAATATGGGTGAGCTCCCCACCAGGCGCCCGAAAGGGCCCTCAAGACATTTATGTTTTTTTCGCACTTGTTTTTGATATAATTTAGGTGGGGGATTCCGGTCATATGGGAGTCCAAATATAAACCCAGAAACTTAACGCTATCATTCACGTGGATAATTTCCTCGTTCACCACAATGTCAACGTCAGGGATCCACCTTTTTCTGGAAAAAACAACCACAGAGCTTTTAGAAGCCGATAAGTTTAAACCATGATCTACCAACCAAACGTTAAGATATCTCAGTGAAGTGTTTAAGCGGTTTGTGCAATCTGAAAAGGACTCAGAGGCATAATATAGGGCTATATCGTCTGCGTATTGTAAGACGTCACAGAAACCATCGACTACCTTTTCCAGATCCGCCGTGTATAAACTGTATAAGATAGGGCTCAAGACCGAGCCCTGAGGTAAACCTTTCCAAATGGTTCTAGGGGGCAAAGTCGAGTCCTGAAAGCGGATAGAAATAGAGCGACCCATAAGAAGATTACATATGACATGAACCATCTTCGCTGGCAAACTCAGCTGTTGCATTTTCTGCCTGAGTATCGGAAGCTGGACATTGTCATAAGCAGCAGTGATATCAAGGAAAACACCCACAAGGTGCTGTCCCCTTGAGAAAGCCAGTCGTATATCTGATACAAGGATACTGAGGTTGTCCATAGTACCCATGCCTTTGCGGAAACCAAACGGAGATCTCGCTAAAATTCCCCGATTCTCCAGTATCCACTCGAGCCTGTTTTTAACTAAATGCTCAAAAATCTTTGACAAAACAGAGGAAAGTGCTATTGGTCTATATGAATAGGGATCAGAGGGATCCTTACCAGGTTTTAAAATAGGAATGATAATTTGTTGCTTCCATATTCCCGGAATAGACCCCGAAGCGAAGATGTTATTTAGAAGAGAAAGAAAAAAAATTTTTGTAGATTCATTACATTTTTTTAAAAAAGAATACGGTATGCCGTCAATGCCTGGAGAGGAATCATGTAAGTGTTCTAATACCGATGTAAGTTCATATAGGGAAAATGGCTGATCCATCCGGTCTGACGATGGTGGAGGAGAAGAAGGGAGGCAGTCGTCCGATGGAACAAATGGAGGAGCAAGATTGTCTAGGAAGGAATCTAACCATACAGAAGGATCGTTAGAAGTTGAATCATAGCTCGATAACGAGCTGCGGTATCTTTTAATATTCTTCCAGACGAGAGAGGAAGGCGAACGAGGAGATAAACTTTCGCAAAAACGAGTCCAGCCGAGTCTTTTTTTGGAAGATAGTAATTTCTTGCAAGAAGCATTGGAGGATTGGTATTGTAAGTAGTTTTGGATGCAACTTAAATCTTCAAGGACCAATTTTTCAGCTCTGTTACGGGTTTTAATAGCTGTTGTACATTCAGCATCCCACCACGGGGGAGATGAGAGTTTTCCATCAGCAGAATTTTTAAGAGGGATAGAGATTTCTGCAGACTTGGACAAGATTAGTACGAATTTAGAATATAGCTCTAGAAAATTTTCATCAGACACAGGAGGGAGTAATCTCACCTCATTCTCTACGTGAAAAGAAAATTCGGGCCAATCAGCCTTGTCCAAACGAAATTTCAAGAGGGGGGGAAGAGGAAACAAAGATGTATGGACATTAGACCGGAGTGTAATGAGGAGAGGAAGGTGATCGCTACCATAGGCTTGCGAAAGCACCTGCCATCCAAGAAGAGGAGTCAAACTAGGGGAAGCCATTGTCAAATCCACTGCACTAGGATTTTGTACAGGAGATGTTCTTCTGGTGGGAGAGCCATCATTCAACATACACAAATTTACATTGTCTAGCAAGTATAAAATATAGCGAGAATTAGAGTCACAAGACTTAGACCCCCACATAATATGATGGCAATTAAAGTCGCCCATCACAACTAAAGGGCCAGAAAGAGAAGACATTATAGAATCAAGTTCTGAAATAAGGGTAGAGTTTGGGTATGGAATATATAAGGAAATAAATGTAATGTTCAGAGTCTTAATTGCAACAACATTTAACCCTGATGAATGATGGGGGAGGGGGATTGAAGAGAAGGGAAGGGAACGTTTGACCAGGAGGGCAAAACCACCCCATCCATCATCTCCGTCATCCCGGAGACATGAGTAGCCAGACACCCTAAAAAGGGAACCGGGTCTTAACCATGTCTCCGAGATAGCCATAATGAAAGGATTATATTTATTAATAAGGAAACAAATTTCGTGTTTTTTATGCCGGATACTTCTACAATTCCACTGAATGGCTGTATGGGCCATTATTGGACATTATTGTAGTTAGCTGATTCAGTGAATCTAAGACATTGTTCGGTATCGCATCGGAGAATTTTGAAAGGAGATTCAGTAACATAGTTACTAAAATTTTAATAAGGTTATCATTGGGGGAAATTTCAGTCTCAGAGCCATTGAGGACACAGCCATTAATTTGAGACGATTGAGGATCTTTTACGATACTATTGTGAGCTGCTTTGTCGTACCCTGAGGCAAGGTTAGGGGTAGGGCGGCGAGGGATATGGACAGTTTTTCTATAGGATTGGGAGGCATAAGTGGAGGACTGATTGGACTGCTGAGAGAGATACTGGGTAGATGACTGGGAAAGATGCGGACTGGGAGTCTGAGAACCTGGTGACAAGGACAATCTAGTGGTATCTGCAAAAGAGCGATGAACATTGCGAAACCGCAGAGCAGCCTCTGAGTAGGGGATGTGTTCTTCAGACATGACTACTTTAATTGATTTTTGTCTAACATGTTCGGGACAGGCAGAGTTAGTAGCACGATGAGAACCTGAACAGAAAAGGCATGAAGCCCTCTCAACAGGGACAGAACAAGTTTCACCCTCATGAGGCTGAGAACATATGAAGCAGCGCGGCTTGGATCTGCATGCAGATTTTATGTGACCAAATCGACAGCACTTGTTGCACTGGATTGTTGGAAGATGATAGAGCTCAACTGGTAGTGATGCATTAAAGCAAAACACTTTCTCTGGGAGTATCTGACCAAGAAAAGTTAGTGCTACAGATTGAGTAGGGGTCCAGGATGTCTTTTCTTCTACTACTGTTTTTCTGTTAAGTCTGCGAGCCTTGATGACTTTGCAGTCCGTCACAGAGCATTCAATTGAACCAACTAGTTCCTCCATAGTCCAGTCAATTGGGATATTTCTAACTAAGCCCATCCTAGTGATGCTAAAAGTGGGAACTGAAGTAGTATATTACTGTTGAGAAAGAATTGCATTGTCAAGGAAAGCATTTGCCGAGTTAGCGTCAATAAACTCCACAGTAACGCGATTACGACCGTTTGCTTTAATACCGTCTTTTTTGATGCCGCGGACTAAGTTCTTGTGTAATAATTGGGCGAACTTAAGAATGCGAATGGACGAACCAGAAGCTGGGTCCTCAATTGTTTTTGAAACCTGAACGATATAAGGAGCTTTGTCTGAAGGGCTATATTTAAGTTGGGAACCTGGAGCAAACTCGGGCACGGTGAATGTGTGTTGAACGGAAGCAGAAGCTGGCATGCCTGTGGCACGTTTGTTAATATTGTAGTCCAAAACAACATTATTCCGCTTTCGTGGGCCAGACAAGAGAGCACTCTGGGTAATGTCAATTGACATTTCACTATTATCATCCGAACCACCGCCCCTCATCGAACACTCACCTGGTTAACCACAACCACCACCAACTACAAAACCAACACTAGATCTAACGAATCCCACAAAATATTTTGAATTACAAAGAGCACAAAATTCCGCACGTGTAACAGACAACAGCGAAACGTCAAAAAACGGTAAGATAGCATTTAAAGCAGTTAAAAAAGCACAACTCATTTTTTTTAAAGATTACACAAGTGTTAAAAAAACTAACAAAGTAATAAGAATGTTACGTAAACCAAGGACAGAGTAATGATATATTTACTCGCTACGCTCGTGATTCTAGGTTAGAATCCTGAGCGTAGCAAGGGATTCAAAGATACGAGACGTAAAAAACTTTGGTCTCGTGTGAGACATACAACTTTTCACCTCAGCAGCGAGAACAACACAGCTTGAAGCTGGTAGGGCCAACGCAGGTCTTCCGTTGTGACCATTTGGTGAATACACGACTAAATAACGACACGATCGCATAATTATGCATCAATCACAAGCATTTTTAAAAATACAAATAAAATAAAAAGTGGAAAAAATAAACATGAAACAGATAAAACCTGTCACTCAACTTGGTAATGCCCTAGTGCAAACACAACTTTATACAGCTTTATGTAGTCGGTGGCTTTAAAAAAAACCTAACTAGGCCTTGTCTATGGCTATTGGCTACAATAATCCCGCTATTTTTGAAATGCGTTCTGAAACTGCCCCCGCGGTTTATGTCACGAAATTAAAGATTGTTAAAACTATAACCAAATTATGTAGATATATGATAAACTTCTTATTTTTCATTAATTTTGTCTTCAAAGCATTAAATAAAAAAAATGATTGTACCTACTGTATAAAATAGTTATAATAAACACATTTCAAACTTTAACAGATAGTTTTATTTGCAATTTTACGGCATCCGAACGTGCGTTTCTTTTTGGGCCTACTATGTGTGGAATTTGAAAATCGAATTTCGAATCAAGTTGTTTCTATCTCTCGCTTTTTTCCTATCGAAGTGAAAGTGACAGAACAAAGTGAAGTTCAATTTTTTCGAATGTTGTGCGTAGCCCCAGCACTGCTCACGGCATTTAAAAAAAATAATTAAAAAGCTACTTTGCCTCTCGCTCGCAGCAAAATTGAATTTTGCTCACTGTTTTTAAGCAGCAAAACCTGCTTGTTTGAGCTGCTGAGGAGTAAAATATATTTAAAAAAATCGGTAGCAGAGAAATGCTTTTATAGCATACAAGAATATTTAAATTAAAATTAAGAATTAGAATTATAAATAGGAATGTATGTAGAATTAAGCATTCAATTTCGCATGCTATAATGTGATACCAAAATTAATTTATATTATGTCATCTTAAATGTACCTCATATTCGGTGAAATAAACTGATTTGAAGTTTGGATTTGAACAATAAAAATAATCAAGACAATGTTGTGGTTCGTTCTTCTAAAGAACTTGTCTAAAAACAGTTATTTAGAAAGTTTTGGTCCATATATTTTTTGCCATTGTCCTTTAGTATGAACGCGTCGGCAATGTTTTTTAAAATACTTTTACTATTATTTTCTTATTTACGATGAACGCGACACTTTTGCAAACTCTGTTTTTGCCAACACAACATGCCTATCACCTATATAGATGTTATTTATGTACATATGTATGGACAGCATTTGAACTGCAACCCAGCTGCAAAATGGCAGTTCGAGGGCAGTTGACGTCCGTACGTTTTGATGCAGTTACGTCAACTGCACGTAACATCCCTGCTCTGGACATACTGTCAATATGTTACGATCGCATTACCAATACACAATTCGCCAAAAGTAAGAAGGGTTACTATTTCATTGTTGGTTTTGGTTTTGTTCTTACCTATAAGAGGTATTGTTATCTAAATGATGATTGAAACAAATAAATTAGAAAAAATATGATTGGTTACAAGATAAATGGGGCAAAATGCGAATGGGAAGTTTGCTACGCGGAATTATTTGCGCTACCAAGCCGCACTACTGACCAATGATTTATAGTAGTTTAAATTTAACGTAGTCGACGCAGCTCCGCTTCGGACCTGCTGAACAACTATCATAACCTAAGTCCACCTCATCCTTTCAACGATCACCATCCAACCACTTCCGTAACCAATAGTATAGTGCGACCAAAAAAAATTAGTTCAAATAAAGTTAAACTGAGACATGAATATTTTAATAAACGATAAACATAGGAATTTTAATTTAAAATGTCCAAGTCAAGTTATCTTCTTCCATTCTTACAGTTTCTTTTGATTGTTTATAAAAGTTTACCTCCTCCTCAGACTTTGATTAAGAACTCTCTGTCTGATCCAGTTTGTATGACTTAATGTTCCAAATATGCCTTTATTTGTACTACCTTCATTAGCAATTCGCCTCACAGTCCCTGTAACAATGTTTACCATTTTCGTTAAATATTGTAACTAATAAAAGCAATCAATTTTAGAGTAGTGGTGACAATTTAAACTACGGAATTCTAAAAAGAACCTAGCAGTAAAATATCAAAATGTATATGGTACCGCTATACCACTTGTCAATCCCAAACAATAACATTAAAGTAACCTCAAAACAGTAACGACAATTAAATAAACCAAACCTATTGATTTATTAAATTTATGAGATATTGTTGTCTTGGTTTATCAATACAAAAAGTTGTGTTTTATACAAAACATACCTCAGCTGTTCGTTTGCAAATATCACCTAAATCAGACAATACTTTGCCGGCTGGAAACTCCGCTAAGTACACTTTATATACGACTTCCCTTGTTACACTAAATACGTATTGTTTTGTTCATTTTTATGCTAATCAGTAACTTTTTACTCCAAAAACTCACTAAATAGAGAAATGTTTAAAAAAATCCGCAATACGCTTTATTCTAGAGGCGAACTTTGACATGACTTTTACAAGACAACCGGTGTTGCAAGGTACGTTGCTTTTTAGTTCTCTTTTATTTAATTTCTACTCTTTAATGTCGGACTGTACAATATTTGATGTGTCTATTTGGGCTTGTTTCTCTTTTAGATTAGAAACTAAAGCAAGAAGAATTGTGTTTATTTTAATGTTCAAAGCGAATGATTTGTTGTTACACGATAAATTAAGATGTTTATGTGATTATAAAGACAAATAATGGCTATACAATAAATTGTACTTTATTTGTATACTCATGTAAAAAAAAATATAATGACATGAATGACCTAAAAACCCGGAAAATCGGCTTTGACGAAATTTCAGAACCGAAAAACCGGTTATTAAATATTCCTTCGGTTTTGTGACTTTCGCGTGTGATGCGAATGTGCAAAATTGTAGAAAAAATAGCAGCTGCGCTTGTTACGAATGTTATTAGTAGATTTTTATCAAGTTTGGGATTTGTGTATGTTTCTAGTATTCACCATTAACCGTATACTAAGGGTGATGATGTTTGCGCTTGTTTTTTATTACATGGCAGTTAAAATAAGGTGGACGCGAACTGATACAGCAAATTTATAAAATTTACAGTTTGCATTCGCAGTGGACGCGGTCTGGTCCAACTGTCTCTAAGTTGGATTTTTGCTATCAAACGATAAAATATGAGAAACCAATGAAATTGTTTTTTTTTTACACAATTTACATGATGTAACATATTGTAATGGCCATTTTGCATCCACATTATCACGATTGTAGAAAAAGATACAGATGTCGAAAATTTGGACGCAAACTGTGCCGACAGGCAGCTGTGCGCCTGTGCCTGTAGAGACCATAGAACAGATTGCCTCCATCCATCGTATAATCGTATTTTTTTAACCAAATATGTTTTTTTACACATACATACATACATACATAAACTCACGCCTTCATTCCCAGAGTGGGGTAGGCAGAGCTACAGAATTACCAACAACTCTAAAAATTGGTTGATAATTCTGTAACCACATTTTGCACAATTAGGCTAAGATGTTTACCAGCATATTAGTGACAGGTTGCAAGCCCATCGCCTAACATTACTAAAAGCCTTTAAGTATTCCCTTAGTCGCCTCTTACGACATCCACGGGAAGACATGGAGTGGCACTATTCTAACCCGGCAACCACACGGGGTATGTTTTTTTAATTTATTTAAAATTTATAATGAATTTCTATTACTTGATTTTGGATATAAACCATATATGTATTAAGAATAGAGATGTTTGTGGTTGAATTTTATTATTAATAGTAAAAAAAAGTGGATGCGATCTGCTACATACATCAAATGTATAAACCGCCACTTTGCATCCGGACAGGTCCAGCTATCTCTAAGTTAGTTGTTCATTATCACAATTATAGAAGAAGATTATTAAAATCACACTTTGATAAAACTTTGTCTAAAGGAGAGACTATGTAATAAATTAGGATATCCACCTCTTACCACCAATTTGTTACCAGTGGTAACCACGTGTTACCACGGGCAGCTACTGGGAAAAAAATCCCAGTTGTTACCACTAAAATGAATAGTTAGTAAACACAGACCTTAATCTAACTAGACAACGCGAGTGTACGTAGGAACTTCGCGGGTCAAAGCCGTCTAAGGGCCCGTTGTTTGATCAGTAGTTAACTCAACTAGTTAATTGTTAAAATTCGAAAAAGAAAACTAAAATTTGAGACATTTCCTTGAGATTTAACCATTAGTTACGTATTTTAACAATTAGTTACTTTAACTACTGATCAATCAACAGGCCCTAAATGTCTGCTTTCTACGCGCAGCTACTTCGTTTAGTCCGCGTTCGACCGTTATCGCCTCCGGATGTCAACCGGTGTATTAAGTTGTTAAAACTGTACAGAAAAGCTGACCCATAGAGGATATACACCCGTATATTCAGACAAGGAAATCCGCAGGAAAGTATTCCATCTTTGTCACCGTGTTTGACAGGCGAGAAGTGCCATTTGTATTCTTGGCGGTAAATACGATATCGTAGTTAACCTGTTATGGTATTGTTGTGACGTCAGCCGCCATTACTGTCAGTCAAGTAAATAAGAGCTATCAAAACGGTGACAGTACGATTATCCGTTGATAATACACGATATGGCTTTTACTGTATTAATAACTTGATTAAATGTTATATTTTCATGCATCTTAACTGTTGGCTAACCTGAAGACCAAGCCTGCCAACCTGACAATAGAGTGATTACACCCAAAGCCAACCAATTACAGGTCTAGAAACAGTAACATAGCGACAATTATTATAACTAGGCTTGGGAGTTTTGGATGCTCGCTATGGTTTTAGATTCCACGGAGTCGCCATTATGTTAAAATATTATTTTTCGAAGTCAAAGTCAAAGTGTAAAAATAAAACATGTTAGATTTACGCTGTTATATCGATCGGTAATAACCACGGTATTATGACTGCAATTAATTTTATCATAAATTTATTCGTTTTTACCCACACATGTCACAGTGCACAGAAGTTACGATTTACTTAATTATGCATCCTCTTTGATACTTGCGTTGTGACAGACTACTGACTGACATCTATTTTACCAATTAAAAAAACACTTGATTAATACATTGTCAGTTTTGATTAAACACGGTTTAAGCAATTTCTGAAAAAAATTAAAATGAATAGTTTTACTACTTGCGAAATTAAGTCCTGGTTAGAGCCGTATAAGGAATTAAAATATGTTGAAGAAAAGTCTTGTATATTTTGTTTTTTATGTGATGTCTTGTCTATTTCAAAGCCGGAAAAAAAGTGTTTATTGTTAATCATGTTAAGTGTATCCCATCAAAATAACTGTGGTGCAAATAGCTTGTTGTTAGATTGGATAGAGCCTTACCACGAACTAGCAGTAAGTGAAGACAAGTCCCACATTAATTGCTCCGCGTGTGATATTACCTTGAAACTCAAAAAGTCGATAATTATGTATGAGGCACGTTAACAGCCAAAATCACCAGAAAAGGACTGGAAATATGACAGACTTGTATTTAGATCTATGTTTGTTTCTCGTTAATTGCAACATTGCATGGAACAAAGTAAACCACCCAGAATTTAAAAAGTTCTTCAGCAAATATATTTGTTGTGCTTGTGGAAATAAAAGATTACCTGAGCAACGTGTCCTAAAGAAAGTGTATTTGCAAAAGGCGTATGTGAGCACTGTCACAAAGATAAGAAACGTTTTTTTAGACAGTTATATATGGCTTTCAATGGACGAAACTTTGGATAGCATGGGAAACAGTTATAGTAAATATAATGGTAAAGTCTTTGAATGATTATTTTTCTGTGTTTTGTACGGATGCAGCTGCTTACATGATCGCCACTGGAAAACTTTTGAAGAAAAAGCATACCAATTTGAAGCATGTAACTCGTCTAGCTCATGCCTTTCATCTAGTTTCAGAACAAATTAGGTCGGAGTAGGTAAATACTTTAATTACAAATGTAAAGAAAATATTTTTAAAATCACCGCATCGAGTGAGATTTTTCAAACAAATGGCTCCGAACGTACCCTTGCCACCCGAACCTGTAATAACAAGATGGGGCACTTGGCTAACTGCAGCTTTCTATTACAGTACGTATTTTGAGGACATAAAAAATATTGTTGCAAACTTAAAGTCGAAAGATGCCATATCTATTAAAAAAGCCAAACAGGTTTTTTCGAACACCAATTTGAGAAGTGAACTTGTTTTTTTTTAAATGCCTATAAACTGATTCAAAAAGCCTGTACCTCATCAAAATTTTTGAAGTGGCGACTAATATTAGATAGAAAAATTCATTTTTGTTTTTGTTACTTAAAGTATTTGTTTTAGTTTATTTTGTTTACTAGCAATATAGTATTTTATTATTGGTAATTACATACATACAAGTTGTATGTACAAATCCACTTTGACTTTGACTTCTAAAAAAAAAATTTAACATAACGGCGACTCCGTGGATTCTAGAACCATAGCGAGCATCCAAAAGTCCCAAGCTTAATTATAACGTAACGATATCAACGGAAAAAACATGATTAGTCATACGACATCGGGACAACTCGGAATCCATGATTTTATTCGAACGTTGCTGTCCGAATTAATTAATAATTTCATAAATTACATTGCCGATGTTATAACAGAATATTTTTGACAGCTGATTTGCTGGAAATACCCAATGACAAAGATAGAATACTCTTTCTGTTACACGAATATAGACAATACATGTCATGATTCGTTATCAGTTCTTCACGACGATGCCACACGAGTACCGATTTGCATTACACGGCTAAATTGTGAACATTGGCAAGTGGCTCCACATTCCCGTGTGGTCACTGTACAACCTTTCGATGCTTCATGATTCTAATCAATTCTTAGGTGGGTAAATTATTTTTTAGGTTATATTATAAATTACAGGTTTCCAAGTAATCCAAACTTCAAAGATGGAAGCGACCAGAATAGGTAAAGAAATTGGTTTCCAACCAAAAATAGACGATTGTTTTATCCGATAAGCCATATTCAGATTCCTTCCACTTCATTGAAATTAACTTAACTTAAATTGCATCTAGCGTAATTCATAAGTAGGTATTGTTTAAATGTCTTATTTAAAACCTGAATTGTTACAAGTGCAATAACAATTATGCTACCAAATTTCCTCTATGTTTAAATATTTAACAGGGCATCTTGATTCTTGTATTTGTGTAAGTGACTTGGATAAACTGGTTTATTTAAATCGAAATCTTAAAAATACCAATAAATCCTATGTCTTTTAAAATGTGGAAATATACTAACGCAAACGTATTTTATTTTATCGGCAACCCAACATGGGTTTTTAATAAGATTTTCGCTTAAAGGGATAAGTTCGCCTTTGTACATTCCTACCCTGTAAAAAAAAAATGAATTTCTGTGTTTCGTACAATAAAATGTTAACATACCTACATACAATACCACTGGTGTAACTGATGGGAAAAATCAGTCCCAGTAGTATTTTTTTATTTTCAATTTATTGGCTTAAATAAGAAAAGATACACATTTTTATGAGTATAAGTGCAAACCCTAGAGAAGTTTAACTCGCCTATGGTGAATATATGAAAGGAAACGGAACATGATCAAATGTATTAAAGTTACTATAGGCACACATTTAAAATAAAAACTACTTAAAACATGATTTTTTTATTGATTGATAATTAGGTACTCATACGAATAGAAAAACGAGTCTAAAATAAACAAAAATCTATACAGAGAATGATTGTGTTCCGGGTAGAGTACTGAATGATCTGTAATGAAATGACATTAAAAAATGCATGAATATACGGATATGCTCATGCATTTTTTTTATTGGTATTAAAAATCTTAATAAAAATGGGATTTTTTATCCTCAGCAGTGTAACGGGTGGCAAAAAAACGACTGTATAGGGAAAACCTTTAAATAACCGGTTATGTTCACTTTTAAATATCGGTATAAATTTCTTCAATTATTAAATGTGTATCTTCCCTTTTCCCTCTCCTATATTAGTTGCTATAGGATGCTAACTGGTCCACAAGCGGAAGCAATCAGTTTAAACTTTTTATCGATTTATAAAAAATATACCGATGTTTTGTCTTAAAGTGTTCAGTAAACTTAAAAAGACAATATAAGAAATACATGACATCCATTTTTCGTTCTAAACTATAACATAAACCTTTTTATTTTCTGCCTAGCACTTAGCAACACCAGTAATTGGTCGCGAATAGGCGAAATTACCCCATATTATCTACGGTTAAATTTATTGATTTTTTATGGACTAATACTGAATTACTTTATCTATAAAATACAGGATGTCTGCTAAATCTAAACTTAAAATAAGAGATTTTATGTATACACATTTTATTACTTATATGAACATATTATTTTGGTCCACCGCAGCCGGCAACTCCGCTAGCTGGACGAAAACTTGCGCAATTAGATACCCTATACCTATAATATAAAACCTATACTAAATGTTATGATCCATATACATTACAACTACTTACCAACATTACATTTTTAATAGCTGCATAGTATAGAGCTCTAGCTGCATGCCCATGCGAATTGAATATTGCTAAGCTGGTTTTTTTGTTCATATTATGTGTAATCTCTTTGGCACAATCTCAACTGGCAGTTGAAAAACTAAAACTAGTGTACACTAAATGAAGGCTGATTTACAATGTAGGTAGAAATGCACAAGGCTCGATCTGGTTTGATTCAGTTCGGCTGCTTGTGGGTTCTTTTTTAGGGTTCCGTACCACAATGGTTAAAAAGTAACCCTTATGGGGCGACTTCGTTGTCCGTCTGTTTGTCACAGCAGGGATGTTTGCTCGTACAATCGTTTCTGACAGAGGCGTATGTTTGCTACAAAGTGATTTGAACAGTCTCGCTGAATGGTGTAGTAATAATAAAATGGTTCAAAAGGCTAAGAAATGCGTTCACATAAAAATTTCGAGAAAATATAACCTTATAAATTCTAAATATTTCATTGGAAACGACACAATTCAAGAGGTGGACACAGTCACAGTGCGCGACTTGGGCGTAATATTTGATCAAAAACTTACTCTTGTGCCGCATATAGAAAATATAATTAAGAAATTTTCTAAAATGCTGGGATTTGTGATAAGGAATACTAAAGCCTCCCGACGAAGTAAAAGTAAGATATTACTTTATAATAGTCTCGTGCGGAATATTGTAGAGTAGTGTGCCGCCCACACTACTCTAGTCACTCGTTGCGAATAGAGCGAGTACAGAAGCGGTATCTATCTTTTTCAGCTGGCATAGCAAAAAATCTAGTATCGTATAATAAGAGCTTACAGTACTTTAGGATGGAGTCTCTGGAGCTACGTAGACAGATTGCAGTAGCGATTTTTTTGTATAAGTTTCTTAGGCACAAAATCGACTTTCCGATATTGAATCAATTGTTATTCCGAGCACCGTCCCGAATGCGCCGCATCCCCATTACTCCGCTCTGTCCTCCGCTCAGCCGTACTGTTCTCGACAGTAACTCGCCTATTCCAAGACTATGCAAAATTCTCAATGCCCACGAGTCACGAAACGGATATACACTTCGAATCAATTAATAAATTAAAAAAAAAAGAGTTCGTAAGTGTCTGTTCACCTTCTAGCGTAAGCATTCTTAGGCCTTAGATTTTTAAGTTATTGTTGTTATTTATTTCAACATGTTTTTCTTATATAATGCATCTAAGGATTGTCAAGTTATTGTTGTTGTTAACTTTACAATTTTTCTTATTATAATGCATGTGGTGTTTACCTTTAAGTGATTGTTGAATTTAGTAAATAGGTGTAAACGCAGGCTACTAATGTAATTACAGTGTAACCAATTGTTGGTAAATCTAATAAATAAATAAATATGAAAAGACTCAATCTGCAAATTTAATAACTATTTTACTACTCAAATTTTCCGTGTTTGTTGCCAAAAATTTGTTTATAGCCAAAAATTTACAAAACATGACCGGTACCTAATGGGGGAACCCATTACCTCCGAAATTTATGACAAAAATGTATTATTTGAGAAGTTCCCTTGATTTCTTCAAGATTTCATTATCTGATCTTGACGTGTTAACAACGGGACGTACCAAATATAAAGTATACCTGTATTCAAACAAAAAATAATATTTTACTTCTCATGCTCGTAAAGTTGTTCTTTATGCTGGGTGAGTGCATAAAGTGTTGTCATCATCTAGATTAAGACAATAAAGCCCTACAGCCAGACAAACGAGGTGACTGCATTGAATAAACGCGTTATTCAAATATATATACTTTAATTTTCTTGCCTTCTATGTTGCATTTAACAAAGGAAATGAATTTAAAACTATTAAAAACAAGCATTATTAACAAAAAAAATACAAAATCAACGTACGACTTGGCAGTATCGCGTTCGACTTAAGTTAAAAATCTCATGCAGATAATTAAGAAGAAATACAGTGGCGGGGAAGAGGCTTTTGTCTATAGTTTTTGCATTGCAAAACTTGTGGTGTTACGGAATCCAGGGAAGAGGAAATAATGCTCACACGTAACACTCAATTAGAAACAAATGCAAAATAACTCATTGATCAGACATTATCGCCTAAATCCTAGTACATCTATTTTAAAAGGTATAAAAAATTCGAAGTCTGGAGAAGCGGCAAACAAGTCAATACATTCTCATTCATGTAAGTTTTTTACATTATCACTGTCTTATTATTCCTCGTAATCGAAGTGAAAAGCGGAGTGTATAACTCAGTCTTAAAACCCATTTTATCCTCGACTCAATTATCCAACTTCGCCTAACGGCTCGGATGGATACCATAAGTCTTCGATAAAATGTTTTATCTACTCTCATATCGTAAAGTTCGAATTATAAACTTTAAAACAAATTAATATTGGCATACTTTATAAACACAATACCGAAATAAAATAAAATAGTAGTTTATGAAATTGTTGCATAAAGAGGGGTATTAAAACACGAGTGTGTGTTTAAGAACCGAGCCGCTAGGCGAGGTTTTTAATAGTATCACACGAGTGTTTTAATACCTAGTTATGTGCAGTTTCATACACTACTTTATCTACTCTCATACATTGCGATTCAACATACTAAATAAAAGATCAAAGTTGATAAAGTAACTACAGCAAAACGTTTTCAATGAATGGAGCCAAAACCTAGCACATCACCGCGCATGCGTTAAAGCGGGAGCTGTCACAGACAAGTAAAAATTGGAATGAAAACTTTTTGTAATGCTGTAAAAATGACGCGAACCGCATGTGCGTTCCATTATAAAAAAATAATTGATATGGAACCTCGTTGGTGACATTAACTTTTTGGATCAACTTGTACGAGGGTGAATCAAAAAGTCCTTAGAACTGGCTGTTTATAAAAAGTTTTTAAATAAAGTTTTTTTTTTATTTTGAACTGTCATTACGTAGGTCACTCAATAAGTTTTGAGATGCTGGAAATTAAAAAATGGAACGCATGGGTATTATATATTTTTAAAAGGCAAATTTATTTAAAAATAAAATGCCATAAGCCATTTTTTCAATTTAAAAAAAAATACGATGTTCTTGTCATTTTACTACAACGCTTCCCGCGTTTTTTGGCTGAAACGATGGAGCTTAACCGCGAACATTTGCGTGCTATGATCTATTACGATTTTAAATTTGGTTTAACCGAACAGTTAAGTTTGCAACGACTACAGTCGGCATTGGGAGAGTCTGCTCCTTCACGGGCAACAATTTTTAGGTGGTTTAGTGAATTTAAAAGGGGCAAAACTAACCTCGAAGACGATCAAAGAAGCGGACGCCCGCAAACAGCAGTAACTGCAGAAAATGTGTGGACTACTGAAATGTTGGTACGGGAAGACCCACGAATTACATACAAGGACATCGAGAAGATCCTGGGCATTACTTCGGGGAGTGTGAACACAATCCTACACCAACATCTCGGAGTCAGGAAGCTTTGTTGTCGTTGAATCCCGCGAATGCTCTCCGAAACTGAAAAACAGGCTCGTGTGGATTGGTGCCGTGAAATGCGTCAACGTTTTGAAAACGGGGCGTCGAGACGTGTTTCGGAAATCATTACTGGTGACGAAACATGGATCTATCAGTATGACCCTGAAAGTAAGAAGCAATCTTCGGTATGGGTCTACTCAGACGGAGAGTTACCGACAAAATTGCAAAGACCACGTAATGTTGGTAAAAAAATGGTGGCTAGTTTTTTTGGCCGGAGTGGATACTTATCGACATCCATGCTGGAAAATTGTAGGTCAGTTAACTCGGAATGGTACACAACAGTAGCATTGCCGAAAGTTATCCAAGCTGTGCGAGAGCGTAGACCAACGGCCGGGCTTCGAGGAATCATGCTGCATCACGATAACGCTTCTTCACATACGTCCCTCAGAACGAAGGCGTTTCTTGAGGAATCTGGTATTGAAACTCTAGCTCACCCACCCTACAGCCCTGACTTAGCTCCTTGTGATTTCTTTTTGTTCCCAACTGTCAAAGAAAAAATTAAAGGAAAGTTTTTTTCGAGTGCCGAAGAAGCCGTCGCTGCCTACGAAGTAGCCATTTCTGACCTCTCAGATCAAGACTGGCAAAAGTGTTTCCAGAGTTGGTTTAGACGAATGGAAGTTTGTATAGAGCATCGTGGAGAGTACTTCGAAAAAACGTAAAATAAATTGTGGTTATATGTTGGATACTTTTTTTTTATCTCAAAACTTATTTAGTGACCCACGTATAACGTAATATTTGACAGTTGGTTTCGTTCGAATTGTTCCCGCCGTTACATGGTAAATTAATATTTTGCGAAAGAAGTCGACTAAAACGTCCCATTATGGAAAAAAATGAGTTACGTGCCGTGATAAAGTACTTGTGTATGAAAAAAATTACTACCAAGGATTTTTTTTTGGATATTCAGCAAACCGTAGGCACTAGTGCTGTACCCTTAGACCATACAGTAGCTGGACTGGCCTTATAGGTCATTTCCCCTCTGCCGAAAAACTTGCACAATGTGCAAAAAGTTATACAAAACCAATTTCATAATCGATTAATAGTCATTCACAAAATCGCCTCGCCAGAGAACACACTTATTGGAAAAATGCTCGCATGTGCTATAAGTTCGTGTAAAAAACGATCAACTACTTCAAGCTTAGAAAAAGATGGCACAACATTTCATTTGTTAGTAATTTTATATATTTAATACCTGTAAAATATTATTTTAAAAATATTTTCATAGCACGTCAAATTTAACGATTAAAATCAATCGATTCAAATTCGTACTTGGATGAATGCGTACTCGGGTAGCGAGACTCGGTTTTAATGTTTTGTAAGAAATAACTTAACAGTTTTTGAAATAAAGTCTATAATTGTTTGCATCAAAATGATGTCGTCAGCATACTCCTTAGCGAGACTCGGTTTAGTGATAAGGGTAGTCTCGATGAAATCAATATTTATCGACAGTAAGGAATATTTACTAAGGACTTGAAAATTGCCTAGTGAACACTATTTATTTTAAGTGTATATTTTACACGTTTCCAAAAGACCCAGAATTGAACAAATATGGACCGCCTCATGCAGCAGACAAGCAAATTGGGTGCCTACGCGTACTAGTTCCATATGTTCGAAACATTTTGATGCAAGTCAGTATCGAACACTGCAAGAGGCGAAAGTTAATAGATTTTGCTGTTCCTACTTTATGTTTAAGTATATGAAAAAGTTAGTATATTTAGTATTTTAGTAAGTATTTACTTATACAATGAAATACCAATGACCACGATATTTTAAAACTTTCATAACTTTGTCAAATAATATCTAATGTAAATACGGTCAATAAGGTTTCTTCTCATAAAACAATAATAAGAAAAATTGTGCTATAATCTCCATGATTGGTCAAGAGGGCAAACTTTGTAAAAATATATAAAAAACATCCTACTTTTCCGTTATTGTTAATTATAATTAACATGACTTAACAACTATTTTATTGACCAATAATATCCTATTACGATGCTCGATGGACACTGTTTTTTTTATGGCAGAGAAGACGGCACATTAGCACTCGGGCCACCTGATGGTAAGTGGGAACTGAGACAATCTCAAGATTGCAATCCTAAGGGCCGTATTAATAAACTTTTCTTGACTGAGAGATGTCCGTCACAAGATACGTCAGAGTAAACGACAAGTCATAGAAAACTGTTATTTTGACGCATCTTGAGACTGGCATTAAAGTCGAAATAAGTTTATTAATACGGGCCTATGACTTCAAAGGCGTTGCCAACTCTGAGTTCTACGATGGAATCTCTATGGTCGTAATTTCACCGGTTGTCTTTTTCCGACACCGGAACACAACAATGCGAACACTGCTGCTAGGCGGCGGGGCAAAAATTGTATGCTCCTGCAAATGTCAGTTAAAATATCGATATGAGCTATCGACCTAATCCTCGCACCGTAGGTTAGGTTATGCCGACCACATTGACATTTACGTATTCTTATACCGCGTTTGTACAAAGTCTTTACATGTGTGATATGTTTGTGTGCGTCAATAGTAGTTTATGAAATTGTTGCATAAAGAGGGGTATTAAAACACGAGTGTGTGTTTAAGAACCGAGCCGCTAGGCGAGGTTTTTAATAGTTTCACAATATGGAACCTCGTTGGTGACCTTAACTTTTTGCATTAAGTTGTATCGTAATCGTAAAAAAATTACTTTATAACATTATTTTGTTAGAGAAATAATGTTATAAAGTGATTTTTTAATTTTTTTTCGGTATTGTGTTTGTAAAGTATGCCAATATAAATTCGTTTTGAATTTTATAATTCGAACTTTACGATATGAGAGTAGATAATAGTAGTTTATGCAACAGTTGTATAAGAGAGGTCAAAAAAGACGAGTGGTGTGGTTACGATGTGAGCCGCAGGCGAACATCGTAAAGCAAGACGCCACGAGTATTTTTTGACTTAGTTATACACCGTTGCATACAATACTTTTTCTACGACTAGGTTTCAAATAAAATGCAAAATTAAATTAACAAAATTTTATTTATAGATTTTTACTCTTTAATATACCTAGGTTAGAATACGAACGAACGAAGCACAGAACAACAAACGAGCGGGAAACATTCGAAAACAACAAAATATGTGTCTATGGTTAACTTTGTTTTTAAATTGATGTGCACTTGCCAGGTTTCATTTTTTTTTTAAGTTGCATAATCGATTTAACTTGTGAAATAGGGACTAAAAAACACCTAATGATTTGAGAAATGAATTCTTTTACCTGATTGGTCGATTTTAATATAGCTGCGTTCTGGTTGGTTGATACCAAATAAAATGTTTTTTTTAAAGAGTTAAATTAGTAAAAGAGTACATACCAAAAATAACCTAACGTTCCGATTGACAGTCAATGTGTATTGTTATTGGTGGTTTAATTTGGTGAAGTATTTTGATTGGTCAAATTAACCTAGGTGTAAGCTTTGGCAGCTAGGCATATCGTTTTGGCTCAAAAAAGCACAAGTGCTGTTAAGGGGAATAGACTAGATAGACTTTTCTACGGAATGTTCTGCGGACATATTATCTATATTCTTATATTAGTGTTCGTGACTATATAAATGACAGATAAAAGTACAGGAGTAGGAAAAATATATTATGTGTTAGATTTCTGTCAAAATGTGCGTGTGTAATGACACGGATAGATTTTACATTTGTAAGTAATCTTTTGCATGTGTTATCTCGGCAGACATGATTGTACCCGAATACAACCTATAAGGCCAGTCCAGGTATTGTATGGTCTAAGGCTGTACCCTATTCCACCGTCGCTTTCTGGGTTGCCGAGTTTAAAAGAGGCAGATCTAGCTGCGAAGACGACCCCGCTCCGGCCGGCCATCTAACTCAGTTAACGCAAAAGCCGTTGAAAAAATTGAGAAAATTGTTTTGGACGACCGGCGACTAACAATTAAATACATAGCAGAGACTAAAGATTTCGTTTGGTAGCGTACATTCAATACTAACCGATGTTTTAGGTTGTAAAAAAGTGTCAGCAAGATGGGTTCCGCGAATGTTAACGCAGGCTAACAAAGACTTGCGTTTAGAAGTTCCGAAGCGGAATCTAAAGAAAATCTTGCATGACCCGGACACTTTTTATCGTCGTTTCGTAACAATGGACGAAACATGGGTTCACCATTTTGACCCTGAAATAAAAAAGCAAAGCATGTCCTGGAAACGGCCATCTTCCCCTCCAATAAAGAAATTTAGAGTATTTCCGACAGCAGGTAAAGTTATGGCCTCAGTTTTCTGGAATGCAGAAGGAATCCTTTTTATTGATTATCTGCCCAAAGGAAAAACTATTACAGGTGCCTATTACACCGATTTGATACCAAAAGTGCGTCAAGCAATCAAAGAAAAACGTCGAGGAAAATTGAGTGCGGGAGTGCTTTTTCACCTTGATAATGCTCCGGCTCATCGATCACAAATGGCTCTCACTGCAATCCGCCAAGCTGGTTTTGAGATCTTTGATCATCCGCCCTACTCGCCAGACTTAGCTCCTAGTGATTTCCACTTGTTTCCGAAACTAAAGGAGCACATTCGCGGAACTAAATTTGACGACAACAACGCGGTCATGGGTGCCGTAGAGGAGCTTTTTGAGGCTCAAAAAAAATCGTTTTATGATGGATTAAAAAAACTTGAAAAACGGTATAATAAATGTATAGAACAAGAAGGAAATTATGTTGAAAAGTAAAAAAAAAGAAATTATATTCGTTTGTTTTTGACCCTATTTCTAAGGACTTTTTGATTCACCCTCGTATCGTAATGGTAAAAAAATTACTTTATAACATTATTTTGTTAGAGAAATAATCTTATAAAGTGTTTTTTTTTTGTTTTATTTCGGTAAGTATTGTGTTTATAAAGTATGCCAATATAAATTCGTTTTGAAGTTTATAATTCGAACTTTACGATATGAGAGTAGATAAAACACTTATTTCTCTAATAAAATAATGTTATAAAGTATTTTTTTTAGCATTACGATACAAGTTAATCCAAAAAGTTAATGTCACCAACGAGGTTCCATATCAATTATTTTTTTATAATAGAACGCACATGCGGTTCTCGTCTTTTTTACAGCATTACAAAAAGTTTTCATTCCAATTTTTACTTGTCTGTGACAGCGCCCGCTTTAACGCATGCGCGGTGATGTGCTAAGGTCTGATTTTTGTTCCCACAGAAAAAATGTAAACAAAGTTACGTCACTGTCAAAGTGACATTTCAGGGGATCTTAAAGTTTGGACAGGCAAGAAATATAATATTACGTCATCATTTCGCTCGAAACGTGATATAAAAATGAATTCGAAACAGAATTGAAATTAAAATTGCACAAATGAGTCAATGGAATGCGATTACGACACGGGAGCACGAATTGTGAAGCGAAGCGAGTGAAGTGACGTCTCTCAGTCTCACATTATTCAAGCGGCCCTCAACTTGTTGGCACAGGTGTATCGAGTTAATGATACCAGTGCAATAAATAAATTATGCATACAAAAACAGCTTTCTCGTTTTAAATTAATACAACAGAGAGTTAATAACAAAATAAAGTTTGCCATCAACAAATTAAATTCATCAATCTTGATTACAATGTATAGATATTTTATAGAAAGTCGATTTCTTTTAAATGTAGAAAGTATAAAAACTTGGAATACCGCAAATGTTTTTCGTTAACGGCGACACCTTTGTTTACATTTTTTCTGTGGGAATAAAAATCAGACCTTAGGTTTTGGCGCCATTAATTGAATACGTTTTGCTGTAGTTACTTTATTAACTTTGATCTTTTGTTTAGTAGGTTGAATCGCAATGTATGAGAGTAGATAAAGTAGTGTATGAAACTGCACATAACTAGGTATTAAAACACTCGTGTGATAGGTACTATTAAAAACCTCGCCTAGCGGCTCGGTTCTTAAACACACACTCGTGTTATAATACCCCTCTTTATGATACAATTTCATATACTACTTTTGTTTTATGCCCGAAATCGGTTAAAATTAACTGTGGCATAAATATGGAATCGGCTTCGGCTCCATGTACCAAAGCCTTCCAAAGATCCGAGACTCGCATAGTCCAGTGACTAGTTCTGTGGCTGGATATATATAAATAAAAATAATGAAAAATTCGATTAAATAAGTAACTGCCGCACTCAGAGACGTTTAACGGTTATTTAAGACGCTCCTTAGTGACGATTTAAAAAAGTAACCTCTCAGAGTCAGTTAATGGTTCATTAGTGTCCCTAAATGGTCATTAAAGTTAAGTGGAGTAAAGCCCTTACTTAACTTTTTAATGATTGATTTTGACATTTACGTTTGAGGTTATTGTGTGATTTACTATTGAGAATCGGTTGCGTTGTGTTTGTATAAAATACAAATGACTAATCTGATAGACTTTATTGAGTTTGTGGAATATGCCAGGAGACATAGAGAAGTGGGACCGAGGCAATATTTGCGAGATTATTCTAATCCCTTTACAAAATACTCGGATCAAGAATTCCATGCAAGATATCGGTTTACACCAGAATCGGTCAAAAGTGTTTTATTGCCTATGGTCAAATCTGATCTCAGGAGACCAACGAAAAGAGGACTACCATTTGCTCCAGAAATTATGTTACTGATCACATTACGCTTTTACGCTACAGGCAGTTTTCAGAAATTGGATGGAGATGTCATGAATATTTGCCAGCAGTCAGTTTCACGAATTATTGCCAAAGTCTCAACATCAATAGCCAGCAAAATGAAAGATTTCGTTAAATTGCCTTGTACCATACAAGAAATTAACTCGGTGAAGAAATCTTTTTATGAAATAGATCACTTTCCTGGAGTGATCGGATGTATTGACTGTACCCATATCAAAATAAGAAGCCCCGGAGGGATGACTTCAGAAGTGTACAGAAATAGAAAAGGGTATTTTTCTATCAATGTCCAGGCGGTCACTGGGCCAAACTTAGAGTTTTATGATATAGTGGCCCGTTGGCCTGGCAGTACACATGACAGTTTTATTTATAATAGCAGTGGTATAAAGCAGAAACTTAATAGTGGTGTATTCCAAGGAATAGTTTTAGGTGACAGCGGGTATGCAGTTAGTAAAGTGCTTCTGACACCATTTTTGTCACCTAATTCAACACCCCAAGAAAATTATAACCGGAGCCAAATAAGAACAAGAAATACTGTGGAAAGATGCTTCGGTATTTGGAAGAGAAGATTTCCTTGTCTCCAGGTCGGAATGGGTGTCAAAGTGGATACAGTAGCGGCTGTTATATGTGCATGTGCAACGCTGCATAATGTAGCATTACTGGTCAATGATTTGATCCCATCAGACATGAACGACATTGATATTTATAATGATGCTGTTGATGTTGCACTGACCAGTGAAAACACCAATAGCAATGGATTTATATTCCGACAGGCGATGGTTGAAAGGTTTTTTTCATAATGTTTATTTTATAATAAATGTAATTCAGTAAATTATTAAAATATTTTATTTATTTCAAACACATATTTATGTAGGATTTAATAACACTGAATTCTTAAGTTCCTCTAATTCAATTTTCGTTTTTTCTAGCAGCGTTTTTTGCCTTTCTTCCTCTAATAATGCAGATTTCTTTTTTATCTGCTCAACATCTAACTGTAAAGTAAAAAAATATATAAATAATATTAGTAACTCTGGAAACAATTGAATAAAACAAAAAAAAATATATTAAGAGACAATGTCACACCAATTGTCCTAGTCCCAAACTAAGCTCTAGGTTTGTGCTATGGGTACTAGACAACGATATAAATACTTATATAGAGTAATATATACTTTAACACATAGAAAACATCCATGACTCAGGAATAAATATTCGCCCTTATCACACAAATATCTGCCCTTCCCGAGATTTGAACCCGGGACCGCTAGCTTGGTAGGAAGGGTCACTACCAACTAGGCCAATGCGTCGTCAAGTTCATAATATACGGGAGAAACAAAAGTACCTGTGTTTTCAATATTTGCATTTCCATCCTTTTCTTGTTTTCCAAGTGCTTTATTCGAAGCACTGCTTCACGACGAATGTAGTCAGTGGGTTTACGCTCTTTTTCTGCAGTCTTAATTGTTATAGGTAAATGTTTTTTAATATTCTGATCTGAAATAAAGCCAAAACAGATATTAGTAATAAATAATCACAATAAACCTGTAAATTATGAATTATTTATAATACCTGGGATATTTTGTGAATATTCTATTTCATTATCTGCATCGATGGATGGAAAATTGTAATCTGAGAAAAAAACACCAGCATAAGATACCTATATTATAACAAAACAATTTATTATTTCAATCTTAAAATACAAAAGAACCTTCGGTATCAATTGATACAGATCCTGTCTGCAATTCCAGTTCTTGACTGTCATCTACTTCTTTTAACATGGTGCCATCACTATCAAAAGGATTTTTTATTTCACAAATCATGGCAGGTGCAGCCTGATAAATAAAAATTGTTAAATAAGCCAATACATTTGGCAAAATAAAAAAAATGTAAGTAAAATGTACAAAGAAAAATTAATCATTGAGAGATAATTTGAGTCATACAGGCTACTGAGAAATTTAACAAATATAATATAACCCACCTCTTCAACCATAGTTATAATGGCTCCATGTTGTGGTGTTGGAGGAAGCTCTGGTGGTCCGCCTCCAGTTCTGAATAAATTGCCTCTTTCTGTGGCACGAGCTTTGCGTGTGTAAGCCTTCATATTATCCCATGCTCTCTTTAAGGCAATAGTCTCACGCTAAAACAGTACAAAATATTAAGTTAATGTCATTTGTTTAAACAAGTACCATTACATACGTTAAAAAACTAACAGCACCAGCTTCTTACCTTGTGTACATTGGCGTTGCTATTAAACTCTCGTGTAATTAAGTCCCACGCTTGTTTCTTTTTGGTGACTGACTTGCCATCAGTTAACTTTGACTCTACGATTGGCATATTTTTAATTAAATGTGCCAATAGAGCCTTTTCATCCGCAGTGAAATTAGCTACTCTCCTGCGTAGCATTTTTGATTGCTGAACTTCCTGAATTGAAACAATATGAATGGTATTATTAAAATTATCTAGACTTAGGTAACGCCACAAACTTATAACGATGCCTACTTACCATGACACGTTACCGATGAAATTACAATATTATAATATTCTTGCCCGGCGAAAACAACAACAAATACAGTTAAGTAGCTTTCCCGCTATCCGCAACATTGACATCTAGAAGTGAGTGGTGCCATAGAAAAAATACGAGAACGGTTTTATTTTATTTCAATGAAATTAGCCATTTCACCTTGTATTTTAGTAAATAATAAGAGTAAAAGTACTGGTTAGCATTTATATTATGATTAATAATGGTTTTAAATGTGCTTAAATATTTTTTTTGTTATAATATACCAATCCTTTTTTGAGTATGGCTACACCTATGCTTTATCGATATACAGATTATGGCGAAGTTCCGCTCTATGAATACTTAAAACTGTCATTAGTAAATGAACCATTCAATTTTGTTTCTGGGATGTACCGCTAATTTACTACTTTAATGGTAATTAGTTAAATAGTCATTAAGACTAATTTAATGAACCTCTCTGGGTGCGGCAGTAAGAGTTTACATTTTTCATTGGCGCTATTCAGCATCTATCTCAAGACAATATAACAGTAGGTTATAAGTATTTGTTAGTACCTCGTTTGTATTGAACGTTGGCTCGATCGTATGGATACTTCAACATGAAATCCCGCTACCAAACCCGATTAAGTCACTATTTTAAAATTCGAAGCGTAACTTACCTTGCGACTAATATTAAGTTGCATGTGTTCACGCAACGGCGGCTGTGCTCTGGAGACCCACGTTGCCTCATATGGCGCGGGCGGGTTGTTCTGGGCAGCGGCCGGTCTCGGGTATGACTTCGTTTGGTAATGGACAAGATAACGTTACACCTCGCTGGAATCACCTACAGCCTTTATTTTAAACTTCGAGGAACAAATTCCCACTCGACATGTTGGGAACTTATCCTTATTTAAAGCCGGTTAAAAAGCGAATCTTATTTTACCTCGATACTCTTAAGCAAGTTTTTAGAAATTAGCTTCCACTATTTTATAATAGTACGAGTAGCACATTCTGCACTAATAGATGTAGTATAATAGGTGTGGTACTCATCGTACAGTCTATTTTTAGGGTTCTGTGCCCGAAGGCAGTCCAACGGGACCCTATTAATATGCCTCCGCTGCTGTCCATCCATCCGTCCTTCCGTCAGTCCGACCTAACTTTAGGCAACTGTATATTTTGAACCGTAATACATAGCGGGTGTTATTACGGCGCATTTACTAACAAATATCGAAAATTAAAGATCGTGAAATTTTAACGGGGTCCCAACAAGAAACGCTTTTATTCGACATATTTTTATTGTTGATGCATCGAAAAAACAGTAAATCATACAAGCGTCAAATTTAGTATGATCATATAACAAAGCCTGAAGAAAAACAACAAATACCTAAATAATGGTCAAGTGTAAGTTGAGTTCGCGCTGATTCGCTTACAAATTAAATTCATATTGGAATACGTACAGGCGGCGGTACGGAACCCTCTGTGCGCGAGGCCGACTCGCACTTCGGTATACGGTTTTTTCTTACTTGAGCTAAGAAGCCTAAGAAGTACACAAACATTGCTCAGTTTCGTTACCACAATAAGATATAAAATTTATAGACATTATTTTAAACACAAACGAATTCATTTCCACAAAAAATATTGAAATAATTAATGGTGTCAGAATAAAGTATAGAGTAACCGAAGCGTAAAAACAATTCTATAATGAGCGTTAACACGGTAATAACAGTTATATAATAATTATTATAGCATTGTTATTACCATGGTTACGGTATTCCGGATATCATTATTGGCGTTTAGTGAACACTTGACGTACGAATTCGTATAATAAACCGTTAAAAATAGATAAACACCAATTGGGATTGTTCATATTTTTTGATTTAGTCTAACTATAAAACCATTTGGAGTATATCAGTCATAGAACCAATTTATTTAATTATATCTTAAAAATAATCTCTGATTATTGTTATTTTTGTAAACAAACTTATGACCTTTGTTAGACCTTAATTTTGCCGCTTTGTGGCAGAACTAATAGAATTCTGTGCCTTAAAATTAATCGTTGATTCTTCTGGTTTGTCTATGCTCTATTGTCAGCTCTGATTTAAGATATTAACGACATTCCGGGGGCCATTTGCAACGTTAAAAGATGGCGGACGTGTAATTTGTTTTAGACTTTTATTTTTGGGTAATTAGGTGTTCAAAGTTCTTTTCTGATAGTGATTTGTACTTTTTATGCCTTTGTGTCGCACAGTGATTGAAGACTTGGACTTATTTCGTGTATCTGGCATCTTTCTTCTCGTTTCAAGTGGACTCGCAGTGGTGCAGAGGTTAAAACTATCTTGACCTCTGACCTACAAATCACCGTACAACGTTGCCCCCAATCTTCCTAGAGAATATTGGATTATGTTTTATTGCTATATTGATTTATACTCATATAAACCTTGACACTGGCGAAATCACTTCACGTGGAAACGCCATAATATCCCTGCGGTAGTAGCTGTTCAAGTCGCCGCGGGGGCAAAAAAAATAAAAAACGACATTCCGTTCGCCTTGTGGCTGCCACTAAAGAGAAGAAGAAGAAGACATTCCGTTCAATTTTTACGTTGATTGAATTCCGTATAATATTATTTCTCTGCTATCCTATTTGAATTTGTATACTTAATACAATGGACTATAAGAAGTGCTTTATTCCTACATGTAAAAATTACTCGATCAATAGCCCAAACAAGCTCATTTGGAATTGCAATACAGTCAAATATTTGATAGGTTGTACACCTCAGGGACTAATAAGTTTTATTTCGATAGGCTATGGTGGAAGAATATCTGATAAAGCGATTGTTGAAAAAAGTAGGTAACTTGTTAGATATTCTTCAACCAAATGCTGTTGTTCTTCGGAAGGAAATTCTTCGTCTTTTAAATTCTCATGGTGTTAAACTTTTAAGGCCACCTAGTGTATTCACCGGAGTAAAGCAGACTCTTGCAAAGCAAAGTAATAGCCAGTTTGAGAGTACATGTTGAAAGAGTCATAAGACGTGTTAGAGAATTTTCAATCTTAAAACCACACACTAGTCACCTATAACTATGTGCCTTATTTAGATGAAATTGTAGTTACAGCCTGTGGATTAATTAATCTTCAAGGAGAAATAATAAAAAGTGCTTGATATATACTGTTTTATTTCATTAATTCATCATTACCTATTTAAATGGCATATTTTTTATTGTTTATGACATTTAAATAATCTAAATTAAGATGTAGGTATACACGTTAATATACATTAGTTAAATATCATAAACAATAAAAAAATGGCCATTTAAAACACATCTTAAACCAAATACTCTTCAATTCTCGCCTGAACTGTGCACTCGCTTCCCGTTCGTCGCACTTGTACATATCCAACATCGTTTTTAAGATAGGAATCACGTGAGGATCTGGAACATGATACACATTATTAGAACTGTTATAATAACACATAATTGATTATGAATATATGGCACGTTTTACTAACTTCAGTGCACAATACTTACATGAGAATTTTTGCTCCTCTTATTTCAGCCAAATTGTGTTTATTGCTTGAAGCGATGTACTCCATTCCATTATAGCCACGTGTCTCACCATCGGCAAGTTACGAGAGTCGGCTTTAACAATGTCACTTTCGGTCATATTTTTTAGGATTATTAACAATTCAAACTTTGAAATCTTCTTCTTTCTTTGCCCCCGCGGCGACTTGGACAGCTACTACCGCGGGGATATGGCGTTTCCACGTGAAGTGATTTCGCCAGTGTCAAGTATATATAAGTTTAAATCAATATAGCAATAAAACACAATCCAATCTTCTCTAGGAAGATTGGGGGCAACGTTGTACGGTGATTTGTAGGTCAGAGGTCAAGATAGTTTTAACCTCTGTACCACTGCGAGTCCACTTGAAACGAGAAGAAAGATGCCAGATACACGAAATAAGTCCAAGTCTTCAATCACTGTGCGACACAAAGGCATAAAAAGTACAAATCACTATCAGAAAAGAACTTTGAACACCTAATTACCCAAAAATGAAAGTCTAAAACAAATTACACGTCCGCCATCTTTTAACGTTGCAAATGGACCTCAACTTTGAAATCGTAACGCACAGAGTCCGTGACAAGACGTTGACGTTGGCAAACCAGCAACAGTTTTTTTTTTCAATAGACAGACAATACGTTGCAATGTCTTCCTAAAAATGATTAATGTAAAAAAATATTTAAATTAAACGAAGCCACAAAATTCATAAATGTTCAAATTAGTACCTTAAAATATATTGTATTTTCAAGTTAATGAACAAAAACCACACATTAAAAATAATGAACAATCCCAATTAAAATTACGTATTATAAAAACAAAATTAATTTGTTATTAATTATGTGTTTAGTTTTTTTTTATTAAGTTACTAAAAATAGATGATTAATATCCACCGATTTAAACTTTTCAATATCGATATCCACAAAATGTCGTTTTGTTTGGCATTCGATCCTTGATAAATTGTCAGAACTGTTTTAGTACCTAACTATTTATAATTTGTAAACATTAGCAATAAAGTTCACGTACTATTAACGCCAATCGTATTAATGAAATGATGACTTTGCTGACAGCTTGACAAGTAATTTGTTAGCAGAAGAATAGACGATAGTACTTATACAAGAAAAGAGCGATATTTTATCTTTGTCACTATATCTTAGTGGATATATCTCTTTGTAGTCGACTGCACATACGTTACATTTATTAAATCCCTTTTACTTCACTGAATTTTGGATGGTTTTTACCTTAAAATGATAGGGTATGGTTTTAATGATAAGGTATCAAGAGCATCCCACTGAATAAGCACAACCTACCTGTACAGTCAGCAACGAAACTTGCCGAACAAAATAACGTTACAAAAGATACTAGACACATGAATTGTACATAAGTTACTGAACATAGTTACTAACAAAATTCCATTTACATTATAAATTTTCCAAAATAGCTATACAGTATATTTTCAAAAGTGGCTGGACAGTATATTTCCAAAAGTGGCTGGACAGGTAGGCTTCCAGAAGTTGCTGGACAGTATATTTCCAAAAGTTGCTGGACGTAGTAGTCTAAAAGTGATTTGTTAGATCATGCCCGGACCAATTTTCGAATTTAGACTGATGAATGATTACCGAAAAAAGTACAGCACTGTCATATGATACATTTGTCTCTTTCATTTTGGTCGTGTCATCATTGGCATGTCATTTGTTTATGCCAGCCTCTCGCGTCTTACACTTTTTTACTATTTTAGATTTTAGCCAACTTCAAATAGAGGAGGTTCCCAATTCAATTGTGTTTCACGTTATTTATGAATAGATTATACGAATTCTTTTCTTTAATGGATAAGTTACACTCCAAGGGGTGGTGGTGGCCCTATTCAGGATTGTAAAAGTCAATTTTATAAATTTTTTATTTAATAGTTTTACTCCATACCATACAAGGTTTTCTCGCGGTATTACTTGTAGATCGTTCCTATAGCTCCAATTTATAGCCACTGAAATATTTGATAGTAACATGACTGAATTCAATTATTAATAAAAGCAAAAGTATCGAATCACTTTGCATTTTTTCATGTGCACCCAATATCTTTGTAAATCGGTTTATTTTTCTAAACTACTTAAATGTAATTACGTTTCTTGAAATATTAGCTTTATAAAAAGCTATGAAACATAAAAATTGGCCCAGAATTTTTCAGATTATGGGCAATTTTCCAGTTTGTGAGCTTTTACTCGTTACGACGTGCACGAGTTGCACTACCCTTGACCCCTATATAACGGGGGTAGAGGGGGGTTCCTTATCAGTCACTTATCAGAAGTCGACCGGTACACATCTCCGCATATTATTCTGTAAAGAACACCTGGAAAAAATGGAAGCCACTGAAGCTCAAGTGCCCGTAGTCGTCCAGCTTCTGCAACAAGGGCGTAGTCAACGTTCAGTAGCTGCCGAGGTGAATCTGAGCCAATCTACAGTTTGTAAACTTTACCAGAGGTTCCACCAAACTAGAGCTTTTACTTCAAGACCAAGAAGCGGCCACAGAAGGTGCACATCAGAAAGGGACGACCGCTTCATTGTCTCAATATCTCTCCGAGATCGTCACCAGACTGGAGTTACCATCCAGCGGCGTCTGCGTGAGGTGCGAGGAGTGGTTGCCAGCGAGTGGACAGTGAGAAAAAGACTCGAGACAGCGAATTTGACACCCAGGAGGCCTGCGACGGGGCCCAGGTTGCAGGCGCGGCACCGTACAGCCCGAAGAGAATTTGTAGAAATTCATAAGACTTGGACCCTTGAGCAATGGACCCCAATTCTCTTCTCAGACGAGTGCAGAATATGTCTGAATGGCTGCGACAGAAGGGGAAGAGTCTACAGGAGATCAGAAGAACGATATGCTCAGTGCTACTTCTCTGAAAGAGTCGCCTACGGAGGTGGCTCTGTTATGTTTTGGGGCGGCATCTCGTACGACGCGCGGACTGAGCGGAAATACATAACGGAAATTCTGGAAGAGCATGTCGTCCCTTATGCTGGTATTTTTGATGAGGGGTTCATGCTAATGCAGGATAATGCCCCTTGTCATACCGCAAGGGTCACAGCTGCCTACCTCCGCGAGGTGGGCATCAAGACCATGAACTGGCCAGCGATGAGTCCGGACCTTAACCCCATTGAACACATGTGGGACTATCTGGAGAGAAAGGTTCGGGTTCAGGATCCTGCTCCTGCCACTGTTGACGAGTTGAAGATATCTTTGCTAGAGGAATGGGACGCTATTCCTCAAGAATACGTTAGAAAATTAATTAGATCGATGAAAAATCGCTTAAACTGTGTCAGCAGGGCTAGGGGTGGCAATACCCGATACTAATTTAGTAATAATAAATCGTATTGTATGTTAAATGAGCCTTTTATTCCAAGTTTGCCTGGTTTATTTTTAGCGTATTTTCAGGCTACTTCCGTTATTCGGGTTTTTTTTTCAGCCTTTGGGCCTTGAATATTAAATTAGCACATTTTCCAATGCGTTACATTATTAACTTTTATTTGGTACCATAATTTTCAGATTTGGGTGGGAAATTACAAAGATATTGGATGCACATGAAAAAATGCAAAGTGATTCGATACTTTTGCTCGCGAGTGTACTTACGTCTATAACCTAATTTCAAAAGTTAAAAAAAACCTTGATATCGTGTTCTCAGAAATGCGTATCGATCGAACTGTAGGATCGAAAATATTGTTCTACCTGTCGGCTATTTAATTTATGTGTGATTTTACTGATTGTACAGGTATTTGGGTGAATCAACTTTTAAGGTACTCTCCATTTTTCGACATGTTTTACCAATTATATGTTTTTAGAAAAACTATATTTTTGTTAATGACGTGGCTTACACGCTTATTAAATCAGAGAAATAGGCTCACATTTGACGTTACTTGATTTAAAATAATACAGTTTTAAATAATAATATAGTTGGTAACGCAGGGGTCAATGTTGTCCCTAGGTTTTGTATGGAAAATGTGCATTTTCCCCTGCGTTACCAGGTTTTTTCGCGGATTAAAAAATATTTGAGCTGTTTAACGTGTAAGGTCTGTAAATTTGGTGGTCTGATTTTAATATTCATAGATCATTATTAACCATAAGTCACCAGGTAAGTTTTAAAACCGCAAAAGAAAAGGAGTACCTTAAAAGTTGATTCACCCATTTATGACCTTGACTGTACTAAAATGTTCAGCGACTTTTGAAGATGACTGTACCGAACATGATATTTAAATGATATACCTTATTGCCTTAGTTATAATTACTCATGTGTGTCGGCCTTATCAAAATCGAGTCCTATGAAGAGTAAGCACTTTATGTAAAGTGGCTCTATGCTTAATATTTTCTCTAATAAAGAGTTTTGATATTCCTAATCTTCGTAGCCTTCTAGTTTATGTCAAGCAGTATTTCAAGAGATTTTTCCGTTGAACTGTTGGTTTTCCATTAAACCTTTTTTTTTGACAAGTAGTCAATTATCAACTAAAAAAAATATTCCAATACAGAAATACTTATAAACATTAACTCGACCTCAGTTTCTCAAAACGTTTCTTTTGGACCCTGTATAATTGGATTAACAAATACTGGATGCCGGTCCGGCGACAAATTTATACAATATCTGCGGATTTATGTAGTCAGTCATGTTCAGCAAATTGTGATATTTTACAGATCAGGCTGTAACAACCCCCCCAGTAATAGCGTCTTGCCTACATCTTTAAATTAATTAAACCTAACTTAGACTATACCTCGTAATCTCTACTCAATACTACATACTGATTTGGCCTCGTGATCGTCTAGTGTAATGCGAACCCTACTTTGTGAACCTGACTAGTAACCTAAGTACTTTAATGAGCAAGAGATTACTATTTCTTATATTAATGACTAAGTACCTACTTCCTACTGGTTAAACGTATTATTTAGAGATACTTCGGGAAAGGACTCTTTGTTATAACTTATGAAACTAAACTACATCTTAATTAATTGTAACCAAGTGAATGCCTCACTTATTCTTAAATTGAGCCATTAGATCCTCTAGGAAGATCTTGATTACTATTAAAATGATTTAGTCAGAAATAGAACAATTACATTACTTCACTAGACAAGATTAGTAACTACTTGTTTCACTACTGGAAAAGAATAAATATATATTAGCAGTAAAAGGTCGGGCTCCTCCCCGCCCGTTCCGCTGCTCTCGGCCATTGCTATAGAGCTCGCCCGCTAATATTTCTATTATTACTTAGTATATCACTTTAATATATTAGTGTTAATACTTGTAGACTCGTTCCAGTCTATTTTATACTTTGACTCTACCAGCATTTCCTGAGGATCCCCATTGAGAAGAATATGCCGAAACAAACTCAAGGGTCAAGCTCCTTTAGAATAATTAATTAGATTCAAATTCATCAACTGGAATTTGTATTAAGACAAAACATTATCATAAAGTTCAGTCCAGATCTCTAAATAAATTCTTTAACCTCATCTCTAAGTTAAACTAGTATCTCATATTATTTCCTAATAATAAAGCTTAGGTGACTTTCTCTAAAATTCATAATCATAGCTATCAATGTTTAACAAAACACCAACAGTAAACCTAATGTAGCCCAAATTATGGGTATGTTAACCTTTAACTCTCAGGTCTAGAACATGAGTTATGAAATCACTTTCATAGCCATTTTTAGCACTATAACCATAGTACAAACTGTTAAATTTACAGCTATTATTAACCTTTCTCAGAAATGCCATCTCTCGACAAATAACTTTCTTATTATAGTTATAAATAAAGTATGTAAAATCCACATACATATGGGTACTGCTCCACAGTAATTCAATCACAACCTTTAACCAAGTAGGTAGTTTTAGTAGATGGGCAAATGACCCTATAACCTGATATTGATTTATCAAGTTTAAGAATAACACACATAATCAGTGCAGTGAGCTTCCGAGTGGCTTGTTATATCAATAGACTGGTCTAGTCTAGTGGCCCTTTGGTCGCATCACTATCTGGAGTCCCTAATTATCATAGCATCCTCACAAGATGGAATGTACCCAAACTACACATCGCTTATTTATGTTAGAGGATCCGTGGAACCATCTAGCAAACATGTAAGTACAGTGACCCTCTGAACGGCCTTAACCAGTAACAGGAAAGCCTTAGCTTTGGTTTGTACTGTACATCCCTAACTGTTAACGATGAATTGAAAGAGAACAGACCAACCCGTAAGTACTACTCAGATCCTAGACCTACCTAATGCAAAAGATAGTTTGTGTAAACCTCGTATTATTTGCTTTCCTAGTATCTTATAAATAAATATAACTATTTTCCGACCACAAATACAATTCCTATTGCCTAGTAATGTCTCAGTACGTATCTCAACGGCCCTATTTAGCTTCAACCTGGTGTGGACAAATTATGGCAATTTACTGTAACTTGAAGGGTACCAATTCCGACGTTTTGTTTATTACACACTCGGGCAACTAGCATCCCTTTATCAACTAGTGATCCACTAAACGTCCACTTAGATTTCCACTTGCTCTAACAGAGGTCTACCTTAACTAATAGATAAACACCAAAGGCATACCAGTAAAATTTAGCCGAATACAAACGAAACACTATTCAAACACTATTTCCTACCTAATTCTAATTTGACGTTTCTTAATTATAACCACTAAATATTTATAACTTATTTCTAAGTATCCGAAATTGAAATGCTAGTTTATATTTACCAACTTCAATAATCTTGATTGGTACGTCATCGACAGCGGTGATGTGAAACCAACCTTGTCAACATACGTCTAGCTACTCACGTTACGTGTTTATAAGTCTCTCACGGTGTAATGAAAGAACTTCTAACTACCTAATAACCCTAGCTTCCTATCGGTATATTGTTTTAGTTCAACTAAAAGTCCAATACCTACGACTTTTACGATTACGTTAAACGTGTGAGTGATGTATGGCTATTCAGGTGCAATAATAACCATCTAGACCAACTAAGACCTAACATAATAACGACTTCGGAAAACCAAGTTTCCTGTGTGTAGTCCTAAGACCCAGCAGCCGGCTATTGCTAACCTTTAGTTGGCTTCCAGGTGGAAATAATACCTAACGTGGTCGATATATAAATATATAGATAAGGGGGCCAACGCAATGAGGTATTCCACGTACCACCTCCACTACCAGAAGTGGTTCGGATTCGTCTACGTGGATTCCTATGAAGAGAGTAAACGGAATACCACTAGCGTTGTCTGACTAACCGAATAAAGGCGTCAGAGACCTTGTAACACGAACCCTCTAGACCCACTCAGTTAATGAGATGAAACCATCCGTTTCCTGATTGTGGATACCTTCAGGTCTCATAACATAACCAAAATGTGAGCGTAGGTTTTCCTTTCCGAATATTACGCTGCCTGGAGCTCTGTATACTTGGCTACCAATAAAGGCGCCATAACAGAGTTCTGGAAAACAAAATAGAGTTAATAAACTTATAAAAACATACCAAAAGTACACAAACACCATGTTATAATTATAACACATTCCCATAGACACTGTTTAATACAAGAGATAAACCATCTTCGTGCTAGCGATTTTCGTTAACTTGTAGCGATACCTATACGCTATATAAAGCGACACACAAACATATCCACACCTATTAAACACAGTGCACAAAATAATTAAAATACAGGACAAAATGGACGATACGAATACCCAGTGATAATTTCCACACTCACCCCCTCGCTGTCGGTATAAAAAGGTCACGCTCCCATTTTCCGTAAGCCCTTATATAGACTTTTCTTGTCATGCGCACTACGAGACTTTCGAGACATCATAGACCAATGCTAAATCATCCGTATCACCTACTATTACAGATTATTTCCGTTTGTATTCCATTTCCTAATTTTCGCGCTACCTGTGCGAATATCCAGGCGTCAGTGCGCCAACCTTCCCGCACTTATAGTCTTAACTCTTTCGGTACAAAGTTAAACCTAACGTAACGAGTAGCAAATAGTGCTCACTTTCCCTTGAATTTATCTCTATCTTTTTTATTTATTCGACTTCCGTTACCTGGACACTCTTTGTTAGGTTTTAATAAATAATATTGCCTCACTACAAAAGAATTTGTGCAATCCTTTCTTAAATTTATTTTATTAAAATAAACGAATTAAATTTGTTTATTGTCTGAATATTATTAAATCGTCAACAGATGTTTATCATGCGTTGTATGAATAAATAAAACAGCGCCATCTAGGTGACTTGAGGGGTACTCGTAACCTTCGCTAGATGTCAATTTTAATAGTCTAGTCGCCAGATTAGTTTCTTAGATTCTCTCGAGAGGTCGCTTTACTTAATTCGTATGAAGGAAATATTATCGATCCCTATTTATCTGTTGACGAGATTAACATGAGTTTTAAACTTGGGATTTACACTTGTGTACCAGTACAGCCACCCCCACAATGTCTAAGCAAGACAATATCTTTGATGTTATCTGTAAGAGACATTGGAACAGAAAAGGAAAACTTCCTTTAACTAGATTTCCATTTCAAAGACTTGAATTCTCAATTCTTTGATAAACTAATCAGTTAGAAATAGGTATATGATTATTTTAATAAAAAAAATCATAAATTTTACACCATGAATCATGTTCTTTCCTTGCTATGGAACTTTCATCTAGACAATATGTCCTGATGTGTGTTAGTAAATTGCAAACACTCAAAAACTCCACTATTTCAGTTAGAACTATAGTCACATTGCTCGACTGGCGTTCATATTCCAACATTGCACTGGTAAAAGAAACAGGTGAGTTCTCTCATAAAAATTGATAATACCTTCCCTACATGTTAACCTTTTAAGTCCATGATTCAGAATGTTATTTAATGGTCAGATCATCAATGACCTTATTTATAATATGTTCAATAATACCTTTTCTACCTTAACCTAATACGGGAAACCAAACTTGTTGATATCTGTTCCGACCACTAAACTTATGTGTTGTGTATTTAACCAATCACAAGACAAACTGACAACCTTTCCGGCAGAGGTTAGGTTCTATGATTCAAAATATTAACTTATGATGATATTTTCCTCTAATTTTAATAGTTCGCTAAAGTAGCACTTACTTGTGAGATAAGTGTATTCTAGTAATAAATCTCCTGGGAATCAATCGAAATCTGTACATTCACATTGCCCGAACTCAAATTTCTTTTCCACTGCCCGGAATAAGGGATTCCTCCGGGAAAATCTACCTGCAAACTAATATAATGTTAAGCAAGTACTAATATCTTCAAAAGTCAAAACCAAAAATCAACCCACACTCCCACAGAATTAGTCATCTGTCTTCTCAATCTTGGTGCTTGTGCTACTTTCAACAATTAAATAGTTCAACTTCAGCTATATTGGCACACTCAATAATGTGTCTATAAAGTATGTCAATACACCCAGATACTTCCTCAAAACTATCTTTATTATCTAACTTTAACTTTGAACCTTCCATCACTGAAAGTAGGTGTGTAAATTTTGTTAAATCCTTCAACACTTGTATAGTATTAAATATCAAGAACTACCCTTTCCAATGGGTCGAATCGTAATTACGATTTTAACCTAGCACATAAATTCTTGACAGCTAATTGTGTATAATTTCCCTCCCCAGAGGTTCAGATATCGACAAATCCAGTCTGGTTATAATTTAACAACGAATATCCATAATGGTCCCACCATTACTTATCCTACAAACCTTCACACTTCAACCTCTGTATTCATCTCAAACCATGAAACACACTCATTCAAGCCTTTTTTCACACTGAGGAATCATAATCCTGTAATATCCAAACATACAACCAAATTTGGATACTTGTTCCTATAAGTTTCTTATAACCAAATTCTTTTACTAAGAATTTCCCTTCCTATTGACTAAAATATTCATTAATTTATTTCATCTTATTATGACATGACATGTCATTTTCTTAATTAACTAAACCATAATTATAATCTCTCCCTCTTTCTCATGTTAATCTCACCAGCAAATATCTCAACTATTTGTTTCCCACCCCCAGTTAGCTATAACTCTTTATTCTAAAACCCTTGTTTACTTTTCCTTATCCTCAAACAATTATAATACAACAATTATTTTTTTATACTTAATTATCTCTGTACAATTTATTTATTTGTTACTGAGATTGTATATGTTTTGTTTAAAATTTATTTGTCCTATTTATATCAAATTAGATACCACCACTTTTAAAATATTATACCTACCAATACTGCTTTAGGTTCAATATATGAATCAGTGTAAGGTTTCAGTGACTTGCTAAAAGTTTCATAGTATATACTTTATATTTAGTAAGCAGAAATTTGATAATAGTTACAAATTTATACATTTAGTCTGAATGTATTCCTCCTAGTGAGTCCAGCATGAAAATATTTCAAGGTTTACACAACGTCCGGTGCATACCTCTGCAATTCTAGATAGGGATACCTTGATAAATGCTACCCATATATATGTATCTATATATATAAATATATACATTTCGTCTGAATGTATATCTCCCAGCGAATCTAGCATGAGAGTGTCTTGAAGCAATACACAACATCTGGCGTATTTAACGGGTACCAAATAGCATTTATCATGAACCAACTTTTACATTACAATACCTTCAATCCTCAATGATAATATAGCTTCCTACACTAACCTTTTATGACGTTTGCCATGTTTACCATGTTGTATTCCCGGTCTGTGTAATTATTTTTGCACTATAGTTCCCTTTACTAGCCTATGAATATAATATTCTAAACAAAATACATTTTATGTTTCATAAACACAAACTTTTTCGTTCGCGCCCTACTTTGACATTCCCCTATTACAACTGACAGGTTACATGCATTAACGGTCCAATTTGCAGCTAATAACTTCTAACATCTGTACTCAATTAAATTTTAAGTATGCTTCGCCTAAGTGTTTATTTAACTTGTGTACCTTTTTTTTTTAATTATTAAACCTTCCTATTCCAAGTACTTGTCATAATTTGTCCATCACCTTTGGTCTCTTTCAAATCTATCGATTATCTATGATCTATCGACATTAATACAATACATGTATCGCAATACATTGACATATAAAATAATTCAGTTCAATAACACTTCTCTAAATGTCATTTTTTTTATATACATCTTTAACATATGGATACCAACTTTCATATTTATTTATTTAATTGTAGTTGAAGGTTGACTAAGTATAATAAATTAATTAAATTTTCAATACTTTATGAATTGCACTCCAGAATGAATGTGTCCAGTAGCCTTAAACTTTATCTACTTGAATGTGTTTAGGTTTCTGAACGGACAAAGATGGTTACCCCTATTATCTGTGGACGCTACCTACAGAATTAATAACTTGACAGCTATCCATTGTTCGTTAACAACACTATTGCTAATATTGTTTTATTTTGTGAATATAAACGGAAGTTCTGTGTTTTACGTACTTAAAACACATATTTGCAATTGATATTGGCCCCAGGCCTTAAGATTGCCACTAAGGAGATGGAGAAAGAAATGAATATGAACCAAAATGCTAATGTGTTCTTGCCTGTTTATAACTTGGATTATTTATCAATGTATTAGAGAGAACTTCTCAATTACGTAAGTATACATTCAGCTTCTCTTATTATTTTAACCTGTTGTATGTATTTATGAGACATACTTATAACCGTTACATAGCAATATTCTGACCTTAAATTTACTAATAAAGACACCTAGCCTCTCTAGACTTCCTAGTAATAACTAAGGTTGTTAGTTATGAAGTTTACTTAATGTTGTTTTCAGTAACTAATGGAATACTTTGCTTTTGTTACAGCAATATTGAGAAATGACACCCCTGCAGTTATATTAGAGTTCATTAACCTGCTGAAACTATGTTTGATCTGCCTGGAAGTAATAACCAATCTAGCAATAACTTTACTACAAGTGAAACCATTGCAAGTAACCCGGACTGGCTTTCTGCTAATAGAATGATTGTGATAAGTGTTGTGTGCTAACCTTATTTCCCTATTCACTAACCTGTTGTTGTTATGTTCATGGATTACAAAATATCTTCTCTTCTCTTATGACTTTCTTATTTTACCCTAAACCAAGCATGGGCATGGACGGGACAGCCTTGTTAAACAGTGTTAGGGTTCAATCTCCAGTACAGGCATACATTACTTGTTCCTGAGTCTTGGGGGCCCTCTATGTATTAAAACATGTTATTATTTATATAAGCATACTTTATCGTTTGCCTAGCATGTGTGGTGGGCACGCCCAGATCTTAGTACGGGGCCAGCTCAATCAATTGTTTATTGTTTATTTGTTCATTTTATGGTTAAGCTGGGTCAAATTGATAGAAATTGGTTCAACGCTGTTGCTTCTACAAATAAAATATGTTGACTAGTGTTATTCAGCATATATACTAGTTCCATATGTATGCTAAACTTCTCCCTGACGAAAAGGTTATGAATGATTCATAATAATGTAATAAAATAATCTTTACATATTTTTTTCTATATTTTAATAGAAGTCAAAGCTGTGTCTATTCCTAACCTACTATACAATATGACTATGTGTTGTCTAAATATTAAGATATTAGTTCCTTACTATCAAACAATTATAATATCACCCCCCCGTTTGCAAATCCATTTGATCAGTATCAAATTTGTCAAACATCTATATGATGGGTATAATTAATTTTATTAATATTACCAAAGAATGGCATGGTTTTGTAAATTTGAAATAACATACCAGTTTTTACTTCTTACAAGTTAAATCCTAAATATCTCCTAATCTACTCCATTCCAACAACTTAAATATCTACCTACCTAGCTATACATTTACTATCAATAATGTTCTATAATTATATGAAATTATAAATTATAAATTATTATAATATAATGAATGAGTATAACAGAAACCTAAGTAACAGTTAACCTAGTGCAATTAGTTTAATAACTAAACTTGGTATTTTACAATGTGATCAATATTATCATTCTAATAATAATGTCAAGTCTAATTAATTCAAAGAAATTTTAATTATTTTGTATGACTTAAAATATCCTAAGTTAGTTGAATTGTCGAATAAATTATTCGTAAATCGTAACGTAAATAAAAACTAATTAAAAAGTCTATGGACTATACGTGCCTTCGACCAATCAAATACAAGCAAGGTTCAACCAATCTGTGTCGCTGAATTTGACCAATCCGCGAAGGGAATCATACTGTGTGGCCAATTAATTAAATCAGTTATCTTATACGCTACTCTAAAATTTGTCATATAGCAAGTATTTAGTTTTATTTTGAAGACATATTGTTTAATATTGAAGGCCTTCGATTTCTAAAGGATTATTATATCTGAATGGAAATAGCAACGCTTTTTTTTTTTATAACTATTTATCGATTCAAAAGTCGATGCTCACTATCAAGAACATTCATAGTAGGTATATCAAACGATTATTAGGGAACCCTAATAAATAATGAATAGCTATAATTAACGGCTCAATATTAATAAGATAATTAATAATTAAGTGATCCTAAAAGGTTGCAAACCTAGATAAATATCTCGTAAATGAAATTTAAAACAATTCGATTTTCCGATACAATCCATTCTAAATTGATTCGTTCTTGTTTGTAGTTTTATCTGTGGTGGACACACAAATAAACGAAACCAAACCACCTATATCTAATCTGTGACTGAAACTTGATTTTGTATTATACTAGCGACCCGCCCGCGGCTTCGCCCGCGTGGAATGTATTATACATATAAACCTTCCTTAAGAATCACTCTATCTATTAAAAAAAACCGCATCAAAATCCGTTGCGTAGTTTTAAAGATTTAAGCATACATAGGGACAGACAGCGCAAGCGACTTTGTTTTATACTATGTAGTGATAACGAAAACGAACGTACTACTATCTTAATCTTACGCGCATCACAGAATTAACAGACAAATAAAACTTAGTGATTATATCCTCTTTGGGGATAAAATGAACCTAGTGATTGCTACCAATATTTGAATACCGAACATTGAAGTGAAAAGGTGCGTTATACGTGCGTACGAATTGTGATTTAGTGAAAACACGGTGCATTTGTGAACTCGGCACCCGCGTCAGCTTCATTATCATCGCGGACGCGTTCTAGTGAAATTGTGAACATGTTCTTCAGAACAAAAGTGAAACTAATCGGATGGCCCTGTGTAGGATTCACCCATAGATTTAGCTAAAACTTCGCGACTATAATAGTTATAACCTAACTTATTGTAAAACAGAGAATTAAAAATTACTGATATAAAATTTGTGTTGTTTAGTTATTCGTCCTACGAAATGATCTCAAAACTAAATTATAAATAGTAATCTCATGCTCATCATCCATTTCACAGACAACAAATTGTGGTTTAAAACCACCTTAAATGATACGATATTAAACTTAATTTAGATTTCGAATCCTGGTCCAAGGCGCCCAAACTGTAACAACCCCCCCAGTAATAGCGTCTTGCCTACATCTTTAAATTAATTAAACCTAACTTAGACTATACCTCGTAATCTCTACTCAATACTACATACTGATTTGGCCTCGTGATCGTCTAGTGTAATGCGAACCCTACTTTGTGAACCTGACTAGTAACCTAAGTACTTTAATGAGCAAGAGATTACTATTTCTTATATTAATGACTAAGTACCTACTTCCTACTGGTTAAACGTATTATTTAGAGATACTTCGGGAAAGGACTCTTTGTTATAACTTATGAAACTAAACTACATCTTAATTAATTGTAACCAAGTGAATGCCTCACTTATTCTTAAATTGAGCCATTAGATCCTCTAGGAAGATCTTGATTACTATTAAAATGATTTAGTCAGAAATAGAACAATTACATTACTTCACTAGACAAGATTAGTAACTACTTGTTTCACTACTGGAAAAGAATAAATATATATTAGCAGTAAAAGGTCGGGCTCCTCCCCGCCCGTTCCGCTGCTCTCGGCCATTGCTATAGAGCTCGCCCGCTAATATTTCTATTATTACTTAGTATATCACTTTAATATATTAGTGTTAATACTTGTAGACTCGTTCCAGTCTATTTTATACTTTGACTCTACCAGCATTTCCTGAGGATCCCCATTGAGAAGAATATGCCGAAACAAACTCAAGGGTCAAGCTCCTTTAGAATAATTAATTAGATTCAAATTCATCAACTGGAATTTGTATTAAGACAAAACATTATCATAAAGTTCAGTCCAGATCTCTAAATAAATTCTTTAACCTCATCTCTAAGTTAAACTAGTATCTCATATTATTTCCTAATAATAAAGCTTAGGTGACTTTCTCTAAAATTCATAATCATAGCTATCAATGTTTAACAAAACACCAACAGTAAACCTAATGTAGCCCAAATTATGGGTATGTTAACCTTTAACTCTCAGGTCTAGAACATGAGTTATGAAATCACTTTCATAGCCATTTTTAGCACTATAACCATAGTACAAACTGTTAAATTTACAGCTATTATTAACCTTTCTCAGAAATGCCATCTCTCGACAAATAACTTTCTTATTATAGTTATAAATAAAGTATGTAAAATCCACATACATATGGGTACTGCTCCACAGTAATTCAATCACAACCTTTAACCAAGTAGGTAGTTTTAGTAGATGGGCAAATGACCCTATAACCTGATATTGATTTATCAAGTTTAAGAATAACACACATAATCAGTGCAGTGAGCTTCCGAGTGGCTTGTTATATCAATAGACTGGTCTAGTCTAGTGGCCCTTTGGTCGCATCACTATCTGGAGTCCCTAATTATCATAGCATCCTCACAAGATGGAATGTACCCAAACTACACATCGCTTATTTATGTTAGAGGATCCGTGGAACCATCTAGCAAACATGTAAGTACAGTGACCCTCTGAACGGCCTTAACCAGTAACAGGAAAGCCTTAGCTTTGGTTTGTACTGTACATCCCTAACTGTTAACGATGAATTGAAAGAGAACAGACCAACCCGTAAGTACTACTCAGATCCTAGACCTACCTAATGCAAAAGATAGTTTGTGTAAACCTCGTATTATTTGCTTTCCTAGTATCTTATAAATAAATATAACTATTTTCCGACCACAAATACAATTCCTATTGCCTAGTAATGTCTCAGTACGTATCTCAACGGCCCTATTTAGCTTCAACCTGGTGTGGACAAATTATGGCAATTTACTGTAACTTGAAGGGTACCAATTCCGACGTTTTGTTTATTACACACTCGGGCAACTAGCATCCCTTTATCAACTAGTGATCCACTAAACGTCCACTTAGATTTCCACTTGCTCTAACAGAGGTCTACCTTAACCTTTATAATAGATAAACACCAAAGGCATACCAGTAAAATTTAGCCGAATACAAACGAAACACTATTCAAACACTATTTCCTACCTAATTCTAATTTGACGTTTCTTAATTATAACCACTAAATATTTATAACTTATTTCTAAGTATCCGAAATTGAAATGCTAGTTTATATTTACCAACTTCAATAATCTTGATTGGTACGTCATCGACAGCGGTGATGTGAAACCAACCTTGTCAACATACGTCTAGCTACTCACGTTACGTGTTTATAAGTCTCTCACGGTGTAATGAAAGAACTTCTAACTACCTAATAACCCTAGCTTCCTATCGGTATATTGTTTTAGTTCAACTAAAAGTCCAATACCTACGACTTTTACGATTACGTTAAACGTGTGAGTGATGTATGGCTATTCAGGTGCAATAATAACCATCTAGACCAACTAAGACCTAACATAATAACGACTTCGGAAAACCAAGTTTCCTGTGTGTAGTCCTAAGACCCAGCAGCCGGCTATTGCTAACCTTTAGTTGGCTTCCAGGTGGAAATAATACCTAACGTGGTCGATATATAAATATATAGATAAGGGGGCCAACGCAATGAGGTATTCCACGTACCACCTCCACTACCAGAAGTGGTTCGGATTCGTCTACGTGGATTCCTATGAAGAGAGTAAACGGAATACCACTAGCGTTGTCTGACTAACCGAATAAAGGCGTCAGAGACCTTGTAACACGAACCCTCTAGACCCACTCAGTTAATGAGATGAAACCATCCGTTTCCTGATTGTGGATACCTTCAGGTCTCATAACATAACCAAAATGTGAGCGTAGGTTTTCCTTTCCGAATATTACGCTGCCTGGAGCTCTGTATACTTGGCTACCAATAAAGGCGCCATAACAGAGTTCTGGAAAACAAAATAGAGTTAATAAACTTATAAAAACATACCAAAAGTACACAAACACCATGTTATAATTATAACACATTCCCATAGACACTGTTTAATACAAGAGATAAACCATCTTCGTGCTAGCGATTTTCGTTAACTTGTAGCGATACCTATACGCTATATAAAGCGACACACAAACATATCCACACCTATTAAACACAGTGCACAAAATAATTAAAATACAGGACAAAATGGACGATACGAATACCCAGTGATAATTTCCACACTCACCCCCTCGCTGTCGGTATAAAAAGGTCACGCTCCCATTTTCCGTAAGCCCTTATATAGACTTTTCTTGTCATGCGCACTACGAGACTTTCGAGACATCATAGACCAATGCTAAATCATCCGTATCACCTACTATTACAGATTATTTCCGTTTGTATTCCATTTCCTAATTTTCGCGCTACCTGTGCGAATATCCAGGCGTCAGTGCGCCAACCTTCCCGCACTTATAGTCTTAACTCTTTCGGTACAAAGTTAAACCTAACGTAACGAGTAGCAAATAGTGCTCACTTTCCCTTGAATTTATCTCTATCTTTTTTATTTATTCGACTTCCGTTACCTGGACACTCTTTGTTAGGTTTTAATAAATAATATTGCCTCACTACAAAAGAATTTGTGCAATCCTTTCTTAAATTTATTTTATTAAAATAAACGAATTAAATTTGTTTATTGTCTGAATATTATTAAATCGTCAACAGATGTTTATCATGCGTTGTATGAATAAATAAAACAGCGCCATCTAGGTGACTTGAGGGGTACTCGTAACCTTCGCTAGATGTCAATTTTAATAGTCTAGTCGCCAGATTAGTTTCTTAGATTCTCTCGAGAGGTCGCTTTACTTAATTCGTATGAAGGAAATATTATCGATCCCTATTTATCTGTTGACGAGATTAACATGAGTTTTAAACTTGGGAATTACACTTGTGTACCAGTACAAGGCTCATTATGTAATTAAATATGTTCAGGAAGTTTTGAGTAGTATACATATCGGTGGATTTATGTAGTCAGACTTGTTTAGCTAATTTTGATATTTTACAGATAAGGCTAATTATGTAATTAAACATGTTCAGCAACTTTTGTAAAATAATGTACATCGACCTTTGGTATTCCCAAATGTCTACAGAGATTTGTACAACAGCCTGTTCAGTTACATATGAACCTTAACAGTGTGCAGGTCTTTTGAAAATGTGGATGTGTTCATGGACTTTCGTTGCTGACTGTACCACGACCATGAGTTTACAGTGACCATACTCGCTAGCGACGGCGTAAATGATTTGTATGGAGGATTGTAAGCGCTTCTAGCGGTCACTTATGGAACTAAAGATCGCTAGTACGAGTCCTACGGTAAATTACCTATCGAAATCTAAACGATAGCGACTAATGTTTTGTATCGATTGCCGTAGAGGCGTAGAACATCGGTACCATGATCCATGAGTTACAAATTTGACGAATGTCATCGAAAAATACCGACTCTACTGTAGTTTACTATTTCACTATCAAAAAGTAGCGTAAATGCCGTGAAAACGTCATAGAATTATTGTTTATAACTGTCAATGTCTCTAAATTATGTCGGCAAGACATTATTTAGGGTGGAATATGTTAGCGAAAGCTACATATGAAGACGAACGACTGGATCAGGGTAAATTTCAAGCTGATATGAGACATTGCACATTAAAAAATCCATTTCAGCATATAAGTGAGAATACTTTTATTAAAGAACATAGGCTCAGTAAGGAAGCTTTTGAGGACTTTTGCGATTTGTTAATGTGCCATACGGATTCGAAATCCACACAAAGACTATCCCTGAAATCAAAGGTAAGGTACTTCATGATAATTGATAATGTATATAATTTTGCTCCTTATTGCAATGGAATGATGTAGTACTCACCTGTACGTAAGTACCTTCTGTTTTCAAAATTATTTGAGCGCCAGGAACTGGCGTTGGAAAATGACGATGCCAGTGATTTATTAATGGGGAGAGCACTACGGATCAATTAGCTAGAAGACTTGCATCAAGCCGGCCATAGTCAGTCATAATTATTTCCAAGTAGGTACATAGGTACTATGATTCCTGTTTTGTTTTGAATGGGTAAGATAATAAAAAGTAATGCCTACTTTTCCTAAACATCAAAAAAATCGTTGTATTTATAATAAATAATAGTTTAGTCAAATCGGAGTATACACAATATAAATATAAAATAACACATTCAATGCCCGAAAATGATGTTTGAAAATCGACTTCTGTAGACTTATAAAGCTCAGTTTGGACGTGATAGAGATAATATTAATAGCAGTAGGCAGTTCAACCTTAGAGAACTGAATAAATTATTATTATTCCTCTCCAGCTCCGCTTCCTGTTAAAAACTCAGGGTCGGATCTGACAAAGGCTTGCCCTGTCAAATCCGACTGGGTCTGGGTGCGAGTTCTCCGGAAGCCAGGAGAGGAATGGGTTTGCGCCTGGCGCCTTCGCCGCCTACACGGCGTGGGTGGTGAGGGCGTGGGGCTCAGTGGCGAGCGCTGCCTGGCAGCTGGTACTGCTGCACCAATTGTAACGGCAGTTTCGCCGCCATCATCAGTCCTGTTTCCTGTTTGCAACACAGGCAAAGGTGGGAAAAAGGAGGGTTGGGCGGCTGTCCCTGGTTGATTCCAGGCTTCAACACCTGCAGTAAAAAATTAACATTGAAATAAACACACTTTTCTCCTCTTTTCCACAGTCTTAGTGTCCCCCGTAGCGTCCGCATTTAAAATGCCGCAAAGTTCCGCCCATCTATTTATGTTGACGGCCCTTCCTTGTGGTCCTTCACTGGGCTTGCTATAAGGTCACCATTTCTAACAGAAACACACTCAAATAAATGGCGATCTAAACCTCATTCATCATAAAACTGGAGAGACCATAGAAAGTGTATCGCCCAAATATAAATTAACGTTATTAAAATATTTATTTACACTACATACCTTTCCATATAGTCTACCAACATCTGGAACTGGGAAGCGCTTGTTCGCATTGTATTTTATTTTACCTAAGTAGTACGGTACAAAATAAAGAACTAACAAAAACTTACAGCTTTAAATTCACCTGTTAGTTATTGAATTGAACTGCCACATTGACAAAATAACCACAACAAATTCAATAATCAGTATAATCACTGGGCTCTGTGACACTTTAAAGTAGCAGAGTAATTTCTATATTTTTAAATGAAAGCCATGGATACTTAGCTTTTTGCCCAATATTATCCTACTCAGTCTTTTCAATATAGTAAAAAAAAAGAGAAAGCTTCGATTGGTGTGAAATTAGGCACGATATTCCGTGACGTAACGATTACTACACGAACTATCGAGGGAACGTTAGCGAGTAAAGTAAAGGTTTATGCGACTCAAGGTACAAGTTTAATTTAAAACTATTCGAAGAGCGTTTACTCGCTATCGACTTAGAACGTTTTATGAGATTTAGAGAGCAACTCATGGTGGTGGCAGTTTAATTTGAAGTTTTGTTGATACATCGCCATCCATCACACACAGGTGCGGTGTAGCCTTGTAGGTATTTGGAGTTCTTAACTTTAACGGAAAACAATCAAACTCAACAACGAATAGAACGCGAATGAATACCTACGACATGAGAGTGACGTTTTAAAAGAAAATTTTGAAAAATAACCAAAATCTCAAATATCTCAGAATTGAATAATTTTCGGCCAGGGTACTACATGACCTTATTGGCTCCAAATGAGCTCTACTATGCCTCCTTAAAAGGTTTGTATCGAATATCCAGTCACCCTGTATACTATACCACCATTCATCAGCCGCTGACGGCGAATTGAAAGAAGACAGTCCTACTCGTAAGTAATACTTTGAGCTTTACTAATGTAAGAGGACTACTCTAAACTAGAAATATTTGCCTTCTGAGAGATTTATAAACAGTGTAATTTAAGTCAATGACCATTCGATTCTTATAAGTCTTATAACCTAAGACTCATTTGAGTAATATTAGATAAATGTAGTTTAGCTCCCATTTCCTAGTTTTGGTCAACGACCTAATCAGCCCTATTTGCTTCCTACAATTCACAAAGAAGTTGAAGCCGGCTTTTTTCGCAACTAGGCGACTCGAATTTGCGTCAATTTTGTGTGAGTATTTTGTGACAACATCCTTAATCCTGAGCCGGGACGAATTTAATGTGTAATTACAACATGCACGGAGCATAACACACCTTAGCGAACGTCTCACTAGTTAAACACCTAATTCCATACTTCCTAGAGTAGGTACTGACGTTCCTAACTTATAGACTCAATCTACTCACCACTACCAAGAAGCTTACTTTACCCTTAAAACAAAATAATTACATTTTATTTCCTATTATTTCGAAATTGTATTAGTTAAAATAAAAAAAATAGCTAAATAATATTTACGTTACTGGAAAGTGGCAAAGTAGAACGATCCCATGTCGCTTTGTGCCTAGCATTATTACATAAAAACTTAATTACACTATCATGGCGTTGCAGAAAACATAAAAACAACAAATTGAATAATTTATTTTGCCTGTTTATAGCATTTTGCAAATTGAATTTTTGAAAATCCTTGAATTAATCTTCTATGTAATAAACGAAGTTAGCTTTGATATTTGTGATCACGTAAATTAATCGACGGCCCCATATGGTTTTAGGATGCGAGGAGAAACAAAATTAAAAGACAAACATACAAACACACACCAACTCTAAAAATTGTAGAAACGTGTTCTGCTGCTCATTCTGAGGCCCCCTATAGTATTTTTAAATTCGTATCTCAAATGTACAGATTTTTTCCCTTCTACAACTTTATTATATGTATAGATGTAAATAATAATCACCACTATAAAAAGAACACACCCTCTAGCTGGTCCGCTCGCGGCATGGTCTCAATGATGCTGGCTGCATTACCTCTGGATAGCTAGCGCAATCCTTTGGGACAGGTAAGCACTAGCTCTAGGATCTCCGGAGGTGTCTATGATCCGGGATGACGGGGCCTTAATAAAGCTTTTCATATCAGCTGCAAGCGCCACAAATTCGTTATTATTTAATAATGATGAATATTTGCGGCGGTTCATGGTTTGGGCCTGATCAGCTGCTGTGCCGGCCCGATTACGGGTTGACTGGACGTGGGAAAGGGCGAATGACACACGTCGCGTCCCACACCAGTGCCCTACCCAGTTTCCACGGCACCAATGTAGCTCCGTCTGGTCGCTTGCCATCGTCTCTATGCAAACCTCCTGGTTCTAGGACAGCTGGTACAGAGGCAGTGGCAAACGAACGACGTATCAGATCATTAATTGTGCCGTGGCGGTACAAACGGCCGGCACTTCTAAAGGATGAAAGGCCATGTCGTCCAAGCTCACTCCGTCCCGCACGTGCAAGTATGAGGTTCACAGATTGTTCCTCCAAGCCGCAAGCTTATTGCTATGCGCAAGCAGCTTAGGTACAAGACTGTGCCTATATTGCGGGAAGGAAGAGCGTGGAGCCAGTGACCTGATTCGCCTGCTAAGACAGCGAGGAGACGGGCGCGATCTAAATCGTCTGGACTATTTTGTATGAAAGATGCATGAATTGATATGAGGCGAGGTGTATCCCATGCCCTTTGGATATGCCTCTTGAGTGGCAAATCCTCTCCGGGAAACGACTCACACCAAGCATCCCTGGCCTCCGCCAGGTTCGCAATCTCAACGTCAAGTATCTGTGGGTCATTTAAGATAATACTGACGAGAGGCAACGAACCTTAAGCGGAGGACAGGAAAGCTGGTAGTGCCACGCTAGAAGAGCATCGAATACCAAGTCCACCGAAACGAATTGGGAGAACCACTTGAGTCGAAGGCTTTAAGGGCGTTTTCACTAAAAAGTGTACCCAATTAAGGACTGAAATTAATACCATACATTAAGGCCATACATTGCGGCCGTCAATATATAGCTAATTTTCGTCAAAACTGACAAAGTTAAAGTTCCTTAATTACAGTCCTTAATTGGGTACACTTTTTAGTGAAAACGCCCTTAAACTTCAATTAATGTTCAATAACTTAGACAGAGTTGATTGAAGCGTCTATAGCAGCGGTTATCCGAAACTTGAACTGAATAATAAAAAGCGCCATGTGGGGGTTTATTTCGTACAAAGGGTTAGAAGTATTTTTAAACAGATTTAATTTACAATTTATAATAGAATTGATTGCTTGTCAAAAATCGGTGAACCTAAAAGTGCTGAAGATGAATTTGAATGGACCGAAATGTTGGGTGAAGCTGTATTAAAATTAGTAACGTTATTTTTTTTCTAATGAAATGTGATCCGGTATATAAATTTCGCATTTACTAAAGTTTAATGAGTATCTAGTTGTTAAGATAGTTCTCGGCGTCACTTAGAAAGGTTTATGAATCTTTAAAAATAGAAGTGCTTTTGGTTTTTTGCCCCTGAGATTAACATGTTTACACTGGAACCGAGATAATTTTCCAGTACCTACACAACCTCGGCGTGGTAAATTATCAAGACAAGTGTGCTTCGTTCTTTCGCCTTTTACGAACATTGCATGCACTTGAGCAATGAAATCATTTTGCCGAAATTGGTTACATTAAAGACCTACAGTTCGTTCGTTTTTAGTGTGCAGTACACCCTTTGAAGTCCTCGTAATGGCTTTGTTCGCGCCGCGGCGGCTTCTTAAGCACAATAAAGCATGCAAACTTTTTGAACGAACGAACTGTACTAATGGTTTTCCTGCATTGGATGGATTTCTCCATATTTTTATAACAGGGTCACCTGTTATAAAAATACAACAAATAATAGAAATAGTGACGAGTGGTGTGTATGGCAGGTGTGCGCGGCAAGCGCGCGTGATCGTGCGCCGGAGCCGCTGGCCCTGTCGTACGGCGAGGCGCCTGGGCGGCCGCTGCCCGGCGCGCTGGCGCAGCGCGGCCTGTCTTACGACGAGGTGCTCCACGATGACTTCCGATTCGACCTCAACGCCCACGACGTCATGGTCTTCCTGCACATTCAGAAAACTGGCGGTACCTCCTTTGGTAAACACCTGGTCATGGATCTCGATTTAAAGGTAGCTTATAGACTGTATTAATAAACGTAGTTAAGTCGAATACCCGGCGGTTGGTACCGTTTTTAGGGTTCCGTAGTCAAACTGGGAACCCTTATAGTTTCGCCATGTCCGTCCGTCTGTCCGTCCGTCCTAGAAAGCTGTAATTTGGCATAAATATACATATTAGTCACGCCAACAAAGTGGTAAAATAAAATAATTAAAAAAAAAGTTTTCCTTCCCTGCACGTGACGTTGGGATGTATTTTTTCGTCAACCCGTGTCGTTGGATAGGTTTTTCAAAAATATGGCGGGGTTGTGAAATTAATTTTTCGATTAGGGTATCCATTTATGAAATATTAAGCTTTGAAGCGCAATTTTTTGTTATAGTCAAGTGAAATAGTTTTCACGAGTCGCGAGGCCTAATTTGTTTGTAGTAACGGCTTCGGAACCCTACACTGAGCATGGTCCGTCATGCTCTTGTCCGGTTTTATTTATACATTCATTGTATAAACGTAGTTTTATTTATATTATTAACATTCAAATCATTCTTACTCAACCAAGTTATAATTTTACGAACTGTTTGATTTGTCATCATTGTATCCCAATTGACACGTGTCATCGGCAAAAAGTGTACAATTCTAATCCGTAATATTTGGGAGTTCGTTCACATACCTATATTGTTTATCAATCAAACCTAACCTAACCTACGTACAGTAGTTATATTATAAATTTAATCTAAAATAGCTCCAGCATAACCTTTCGGAAAAATTAAAATTCGGGTAAACTAATATTCGTAAAAAACTGAAGTTTTGGGTTTTACGTAAAAAAATTGTCGGCTTTTTAAAGCCTCTTGTGTTCTTATTATGTCTCATCCGCGTCGGACGACTTCATAGTATCAATCAAATAAAGAAACCACTTTAACTAAAACTTTATGCTCGTTATCGCACTGTTTCTTGATAACTATATATTCTACAAAAGGACCACCTAAGTTTAATGAATGATAAAAAGCAAAAAGCGTAATCGCCGTTCGTGCGAGTTCATCATCTAAAGATAACGTAACAAAGATGCTTTCATATCGGGTCCCCGGGACACGGCGGCGGCGGTCACGTTAGCAGAATGTTATCAATTACTTCATGTTAATTTAACGGCTTGACGCAACCTATTCGTTCACCGTGTTTCTCGTTAAATATAGCTAAAACTGAACAGATAGTTTTACTATCTGTACAGTTTAGGGGTCAGTTAGGGTAGACCGGGGACAATAGTACCATTTTAGAAATAATAACCTGTAACTCACAATCTAAAGCTACCACGTCAAAATCGCTTAGAATTATAGCATTCCAGTCTATTTTGGCTATCGGAATCTAGAAAAAAATATCATTTGATCGCATCAGATTGGTGCAAATTGAGTTTTTGTTCATTAAGTCCTTGTGTTACATTTGATCCTTAGTGGGGGACTCACAATGGTGAGTGAGTTTAGCTAAAAGAAGAGTAGCTATTATAAACATGGGAGTTCCTGCTTCAGAAATGGAAATCTTAATTAAATAATGTTTTCACAGTGTAAAGACAGAGGATTGGAAGAAATGCACAGGCCATGTTCTGAGAGTTGAAGAGCAATGCAGAGTAAAACACAATATATTGGACAATGAGTTAAAACCATTCATTATTAATGTAGGTAATGAAAGCGATAGTGGTGATGATGACACAGATTTTTATGAAGACATTGAATACTTCGAATCTGACCTAGAATAAGTAAAAGTATTTTAAACTGAGGTGCTTTTTTCTTGGCCTTAAACATTACGATATTGTGATTTGTTTGTCCTAACATAACTATCCACTTTTCTATTATACACCTAGAGTTCTATACAGGGTGGAAGAAAGGAACGCCACATGGACGGCAACTACTTTAAATAAAATACAATAATACAGTACTTTTTGTTTAAAAAAATAAAAGTAAGTAGTTAACTTGCTATTTCCAATATTTAAGATAGTTACCATCCATGTACATAGAGTTCGTTTTTTTCACCCTGTAAGTATAGTATGGCGGAGTTAGTCCTTAAGTTGGTGCATTGACTGCACAGTCGCGCGTGTCAAATGTGGATAAAGAATCCGTCACTCTCGTACTTATGTACGTGTCAGAAGGTGACGGAAGCCTTATCCACACTCTGTCACGCGGTAAACGCAGCCATATTAGGGCCCCTGTTGTTTGATCAGTAGTTAAACTAAAAGTCGGGTAATTAGTGACATGAATTGTATGGGGAACCTTGCAAATCTTCAACGAAGGAAGCCGCTTGGCACAGGTATACCTAGTGGTCATCTGAGCTGATTTAGCCCGGTAGCCATGTGGTTCCACCCTGCAGGTGGGAGGGGGGGTGGGGGAATCCCATCTACCGCACCGCACTCTTACATCAATATCTCCATAAGTTTAGCAAATACGTCGTGTTTGATATCGTTTTCGTATAATTCGAGGACGAGGAATTCATATTTTTTTACAAAATCTATGCCTACCATTAAACTATGAGATTATGCTTTATAAAAAAATTTGAGTAAATAGCCCTATTTATATAGAATATGTAAACATTAACTTTCCTCATACATTTAACTTATAAATGTGTCAATAAAAAACATTTGCTCCGCGCGGCGGTGCTGAGAACGGGAGAAGTTCGTATTTTGGATAAGATTTGTCACTTATTGTGTAATAATTACTATGATTAGTATAGGTGTTTCTATATCTGTAGTTATCTTAAAGCAATATCGAGAGATAAGTCATAATATTTAAATAAATGACAAAATTACTGAGTTAACCACAATATTCTAGTATAAAATGTTCACTCCAATTTATATTCCTAGAATTTTCCTTTAAAAGAGAGTTTTGGTTAGGTTAGTTAACTTTTGTAGAGGTATTTTAATAATAACGAAGTAAACAACAAAATTTATGAACATTTTCCGCTGCAGCCACATAGTTCGGTGTACTTTATCTCTCTTTTCAAGCAATTGCACCTCCCTGCGCATTTTTTCTTGCATCTACACCTAATTAACTCCATGCAAGCAGCGGCTGCTGGCGGTAGGGTGGTCCACAGAGGCTCCAATGTGCCATTATTTTTTGTCCAACCCCAGTCAGCGAGACATGGCAGGTTTTGTAGTGGTTTTAAAAGCTGATCCCATACATGTCCTTCCTGAAAGACCGCTCGTAGAATATGGTTGCGAAGGGCGTCTTTGGTTGGTGGTAAATTCTCCAGCCGTCTGTCCTTTTTTGTAAATAGCACTTTTCTACACTGATTGATATCAGTGCATGTGCAAGATCTAAAATGAAAAGAATGTTACACGACATGCATGCCCTAGATAACCTAAATCACTTCAAATCACAAATAAAAAAGCCAACCACCACCTTAACTTGTCGTATAAAGCAATGACAATTCATTCCAATATTGGAAATGCCTGCTCTACATTTCCTTCTTTGCAGTTCGTTTTCTTTGCCTTCGATCCCTCTGTTGCAGTTGGATAAGCGCGCCAAGCTTCGAAAGCACTTTTTCCCCTTACCAGCAAAAGAAACGGTATCAGACGCGGTGAAGGCGTGGAACAGTGGCAATGCTTTCGCCTTTTCTGATCCTACGTAAATGAAAATATACTTAAATGTACCGGAGTTACTTTCAATTTGTAAAGTGAAAATAGTATTTATTTGGGTTACCTAACGAAGCTGCAATAGAATGACATGGCAGGACCTGGTGATTTTTTCCCGTTCCAATATGAAACCACAGTTCCTCAAGCTGTGGCAATTGTGAAATCGAAAGGACAAGGGCGTGTGATACCGTTTCGTCTTTTGCTGGTAAGGGGAAAAAAGTGCTTTCGAAGCTTGGCGCGCTTATCCAACTGCAACAGAGGGATTTAAGCAGGCTAAAGAAGGAAATGTAGAGCAGGCATTTCCAATATTGGAATGAATTGTCATTGCTTTATACGACAAGTAAGTTAAGGTGGTGGTTGGCTTTTTTATTTGTGATTTGAAGTGATTTAGGTTATCGTGGGCATGCATGTCGTGTAACATTCTTTTCATTTTAGATCTTGCACATGCACTGATATCAATCAGTGTAGAAAAGTGCTATTTACAAAAAAGGACAGACGGCTGGAGAATTTACCACCAACCAAAGACGCCCTTCGCAACCATATTCTACGAGCGGCCTTTCAGGAAGGACATGTATGGGGTCAGCTTTTAAAACCACTACAAAACCTGCCATGTCCCGCTGACTGGGGTTGGGCAAAAATAATGGCACATTGGAGCCTGTGTGGACCACCCTACCGCCAGCAGCCGCTGCTTGCATGGAGTTAATTAGGTGTAGATGCAAGAAAAAATGCGCAGGGAGGTGCAATTGCTTGAAAAGAGAGATAAAGTGCACCGAACTATGTGGCTGCAGCGGAAAATGTTCATAAATTTTGTTGTTTACTTCGTTATTATTAAAATACCTATACAAAAGTTAACTAACCTAACCAAAACTCTCTTTTAAAGGAAAATTCTAGGAATATAAATTGGAGTGAACATTTTATACTAGAATATTGTGGTTAACTCAGTAATTTTGTCATTTATTTAAATATTATGACTTATCTCTCGATATTGCTTTAAGATAACTACAGATATAGAAACACCTATACTAATCATAGTAATTATTACACAATAAGTGACAAATCTTATCCAAAATACGAACTTCTCCCGTTCTCAGCACCGCCGCGCGGAGCAAATGTGTTTTATTGACACATTTATAAGTTAAATGTATGAGGAAAGTTAATGTTTACATATTCTATATAAATAGGGCTATTTACTCAAATTTTTTTATAAAGCATAATCTCATAGTTTAATGGTAGGCATAGATTTTGTAAAAAAATATGAATTCCTCGTCCTCGAATTATACGAAAACGATATCAAACACGACCTATTTGCTAAACTTATGGAGATATTGACGTAAGAGTGCGGCGCGGTAGATGGGATTCCCCCACCCCCCCTCCCACCTGCAGGGAGGAACCACGTGGCTACCGGGCTAAATCAGCTCAGATGACCATACCTGGGCTAACTCGGGGCATCTGTACGAAAGTGATGTAGCAAAATAATTTATCGACATAAAATATATCGATGTTACTGCCAACATCTAAATGTTATTCGACATAATTAAATATTACTTATTTTCTCCTCATTTTAGATAAAAAATAAACAAATTAACACGTATATTTTACAACAGTTTTCATAATATACAATCAATATTTTTTCCATATTCGTTGGTATTAATGATTGCCATCTAGATGAAAATATCCACTTTAAACTGCTAAACGTACGAATATGAATGGTACTGACAGTAAATTGTCATTTTGATTGAAATGACATCCGCATACTTTTATTATCTTATATATAGTTTAAAACATGTATGTTTAAATTTTTAAGTTCTCATAATAAGTGAATTGTTAATTCTTAATGGGAATAAATGATCTTTAAACCTATCTTAAGAGGGTCGATATCAGATATGATATCGAACCTCTTTATAGTAATCGAGAATGTTCAATGTGCACATGTATTAATTTAATTATATCGACATCTTTTTTATCGATATCAAATCCCTAGAACTTGCCCCGAGTTATCCCAGGTATGCAGATGACCACTAGGTATACCTGTGCCAAGCGGCTTCCTTCGTTGAAGATTTGCAAGGTTGATGTCACTAATTTACCCGACTATAACTAATTGTTAAAAATCGCACCTAATGGTTAAATCTCAAGGAAATGTGTCAAATTTTCGATTCCTTTATTGAATTTTAACAATTAGTTGAGTTAACTATTGATCAAACAACAGGCCCTAAAAATGAGATTTAACGGTTAATCTTGCACAAGTTTTACTAGAATAAATATTCAAAGCTTATAAAGAATATATAGCCGCAGTGAATTATTATAACTTAACACTAATTAATATTTCTTATCGTAATAAGAAATATGTAAATAATTAAATGTGAAAGGTGACACAATTTTCAAAGTCGTCATCAAAGCACTCAGAAACATGTGCAAGTTTGACCGCTAATCTGAAAAGAAAAATGTACCACTAAAAAGTACAACAAGTATCTAATTTATTTATTCCATTCATTCAGAGGGTCACCAGTGCATTTTTTTATAATTTGCCGCTATATTCCATTGCCAACTTATACTGGCCAGAGTTTATTGTTGATCCAAGGTTTACTTTTAATAATTTTACAAATATCTATTCCTATTTTTTAAATATATTTATTTAATAATCCTGAAACAACCATGTGCTTTAAAAATATTTCGATAAAAAAATCAAGAAATGGACTAAATAATAAATTATGAACGCCTTACTAAGGCGCGCAGCCCACCGTGCTCCTCTACTATTATTTGGGAGCATTAACTTTGCAGAAACGCATTTATTCTGTAAAAAAACGTTTTAACAAGTCAATCGAACAACTTTCTCTTAAAAGGTATATAGGTGGTAACGGTTTGTGGTCTAACTACAAGTAGTTAATTATAAGGTTTATTGATCATATTGATCATTCATTATTTATTACGGTTTTTGTAAGGTGCGCGATTTAGAAGGAGCACACACACTTTGTCATGCATGAATTTCGAGCGTAGCCTTTGTGTACGGTTTCTTACAGTGAAGCCAAAACTGATATCCGCCATGGTAATAACATTTCTGTAATGAAGTAATTATTATAGAACTGCTATTACCGTGGCAACGCTCATTATCAATGATCGGATATCCCGGTGCAACACGGGGTGAATGATCTCAAACATTATGCTAATATGGTATGCCCCGGGGTTCCGGGACTTATGTTGTTAAATATTATTCTGATTTTATTACTTCAAATAAAGGACACCGCACGGAAAGTATGGAAAAAAAAACATCGGTGAATTTTGATAAAAAAAATATATGTTACGCGCCTTGATCAATATATAGAAATACTTGGAGGGCAATAAAATCCTATGACTAGTTTTTGTCAAAAAAAATATTTAGTGAAAAATCAAGGGGATTTGGTTCCATAGAAAAATGTATGAAGTAAAAAAAAAAGTGTTCTGTTTAGAACGAAAAAAATTTATGTTTTAGAAACCATTAAATTGATCAACTTCATCCAAAAAACTTATTTAAAAAAGAGTTTGGTTTTTAATTTATAGCGTTTCATAAAAATAAGTAAAAAAGGTATTTAATTTTTTGTTTTTTTTTTAATCGTTAATATTGCCGTTTATGTCGATAGTAAAAATAAGTAGAAAGATACTGTGTGCATCTTTTTTACTTACATAAGTTTTGTATCACAGTCACCTGTTTTTCAGTATTTAGATTTGAAATGAATTTTAAGGAAAAAACTTGGTTATTCGTGTTTTTTTTTTAAACCGATCGGTGTAAAATTGTGCATTTTGAATATTTTATAAGTTGTGTTATTGTTAACATAAATCATTAAAATTCAAACATATTCTATGAACGGATTAAAAAAAAACATTTTTTAAGTCTTATTATTATTAACTTTACACTCACTATAGCCCCAGCTTATCTATATACAGTATTTTTATTCTATAATACACTCTACTCATGTTCGTTCGGATCTCGTCGACGAATTGGTCGTTGCCCAGCGTCAATAACATTTTCGAGAAATGCGGTATCGGGGTACCAAACATTTTGCGCAGCCCAAAAACCACAGAACGCTAATTACAAAGTATTTATAACTACGTCAAAAACACAATTTGCATTTCAAGAAAAGGCCAATCCGAATACTGGCTGGAAAGACACACAAACTAATGGCTTTCTGAGCATATTGCCAATTAAAAAAAACTTTTAACTTTTTTAACTCCTAGTATTGGCGGGAAAACGATTGTCATTAATTGTAGAGCGAAATAAATTATAAAAATGTCTTTTAGATTTCGTCTAAACTGTTTTGTGTGCAATGTGTCACAGTCAGCGGCACAAATGAGCCGCATTAACGAAAATGCTTTGATTCAAGAGGTAGGTTCACTGTTTTTACGAAGTTACTGCTCATTATTATTGAAAAGTGGAGTGAACAAAAGTTTTGATTAAAATTCTTTATTATTATTTCGAGGTAAATAGTTATTTCATATTTGTTTTCAATGTGATAATTAGGCTCGGACCTTTGATCAATTTATTATTTAATTACTGACTCACAGCAAAAGTAAATGAAAATCACATTTACATATTATGTTGAAAAAAATTAAATTGTTTTTTCAGATAGCGATCAGTCGACGACTTATCGTCGTTCGGCGTTCAGTACCGCGAATGTCATGTTGTAACCCTATATGACATTCGCGGTATTGAACGCCGAACGACGTTATGTTAGAGAGGCCACTTATTGAAACAAATGACGCAACTCGACTTTGTTTTACTTGCAAAATGGGGATCTTAAATGAAATAAGAAATCTAGAAGCAAGTCCTGATTGCCTTCGACTAAATGTTATGTTGCAAGCTGAGGGACATAGTTGTTGTGTAGTTGTCGTGACGAATTTTGACCAGAAATGATAGTAGTTTTTTTTTAGAAATAGCGATAATTCCTACACTCACATAATGAAAACAGATCTAAATGTTCTGTGATGTTCATTTACTTTTGCTGTGAGTCAGTAATTAAATAATAAATTGATCAAAGGTCCGAGCCTAATTATCACATTGAAAACAAATATGAAATAGCTATTTACCTCGAAATAATAATAAAGAATTTTAATCAAAACTTTTGTTCACTCCACTTTTCAATAATAATGAGCAGTAACTTCGTAAAAACAGTGAACCTACCTCTTGAATCAAAGCATTTTCGTTAATGCGGCTCATTTGTGCCGCTGACTGTGACACATTGCACACAAAACAGTTTAGACGAAATCTAAAAGACATTTTTATAATTTATTTCGCTCTACAATTAATGACAATTGTTTTCCCGCCAAGGAGTTAAAAAAGTTAAAAGTTTTGTTTAAATCGGCAATATGCTCAGAAAGCCATTAGTTTGTGGGTCTTTCCAGCCAGTATTCGGATTGGCCTTTTCTTGAAATGCAAATTGTGTTTTTGACGTAGTTATAAATACTTTGTAATTAGCGTTCTGTGGTTTTTGGGCTGTGCGAAATGTTTGGTACCCCGATACCGCATTTCTCGAAAATGTTATTGACGCTGGGCAACGACCAATTCGTCGACGAGATCCGAACGAACATGAGTAGAGTGTATTATAGAATAAAAATACTGTATATAGATAAGCTGGGGCTATAGTGAGTGTAAAGTTAATAATAATAAGACTTGAAAAATGTTTTTTTTTTAATCCGTTCATAGAATATGTTTGAATTTTAATGATTTATGTTAACAATAACACAACTTATAAAATATTCAAAATGCACAATTTTTCACCGATCGGTTTAAAAAAAAACACGAAAAACCAAGTTTTTTTCCTTAAAATTCATTTCAAATCTAAATACTGAAAAACAGGTGACTGTGATACAAAACTTATGTAAGTAAAAAAGATGCACACAGTATCTTTCTACTTATTTTTACTATCGCCATAAACGGCAATATTAACGATTAAAAAAAAAACAAAAAATTAAATACCTTTTTTACTTATTTTTATGAAACGCTATAACTTAAAAACCAAACTCTTTTTTAAATAAGTTTTTTGGATGAAGTTGATCAATTTAATGGTTTCTAAAACATAATTTTTTTTCGTTCAAAACAGAACACTTTTTTTTTTACTTCATACATTTTTCTATGGAACCAAATCCCCTTGATTTTTCACTAAATATTTTTTTTGACAAAAACTAGTCATAGGATTTTATTGCCCTCCAAGTATTTCTATATATTGATCAAGGCGCGTAACATATATTTTTTTTATCAAAATTCACCGATGTTTTTTTTTCCATACTTTCCGTGCGGTGTCCTTTCAATACAATTTAAACGAGTAAAATAAATATTTTGACAAAAGTAATTTAGGTATGTAAAAAAATTAAAAAAGTTAGTTTTTATTATACTCTGTTTAAAATAGATCTGCCAAATAGTCGTTGGGTATGAATATAAATAAAATATATAATACGGTATGCATTATCAGTTCACCACACTACACACAGATATTATATTTTATTAGTTTGTATAAAATTGAAATAGCATACAATTATTTTCGCAATATTTTATATGTTTAATCGATTTCTTTACACGTGTAAAATCCTATCCTAATGCCTATTTATAAATATCCCAACAATCGCATTTTCTTTTCGAACCAGATCCCGGGATTTTAGTCATATCCATATTAAGATTTCTACTCTATATCCCGCAGTGTTGCACCGTGAAATCCGATCACTGCTCATTATAGAATGTTTTCCCGCTTCGGTTACACTGTAGGTGGTATTAGGGATTGCAATCCGTATTATCCTAAGTTCGAAAATCCGGATTTTACAGTGGTTTCAAAATCCGTTTCCAAATCCGGTTTTTCTGCATCAATCCGGATTAACGGACTTTTTTGTTACTATGGCGTACAAGCATTATTTTATTTTTAAATTGTTTGTCAACAAATTAAACGCTTTGTAGAGTTAAAATTTGCTTCCAAGGATTCTTTGACCGGATCTAACATAAATTATGGTGAACGAACCACTAATAGAAGCGGTGAAAGACAGAGCGCCGAAGACATCTGTCTTCGACAATAAGTTCAAAATACAGCTCCAAGAAGACCCCTCGGAGGCCCTGAACTCAAGGGAAGTGAGAATTTTCACATATGGATCCAAAACAAGGTTAGGGTCCGGCTCCAATACAATCTCGGAGGACTTAAACATGCACATCTCAACTACATTAGGGACCCACAGCACAGTCTTGCAGGCAGAATGCATGGGCATCATAATGCCTGTGACAGCAATCGAGGCACGTAAGGATTCATTTTGTTGCTCCGTACTTGTCAAAATATTGATTAATGAAACAAATTGACCTAACTTTCTTAGGGCTTAGCAAAATGAAACTATATTTTATGCAGAAAGCAAGCCGCATTGCCCAGTGATACTAGGCCACCAATATAAATGATGTCATCCGAGGAAACACAAATTTTATCCACTGGAATTCATGATGGCGGAATAAATTTTCCAAAATGACGCCCGCATTAATAAAAAAATATATAGACTCAAAACGGCTGCACCGATTTTAGTGATAAAGGTGTTTAAGTTCATCAATTCATATTGACACATCTTATCAACAAAACAATACCATTTAAGAAATTCAAGATGGCGGCCAAATATTAAGAAAATTAAAAAAAAACTTATATTCACTTTCTTCTAATGAAAATAACAACGAAATATCCTAATGAAATAAAACCTGATGATATAATCTACAAACTAAATAAATCTTGACAACCCGTCGAGTAATTTTTGAAATATGTACATATAACAATTACAAAACATGCGCGTGGTTTTGAAAGTGACGGATCTCAAAATAGACTCGTGGGATTCTCAAGATTTTTTTTGTAGTTAATATTATCAGGGCCTCTATTCAACACATGCTATATTCAGTGATTAGACAAAGACAGAATCGGCAAAATCAGTATAAAAAAAAGAGACGGACAACTGTTGAAAGACATCAAAGCGTCATCTTTGAAATAAATGTTTCCCATTTAACATGTCCGCCATTTTGAATTTGAAAATGGATGTAATTTTTTTGTTTACACACAATTTGTTTAGAAACAGTTTTTTTTTAAGTTTCAATTTTTGCTTCCAGGCATCACGCCTTTACATCCGCCATTTTGTTTACGTTGGCATGACATGACAAAAATGTTATACATTAAGCATTATGAAATAATAAAAATGTTATATATTAAACATTATGAAATAATACATTTACTTGCATTCTCGCACAGCGCATGTCGTTTTGCACCATTTTTTATCGTGTACACTACAAAACATTTAACATGACACGCGGTAACCCTGAAAGATATGTCCCAAGCTACTAATCATGGTGATCAATGTATGCAGCTCGGGCTCACCCTATCCGCCAGTCGCCCCTCACACCCCGCACCCCGCACGCCCCGTCACTTGGAATTGAAGACGAAAATATTATGTGAAGTAGGTTTATATTTCTTTGTTTATGTTCAGAAGTTAATTGTTTTGGTGTGTGAATAATTTATATGTCTAAATTTGGCAATAAACAAACATGTTCATTTTAAAGTTACTTTTAATGTATGTAGATTCAGGATAGTCAATCCAAGGAATGTTTCATTTACTCCATAACGGACTATAGGTATATTTAAAGCTTCTTAAATAATCCGCTGAATAATGTAGATTTTATATCAAATATCAAAATATATTCGTATGCCCTTACTTATAAACGTGGAATAACCGTGGGGTAGCTAAACCATGCTTTGTCCGTATCTGTCATTGTAACATTGGCATTTGGCAGATAAGGACAAAGTATGGTTTAGCTACCCCACGGTTATTCTACGTTTGTAAGTAAGGGCATTAGTCTACACGTACGAGGGGTGTTCAATAAAAAGTGAGAATGAGTATGTTATAAACAACTTTTATTAAATGTCATTTTATTTTTCGACATATTCACCTTCTAGCTTAATACACTTAGGGCCACTTGCAGCAAAAATTTAAATCTAGATTAATGCTTAAGTTCAGTTTAGCTATGTCAAAATGTATGGAACTGTCAGTCCCAAATATAGATTTAAGCTTAATCTTGATTTAACATTTTTCCTGCAAGTGCCCCTTAGTATATCATTTTTCTAAACTTAAAATTCCATTTTTAAAAAAGGTCTCATCTTGAGTGCTTAAAATATCTTGAACGGCAGCGACTACCGCGTCGTCGTCTTCAAATTTCTGGCCTCTCAGGTATTCTTTCAATCTCGGAAATAGGGTAGAAATCACTGGGGGCGAGATCTGGTAAATACGGAGGATGCTTAAGGATATCGAACCCAGCATCACGAATTGCATGTTACTCAATCATTAACGGGTTGGCTTAAAGTAATGAGAATTACAAAAACTGTTTTTATTTTTATTTTTTCACTTGTTAGGGTTATATAGCTTTTTATTACATAAAAACGAACTAAAACCAATATGATAATCAATCATTCCTATACAGAAAAAAGTCCCGCATCTTAAATTTTTCGTAGCTTTCTTCTTACCGTTTTCATCATACGTTGGACAACATCTATTTTTACATTTTTTAGTTAATTAGTTGTTTTTGTACCTTGCGCTTCAACTGAGTCTGTAATTTTGCTTCCCGCCCATCACTGTAAACTAGTCTACTGAGAATTACCAAATAATCCTCTATTGGACGAGCTATAGGGACGTTCGGATGGTTTGAATCCTTCGGTACGAAGTGAACGTCACGCTCTTTTAGTAAATTCTGGCTGCTCCCTGCATAGTGATACTTCCTCCGCAACTTCCTGCACTTCTTTGGAATATCTTGAAGCTGTTTGTTGGAATATTTGGGTATTTTTTGACACTTTAACTGTTAAACATTGTATTTCTCAAAATATTCTTTATTCGCCCACGAAAAACATCATATTTTACAGCTAACTTATCTGGGACTGACCCACTTTGTTTAGTACAAACGTTGCCACCTACTTGCGTTCTCGATCATTAAGAATGGTAGGTCTTCCCGTTTTTGGTGAATCTTTAGTCCCAATACCAAGTTCCCACCGCTGGATCAAACATTAAATTGTAGAAGGAGAGAGAGATTTTTCACGCCGCGCCGTCCAAGTAGGCGATAGACACGTTCACGTCATAACTTCCTCGCGGACATTTTTTATTAAACCAGTTAATCTTTTTTTGCCTTATTAACAAAATTTACATATTTTCTATAAATTATATCTGTCAAAATCCTTTTTGTATTTTTTTATTGCCTGCTATTGGTAATTGAATACAATTTCATTACTTTAAGCCAACCCGTTACTACCCCTTTACCATCCCAAAAAACAGAGCCCATGACCTTACCGGCAGATGGGCCCACCTTGAATTTCTTCGAAGTTGGAGATGATGGCCTTTTCCATGTCATAGACTGCAGTTTCGTTTCAGGGTCATAATGATGGAGCCATGTTTCGTCCATTGTTATAAATAGCGCCAAAAAAAGTTCCCGGTCTTGTTGTATCAGGTCCAAAGCTTCTTGACAAATCCCGACTCTAGTTTGTTTTTCGACGGTTAACCACCAATACCTCCTAACTGACATTTTTGGTCAAACAACTTTTTTTCGCAATTCATGATAAATACCCTATAACGCACACATTAGAAATATCTCCTATTTCAAATAAAGCATATTTCTAGTGTTTTTGTTATCCTGGCAATACCTGCTAAATGACAACGCGCGACTTTTGCCCAAAATACAAAGTTTTTTGTGTCTACTGTAAAGTTTTAACATATTGAGATAGGAGGGATTGGTGGTTAACCGTCGTTTTGCGTGTCAGTAAGCATTCTTGGTACCCAACGCGCAGATACCTTTTTCATACCCAAGCGTTCATGTAAAATATTACGCACGCTCCCCGTTGAAATCTTTATATTTTCAGCAATTAAACGAACCGTGACACGACGATCCCCCAAAACTAAGTTCTCGACTTTTTCCACAATTTCTTCAGTTGCTGCTGTAGTGGGGCGTCCGGAGCGGGGGTCGTCCATGGTCGATGTTCTTCCACGTCTAAATTCGGCGCACCAACGTGCGACTGTCGAATACGTAGGAGCATTAGACCCTAAAGTGTCCATGGCAAATCTAAATTGACTTGGTCCGTAGTTTTTTTTTTCAAACTCAAGTATTTGATAACGACGCGCAGTTAAATTTTCTCCATTTTCACTAACGTACTCAATAGCATTGCAAAGAAATTACCGTTTTTTTTTTTTAAACAAAAGAGTTAGTTTTTTTTTTCATAGAAATCAGCTAGGTAGATTGCTTTACCGGTAGTGTTTAATTTCCTATTATTGAAAGAGTTTGCATCTCATTCTCACTTTTTATTGAACGCCCCTCGTATACGTTGATGATGTACTAGGTAGGTAAACTCAAAACAAAAAAATCACCATGTTGCTCCAACCCAATTCATTTGAGATAAACATATATTAGTACGGAAAGAGATGACACATTAGTTTACAAAAAATGGTAGTCTTTATTATTTGAACTGAGCTGATCTTCTACACAAAGGCCATTGTTTGTGTACAATACTATTATCTTTCTTTATGTCCGTAACCGCAAGCCATTACATACAAAAATGTTAGAACTACATTGAATGTACATTGAATTATCAACCCTATCCTCTTAGTCAGTAGGTTTAAAATGTAAAGTGTCAGGATACAGATATAAGTCTTTATTATTTGAACTGAGCTTATTCTCCACACAATACTATCATCTACACAAGACTTATATCAGTATCCTGACACTTTACATTTTAAACCTACTGACTAAGAGGATAGGGTTGATAATTCAATGCACATTCAATGTAGTTCTAACTTTTTTGTGTGTAATCGGCTTGCGGTTACGGACGCAAAGAAAGATAATAGTATTGTATACAAACAATCACCTTTGTGTAAAAGATCAGCTCAGTTCAAATAATAAAGACTATAGGTGTCGCTGACTCACAAGTGTCAAAAAAAATGTTTGAAATATTTGACATCTAAAAACACCAAGTTAATGTTGACCTAGAGACGTATAGTCTTTTGGAAAATTATTCCTCTTCAAGCCATTAACAACATACGTTGATCACAAATGAAACGGAGCGGTAGTTTCTAAGATATTTAGAAAAGTAAAGGAAAGGAAACTGTCAATAATTACTTATGAGATAAAACTTGGCAGATTATTAACTAGCATTATGACCAATACATAGGATATATACTAATTGGCTAATAACGTCAGGGGCATTTTTTGTTCCCTTACACGCCTATAGCATACATACATACATACCTTCACGCCTTCATTCCGAGAGTGGAGTATGCAGAGCTACAGAATTACCAACAACTCTAAAAACTTGTTGATAACTCTGTAACCACAATTTGCACAATTAGGCTAAGATGTTTAACAGTGTTTATTAGTGACAGGTTGCAAGCCCATCGCCTAACAGTACTACAAGCCTTTATTCCCTTAGTCGCCTCTTACGACTTCCACGGGAAGACATGGAGTGGCACAATTCTAAGCCGGCAACCACACGGCATAGGCTATAATAGCCTTTAATCAAAATCATGATCCTTTCTTCGCTTCGCCGTATTCGGTTAAAAATTTGCGTCAGCATGTTTCTATAACTAACAATGTTATTTAGAATGACAGTGATACGTAAACTTAACACAATGAAAAAAATATATGATGAAATGAATGATTTGAATGGAAAAGTGCAACAGCAAAAGAGAAGGGTAGTTTTTCGGCAATAACTGAAAAACGGTATCATGTTAAAAATATTTATTGAGCGTTACCTTTGTATTTTTTTTATAATATTTTTGGGACGCGGTTTAAGATAAAGGGGGAGCAGGACGCAATTTGTGCAAATTTCGGAGCGATTATTTCCGAAAATATTCACCTTATCAAAAAACTGCTTAGGAACCTTGAACTTTTTTTAAATGAACTTTCAAAATACAATATGCCAAGCGATGATTTATTCTATAATGTTTCATTAATGAATGATTTTTTAAATATCATTTTCATAATATGTTACTTGTATGGAGTGCCCCCCTAAAAATATTTAGTATCGTTACGAGGGCTGTTTGATAAGTCGTTTTAAAAAGCAATAAAGATTGTTTTTTTTTAACAATTTACATTTATTTCTCAGCATAGTCTCCTTTGAGGGCCAAACACTTGTTCCAGCGAGTTTCCAATTTTTTTTTGCCGTCCAAAAAATACGTTTTGTTGAGGTCTTCAAAATAACCGCTTACACCTGCAATGCAGTCCTCATTTGTCAAAAATGTTTGCCCTCCTAGCCATCTTTTCAGATTTGGAAATAGGTAATAATCGCACGGAGCTAGGTCCGGCGAATACGGAGCATGCGGAACCAGCTCGAAGCCCAACTCGTGGATTTCGGCCATTGCAATAGTGGACGTGTGAACTGGGGCATTGTCTTGATAAAAGAGGACTTTCTTGGGGGGCAATTTTGGTCGTTTTTCCAACAATTCGGAATTGAAACGGTCCAATAACTCTGCGTAATAACGACCAGTGGTAGTCTTTCCCTTTTCCAAGTAATCAATCATAATGATTCCTGGACTTCTTCAACAACATCCTCAGTAGTGACTTCGATTGGGCGACCAGAGCGTGGAGCATCAGATGTGCTTGACCGACCACGTTTAAAATAATTTATCCAGCTATAAACAGTCTGCAACGTTGGTGCGTTAGTGCCATGAACAGAATCAAGTTCAGTTTTTATTGTGGCAGCACTGCAACCCTTCATAAAAAAATGTTTTATAACGGAACGAAATTCAGATTTTTCCATAGTTGTTGAAAATTTACGAGTGATCACAGTTAAACAATAGTTAAACTGACAAAAACTTGTTTTTTTTTTGCTGAATTTTTGACAGTTCATTTGATAGATTGTGCCTGCCAGTGTTAATGCCATTTACCAGAAAAAAGGTTTTACAAATAGTTTTTAAAAGGACTTATCAAACAGCCCTCGTATTTAACTACCAAACTATTTAAGTAGCGGCTTCTACAAGACACCTATACTCCAAATTACATCAATGTACCATTGGAGTTTTTGAGTAAAATGCCTGTGACATACGAACGGACGAACGGACATGAAGAAACTATAGGGGTTCCGTTTTTGCTATTGTAGCTACGGAACCCTAAAAATCGTTAAAAAAGATAGATTGCCCGTTCTTTAAGAAAACTGGCTCGTCAATTTTTAATTTAAGGTTTGAATTAAAATGAAGATTTTCTTTACAGAGGCCATGTAATTGTCAAAGGGCGCGAAAACGATGTCATTGTTTTCGGCCCCACAGCAACGAAATATGGCTCTTTTCGAGATACTCCACTGGATGGAAGTAAGTACAGTTGGTTTATTTAGCAAGATTTAATTACTTGACATTTTAGGTACTTAATGATTTGCAGATTATAGATCCGCAGAGTGATTAATTAGCAGATGCATATTTGGCAAACAATCTTATCAAACCCAACATTACACATCCGATACATTTGGCTTATAATATAAGTTAATAAACAGAATGTCTATTAGCAATGTTCCTTCGGTTTTGTTATCAGTATAAATTCGTAAAGTTTACTTAACTCGATCAAACTTTCCCTTTAAAACGGTTTAGCTTGGTAAATGAGTGCTTACAAGGGTGTAGAGTGATGTGCAGTTTCTGGAAATATTCCTCAAGAGGGAATATTCTCGGTAACATTCCCGAAAATATTCCCGATAATGGGAAATATAAGAGAATTTAACATTCTTGTTTGTATACATTTTATAGTTTCGGGCATTAGTTACGTACAAAATGATGTGATAACACACCCGATAGCAAGATTATTCAGAATGTACACTACCTACATACATACTGTAGTTAGTGTACATTCTGAATAATCCTGGGAATATTCACAAATGGGTAATGGGTACACGACATACAAGTACATGAGAAAAATCATAGCAGTTAGTAATATCTGGTTTTCAATTAGTTTTTCAACTTAGATAATGATATATTTTATATCTAAATCTAAATTATCATATAAACGACCCATTCAAGCAATGGGCGCATTAATTATTTATAATATAATATAAATGAATACGTCAATCAGTTTCATCGTAATTAAAAAAGATATCAACTTCAACATTGTTAAAAAATAGTACACTTTAACACATTATTTTATGGCGACATGCCATCCGCTGCAATGATCTTCTTTTAAGATTGAATAGACTTCATTTGCTATTTGAAACGTTTCCCGATTTTGGGAATATTTTCAAAACAATGGGAATTTTTTGAAATATTATCTTTGATGTATTCTCCAGAACGGAAATGTTCTCGCGGCTCATCACTATAAAGGGGTTGTGGAAGAAAATGTCGAAAACAGAAAGTATGAATTCGGGGCTTTTTTTGGTCAAGGTAGAAGAAAAACATGTTAAATTAAAAGTCCCCACCTCTCCGAGGTAAGCCCTAGAGAGGGGGCACAAAGAAAGTCCAGTTTTTTTTTGTTTTTTACTTACATCTCGAAAACGATGCATCATAGGAAATTTTGTTTTGCAACATAATGAAATCTGATATAAAATTTTCTACAACTTTGATTACACTTTGGGTAATCGGTCGGTCGATTTTCAACAAAAAACGAGATCATCTTTATGACCCAGCCCCTACCCCCTTAGGGCTTACCTCCGAGGGGTGTGGGGACTTTTAGTATGGTTGAACACTTCGTCACTAATCACGCAATAATAACTGCTGTCTGCCGCACCAAGTTAAAATGCACGAATTGTTGTTAATATTACAATTATTATGTAGAATTACATCATCACTGACGGCGCCGCTGTGTCCTTGGGACTTGCTTCTGTCTCCATTTTGGTCATGCTAAGGAGCTGAATACACAAACATAATAAATTAAACACTTGGGTCATGCAAATCACCTGCCTTAACCATTGTTCTTCGCGCTTGGGGATAAGGAGGCGATGGTGTCCCACGTGCTCAGAATAAGTAATAAGGTTACAATTTGTTTAAATACGAGGACCTACAGCTCGCAATTACAATTTTTAAGGAAAATGTTATGAGTAAAGATACCGTATTAAGATAATATATGAGTATACATACATACAGTGGCACATAGAACCTCTTCCTATTTTGAAATCTGTTAAAAACCGCCGGCTAAAATCCTGTAAAGTGCCTGCATCTACAGTCATTTGTATCTTATAAGCGGCTGGTTTCCGCAACTACCACGCCACACCACACCACACCACTTACACGTATGTTCAGTCAAGCCATCCCAACTCCTCGATGAAACCCACCAAACCTTTAATGTCGGTGATTCCCTAGGGGAGACACCGTCTCGAACCGAGGTGTTTAGACCTTTACTGCGCCACCTCGGCAATTCAGCACTATGGGGGCGGCGGTCTCTTCTGTCTCCATGCACGAACGACACAGAGAACTGACTGTAACACCTAATTTAAAAAGATGCTTATTCAATGGTCCATGCCCAGTTAGAACTCCAGTTACCGTCCTTAGTCGAGATTTGCTAAGTCGGAGGAGTGTCTTGGAGAGTTGACTGTTGACATTAGGCAGTGCTTCTTTGACCTTTCTACACTTGTCGTGACTCACCCAGTATTCCATGTGCAATCTTTTGGTACGATTGAGCAGCAGAGATCGAACCTTGCTAAAGGTGTTGGGACGATCGGTTTGGGGCCTATACCAATCATATCCGATCCTCGGCGGGCAAGTTCATTCGCAGCATCGTTACCCTGGGGATCCACTGTGACCTTTAATCCATTGAAGGGACAGTTGATTGTATTAGTCATCTGTTGCACTCGTAGATTAGCCCTGATTTGAAAGTGTGGCTCCTCAGGGCTTGTAGTTCTGCCATGCTGTCAGAAAGGATATACGGATGGAGGTATAGTATGAATGTTCCCAGGTGTTTTTTCGCTTCGAGCCCTAATCTTTCATACAAAGGCCATTGTCTCTATTATCCCTGCCGCTAAGCTTAAGCCGCTAGCTACCGAGTTAGCACGTGCCACTACGTACACGTACACGTAGGACGATAGACAAGAGTGCCGTATTGCCTCGGGGCCGTCTATCGTCCTACACTACCAAAACGTAATATCTAGAATACCAGTGAACCATTAAACGGTACAAGGAGACTGATTCTTTGAAAGATCGCCATAGGAGTCGTCGCCCGCGGTCTGTAAGGACGGCTGCGAACATCCAAATAATCAGAGAGCGACTTCGCCGAAATCCATGTCGCACCCAGAAAAAACTCGCTCTGCAGAATAACATTTAGGTAATTTCAGTCAACAGAATATTGACATACAATCTCAAAGTAAAGGCTTACAGCCGTATAAAAGTTCATTTTCTAAATGATCGCTTTTGTAAATTTCGTCATGAACTTTGTCCGATGCTGCTTAAGAAACACGATGCGAAAAAGGCAAGGCAAAATAATAAATTTTATGCCAAAAGCAGCGAAGATGTTCCTGCTACAGCACGAAAAGTCTCGCGTGCCCACAGAACTATTACAGGTTCTCATATAATTCGACGAACTCTAACCTTCTATCTCGATATAGTTCTGTGCGCGTGCCCAACATCCGGCGAGTGTGATGGTATGGTGGGGGGTTTCGTACTCCACTCCATTTTTTCCAACAAGGTGTCAAGGTTAAAGCAAAAAATTATCAAAGTGACATTTTAGATACTGTATTGAAACCTCTATCTAATACCTTATTTCACAACAAAGAATGGATTTTCCAGCAAGACTCAGCACCCGCCCATAAGGCTAAAACGACTCAAGCTTGGTTAAGGGAAAATTAGCCGGGCTTCATCGCGGCGGAAGAATGGCCATCCTCCAGCCCTGATCTCAATCAACTGGACTATTCTGTGTGGACTGAATTGGAACTCAGGGCCTGCCAAAAGTCCCACCTAAACTCTGATTCTTTAAAGCGAGCCCTCATCAAAGCATCGAAGGATATCCCTGGAGAAGATTCGTTCCGCGATGGATGACTGGCCGGAACGTCTAAAAGCTGGTATTAAAAATAGGGGTTGGCATTTTGAATAGTAGGTAATTGCTTGTGGTTGTTGGTTAATGTCTAATTGTCATTATTAGTCAATTTTATGAATACCTATAGCTTTATTCTTTAAATTTGTATGTAACATTTCGTTTCAAAACGAATGAACACACGAGGTAGGATGACTTACTTCGGGGTTGGATTTTACTTGTTCTTTACCTGATGGAGACCGGTTTTCCGTTTGTGGCATTTCGGTTACTATAGCGACCGGGGACATTTTAAGTGAGTAGGTATTGTAGTTTTGTTCACAGCTCTGCGTCGTATCTAAGGGGAATTTTTAATGTCTGTTGATTTACAAATGCGCGTAAGATTTGCTATTTCCTTTTCCTGAATCTCAAGCTTCTTTTTTATGGTGCAGATCTCGTTCAGTAGAAGTTCTATTTCACTATCGGCGATTTGAAGCTTGGTTTCCAAATCCTTATTTCTGCCTCGTAAGGCTCCAAGTTCTTCACTTATATTTCTCATTTCGGGACAACTCCTATTCATACTCAAGATGTTCGTTGGCGAGAAGATATCAGAATCATTTGCGCTTAAAGATTCAAAATAGTTTCCCGTTGGAATATTGATTTTGAAACTCTTTTGTTCCGTCACTCTTTCCAGGTGTATTTAACGATATTTCCAAATAAGTCTAGAATTAGCTGTTATGAGATAGTTTCGTTTTACTAACACTTCCGTACATTTTGTGTGGTAAACGCCTTTGCAGACTGAACATGTTAGCATTTGTCTGTTAGTTATCATATTGCTACATTTGGTACATTTTGGTACCATTTTCCAATTTTGAGAAGCGCTTATTCGTTCATACAAAGAAAATCAAATACATTAAAACTTTAGATCACAATCGTACGAGTCTCCATGACGTCGCGTTAAGCCACAATAGACTTAACGCTTAGTGGGAAAATAGCATACATTATCCAGATGTATGTTTGTAGGGTATTCTATTGACTCGACTTTATTTGCGGGCGAGTGGGTGTGGTAGTTATGTTATAATTAGGGTTGGGATTTTGGTGGCAAATCGTGGTTTTAGGATCCATGGAGTCGCTTTTACCTAATTATTATAATACATGACACTTTGATTTTGACCTTCAGTTCAGTATATTTCAAAATGAAATAAATCATTTTTAGTTCGGTTTTTCCATACCTACTAATATTTGCTAGTTTGTAACGCTTTCACAGCAGAGATATCCTCCATACTAAAATTCATTTAAATTGGTTTAGCGGTTTGATTAATAAATTAATTTTGAAATATTAAAATACTGAATGTCAAAATCAAAGTGGTATGTATTACAATAAATAGGAAATAGCGACTCCATGTATTCTAGAACCACGATTTGCCACCAAAAGTCCTAACTCTAGTTATAATAGTACATTACTACAGAGGCCGGGGCAACCCTATATTTCCTGCCGAGGTAAGTATGTATAGTGCTTTTTCAAACATGCAATGAAATAAACAACAAAAAAATCATTTCTTCGTCGGTAGTTTCGTCCGCACTCATATTGAATTATTTATTATAACAAAACAGAATTACAGCGAAAAATTATCAAGTTTCCCGTCAAACCTTTTTTTTCTATACGGTTAGTCACGTTTGAGTAGACATTTTTTTAATATTTAGATTAAATACGTATTAATAATAATGTTTTATTTGTTATGTTCATGTGGATTTATTATGTAAATAAAACAGCACTAAGTACATACCAACTCGTTTTTTTTTTATACCGTAAAATGTGCCTACTTTGCTCCCCCACGGGTAATCTTGCTCCATTGTTATATTGAGGTATTCTGTATTGTAAATCGTTCTAGTGCTTTCATTCACTGCGCAGCTGGATGTATACATCAATTATTTTTAGAAAATTTGTCACCGGCCTTGTCTTATAAGTAACATACAAAAAAGTCACTATGGAGCATAGTTACCCATGGGGGAGCAAAGTAGGCACATTTTACGGTACGCATAGTGGCAGAATGCCTGTGCCAAAATGTATGTGGAATGAAAATTAAAAAAGAGGACTTTGCCGGCCTAGGCCTGCACGATTTGTATGAAACTCCATTAACGACCTCTTGTCCTAGCCGCACCTGAAACGTCATACTTCGCAGCCTATTATAAGGAACATAACATCAATATTTCATTGCATGTTTGAGGAAATGTTATAATCTTGCTTGCACGCTTGCGATAGTGTTTCTTATTTATTTGTTGTAAATAATCACGGCGATTTGTTCTTCATACCAATATAGGTAATTTAATTATCCACGTTTCTAGACCAAGTGTAGTGGTAATAAAATAAAATGAAGTGAGCGTTTTGTGTAATTGTAATTTAATTGTTAACCATACCATAGGTAAGTAGGTACCTATGTATTGATACTCAAGGAGTCCAACACACTTAGCACTTTTTAACTTTATTACTTCTTCACTCAATTATTAATTTAAAAATATGATCGGTAAACATCTACATGTAAATTAATGTTCTGTTGTTTGAGATGTCGAACTTCCAGTAGTTATCGACAGGTGGCGAATGGCGATGTGGTCTATGTTCAGCGTAACGCTTATTTTAAACAGTTTTGACGAATATTTGTATTAATAAAATAACCCATAGCGTGAATATTTCTGGTACACACATTGATTGAACACAATTTGAAACGGTTTAATTCGGCACAAGTTTAACATGTTGTGCTAAAAAAAAAATGCTTATTGGTAACCACTACCTTCGTCTCTTTTCTTCAAAACTCCAGGACTGGTTTAAGCGATAACACTTTTGCACAGAATTTTAATTATATTCTTAAAGTTACTTCTAATTTCAAAAGTAAAAAACACTGTTTTGCCTATTACTAGATAATTTCGTGAGCTTGTACGAGTATACACAAAAGTTGTTCACTTTTCAGCGCCCTCTGGTGGTGTGATGCATCACATCACGTGCAGTGACGGCTTTCAAAACCACGCGCTTGTTCTGTAATTTGTATAGTTCACTACTCAACGGATTGACAAGATTTTTCCCTTCGGTCACTTTGGAAACCAAAGGTTTGAAACCAGTTTAGAAAACAGAATCATTTATCTCCCAAGTAACACAGATAGCTGTATAACTATTCACTTTTAGACCTATTTGAAACTCTGTGCTTATTAAGACTCTTTTAAGAGTACACTGGTGATCCTACAGCTGCATAATAGCTGTCAGTGATATTTAAACAGCTTAGGCTCATTAAGAGCTGCATTAATGCTGCTTAAGACCGCTGTTTTTAACATTTTCTAAGGCCTTAACCGTTTTAAGGGCTGTTTAGTGGATTCAATTACGCCTAATGCTGTTTAAGAGGGTATTTGTGAACTTCTATTACACTGACTTATTAAAGGGACACGTGTGAACTATTATGAAGTGAATAGCTGTATAATGGATGATATGTGGCCCATATTACAGCTTATTGACGACGCGCTGGCCTAGTTGGTAGTGACCCTGCCTACGAAGCTAGCGGTCCTGGGTTCAAATCCCGGTATGGGCAGATATTTGTGTGATGAGCGCGAATATTTGTTCCTGAGTCATGGATGTTTACTATGTATTTAAGTATATATTTCTCTATATAAGTATTTATATCGTTGTCTAGTACCCATAGTACAAGCCTAGAGCTTAGTTTGGGACTAGGTCAATTGGTGTGACATTGTCCCCTGATATTTTTTTAAAGTTGTATGTAATTCTGTAGCTCTGCCTACCCCACTCTGGGATTACAGGCGTGACGATATGTATGTATGTATTTATTTATTGCTGAAAATGTCTACCGTTAAACAGGCTTTATACTGCCATTGATAGTATCTGCATAGCGGCAGTTTAAACATTCACTAGGTGCCTCGTAGCTGCTTAGAGACTCATTAGTGTATCGAATTAACGCCTTTTACTTTATAGTGTTTCACATAAGTACCTTTATTCAGACTATCCGAATGAAAGTACACAAGTGAACTATTAGACAGCCTTTTGCAGAATAGAAGAGTTTTAACTGTTCACGTCGCTGTTTAACATGAATTCACCATTTTATGTGTGACCTATAAATATTCTGATTTATTTTTCAATTTTTATGATGTTTTGTGTATAAGTTAGGAATGTATTGCATCAGTTTTTACTTCCTAATATCATAATAATTACTTTTTATCTTATGAATCTTTTCAAAGCACTCAAAATGTTATAGTCAAGTTTTCATATCGGCTTATTTATATCATAAAACTAATTAAAAACAGAGTATTTTCGTGGCGCATTGAAATGTTCTTAGATAATAGGTATGTATAATGTCAGTAAAACTACGTTGCCAGTATACCTACCAGGTATATGAATATTATCCACCAAACAATCATTCACTCCACGAAACGTAAAATTACAGTCATGTGGGGCAAGTGTGCGCACTTTTTTTTCAAGCTAGTATCAAAATCAAATTATAAGCATGAAAGAAAAATGAAAATATGTATCTAGCACAGTATTTATTTAGGTGATGATTTAATCAAGAAATTATCAATAAAACTTTGCCACTTCGAAAAAAAATCACCTTAATTCAACCAGCTCAAAATGCGCACACTTACCCATACTGCGTGTAAGTGTACGCAGTTAAGAGAACTTTGTGGTTTTTTAAATATTCTTAGCAGACTGATTTTGATCAAACTTACCTCATTTTATTGAGACATAATATAGCTTCAAATGATATGCAAAATAAAAGGCTTAAATACATTTTTAACAGATATAAAGATCATTTACTCGTGTAAATTTTCGCCATGACAACAAATTTTACCTTTACAGCTTCGGATTCTGAATATTTTCTTTTTCAAGTGAACTAATGACACCATCTGGGTTTTTCTCGCATAAACTAATTCTCTACCAACATAACTTTAATTTGTCGACACATAATATCACAAACTTCTCCCTCCCCATTCCTAAACAAAGGGGTTGCGCACACTTACCCCCTGCGCACAGTTACCCCACATGACTCTATTCAAGTTCACTTAATATTTCACAGGCCGCAAGCAGCCTTTCCCTGTTTAAAATATGTATAAGAGCGTACATGTGACATATTTGCTGAATAAAGGGTAACTTGTGATTCTTACCCAGACGATATTCAGCGAATAGTACTGTCGTTACCCTTTATAACGCTGTTAAATTGCTGCTACACAGCTCTTAAGCAGCTATGTGAACTTAAGGCTGAATAATTTGTGCCCATTTAAGAGTAATAAGAGCTGTATACGGCCGTATACAGCCCTTATGCAGGTTTTTTATTCAGCTTTAAGCGTGATGGGAACCCGATATTCAGCCGATAAGCAGCCTTGTGTGCTACTTGGGCTGTTAATGAAACCAGGCTTTGAATAAACAAAAACGATTCTGTTTTCTAAACTGGTTTCCAATACAGACAAACAATTCTGTTTTCTAAACTGGTTTCCAATACAGACCATAAAAAATACGACTAATTACTTGCATAGTGTGGTTCAGTAGTTTTAATTGTGAACATTCAATTTACATATTGCTAAAATGCTTAATCGAAACGCGTTAGGAAGTGAACAAATTAGGAAGGAGACAAGTTATGAGATGCAATATAATAATGCATAAAACCTACTTTTTATAGGTTTGAGAAAGGTAAAGTATCGTCTGTACGTTAGGAATCTGTTCGCCCATATGCATTTTATTCACTGTATTTAAATAAAATAGATGAAATTATATTTCAGGTAGTTTATTTGTCATTCGTGCAAATTACAGTTTCAACGTGTACTTAAAAGGTACTAATAGGTTAATATTTACAGACAAAACGTTATTGTCAAACACTTAATTAAAATAGAATAAAAATGGCGATATTGTTTCAATACAGTGCCCAACTGTAATCTGCTTTTGCATGAGGAGTTCTATGGTTGACTTAATTTTGTCATGAATTTGTTCGTAGTTTTTGCTTTTCTTGTTGCTTTGTTTCTAGGTATCTGTTTTTCATTTTTTTAAACATCTATAACATGGGCTAGTGTGGGAATATCAGCGGCCAATGAATCGATTTATTTTTGAGTGCCACCCTTCGAGATTATTTATAGTCCTTATTTGTTCATCGCTACAGCAACACACTTTTTAAGAATCGTTTTGGTCAAACCATTGCTTCTTGAAGAAATTTAAAAAATATATTAGACCTGAGGTTTTTTTTTCATTACGTAGGCAAATCCTTTGTTTAAAAACGCCGCGGGCAGGCGTGCTAGGCCAGCACAACGTGCTTCGTGCCTTTTCTTTACAGATGAACGTATTTTCAGTTTTCTAACCTTTCGAAATAATGATCTATTAAAATGGTAATAGCACAACTTTATATATTTATTATTTATTGGGGAAGACTTTTTGAATGCCCTATGTAACTTTTTCAAAGTCTTATGTAACTTTTTCAGGTATCCATGATGAGAATCCTGACTTAATCAATCTGAATAGTAATCCATACGTCTCCTTCTTTTTATTTACAATGATAAAAAAATAAAGTTACAACTGATTGTGTTTCTTCATCATAGCCATGTACAGAATACAGTATTGCTTGAAGGGTTGCGGGCAAGACTGAATGTTCCGCCACAGAATATACTCGTATGTTTAAAGTCATGAATCTTCAGTCGTGAATTTGGGAAACAAAATATTATTAGTCTATCTTCTTCACCAATGTAATCTGCTAAAACCGTCAGGTACAACTACTTCAATGGGAAGTTTAAATCTTAATTTGGAAACACCCAATACCTTATTGCGTTCCCCATAGAGAGCACTTTTAACATTCTTAAATTCTGGTAGGTCATTTTATAAACCGACCTCAGTATCATCCATGTGACATTTCATTACATCAAATTGTTTTTTGACGGACTCAAACTTAGTACTTTGTCTTTGAGTATATCCATATTTTTAAGAAATGCAGTTTTTGTAGTATTCGCTACACACAGAATATCGTGGAGATTTTCTATGATTATCACATTATTATTATACAAAGTGAAATTTCCCTTACAACCGCCTTTATTGCAGTACCAAAATGTATAACCCGAGATAGGTATATATTTTTTTCCTGTGATATTTGCGCTTTGCCTAGTATCACTGGGCAAAGCGGCTTGCATTCTGCACAGAATGGAGATTCCGATAAAAATCGCCATAAGCCCTAGGATTACCAGAGAAAAACTAGTGTCATACGTGTCGTACAGCCTAGTTGATTTATATTATCTTTTATCACTTCTTTGTGATTATCAAATATAATGATCTTTGTTAAGATGATTAATTTAAAATTTTGGTTATTTTGGTAGTTTCTCAATGTCAATTTTATTCAACAAACGCCATTGATGGTGTAGTACCGCCACAGTAGTTATCTCTAAGTAGTCTGTGGTGCCGCCATATTGCCATTTTGCAAAACATTCGCGCCAATTAGATTTAATAATCTTTTCTTAGTTATTATTTATTTTATAGCTACTGCTATGGTAATGGATTAAATATTTTTCGTATTTTTGCATATTTAAATTGTTGTTTAATAAGTTCTTGACAAGACTAAAGTCAGTTGATCACCAAACACCGTCACTGTCATTTATCTTGCGCGTAACCATGGTAATAACAATGCTATAATAATCATTATTGAACTTTTATTACCATGGAAACACTCATTATTGAATTGTTTTCACGCTTCAGTTACGCCCGCGACTTCGTCCGCATAGAACTCGTTTATCGCAATTAAGTAAATTAATAGTTTTAAGTACCTAATTTTAAAGTTTGATATCCTCCGTGGTCAGAATGATATTATGAACACATGTGCCAATTACCATGTTTCCAACTACAACAATGACCTTAATTCCATACAAACTTCCACCTCCTATTTCAACTCCTTAGGGGACGAATTTCCAAAAATCTCTAGTGCTCCTCTAGGGTACGCAAGGGATATTCCCTTCAAATTTCAAGTCCCCTAGGTCCAGCGGTTTAGGCTGTGCGTTGATCGATCAGTCAGTCAGTTTTGAAATTATCAAAAACGCTGAGACTCGTATTGAAATTAAGATTCGATACAAAGTGAAATGCAAGCACTGGGACCCCTAGTATGGAGAAACCAACTTTATGTGATTAATTTAAAACATGATTTTAAAAAAAACGGGAAAATAGGTTTAAAATTTTGCTGATTCGTAATGATTCTAATAGATACCACTGAAAAATGTTTGTATGCTTTTTCATAACATGGACCTAAGGAAACTTACTAAAATTCAGATTAAAATGATCAATATCTCCGAAACTAAACATAGATAGAGGTTAGGGGTACATGTTGTTTGTTACGTTACGTATAATGAGCGAGGGCATCACTCACATTAAATATATTTGAGTGTCTTCGTAAGCAAGATATCTGGAAGTGTAGCGGTAATCATTCGGTCGTTGACTTGCGCTCTAGCTACTCTTGCCGGACTTGCAGACTCGGTTAACGTGCATTGCAATGGCATGCATGTTTAGGGTTTCTTACCCGTCTGCCCGAAGGTAGCCCAACGGGACCCTATTAATATACCCACGCTGTCCGTTCTTCAGTCCAGCTGTTCGACCCAACTTTGGAAAGTTGTATGTTTTGAACCGTAATATATAGCGTGTTGTTTTTTTTTCTTCAGAATATGTGTTATTAGTTAATAGGGCGGATTTACTAACAATTAAAAAAAAACAATATCAGTTAATAATGAAACGTATTTGTCAACGTATGTGTCATTTTTATTTTTTTTGTTTCGTGAATTGGTGAAAACGGTAAAACATACAAGCGTCAAAGGGGATTGAGGAAAAGTGTTGTCATTTGTAAAAGTCATATATTTTCGAGGTGAGCGGCCGTTCGTAAAAGTGGTAAATTATGATAGAATTATTCAAAATAAAAATATTTCGTTATGAAAAGTAATAATCTTAAGTGCATCGAAGCCGACATATTTAAATATTCATACCTGGGCCGGTATTATTGGCGATTAAAACGATATCGTAGTTAATATGTTATGGTATTGTTGTGACGTCAGCCGCCATTACTGTCAAGTAAATAAGAGCTATCAAAACGTTGACAATACGATAACAGCTCAAACACTATACAGTTTTTACCGTGTTGGATGGAGGCCCTCGGCGTACTTTTACTGCCAAAAACGGAATACTTAAATCTTTAATATCTCCGCTCCGACATTATTTAACGCCATGAATATTGTATTTCAATTTGTATTTAGAAGGCCTGTAAATAACTACGTAAAAACCATCCGTGACCGCTAAAAAAATATAACAAATTTACTTCATTGAAACTGAAGAAAAACAACAAATGAGCCAATTTCAACATTTCTGATTTTTGTCTCATTTTGGTGTAATTTTTAAATTTTGTATATTTTTGACCGTTTATCATTTAAAATTATGCATCGGAATATACTCTAGGCGTAATGTTACGGGGCACTTAATATCATGAATAGTTAATGAGATATACAAGATAATATATTTGATGAGATGCCGGAATAATAAATACACAACGAAATGATAAAATATACCCACTGAAGTGATAAATACCCACTGGAACGATAGAAACACCCACAGAAATAAGTTCTTATCCTCTGGGAAGAAAAAGTTCATAACTCAAGCTAATACATTATAATTATAAACCTTTATTTAAATACAAATGATATTAATTAAATAGATTGATTAATAGGTACTTTAAAAAAATGGTTTTCGAAAGTTTTCTTAAATATTGTGATAACTTTTTATTGATAGTAATGAACTAGTTAATTTAAAAAAAAAGTGGTTTTCTATGATGTCAATATTCGTTGAAATAATATTAAACTAAGTAAATATATTATGCCAAAGACCTTTCGGATCATAATAAGGCACCCTAAAATTGTAAAACAAAAGCTAAGTTAAAATAGGAGATTGGTTGACCAAATATGGTCTTCATTATGTATATATAAACTTTACATCTCAATATTAGGCATTAAAACAATGTTTTCTATCAACAACGTGTCACCGTTACTTTGAATCACAACGTTTTGCTTCTATAACGTTAATCTATGATCTCTCGCTTTTTTGTATTGATCGCTCTAGTTATGGAAGGGATGTGGTTGTCCCTTTCTTTGATGTCATCAATGTCATCATCATGTCATGGCGTCACATTTGTTACAACAACAAAATGGAATACTTTAATTTTGCCTCTTTATAACATTTTGTTCGTTTAAGTTTAATAAATCCTTTATTTAAATTTCTACGTAATAAACGGAGAATAAAACTTTGATATTAATGTAATCACGTAAATTAATCGATGGTCCTCATATAGGGTTTTAAAGAAAGACCAATAATTGGACTAATTTGATAATTCTTAGTTGTTTTAACTTTAATCGAAAAATCCTGAAACAGGTATAGTTAGTTTAATTTGTTACGAAGAGTAATTATAGTTCCAAGTGACCAGCTCAATCCGGTAACTTTTGTCCATACTAACTTTGACCCCTCTTTTCCCTCATTTTACTATCATATCTTAGATTTTTATTATATGTAAAGTTGGTTACCGTTTATTGAAACCTTTGAGTGAAAACCGCATTAAAATTGGTTCAGTGGTTTTCAATTGATGCGTGGAGAAACAAAATTAAACAGACTAACAGACACCAACTCTAAAAATTGTAGAAACGTGTTCTTCTGCTCATTCTGAGGACCCCTATAGTATTTTTAAGTTCATATCTAAAATGTACAGATTTTTCCCTTCTACAACTTTATTATATGTATAGACTAGCTTTCCGCCTGCGACTTCGTCCGCGGAGAGTCAGAACTTCTGTTATATGGTGTACTTATAGGTACATCACACATCACCTTCAAAGATTTTTAACAAAAAAGTCTAGCACGTGAATTTTAAGTAATCAGTCGTCATAAACAGCTTTCATTTGTAATAGTAGTCTCAATACTCATTTTCATATCTTGCAGGTGTGTTTGAAAATAACTTAATTTCGATAAAAAGTTTACAGTCTTAGGGCCCAAGTTTTTCTCTTTATTTATTTTTTATTAATACACTGGTAAACATCTTAGCCTAATTGTGCAAAATGTGGTTACAGAATTACCAACAAATTTTTAGAGTGGTTGGTAATTCTGTAGCTCTGCCTACCCCACTCTGGGAATGAAGGCGTGAGTTTATGTATGTACGCAGTTTGAAGCATTCATGGAATGCACTTTTTGATATGGCCTTCAGTTCTTTCAGCGATCCAGCTTTTATTTCCTCTATGGTCGCAAATCGCCGTCCTTTTAATGTTATCTTCATCCTTGGGAACAGGAAAAATCCGGCCAAATCCGGTGAATACGGTGCTAGGGGCATCAATTTGGTCTGGTTTTTTGTCAAGAAATCACGAACAAGCCGCGAGGTGTGAGCGGGTGCGTTATCGTGGTGCAAATGGAAAGAGTTGTTTTTCCACAATTCTGGTCTTTTTCTACGGATGGCCTCACGCAAACGGCGTAAAACTTCTAAGTAATACTCTTTGTTAACCGTGCGACCTGCTGGTAGGAATTCATGATGTACAATTCCATTAAAATCGAAAAAAACAGTAATAAGAACCTTGACGTTGGATCGAACTTGACGGGCTTTTTTGGGCCGCGGCTCCTCCGAGGTTTTCCATTGAGACGATTGCACCTTTGTTTCAACGTCGTATCCATATACCCAAGACTCGTCACCCGTTATGACTCGTTTAAGCAGTTCTGGCTCGTCCGCAACTTCATCCAACATTTGCTGGGCCATGTCTTTGCGATACTGCTTTTGTTGAAAATTTAGCAATTTTGGCAAGAATTTGGCAGCGACACGAGACATGCCTAAAATATCAGTTATAATCGATTCACAAGATCCGTAGGAGATGCCAACTTCCTCAGCAACCTCCCTGATAGTGATGCGGCGATTGGAAAGCACAATTGTTTTGACTGTGTGGATGTGTCAACGGTGGTTGACGTTTTTGGTCGCCCATTCCTCTCGTCAACTTCAACGTATTCACGACCCTCGTCGAATCGTTTATACCAATCATAAACTGCCGTTTTTTTCATAGCAGACTCACCATAAGCTGTCTCTAACATTCCAACCACGGCACTGCATTTAATTTTGTTTTAAACACAAAATTTTATGCAAATTCTTTTCTCCGTCATTTTTACTCTGGAAAATTCTTGAAAATTCGCCGATCACAAGAAAACACGTCTTACTAGTGTTCCTACGAATGGCTAACTACGCATTTAAAATGGCCGAAATTTTGACATATTATAATGAAAAACATGTCTACCAACCTAAATTTAAAATAAGACCTCTTTTAATGGCAAACTTTAAATTCGAAATTCAAATATTCCGGGTATTTTTTGATCAGCCCTCGTATGTATGTAATTTTTATTGTAATGGATGAAGGATGCACTTTTTTAGATGCTGTCATTCATTTACATGTAACTGGCTAAAAGAAAAACAAACTCACTTATAAACTTTCACACGCTTTTGACACTGTTAAGGGATTCTTTAAAAACTACTTTTTATTTAATTATACCGAGATACCGAGTTTCATATATCTAACTCTTTCAGTGATATTTTTAATTTATGGGTAAACAGTAGGTATTCCAAATACCAATTTCCACATTTCTCACTTCAAAAATGACATACTTCATTCCATATCCTTAGGTAAATGTAAATTCACATTTTTACATTTATCACTTCAAAAATGATTAAAATCCCGTACAAACGTCTATTGCTAATTTACCACCGCCATTTACAGGAATATTTATCCTAAATCTCTGAGTGTTTTTTTTTCATTTATAGTAGATCTGACACCATTTTACACGTTTCTCAAATTAAAATTAACCGAACTTACCTACTAACTTTTACCCCCATTTCAACAATTTCGTTTTTCCAAAATCGCCAACAGTTGTTTTTTTTATTAATAATCAGTAGCCTAAGCACCAATTATCACATTTCTCACTTCAAAAATGACCAAAGTCCCATACAAATTTCTACCCCCCATTTTACCACCTTTGGGATAGTTTTTCCTAAATCGCCGAAAGTAACATTTTTTATTATCAACACAGTTGACTAAATATACATTTCCATAATTTTCCTTCAAAAATTACAAATATTCTACATAAACTTCTAGCGCCAATTTACCCGTATTTTTTTCCAAAATCACCGAAAGCCATATTTTTAATTTATAACTACAGTAGCCCTTACAACCTTTTCCACGTTTTTCACTTTAGAAATATGTACCATACAATTTTCTACAGCATTTTACCACCTCAGAGGTAGTTTTTCCTGAATCGCCGAAAGTAACATTTTTTATTTGTATATTGTACATACAGGGTGACTGAAAATTCGCCGTATTCCTTGAAAGGGGTTATTCTACAGCTCATTTGTAACGATTTAAGTCCGTCAACCAGGGGTCAAAACTCATTGGTTACCGAGATATTCACGTTTTTAGAATTTAAAAAAAATACCCGCTTTTCGACCTAAAACTAGTCATTGTGTAAAAACTTCGTCATTTAGAAATAAAAAAAAGCATTTTTCAAATAGCCAATGAATTACCGATTACGAAAAATAATAAAAAATGCCAAAGAAATGCAAAGTTTTGCAAATAAAAGGATTTGAAGTAAAAAGTTCTAGTGATTATTTTCCAAATTTTGTAACATTTTAAAGCATAACTAAAAAAAAAAGTACAACACTTCGCGTACAAATGACAGGAATAGTTTGCTCAATTCATAAGCTTTCTAAAAAGGTACAATTTATGACATTTTAAAATTAATATTCATTTAAAAAAGTACAATTAATAATAATAGCAAAAATGTTCGCGGTTAAGCTCCATCGTTTCAACAAAAAACGCGGGATCGTTATCGTTTTTAAATTCAGCTAATCGTGTTCTTTTAAATTTGCTTTTTAAAAACATAAACTGCGTTCCATTTTTAACCGAAAAACGCGGAAAATGTTGTAGTAAAATGAATAGAACATCGTTCTCCTTTATAAATTCAGCTAATGGTGTTCAATTTTAAAATAAATTTGCTTTTTAAAAATAAAGTGCGTTCCATTTTGAAATTTGAGCATGTCAAAACTTTTCGAGTGACCTACGTAATCAGTTAGTTTCAACTTTCTTTCCATTTCGGACGATATTGATAACTAAGCTTCTTTCTCAAATGCCTGCTTGCCAATTCGAAGAATATGCAGATATCATTTATTGTTACGGATTTTGCGATGGAGACGCGGCTGCAGCTAGAAGGGAATACCAACGTTGTTACCCTAACCGCCGTTTACCTCACGCAAGCGTGTTTGGTTCATCGTACCGTCTTATTCGGGAAAGAGGATCAGTTCAACGCCGCCAAGCTGACGCTGGAAGACCTCGATATGATACTGCTCAAGATGAAGAAATCCTTCAGTGTTTCCGGGCAGACGGCAGGTATAGGTAGATTTGGCATTAAAGAGCATTTCTGCCAAGTTTCAAGTAGACCCAATTATTAAAGTATTTTTTCCAATTGAAACGTTGCAACCCCCCTTTCATCCCTCTAGGGGTTAAATTTTAGTAATCGCTGAAATATGTCTCATTATTTGCAATTAAGAACATTTCTACCAAGTTTCAAGTAAATTTGACCATAAGTATGTTTTCCCTATACAAACTTTGCAACCCCCCTTTCAATCCATTTAGGGGTTGAATTTTGGTAATCGCTGAAATACTAGCCTGATTAACACAATACCGAAAAAAAAAAAAAAAAAACACTTTATAACATTATTTCCCTGGTTGGGGTTCAAAACTGTCAGGGTTCGGCTTTATGTTAATTGATGATGCAGTTTTTTGTCCAATTTTTAATTTGTTTTGTACCGAATTTTCGATGTATCCCTCTGCAATATTATTTGAACGCCAGCCACCATGTCTCTTCAGAGTTGTTATATCACCACCAGAGTGGTAAGGTGGCTGACGTCCTTCTAAATGCATGTCCTGTATATTGATCAGCATCGGGCAAATTCAAAAATTTGGCAATTTCCTTGGGCATATTACCAAATTTATTAAGGCCTATGGCCTGTGCTGTGCATTTACCTTTCTGGTAATTTTGGAAAAATCTGTTACTTTTGCCCTTTGATGATCGTTGACGTTGATACTTTCTGACAATTTCGGCAAATGGGCCATCAACGGTAAACGATCTTGGTATTTTGTTTTTGGTGTTAGGTATTTGTATTAGTAGTATATTTCCGTGACTTTCAATATCTTTCAGTGTGATGTTCGCCAGTTCCTCACGCCTGCAGGCTCCACAAACCCCAAATATGAGGGCAACCTACGAACAAAATCACACTTTACTTATAAAATCAAATGAATTACTTACCTTATGATGAACTAAAATCATAAATTTGAGTAAAATCATACCTTTGTAGCAAGATATATTTGATCTGGAGCATCATTAATGAAATTTTCCACGTTTCCTGCCGTTAATGCTTTTGATTTTTTACTTTGAAAACCTGTAGATTGTCTCTTTAAAAATGCAGTTAATTTATTGTAAGTTTTGATATCAATATCATTCTTTATCTTTATCACAGTTTTCAGCATCGAGTACTTAGACCACAAGGTAGAAGCTTGGTATTTTTTCGACAGTTCTAGAAAATAGGCTATAACAACGTTTTCTGAGAACGAGTTTGCCTTATGTTCCGTTTTCCAGTTCACAAACTGTTCATAAACAGCAATATACTTATTTTTAGATTTTTCTGGCAAAGAACTCTCATTTGCAATTGCAGCCTTCTCACAAATGTCTGGCGGTGTTAAATCAAACTCTTCAAACTCTGATTCACTCATTTTATATTCAACTTTTTGAAAACTCAAGTTTGGTAAACAATTAACTAACAAAGTCTTTAAAAGTTTGATCTGCTCGCGGTGAAAAGTTTTGACATTATGAAGAGGTGTTTTTTCAGCTTTTATTTGACTAGAATGGATTTTGTTATTATTATTGAACCCACACAGTTTATTTTTCAAATGCATTTTCTATAAGACATAAACAATTGTAAATATAAAATATTGTACTATTATTAGCTAAGTATTTGTGTATGTATATTTATAAAAACAATATTGAATGTTGCCGTTGGAAACTTAAAAAACAAGCTTGCAGTAAGAAAAACGCCTCTTCTTTGACAGGCGTTTCGGCAGCTATTCCGTTCCATTCAGACAACTTATTAAGAACGGTTTTTCAATATTCTATATTAAAAAATAAACGTGTTATAACGATGAATATGTAATTAATAAAATATGAAATATGTATATTTTTCGTATTCTTACATTAACAGTAGGTTTTTATGTTGATTACGACGTTTAAAGGAAACTAATATTAATCAATAACTAGTCATGAATTGGAACACATGTAAATTTAAAAAAATTGGAAAAGTAAATCGCACTAGTTCGCGAAAACGAACATTCCGCACGATATACAGCTACGACAAGTACCACTTTTTGAGCAACTGTATTAAAAATATTTTTTTTTACTATTACGATACAAGTTAATCCAAAAAGTTAATGTCACCAACGAGGTTCCATATAATTTTTTTTATATATAATGGAACGCACATGCGGTTCGCGTCATTTGTACAGCATTACAAAAAGTTTTCATTCCAATTTTTACTTGTCTGTGCTAGGTTTTGGCGCCATTAATTGAATACGTTTTGCTGTAGTTACTTTATTAACTGTGATCTTTTATTTAGTAGGTTGAATCGCAATGTATAAGAGTAGATAAAGTAGTGTATGAAACTGCACATAACTAGGTATTAAAACACTCGTGTGATAATATTAAAAACCTCGCCTAGCGGCTAGGTTCTTAAACACACACTCGTGTTTTAATACCCCTCTTTATGCAACAATTTCATAAACTACTATTTTCTCATACTTACGTAGAACCCCATTTTTTCCTTAAGGAGTTGAATTTCGAAAAATTCCTTTTTAAAGGACGCCTATGTTATAAAATCAACTTTCCCTCAAAATTCCAAATCTTTATCTTGAGCGGTTTGGGCTGGGTGTTGATAAGTCAGACAGTCAGGATATGCTCTTTTACATATGTATAGGTATGTATAGATAAAGACGGCCGGCTAGGAATACATTATAACGATTTTAGTGTTTTCAGTATCAAGTGATTTCAGTAGCATTTGTATGCAAAAAGTATCATTTGGTAAAGTGGAACTGGTGATGAAGATCACAAATGACCACCGGAACTCCTCAATTGTACCAATTTTAACGGTGGTGATAAGATATCTCGACTCAGATAGTTGAGCGACAGGAGACAAAGCACATTTAAATGGTTTATGTTAGGACTATGATTTTCCCTTTATTAAGATGTAGGACAACGTAGCAGCAAAACTGCCTTCAAAAATCCAAGGAATAACTTCTTTTAAAATGGTGGGTCACTCAAACCGTAGTCCGCTTTTGGTTAACGATATGGTGGGACGCCGTTGTTTGTTTCAATGAATGCTGTATTCGTATAACGTCGACGTGCTGGGAATAAATCCCGCCGTTTCACTGCTTCGCCCGGTCTCGTGCACAGTGCTTCGGGCAGAGGACCGCGGCCACGCCGGCATTCTTCGCTGTTACGGTTGGGACGTCGCACAACAATAAATTAATATTAATTGTACTAATTGCGCAGCTAATGGATTCTCTGACACGCATTGTGACCATACCGTAAACCTCATATCTCTCGTACATACTCAAAGTGTATTTAGGTACATTACAAACACGAGTTACAGACACCTCTAACTTCAAGTGTTTATGGTTCAAGTCGTAATGGTATGTCGAAACAGCACATAGATATAAATTAATTAATAATGTAAATAAATAGACAACACGTCCCTTTGGTAGCGTTACCGCAGGCATTGGCGAAGACTTTGACATTGAAGATTAAAATAAATAACTTTCCAAGTAAATATACCCGTATCAGGTACCATTTCATAATTAATTAATTACTAATAAATGTTTTTTTTATGTACCAAAACAAAACAACTCATTAAGTTAAATAAGGTATAAAAGTTTGTTTTATTAAAATGGTTAGGTACATAGGTTAATAATTATGCCTTTCAAAACTTTTTCCTTTATATACACTCACCGGCAAATAATTCGAAAAATACTTGACTAAGCATACAGAGAAAAAACAAAGGTCACGGCCCACCATAGTATGAAAACCTTACCCAGGCAGTAAAGAAATGCAATTGGGTGAGTATAGTTTTTAGACGTGGTGTATTTTATATTTTATTTCGATAGGAATTATTATATAGATCTGAGAATAAAAACCCTTTTATTTTTATCTTCTATAGTTTTTCTGAAAACATTTTTTAAAACCCTGAGGTGACAGTTCATAACTTTCTATGCCTGTTTCCCTCTTACGCCTTGGTCTCCAAATAAAATAAAATAAAAAGTAATCGTTGACAGTTCTCATTTGTCAAACAATCCGTGTACTTACACGTGTATTGGTTATTTTTATTTCGTTTCGAGTAGTCTCGTCTGAATTTATTGCACGAAGGTACAAAGCATCGTGCTATGTCCGAGTTATATGCACGATTATATAATTCCAATCTATAGTCCAGTCAGTAGGTATTTATGCTCTACAAAAGGTGGCGTAGAAAATGTTTTGAAACAATATTGTTTAGGTATGACAGGTTAATAAAAATCCAAGTTCTCGACCTTGAAGGACCCAGGCATTAGCCGCCATCTTGAATTAAAGGTGCCAAAATTAGGTATATTTTAAATAACTTCTCAATTGTTTACTAAATCACAAAAGTGTCTATGAGAGGTATAAAGAAGACAAAATTGTTTACATTTTTTGCATATATGTTTATTCTGTAAGTCTTAAAGGTAAGAAGTTACAAGCGACGGAAATAATAATATTTACAAAAATCATTAATATAATTTTAATTTTGTTTAAAAATTGCATAGCTATCATTTTTTAATTATTTTTGATGGCCCGGGCTGGTTAATGGTGCCTTCTTCATTATCGTCGCTGAAATTTTCTGTTTCATTGTCTGTATTTTTAGTTTCCAACCATGAAATTTCGTCGTCATCACAGTCTTCCTTATCTATCTGAATCTCTACTGCATTTTCACACAGCTGACCACTACAGAATCCACAAACAATAGAGCATTTTAATCCAGCTTTTCTGCAACTACATGTTTTGCTGCATCCTTTTTTACAGTGGCAAGAAATTACACTTAAAAGCGTCTGGGGTGCTGCTTTCTCTGTCGTTGTTATTGGAGTGAGCCTATTGGTGTCATATCTCCAGCCCCAGTCTTCTGGTTTTTTTTTTATTCCGTACCATTTTTCGACTTGGTGGTATGTCCTAAACGCATGATACCGTGCAGCGTCCTTTGTCGGCGGCAAAGAAGCAAGATTAAATTTACTTTTTATTGATGACTTTACGAATCGTTTATATCGGATATCTTCTAAGGATTCCTTATCCATGTCCCATCCGTACAAAGTTACTAGAAAGCGTGCTCCAGCGTCTTCGATTTCTTCTGGTCTTGCTTCTTTATCTTTGTAGAGGCCAATGATGGCATCCAGTTGCGCGTTTTTTTCAACAAGGGAACAAAGTTTCATTTTCCCTTGATTGAAGAGTGACGATGTGGTATCGCAGCCACTAAACGCATGGAGAAAAAGAATGTTGTTACTAGCTTTCTTGTATTTAAAAATATTAGCGGAGTATTGTCTTTCAGCAGTATTGCCTCTACCGGGTTTTAGCAGGTATATGTTGCTTTGGGGTGGAGACAGTGCTGTCAGCAAAACCAGAAGATCTATGTCTTCACCAACGACAAAAACATTTTTAAATGTTGCAGCCAAAGAAATTGCTGTATTGACGATTAACACATCCGCATCTTCTTCTGCTTGTTTTACTTTAATAGCAGCTTGTTCCATTTTTTGTTTCAGCATTGATATAAGACGGTTTTTGTGGTTATTATTAGCCAAAAAAAAATCTTGTGAAACTTGAGCTACCATTGTTTCATCAAAATGTACATCCGCTGACATCTGTTTATTTGCTCGGCGAAGTCGTTCTGCAGACTTTGTATTTTCCTTTCCGCCATCAGATGGATATCCATCAAAAACAACGACTGCATTTGAACCATAATGATTTCGTACATACTGAACATATCTTTCGCAAATTGCCTCAAACTGATCATTAACATGCCACACTACTTTATGCAAAAGATATCCTCCATCTACTTCGGTTTTCGGTTTGTGTTTTTGCGCGCACGGTAAAACTCGCATTGTGGCCAGGTGAAGACGTAAAATTGTGTACTCATCACGGGCAGTAAAAAAGATCTGTCGCATATTTACAACCCTCGCCTACGGCTCTGGTCTCAAATACTTGCAATTTCGGGCTTTCTTTCTTTTACAGCCCTTGTTAAGTAATGTACTATAGTGTAATTAAATTATTTTTTGTAAATATTATTGTATCTGTCGCTTGTAACTTTTTACCTATAAGACTTACAGAATAATCATGTATGCAAAAAAAGTAGGCAATTTTGTCTTCTTTGAACCCTTTATAGACACTTTTGTGATTTAGTAAACAATTGAGAAGTTAATTAAAATATACCTAATTTTGGCACCTTTAATTCAAGATGGCGGCTAACGCCTGGGTCCTTCAAGGTCGAGAACTTGGATTTTTATTAACCTGCCATACCTAAACAATATTGTGTCAAAACATTTTCTACGCCACCTTTTTTAGAGCAAAGGCTTTTACAGTTCCCCACAGACTGACCTACTAATCGCTACAACGTCGCTACAGTCGCTAAATCGTCCCAGAGGTTTGAACAAACCAATTTGTTTGTTTAGCCCAAAAAGAAAGTCGTTATTAAAATGCCGCAAATCGTCGAAATAAGAATCGAGCGGTGTCCAAATTCCGTTCCAGGGTCGTGGAGAGAAGTAGAAAAGCCAGAATTGAGGTGTAAGCAATAGTCGTCGTTAAAATACAGTCGAAACAAACTTGCAAACGAAATCAAAACAATCAATACAGGTGTAACGGATGGCTTGACAAACGAGAGAGAACCTGTCAAGAATTACTTTTTCTCACTTCTTTTTTTTTAATTGGAGACCAAGGCGTAAGAGGGAAACAGGCATTGAAATTTATCAACTGTCAATTCAGTGATTTAAAAATGATTTCGGAAAAACTATAGAAGGTAAAAATGAAAGGATTTTTATTCTTAGATCTATATAATAATTACTATCGAAATAAAATATAAAATACACCACGACAAAAAACTATACTCACCCAATTGGGCGTGAGAATTAAATAGAAATATGTATACTTTCCAATGGTATATGTCGAATTAATAACAATAGTGGACGGCGATGTCAACTGACCATCCAGTGAAGCAGCGCTTCTTTTGCCGCTTGACAAAAGTGCTTAACAGTCTGTGGTGCAATGGGGTGGTTTCAATGGCTGGGTGAGGCCACCACTCACTTACTCCTGTGGCATACTGAGGTTAAACAAAAGATTTTTTCATTAAATTCCTTGTTAATGTTATATAGCGTTTTATTATTGAAATTGGTAAATTGTTCAACAAGGGACTAAAACAAGCCATAATGACACGAGATGTTTAGCCACGCGAGCTGAGCGAATGCGAGGAAAAATAACGACGTTCAACTTCAATACAAAATTACAATATTTATTATAAAAAAGTTTCTTACAAATTTGTTCCGCGGTGGTATTTATTGTTTGTAAAGTAACGCTTTAAATGCTTGCATATTAAAAACCAGATTAAAATTTGAAAACTATTTTAAAACGAATTGGACCATGCAAAATAAAATGAATTCGTTTGTAATATAATCAAATACATTTATATTCTTATTGTGTTTCGTGTTTCACGAAGTTATTTTTTTTAAGGTTCCGTACCTCGAAAGGAAAAAAATAAACCTATATAAAAACTCAAATTCAAAATTCAAAATATTTATTCAGTAAATTGGCCACATGCGGGCTCTTTTACATGTCGGTAATGTACGGTGAATCTACCTATAGGATCACTTTGTTATTCGTCTGTCGGTCCGTCTCTCAGTTAGTCCGTCTGTCTGTCTGTCTGTCTCCGGAACGCGTGGAGGTATCGAGTGTAGTGCCTTGAAGCTGTGAACGGAAAAAAAAGATACGGCCGTTTATGCGGCAAAAAACGTATATTTCGGCACTCTCAAGGAAATCAAAATTTATAGGGTATTTCCGTTGATTGAACTATGAAATTTGTCAAGTAACTACTAGTATAGGGAAAATATGAAACTATACATTTTTGATGAAATCCCAAAAAAGACAGGGTCTTTACGCAAGGAAAGGCGGTACAGATTTTGAATTGAGTTAACCGTCGGTTGAGTTCGTGTCATGTGCGGAACTCACGGTGGGCGAGTCCGACTCGCACTTGTCCAGTTTTTTATTTTTATTTTTGCACAGTTGTCATTTTAATGTTATTTCCACGCGCTAAAAATTGTAGGTAATCACTGAAAATGGCGATAATCCTCCATTCACAAACACGGTGATTGGTTGTTTAGGGGTAAATAAAAAAAAAAATTAATCCCTAGAGATTAATAAGGGGCTATATTGCGGATGTGCAGAGACTAAAGTAACATTTTAAGAGCATGAGAAGTGAATATAAACTGAAACCAGTATGATAAATGATAATCATTAATTACAATGTAGCAAAAGGTAGCTTTCTTCCTACCGTCTTCATCATACGTTGGACAACATCTACTCGTATCTTTAATTTATTTCGTTATAAGTGGTTTTTGTACCCTGCGCTTCAACTGAGTCTGTGATTTCGCTTCCGAACCATCACTGTCTACTAGTCTACTGAGAATTGCCCAAAAATACTCAATCAATGCAAGGAGCACCCAGAATTGACAAGATTTCATATTTTCAAGACTTTAATTTTATTCGTTTTATAGATACTGTTTGGAAGGAGGAAGACACTAATAGTTTTATTTTTTCCCTTGGATGTATATTTTTTTTATTATTAATTTATTAAGATGTTCTTATTCTAAAAGGGCGTAACTTCATTTCTACGACACAATGGACATATTACGTTAGTCCAATCTGTATAAAAAAAAGTTTTTCTTTTTAATAATGGCGGTCAACCGATCTCAAGTATCTATCCATCTGTCAATAGTGTCAATGTCAAACTTGAAGTATGACAGCTTTTTTTCTCGTGAAAATGGCAATGGTATTATATCTATTCAGGCATAGTATTGGTAAAACTCGATTTTTTTTTAACTTACTTGTAATTTTGTCAATAAAGAAAAATAAATCTAAATAAATATTTTGCCGTGTTCAGGAGGCAAAACCCTTTCGATTCGTATAGTAATTTGCAGGTGTTACCAAAATGAAATGTTGTCAATTGGCTAAGAAAGCACGACGTTCATTTCGTACCGAAGGTTCAATCCGTCCGAAGAGTCCGAACGTCCCTCCTCTTGTGATACTTTCATTGAAACTTCCTGCGCTATTTTGGAACTACTTCAATCTGTTCGTTCATTAAGGATGGGTGGTCTTCCCGTTTGGGGAAAATCTTTAGTCCCAATACCGAGTTCCCACCGATGCATCAAACATGAGATTGTAGATGGAGGTACGTTTCAGCCTTGAAGAGAGAGAGAGACCACTTCAAATGTTTCACGCCGTTCAAGTAGGCGATGGACACGTTCATGTAATAACTTCCTCGCAGTCATTTTTTATTAAGCCAGTTGTTAGGATATTTTTTTGTTATTTTAACAGTATTGACATATTTTCTATTCATTATAGCTGTCATTTCATTATAATCCTATTTTTTCATTTATTATTTTTTATTATCAATTAATACATTCTCATTAGGGTTCTGTTTCTGTTCCAAATATTTAAAAAAACGGAACCCTTTTAAGATCACCGCTGTCCGTCTTTCTGTCAAGAGTGTTATCTAATGGCTGAAGCTATTGAGCTGAAATTAGATATAGGTTTTGTATTTAGTGGTCAAGGCCTTATTATTTAAAATTATTAATGATTTATTTAAGAAGTGAAAAAATACATTACCATTATACCGTCGCTCTAACCTGTCACGATGAAGGCTCTTCTTATGTTAATATTAATGCTTTCGAAAGTCATCGATTGAAAAATGTTAAAAAGCGTGGTTACCAAAATGTCTTGAGTTATACTTAGGTATAACGCTTTTTAGATTTTTGGTTAATGCTTCTGATTCTCGAAATTAGTGTTATTTATTGGAGGTTGTCGCGTGACAAAAAATACTTATGAGATTAGTTAATTTTTTAATTTTTGCTGTGTGGATAGATAAAGCGGAAAATTACCTATTTAAAAAAAAAATGTTTGTGCTTTAGGTATATGAGCCATTCTCAAAATCGGACTTAAAATTTGAAAAAAAGGAAATGTTTTTTTGTTTGATCCAAAGTAGTCTCAAATGAAAGATACTTTATCTTACATTATGTAGCACTTATGTGCTTAGCTATTTTCATTGTAGTTTTCACTAAAAAAGGGAAAAATGAAAATACCTCTCCACGGAAGTGACAAACCTTAATTGAATAAATACTTTTACATATGTAATCCACGGAAGTGACCGAAATAGCATGCTAATTTTAAAAAAACCTTACCGTACAGTACCTTACCTCTGTGGTACGCATTTACACCAAAAATAAAAAATAACCTTACTTTTTTCATTGTTAAATTCTGGCGAAAATAAACTATTTAAAAACAAAATAAACAATACAATAGATTCAAAATCAATTCAAAAACTTAATACTCACCATTAAAACACATCGAAAGAGAAGGTGTTTTCGATGATTTTCTCGGATTTGGCAGACCCCCTGTCACATGTGAAGAGACCCAAAGTGACAAAAACAAGATGGCGATATTCAACGAAAAATACGTAGATAGAGGCGACATCTATTGATTAGTTGTGGGCAATAGTACTAAACTACTCTATGAGAGGGCAGCACCGCTTAAAACATTTCGTATTTCGTTTTATTCTTTGAAAGATGCATTTACCCCACTGACGCAATTGCCCCGGTTGACCTTATCTAAAACTGGCCGAGGTACTTTAGGTACTAAAACCCGAATCTGCCTACCCCGAATCCACGTGGTCTTGTCTGCCCTAACCCTAGAGTGTATATAAAAAGCCGGAGGCGCGGAGGGAGAGCAGCCCTCGCCCGCTGTAGCAAATCAGAGGCACCGAGTGAGCCGCAGCGGTTGTTCGGCGACCAACAAGCCGAAACTGCAAAGGTGAACTTTGGTGCTTCTGATTTGATACGCAAAAGCTTTATTGCACAAAGCCATAAATGTAGAAATGGCGAACTTAATGCCTAATGGCGTTCTCTACCAGTCAACCATAAGGCTGAGATGTAAATGGTACAAAGAGAAAAATAGGAAAATATCAATTAAAGTCCTTAGAAAGCTAACTCAAAAACGTGGTATATATTCATCATCAGTAGAACCTCCTTAACATGAGCACTTGAAGGTATTTTTTTTCGTACCTAATAAAATACCATCCTTAAAAATATTATTAATAGCAAAAAATCCAATGAAATTAGTGCAGTGATTAAAAATATTCATACACATTCTCATATGTCATATAAGTTCGCCTTAATAAATACGGTCCTATTTGTTAAGATTGTATTGGTTTTCGTACAATAAAGGGTTGACATACATACATACATATTTATTTATACTACTTTAATCCGCTTTGATCAGAATATGCATAATAATATAAATAATAAAAAAAAAACGAAAAACCGCCTTCAAAAACGCAAAAAATAACTTCTTTAAACTGGTAAGTAATAGGTCAGTCCAACTGAAGTCTGCTTTTGGTTGAAATATTGTCGTGCTTTTGGCGAAAGTAGTTTTTTTTTTTTTTTTTAACGTCATAGGAAGGCAATCGAGCACACAGGCCACCTGATGGTAAGTGGAAACTGTGACCCATAGACATTCGCATTCACAAGACTGCAAATGCACTGCCAACCCTGAGGACTAAGATGGAATGCCTTTATGCTAGTCATTTCACCGGCTGTCTTATCCCCAAACCGGAACACAACAATGCGAACACTGCTGTTTGGCGGTAGGTTAATGGATAAGATGGTGGTACCAACCCGGACGGACCCTGCACAAGGTCCTCCTACAAGTGAGGTATCGCCAAACGCGAAATATTCGCGGAGAAACATACATAAATACATACAAGTCATACTGAGAATCTCCTTTTTTTGAAGTCGGTTACTAAAATGAATTACACCGTCAAATTTCGATTCTGCACTAAGCTTTATAATTCCAGTTCGTCACAAAATCGTTCCAGTAGTAGATCACGTGACGATTTGGATGTGACGATTTACACCACAACAAATTAAAAGCACAATATTTAATGGTCTAAACCCATTGAACCGTGAAATCTTTCCTGTTTCGGATACTATACAAGTTTATTAATGTTTAATTGTAGTACACGAAAGTTAATCATCTGTACTTACCGAAAATACTGTGACTTTACCGGAACACTTTTTTTACACCATCACAAAGCGACCACCTTTCGTCACAACTTCTTTGATACTGACGCTTAATCAGCCAATGGCGGCGTATTAACTAGCATCCTAATGTTGCAAGGATCAAAATATTAACTCCTTTAGTGGAATTTTGGCTGCAAAAGTCGTCTAAAATCACTGTGACGCAACCGGATTTTCCGGTACGTTCAATTTTTTTCAAAGTAAAATGACAGTTTTTTAAAGTTATAGACCGTATTTACGTATAAATGAAGCACACATTCCTGTATCTGGACTCATGAAGTATCTGTGTGACCACATTAAATATTCACACAAGTTTATTTTACGTTCCATTTTAGGGTTTGAATATTGAGAATCGACGTGGGACATAAGGAATTTTGCACTTTTTGTTTCTTTCTTTTATGATAAATCTATAAATTAGAATATATTCATCGTGTTATAAATATATTTCGAATGCCAAACACTTATGGAATCAAACTATATCACTCATATTTCCAAATAGAACGTAGAAAGTAAAACAAAACATCTTTGAATCGGTGGGACATTCAAATTTTGCTATGTACACTTTTTTTGGAAAATGCCCATATGATGAAGTTGAAGCACACGCCGGTTATGATTTTAGCAAGTTGTGGTACCTTTGGAGTTTCTGTGTAGATGCAAACGCACTTTGTGCATTAATAACTTCCATCCTCCATATCTAATTATTTAGATTGGATGACGTCAGCAGTAATTTCTATTCCAGAATGTACTATGGCCATAATTATCGGCTCAAACTTTTCTGGCAATCCTGCCAATAATAATGAGCCAACCCACTCGATTGATATCTGGAATCCTGTATTGCTTAGCCTCTGACTGGTTTCCACCATCATAGTCACATACAGAATCAGAGTTTTCACGACGAATGGAAATGAGACTGCGAAGTAATCCAATTCTCCTAGTAAAGCCGGTGTCTTCCAATAATCTCTATAACTTCAACCGCAATGTATTAATTGTTTTTTCTGTCTTGATATGCACGTATAAGCTTGGAGCAATGGTCAAAATAATTTCGATATCGTTTGCGTCACCTTCTTCAGAAATGCAACTTCCCACGCCTTGTAATATCAGGACATTTTCCACTGCAAACGCTCAGTCTTCTTAATTTTCACTTCCTTTCAGTGCTAGTGCGGATAGTACGTCATTACTTCACGGGTACCAAGATATAATAAGAGTACTCACCTACAGCTCGTGGCAAGACTCGGGACGACATTTGCGAAAAAATGAGTATCTGTGCATATGTGTATGTACCTAGTTGGTTACTAAGTTATGTTACTGTAATAATCCTTATCTACATAAAATATACTAACGAAAGTTAAATAAATTATATATTAAAATGAAGTACACACAATCATGATTTACATTTGTCAATTTCATTCAAAATGGCCTCCTTGGGCCTGAACACAGGCCTTCAGGCGACGAGGCCAGTCATCAATAGCGGCACGCACGGTTGTCATATCCAATTCCGTCACTGTCTTGACTATGGCCCGCTTGAGGGAGTCAAGATTTGTGTGGGGTTTAGCACAGGCTTTCTCCTCAATAACCTGCCATATAGCATAATCCAGGGGGTTGAGGTCCGGGCTGGAGGAGGGCCAGTCTTCGTGGGCAATGAAGTCAATTTTGTTGCTTCGAAACCAGGCTTGAGTTGTTTTTGCCTTATGTGCAGGGGCTGAGTCTTGTTGAAAGACCCAGGGCTGGTTTTGAAATAGAGTGGCTTAAAGGCTTCACTATTGGTTCCAGAACGGTTTCCTGGTAAACTTTAGCCCCAGTTTTGACACCTTTTTCACAGAAATGGACCTGTGTTAACCCTGAGTATGACACACCTAACCAAATCATGACATAAGAGGGATGATGGCCTCGTTGCACTCTCGGAACAGCTACACTCGCTTCTTGACTGTTTTTTGCATATACTCTGTCATTCTGGCGGTTACAACATTCTTCAATGGTAAAATTTTTTTCGTCTGTAAATAATATATTTCGGTGGCCATTTTGTGCGTACCGCTTCAGTAGCACGCGACTTCTATTCAGCCTCATAGTCTTCAATCGTCCATTAAGCAAATGACCTTTCCGTCTACGATAAGCGTGTAGTCCAAGGTCTTGATTGATAACTTTTTTAAGGGAGCTTCTCTTTACAGACATCTGAATTGCCAACAACTTTTGCTTCCGGACGGGGTTTCTTGCGATTCTCGCCTTCACTGCCTTTATTAGAGCTGGGGTCCGAACGGTGCGTGGTCTTCCAGACCTCTTGCGGACATCAAAGCTCAGGGTACTATTGTACCTATTAATGGTTCGATAAACAAAGCAACTTCAAAATCACGTTTGGCGGATGCCCGCATTTGTGCAACGCAATTACAGCGACACGATTTTCTTTTAGACCCCAATCCATTATAAATACGACGAGATAAGTGTTGTGTGTGCTATAAAATTATAACTGACAACCCGCCATATTATGTCATATTTTATTTTTTCGGTAGCATTTGTTTTAACGCAAGAAAAGAGTTTGCAAATCGAGTAACAGAACTTAGTAACCAACTAGGTATGCATGTGGGTTCCGTGTATCTGTCCTCTTCCCCCCGGACCTCTGAAGTGAGCTTAACGTGTGAACACACTGTTACATTAATTTTAGTAAAATTGTTAAAACAAAAATTATAACGTCAAATGCTAGGAGCGCATAAACATAAGAAGTACCAAAACTTCCTAACCAACAGTAATCCGCGCTGTGTATGGCGCGAAAGCGCCGCACCGTGCTAGCCTCCTTATTACCTCTGCGCTCCGGGTGTTTTATTTAAATATGCAAACTCTTTGGTTTATTTAAAAAAGCACGGCTTAAATAAATAAAAAATGGAAAAGTAAAACGCACTAGTTTGCGAAAACCAACTTTCCACACGATATACAGCTATGAAAAGTACCACTTTTTGAGCAACTGTATTAAAATAGTTATTTGTTCTACAAGGGGGGAAAGTTGTATTTTACCTGCGAGTGTTTCAACACACGAGACGTAATAGTACATTATTGCCTAGGCAGTGAAGCAGGCAATTGCGAGTCCGTCTAATAATACGAGGCCCGCAATTGCCGTTCCTGCCGAGGCATATATAGTGCTTTTCTCAAAAATCGCAAGATACAAATCGCATATAAACAGAAACTTCACGTGAAATAACATCACTCTTTACCGCCTTTATGTTTATGACGAGGAGAAACGCAAGTTTTTTTTAGAAAAAAAACTCAAGCTATTTAATACACATATTAAAAAGTTACGTTCCGAATAAAATATGGATGTATAAGACTTGTGCCCTCATTTTACTATGGCCGTTATCACTTTTTAAAAAGTTACAAACTAGATAACAATGAAATTTGTATGCAACATTGCGGGCTTGTGTAGCGAGCACGCAATGTAATTTTTTTTTAATTTGGGAACTGTCTGTAAACTATGTACTTCGCGTCTAAGTATGGAGTTAGTAATGTCAACTTTTCCGGTCATTTTTGAGAAAAATAACTTTTCACCCTTATATAATAAATAACAATTTTTGCCAAAGAGTTTGCATATTTAAATAAAGTAACAGGAGCGCAGAGGTAATTAGGAAAATATGAAAAAGGGTTTGTACTATAAGCTCAATTCCGCATTTTGCACGGTTTCCCGTAATTCCACAGGTGTTAATACGTCTTCATCACTCGAATGACTCATTTTTAGTGACAAAACAAACTAGAAAAACATGTGAAAATTTAAAGTCTAATTCTATGGAACTTGCTAACTATGTAAACAAACCGCCATATTCAAATTGTCTCTGAATGATGGATTTACTAGTGATGGGCAATACTCCTTTACTTGTAACGAGGTTGTTACAACCTCTTTTGTTTGAGTTCCTGGCCACTATTACATTTCGATCTAAATCTTCCAAATTCAAATTTATTCGATTCTATTCCGATATCGATCCTTGGATCATTCTCCACATATTTTCTAGAAGAACAAGACACGCGTACTCGTGTCTCAGCAATGTTGTACTCACATTAATTTATTATTTTATTTGTCAAATAAAATTATAAAATATATTATTTATATCTCAAGCAGTGATTCTTTTATCTTCGACACAAAACGTCTCAGCGATATTTACCCTATACCGTCAGAAATGGCTCTCCGGCGGGGAATCGAACCCCGGTCTCCCGCGTGACAGGCGGGGATACTTACCACTATACTACCGAAGAAATGGCTCTCCGGTAACGAAGAATGTCAAACCATACCGAATAATAAAATACCGAAAGTAAAAAACAAGTAGTTACTTATTTCTAATTTGTTTAATCATGATCTGAAGAAAAATCGGTACTTGAAGATGATATATCACCAGTATTTATTACAAAAGGTGCAGTTATATCATCTGTGAGTGTGATCAGCGTGAGTTAGGTAATGTGTAGGGGCCTTAATATATCGCCAACTTTAGCCACAACACTACCCATCATAGACAATTGTAGAATTTAAAAGAAACAAAAACGTCATTCCATCAGGTCCTAATAACCTAATTTATGAAACCATTTAAACTTTTAATGAAATAACCAAGATCGAGTTATATATTTGGTGATTTTGTATTTTACAGTAACGACCGTTTCAATAGTTTATGGTTTCAATGGTGTTTGATGAGGTGGTGTGAAAATTCAAGGAGAAACAGTGACAAAACAAAGTTAAGTCTTTTGTTAGCAAGTTCCATAGAAATACACTATAACGTTGACGGCTTAATTGAAAAGTTTTGACTTAAGTTTTTTTTTTATTATTTCGGATGCGTTTTGTTTCCACATCGACTTACTTGGACTGTCAGAACATTTTATCCGTTTTTACAACAATAATGAAAGTTAATGTTGAATGCTGATATTTATGAATTAAAATAAAGTTATAAGTCTGTATTTAGTGATTTTACTCGATGCAATTCATTAATTGTGTTGTTAAAAATTCAGAACTTTTAACGTGTAACGTTTTGTTAGCTGTCAAATATCACTTAAGCTGTCTTTAGCTTGTCTTTTTAAATTTTTCTTTACTCTGTATTTATGTTGACTTTTAATATTATAATTTAATTTATATTTCTGACGACCTCAATGTAACTGCATATAATTTGACATACCATGTAATTTATACTGTGTTATATTGAGTAATAAAATCTGAATCTGAATCTGAATCTTCAAATGTCAAAACTCTTTCTACACATGTGGATAAAAAGCGATTTTCTCAGTAGATATCAAACAAACAAAGGGCTTTCCGAGCTAGTGAGATGAAATTACTTTAAAACATTTTTGTGTTGTTTTATTCTCTAAAAAATATTTAAATAGCGTGCAAGCACATAACCTGATATTAAATACAAGAATGCTTGGCAATGACTGACATTATTTATTGTCTTTGACACTCTTGTACCTACGAGTATTTCATATTTACTTCAAGAGTTCAACAGTAGGTATGCATGGTTCTTTGATCCCTCGTAGGGGTTGAACGGATGGCTCGGTTTCGACATGCTAGGTGTCGTTATAATTCTTCTTAACATTCCAAGTGTCACTAGGTACATTTATTTAGTAAACAAAACCTAAATAGCGGATTAAATACTTAATAAAATAATGCCAGTCTCATTAAAGTCAAATCCCGTCTTGTGGGGTATCAAAATAATAGGGTTTGAAACGACGATTCCAAATATAAATTCATATATTGTGGATATTACCTACTACAAATAGTTATGGAAAGAAGTGGTCTCTGCCTAGCCCTGTGGGAAACAGGCGTGATTTATGTATGTATGTAAATAGTTATACTTTTTGACTTGTGTATGTATGTATATAGGTATGTGTTTGGTTCTATGTTCTCTCGTAGGCATTCTCGTAGGTGACTGAACGGAAGGACCGATTTCAATAAACGGGGTGTCATTAGATTAACGTTGCGTTGCGAGTGTCACTGGGTCGGTATAGTACATTATTGCCTAGGCAGTGAAGCAGGCAATTGCGGTCCGAGAATTGGTTCTCGCAAGCTCGTCCGTTTAAAAATACGAGGCCCGCAATTGCCGTTCCTGCCGAGGTATATATGTATAGTGCTTTTCTCAAAAATCGAAAGATACAAATCGCATATAAACAGAAACTTCACGTGAAATATTATCACTCTTTACCGCCTTTATTTTTATGACAAGGAGAAACGCAAGCTTTTTTTAGAAAAAAAATACTCAAGCTATTCCAGACACAGATAAAAAGTTACGTTTCGAATAAAATATGGATGTATAAGACTTGTGCCCTCATTTTATTATGGCCGTTTTGACTTTTTTAAAAGTTACAAACTAGATAACAATGAAATTCGTATGCAACATTGCGGGCTTGTGTAGCGAGCACGCAATGTAATTTTTTTTTTAATTCGGGAACTGTCTGTAAACTATGTACTTCGCGTCTCAGTATGGACTTTAGTAATGTCAACTTTTCCGGTCATTTTTGAGAAAAAGTAATTAACTCACAGACTATACTTAAATTGACTTCATCATTTAATAAAAATAAATAATCTTAAAGCATAAAACAAAAAACGCATATATTTTATTTTTATATTTGTATAATTATTCTTTACGTGAACACTGAACTGCTCCCAAATGGCAGGACCGATTTTGATTGTTTTTGTGTGTTTGTGAGTGGGTCTTATGGTTTGAATTTACAATTGGATCTGTTAGATGGCGCTGCGAACGTATGTCGGGTCCTCTAGTATTAAATATAAATTTAAAAAACTTAGTTTGCAGTGCATTTTTAATATTTTCAAGTATTTTAAAAAAACACTACTGAAATTTTATTACTTTAGCTTGTACAAGTTGTTCTCTATATTTTAATAATAATTAGCCTCCTACGGTTTCTTTTCAACCAAGTATTGGTGACTATTTGGTTGAATTGTTTGAGGATGGGAGAATCACATTTGTCCTCGAATACACTGAAAATAAAATCATTCATTCAATCAAATCATTGAATTATTTTCTTTAATGTAGGAGTTGGGCCTGCCGCGCTCCTGTGCAGCAGGATACTCCTCTAACACTTTGCAGTGTTGGCCATAAAGCAGTTGGAATAATATTGTTCATAAATAATACATTTTTGGTGTAGTGCCTTGCCATTCAACAAAAGCTATAGTTGTTATCGATAATGATATAGTCGATTTCCTAACAAAAAAAATATTCTACTACTTATGAAGACGGCCTTGGGAAACTACTCATGATTTCCTTGCGAAGATATGTTTCGGATTCGTACCTTCCTTTGTGCCTCAATACTTTACTGTTCAGGACTTCAATATGGGAATGTTGTTGAACAATGCTTTTTTTGGTACCCCAATTGCACTGTTTACGGTATTTACGATCATTATGAATCTTATGAATGCGAATCTTATTAAGTACCTACCTATAAATTATCGTGGTGGATAGGTACCTATGGTATCGTTATGGTTTTTATTATATTACTAGGTAGTACTTTTGTATTTTATTTGATAATGATTTTATGAAATTACTGTGTTCGACTCTTAGAAGTTATTTAATTTGAGCACTACACTACAGCCAATATTGCGAGTTGAAATACAACACAAAACAAAATGTCACACGCGCTCCCTCCGCTACTTGATAAACTCTCTATTTTTTTTATATTTTACCTTAACTCTTCTTCGGAAACCTCCACTTCGTTTAAAGTTTTTCCATTGATTCAGATCCATTATTTTTCGCGTAGGAATTTAATTAAAACTTAACTTAACTTAATTAAAATTTTAGTCTTGTGCTAAACCAAAGACATCAATTTGAGGTTTAGCAAAAATATAAACTTATTACGATTTCAAACAATGCTTGCTGTCTTGTAAAAGCCAAGAATAATGTACTTTGGGGATTTCTGTTTAACAGCCTGACACGCTGCTATGTCAGGAGTACATTTCTGAGTTTGATATCAGAATTTCATTCGCAGAGAGTGCTAATAGTCTTTGCTAGGACATTTTGCATGCCAGTGTACTTAGTTTAGATTATTGACCCTAGCTTATGCTATGTCAAGAAATAATTTAACTAGTCTCAAAACGGTCATGAATTTTATTCTTGAAAGCTATTTTAAGACTAATTTATATGACTTAAGCTCTTGGTTTTAAAATTGGATTTTATAAGATGCCTACAAGATCAATGACAACAATAAAGACATTTTTGGGATTTTATTAGGATCTCAAGCATTGTAAGCTCCTAAGCCAAGAGCACCTTTGCTAGTTGAAACTTGAAGCTTTTTTTCTGCCCCTCCCCCTGTCCCTGAGTTAAGATTGCCTAGCAGGCATGTTAACGTGTACCTCTAATAGAGTGAATTTGATTGAATACCTACTTTGTGTTTAGATGCGGCCTGCACGCAGACTTCACTGAGCTGACGGCGTGCGTGGGCGGCGAGCTGGACCGGCACGAGGGCTCGGCGGTGCACCGCCGTTACTTCTACATCACGCTGCTTCGGGAACCTGTTGCCAGGTTAATATATTTACAGTATCTACAGCTACGGCTTAGTTCGTTAAAATTATGTAATCTGTCTCTTGACTAATTGATATAGCTTGCCGTCACACAATATACATACATATTACCTATCGTATAATTCTAAACACTGTTAGTTTATAATTTTTCTCCCCAGATTGCACAATGTCGATAAATTGTTAACTGTAATATACGGTACCATATTGTTTACAAATTACAATTTAGGGTATTAATTTTAGATAGTTTAATCCATCCATATCAAACCGTTATACATACATATGTTTTGAACGAACCTGCATTTACCGACAGGGTTCAATACGCAGGTTGCTAAATCGATGCGCTAGATGGACGGACCGACGGTCGGTGCCACTACAGTGTCATGACAACCAGCGTCCGTCTAGGAAGAAAGGCCTTCAAACAGAGTTGTCTTTATTGTAGTTAGATTTAACTCGATCACCTTATATCGAGTCCTTACGAGTAGAGTACACAATTGATAACTTCTATGTAGGCATAGGCGAATTTAATTCTACTATCTATAGAGTTTTTGACGCACGACGCCCCGCTCCACTTCTTCATTGTTCTAACGTCAAATTGACTGGAGGGGTGAACCGTCCTGGATTGAAAACGGTACGCAGATAACGACTTTCAAAACTATCAAAATATTGCCCGGCGGCGTACGTCAATCATTGAATTATATTCTTTTATTTCAGTGTTCGCTAACGTTCGCATAATGCATCGCGTCTAGGTCCACTTTAGGTTTTGTAACTCGTTAGGTTATATAGTGCGCTGTTAATTGTAAGTATAGTAACACTAAATTTGTTTTCGCGAGGCAAATGAGGGTTTGCCTATTTTAGCCGAACCTTGCTGGCTACCTCACTCACCTACTCACCTACTCACCTACTGGTACGTGTTATTAACGTCTAGCCGAGAAAAAAATTAAGTAGGTAAATGTTCTTAGCACGTGTGTAGGATTCTTATGAAAACCAACAATAGTACCCTAAGGGACCGTTGTTTGATCAGAAGTTAACTCAACTAATTATTAAAATTCGAAAAATCTAAAAGGATCATGGGTAAATTGGGTGTGCCACCAACAGAATTGAAACCTATATCATTAAAAAGGAATTAGTTCAAGCATCATTTTTTCATATTGCCGCAAACATCTAGCTCACCGGATAAGAAAAATATGGACATTTGAAAATAAGATATATCGTCCTTAGAAACTGGGGCTTGATGTATAATTGTTACAGTTTATTATAGAACTGCGTGTAGGGTATTTGATGTACAAAAATATATAAACTGTAGTGTTCGTGTTTCTCCAGAACTTGTCTAAAAATGTATATTTAAAAATAATCGTAACAACACGTTTCTCGCAACATTACTAAGTATCTCGTAGAACTCTATCATCAACATAACATTCGATTAAGTTACTTAACTGAAAAAAGTTACACGAATTATTTTGTAATGTAGGTATTTAATGCATATTATAAATGGTGTATTTATCTGTACGACAAATCAATTTCTCTCGATTTCAAGAAAATACTTCAGTTTGTTAATGTATATTACCTAAAATTTCTATGGACTGTCTTGTTTTCATGTGATCATGTTTTTGTTCTCCGGTGAGCTAGGTATTTGCGGCCATAATAAGAAATGATGTTTTAACTAAGTTAATTTTAAATATAGAAGTTTCAATTCTGTTGGTGCCACACCCAATTTGACATATTTCCTTGAGATTTAACCATTAGAACTTACGGTTTTTAACAATTAGTTAGTTTAAAACTACTGATCAAACAACAGGCCCTAAGGCATATTGGGTCACTATCTGCTAACATTCTACATATTTACGCATTCTTTCACAGTTTAAAATTTAACCTTGAAACGTCGATGTCAAGGTTTATTTCGTTTGCTCGTAAAAACTGTGCTATGTCTGGTATTGTTTGACTCGTAAATCAATTGCCTACACGAGTAATTACGTTAGTTCTTCCATGTCGTACCTACGCAGCGAGGCAGATGGATGGGTTGTGGCTCTGTTTGTAGATGGACCATAAGTATTATTAATCCGATATAAAATGTGTGTCTGTTACTGTTACTAGTGAACATTTGTAGAATCTCTTAAGATGTCGTAACAATAGTACTTTACTGCAAAGACCAGTAAGTGAGTCCAGGAGGGCCCTTAATGGTTGAAGCATGTATTGATGATGCCTTTCTCAAAAATAAAACAAGTAGAATGTTTAAAAAAAAAGTTAAATAAACAAATAAACAGTTTGTAAATTGACTACAATTGTGCAAATGATTAACAGATTTTCTCCCGCTGTTTTTTTACAGCATTAATCCTGGCAATACTGACCTCGTTAGGGACCAACACCTCTTTATTAAAAGGACGATTTTCTAGTATCAAACTGCCAACCTCTGTAGACCTGAATCTCCAGCTTTTCATGTAGTATAAATATGAGTATTTTAATAATAAAGCAATTCAAATTGTTATTTTTTAAATAATAGTGCATTTAGCAAAATTTTTAAGAGAGTCTTAATACATTTCACTTTTATTTTTTGTGTCTTTTGGGCTTTTATTTTTTAGCTCTGTAGCCTTTTTGAGAGCTGTAACAGGCATCACAGGCCTGTACAGATAGTTGCAAATTTAAATAAAATGATATGTTATGGAATTTCCATACTTACTGCCCAGTAGGGCATTGATTGATTCCAAATTCGAAATTCCTCAACTTTACAGCACTCTTTGGGTAGTTGTCCGGGATCTTGAACCTACTGGATCCTATTTACAGGTGTTATGGCAAAATCATATAGCACTCCTCCTACTAATACATAAGTAATAAACAAAACCGGTATATACAAGCAAATACAGTAATATTATCAATGAAAGATCCATAACTTAACAAATTAAAATGTTAAACTAGGCGGTTACGAGGGTCTAAATGAAAATCCATAAATTAGATTTTCCTATTTCAAACTCGCATAACATTAATAAGTACGCATAATAATAATAGAGTGCCTGAGTGCTCCCGAGGGTAGGTCCTGTTCCTCACCTCACGCTTGCCTTCACGGGCCGGCTGGAGTGTATAACGACGACGAACAGACCCTCACCTCTGGCTTGCCTTTTGTATTGGCCGGTCAGAGTGGAGTCGCAAGAGCGATATGCTCGAAGGGCGGATGTGTTGCATAAGTGGCGAGTGGGCACCTTATGGTCGTAAGTCCAGAAGCACCTCCCCACTCTTAGCCCCTTTGGAACTGTTACCTCCCTGCTGCTATATATATATATTATATGCGGCTATTTGTCCTTGGGAGCCGACTTCTACAGTTTGAACTCAGGGACAATCGCCGGTTGGTGTCCCATCACTTTACTAAATTAAAGTTGTCTAAAGGGCCTCTGCGTGTTGGCTTCGGCTCCTTGTACGCCTTCCAAATGTCCGGGACTCCCATAGTCCCGTGATTGGTAAAGACATACAAATAATAATGAATAATCTCTTCCCCATTTCTTCCCGTGGGTGTCGTAAGAGGCGACTAAGGGATAAACCGGAGGATGGGCAGCAGCGTCCTCCGCGGACTACATGGTATAACTGCGGTCACCAACCCGCCTGCGTGGCGACTACGGCATTTTCCCCCCCAACTTGGGGAGGCCTATATCCAGCAGTGGACGTCTTTCGGCTGACATGATGATGATGATGATAATTTGAATAATCCTAACGTTCATTGGCATAAATGATTAAAACTATAATTATACTATAATAGACAAAATAATCTAACACTTTGGTTTAAACTAAAAACTTTTAAACCAAAAACGGTTTGGACTAAAATTTCGCAAATCCTGTACGTGAAAGAAAAAAATCAAATATCCTGCCTTTTTATCTCGGATCCGGCATGACATCGCAGTTCTTAATTTAACCTAACGTTCCTTCGCTTCGCTCGTCGTAGTGCCTAACTTGAGCTGACTATTTACAAGAAATAAACTTAATTATATTACCTCAAAATAACCTAACAAAACCAGGCTCATAACATAATTATGTTTTGTTGACTTACTACGAATCGTACCTATTTGTTATTTTTAGTTAAATTATACATATTACTAGTTATTACTTACGTACATATTATACATTAATATGTATGTAAGTATTAGTAAAATGCATAATTTATACCTTTTAAAGATTTGCGAAAAAATAATTTAGAATTATTAATAACTGTGGATTCAGTATTTTGCAATTTTATCATTAGGTCACTTAAATGTTATGCCAAGTATGTTATGCGTATAAATGACAGGGTTCGCCGATATATATCAATGTATATTTAGTTTTTAAAGCAGTTTTCGTTTCTATCAGACACAGGCAACCACTTGAGTAAAATGTTTCACTTTCATTTTTGTTAGGTACCTACCGAACTTTTTAGGGGAACCTTGTTTCGTTCGTATTCTATTGCCTTTATATTGAATTTAAAACCTTATCACCACGGAATAAGATTCATAATAAATAGGTAGTACTTACAAGATTATTTGTGACGGTTATGTTAGTGAGTCATTATTACTGCCGCACTCACTAAAATTAATGCTGGTCTAGTCACGTGTTGTCTTATTCTATTGCTGCAGTAATGAAAGTGAGAGCAGCAACTTTAATCAAGCATTAAATTTAATTGACGTCTCTGAGTGCGGCCGTTAGTTTCGGAGATATTACCGTTCGAAATTAAAGTTTAGAAACTGAAGTTTACTTAAGATTTTTATAAAGTTTAAAAACACATTTTTTTAGTGAGATATCATCTTTCAAAGTTTAGTGATAATTATGGATTATCGGTCAAAGATGTGGTGTTCTACTCGTACACACGAACAGTCCAAGGCTTTGGCAATGAGCTGTAACTCAAGGCATAGTGGGACGGTGGGGGAAGGGGAAGACCCACCCCCACTCGAAGAAAAGGTAGCATTTCTCGAATTACTATTTAACCGCGTGCGTGCTTTAATACGGTGATTGAATTCGATTAAAAATAATGAGAGTTTTTTTATGATATTTATCCGATTTCAAATCTAATTTTGGTATTCCTTTTTGCGAGTTTGCCCTAGGTATGTTATTTTTATGAAAATTTACATTTAGCGATCGTAGAGTAATTCTAAATGGACCCACTATTACTTGATTATTATTTATTAAATTCGAGCACAGGCAAGTTAAAGCGTCACGTTCAACGCTAAAGTTAATTTCCTAGCTATAGCGAAGACTACTTCATTATTTTTAGGTATTTGACAGACGGTCTCGCTGCAGGCAAGGTTGGATTCCGTTAGTAGTATTTTTTTTTGCCATCGACGGGCAAACTGGCAGGCAGCCCACCTGATGGGAAGTGGTCACCACCGCCTATGGACATTTGCAACCTCCTGGGCCACAAAAAGCAGGTCGCGAGATTTACCATATTTGTTTGTCGCCAGATACCTGTCAGAGTATCGGCATGTGAAGCGAGGAGCAACCTGGAAGGGTTCCCGACACTGGTGCCAGGGCCGCACGGCTACCGGTAAGGACGGTACCTACCAGCACTTACATGTAGATAGACGCCGGCGCGTGTTGCCGGTATTTAAACTGATCTGCCAACTTGTTGGGTGACGGGCGAGCAGCTGCATGCAGGTGGGTGGCTTCGAAGCTGCAAGTGTTTACCTAGCAAGAATTAAACATATCTTCTAAACTATGGGCCATATGGTATAATATGGAAATAGTATAGAAAGCCACTCAAAGGGTCATGTTGATGTACCATTCTAAATTGTAAAGAATAAAATTACACTATGTGTGTAATATCGGCGTGGAGCTGAGTAAAAAATAGCTACATTACCAATGATTAATGTTACAAAGTAGAGATTACTTATTACTGTAAAAAATATATTTCATGAACGCTCTCACAGGGTTACATCGTACTCCTACGCAACGCCGCGCCGCGCCGCGCCTTATGTGTTCACAAATTGAAGTTGCCTCTAGGACAATAAATCTGACTAAAGCTAGTCACACACTACGCTGATACGATAATATTTTATCTGCATATAAAAACTCGATAATATACCTGATAATACGTTAACTCTTATCTGTTATCTGCTTCTTCTTCTCGAGTCGAGGTTCCTCAAATACATGATGCCCAGTAAGCAGCAGCGCATCTCTCCGGTCGTGCTCCGAGCAGGAGTTCGGGCACGCGGTAATATTCGCACCATCTATCGATATATGTCGGTGCTTACAGATGCTTTACGATAAATTAAAAATTATTAGCGCAGTGTCCATTGCTCAATGAATTCGTAGTCTGTGACTCGCTTAACTCAATGGTGCAACTCCGTGACGTCACAGTGACGTACTCAGACTCGCGCCGACCCCAAACGCGCGAGGTTGTCAACTATTTAAAATGCAATATCTGTGAGACGCTGTTATTGGTTCAGTGCCTGCGACTGCGACTACGACTGTCAAGTTGTTACCCAATTTGACATTTGCGGCACTGAACGCCGAGCGACGATATGTCATTTTCAGTGATCGATCGGATATCACGGTGCAACACAGCGGGATATCGGGTAGAAATCTTAATAATAATACCAAAATCCCGGGATCTGGTGTGAAAAGAAAATGCTATTGTTATGATATTTATAAATAGGTATTGGGATAGGATTTTAGACGTGAACAGAAATAGATTGAAAATGGAAAATATGAGAAAATAATTGTATGCTATTTCAATTTCACACAAATTAATAAAATACAATATCTATGTGTGTGGTGTTGTAAATCGATTACGCGTGGCGTAGTATATTTTTCGTTTATATTCACAGCCTCTCACATGCCTAACTGGCAGATCAGTTTAAAACTTTTTTATAAGTACAGGGTTGGGCAGATTAAGTGTCCTAGTTAAAAAGAGCCATAAAATTAAAACAAGACAGATTTTTTTTTAATTTATCACGTTTTTATTTTTAGCGTACTCTATACTTAAAAAAACTAATTCATAAGTTCAAATCGCTCGCCATCAGCTTTAATAACTTGACGCATTCTTCCATAGAATGCATTGCACGCGGCACGCACTACCTCGTCTGGTATTTCATCCCATATCTTGACTAATCGATGCTTGAATGAGTTTAGATTCATGCCCTGTGTGCTCCCAATCTTGCTCAGCATGTAACCCATATCGAAAAGTCCAAAGCATTCAAATCCGGCGATGATACAGGCCATTCTTGCCAAGGTATAAAATCTGTCAAATTTGTTCTACACCAGTCTTGAGTGCGTTTAGCGTTGTGAGATGGGGCACTATCTTGTTGGAAGCAGTAATAGTCGTTTCCATATAATTTTTGAGCATTTTCTAGCAAATGACCCTGTAACACGTTCTGGATGTAATAGTCTTGGTTAATTTTGACACCTCGATCAATAAACAGCAGCGGTAACCTGCCTCTAGGCGATATCGCACCCCATACCATGACAGCTGATGCACTCTGGAACCCGTTGTACGGCTAATTTGTCCACAGGCATATCCTTCAATGAAGCACCAAAGACACGATCGTTTTGTTGGTTGTGACTGTCTTGTAACTGGAACATCTTTTCATCGGAAAAAATAATATCATCGCCGTCGTGCCAAGCTAGCAATTCCCTACATTTTTTCACTCTAGCTTTTTTCTGGGCATCTGTTAAGCCATGATTTTTTTGTTTTTTGTAGGCCTTTAGCCCAAGATCATATTTTAAAATACGACTCATTGTTCGACGGGATATTTTCATATCTTTAGCAAGTTTGCTTGCACTTCGAGCTGGATTTCGTCTAATACGCTCACGAATATTTTTAATGATGTTTTTGGTGCGAACAGATGGCTTTCTCCCAGGTTTGGGCCTGATTTGTGAAGATCCCGTTTTTTTGAATCGCTTGACGGTCAGCGATATAAACCTTATATTGATATTTATATGTTTCAGCGTCTTCAACATCTCACACGGTCGGTATTTTTTCTGGTACAAATCGCACACGAGCTGGCGTTTCGCGTCCATTGTTGAAAACAATATAAAAACAAAATATATCAAGCTGACGTGTAGAAATCATAAAGAAGATTAAATTGTCAACAAAAAAAAAAATACGAAGTGAATAAGAAGTTAAGTTATATTTAAGTAAAAAAGCCATACACAACTAGGACACTTAATCTGCCCAACCCTGTACAGCGAAAAGATGTATTCCAAACCCAGCGTTAAATTGTTAAGGAAATTGATTTTATGTGATAAAATAAGAAACATTATCCTCTTTTAACAACATAAGTCCCGGAATCCGGGGCATATCCATATTAGCATAATGTTTGAGGTCAATCACCCCTTGTTGCACTGGGAAATCCGAAGACTTCATTTTAGTATGAATGAGGAAATATATTTTTAAGTCAAGTTAGCCGACATTGATCGATCTGCCGTCTTTGGTGCAGCTTGACCACACCGGCGTGTAAAGTAAGTGCTTAGTTAAACCATAACTTTATTCGTTTTACCATTCTATGCAAATGGAAAGGGTATTTCTAATATAAAAATAACAATTACTAATACGTAAACACAGTTTGAGGCATAATATTGTATGGTTAATATAAATAACAAGACCGACAGTTAATCACTTATCTAATTATATACTACACACGTAGGATTTATGTAAATGTAAAAACTATCATAGCCAACTATAGTTAATAATTTATTAACTATCGTGTTTAACTAAATACAATACCTAAGATAACACGGAACATATTACTAATAATGAAATATCAAAACCATCTCCTTTCTCCTTTTCTTTGAAGTCGGTTAAAAGTAGTATTGTGTCGTAGTTGTGGAGGTGCCGCCGTGCTACTCGGGCGAGACGTGGCGCGCGGCGACGCTGGACGAGTTCGCGGCGTGTCCGTGGAACCTGGCCAGCAACCGGCAGGCGCGCATGCTGGCCGACCTGGCGCTCGTGGGCTGCTACAACGGCACGCTGCGCCACCGCTCCGCCGACACCGACCGCGTGCTGCTCGCTTCTGCAAAGCGCAACCTCGCCGCCATGGCCTACTTCGGACTCACCGAGTACCAGAAGGTACCACTGGGGGTCTAGTCAAGATGCATAACGCTAAATTAGTGATTTTCGAGAAATCCGTTTCGAGTCGATGAAAAACAGAACCGTTATCAGCATTTGCTTCTTGGCTAGAGATCTGATGACCTTATAATAATATATGGATAGTGCATGCTTGTGAGACAAAGATTTCAGATTTTTTTTTCTTGCGAAATGTCTGAAAATAATTTTCCATGCTTAAAATTTTATAGTTAAAATTTAGGTGATTGAAAAAAAAAGTGCACCTGGTGGAGAAACTTTGAATACTTATGTCAAAAAATCAGAAAATATAATAACTATAACCATCTGCGACACATCTGCGAGGATATTACGGTCTAACGAGTATTTTCAAAGAAATACCCGTTTATCTTATACGAATCTTTCCGCATTCTCAACACAAGTTTTTTAAATATATTTAAAAATTAATTATTTACCGATCCTAATTATCTCAGGCTCAATTTCTAATGTGAGGATGGCAAACAGAAGCCGTTTCATGAAAGAAAAAAATCATTTATGGCTTCGGTTTCTATTTGTATAAAGAACATTTTATTAAGAAGTGTAAACTCATCGAAGTTTTACTTTTTTAACATATCGCGTTCAGAAACAAAATAAATTGTCTTATTAACTTAGATAAGTATATGTTGTAATTTAAACCACAATTCCTTCTTATTCGTTTTACTACTAAATTTACAATTGCGATTTAATTAAGTTATACTTTTACACCATATCTTGCCTAACTCGAATACTTAGGTATAAATGGCATTATGAGTTCAATGGCGGCAATGATTTTTTTCCGAGGGGACTGTGCTTAAATATTTCAACAGTGACAATAGGGAATATGCATGTTTTTTTTAAATTTGCATTATTTACACAGCAAAATATGAAAATACCGTACCTACCTATAAGAGACCACCAAAAGCGAAATTAAAATTAAAATCGGTCAAGAAATACGGATCATACAAGCATTTTAAACTCGTACACACCCCGTTTAGACAGAGAGATCCGACGTGCACTGCGACATCATGTAACAGGTCGGCCGTATATTATGTTTTGTACTCCATGTTAAATTAGGTTTTGCTAGAAAGACATAGGAACAAATCTATTGCCACCTGTCACCTCCTACTACCGGGTGGCAAGTAAAACTCGATAGAAGTTTAAATAATTTATTTAAAAATAATTCCGGTAGTGTGATCAGAAGCGGATTCCGTGAAGTGGATAGCACTTCCCTCGTGGTTAGAGTGACGCGGAGCGGCGGTGAAGGAAATCCGTCGGTAGCCCGACGGTGTACGATGCCAGGATGCCGGTGTGTAGCACCGGAACCTACTCGACGATCCTGGTCCCGGAGATAGACGCCGCGCCGGCCAATTAGATGAGTAGAGGAGGAGTAGATGGGTAGTAGCGATGGTCTGCTCCTAGCGGTGGATGCTGCTAGCAGTGGGTGCTCTTAGCGGTGAACGCTCCTAGCGGAGGTGTACTCACAGCGTTAATCGTGAACGGTGAACCTTGTAATCCCAAGCATTGGCTGTGTGAGCCTGGTGTCCAGCATTGGGATAGTTTATGCCAGCTGCCGTTAGGGTGAAGCCCGAGGGAATAGCGCATTTAATTATTGGCGGTGGCAAGAACTATCGGAACGTAGATACAATAAAGAAAGAAAAGCTAAGCCAAAAGAACAATTTACTAAAGAAGTTAAGATACTAACGACCGTTATGAAGTAACGGTCGGTTATTCGAAATAAGAAAGGTTAAAAGATATCTCGGTACCAACTTCTATCGAAATCGATATAAACATCGATCATCGATCGTATATCGATGTAATATTACTACCTGTTTCTCGCGTTTCCGTCCGCGTAGAGGTCGTTTATCGCTACTCCCTCGGAAACCATCCCAATTTTTCGGGATAAAAAGTACCTTATGTCCTTCCCCGAGACTCGAGCTATCTTCGGAGCAAATTTCGAGATAGTTTTCTTGTATAATTCCTTATAATATTGGTTTTAGAGGGACAATGCAACTCTAGCGAAAATCACATTTTTCGAATCCAATATTTCCTAAACCTACCCAAATCTAAAAACTGATTTAACATGTTCGTTCTTTAAAAGTTAAATAAGCAATGATACCTCATTTGGTGATATAATGTAAGAACTTTGGATCGGATGTAAAAAAATACGGGGATATGAAATGCGGTCTTTCGTTTCGCCTCCTTCCACGTCTGCTTCCCGTGTTCAAATGAGTGCGGGCTGCGAAATACACGCGATCCATCTGTGTGAGCAGTGCTCCCGCGAGCGGTATTAAAAGGGTTTGGTTGTCCTCAGATATCGCAGTACGTGTTCGAGGAGACGTTCAATCTGCGGTTCGCTGTGCCTTTCTCACAGCACAACGCCACGGTGTCAGGCGCGACGCTGGCGGCGTTGGCGCCAGCGCAGGTGGCGCGCGTGCGCCGCCTCAACGCGCTCGACCTCGAGCTCTACGAGTTCGCCAAGGACCTCATGTTCAAAAGGTACTGCTGCGAGCTGACACACTTCACCCCCCGTTCAAACCGTCGTGCAAGACGCTTCCCACCACTCATGGCGGTGATGACGATTACAACATTTTATTAAGTTGAAGTACAGGGGCTTTGGGCCGATCTGGTAGACGATTTTTCACTTTTAAATAATTAGACCATTCTTTTTTCCATAATTGACAATAGAAATGCAACAAATTGAAAAAGCAACCGCCTTATTCATAAAAGCACAATAAACCTATTTTGAATAAATAATTGTTTGTCCCTCTCTGTCAAATCATAATGCCAGTGCATATTTGAAGCACACTTTAGGTATTGCGCGTTAATGAATGAGAGGGGAGAGAGTGAGGTGTTTGTTTGCGCGGCGCAGGTTCGAGGCGCTGAAGAAGCGCGACGCAGACTTCGCGCACCGCTGGCGGCACCTGGGCGAGGTGGCGGCGCGCGGCGGCGCCACGGAGTTCGACTGGGACAGCAACCTCGAGGACGCCACCACGGAGCGCCGCGCCTCCTCCTAGCCGCCGCAACCCTCTCCGTACCTCAATACACGCTACCACTCACTTAAACGCTGAATGGTAATCGTTTTCTTAGAAACACTTTACCTATGTGCTTCTTAAAATAATTCCTTTGTTTAAGTTATCTTCAAATATTATGAATTAGTAGACCTCGATATCTACTCATTGTGCTATAATTCCATCCCTACTAATTATACTATCAAAATATAAAATGTATTTTATCCCGTTGTTGTGTGAAAGAAGGTTAATGTAAATAAAACAGGGTAGGTAAAGCATCTAGGATGAGCCAGATGAGATAGTCTTTAATATAACGTAATCCTACAATCATGCCAAAAAACGAGCCGGGTGTATCGTTTCGTAAGGAAAAAAACTCTTTCGAAAAGCAAACTGCGTAGTTTGACCATACTGATATTACAGATGTCCATTTTGAGTAAAATGATTGGTGTCATTTTATTTAACAAAGTAAGCAAGCCGATGAAAGATGTCGTATAAAGGTTTAACCACTACGAAGCAAAATATGCTAACGAAACGTTTACGCAGTGACACATATACCTATTTCATCAAGTTTTTAAGTACAATACTACCAGTTCCCCTGTGTTTTTTAAGTATATATGACTGCCCTGTCTGTTCTGCCTTGCCTGTTTCTATAAAATACGAGTGTCTAGGTAAGTAATGTACTGTCCGTGGCGAGTGCAGGTTTGACGGCAACTCCCAGCCGAGCGCTGTTAGGAAGCCGTATTGCCGGCTCCGCAGGCTCGGTGTTGCACTCTAACACATACTCGCGTCCTGCAGTGAACTAGTTGCGTACTGCGGCGAACACCAAGCAGGCGGATACGGCTTCAGCTGTAGCTCGAGCACGATCCTCTCAAGCTCCTCCTGTTTTCGAATCGCCTTTTCTATTTTATAACGTCTTCTGAACCTATCCGTAGCACGAACCCCTAATATCCAGAGTCACCTTTTCATACATTATTGTACGTATTCTTCTCGATGACGCTACTGAAGTCAATCAACTTGGTACACGGGGACACGGGGCGCTTTGAACCAATTGCGACACACATGTTCTTGAGGACGATACTCAGGATGTAATTAATTATTTAGCTGGAGGACATCAAGGGAGGCGATACTATACTAATGGTACCCCACACTTCAGTTCAATATTTTTTATTTTCAAGTATTAATTTTCACGTTAAAACGTAACTTTAAAAATGACTCAACTCCCCAATGATATAATATAAAAAGAGGTAGGCTGTGTTACCTATACGGTATTCCGCGTGTAAAAATGGGCCGGCTTACGCACACATAATTTGTTAATATTGCAATTGCACACTAATCATAAATGACAACTGAAAACAGGATGGTATGTTTATTTCCGGGAGCGAAACAAAGTGGAGTATATGTTGCTCTGTATCGTACGTAGTACAGGGCATAGCAACATACTTTTTTTTTTTTTTTTTGCCCCCGCGGCGAGTTGAACAGCTACTACCGCAGGGATATGGCTTCCACGTGAAGTGATTTCGCCAGTGTCAAGGTTTATATGAGTATAAAACACAATCCAATCTTCTCTAGGAAGATTGGGGGCAACGTTGTACGGTGATTTGTAGGTCAGAGGTCAAGATAGTTTTAACCTCTGCACCACTGCGAGTCCACTTGAAACGAGAAGAAAGATGCCAGATACACGAAATAAGTCCAAGTCTTCAATCACTGTGCGACACTAAGGCATAAAAAGTACAAATCACTATCAGAAAAGAACTTTGAACACCTAATTACCCGAAAATTAAAGTCTAAAACAAATTACACGTCCGCCATCTTTTAACGTTGCAAATGGCCTCTAGCAACATACTTGTCACTTGTTTACTTGGCCTTAACTGACAATGGACAAAGAGTAATAAATCAGACCGAACATCTTGCGTCTTTTTAATTTGTGCCTACTGACGGAGTGACTCGTAATGCTCTACATACACTCGTCCAAACCTGGCTTTACCTACCTTACTATATAAAAAACGAATGCCACTTCTTTTATAGACAAACATTTCATAGACACTATCACTTTTCTTTTCTTAGAAAACCATTTTCTCTTGAACTTGTGTTTTTGGCTATCTTAAATATGATTCACGTAGGTTAGGTTAAGTTAGCCTTGTCACCATCACAGGATAAACGGAAATCAACACGGGTTCAGCAGAAAAAAGTTTTCTATGAAATGAAAATTCTGTGAAATGATAGTGTCCATGAAATGAGTGTCTATAAAACAGTAAACCATAAAAACCGATGTATACTCGTACCTACACCTACACTAACTACACGACCTACACTACCTACCTATACTTTCGACTTTAAATCATTAATTTCAAAATTCGTCAGACGTCATTTGAGTGGTAAAGTAGTGGTAGTGTTTGACCTTAATAGCCTCTGTTTTTAGCCACGGTCTCACAACACAAAAATCGTACTGACTCAGCGTTCAAACTCTACCAGCCCACGAGTCTCGCCAAGACTAAGCCCTCTGTTTATTTTATTCTTTGACCGGCAAAGTATTACTTTCCTATCGCACTCGTTCATCGGGTATATTTTTGTTGCTCTCGGCATTTTTTGACGCAATATTTAACCAACGTATTTTTTGAATAAGTTGAATTAATGAAAAAAGTTGATTTCTTACAAATGATACGTTATTCCATGGCTTTTAGAAGCTTTGCTGGAGTAGTGCAAAATCTCATCAAGCACAATGGCATTTTTAACGTTTTGGCCGCATAATCTGACACTAGTAGTGTTTCCACAGACCAGTTCACGGCTCCGTTGCCGGCGCGGGACTGAGTAACGGTGTACCAATTGGCTTGGTTTTAGGGCGCCATTTATCGAAGTGCGTATAACATATCTACCTCTTTTTACTATATTATGTCATAGCACCTCTTGTAAAGTGTTTTCCTATTCAGACTGCCAATAACAATAACAAGTACCTGACTGTAATTGTCTTTAGATAGATGGTAGGATTTTAGGAGGATTAGGATTAGGAGAATAATGTTACCTTTAATTGGTTTATGAAAAAGGTTGAATATACGAGTGTTTCTTCATCATCATCGCATTATTATGCTGGGTGCGACATAAACGAAAACCTCCCTCATCAATCAAATCTATCAATGATCACTACATTTTCATGTCAAATATATTTCGTAAAAACAGAATGTAAGTATATGTGAAGCACACCAGTCAGTGTCACCGTATTTCACCGATAGCGCTTTTCATAAAAAAATCAAGGTTAAATAGAGCTTACTACCTCAAAATAAACATGAAGACAATGATTAATTGTATAAATAAATAATACGACCATGCTCAACATTCAAAAGTACGGGAATATGCAGTTATAATAGTAAATTGATTTGTGTATAAGAGTGACGGAATGAATAGGAATAGACTGTACAACCTTTTACCCGTTCCAACCCCTTAGTCCGTCCTGAACCCCTTATTCTCCGTGTTCCAAGATCAACATCATCACCGAAACCTATATTTAATGAGAGCGCTTCAATCAGTATAAAAACATTTTGTATAATTTCATTTAACTAATCACGAGAAGCATAATGAACGTTTAGCATAAAAACCAATTGTATAATTTTATCTGACATACGATCGAATAACATAACACTCATTTAGTATAACTATAATTTTTTTGTTACTATGCATTTTAAGTTAATTTCTTCTAACTAGGTTAGGTTAGGTTAGAACTGTGACCACATTTATAGTAATGAAAGCCGTTACAAATATTTATTTTTTATTTTATAAACATAATAGTTTTTGAAATTATGCATTTCGTTTTATGCATCATGAGTATTATATCGATGGTTTACGAGTATTATACAGATCGAAATTATGCAATTCGTGTTATGTAAAATTATCATTAGACTTTATGCTAAACATTACACGCCCATATTTAATACCTATTTTAAATAGTAACATCAATACTAATTTCAAAATACCTAAACGAGGTTTCAAAAAAAATAAAGTACGTCTCCTTTGCGTAGTATTTGCTATTTGCAATATTTGAGGTAATTGCCGTCCATGTGGCGTTCGTTTTTCCACCAGTATAAGTGTGCAATATGGTTTTACTGAGTTGAATAGAGCCCCTGGAGCTTTATCCTACATTACCTTTTCTATTGTTGTTATCGCATTGTAACCGTTATGACAGCTCTTATTAACAAGACAGTAAAAACGGGCCGAATTTAAAACAATATGATGGCAATAGGTGTATGTTAAATGTAAGTACCTATTTTGCGTGCATTCGACACAGACGTGGTTCGGTGACTGGAGTTTCTGTTCAGTAGGTAAACCAAGGCATCTTTCATCCGCTCGCATGCTGCGCACTCCTCGTAGAGGGCGTGCTGTCCTGCTCGCGTCGATCGAGTTACTTACAAGATATTTACGAAACCAAACACCTGCAGTGGTTTCCAGGCTATAACAGCAGCCCGCCGCTCAGGGCTTCTATTCTACTGGGTATATTGCGACATAGTATCGTGTTATCAATGTTACCATCGCTCTTATTTACTTGATAGTAATGGCGGCAGAGCTATAAACAATAACATAATATGTCTAAAGCGATATGGTTTATCGGAGTGCAGTAGAGCCCCTGATTAAGACAAACTGTTCTGTAAAAATATAAGAATAGATGACAGGTGCGCGAGTTCGGAGGTGCACTCTGGCCGCGCGGCGCCCTAGTACGGAGTCCGATACGTCGGGTCGTAACAACTTCTGCAAATACTTCAATAAAGGTCACGCTTGCATATTTTTAATGTTTTGCAAATTATTAAATACGAAATACTACAAACGTATTTTCATAGATAAGATATTAGGTATATTTGTTAAATCATATTGGTTGTTTTATTGGTTTTAATACTCTTATATGTGTTTAAATTAGCCAAAGATCAAAACTATAGTACTGGAAATTAAGTCATACTCAAGATAATGTAGCAATTAAAATAATAAGTGTAAGTGAAGAGCACGTAATCGAACCACAGCGAGTCGGTTGTTGAGACCCCGACGCTCGAAAGTTAACTCCAAAATGAAACTGTAATTGTTTCCCGGTGTTCGGGGCTCTGACCTTCCTTCGCGTGCGATTTACTTTCTACCGCTAGCGGTGCTCGCTAGCGTCGGCCCGAGGGCAGCGCTAGGAGCCGTCGCGACTGCCGCGACTGCCGCGAGGGCAGCGCAGGGGTGAGCCGAGCCGACTCAGTGTGTTTATTATTTAAATATTATGGCCGACCGTTTTAGTTTCGTCCAGTTGTCAGTTACATATCTTTGTGAATTAGGATAAGCTTTTAAGTATAAGTAGGTTCTATTTAATATTCATATATTTGATCTCGCAGACCCAGAATAAGCAGAGACTTAGTTTTGCAGTCAATTGTTTATAAAAAATCCTGCAACTATCTATCTCAATTTTAATTCATACAATAATTGCAACATTACAATTAAGTGTTGCAGCAACCACAGAAACAGTCTTCGACAGACCGCCACTCTCACGGCCTGCGCGCCGCGATTACTGATGTGCTTTAAATTAAAGCGCTATATACGCCCCATACGCATTTGATTTTTATAGGCTACTAGCGACCCGCCCGCGGCTTCGCCCGCGTGGAATGTATTATACATATAAACCTTCCTTAAGAATCACTCTATCTATTAAAAAAAACCGCATCAAAATCCGTTGCGTAGTTTTAAAGATTTAAGCATACATAGGGACAGACAGCGCAAGCGACTTTGTTTTATACTATGTAGTGACTTATAAAACAAAACGAGATGGGTCTGTAAAGCGAATCTTCATCATCATTAGACCATTTAAATTACCTCAAGCAGTATCTTTAATTAAAATGTTACAAGTTTCTTTTTTGTATTTTTGCTATCACTTTTAATTATCATGCCTTTTGGGAAACTACTAAACCTACGAAGTTATTTATTAGTTATGTCCATCTTCTGCTTTACTGTTCCAATACATATAGTTCTGACACAGTCATCTGAACCGTAGGGTAGTCGTCACTGGATCAAAATTTAACAATTTATCTGTTAAAATCAATTTGAACTTATTAAGTCGAGAATGAAAATTCGTCAAACCGGTGCGCGTGTCGGATATGGGACAGGTCGAAGTACGTTGAATACTTACGCGAGAGCATCGCACCCCGGCACGGCCCTGGTGAACCGCTTAAACCTTATCAATAAAATCTCGAAGATTGTATTAAAGATTGTATTTACAAGACACTATACTTACTAGTGATTTTATCGCACTACGAGGCGCGTATGACTGAACCGGGAACCGGAGCCGGAGTTAAGACACGTGCATGATGATATCACAACAGCTCCGTTTTTAGTCATAAATCGTAAATTCTGCAAGTGATGGTGATGGTTAGACATATGCGTTTATTAAAGGGAAATTAAATTGTATGGTACGAACCGAGGCCACATGCATTTCCAACGAGTACATATTAATTATAACTGCTGTATAAATTCGGTACCTGAAATTGTGATGATCTCTGCAGCTGAGCCGAATCGCAAAACTTACAAACACTTATGCTATCGCAGGAAGGTGATTCATCGTTTACAGAATTAACATTTCGTCGTCAACCTTCATAAGTAGATGAAAAGTCGAAGCAGCAAGTGTCACACGTGTTTATGTTTAGCAGCAACTGCAGTGGTTATCCTAGATTGATCCAACTATAGCAAGTAATTAGTTTTATTTAGATTCCAGGTTACTCTATAAAAGTTGTTTATTTAATCAATGTACCTACTTAGAATAACGTCCGCGGTTGTTTTTACCCTTAGGTCGACGCCACGCCGTGCATAGTGGTCGACTTTTGCGAGACATGCCGAATCGACAATGTTGGCATTGGGTGTAATGTTAGATTAAGGAAAGAGTAATAATTGATATGAAACGTATATTTTTTCTGTGTGTGGAATGATAGTTAGCCCTGTGATAAAATCTATTGGCACCCGTTATAGTGTAGGTAAATGCTCACTTGTACCACGCTTTGGTTGTGTTCAGATCACGTATTCTATGGCAGCTTCCTTCTCAGCCCTCCTGACACCCTTTCCATTCGACTGCATTGTCTATTTTAGCTATTTATTTTATTCGGCTGTATTCAACAATTCACGTGTAGGACTGAACACTGGCACAGTGCACTTGTGGGGAGATTGCTACTCACGATCCGTTTACACTGTGATTTAAAACTAAGCGTGTATAAAAGAAAACCTCTGCCTGTTTTCATACTACAGTACTGCACCCGCTTAGCTTTAATTTTTAAAATAAACATCGATGTCCATTTTTTTGCGGTGCCCATCAGGGTTCATAATGAGCTATTCTAGTGTTAAATTCTAAGCTAGCAAGTAAGATCTATGTTAAACATTATGATTGCAATAAACGATTGAGTATTTAGTATTGAAAGTTTAGAAAATATTGGCGAACATTGTTTCGGCCAATTAATGGTACAATATACAACAGAATAGAATAGAATAGCATAACATTATTTCATTATTTCAGGCAACAAGGCCCATATTTACAAATACCTTACAGACTAACTAACACACATAACAATACATAACTTATAACTTAACATTAGTTTCGCGGTGTCAGCTAGCCGGGCGGCCCCCGTTTTTTCGTGGTCCCATTATTTATTCCCATTAATGGCACCACGAGGGAGAACTGTTTCTCGTAGTCCCATTACTATTTATCTACTTACTGTATACTAAAACAATGATGCGTGGTTTGCTAAAAATGTAAATACGTAGATAGGTTTTGCGTATGTTGGTCTTGCAGAAACCACCCAGAAATAAGAGGTCATTCTTAATTTCAAATCAATTTGTATCGACGGATTCCGCGGTAGCAGAGCTACTATTCCTGCGTGATATGGCCCTCCGGGCCTGCTGCAAAACTAACATAACCGAAACCTACCCACGTATTCTATTATATTCTATATAGAGGACGAAAATCTCCACAACCGTAAATACTAATGGGACTACGAGAAATAGTTCTCCCTCGTGATCCCACTACTGGGACAAAATAATGGGACCACGAAAAAACGGGGGCCGCCCGGTTAGCTGACACCGCGAAACTAATGTTAAGTTATAAGTTATGTATTGTTATGTGTGTTAGTCTGAGGTAACGTCTAGAGGTAAATGTAGGTAGTTACTTATTGTCTTCTTACATACATACATTAAATCACGCCGGTTTCCCAGAGGGAGGCAGAGACCACTTCTTTCCACTTGCTACGATCTTGACAAAGTGTTGTGTTCTTTTTTAGCTTTTTATATTATTCTGATCAATAGTATACCTATTTACCTAATATGTATTTATTTTTTAATCTTAGTTTATTTGTAGAGGACTAGCGATCTGTCCAGGCTTTACGTATTATGAATGGGCACTGTATTCAAATAAAATAAGCTACAAAATAAGGGCACTGCTGTGTAGGTAAATCTGAAAGTCGCGGTTTCTGGATGTAGGTACCTAGTGCTGAAGCAGACAGAAGAAGGTTCAGGATAAAGAACGCGGACGTCGGGCCCATTCGGGAGATCGAATGCCACTCGCGATCGTCGTCTGTTTGTGCAGTAGGCACTTGTAAATGCAAAACCGAAGCCATTTGCATACATAATTAGCTCTTAAGGTACTCGTACCCGTCATTAGAGTGCAAGCTTGCGAGCTGTTAAAGTTTCTGAAGGCTCGAGCGCGGCGCGTTCATTGAGAGCATTGGGAGGCGACGCTTAAGGGCGTTTTCACTAAAAAGTGTACCCAATTAAGGACTGAAATTAAGGAACTTTAACTTTGTCAGTTTTGTGACGAAAATTAGCCATACATTGCGGCCGTCAATATATAGCTAATTTTCGTCACAAAACTGACAAAGTTAAAGTTCCTTAATTTCAGTCCTTAATTGGGTACACTTTTTAGTGAAAACGCCCTTAAATCGCGTGGCTGACAAAAACAATCCATACTTTAACTGGGGTCGATAACGTTTCGCAACTCTTAATCAAGTCCGATTTCCACGATTTTTGAAATTGTTGTAGGTAGGTAGGTAATTGTTTTCAAAAACCACGTTGTACGTTTAATTTTTTCATTACTTTTGTTTCCATTCAAATGTGTTTAGGAAAACGTACAGACCTAGTTTATCATAACATCTACAACATATTCAAAAATTCTAAGAATCAGACTAGATTTAAGGGGTAACAATGGTTATCGTTATCGAAATTTGTATGAAAATGTTTAGCTCCACAATCCGCATAAGAAGCTTCAGTACAGTATGTACCAGTTGCATAATAGTAGTTTATGAAATTGTTGCATAAAGAGGGGTATTAAAACACGAGTGTGTGTTTAAGAACCGAGCCGCTAGGCGAGGTTTTTAATAGTTTCACACGAGTGTTTTAATACCTAGTTATGTGCAGTTTCATACACTACTTTATCTACTCTCATACATTGCGATTCAACCTACTAAATAAAATATCAAAGTTAATAAAGTAACTAAAGCAAAACGTATTCAATGAATGACGCCAAAACCTAGCACATCACCGCGCATGCGTTAAAGCGGGCGCTGTCACAGACAAGTAAAAATTGGAATGAAAACTTTTTGTAATTCTGTAAAAATGACGCGAACCGCATGTGCGTTCCATTATAAAAAAATAAAAAATATGGAACCTCGTTGGTGACCTTAACTTTTTGGATTAACTTGTATCGTAATCGTAAAAAAAATACTTTATAACATTATTTTGTTAGAGAAATAATGTTATAAAGTGATTTTTTAAATTTTTTTCGTTATTGTGTTTATAAAGTATGCCAAAATAAATTCGTTTTGAATTTTATAATTCGAACTTTACGATATGAGAGTAGATAAACTACTATTACATGACCTGTCACACGGATCACATCGATCAGCCGACGATCACTAAAGGCCGGATTAATAAACTCATCTCGACTATAATGCCCATCTCAAACTGAGTCAAAAATTACACTTTTCTATGGATTATCGTTTAGTTTGACGTATCTTGTGTCGGCATCTCAGCCAAGATGAGTTTATTAAAACGGCCCTAAGAGCCCGAGTAGGTACGAATTTCCTGAACAGGGCTGAGTTCTAGTGTTTAAAAACCATATCGTGTTTGAGCTGTTATCGTATTGTCCACTGCGCCTCTAATCAACACGGTAAAAACCATATCGTGTTTGAGCTGTTATCGTATTGTCCACTGCGCCTCTAATCAACACGGTAAAAACCATATCGTGTTTGAGCTGTTATCGTATTGTCCACTGCGCCTCTAATCAACACGGTAAAAACCATATCGTGTTTGAGCTGTTATCGTATTGACCACTGCGCCTCTAATCAACACGGTAAAAACCATATCGTGTTTGAGCTGTTATCGTATTGTCCACTGCGCCTCTAATCAACACGGTAAAAACCATATCGTGTTTGAGCTGTTATCGTATTGTCCACTGCGCCTCTAATCAACACGGTAAAAACCATATCGTGATTGAGCTGTTATCGTCTTGTCACCGTTTTGATAGCTCTTATTTACTTGACAGTAATGACGGCTGATGTCAAAACAATTCCATAACGGTCAACTACGATATCGTTTTTACCGCCTAAAATACCAGCCCGGTTTGGTAGCTGTTATTTACTTGACAGTAATGGGTAATGGCGGCCGAGTTAAAAACAATACGATAAGTGCGATAACACTTCAAAGGCAATGCAGTTGTACTTGAATAGAGGCCCAGGCCAGCATTTGACATTACTTTTAACATAATTGTACAGAGTCGACGCAGTGACGTTGTGCTGCCGTTGACCAGTACCAGAACTTCATACGGATCATAACATAAAATAGTGTTCCAGAAAATATGTAACAGATTGTCCTCGTTGTAGGGAAAGGGTGTCCAGGGGCAGCAGCCTGAGTAACATGGCTGGGTGCATTCGCCATGTATACCAAGTTAATCATTAAACAGTGCACGTCAATATAATTAAGGGTATCATAATAATATTTATATGCAACGACTATAATTACTATTGTGCGTATCCATACCCACCCCCACTTGTCAAAAATTGGACCACTAATTAGCGAGGGCTGATAGAACCGCTTAAATATATCCTGTACAATATTTTATTTTGTTTGCATTAAATAGGTCATTATTATGTTAGTTTGTCACATTAATGAAATAGGTGGTTTACACTTTAATGTCTTTATATCTGTTTATCTATCACAGCCTTCAAGATCTAAACCGTCAGCCGTAGAACGCTAAAACATGTGTAGCACAAATAAAGAAAGGTGGTTCGTTGACAGTCTATGAGGGTTACCACGACTAGCAATGTAGTTCATTGTACGGGCGTGTGTGAAGTCCGGAGGTACTAGCAGGTACTCGACCGGCCCTCAGTGTTACCGTAGACTGCGCTTGTGCGCTATATACAGCTGTGCCCTGGTAACCCCCAGTAATCGTATTGACACCGGCAAAATTAAAAATATATCATTAAAATATGTAGAAAACTGACATGGTAAAAAATGAATATTTTTTAGTATACTAAGTAACATTTTCCTGCCGTTTGATGTCGGTTTCTTGGTCACATCCGGTTTAGACAAGATCCATAAGATGCATAGGATTGACGTAAGCTGACGAGCTCCATATGTGCTTCTTGACAGTTTTCGAAAACCGCTAAAGTTCGCGTTATGCATCTTGTCGAGGCCCCCGAGTAGGATGAGTACCGTCTGTAGGTCTTCGTACCAAATGTAGCATTTAGTTTATTAAGTTCCAGACTGAACCAAATTATAGTATGTGTTAATGATCTTAAACACTGTAATAAATAAACAAATGAATATTAAATTTATTTTATTTTACCAATTGTAAAACATAGCCTGTTGCAAAATCTTCCCGATTTCCACAAAATATTATCTATTTTAACAGTTTCTCTATATCGCATCGTGTCCGTGTCGTGACACCTTCATGAATCGAAAACGATCAAGCTTGGATATAAACGTACTTAACGTACACAAGTAAGTATTGGTCGTACGATGATGAAAATGCACGCTTGTGTGGGGCAGGGACCCTGTTGCCTAATTAAAACTATTGAGAAAAGTAGACTGATCTAAATAAAACACTTTCGGCCCTGCCGCGTAAGTTGTGTTTTAACTGTTAAGTTGGTTCAGTACCAGGCACCATTTGTCCGTTTCCGATAGGTCGTATTGAACGCATAGAAGTGGATGTCTGCTGCATTGTGTACATATAAGGAACGACGACGCCATCTGTAACGATTGAGTAAGTTCCCCACCACCACACCTAGGCAATAAGTGGCACGTCATCATCTTCGATCGTCGCGTGACACACGCGGATAGAATACGTTACTTAAGGCTAAAATTTCACTTTTGTCACGTACCTACCTACAAGGTGTATAATTTTTACTTTAACTAACCGAATGAATCTACCCTTGGTTTCAATATTGGGAACGGATATACGTTGAGCTGTCTTAAATGGATAGATTTACTATGTCATAGTAGCCTCCTGACAAAGTAAACCCCGGCCCTATTGCCGGTGGCCTGAACAGGAGCGCGCAATCACAAGGCAAAGCGTAGACGCCCAGTGCGAGCAAACAGGAAGTTTAAATGGTCGAATTTGCATTTATATCATCAGAGTGCATCCGGCCGCGCCGCCGGCGAGCATCGCGGGCCCCCGCCGCGGCGCGCTCCGGCCGGCGCGTACCGCTGCGCCGGGTCCCACGCGGGGCACTGTTCGGTGCAGACACCACAGTATTAGTGGCAGGGCTATTAGGTATTGCTACTAACTCGTTCTGTGGTCATGACAATAAACGAAGTTTACTTATTCTAATAAAATTATACGGACTATTTCAATTTCCAGACGATTTGCTACTACGGACGGACCAATTACTAACTCGTTCTGTGTTCATGTCAATTAACTAATTTTACGTTCGGCTAATTATACTCGTACCTTCTAATCATACGGATCATTTATATTTCCAAACGTTTGGGTACCTGCTCATTTCAATTCTGAGCCGTCCTGCTAAATTGACCCTTTTGCTGAGGATTCTACTTTCATGCCGTCCAGCTGAATTGACTCTTTGCTGACTATGTATTTCACTTTTATGTCATCTTACTGAAATGGTCCTTTGACGATAATGTTAATTCGATACTAACGCGTTTTTAGGATTGAAAAAAGAAGCTGAATTAAAAGGTCACAATGTAAGTTTACACTTTTGTACCTGACAGAAGTCCACTGAACGTGAACTTATGGGTTTTTGGGAACGAGCGGCGGCGGTACCAAAACGGTATCAAATTAAGGACGAGAGAAACAAAAATGATTTTGTGGTGGTATTTATGAAGAAAACCTTACTGTCTAAGATCCGAATAGGAGACGACCTTCAGCGGGCTGTTTATCGATAAAAAATATTTTATATCAAATTTAATATGTTAAGTATTAATATATGGCGAATAGGTTGGCTAAAAATTTCAGTCTAGTTGAACTTTTTTTTAAAATTGCATCGGCTTGTTTGTTTGACAAATTACATACCTACTAATCGAAAGAATGAAGCCTATGGAATATGTATCTAAACGTTAGGTTGACTATTTTTTTCCCGTCATAACTATTGGGCAGGTATAAACAGGACGTCGAACTATGGGAGGTCGCCATACAAGCGTGTGGATAATATGTGCTATACCTACTGTTATTACTAATTTTTTGTATACTTTAAAACCAAAAGTATTTTTGCTTGAGTTTTTAACACGTATATAAAGGAAGTTATTTTTGCAATGCAATTTTCTAATATTTTTTATTAAAAATTATCTTCTTTTTAATCGGTGAAACTATAACCCAAAATTATTATTTTTATTGCAGCTTAATCAAGCGCCTATTTTAGATAAGGTAAACGCAGCTATCAACGACCCATCGAAAATCTGCAGGTATTACCGACCCATAAGTGTAATTCGAATTTTTAACGTTTCTGCGACTGTAATGACAGGTAATAGAAAAAATACACGCGTTTGTTCGTTGAGCATCGGATACTCTTAAGTTAGTGTGCGTGGCAGTGCGGAAAGGAGATAAAACACATAAATTTCTGTGCGGCCGGCGTGGACGCAGGTCTTGTCGTACTGGCCCTTGTTCCTGCAGGTAAGTTGTACCCAAATTTTCTGCTTAAGACATTTAATGCATATTATTGATACCTACAATTATCGTGTAGTATTTTATGTAGGTATACATTTACTTATAAATTCTCGAATTTGTAATGCATTTAATTGAAAAAACGTCACTTTATATCATAAAACTTTAAATAAAAATAGGGCGGTGATAGCTTCTTCCATTTTACTAGTTGCAGCCATTACCGACCCATGAGTCGGTAATGGCCGCCACGTAGAGTTTCGTTTTAATATCTTTTCTGTTGAAATTTGACAATTATCCAAGCATTTGTATAAACCATTTTAATAACAAACAATCAGCCTTTGTATAAATCTATTAGCGTTATACAATAATTTGTGTAGTTTTCTTGTTCTTGCGTTGTGAATTTATTGAAAATGACTACATTTTTCATAGCTCGATATACTTTAAAGACAATAATTACATACATACATACATATCCTCACGCCTGTAATCCCAGAGTGGGGTAGGCAGAGTTACAGAATTACCTACAACTTCAAAAACTTAATAATTAATTAATTAACCATAATTCAATAAAATTTGGTTTTTGTGGTTGAATGTTGTATTACTTTAATCAATCACGGTCTCTTTAACAGTCAGGAAACCACCGATTATAAATTTTATGTACTTTTCTTAAGTCGGTAATACATTTTACTATTATACCCTACATATTCTATTACCGACCCATGTGGGTCGGTAATAGTAACAATGAGTAACTATTAGCGACCCTACACAAATTATTAGGTATACTTAAGTATTTCATGTTAAGTAATATTATTTATATTGGTGTAAATTGTGGTCCAAGAATTGATGATATATTTCATTGAGAATCTAGATGCCTAGGCCGATCTGAAACACTCCCGTGTATGTCCAGCGATTTTCATTGGTTTCTGCGTTTTTTGAAACTTTTGGGAAATTTCAACAAGAAACAGATTACTTAATTCTGCGATAGTATTAAAACAGTTTGGTTTATAACAGTGTTTTTTTCTGAAAGTAGTCTAGTATAGCATTACTCGTATGAGATTATTTAAAAAAACTGCTATCTAACCGACGTTTAAATCGAATATTCGCTAGATATCACATTCGCAAAAGATCATACTTGCAAAACATCATATACGCATAACATCATACTCGCAAAACACGATATTCGCAAAACATGATGAGTGTATAGATTAGGTACCCAAAATTTTAGTTTCCTAATATTTTTTGTTCCATTCGCGTTTTTCCCCACATTTTTATTTTCCTATGCAGTTGTGTTACTATTAGGTTATTTCTTTGAACGCAATAATTTATATTCCTTTTCTTTGCTAGACGTTTTTATTACCATGCATTTTCTCTCCTAGTCCGTATTATTCTCATGCACATGTTTTACTTGTAGAACCAGTTCTCTATATTATTTTATCTATCAGTTCTATCACATACGTACTTTAAGGTCGTTAATATATTTGTCAACAGACTTTTAGGTGAAGGGTCCACGGAAAGAACATGTCTAGTCACATTAGTAACTTTTTGAGATATCAATGCAAGCGGCAATGCACATATGAAAGATTGTTCAAGGCAGTGGAACAAAATATTCCAACTTTTCAACCCGAATTCATTAAAGTTGACTTTGAAATCGGTGCCATAAATGCTATCCGGTCTATTTACCCGTCAGCCGCCATAAGTGGTTGTTATTTCCACTATTCGCAGGCCCTGTACAAAAATGCAGACATCTTTGGGACAACCAGTAGTCGCGAAGGGGCTAGGCATGTTGCAAAGTGTGCTGCCTTGGCTCATTTACCGGCATTGAAAATTCATGAAGGGTGGATGATTATATTGGCAGCGTCACCACGAACATCTGAAGTAACACGGTTTAATGAATACATGATTAAACAGTGGATAAAAATGGACATGGTTTACGTAATGTCGTGCTTTGGACACAAGCATAGGACCAATGTGGTCGAAAGCTGGCACAAAAAAATGAATAACAGAATACATAATAACACCCACTTACTGTTTTTTTTGAGCAACTATTGATACTATTGTTCGGCTATTTTCTGGATATAATATAAGTATAGTTCCTAAGCCATTTCGATCAATTGATGGGACAGAGTAACAGTAGTTATGTGATAAAATAATATAGAGAACTGGTTCTACAAGTAAAACATGTGCATGAGAATAATACGGACTAGGAGACAAAATACATGGGAAAAAAAACGCCAAGCAAAGAAAAGGAATAGAAATTATTGCGTTCAAAGAAATAACCTAATAGTAACACAACTGCATAGGAAAATAAAAATGTGGGGAAAAACGCGAATGGAACAAAAAATATTAGGAAACCAAAATTTTGGGTACCTAATCTATACACTCATGATTTGCGAATATGATATTTTGCTTTTGTGATGTTTTTCGGAATATTATGTTTTGCGAATATGATATCCAACGACGGAAGGATTTCAACAAGCTCGAAATTTATCAAATTTTGGTGGCATTTTTTATTTTTGATTTCTGACTCAAAATTTCATATAAATAATACGTAACTAGTCATCACTACATAGTATAAAACAAAGTCGCTTGCGCTGTCTGTCCCTATGTATGCTTAAATCTTTAAAACTACGCAACGGATTTTGATGCGGTTTTTTTTAATAGATAGAGTGATTCTTAAGGAAGGTTTATATGTATAATACATTCCACGCGGGCGAAGCCGCGGGCGGGTCGCTATAATCAATAAAGCGTAGTAGTGGCCTTTCATCATACATAATAGTTTTAGAGATATTATGTTTTTTTGTAATTTGGCTCTCACCAAAATTGCTTGTACTCACCAAAATGAGATTAATTGGCCACCAAAATTGCACATTTACACCAAAATTAGGTACTTGTGCTAATTCATGATAAAAATTACAATTTGGTTATTAAATTATCTGCTGGAAATGAAAAGAAAGCAAGAAATTTATTAATCGTTTTAATTATACGAAAATACAATGTAATCTTTAAGATCTTCGACTCTTCGAGTCAAATAGTAAGTAATTTTAAAATTTTACTCGTAATCAACAATACTTAATCCTACGGACATAATAAGTCCAATTCCTAACTCAAGAAATTATATAACTCACATTAACATTAATCAGAACCCTATAATAATTGCACATAAAGTCATAGAAGCACTATCAATTTTTATGTTTGTACTTCAATGACTTTTATTTAAATCTGGCAACAGTTGAGATCTTCGACTTTTCGAGTCAAACAGTAAGTAATTATAAAATTTTACAGTAATCAACATTACTTAATCCTACGGACATAATAAGTTCAATTCCTAACTCAAGGAATTACATAACTCACATTAACATTAAAAATCGTGGACATCAGTCAGAAACCTATAATAATTGCACGTAAAGTCATAGAAGTATAATCACCGTTTATATTTGTACTTCAATGACTTTTATTTAAATCTGGCAATAGTTGAGATCTTCGACTCTCCGAGTCAAACAGTAAGTAATTATAAAATTTTACTCGTATAGTGTATTTCTATGGAACTTGCTAACTATGTAAACAAAAGACTTAACTTTGTTTTGTCACTGTTTCTCCTTTAATTTTCACACCACCTCATCAAACACCATTGAAACTATAAACTATTGAAACGGTCGTTACTTTAAAATATAAAATCACCAAATATATAATTCTAACTTGGATATTTCATTAAAAGTTTAAATGGTTTCATACACAGATCACAGAAACAAGGGAGATATGTTATGGGGGCGTGGTTCGTGACGCCTCGATATGGTCAAAATGACCATATCGGCACGAGGCGTGTCAAGCGTTGAAATAGTCACCCACTGAACGCTGTCAGTATAGAAGCTCCGTTTAAATGATAAAATGACTATATGTAGCGTGAAAGTGTGCAACAATCGAAGTGCAAACGTTAATATAACATCAAAGGGCATAACTTACCACCGGTAAATTTAGTTTTTAAGCATTATTCATATTTTTAAATGAATATGCCCTTGTGGTTACCGGGATAGAATAGTGCAACTCCATTTCTTCCCGTGGATGTCGTAAGAGGCGACTAAGGGAATATAGGCTTGTAGTACTGTTAGACGATGGGCTTGCAACCTGTCACTAATACACTGGTAAACATCTTAGCCTGATTTTGCAAAATGTGGTTACAGAATTAGCAACAAGTTATTAGAGTTGTTGGTAATTCTGTAGCTCTGCCTACCCCACTCTGGGAATGAAGGCGTGAGTTTATGTATGTGTATGTATGTATTTTATATTTGAATAGATTTCAGAGCGTAAGGTTGTGAAAGTTGTGTTGACGTGATTTCTATCGACTATCGATAAATGGCTTATTCTACAGCTATCAATAGAATTCAATGTGTTAATAGTTCTAGTTATTTATCACTACCAAAACACGTTTAAAACAGAAGAAAAATAATTTTAACAAATTTTCACGTTATAAAATTTTTAATTTTCTTTACAATATTAACGAACGACGAAGGACTCTAGCAATTCAAATATAAGTAGACGAATCATACAATTAAGATAAAAATAAATTAACCAACCACAAAGGCAAAGGGCTCTGGCTCAGTATTGAGCTGTGCTTGCACACAGCGCTGATTGACAGCTCGCGCCGACTCACTCTCAAAAGGATTCAAGCCTAAAGGTTGGATGGTAGAGAATGCCCCAAGTATTAAGTCTATCTCTCTGTTTTAAGTAATTTGTACCATTTATGAAATAAAGTTTACATAATCAAGTCGGTAAACTACTAGTTTGTCCCAAACTGAGATCTCGTGACGTGATACTCAACCGAACCCATTTTATTAGTGTATTTGTATTAACATCATAAAGTCCAAGTTTACAATTTAGACTTTTATGTACTAATCATAACGAAAATCATTAACAGCTCCAGAAAATTTAACCATTGAAATTCGGCAATTTTTTTGTTACGTTCTAATATAGGTATCGTTTCCAATTTAAAATCTTATGTATCAATTTTACGCAAACCGTATTCTTGCTAATAAAATATTATTCTATTCTAACAATAATATATTAAGTTTAAATGATGTTATTGTATTTACCTAGTAGTAAAATAATAAAAATAGTACTTATTGCCTGTAAATTGAATAGTACCTATATTAACGTTGCAAACAAATTTGAATTGTTTATCGATATATTTTGAAACATTCCTTGTGGAATCCCTAAGTGGACGACAGGAGAGAAACGCACACCTCTTGAAAAAAGTATAACTAGATGTCGCTGTGTGTGAGTAGTCCTTAACCTGCTGAACATAGGGACTACTATCTTAGCGCCATCTAGCTCTGAGGAATTAATTAATTACTCGTCGCATAGATGGCAGCTAAGTGACGAGTAAGCGCTACCTTACGTTCAGTGACTGAACTACGATGGAAAAAAAACGATCTTTCAGCATTTTTCAACCTTGAGAACTTAGTATAAAGCTTAATTTTCTGCTACTATCAAAACTATGTTACGGCGTTTTTAGTTCGTAAGCTGTGACCAATTATGAGGAGGTTGTTTTCGTAGTAGTTAATAGAGCGTAAGCGTAAGACGCACACATGTTTAAAAGTGGCGACACCGGGTCTTGTACGAATTGGCGTTCATGACATATCTCCCTTGTTTCTGTGATCTGTGGTCAGAACCCTATAATAATTGCACATAAAGTCATAGAAGTACAAACACTTTTTATAAAAATAAGAAGTACAAATATAAAAAGTGTTTGTAGGTACTTCTATGACTTTACGTACAATTATTTTAGGGTTCTGACTGACGTCCACGATTGTTAATGTTAATGTGAGTTTTAATTCCTTCAGTGAAGAGTTGAACTTATTATGTCCGTAGAACTAAGTATTGTTGATTACGAGTAATTTTTTTTAATTACTTCCTGTTTAAATAAAAGTCATTGAAGTACAAATATAAAAAGTATTTGTACTTCTATGACTTTATGTGCAATTATTATAGCTGAGAAGTCAGAAGTCTGCGCAATCTAAGATTGTGCCAGGCAATTCGATGATGCTGCGATCACCTGATGGATGATCAGGAAGAAATGCAGTTCATCATCATTCAGCGAAGACGATGTGTCCATATCTCAGGCCGAGATATGTGACAGTCGCGACTGAAGCAAATTTATTTGAATGACGTTATTTTTTTAGTAATAAGCTTTAATAAGAAAAAATTAGGTAGGATTAATAAAATTAATTTACAGCTACTTGAGTCCGAGAGTGACGTGACAAAGGTCAAATCGCTGACGGATGAAAGTGGACACAAGTCCAAAATTTTCATTAGCTTCAGCGGAAAATTCTGAGTGTGACTTGACTGGTGTATGTCAAATCACCCAGGCCCGCATTTTCTTAGTTTCCTTGGTAAACATTGAGAATGTAAGGCAACCCCGCATCTTCAATGCAGGGATTGTCATAAATTGGTTTGTAGGGTTAGGCAGGTAGGAAGCTTTTTTGTGCCAGCCGCCCCACGTTTCGCGGGGTTTTTTTGGGCGGAAGCTCGCTGTGAGTTCACCGATAAATGAATAATAAATTAAATTTAAACAAATGAATCTCACGGCAAGCTACTCCTAACAAAGGGGCTGGCATATGTCCTGTTATTTTTCCCCGCATAGGTAGGAAGTAGGGATAGGTAGGATTCATTCCTTGTTCCCAGAGGGACGAGGGATGTAATACAATAAGGTTATAACCTATAAAATAAACCTTATTGTATTGTATATTGTATCCACTCAAGTGCCCGCGATTTGAAAAAAGTGCTTTAGAAGTGCCTAGGACTTTTCGCGCGCCAGCGGCGCAGTGTCATGTTTTGTTAATAAATCGATTGCTTTGCTTTCTGTGAACTGTTTGCTATGATTCTTTTAACGTTGTAAAGCTAGAGAAACAGACAATTTGTTTATGTAAATAATTATATAGGTCAACATAATAAAATTCATTTATAAAAAATCACAAAGTTAACATACGGTTTCAAATGGGGGCTTTCGCCAGAAATCTATTTATTTAAAAAAATCTAAATCGATGACATATTGTATGTTTAACGTTTATTTAAATCTTGAATAGTTTACGCTTCGATTAATACTAAATAAAGTATAATGATCGTGGGGAAATATTTTTCATAAAACCTTTTTCATTCGCAAAGTTTAAATTGTCAACTTTGCAATTTGCCGCCAAACAGTGTGGTTTGTTTATGATTTTTTTACGAGTTATTTAGGTAACTGAGGACAAAAATATTGTCATACATAGATGAAGACACTATTATTCTTTAAATAATATATGCCAGTTTTGTCAAACTGGCAGTAATTTTAGTCACAAATTGTCAATAACTAAAAAATAACCTTACGTACCTAACGTAATTAGTGCTGCTTTTGACGATTGATTATCGACAATTCCAACCACTTCATAGTACAAACACACTTAACACAAACACTACACATGTTACACTTCACAACTAAATACATATCAGGCCGATTGCAAAGCGATTTGGTACTCATTTTTTCATTACAAAAGTAAACAAAAACCCACGTGGAGGTCGCGTCAACACTGCCAATAGCGGCTAGCGGGCCTCGCGCCCTCGCGGGGCCTCAAAAACAAAGATGGCGACGGTGGAAGTACGGGATACACTTGGCGCAACGAAACCACAAAATAAATAATATAGTGGTATCTTCAATATTGAAATTATATTTTTGACATTTCTTATTAAATCATTTACAAATAAAAACGGATATTTAATTAATAGGTACGGATAGGTAATTGTACCTACCTATTCATATAATTTTGAACGGAGTCTTACAAAGTAAAAAGTAAGCAAATGTCTTTTTTATATACAAGATCATGTTATGTTTCATACATACTACCTAAGACGAAACAAAATGTTAAAATAAGCGATACTTATCTATTGTATTTTATGCTTATATATGTACCTATATGGGAGCCTTTTTTTTAGTTTTTATTTAGTATTAATTTGAACTTACATATATAATTATTAGCTCAGTTTGTAGGTTTATTTTTGCTTTGATTATTTTAATTTTCCTTAGTTTTAATTTATTTTATTTGCTTTATATTATAGTTTATATAGTATATATTATGCAATCAATATTGAATTGTTCAAAAATAAGTTCAGAGTTAATTACCAGTATAATATCTGGGTACTTAGTAGGTAGTAAATTTTACTGCTTTAGCCTCGTACCAGGGGTACTTTTTACGGAGCATATTTTTGAAACTTGAAGATTGTTTGGAGCTTAGTTTATTATGTCCGTTCCAAAGGAAGGACATAAAAATTATAGGATTATTCCAACATGGATTGTGTCTGAGGTATTTCGTTGGTGTAGGTAAGGGGAATGGAAATATATTATGGATTGTAATAATAAGATGCAAGTTAATGTCAATATTTATTTTAAAAAATAACTAAATAAAAAATAAGCTTTAAAAACCCGACTGCATGTTTTGATACTGTAGTAGGTATAAGGAATTTTACATAACAACCATTAGGTTAGTAAAGTTTTTTTATATAGAGTCGTGTTTTTCTCTGCCACGACACGGGCGAACAAATTTTGGAGTGTTAAGTTAAAACAACAATGACAATAGCTAATGCACGAATTAAGCAAATAAAAACAGACACTTATTTTTGAACATGTACATGGAATTACATGATTTGATTTATTAATGTAAGTAATAAGACAAGTAAAAATAAAACATCCGAATAAAAAATACCAAAAAAAAAAAATTTGTACGTATATGCAAATAAAAAAAAACCCTACCAAAAATGAATAAGCAAATTTAAAACAATTTGCGACAAAAACCCAGTGTGCCCCATACCTTACAGCAGATCGCGAGCGGACCTGTGAAGTGCTTCGTGCAACTACGGTTGCGTTCAATTGTACCTACTGACGTCACAAGTTTCTTTTACCTAATCCTGTTTAAAACGTTCATAATTATTCATTTGAAGTGGATGTATGCTGAGTTAAATATATAAACTTATTTATTCTAATGGCCTAGTACAGAAATATGGTTTAATCATATAATAATATACGATTAAAAATCAAACACGCTAAATTTTCATCACTCGACGTACTTTGTTGCAAAAAATTAACACATTACATTTAAATTAGTATTAAAATATATGTTTTATCTCATGGAGCAGTAAATCACGATTAATTTGGTATACTATGCTAATTAAAATATGCGAGTTTGAGTACGTGCGGTATTTTTTAGTTTCGGTCGCCCTCGCTGGCAAACTGAACTTTCGCGGTCATCGAAATAACTTTTTTAACTTTGTTAAATTGTTCCACAGACTCCAGTTTTATATTTTTTTAATGTTACCACATTAATCCTCTACTAAAATAACTCAACAGAAAATCAGACTATTCAAGATCCGACTAACTACAATTTAAAAACCGTTGGAACTCCATCTCGCAACTAGAGTGGCACAGGGCACTTTGCGTTTTGACAAGTCGCAACTCTGGTTGCGCGAGGCACGTGAGTGGGTATGCAATGTCTCATTTGCTTTTAATTATTCAAATTGAAAAGCAAATGGTTCGATAGAACGGCGACTGTTTATTTTGTATAATTTTTAGGAGTCGCATGTTACCTGGCGCCAAGTGCGCACGGCTATGTATTATTAAAGATAACGGAAAACAGAATAAACGTATACCTATAACTAGCTATTCCAGTTCTTTTTATTCACAGATACAACCCCAAACCTTGTATCTATTACAGTTTCTGACTGATGTCCACGGTTATGAGTACATATTAATATGAGTTATATAATTCCTTGTGCAAATGAAAATGTGGTTACAGAATTATCAAGAAGTTTTAAGACTTGTTGGTAATTCTTTAGCTCTGCCTACCCCACTCTGGGAATGAAGGCGTGAGTTTATGTACCTATGTATGTATAATGTATGTATATAATTCCTTGAGGTAAAACATTATCTAATTATATCCTAGGATTAGGTATTGTTGATTACAGGTAAAATTTGTTAATTACTTACTGTTTGACTCTAACAATCCAAAAAAAAACCATCCATCCATAGGAAAATCGTACTTAATAAAAATAATAAAAATATATACGAATAACATTGTATTTTGGTATTTATAATTAAAACGATTATAAAAAGCCGTACTTTCTTTTCTTTTCCAGCAGACAGTTAATACCAAATTTTAATTTTTACCATGAATTTACACAAGTAATTTAGTTTTATTGTAAACTAGCTTCCGCCGGCGACTTCGTACGCGTAGAAACAGTTCCCGAAGGAATAGCATTATTTAAGGTAGACTAAGTTTTAATCCAAGGTAGAAGGTACCTCCATGTTAAATTTCATCAAAATCCGTCTAGTAGTTTTTGTGTAATAGAGTAACAATCATCCATAGATCCATACAAACTCACGAATTTTCGCGTTTATAATATTAGTAGTATGATTGAGTGTTTATATATTACTCGAAATAAGTGTTCTGAGTCAATAATATTGTAAATACAAAGTATATGGTTACAAATATGGAACTATACATAGTATTAACAATTTTGGTGGCATCAAGCAATTTTGGTGGATTTCAAATTGCCACCAAAACCACCAAAATTGGTTCACCAAAATTAGGAAAAGTGCATAATTAAAAAAAAAAAAAACAGTAACATGCACTTCGAATTTAACTTTATATTTTGTAAATGAGACTGCTAACACGCCTTGCATTAAATTCAAACACGAACAAATATTACTCAGTCATTAATAAATAATAACATATACCACCAAAATTGCATAAAAAAGTATTTTAATACACCAAAATTAGGTACTTACGTTCTTGGCGGACAGATCTGGTAAGATATCGCACGTGTGTCATCCGTCAAGGCTGGAGTTGAACTGAACGCACAAGTTACTTCCCGTTTGGTGGTCTTATTGCGTTCCGTTCGACGACAAAATCGTAATCAATAGTTACCACCAAAATTGACAATTTCACCCGGACAACCTTTAGGGCCTAGTTTTGAGTATCAATAAATGTACTTATCCTTGTTTATATGATGTATAAAGTAATGAGGAATTAAAGTAATAACAATTTAAGTTAAATAAATGGATATTATGGTTCTATAATGAATCATCTATCAAGAACAACAGGTACTGGACGCCACATCAAAATTATGATTTCGACGAAAACATATTTTTTTAATAAACATTAATGACTTTTATAACACTTTGCGATTTGGCTTAATATAATGATTCGTATGTTTTTTTCAGAAAAAAATTAAATCTTCTTAAATAATTACTCCACACTATGATTATCAGCTCCGCCGCCAAATTTTCTCGCTGAGATAATCACCCCGATATTAAAATTAAAACTTAAGTCAAATTCACACTCATACTCATTCATTTAAATGGAACTAAAAGATTAAATTATAAATAAAAATGTTAAAGCCACGCCATGTTTATTACATTATAAACCAAATAATAAAAATAATATGAATATTAAGTTCCTAGTTATTAATATCCATAAAGAGCATGTAGCTGCAGGAATTAGTGTTTCAAAATCTTGACAAGGTATGACGTGTGTATTGTCCATTTCAAAATCACAATTGTAAAATGAATAAATAATGGTTATTTTTCCATATTTTCAGTAGCAAAGCAGGTTCTATATTCGTTAAAAACCACTTGTGACTTGAAAAAGATCGTTCTACATCAACGGACGATACAGTCGCATATTCTAGTATTCGCTCAAATTGTTGAGAACGTGCTATCTGTCTTATTTCAATGAAGTCCGGATTTCTATTGAGTAGGTACTTTTTCCAATTTATCTTTAATGGTCTCAGGGCTAGAGGAGTTCCAGCTCATCAGTGATCGCCAGTACGGGTTCCGTCAGGGACGGTCTGCTGGCGATCTTTTGGTCTACTTGACCCATAAATGGGCTGAAGCGGTTGAAAGTAAAGGGGAGGCCGTAGCGGTCAGTTTGGACATGGCGAAAGCCTTTGATCGGGTTTGGCATAAGGCACTTTTCTCGAAGCTTCCTTCCTATGGCCTGTCTGAAAAACTGTGCATCTGGATTGCCAGCTTCCTCACGGAGCGTAGCATCAGGGTTGTTGTCGACGGTTCGTGCTCAGAATCCAAGCCCGTGAACGCTGGTGTCCCTCAAGGCTGTGTGTTGTCGCCAACACTGTTTCTTCTGCATATCAATGATATGTTGCTATCTAGTAACATTCATTGTTATGCAGACGACAGTACGGTGGATGCGTCTTACCAGGGCTGTGCGAACATTTCTCAGACATGCGTCAATGAGTGTCGGAACAAACTTGAGTCTGAAATCGAGGCTACATTGGACCAAGTCTCGAATTGGGGTCTCCTTAACTTGGTACAATTCAACCCCAATAAGACTCAGGTCTGCGCGTTCACTGCAAAGAAAAACTCCCTTTGTTGTTTCCCCTATATTCCAGAGCACTTCCCTTGTTGCAAAACCGACTCTTGGGATTCTCGGCGCTGACATATCGAGCACCGTCCAATTTCGTGGTCATTTGGAAGATAAGGCTAAGTTAGCTTCTAAAAAACTGGGTGTCCTTGGTCGAGCTAGACGGTATTTCACACCGGCACATCGCCTCCAACTTTATAAGGCGCAAGTTAGGCCCCATATGGAATACTGTTGCCACCTTTGGGCCGGGGCACCACAGTATCAGCTGCTTCCTCTTGACCGTGTACAACGCCGTGCGTCTCGAATCGTCGACGACGATGTTCTCACCAGTCGGCTTGACCACCTTGCTTTGCGGAGAGACATTGCATCCTTGTGTGTCTTCTACCGCATATATCATGGGGAGTGCTCTGATGAATTGTTCGAGCTAATAGCTGCTGCAAAATTCCACCACCGTACTACTCGCCACAAATTGAAATTTCATCCACAGCACCTGGATGACTGGCAGAGTACCACAGTACGTTTCAAAAGAAACTTCTTGCCACGTACGACTGCACTGTGGAATCAATTGCCTGCAATGGTATTTCCGGACCGATACAACATGGCAACCTTCAAGAAACGAGCCTACACTTTCTTAAAAGGCCGGCAGCGCACCTTTAACCCCCCTGGTGTTTCTGGTGTCCATGGGCGACGGTGATCACTTACCATCGGGTGAGCCGCCTGCTCGTCTGCCTCCGACTACTATAAAAAAAAAAAAAAAAAAAAGGGCCAAAAAATTGTGTAATCTCATCTTTTATTTGAAAACCCTGCTTTATAGAATTATTGGTGCACTGTAATTTTGTGATCGATTCAACAATGAGTTCATAATTATCTTTTATAAAACTAAGCTCGTTTAGCATATTTACGTCCAATATTGCAGTTTGAGCGTTTAATATAGCGACGGCATCTCATCATCGCATTAGTTGTGTAAGGTTTTTCATGATCGTATTTTAGATCCTTGTAAGGCTCAATCCTGCACAAAATGGCACAAACTTGCGGATCAGACAAAATAAAATGTTCACCCAATAGTTCACGCCGTGTGCACCGATTGCAAATATAAATAAATGACACGTCAAAGTCGTTAACGATTGACATGACTCATGACGCACACGATTAAATTTGAGAAAGCGGCCAGTTTGATAAACGTCTATCGCAACAATAATAGTCTGTATGTAAAACTAGGTAGGTACGTTATTAAGTTTAAATAGTTACAGCGTGAATGTGTATGAGTATGAATATGACTAAAGTATTGATTTTAATATCGACTCCATAGTTTTCTTTCATCTTACCGTGCGATGAAAAATCCGAGCCCTGGTCATAATCCATAACGCCATTATTGGATTCGAATCGTAATATGTGCTTTTTCGCTGTTCATACTTTATCTGTCTTAAACAACCGACTGTAGGTAAATGAGCCGGTTCAAAATCATCATTATTTTTCATTATAGAATCACTCAGTTTGTTTCTAACCGTCATAGCATGTTCAAACTTTAAATCGTTACCGACTGTGAGTTCCACAGGGGAAACTTTTTTTTTTTTGTAAGGTCTTGTTTGAACGTTTCATCATAATCACTTATGGTGCAAATACATCGTGCAATTTTTTCTGGTGGCCAATGAATCACTACTTCTATCTTTGCCACACAAAAGAAACCTCAAAATTAGAAGAGTGACACAAGAAGATAGATTGTTTTAACTGACAGACAATGAAGGCACAATTTTTAAGAGGATGAAGGGAGATGGCTTGAAGAGCACTCAGGCAGTCCGAAAAAATAACTGATCTAGGAAACTTATTGGCGAAAATGTGTTCCACATCTTTCCAAAGAGCAAAACATTCACCTGCGAAGACTGATGACTGGGGGGAGTTTAAACATGGCTGTATAACGGGTGATAACAAAAAAATGAGAATCATTTTCAGTAGGTAGTCTTAAAAAAATATCTATTGCCATAGACAAAAAATTGTTCAAGATGTTATTTGTACCTCTTTTGATATTCTTGATTTTTATTTGTTTAATTTTTTCAATCATTTATAATTGTCAAAATGACGCCGAAACAGGAAGCTCTGCGAAAACGCGTTGTACATTTTTATAATAAAAATATAAACATGGGGAAAAAGTACACAGTAGATAATTTTACCAAAGAAAATGTAACAGTTTCTACTATACAGGGTGTCCCAGAAACCGACGTCAACCCGCCTAGGGCTGATAGAGCAGCTCATAAGCTATCGATTTAACCCCTATGTATGTTCAGCAATTGTTATTAGTTTCCGAGATATTGATCATTTAAATCGGAATTTTTGACACTTTTCCATATAGACCATTAGACTTGACCATTTTGTATATAGAATTCTTGCATCCTTGACGACAACTCGCAAACGTGGTAGCGGCCGACCAGCTAAAATAATAACCAAGGGAAGACTGAAGACACTCCATATCACTTTCAATGATAGTGATTCCATGAGCCAACGAGATGCCGCGAAAATATTTAAATGTTTTCAACCGTACATTTGCCGGTCTTTAAAAAAGGTGGGTTTGGAGTGCCGCAAGAAGATAAGGGCACCGTAATACACCGATCAGCAAAAATGTAACATTATGTCACAATGCCGCTGGATGGTTACAAATTACAAAGAAAAATCGTTTATTTTGGATTATGAAAGTTATTTCCCTTTTGAGCAAAACCCATATACCTGGAAATGATCGGTTCTATACCAGCAACATTTCAACATCACCAGACAATATAAAACACAAGTATAAGCACAAGTTTGAGCAGAAAGTTATGCTTTATGTGGCTTTTTCCGATAAAGGTGTGTCAAAACTGTGGTTCAAACCTAGTGGTTTAGCAGTTAATCCTAAACTCTCATAGAGTGAATGCTTGAAAAAATACTTAAACCATTTAATCGCCAACATCGCCCTGACGGAGAATATGTGTTTTGGCCAGTTAAGGCATCGTCGCATTACGCCAAAAAAACATTGCAAATCCTAGACTCCCCATAATGTGCCATTTGTACCGAAAATCCGAATCCCAAAAACCTTTCACAATGTCGGCCGATCGAAGATTTTTCTGGTTTTTTGAGCAGTTTGGTTTACAAAATTAATTGGGAAGCAGACAATTGTGCCCAACTGATAAAAATAATCAAAACCTGTGTGCGAAAAATGGACAAATATGCCGTCCAACGGTCTTGTTCGGGCATTATGTCAAAACTGCGTCGAACAGCTGATTACGGGCCCTATCGTAACGTGCATTAATAATTTTGTAAATAGTTAAATGTGTATTATAACCCTTACTATAAAAAAATTATAAAATGTTACACAATTATTTTTATACACCCTTTTTTTATATTTTGGATATCACCCGTTACTCAATCATAGGACTAACTACAGCGGACCCGACACAGCCCAAATCTGAGAATTTAGAAGCATCTGTAAAAAAAAATAAGTGGGAAGGAAAAAGAGTTTTAACATATTTATTGAAGATAGAATTAGCAGAAGAAGAGTTTTTTGAAATACCGCAGTTAAAGAAGATGTTAGGAGAATGAACTATTGCCTCAAAAGGGATCGAGAAAAGAGGTAAGGAAGGGCTTCTCTGGACAGGAGCTCTTAGCGCTAAGGCTTTTTCCAAACTTATGGCACCAGTGACCACTCGGAGGGCTTTCATCTGGACTAATTCCAACGCTTTAAGAGCACCCTTACTGCAAGGCTCAAAAATAAAAGTGCCAAAATCGAGGTGGCTTCGGACGAAAGCGTTATATAAAAGTTTTTGGGAATAGGGATGAGCTCCCCACCAAACCCCTGAAAGGGCGCGCAGTAGATTAATATTTTTCTCGCACTTTTTTACAATATAGGAGTGGTGAGAGATTCCCGTCATACGCCTATCGAAAGCCACTCCAAGAAATTTGACCGTGTCAGAAACAGGAATTTCAACGTTATCAAACTTAATAGAACACTGGGGGGAAAGACGGCTTCTAGAAAAGATAATAGAAGAGCTCTTTAGAGGAGACAGAGAAAGGCCATGAGAATCTAACCAGAGCTGAAGGGAGTTCAAGGCAATATTAAGATTTTCTGAAGCTACAAGAGGACTTTTATCGTTGCAGTAAATGACTCCGCATACTGTAGTAATCTGCAAGACATGTTAACAGATTTGTCAAGATCAAGCGTGTACAAGTTATACAGAAGTGGGCTAAGGACAGAGCCCTGAGGTAGCCCCTTCCAAATGGATCTTTTCCCACTAATAACCCCCTGCCATCTAACTTTTATGGTTCTTGACGTGAGAAGGCAGGTGACAAAGTTAACTACCTTCAGGGAAATGCTCAGCTTAGACATTTTGTCCCTGAGCACCGAAAGTAGGACGTTGTCGTACGCCGCCGACACATCTAGAAACGCAGCTGCTATAGATTCCCCTCGAGAGAATGCAAGACGTATAAGGTAACGGCGCCTATTACCGGGGGTATCAAAATCGGCGCCCATCACCGCGGTATTTTCAAATACCCTTTTTATAAACAAACCGATCGATTTTCTAACAAACAAATTTTACACGAACGAAGCTTATTTAGTTGACTTACGGACCTGTTAGCGCTAGTGTGTGTGAATGAAACAAAGTGCTCGCAATTCGTCAGTTTTCGCGAAGGCAGCGCAGAAAGAGGACGTGCCATACTAACGCGTGACGCCGCATGTATTTATGGCAATTGAACTAATGTTATGGTATTTAAATGGTTGTTTATTGTTTTCTGCACGACTTATGAGTGCTTTTTATACATTTTTTGGCCTGGAAATACGTTTAAAATGGAAAATCAAATACAGCGGTGATAGACGCCATTTTTTGCGGTGGATACTAATACCGTGGTGTACCCCGGTAATAGATTTTTTTGATTTCGGTTATTTATACTTTATTTTTGGTATATGCGATCGGTTATACATACTTTCTTACGGTTATTCCAATCTTGATCTATTCACGCTATTAAATAACTATTTCCGTGGTATGGAAAGTATTCAACAAACCCTTATTTTTTGTCAAAAACTTCAGTACTGAATTTGTAGTTTGTATAGGAACCTTAAATTGTCAAGTTGTTTAAATATTGAGATAAAATCGTGTATTTACTTACCAGTTATGTAATTTTGGTTTTATACCTAGGTTGTAATATATACTTTTGATTTGTAATGAAAATAAAACTGTATCCGTTTGTTTTTATGGGTCGGAATTAGGTTTTTCAAACCCTCCATATTGAGCCTATTACCGATGGTACGATCAGATAATCCTCGGTAATAGAATGTATGGGAATCTATTACCGACCCATTCAATATTTGTTTGGGTCGGTAATAGGTTCCTAAAGAAGAGTCTATTACCTAGTGACATTTTAGTCTTCTATTAAATTAATCACATTTAGGGTACCGTAAGTACAGATTTCTTAGATAAAAATGAGACTTTTACTCATCAGAAGGAAATTTCCGTGTTTAGGTATTGCATATGTAGTTGATCATAAGTTATTTCTACTTTTCATACTTATATTAAGTATATTTATTTATTAGTAATGTATTTAATTATAATTATATTTCCTTAAAAACGTGATGTAAAAAATAATATACGGAACCAAGCCATTATTTATTTTTTTACCCGCGGTATTAAGTTCCAAATCGTGAGTCGGGCGTCTATTACCGATAGTAGAAAATTGCTGCTTTTTATACCCTCGGTAATGGAAGCTGAATTCGCGGTAATAGAATCACAACCTGTGTATTACCACGGTAATAGAAGACTTGGGTATTTTGGTTTCAATAATTATTTTACAATATAAATATAATAAAGTAAAATGAGTCCAAAAAGTTACGACGCTAAAAGTTTAATAAACACTCTTAAATAAAAATAAAAAATTGCGTCGCTACGGAGCTTTGGTAACCTTAATTTTTTGGAGTTATTTGAAAACTTCCTTAAGTACCACGGTAATAGGCGCCGTTACCTTATCTATTGATAAGATGCAGTGACTGTCTGAAACGCTCTTGCCCTTTCGAAACCCAAATTGCATACGAGAGAGGATATTTTCACTTTCAATGAACCAGTCCAAGCGATTTTTAAGTAAGTGCTCAGCAACTTTACACAGGGCAGACGAAAGCCCAATTGGACGGTAAGATGAAGCGAGGCTCGGATCCGTCCCGGGTTTGAGAATGGGATTTAAAAACTGTTCCTTGAATTCGGATTCCGGAACGCAACCCCCATCAAACATAAAATTCACAAGATTCAGATAGTGTAAGAGAGTCTCAGAATTCGTTTTTGCCAAGAATGAGTACACTATACCGTCTGGGCCTGGAGCGGAATCAGAAAGAGTCTCTAGCACACACCGAAGCTCAGACAATTGGAATGCGGAACTCAAAAAGTTATCATTTGATGGAGAAAAACAAAAATTCAGATGAAGATAATTCTGACAAATCAGGAACATAAGGCGGGGCCAATTTATCTAGAAAAGAATCCATCCACGAGAAGAAGAAAATGAAGGAGGGGTAGGAGAAGTGTCACAAGCAGACCGATTTTTTTTCAATTTATGCCACACAATTGAGGGGGATGTAGAGGGCGATATGGATTCACAGAAAGAACTCCATCCATTCCTTTTTTTTGCATGAAGTTTTTTTTTTGCTCTTGCCTGAGCTCGCTTAAATATTATAAATTTTGACATTGACATGTCAGAACAAAACGATAATTCTGCCTCTTTCCGCTCATTCACTATGGACGTGCAGTCAGAGTCCCACCAAGGAAGCGAAGGACGGCGATTAATACAAGCATTTTTTAAGGGGATTGATTCCTCTGCAGATGTGAAAAGACACCTAGAGAAGACAGAATAAAGTTGCAAGTAGTTTTCAGAAGAAACAGGAGGAAGAGCACTAACTTTGATGTCAACAAGGGCAACGTACGAAGGCCAGTCAGCTTTCAGTAATCTAAATCTTTGTAAAGGGGGGCACGGGGGAGGAACAGAAAAACCAGTAACATATGAGATAAATATAGGGAAATGGTCGCGTCGGTCTACCGTCATTCAGAAATACACAGATTTTGAGAGTCCAATGAGTCCACAAGTACACGACCAGCAGAATCAAGACAGTGAGAGCCCCAAAGAGGACTGTGACAGTTGAAATCCCCAAGGATTAGAAAGGGACCTGGAACAGAAGCAACATGCCTCCAAAAATCTGAAATAATACCAGGGTTAGGGTGTGGGATGTAAACAGACATGACAGAAATATCCAAAACTCTACAGGCAACAACGTTAAAAGAGGGATGAGAGGGTAAATCGAACCGAGAAAAGCTAAGATCATTTTTAATTAAGAGGGCACAACCATCATACCCATTCGGGTTATCTTGTCTAAGGCAAACAAAACCGGGAAATCTAAAATTATTACAAGGCTTTAACCACGTTTCAGCTATAGCGATGATAACCGAGTTAAGTTCATTATTAATTAAGAGGAGATCGGCCTTGTTACGGCTGATACTCCTACTATTCCATTGAACGATATTGAGAGCCATTATGAGACCGGCCCACAGGCTCAGTCCCTTAGGTAAAAGAGAAGACAATAATATCAAGAAATCGGCAGCGTTGGATGGTAAAGAAAAAGAGTTGAATGTTAGCAAACATTTCAATTACAGAGGACACAATTGAGAGAAGAGCAGCACCAAAATCAGAACGGGTATGGGACAAGTCAGGGTTTTGGAAACCGCCATGATGATGGCCTTCGGAGGACTTTGAGAATGCCACACCATTGCCGGGAAGAGGTTGATTGAAGCCTTCTAGATATTACGGCATTATGGGCTTGTTGGTCATACCCATGCGAGGAGGCAGGAGCCCGTTGCTTTCTCTGAGTAAATACGGTTTTTTTGTAGGAGTTTTGTTGACTAACAACCTCATTGAAAGGACGCTTAGGGCCACTTGCACAATCCAGGGTTAAGCCAACTAACTCGGAGTTAACCGTCTACACAGAGTTAAACTAATAACTTGTCTTGCACCGTTAAAGGTTAAGGTTTAACTCCGAGTTAAACTATTAGGGCCGAGTTCACCAACCAATTTAACAGGAGGTTAAGTCTTAATCAGCTGTTAGTCAATACACTTGACAACCGTTAAACCGCTAACCATCCGTTTAAATGTTGGTGAACACTGCACTAAATATTTAACCCACCGATGAAGCAGGGTTAAGTCTGGGTTAGTAGTACCTACCGTTATTTCCTTTGAAATTTCTTGTCGATTGACGACATTACTATGATAAATGATTTGTTATTATTTTCCGATGACGATGAAGAGATCATCGAATATATTAGCACGGGCTTTTATGACAGAAGAGTTGCCGAACGGACTGATCATTTTAACTCACAAAGAGATAAAGAGTGTCAACAGCATGTAGAACAATTCATAAGGTAACAGATGGTACGGTGCAAGTGGCCCTTAGAGGTTGGGTGTTTTTTTTCAGCATCAGCATAAGAGATGCCCTTATCGGACATAGTCAGCTTGATAGAATGCTGTGTCATAAATTCGGGGCAATTTTTGTTGGTAGCTTTGTGCCGCCCGGAGCAATGAAGGCAACACACATTGTTGATCAGGAATTCGACATTCATTAGCATCGTGAGGCTGGGCGCATTTAGCACAACGCGGCTGCGACCGGCACTGAGCTTTAACGTGCCCAAATCTGCAGCATTTAAAGCATTGGACTGTTGGAAAATTATATTTAGATACCTCTAGTGAATAATTAAAAAAGAAAACTTTCTGAGAAAGAGACTGACCATCGAAGGTCAACACCACAGTTTCCGAAGGGGCCCATTGCGGGACACCACCGTTAGGGTCTCTGGCTTTATAATTCAGGCGCCTGGCCTTTATAATCTTTCCGAATCCAGGAGGACGCACAATGAAATCAGGGAGCTCCTCATTAGAAAAGTCCTTAGGGACACCCCTAACTATCCCAGTTCGCGAGATATTAAAAGAGGGGATGAACGACCTGTATTTAGCAGCACCGATAACTGAATTAGTGAGGAAGTCATTTGCTTTAACCGCGCTAATGAATTCCACACCCATTCTGTTCCTACCAATTTTTTTGACGCTACCTTCCTTAATCCCTGATACCTTTTTGGCAAACAAAAGTTGTCCAAACTTTATTTGATTTATGTGGACACCTGAGTCCGGCTCCGCTACCTCGCGAACAATATGAACAACAAAAGGCCCGCTATCAGACAAAACGTAAGCATTTCGGTAAAGAGACGACGAATTCATTTGGCTCTGCGAGGGAGGCTGAGACTGAGAAGGCCCAGATTGAGCAAGGGGAATGTTATTTTCTGAGTCTTGCTGAGATACGGAGACTGAGTCAGAACGTAATATTTTCGGCGGCTCTGTAGGCTCGGGGGAACTTGGCTCACTGGCAATAGCTGAATGATCTCTTTTCCTAACAGGAACTGACTCTGGAATATCCAGATAGCACGAAGGAGATGGAGGGTCATCTACAAACTCCAGAGTGGTCAGAAGGAGAAGATAACTCCGAACCCGGGTCAACACCAGTAATCCCGGGGTCAAAGCTACTACCGGACGCCATGATGCGTCGCGGACAAGCCCGCAATAATCTCACATTAGAGATACTGCCGGCTCCTCCGGATAACAATTACTTACCTGTGTTACAAATACACAAACCAATACCAACTAATTACAAACAACACAACAACACACGAAATTTAACAGGTTTAACGCCTAAAAAACCACGATAACTTGAGAGACCAAAATTTAACAACGTGCGCCGCTCAAATCCGAAGGTAAAATCCACTTAAGCTTATGTACTCCGCCTCGGTGGATGACAAGGAATTGCATGACTGTTTCTAACTACCCCAAGAAATCGAATTACCACCGTACTTAAAAACATATCCTGTGTACGAATTTCGATCAGAATCTGAAGCCCAGCCTGCGTCCGAGTATCCTTCCAAGATAGGGTTTACATTGAACTTCTTAAAAACTGAAGCCGTTTGCTTAGCTTCTTTAAGATATCTCAAAATACGCTTAGCTTGGTTCCAATGTAATTCCGTATAAGTAATTGCTATTAAATTTACTTAGATATGCGACTGTAAACGATATATCAGGCCGCGTAGTTACACATAAATACATTAAGGTATGGAGACACTCTTGGTATGGAGACTTGGTATCATTGTTACTGGCAGTTGTTACAGGAACTCTTACTATTAGAACTAATATTATAGGGGCATTTCATATGAAGCGGACAGGAAAAAAAAAGTGAGGTTCCCAAATTTGTTTATATTTGGTTTAATTCTTCCTCTAGTAGATGTAAAACCGGATGCTGAATATTTTTTATATATGATGGTTATTTTAGAAATTATGAGCTTTTAAAAAATTGCCGTAATTGAAATCCCGATTTTTTTAAAGTCTAATATCGAATAAGTAAAATATAAAATTTAATATTAATCTAAGAGTTTTGTATAGAGCTTATAATGGTCTTTACAATAAAGAAATCAATTTTGAAAAATAAAAAAATAATAATGGTCAAAACCGGAAGTAAACATTTCAAAACGATTTTTGAATAACTTTGACCACTTTTTTCTAAAAAAATTTTACCTTAAAATATAGCCTCTAGTATGTATAAAATACATAAGAAGTTTTAGGATGGGATCTCCATTGGTTAAGGATATAATTCAATTAATGTACATACATATCGCACTGAGTGCGACGTTACGTATGGTGTACGTCAGGTGTTGGGCGATACATGAGCTAAGACGTTACCGTATTCACATATTATTATCTTATAGATGGTATTTAAAGCTTTTAACATTTTTTATTACTACAGGTATTTGAATAACTATGATAACTAAACGCGAATACCGCCATCTTTTAGCAGTAAGAAGAACTAGTTGCTTATGCAAGAATGAGATGGCAGTATGACGCCACGCCATTTTGATTTTCCGCTAATGTTTTAGTTGTAGCTGTGACCTTGCTGTGACATGTGCACGTTTTACGACAGTTAACAATTTCATTATGGCTCCGTACGGTTACCGATGTAACAATCCGTTTCGTTTAGTAAATCATCGAAAAACAAAAAATTTAAGAAAAGTGTCTACGTGCTTAGTGCAAAAGTGGGGTGGTCCACCAAATGTGTATGTGTGTGCATCTTGTAGGAAACGACTTTTAAATGAATCGCCTCCAGTGCCTCCAATAGCTAATATAGATCTCATACAATGTAGTCAAACATCGAGTGAACTTTTGCAGAACACCCAAGATGAACCATTTATTCCTGAAGATAAATTTAAACATAATTCCACTCAAACTGAAACAGATATAGAAAGTGAGGAAATTTTAAAGCAGTTAAAGGAGAAATTTAATGATCCTTCGACATCTATTTTCATAAAAACTATGATATTGACAATAGCACCAAAATCATGGACAGAGAATAAATTAGAGGAAGAGTTTGGAACATCTAGGCGACAGGCAAAAAAAGCAAAACTACTTGTTGACCAGTTCGGTATATTGTCTTCTCCGAACCCACGTGGTAGCAGCCGTAAACTGTCAGCTGAGGTCGAAAATATGGTTAAATGTTTTTATCTCCGAGAAGACATAAGTCGTATCATGCCAGGGAAAAAAGATTTTATATCCATTAAATTTGATGACAACAAAAGAACCCACGTGCAGAAACAACTTCTGATGTGTAATATTAACGAACTATATCAGAAGTTCAAAGAAGAGTATCCGAACATTCGAGTAGGGTTAACAAAGTTTTTTACCCTAAGACCGAAACAATGCATCCTCGCTGGCAACCCTGGAACACATATGGTGTGTGTTTGTACTTACCATCAAAATGTGAAGCTAATGTTGGAAGGAGGAGCTATTGCCAATCTCACAGCGGGAACTGCCATGGAACTATCAACATATAAGGATTGCCTTCGCCAGATGATGTGTCCTAATCCAACACAAAAGTGTCATTTAATGACTACAAAATCCCCACCTAATGAGTGTTGTCAATCTTGTCCCGGTTTAAATGCACTTCGTGAACATCTGAACGTCGTTTTCGACAACAATCAAGTGACAGAAGTACGGTTTGAAAAATGGCTTGGCACTGATCGTTTCACAATATCAACTCAAATATTGTCTTCTGATGATTTTGTGGATAGTTTGTGTGATGCCCTGGAGACTTTGAAACCACACGCTTACATTGCAGAGGAACAGGCATTTTATTTTAAGCATCTTAAAGAGACTATTGATAAAGGGAAAATTATCGTACAGTGTGATTTTGCAGAAAATTACAGTTTTGTAGTCCAAGATTCTGCCCAATCGTTCCATTGGAATAACGATCAAGCTACACTCCTAACTTCGGTTTTTTACTATAGGGATGGCACTGAAATAAAACACGGGAGTATTGTCATGATCTCCGACGACTTGAAACATGATACAGCTACCTATTATACTTACCAAAAAATACTACACAAGCACCTTTCAGACAAAGAAATAAATGCATCTAAAATTATATACATAACCGATGGTGCCTCACAACACTTTAAAAATAGATTTAACTTCGTTAATCTTATTTATTACAAGGATGATTTTAATATAAATGCAGAGGCACATTTTCACGCAACTTCTCACGGTAAAGGGCCCTGCGATGGTCTCGGAGGGAACCTGAAACGTTTGGCGACTCGTGCAAGTTTACAGTTACCTCCAAGTAGATCAATCACATCACCAATGCGATTGTATGACTGGGCAAAATCATCTCTTAAGCAAACGGCGATTTACTACTGCTCTAAAGACGATATCGAACGTCAAAGGATATTTTTACAAGCCAGGTTTGATTCTGCAGGCACAATTCCAGGAACAAAAAAGTTTCATGCCTTTATTCCAAAAAACGACGGTCTTCTGGTGAAAAGAACGAGTTCTACAGTAGATTCTCACTGTAAAATAGTAAAAATTATAAAATAAACTGTTTTAAAATTGTTGACTTTCTTATTTCATTATGTTACCATTTTAATTTACCTGCAATCTTACTGAAGACATGTTTTTTTACGCCCAACACCTAACATATACCATACGTAACGTCGCACTCAGTGCGATATGTATGTACATTTATTGACCAATTTCCTTAACCAATGGAGATCCCATCCTAAAACTTCTTATGTATTTTATACATACTAGAGGCTATATTTTAAGGTAAAAAAAAATTAGAAAAAAGTGGTCAAAATTATTCAAAAATCGTTTTGAAATGTTTACTTCCGGTTTTGACCATTATTATTTTTTTATTTTTCAAAATTGATTTCTTTGTTGTAAAGACCATTATAAGCTCTATACAAAACTCTTAGATTAATATTAAATTTTATATTTTACTTATTCGATATTAGACTTTTAAAAAATCGGGATTTCAATTACGGCAATTTTTTAAAAGCTCATAATTTCTGAAATAACCATCATATATAAAAAATATTCAGCATTCGGTTTTACATCTACTAGAGGAAGAATTAAACCAAATATAAACAAATTTGGGAACCTCACTTTTTTTTCCTGTCCGCTTCATATGAAATGCCCCTAGTCATCAGTCATCAATGTCATCATGGGAGACTTCACAGTCTTGCAGTCTGTCATGCCAAAACGATCCAACAACTGGTCAGTACGATTTTCCTGACTAAGTTTGATAGTAGTTGCATGACGTTCGACTTTTATGCGCAACATGTTTCTGATCGGCCCTAAGTAAGTCTTTTAATTTTAAATCTTTTAACAGAGATGATTCTAACGTCTCTGCCAAACAATTTTCATTGTAAAACACGAAAAAACCATGGACGGACATACAGAGTAATAAAGACAATAGACTTACCAGATCTCTTAATGAAGATGCAGTCTTCTTGTTTACATTGCTCATATCCCAGAGTTTGTTTACATCTTTTACCTTTTGGTAACGGAACCGCGATGCTTGCTTCAACCCATAAACAGCCTTCCGTATACTTTGTTTTCACTACCAGTGGCCCGTTTCACGAAGCTACAAGTTACAATTTTACAAGTGTAAACTGGCAACATTGGTCAAAAAAGGTACTACAAGCGTTTCACGAAGCTACTTTTCTACAATTTGTAAAATTCAAGTTACAAGTTAGTGTAAAATTTGAACCATAGACATTTTTTTTTTATTGTTAGAAATTGCTTCAATCGAACTAACGTTTCTCGAAAATTTTGTTACATTGTCAACTTGTACTTGTCAATTAGTAAAAAAAACTACCTAGCTTCCGAGCTAAGTAAACTTGTAATTTGTTAGAGTCGCTGTCAAATCATTCATACTATAGTACCTACCTCGTTTGTTTTTAAACGTCACTCTTATGTCGTACCGTCGTTGATTTTAATTTTCTGTTAAAAAGTTTGTTGTTATTGTTATTGTATATTTTGTTATTGTTAGTTGTTGAGTTTAATTCTCTGCTAAAGTTTGTTGTTATTGTTATTTTGTCTGTAAATATTAAGTGAAGTTTCATAAGCTTGTGGAATGTGGAAGTACATCACGGGTATATGAAAAATCCCTTGAATTTGGCACAAGTCCTAAAGCCTGTGCCTTTTCTTGTATGACTTTCCACGCATCGGTCTTGGTTGCCGAAAATGCTCCAAAAAGTTCTTATTTCTTAAGCAACACTTCTTTTAGAAGTTTTTTTAAACTTTTTTTAATAGGGACTTGTTAAATCGAGATGTCATTCACTTGTAATCGAGATTACCATACGATCCTATTATTCTACCATGGAAGGCCGCGTTCGAGAAACACTTGTACTTGTAAATTGTAACTTTTTGCTCTTGTTACTTGTGAACTTGTAATTTGTAACTTGTAGCTTCGTGAAACGGGCCACAGGTAAAATAAAACCTTCCGGTTGATGCATAAATATTTCTTCACGCAGAACACCATTTAGTAATGCTGTTTTTGGGTGATTCTTGAAAGGGTCAATTTACAACGTCCAGGGGGAAAAAGTACCCGTACAATAAAAACGATTCACTTCTCTAAATTTTTTTCATTACATTACCTCTTAGCCTACCTAGGGCACGTTTTTTTTTTGTTTAAGGTAATTAGAATTAGCCTTAAAAAAATATTAAACCCCTAAAAAATCATTCCCTTGGCGCGTCCATTTTGGGTACAAACTACCCTGAAAAGAACAAGATATGGAATGAAATCAAGTAAGTATTGTATTGAGTTCAATTGTAAGCATATAAGTTATTGATTTGAAAGAAAAAATATGGTTGCTGTGTTTATCATAGCTTTTTTTAAAATCTATATAAAAGGTTTGTCCGGAGCTTACCTATCATTCCCTTGTTGCCTCACTAAACAATGTGTACATCCCTACTTAAACGCGTTGCGACGCGTTGCGCCCGCCGTGCTTAGCAAGCGTCAGTAGCGCTTCCAACGCCGTGAGAACAGGACGCGACTAGTCGCTGGAGCTCTGAGCTTTAAAGGTAAATATATCATTCCCCTGTCTTTGGTTCACTGTGATTATCATTACCTTGAATTTTCATATAAAAAATATTTCCTGCAATTGGCATACAAGTGTTTAGTGAAAAGAGAACTACATGAATGCCTGCATGTGTTGATTTAATAGTTATTCCTATATTAATAACAGTTTCGGTATAATCGACAAGAAACATACTTTTTCTCATTCCCCTGGTTCCCATTCCCTTGACTTTTTGCACAAGGTAATGATAGTTTTCTAAAGTTGTCTAGAAAAAAACGACAATTTTCCTTTGATTCGCATTGCATATCGTCCCTTCCGAGGTAAAACGAGTAAAGCGCCATTTTGGGCCAAATTGAGTTGAAATCACTTTGCTAATATATGCTTCTTTACCGACTTGAGTGCTCGTGCAAATTTTATCGACCTTATTTATTAGCAAATAAGGGCTATCTTGTGCAACTCTGGTTGCACAAAGCAAGTGAGGGCATATTGGATAAAAGGAACGGAAAATAAGCCAACAAACTAAGGCGTTAAATAAAATTTTACAGCGTATAAACCTGAAAAAAAGCTTATGAACTAAAGTGTATATTATGCATTTCAAATGTGTATAAACCTGACACTGGACTAATTGTGATGTTTTATTACTAAACCTATTATCATTGTGATCTTAGATTATGTTAAAAATGTTTAGTGCTTCATACTAGGCTTATGATTATTAATAATAAAAAACTTATTAATATTGTCTGGAGGTTGTGAACTTGGGCATATATGGTTAAATAAGTAATTAAAATGACGTCCCTGTTACGTTCTCATGAGAAGAAAGAATTATATATTTTTATAAGTATTTTTGCAAGTAATGCAAATGGGAATATTATAGATGATTAGGACAATAGTTTATTAGATGTTTAAGAAAAAAATACCAATTAATGCTACCAGAAGACTGTAACTAGAAAATAGAAATGACATTAACCATTTAAAAATGAACAACAAGATATTCACTAATCCGCATGATATTTGTTCCATTTTAAATGATTATTTTATTGAATTAAATAATGTAAATGTAATTAAAAACAGGAAATCGAAAATTGATGTTGAAAAAAATCCATTCTCAATGTTTTTAATGCCGGTAAGTGAGAATGAGGTTTATAAACTTATCATGTCATTGAACAACAGCAAGGCTTGTGGCATTGATGATGTTTCAACTAAAGTACTTAAGTTAACTGGTTTACTTCTTAGCCGCCCTCTTGCTCATGTGATTAACCTATCTTTTAGTCAAGGATACTTCCCTGAACAACTAAAGCTATCTATTGTGAAGCCATTATTTAAAAAAGGGGATCGCGACGACCCAGGTAATTACAGGCCTATTACTATTGTCCCAATCTTATCCAAAGTAGTTGAAAAGGCTTTCATTGTTAGATTGGGAAACTTTTTGACAAAACACAATATCTTACATCCAAATCAATATGGCTATCGAAAAGGTTCCAATACAGAGTTGGCATGCTTTGAATTTGTTAAGTACGTGACCGAATCCATTAATAATAAGTCGCCGGTTATGTCAATATTCCTTGACATGACCAAGGCATTTGATCTTGTGGACCACTCGAGGCTTCCGCAAAAATTAGATACTTATGGAATTAGAGGAATAGTAAATGACTGGCTTAAAGCCTATTTAGCTGACAGAAAGCAATGCACGGAAATTACTAAAATTGTTGAATGTGAAAATAAAATTCATAAGAATGTCTATAGGTCATCTTTTCGCAGTGTTATTTCTGGAGTGCCTCAGGGTAGTAACTTGGGCCCATTGTTGTTTTTGTTGTATATTAATGACCTTCCAAAAGCTACCGGGCCCAAATCCATACTTTTCGCTGACGATACAACAATCATAATTAAAGGTAATAATTTGTGTACATATGAGTCAAATATAAATGAGGCCTTGATTGATGTGAGGGACTGGATAAGTAATAACGGCCTACTTTTAAATTTTAACAAAACTCAGTATATGCAATTTCACTCTTATCGGGCAACTATTTCTCAATTTAATCTAAATATTAACGATTTTTAGGTTTAAACATAGATTCATTTTTGAATTGGAAAAATCACATTAACTCAATATGTCTTAGGTTAGATCGCTTCATATTTGCATTGAGGAAACTAAGAAGATGTGTATCCGTGGAAGCCGCTCTTATGGCATATCATGGTCACGTCTCATCCATTCTCGCTTACGGTCTCATATTATGGGGAAATTCTGTAGAAGCGAAAAGAGTATTTAAATTACAAAAAAAATGTGTTCGGGCAATAACGAACTCTTGGCAAATCTGTAGTTGTAAGCCTATTTTTAAAAAACTGAATATTTTACCTTTGCCTTGTCTGTATATTTGGAAGATTTGCAATTTTGCCAGAAGATTTCCTGATTATAGCCTGACAAGTTCCTATTTAGCCTTGATGTAGTGTCGCTACAAACAGCTTACATATGGCAATTATACGTGTACGTCATGAATAGTCGGGACAGTGAGTATTGGCATCGTGCAAGAACGAGTGAGATATACAATTAAGTACTTGTAGATTGTGAAACTATGTTTTCATGTAATCGGAAGAGCATGTCTAGTTGATAATTAAATATGAATAATTACCTATCCGTCAAAATCCGATTCTAAATATTCGACATCCATATATTCATCAGATTCTGGCTCCGATGTATTTTCACTTTCGTCCGTTGAAGAGTCACTTTCAGGACCACCAACCTCGATTATAAATCTTTCGGTCTGTGATTCGATTATAGGACCTTTTGTCCTATATCCGTCTTCTATTTTTTTTACGTGTTCGCAGCATTTACTCCAATTTTCTATAGTCACTTCCTAAGTAATAACGAAGTGTAAAAGTAAGCTATATTTTTAACTGTTCAATAAAATTCATTGATAAATGTAAATACCTGAAAACTATCTTCAACGAGCTTTAGGAAGGCATCATTCGTGATGGAAACATTTTTAGTTGCCACTTTTGCTTTCATGATGCCCCAAATCATCTCGATGGGATTTAAATCACAGTGATAGGGCGGTAACCTTATCACCTTGTGACCATGATTTGAGAGAATCGTATCTATTTCGTATACTGGCTCGGGTTTATGACGTCTCAAAATTGTGACCAATTTATCTTTAGATGCATTTTGGGGAAATGAGATGTTATTTAAACGCAGCCACTCAGCAATGACGTGTTTTCTATCGCCAGATGTTGGAGCTTTGTTAATTTGGAAAGAATGGTACCGGGCATTATCCATTATAACACACGTGGGTTCACTGAGATTGGGAATTAATCTCTGCAAAACCCATTTCTTAAAATTGTTCCTGTTCATGTCATGTCATGATAATCGGCTTTCTTTTCCTTATCATTATATATTAGGAGTGCATTGGGAACAAATCCCGATGGTCCGCCGGCATGAACTATAATATATCGTTTGCCGGTTGAAACGGATTTCGACACACCGGGTTCATTTTCGCTTTGCCAGCATTTTGCGTGGTTAAGAGAAGTATGGATGTAAGTCTCATCTAAATAAACAAGAGGTATATTTTTGTCCCTTGCTTCTTTTATTTCGTCTAAATAACTTTCCCGCCAAACCACAATATCCGAACGCTCCTTCAATATGTACCGTTGGTTTCTGCACTTTTTGTATTTGAACCCCATACTATGCAATAGCAATCGCAAGTACTCCCTACTACCGGTAAAATCAATATCTTTTTTCAATTCGGTAAGCAGACTTTTGAGAGTTGGTACTTGCTTCCGCACAGCATAGAATTCATGAATTTTGTGCCTTATGGCACATTTGTCTAAGTCGTCTATTTGTATTCTTTTTTTTGGTTGTTTATTTTTTGGTACCGATGGCAATGGCGGTAACGGCTCATTCTTTTTGTATATATTCTTAATTGTAGCACTACAGACGCCTTGAATGAGAAAAAAAATAAAATTTAATAATTAATATACATATTTAGTATCAAGCTAACCAATTCATGACAATCGCACTATGAATATCATACCCGACATGTCAACAACTAATTTCAAAACATTGTTTATTGGAATGCTGCTGAATCCTTCGTCCTTTTTCTGCCGCAACCATTTGAATGTATTTATAATAATGTTTTTTGCATCGGGGTGAAATTTCTTGGGCATTTTGATTTTAAAATCGATTTGTTTACATCGGTGACATTCAATGACTTCCAACGTCCGTTGTCAAAAAAAACGTTGCCATTTAAATAAATTAGTTCCACTGAAAATCCGCAAGATGGCGAGGGCTAAAAAGGAACTTGTCAGGCTATACTTTACTAGTCGTTCAGCTATGTATACATGTAATCATAGAGCACAATATAAGGATCTGCTGCATCGGCCGCGCTGTAGGACGGACATTTATAAACAGAATGCTTACAACATGTGCATTCTCATTTTTAATAGCTTGCTGGGTCAAATTCGAGCACTTGAAGGTAAACAGTTTTCTATAACCTTAAGGAAGTGGCTTCTAAATTTATGTTTCTATAGTGTTAAGGATTTTATAAATCATGAGCTTAATGAGATGTGACTATAATTATTGATGGATGACTTGTACCTTTTTTTTTCTTTTTTTTTATTATTTTGTGTGACAATGAAGATTTGCATGCTGTTTTATAACTGCTGGAAAGGAGAAAAACAATATTCATTTTAAGATCTGTAACTACCCTTTTTCTGCAAATAAATGAATTATTATTATTATTTATTATTTATTATTGTAAATTTTTATTTTTCTAGATTTTTTTATTCGTATTTTTATTATATGATTAAGAAAATTTACCAATTATAGCTACCTGAACACTGTGAAATTGTTAAACTTTTATTTTATTTAATAAAACATCTGATCTCAATACTACTAAAGAAATCATTCCCTTGTCGTTTTTATCATTCCCTTGTCAATTTTATCAGTCCCTTGTCGTTTTTATCATTCCTCTGGCAACTAAATTTTAAAGTGGTATATTTCTGTACCTAATTGGCCGAAAGTGATGCCTATTCGATAAATATGCTTTTAATGAATTAAAATTTCATATTTTATTGTAACTAGTTAAAAATTTATTAATATAAAAAAGGGCAGGGGAATGAGTTGAATAATCCAATTCTCAAGAATGACCCTTTTACATCCAAATGATCAATCTTATAAGATTAATTTCCACTACCAAAGCTCAAACAATCTAATTTAATACGAGGGCTGTTTGATAAGTCGTTTTAAAAAATAAAAGATTTTTATTTTTTAAACAATTTACATTTATTTCTCAACATAGTCTCCTTTGAGGGCCAAACACTTGTTCCAGCGAGTTTCCAATTTTTTTATCCCCTCCTAAAAATACGTTTTGTCAAGGTCTTCAAAATAGGCATTTACACCTGCGATGCAGTCCTCATTTGTCAAAATTTTTTGCCCTCCAAGACATCTTTTCAGATTTGGGAATATGTAATAATCGCACGGAGCTAGATCCGGCGAATACGGAGCATGCGGAACCAGCTCGAAGCCCAACTCGTGGATTTCGGCCATTGCAATAGTTGACGTGTGCACTGGGGCATTGTCTTGATGAAAGAGGACTTTCGTGCAGACAGCTTTGTCATACCCAAATCTTCATGCAGGATTTTATGTACTCGGGCATATGATTTTATTTCACGCACCTTCACTCGGCGGTCGTCGAGTACAATATTATGGACCTTTTCAACAACATCCTCAGTAGTGACTTCGATTGGGCGACCAGAGCGTGGAGCATCAGATGTGCTTGACCGACCACGTTTAAAATCATTTATCCAGTTATAAACAGTCTGCAACGTTGGTGCGTTAGTGCCATGAACAGAATCAAGTTCAGTTTTTATTGTAGGAGCACTGCAACCCTTCATAAAAAAATGTTTTATAACGGCACGAAATTCAGATTTTTCCATAGTTGTTGAAAATTTACGAGTGATCACAGTTAAACAATGGTTATACTGACAAAAACTTGTTTTTTTTTGCTGAATTTTTGACAGTCTTCATTTGAAAGATTGTGCCTGCCAGTGTTAATGCCATTTACCAGATAAAAGGTTTTACAAATAGTTTTTAAAAGGACTTATCAAACAGCCCTCGTAGAACAGTAACAAACGACCGATGAAAAAGTTTCATGAAAATCTTCACCATACTGTTGAGTACACAATGCGCATTCGCAGCGCATCGCGTCGCATATCGCAAATTTTTCGTGTTTTTCATAGCATTTCTCTGTAATACATTCACCTTATCTGCTCATATACACACGCCACACGCCTACGTTTTCGGTCATTCTCCAGAATTATGTTCTCAGTCTAATTAACACGGCACTTTTTTCCCACTTGCTTTTTGATAAATTTTATACTATATGTAGTAACATATCGACCATTCAAACTTTAATATTTATTGGGCACTTAATTATTATTAGCGGGTAATTAACTAGAAGGGTTTTAGTATTTGCGTGACGCGCGAATTAGAAAAGCTACGCGTTAATTAGAATTACTTGCTTGCGAATTAGAAAAACTACGCGTTTATTAGATAAATGTGGTTGCCAAATATATATTTTTTTGGGAAATAAGACAAAAACGTTTTTAAACGGTCTTTATTAATGATTTGACAAATATCAATTATATAAAAACACATAATGAATAGGTATTCATAAGAAATCACCACAAAATTCTCTTTCAAAAATAAGTCACCACCCTCAACACGCGACCAACTTATCAAAATTATAAAAATATAAAAAATCAACTTATAAAGTTTGCTCTTAATTAGTAAAGTAACTATCACATTATTAGTCTTCTGGACGATTAAAGATACTAGTTTAATTAACGCTAAAAGAAATTAAAAAAAAATATTAAGTAGGTAAGTACCTAACGGAAAATAAAAAAAAAACACGAAAGTAGGTAATTTTGTTTTAAAGATAAATTATATCTTTGAAACGGTTAACAAAAAAACTTTCATTAAACATAACTTAAATGAATTTAAAAATATTAGCAAAACAAAATAACATAGCTTTTTGACATAGCATATTGTTCAAACACTTAAGTACATAGATACGATTATAAGGTTAAGAATTTATGGTTACGGACCCGTTAATAATGTCAGTTTGACATAATAATATGTCTAATCATCTAAGGAAAATCCTAGTAAGATCGAACCCGCCATCATTCTTCCGGGAATTACCTTTTTGTTAAAAGATTATTCCTGTGTATTCATTTAAACTGGTTTAGCTTAAACAAGAATTTAGAAATAAAAACCTTTTATATGTACCAAAAACCTTTTTTACTACTCTTAAACTAATTAACGCGTTCATTTTTAACCCGTGAATTAGACGTGTATTAGGGATTCTTGATAAAAAAAATATAACTCCTTGTAGGTACATGTGATAAACTACAAAATCCAGTAACTGGTAAATACTGAGGTCTTTAATGTATACAATAATTTACAGAGCTAAAGAGTTATTGGCTGATTTTAAAAACGTTAACGTGTTAATTAGAATTTACGAGAACCAAAACGCGCGAATTAGATACTTACATTTGTAGTCTGCGATCCACACAACATTAATACATCTTTCCCTCAAGAGGGTCTCGACACGACTGGCGGCTCACGCAAAATGCGTTAGCGATGTTTGTCTCTTTCTTCAATGGCCTTGCACGGACAATAATGAAAGCGGCGCGTGGATTAGTACACATCTCGGGACAAAGTTACTTTACTGTATATCTTAGTGATATATTACTTAATACATTTGGTTATTTTTTTGTAATGTGGACATCTTATCTTTAATTAAATAAAAATACTTTCATTTATCTTTCTTCTTGTATATGATCGGGGGAAGTAGGTATATTAGTGATTTCGGAAGTGGGACGCGAGGTGTTAATTAGGAGAATGGGGTATTGATTTTTTTTTTCACCTATAAGGGTATCGAATATTTACTTGAAAATTCATGTACACCTCAATACAAGTACCTCCTACGTTTAAAAAATATAAATTATACCAAATTCAATAGTTTTATATTTTTTAAGTCCGAGGACATACAGAAATGGCTGTCTGGAGAATGACCGTTTTACGTTTTTGTATTGCTGTCGCAAAGTAGTCAGTTGGTCTTAAATGGTTGTCGCGCGTGGTTTGTTGCGTTGTGTGTGAAATGTAAGTCGGCTGATGTCCGTAAGTGATTTACAACAATGTAAGTAAATTTGAATATATTTTGCAGCATGTTTTTCTACAGAAGCTGTATTTTCATTTGCGAGTAAACTTCTAAAGAAATTTCACACGCTCAATCTCAAGCATAAGGGATAATTTTGCAGCTGCAGTTGATCGAAAACCTCCAAAACGAAAACCTCCAAACTGTTCGACCCTGCGAAGGAGTGGCATTACTCTGGCGGAAGTCTCTCAAATGTATCAGTTGTGGAGTGTGAAATCGACAGACTAGCTGCAATAAGAATGTATATCAATGTCCGCTCAATTTTAGTGTTTAGTGCGTACTTGCCAGTCGATAAAGAAGAACACTTGACAGACTTTACCAGCTGCCTCGCTTGCATTGCCGCGGTCTTAGAGGATAGTGAAGTGGACGCGGTCTACGTGCTGGGAGATTTCAACGCTCATCCAGGTACCAGATCCAGACGTGAGCTCGAGAACTTCTGTGTGGAGCACCAATTTATATGTGTCGATATTGAACTACCTACTGGCAAATGACACGTATACATTCGTCAGTGACGAAAACGGAGCAAGAAAGTGGTTGGATCACTGCATGCTGACGCAGGCCGCTAGGAAGACGGTGACTGCAGTGTCAGTTAACTATGGCGTCTACTGGTCGGACCACCTGCCTATCAAGTTGACCTATGCAATAAGTCTAGCGGGAGTGAACGGGCGATCAGTGTGCGGGGATACAGCAGACAACCAAAAGCATAGAGACAAGGTCCAGATAAGCCGCTATGCCCAAATGTGTGAAACGTACCCTTAACTTTCCTGGTCGCAATATTGAATGTGTTTATTGTAATGAAATTTTATGTAAAGACCTTTTAAATCGAATTACCGTAAAATGTGCCTACTTTGCTCCCCCACGGGTAATCTTGCTCCATCGTTATATTGAGGTATTCTGTATTGTAAATCATTCTAGTGCTTTCATTCACTGCGCAGCTGGATGTATACATCAATTATTTTTAGAAAATTTGTCATCGGCCTTGTCTTATAAGTAAAATACAAAAAAGTCACTATGGAGCAAAGTTACCCATGGGGGAGCAAAGTAGGCACATTTTACGGTAACGAATATTATGACACTATTACTAAGATACTGCAAAACTCAGCTGTTCTGAGTCCAAATGTGTGTCGCAATACACGAAAACCCCGTGTGGTTGCCGGGTTAGAATAGTGCCGCTCCATGTCTTCCCGTGGATGTCGTAAGAGGCGACTAAGGGAATAAAGGCTTGTAGTACTGTTAGGCGATGGGCTTGCCACCTGTCACTAATATACTGATAAACATCTTAGCCTAATTGGGCAAAATGTGGTTACAGAATTATCAAATAATTATGTAGCTCTGCCTACTCCGCTCCTGGAATGAAGGCGTGAGTTTATGTATGTATGACACTATTACTAAGATACTGCAAAACTCAGCTGTTCTGAGTCCACATGTGTGTCGCAATACACGAAAAAAAGCCACATTAATTTTGTGAAAAAACGTGAAAGATTGTCACAAATTAGAAAGATCATGCGTGGGAAGAATCACTGGACATAATTGGAGTTTTATATCTGTGTTGATCACGTGACGTTAGTGCGAAAGCTGGGCTATATTATAGAATCAAAAACGGTGCCCTTGATCTTATCAAATCTTACCTTGCTCACCGAACTCAGCGGGTGGACATACACAGAACGCAATCCCCTGGATCAGCTGTTGCTATAGGAGTGCCCAAGGCTCAATTCTGGGCCCATTCTTGTTTTTAATTTATATCAACTAGGTATCACCCTTACGTTGTGCGCGATAAACATGAAATACGTAGTCCTGTTTGCCGATGACACTTAACTTTTGTTCAGGGTAGATAGGAAATAGGAAAATTTCAATGACATTAATGATTATGTTGTCTACAACTGTTGATTGGTTTACAACCAACAACTTACTTTTAAATACCAAGAAAACTAAGTGCATGAAATTTTCTCTGTCAAATGTGAAAGGAGTACCCGCTAGTATAAGACTAAAGGATTACTTTGGATTCGAAACTGCAATGGAATGCGCATATATCCACCCTTGCGGGTAAACTTAGTTCTGCAGCGTATGCAGTAAAGCGAATCCGACAACTTAAAAACGTAGAGACGGCAAGACTGGTTGGTGTATTAATAGTTATTTTCAGAGTGTTACGAGTATGAGTTATGGTTTTTTTTATGGGGAAAAGTGGCTGACATTCAGGCCGTCTTTGTAGCGGGACAAAAGCGGGCTATACGTTTTATTTATCAACTGGGTTCTCGGGTCTCACTCAAGAGATAAATTTTAAGAAATTAATATTCTTACTGTGGCGTCGCAGTAGGTATATCTTTAAAAATATCCCCCCACCCCTTATCATGTATGCACACAAAACAAACACATACATTCACTGCACTTCGAAATAAGACATAACCGTCAAGTTCAACACGCGAAGTAAAGATAAAATCATAGTCCCATGACACCGTCCTCGTAAAGTAAGCATATCGTTCGCGGGGAACTGTATACGCTTCTACAATAAGATACCTACTGATATTATCAAAATTCCGTTCAATAAATTTAAGTCTCGCATTAAGTGCTGCTTGCTGGGCAAGGCATATTATACTGTAAATAGACCCGATTCTACGTGCACATTGCTTATAGCCTAAAACGAAATTGTCTAATTTTAAGACATAGTTTTTTTTTTTTTTTTTTTTTTTTCCCCCGCGGCGACTTGAACAGCTACTACCGCAGGGATATGGCTTCCACGTGAAGTGATTTCGCCAGTGTCAAGGTTTATATGAGTATAAAACACAATCCAATCTTCTCTAGGAAGATTGGGGGCAACGTTGTACGGTGATTTGTAGGTCAGAGGTCAAGATAGTTTTAACCTCTGCACCACTGCGAGTCCACTTGAAACGAGAAGAAAGATGCCAGATACACGAAATAAGTCCAAGTCTTCAATCACTGTGCGACACTAAGGCATAAAAAGTACAAATCACTATCAGAAAAGAACTTTGAACACCTAATTACCCAAAAATTAAAGTCTAAAACAAATTACACGTCCGCCATATTTTAACGTTGCAAATGGCCCCTAAGACATAGTTTAGACGGCAGATTTAATCAGTGCTATTCCAGAATGTCAAGCTGACAATGTATAAGATCGCCTAAAATAAGAAGCGTCAGATTCAAATTAGGGCCATTCCATGTGATTTCAACAAATCGAGTGTGCCGCATGACTTTTGATTTGAATAAAAAAAATTGAGGATATACTATAAGGTGAGAGAAGTGCTGAACCACCACCATTTTTTTTTTAAATATTTTTATTTCCGAGTTTTACCCAATCGAAGTAAATAGTGGGGTCAAATTCCTGCTTGTATATAATACGCTCTAACTTTTTTTTTTGAAAAGATAACGAAATAATTGTTGCTGTGTTTGATTAGGTAAGAAATGTGGATGTCATACTGTATGATAAAAGTTATCTAAATTAACTACAAAAAAAATGGTGTCCATTTGAAATGTTCAAGTAACTGGTAATTTTTTGCAATTTTAATTCATTTTTGTGCAAACCCTGATGCATATTAGGGATAACTTTTTCAGAAATATAAAGTACTAGTTTTGTTCATTCTGTAAAATAAATATTATCATTTTAGAATTATAATTCTAACAGAAAAATAGTAGTAAAAATTGAGAATTTCGAAAAATGCTTATGTTTGACCCCCAAAAAACCCATGTGGAAGAATAATTAAAAATTTGAATTTATTCAGAAAATATAGTCCATGTCTTTGTTAATTAGATTCAGTTTAAAAAGTTTCGTTATTTTCCCTATTTTTGGATATATGATTTTTTTAAACTGCTTATCTCGTGAATTTTCTCTCATTGTTTTTATATATGCATATTAAAATATTTTTGACTATAACTTTTAAATGTATGGTAATCAATTACCATACACTGAAAAATCAATAAATAAAAGCCAGACGGTTCAAATTGACTAAATATATTTAATAATACTTATATATAAAACGAAAAAAAACATTACTTGCAAACCTTTGCTACTTCGAAACTTTCTGAAGTAGAGTAACGTCGCACTACTAATTCATTTTGAGAAATGGGAACGAAACTATGATAAGAACGTGTATTTTTTATGGTTCTCATATTTTTAAATCGCTCTGATAAGTACAACTCAGCTACATCGACTTCTGATTTTGAGACGAAAAAGAACTTGATTCCAAGAATTTTGTTTACACAAAACTCGTACATAGCTTCAGGGGATAAAATGTTATCACTACCTGTGGTGCGTTGCAGACTAGCCTTTCTTACCAACCGCTTAATCGTGCCGCCAGCACCATCACAGGGGGATTTGCCGTGAGAGGTGGCAAAAAAGTTCCACTTCTTATCAACCAGTGGTATATAACGAACAATAACTATACATGAAAACAGGTTAAATAACACAAGCACTTCCTACAAAGAGTTTGCACCGCTTCATTATCTCCTAAGTACGGTCTCCTATATATAACTTCGATAAGGACTATAGGTAGTATAGCACCTAAAAAAAATATTCATAAACGAGCAAAAATAACAAAACTTTTTTAACTGCACCTTATTAACAAAGACATGGAATATATTTTCTGAATAAATTCAATTTTTTTTAATTATTCTTCCACATGGGTTTTTTGGGGGTTTCGGGGAAAATTTCGAAGTAGCAAAGGTTTGCAAGTAATGTTTTTTTTCGTTTTATATATAAGTATTATTAAATATATTTAGTAAATTTTAACCGTCTGGTTTTTATTTAATGATTTTTCAGTGTATGGTAATTGATTACCATACATTTAAAAGTTATAGTCAAAAATATTTTAATATGCATATATAAAAACAATGAGAGAAAATTCACGAGATAAGCAGTTTAAAAAAATCATATATCCAAAAATAGGGAAAATAACGAAACTTTTTAAACTGAATCTAATTAACAAAGACATGGACTATATTTTCTGAATAAATTCAAATTTTTTATTATTCTTCCGCATGGTTTTTTTGGGGGTCAAACATAAGCATTTTTAGAAATTCTCAATTTTCACTACTATTTTTCTGTTAGAATTATAATTCTAAAACGATAATATTTATTTTACAGAATGAACAAAACTAGTACTTTATATTTCTGAAAAAAGTTATCTCTAATATGCATCAGGGTTTGCACAAAAATGAATTAAAATTGCAAAAAATTACCAGTTACTTGAACATTTCAAATGGACACCATTTTTTTTGTAGTTAATTTAGATAACTTTTATCATACAGTATGACATCCATATTTCTTACCTTATCAAACACAGCAACAATTATTTCGTTCTTTTCAAAAAAAAAAGTTAGAGCGTATTATATACAAGCAGGAATTTGACCCCACTATTTACTTCGAATGGGTAAAACTCGGAAATAAAAATATTAAAAAAAAAAATGGTGGTGGTTCAGCACTTCTCTCACCATAAAGTATATCCTCAATTTTTTTTATTCAAATCAAAAGTCATGCGGCACACTTTTTAATTCAAATTTGTTGAAATCATATGGAATGGCCCATTAGCGTTGTTATGGCGCTGTCATTCGATTATGAGTATTATGACAGTTGCTCATAGAAAAGCAAAGTGTTTTAGCGACACCGAAATAAAATTATTAATTTTAACGGCCACTGTAGAATCGGGTCCATTGACTTCCTAAATGATAAAGACGTTTTTAAGTAGTGTGAGCTTACTGAAATTAGGGTTATTTTGTCTTTTTTGTAATGATAGCTGAGCACTGCACTGGGCAGCGCTTATTGCAAAATGCCTTAAAAGCCGATGATTTACACTTTTTAAAAGATCATGGGCAAATTGGGTGTGCCACCAACAGAATTGAAACCTATATCATTAAAAAGGTTTTAGTTAAAGCATAATTTCTTAATATTGCCGCAAATATCTAGCTCACCGGAGAACAAAAATATGGGCACTTGAAAACAAGATATCGCACGTCCTCTAAAAAACAGTCGTAACATAAAAAAAGGGATTTTGAGAAAATTGCATTTTAAGGTTTTTTTTTCTTCTTCGTTTAATTGTGAATGTTTATTAATAGTTAATATTATTTTTAGAATTTACACTACTCTAAAATGTACTTAACTAATATGTTACTTAAATAAAAATTGTGTCGTCATACATTATAATTTTTTTTTATTATTAACTAAAAAAAGTCATATGTTATGACAGTTTTTCACATTCTGAAAATAAATGTATAGTGTCAAACACAATAAAAAAAAGACATAACCTGTGATATGACTCTTTTTACATTCAGTATCAGAAAAACACAAACAAATCGTTATATAAAAGAGTCATATTCTATCTTACGACTGTTATGTACAAATAAAGTATGTGATACAGTGTGTGAACTTAGCTGCAATAAAGTCGCATAATAGCTTATGACGGTTTTCATCCGCACCGGGGTATGGCCGTCAAAACCTTAACGCACTGGAACATGTAACACACATAAGTAGTCAAAATTTCTAAAGAGGAGTTCACATGTCGGTTTTTATTTTTAGCTTACTTTCAAAAAAAGGAGGTACTCAATTCGTGGGATCGTTGTTTTTTTTATGTAGGTACATGTATTGAAACACATTTTTGTATATCTGAATATTAAATTGTGTAAATGTTTGTTTCATTGGTTTAAAGGTTTTAGATCATAGAATACGGAGTGATTAATTTCATATCAAGAATAGATTTAGTAAAAAAAAAAATTGTAAAGGGGATGGTACCTAGGCACGATTTTCTGACTACCTACATAACTTTTAATCAAAATGTTGCCGCGATTACGACCATTTACAAGAGTTTAATTATTCCAACACATTAAAGTACTAAGCGAGATTGAAGTATTCGATAGTTTCGTAACATAACTATGCACATTTTTTTAAAGAAGTTTTAGCGAAGAGCTTCATTTAAAAAGTACTTACAAGTTTTGACGGCCATACCCACCGACACGAGTGCGCCTGCCTCTGTCCGCGATTTTTTGAGTTAAGAATATGGCGTTTTTGTAGATTATAAAGAAAAAAGAGTGGTTTTTTTTGTATCATTGGTTTATATTTGCAAATTTTTGTGTTATCACAGTTTTTACAGGATGTGCGATATATCGTCCGTAGAAACTTCGGCTAATTAATGTATAATTGTTACAGTTTATTATAGAACTGCGTGTAGGGTATTTGATGTACAAAAATATATAAACTGTAGTGTTCGTGCTTCTCCAGAACTTGTCTAAAAGAGTATATTTATAAATATTCGTAACAACACGTTACTCGCAAGATTACAAAGTATCTCGTAGAACTCTATCATCAACATAACCTTCGATTAAGTTACTTAACTGAAAAAAATTACACAAATATATTTTTTATGTAGGTATTTAATGTATCTTATAATTTATAAATTGTGTATTTATCTGTAGGTACGACAAATACTTTAGTTTGTTAATGTATATTAGTTATATTACCTAAAGTTTATATGGACTGTCTTGTTTTCAAGTGTTCATATTTTTGTTCTCCGTTGAGCTAGGTATTTGCGGCCATAATAAGAAATGATGGGCATGCAATACCGAATCTCGGAATCTCGGACAGATTTTTCCGGTATTACAATCCCGGGATTGAAGAGTCTAATATCGAAATATCGGAATTGGTTATTTATAATTAATTATATAAGTAATGATATTTACGTCATGAATTGATTGTATACATATAAGTACATTAAATACTTGCAAAAACAAAAGAAAACAATTAACAACAATAATATAGAGAAACTAAAGTAAAACTCCATTCGTGGGTCATTATTGATTTGCTTTCTTATTTGTAATAGCGACCCGCCCTCGCTTCGTTCCGGGTTAAATTATCATATAAACCTTCCTCTTGAATCACTCTATCCATTTATCTATTTTACATGGCTAATTATACGAAATGTTATTACCTACCAAAGCAATCTCAATTTTATACTGAGTAAAATTCGGATCGTGCTCTCTAATTTTAAATATCTGTAAACCTACATTTATATTATAAAAGTCAAACTCTACTCTTTGTTAGACTAGTTCAGAATCGAGTTTGACGTTTATGAATTTAAGTTTACAGACGTTTAGAGCACGCAATCCGAATTGGCCCCATTATGTTATGTTTTTTATGTTAATTATGTTTATTAAGGTTGCTACAATTAAATCAACAAATAAACAACGTTAATTAAATTTGTAGATTTTATTTTCGTTCACTTAACGACTTATTTCAATATAAAATACTTAAAAACTTGTGTTTTTCATTGGTTGCAGCTATGTTTTGATTGATTTCACCACTTTTTCACTTTCAAAAATGCATTTTTAATATTTTTAAACTTAAATTGTCAATTCAGGTACTAGTACCGGGATCCCGGGATTGAGATCCAAATACTTACCGGTTTCAGTACCGGTATTGGAAATCCTCCGGTATTGCATGCCCTAGTTCTCACTAAGTTCATTTTAAATATAAAGGTTTCAATTCTGTTGGTGCCACACCCAATTTCCTTACAAAAATGCCCGTGATCATTTAAATTTACCTATTGTTTCTAAATATATTTATTTATTTATTGACTCTCGTGTGCAAAATAAATTTTAGAAATGAGAACACATTATGATGTTTCTCACCGGACAGATACATTTTTATTGTTATCTTTGTCCGGCAGCATGAGCATGTCATGCTCACTTAAAGGTCTTTGCTTACGGCGGCGTTGTTGATCGGGTCGCTACCTTCCCGAACACATAGTTGAGGGATGGCGAGAGGGAGGCGATGGCTGAGATACGCGTCATACTCGTGAACGGGTGCTGTCTGTGGGGTCCGGTCTGTTCACGCTTGCAAGGGCCTGTTTTCCAATTTAGTTTTTTAAGTATCGTTCCTGACGTAGAGACGTCGTCATGTTGTTCTCCTAGTCATTATTTTTAACTTTATTTTATTGACCTTACATTTGTAATGATTTTATTATAATGTTAGTTTTAAAAATAATTATTTATTAAGTACTTTATTACTTCGTAAAGTTAAGTATATTGAAAAAGTTACCTTCTGTTGGTGTTTCTTGCGGCGTTTCTTCTCCGCAATGATGGTCTTGTCCGAAGCGCTAGTAGATTCACTCCATATTACCGACGTGTAAAAGAGCCCTCATGTGGCCAATTTACTGAATAATTATTTTGAATTTTGATTTTTTTAATTAAAAATAAATTAATTAAATTCAGACCGCGTCAAAAATTGCCTGTAGATCTAACTTCAGTAAGCAACAAACTAAATCTCGAAGAAGTACTTGAATGCACCCTCCTCGGGGTTACCTTGGATAGCCATTTAAATTTGAAAAAACGTGTACAGAAAACTAGAACCAAATTATCACAGTTTGTGTACGCGCTAGCTGCGTACCACGCGCATGCGTAGTCGTGGCTGCACTACGACCTGCTGCCGAATTACTGCCTTTAAGGTGAATTACTTGAAGCTGTTCATACTACAACACGGACTTCAATCAATCAAAATTAAATGAAGTTTTGACTTTGGTGAAGCGCAACAAACCCGACCCAATATATTATATTGATGAGCTATTGAAAGACAATGGACATGAAGTGAAGAAGAAGAAGGCAGCGTAAATATAAAAGGTTCAGTTTGAGATATGGTGGCAAAATAGAATATAGCGTTCGCATCTATTACTCCGGATGACTGGCTTAAGTATGCCAAACATGAAAAAAAAATAGAAGCAGAACACTGAAAACAAGATGGATTATTGGATGACCTAAGACCATTTGTTATAAATGTGCAAAGTGATGATGGAAGTGAGGATGAAAGAGGAGTAGGGTTCGGAGAAGTTGAAGTTCAGGAACAGTATGAAAGAGTGGAATTCTTATACTCAGATATGTCGTTAAGTGATTAAACATGTCAAACATTGTTTTGCGTTTTATTAAGTAAAAACAAAGAATTTGATTCCTTGACCGCTTCGGACAGTCCAAAGTGGCCTTGGGACCAAAATCTTAGACTGTGTACTGTAAAGACCTCAACTTATATAATTACCCACTTAGATAAATGAGATACTTAATACTACTTACAAGGAAGGGTACCCAACTGTCCGACTCCGACTTGATTCATTTTGATATATGTTATAGAGTAGTCTAAAATAACGGACACGTATTTTTTTTTAGCTGCCCAAACTCAACCTGTTAGGAGAAAATGGCCTTCAAAGTACTGAAAATTGACCAAACCTTCTAATTTCTGAGAAGAGATTTGTTCAAAAAAATTGATAATTAATTACTGGTTTCGTTATATGTAGGAGAACATGAATAAATATTGGGGACGTGTTTTGTCATTTCACCACAAACTCATTTTTTATATAAAAAACACATGTCAAAGTTTCATAAATTTCGTCGCTACACTCACTTCCTTATGGTTACTTCGTCACTTCCTTACTCGATATAACAATTTTCAATACAGTTTTTGAAAAAGACATCGCTTATCAATAACTGTTTGGGATGCTTGTAACCAAAATCATTATTATTTCCGCAAACTGCCTTTTCGGCACAAAATAATATTTTCTTCAGAAAGCAAATCCACAATCGGGAATCAGGTCAAAAAATATTTGACATAAAATAGTTCTTGGTAAGTTTAGTAAAATTAGTAAGGATAACTTCTTATTCACAATATTAACCTGAAATAAAATACAAAAAAAATCAACCCCGCCATAACCAATTTGATTTGAATAACAATAAAGCATATGTACTCGTATGAGTATACTTACATCATAAAGTCCCGTGATATTTATTATTTATTATTATTTTTATTATAAAGTGAAAATAATATAATGACTCATCAGATACATATGGGTTTACGTTTGATGTCAGAATGTTTATCACTGTACTATAAACAGTATGGTATAGTGTGTTTGGAGTATTTAAAGTCATCTTTTATTTAGGTACTTACTTTAAATAGGTTTTTGTTGGTTGTAGGTTGAAATTGAAGATACGACAACGGCAATGAAAAGAATAAAAAGTTCAGTTATTTTTTTTATAATTAAAAAAACCGCCAATTTTTTTATTTTTTTTCAGAAGCATAAACCATGATCATGGACCAAAAAGTTTTTAAGCAAAAAAATAACCATAAGGAAGCTAATAAAAAAATTGGCGGTTTTTTTAATTATAAAAAAAATAACTCTGAAACCTAAACCCATATGTATCTGATGAGTCATTATATTATTTTCACTTTATGATGTAAGTATGCTCATACGAGTACATATGCTTTATTGTTATTCAAATCAAATTGGTTATGGCGGGGTTGATTTTTTTTGTATTTTATTTCAGGTTAATATTGTGAATAAGAAATTATCCTTACTAATTTTACTAAACTTACCAAGAACTATTTTATGTCAAATATTTTTTGACCTGATTCCCGATTGTGGATTTGCTTTCTGAAGAAAATATTATTTTGTGCCGAAAAGGCAGTTTGCGGAAATAATAATGATTTTGGTTACAAGCATCCCAAACAGTTATTGATAAGCGATGTCTTTTGCAAAAACTGTATTGAAAATTGTTATATCGAGTAAGGAAGTGACGAAGTAACCATAAGGAAGTGAGTGTAGCGACGATATGAAACTTTGACATGTGTTTTTTTATATAAAAAATGAGTTTGTGGTGAAATGACAAAACACGTCCCCATTCTTTATTCATGTTCTCCAACATATAACGAAACCAGTAATTAATTATCAATTTTTTTGAACAAATCTCTTCTCAGAAATTAGAAGGTTTGGTCAATTTTCAGTACTTTGAAGGCCATATTTTCTCCTAACAGATTAAGTTTGGGCAGCTAAAAAAAATACGTGTCCGTTATTTTAGACTACTCTATAACCAGAGACCGCACAAATTTGCGACATTGTTCGCAATAGTGTGGACATGACTTCAAAATTAATTAAAATATTATTCAGTTAATTAATTTCTTACTTGACATATAATTTGATTCCTAGTCAATAAATACAAAAGTTTGTTAAAGTATAGGTTTATTTAAAAAAAAAGGTCAGTATTTTTTCCAAATTTTCTGCTGTCAGTCTATTTCTTTTTACATCGAAAACATACTTAAGTGCTGAGAAACTCCGCTCGCAATCCACTGATGTTAATGGGGCAAATTTAAGTAGTTTTATAGGAATACTAGCGACCCGCCCGCGGCTTCGCCCGCATGGAATGTATTATACATATAAACCTTCCTTAAGAATCACTATTAAAAAAAACCGCATCAAAATCCGTTGCGTAGTTTTTAAGATTTAAGCATACATAGGGACAGACAGCGCAAGCGACTTTGTTTTATACTATGTAGTGATTATCATTCCAGCATAATTCAGAGTTTACTTTCTGTTGTAAGTTCTGGGCAATAACCTCAAAATCGGGATTTCTGTTAAGTACGGCTTTCATTTTAGCTTGCAAACGGTTACCTACTGCTCCTGGTATACTGTCCAGATTATTTAGTATAGTTGTTATTTTACTTAAAGTATGTTCGACAGTATTTGAAGAAGACTGTAAGTTATTTATTACAGCCAAAATGTATTGAAAATGTTGTGAAATGAAGCGTAAATTGTTAACGACATCATCCGACTGCATAATCTGTTTACATTTGCGGACATATACACTATCACGATTGGGAAATGTTTCTATAACTCTCTTTACTGCTGCAAAATTATCATTGTAGTAGCATGCCGCTTGGATCCAAGTACCCCATCGTGTAATTACGGGTTGAGGTGGCAAGGGAATATTTGGATTCATTTGTTTAAACGTGGTTATCCTGGATGGAGCTTTGGAGAAAGTTTTTTTAACATAGTTGATCAATGTGTTTACGTCTTCAAAGTTTTTTCTCACTTCTTCACAGAGTCTATGGATCCCGTGTACCAAACACGTTATATGCAAAATTTGTGGATATTTGGTTTTAATTTTGAGTCGAGCATTTAACATATAGCTTACCGAATCACTAGTAAACAAAAATATTTTTCTAACCAGAATATGTGCAATTTTGCGGTCTAAAAAAACCTTACTCTCGTCAATTGACACCCAAAAGCATCCATTTCGTAGTTTTTCTCGAATTTGTGTCACTTGTTTTTCATAAACATTATGAAATATTATATTTCTCATGTACGACTCTGAAGGAATTTTAAACCCGATGCAATATTTCTTCAAAAAATTTCGAAAGTAACAATTATTTAACTTGTTCCATGGTATATTTGCACAAATCATCATCAAAGACAAATCATAGCGAAAATTGTCATCTTTAGTAAGATCATTCTTTATTTTCAAGTGTAACCTGCTTTTCGCATGTCTGGTAAAATGATTTTTTCGAGAAGTATCAATTTAAATTTTACATAAATTGCAGAATAATGTCACACCATTAAATGAAAATTCATCATACCCCAGTTTATCCCCCCCAATTACTTACTGTATCAGAACTAGCTTCACGTCGCGACATATTGTTCAACAAATTCCAACAAATTTGCCGACAAACATGGATTGAATAGTATTAAACTGACATTAGTTGACGTCATGTTTTTATCAATGTATTTTTAATATGACTGGCCAGTTTATCTAGGTACAATCTAAAGAGGTTGCTCTCTAAGATAAGAACTTAGAATTATTTATACACTTGGTACTTAAACTAGAAAACAAAGAGATACATACCTACTATTAAATTTATTACTATTATGTGGTTTGCGTAAGGTATTCATATGTATTTTTCTATTAAGTTTATTATTAGTACCCAAAACATCTCAAAATTATGCAATGGTATCGCTTTTAACATAATACGCAATTTTGTTTCCGTGGTGCATATACATGTGATATCTCTTGAGGTTTGCACTTCTAAAACCAAACATTGACTTTTTATTTGAAATACAAATAGAAATCAATACAGCATAGTAATTTACATGCATAGTTCTTAGTGCATTTAACCATCAACTTAGGAATGTAGAAAAGTTACCTTGATCATCGTTGCATTGAAATTTACGAATGAGAGCGATTACCGTTTCCCAACATTCATCGAATTTTGATGAATCGATTAGTTTCAAGAGAAACTTCAAACACCTTTCTTTAAAGTTTAGATAACAGCGGCATAAACAATTTTTTTTTATTCCTGCAAAAAACGAAAATATATTTAATTTTCTGCAAACTTGTTTGAATTAATATCACTATATTTATAGCAATACGCATTTGTATACCATTTCCACGTCGTATTATGTTTATTTCTATTTTTGCCATTAATTCGTTTTTAAACTGGCGATATTCAGTACCCATCAGGATAGATTGTATAGAAAAAGCCATTATTTAATATTACAGTACTACCTTTTAGATATCTAGGATAATTTAGGTACGATAATTATGACTAATTTGGCAACTATAAAAGTCAAAATATTTATATTAAGAAAAAGTGAACCTACAGAGGTTTTATACCTGTAGAACTAGAAAACTTCTTCGTCAGAAATAATAACTATAGCGTAATATACCATGTAGTAGTTATTGGGTATTGTTACTAGTGTAAGTAATCGTGTCAGTTTAAAATCGTTATTTATTTATTGTATATAAATATTTACGAAAACGATACTTATTTTAAACACGAACGTAAAAGAAAGAAAAAACGACTGTCTGCCGAAAATGTAGAAAAAAATACTGGCCGTTTGCCTTAATAAATATACTTTAACAAAATGTTGTACTTACTGACTAGTAATGAAATATATGTCAAGTAAGAAATTAATTAACTGAATAATATTTTAATTAATTTTGAAGTCATGTCCACACTATTGCGAACAATGTCGCAAATTTGTGCGGTCTCTGTCTATAACATAATATCAAATCGGAGTCGGACAGTTGGGTACCCTTCCTTGTTAATAATACCACTTAGATAATTATTAAACGAGACAACAATTTTTGCCATCGACCTTGTCTGTGTAGAATTGGTTCATCGCGTTTCATCGGGAACTGCTAAATTATGCAGGACAAAAAGTACCTAGCCTATGTCCAGAAGTTTATGAAAGCGATAACCATACTTTCGTATTTATAATACGCTAGCCGTTGTGCGTCCGCGCAGAAAAATAAAGCAGCCTATGATACCCAGGAATAATGTAGCATTGTACCTAATGGTGAAATAATTTTTGAAATCGGTCCGGTAGTTTTTGAGTTTATTATTTTCAAACTTCCAAAAATACAAATTTTTCTCTTTATAATATTTTATTGTTCCATAGATAGAGTTAGGATGGTTGGGAAATATAATTATATCGCCGCGCGTAGTTTACAATAATTAGAGCTATACTTATAAGTATCAAAACTTGTTGTGTGACTAAAAACCAGTACCTACCTATTGCCATAAACAAACTTAAGATTTCTACTTTTGTCAGCTCATTGCATAGTTATTGTGGGATGACTCTAAAAATCCTATAATGGATTTATTAAAAAACTAAAAAACAGTCTTGCAAAAAAATGCCACTAAATTTCATTTCAAAATTGCAGCACAAAATTAAAAAAATTACTTATTACCTTACAATAACTTATTCCTTATTTTTAACGTGTATAGTCTTTAATTTTATTGTTATTTTTAGGCATTTTTGTGTTTTTATAGATTATTACTGTTTGATTATTTCTTTTGTTTTCTTGTTTGTTACAAGTGAATACTTTTATTATAAACATACATACACACATAAATTAAATCACGCCTGTTTCCCAGAGGGGTAGGCATTATTATTAAAATGTAATATTACCGATGTACCTCTCTCTCTACTCTACCAGGGTTCATTTATTACTAGTGTATCTTAGTAATAAGTACAGATGTAGTAAATAATCCTTTCCTATCGTTTTTTGTCGGATAAGTTCGTATTTATCTTGCTTTCTCAATTAGCTTCAGTACCCATCTATAAGTCAAAACTGAGAAAGCAAGGTAAATAGGTACGAACTTATCCGACAAAAAACGATGGGAAAGGATTTTTCACTACATCTGTACCTTATATGTAACATGGTAGCAAATAAAACGCGTTTTCTCGTGGTCTCATTATATATTTGTCCCATTGCACAAAAAGTGTAAAAAGTGCATCTAGATTTGAGCACCAAATAGGTACTCATTATGATTGCAAAAGTAGGTAGGTTAGGTTCGTTAGGTGTCTTCAGATGCTCGAAGGGCAAAACTACCCAGAAGCAGGAGCCCCGCCCCGGGCGGGGTTCCGTCGAAAGTCAATGGGACAAATATAATGGGACCACAAGAAAACAGCCCTAATAAATCATTTGATTTGGTTTGATTAATTGTTTGTAACGGTTTAAGTAAGTGCGTTAATAAAGTCAAGAATTTCTATAAGATAGCTTGTTTTTATTTTATGAATACTCTAACAACCTTACTTGTAAACGTGGAATAAGCTTGGAATAGTTTATGCCATGCTTTGTCACTTTCTGTCAGATGCAAATCTCACAATTGCAGATAAGGACAAATCATGGCATAAACTATTCGAAGCTTATTCCACGTTTAAAGGTAAGGGGGTAAATTTACTGGTATAGTGAACCACCGCAGCACGCGTATCGCACGTTTATCGGTATCGATAAACAGTATGTAATCGAAGTGTCAAGCCCTAGCGTTTCTTTTTTTGACATACTCTTTATAATCTGTGGTTGTTCGTATATGTGGGTTGGCACTCTTAAAACGTAGTGATTAAATACTCTGTGGTGCTGTCAAATTAAATCAAATAGAAGAGCAAGCACAGCACAGGCCACAGAATAACAGAATGAGAACAATTTAGACCTCGAAATTGTCTAATATTTGGTTAAATATCACCTTGTGAACTGTGGCTAATTGAACTAGTTAAATAAAGTCGATTAAAACGATGACGAATGTTCAGAGATACAGCTGAAGCAACACATCAATAATCTAACTTAAGTTACAGTTAGTCGATAAAGAGTAATTAAATTAAAGTTTAAAATGTTTTGTTGTCTTAAGGGATGTCTTAACGGGTTTAGCCTGGCCCCATCTGTTCCTATACGAATTAAGGAAAATCCGGTTCAGCTTGACACTTTACACATGGGTATGATGTTTTACTACTGCTCTAGTAATCTATGTAGAGCAGAATTTTAATTGCGTTTAAGGGCTTGTCAGCAAATTAGTGCACAATGCAGGTAGTATAATGAGTTGTTCCTCTGCTACAGGACATGAGGTGGTGGTGGTGAAGGGTGGGCAGCGCGTGTGTGGCTCTGGCTGTGCCTTGGGCAACGCACCTCTCGTGCAAAACAAAGCTTACTTCGAGGTGAAACTGCAGCAAGGTGGTGTGTGGGCTGTCGGACTTGCTACCAGGGAAACAGATCTCAACAGAGTGCATGGTAAATTGTTCATATGTAAATTAATACATTATATGTATGAGGTGTACAAAAAACAAGTTCTAGTTACTTCAGATGATAATACTGTCTGACAAATAAGCTAAAAAAAAAACAAAAATATACCCACAAGTTTAGCACAGAGCAGATGCATTCAAGTAGTTTTTTAACATATTTTTTATACACAGTAGTTGCCACATAATTAGGTATGCTTGCAGTTCTCCCATACAACTATGACGTCTGTAACAACATAGTACTTTGTACTACAAAATCGTGATACTTTTTACTTCTTTGATTACATCAATTTAAATGGCATTATGACTCTTTTATAGGCATAGGTGTTTATTTGTGGATATATTCAACTCATGCACAAACACAAAACATCATGAAATCCTAAGTATTATTTTTTATTTTGCTAAGTTTGGGCCAAAGTTGCACTTTGAAACACCTACCAAATAGTATCTTGATTAATGGGTTTTCATTCGACTAAAAAAGTTTTAAAAAGTTTATTAATCTATCAAACATGGCTCTTTTTTTTCAACTTTGCTAAAACAAACAGCAGAACCTTTTAATCTTTTCCATTATATTCATAAGAAGTAGTGAGTAGCTATAATTAACATGAAAAAACAGGTTGGTTCTCAATAAAATTATTTTATTGTTATTATTTTTTGTGAGGATAATTTTTTAAACATTTTGTTATCCTAAACCCGTATTTGGATAGTGCTGTAGTATGGGCAACCAATGCTTATTCTTCTGTTGTAAATATTGTTGGACAGCCAAGTATGTTGCAGTTTTTATTCATTAGTTCATTCTGCATAGTGCTTCAAAGAATATTGTATTTTATAAAAGCTTCCCGTTGAGTAAATGTCTTAGATCTCACATCGCTTCGACATATTGGTCGCTTAGACATCGCTGTAACGGTTTGTTTGGTGTTATCAATGTAAGGACAACTTCCTGGTTTCCCTTTTTAAATTATAGGCGTCTTTGCACAACTGAATGATATAAAAAAAATCCTGATAAAAGGAATATGTAAACAGAAAAAAAAAATGGGTCAAAGATACCTGAAAACGATAGCCAAAGAATAATGTGATTTTAATTATCATACTCATAAAAATGGCTTAAGCCACAGAACAGATAGGTACAGAAATCAATCTACATACAAAGTGCGCTCGAGCAACGCACACATAGACACCGCTCACGGACACAATATCTCGGACTAGTAGGGACGAGTGCGAGCGCGAGTGCCGTCCGCTTGACACGCGTCGCGTCTGTGTACTTTTTTGTGCGATAATTAGGTATAATGGAGCGACACAAAATAAGTTATTATAACTGTTCAGTAGTGTTCAGTGGACGGTTGCTTAAATTCCACTTTAAACGGTGAATTGTCCTTTTTCAAGCTACCAGTGGCTTCAGAGAGGTAAGTAGGTATCTGCTTGTATTTCAATGGTTCGTTTTAACGTTCACAGAAGAGTTAGGTAGGTAAGCGCCCAGCCCCGGCCCGCGAAGAATATATCTAAGATCGATTTAAGTAATAGTTTCCTATTTTGAATCAGTATAAACGAAGTACTTAACTATATTTTTGTAAGGTAAATTCACGCCACCTTACGTAAGTTGAAAACATGTTTTTTTGTTTGTGTAGATATTGTGTTGTTTTTAGTGTTTTTTGATAGGTTTAGGTCTAAAACGTATATGGTAATGGAAATTGTGTAACTAGGGTAATCCGTTTAGAAGTTATAAGGAATATTCGATAATGAAAATTGACAAACGTAAAATTTTGTATGTTTCTGCTCTGTAAACTTTTTGTATTGTAATACCTAGTAGGTAGGTTTATTATTTTGTTTTGTAGGATAAGTTTTTTCCTAGTACGGGCTATAGGTAGGTACTGCGGGTTTCGATTAGCCCCTCCTGTCACCCCCTCCACTTTAATATGAATTCGTCTGGTTGGTTATTTTTGAAGTTACCTACGGTATTTTTAGGGTTTCGTACCCAAAGGGTTAAAACTGGACCCTATTGCTAAGACTCCGCTGTCCGTCTGTCTGTCACAAAGCATCTCACAACAATAAATCAAACGACTAGATACGAGTACCGCGATAGTTTTTTGTGCATAAGCCATAGTTGACAACCCTAGAGCGACCGCCGAACGTAGGTATGAAAAGTGAAGTACATACATGTGATTTACTTCTGTACTTATCTGTTCTGTGCTTAAGCTCTTTGATTTATATCACATTAGGAACCCAGATACATATCTGTTATGAATGATAGATAACAATCAAACACTTAAAATTACCTGCTTTCTTTGTTTAGTGAAAAATTTTGCACATTATAAATTCGCGTAGTTTACTGGTAGCAACTTGTCTCCAAAATGATGGATTGACCAATCAGCTTTGTTAACGTGAAACTATTTTACTGACCCATACGACCATCTATCGATGTGTAACGCGGACTACAGCGATAACTCCAGATGTGCGACCGTTCCGGTTCGGCCCAAAGTTGCGTTGCGTTTTCGGTTCAATTTGGACCACCAATCAAAAAGTTCTTGACCAATATTATTTCTAAACTAGCTTCTGCCCGCGACTTAGACCGCGTAGATTTCAAATATCGTTATTCCTTTAGGAACTTTAAAATTTTCCGGAATAAAATAAAATAAAATGTAGCTTATGTGTTAATCCAGGGTATCTACATTCCAAATTTCATCCAAATCTGCCCAGCAGCTGCAGCGTGAAATAGTAACAAACATCCATAAATCCATACTTACAAACTTTTGCGTTTATAATATAATGTATGTATAAATATAACTATGGTTCCAACTGATGTACAGTTAAAAAAAACAGACCTTACATTTTATAGAGATTTAAAAAGGTAGTGCTTACGCCAGAGATGGGCATTAATCGATTAATTTTTTAGTTAACTAGTCAATCGATTGAAAATATCAATCCTCATTTTTTAATCGCGATAAATTTAGTTGCAATTAAATTAGTTGTGAGAATGTTCGACTAACAACTAAATTAGTTTTAGTTTCAATCGACTAAATTTCACGATTAAATCTATAGTAAAACTACGTAGTCGCCCGTTTTTGCATTTTTTATCTTGCAATATGTAACTACAAGAAGGTATGTATGTAACATTGGAGGTACTCGTATGTTGTAACTATGCTAGTTTGAGTTGAATTTTGCGACTTATTTTGAAGCAGATCTGTAGCAGATATCTTCATCCGAATGTTTCATATACAAAGTTTGATTTATTATAACTGTGTTTTTTAATGTTTTATCTTATCACCAAGGATCGTTAACTGCGAGCGAAATCCATTGAAATGACGTATGACAACCAGTTAGGGATGGCGATGGTTCTAAATTGATGAACTAAAATATTATGTACTAAAATAATACAAATAAATATAACTGAACAGAATCTGAATCTCAGTGTAATGTTATTATTACAGTTAAATGGTAAATTTTTGTATTGTATTTACAATTTTTATCCAAAACTCTCCAAATTTTTCACTTCGGACAGTGAGTAATAATTTTCGCAAACCAATATAACATCTTTTTTTTAAAACCTATGCTCTTCAAGCAGTAGCTCCATTGTTACTTTAAATTAATTATTGTTACAAAACTATTTGAAAATGCAATAATAAGCAAACTCAACCAGTACTTGACGGAGTCACATTGACAATCATGACAAGAACATACCTACTAGTTCGTAAATCTATTGACAATATATTTATCAATTCCAAGAAGTTTTAGTTTAATGTCATAGATAGCAATTATTACTTATTAGTGTCTAGGTGACCTAGACACTGATAAGTATAATATAATGATATTAATGATAAATAAACACATTCCTCCATACATATGAATAAGTAGCATAACTGACGATTCGAAAGTGCTTGTTTCTAAGCCTACTCAATAAATAATTTTTGCCTTTGACTTGACTTGACTGGGTAGCAACCCTAGTACTTCAATGGATTTCGCTCGCAGTTAACGATCCTTGCTTATCACATATGAACATGTTATTGTATAAACAAAGTTGATTTGTTGATAATTTTTGCTTTTAGTTATTATTTTTACGATTGCAAGACTAAATACATATCCTGGTTGCTTTTATATTTAACTAGCGACCCGCCCGCGGCTTCACCCGCGTGGAATGTATTATACATATAAACCTTCCTTAAGAATCACTCTATCTATTAAAAAAAACCGCATCAAAATCCGTTGCGTAGTTTTAAAGATTTAAGCATACATAGGGACAGACAGCGCAAGCGACTTTGTTTTATACTATGTAGTGATATACAAAGTTTGATTTATATAAGTAATTGTTTTTTTTAAAGTGTTATTTTACTAAGGCATAAAGTACCCAGTTCTTATTTACCCTAAGATAAGAGAAATTTAATCCAATTTCAGAGAGATGCACTACTTTAGTAGCAAAATTATAGTTAGTACAGAGATTTCACTCCGTAGATTTATATCGTAAGTAATACATGACTTTAACTTAACATCCGTTAAGATGTCCTAATTAATCTGTCAACATAGCCATACCGAGGTTTTCTTTTCAATTTGCTTCTAACATTAGTCGCGAGAAATTAGTCTAACTAATTAGTCGATTACAAAATTTAGTTGTCTGAAATCAATCGGCAACTAATTTAGTTGCAACTAAATTAGTTGCAGTCTATACAACTAAGATTGATCAATCGTCGTTTTCAATCGTCCGTCGCAATTAATTCTTGTAATCTTAATCGTTAATCGTTAGTCGATTACATTTTGCCCATCTCTGGCTTACGCGTCCTTGCAAGTTTTACAACTTTAAATGAAAGCAATTTTATTTTTTTCAAATCCTTATAAAATAAAACATTCGTTTTCAACAGTGATAAATTGTACATACATTTAAACCTTAGTTTAATATAGTTAACGATAAGTGTTACTAAAAATAAAATTGGTTATGAATGTTTTTACAGAAAATGAAATTTTCGTTTCAGCGATAAAAAAAAAGCGATAAAAGCCTTGGTTTATTAGTTAACAATGAGTGGAACTATAAACTTAAATTGGTTAAGAAATTTTTATTTGGTTGTCATACAGGGTGCAACAGGAGGAATGGATCAAACGAAGCGAACGGTCGAAAGAGGACATCAAGACCTATCGATTTCACCCTCATGTATATTCAGCGAGTTTCTACTGTTCCAAAGTTATTTAAGGTTTTGTAATTGTTTAATAGTACCCTATGTTACCATCTATTTTTTTTAGGTAGTGGAATAGTTGATCTTGAGTATCCAATTAAAAAGGTGATCAAAAAGCATTCCAATTTTTTTGAAAATTGTATGTGTTCTTGGATTACTCTGTAAATTTAACTTTAACTCGAACTTTCGAGGCTGTTAGTAAACAAAATTGACATAGTTATTTTTCCTGGAAATTTACTCTAAAAACTGTGCTAATCAATGATAAATCTCCTGTACAACATTGATTGTGTTTGGTTTACAGGAAAATGTAAAAAACAAGGTTAAGTGTCACAAAAGCGACATTAAAGAACTTCAAACTTATGATTTCAACAAAGTCAAAGTTGGTCAAAATAACATCAGATACTGTAATCTCTGTTAATTTAAGTCGTAATTAAAAGGTTTTACAAAAGTTCACATGTTTTTTGTTTTTGAAGCTCAAGTCTTATAATTTAACTTGGACTGAGTTTCTGTTAACAGAATGAGTTGAAATTAGGTTAATAGGTACTTGTTAACCCGGTAATAAGACAGTACTATGGTGTCTGAGAACTGATCTGACGATGGAAATAGAAGATGGTTGGCTGAATGGTTGGACACTTGGGTTGCCGAGACAAATACAACGATATCTTAATTTTAGAAATCCGTCCAGCCGTTTGGACGATACTAGGATATTAGAGAATATTATATAGTACATACATAGATACGCGCGACAAACATCCTGGCAGTCGGGTAAAAAGGATGGGTATCAGGCCTGTTAGCTTAAGGGGACATATTCAAAGTTTACTGTGAGCCCCATTACATGTTTTTTATGAAAATGTTTAACATTCGTAATATCAACTTCTGTTGATTTTGCCTGCTGTCTATGCCTTTTAAACTTTCGTATTAAAATTACAGCATAGAAATTATATTTTAGGTGAATAATTTGAAAGAGTTAACAATAGTTAATCGGTCATCAATAAAGTACAAAGGTTAGTTAGTTAATTTCTAGTAATCACCTAGATTTTTCGGGGTCAAATAGTGGTAGGATAAGGTTACCCAATGTAAGAGTAATTTTGTTTATTGATGCAATGAACTGTCCCTGCTTACCGGATCATCGCCCAAACATCGCCTCCTTGAAGATTTGAATAAAAAAAATATTTAAGCGGAGGTTTTCATTCAGGCTCAACAACATACTTTAGTTTCGATTTTCACCGGAAGATTTATCATTAACTAGAGCAGGTTTGGGAACTGTTTGTAAAACAAATGTTGTGTGAATTCTATTGGCTAATGGGCCTAAAACTTGGAGTTAAAGTTGCTTTACGACGATAGTTCAAGAACTAATTATAAAAAAAAATGGTAACATTTGACCGTCACGTTAATTGGAGACTCAAGACCAACTATTCGACTACCCATAAACTAAACTTACAAATGTGGATTCAACATAGATGGTAAGATGTAACAAAAACTTAAATAACTTTGAAACAGTAAAAAATCGCTGAATATACATGGGGGTGAAATTTTGAGGTCTAGACGTCCTCTATCGACCTGCTTCGTTTGATCCTCTCCTCTTGTTACACCCTCTATATATACAGTGGTGGCCACATAATTGACAACAATTCATTATGTGCTAAGGTAAAGGTTGAACACGCCAAAACGTGGGCATACTAAATAGTCAATAAAAACGTAATCAAGTAAAATAAAAAATAAAAAATACATTTGCTTACACTACTAATATCGTACATTTATAAACATACAAATGTGTTTTAATTATGCCTTGAATACGCCATTGCCCTCACTTTGAGTCGCATGCGGCTCATCAAGGTTTGCACGGCATTGTCAGGGTACTTTTTATCAGCCCAAGTCCATGTTTTTTTGCAAATCAGCCACGGAATTGATTTGCCCGCCCTTCTTTTGTAAGACTTATTACCAAAAACAGTAGCATCCCCATTAACTACAATTTCAAGCTTTTATCAATTATATTTTATATTTAGTAACGTTATGCTCATACTAAACGCATTTAAAACCCGATTCAGTAATGTTCCAGTTGTACGTTACCATATTTCCACAGTCAAAGACGGCAATCAGTAGCGCACGCTATTGTTAGAAAGAGATAAATAGTTGTTTCAAATTGCTCGCCATTCTCGCCAAGACAAGTGCCCGCTCACGGGCGCCTTAGCTACCCGTCTTTATAACACTCATTCGATATCTAATTGTCAAGTTATCTAAGTGACAGTGACGCCGGTGCAAATTTAACAAATAATGGCTATGTAAGCAAAAATAAATAAATAAGGTACTTACGAATGAAATGAGACATCCTTTCTTCCTTTTACAGTTACAGTATAATTTCGGCAGCCTCGAAAAAAACAAGACGGTTTTTTTTAGGAAATATATACTTTTCGTCAGTAAAATTTTATTGTCTTTGATGCGTGCGGGACAGTGGCTGAAGTCTTTTTGAGGGACACATTTGCGCGCAGATGATGTATCTAAATTATTTTTAGCATGATCGAAATAAGTAATTGGTTCTAATTTACAAATTATACACCGTGCCAGTTAAATATAATATTTTCGCTTGTCCAGGAAACAAAGCCTAAGGACGAGCTGGAATAGCTGTTCTTGTAATTAGCACTTGTTTAAGGGAAATCCCCTTAAAAGTTATGAATGTGAGTAATTGGCCCCTATTTTACTTGTAATCTTGGACTTTAATCGATTAATCGAAGAAAGAGACTAAACTGTGACATGAATAATGCCGGCTACACACGTAACGATATATCGTAGCGATTAATCTGTGCAAACCGATTTGCGCAGATTTATCGATAGGGTGTATGACAAATCGTTGCAGATTATCGTTCATCAGTGGCAGTTGGAAAATTACATTAGATAAATCGTTGTCGATTGCGTTTGCGCAGTTTTATACTGTATTTGTGGTAGTTAGTATTGGATTGGTTGGTTGTATATGTGGAGAACTGACGATGGACGCCGATATCGGAGGCGTGTGGAGTCACTGTGAACGTTCGATTTATCTGCACAGTCTGAAATCGCTACGATATATCGTTACATGTGTAATCGGCATAAGATGTTAGCGTATAGTTACCGTAACAAGCATAGATTATTTCAAAGCAGGATTAAGTTAGAAGCGTCACTCATAAATACTTTTTTATACCCGCGTACCTGCTATAAACAGCTAATATTAAAATCGTTAATGGTGTCAGATAATCACCAATAGCGTAACCGAAGCGTGAAAACAATTAGATAATGAGCGTTCCCATGGTAATAACAGTTCCATAATAATAATTATAGAATTGTTATTACTATGGTTACGGTCATTCGGGGTATAAATCTTGGCATTTAGTGAACACTTGACATCCTAATTTGTATAATAAAACGTTTAAAATATTTTCACGCCAACTTTCATTCCGTATATTAAAAACAAAATTAATTTTGAGACTAATTAATTATATGTTAAAAGGCTTTATATTTATTAGATATTCATCATTTATTTTACTAAAAATAAATGATGAATATCCATCGTTTTGCTATTTGTTTACCATGGTTACGTACAATATGGATATCAACAAAATGGCGTTTCGTTCGACATTCCAACTTTTATGATAAATTGTCAGAACTGTTACCTCACTATTAAAATTTGCATAAAATTTGTTAAAATTGAGCAATAATTCACAAACTATTAACGCCAATCGGAATAATGATAATGACTTTTCTGACAAGTTATTTGTTAGCAGAAGAATCGAAAAAAGTATAGAAAAGATAGCGATTGTTTATTTTTGTCATCATCATTTGAAGCTTATAGAGAAAGTTACGTATGCAACGGTACATAGTTAGCTCTTAAGGTAAGGTAGTCGCGCCTGTAATTAGAGCACTTGCGACCTCGCGCTCTAACCCAGGGACCAGAAAATACCTTTATTTGATTAATTCTACAGATTGGGTATAACTAAAACATATGCTCTCCCAAACGTTAGCGTATCCCTATCAATAGGGTGACTGCTTCGAACTAGTTAACTACAACCATTGAGGTTACCAGTTTCGGATTTAAGCACTTAGCATTACGTTAGTGTTACCCTATACATTCTCCCTCTCCGTTGACTCTTGTTTCGCAGATTCGTGTGATTGGTTGGTTAAGCCTATGTGTGTGTGGATAGCCAACCAATGGCTAAGTAGTGCAAAAATATTTTGTATGGACTGCGCGTAGAGATTAAAATATCTTGAAGCCGTTCAATAAGCACTTCATAGGGAAAGCCTAACGAGGGTTGTAAGGAATTGGTAAGCGCTTAGTCGAATTAATTGTATTTTATTGGGGTAAGTCGAAGATTTGCTTATCGTACCGTTAGGGTTTGTAAAACCCAGTCAACTAAAGTCTAATTCTATGGAACTTGCTAACTATGTAAACAAACCGCCATATTGAAGTTGTCTCTGAATGATGAATTTACTAGTGATGGGCAATACTCCTTTACTTATGTCAAACTGTAGCGAATAATAAAATACCGAAAGTAAAAATCAAGATCTGAAGAAAAATCGGTACTTGAAGATCACCAGTGTTTATTACAAAAGGTGCCGTTATATCATCTGTGAGTGTGATCAGCGTGAGTTAGGTAATGTGTAGGGGCCTTAATATATCGCCAACTTTAGCCACAACACTACCCATCATAGACAATTGTAGAATTTAAAAGAAACAAAAACGTCATTCCATCAGGTCCTAATAACCTAACTTATGAAACCATTTAAACTTTTAATTAAATATCCAAGATAGAGTTTTATATTTGGTGATTTTGTATTTTACAGTAACGACCGTTTCAATAGTTTATGGTTTCAATGGTGTTTGATGAGGTGGTGTGAAAATTCAAGGAGAAACAGTGACAAAACAAAGTTAAGAGTTTTGTTTACATAGTTAGCAAGTTCCATAGAAATACACTATATAGGTATACCGTAACGAACGGTTCCGGTCCCTGCTCTCACATCGGCACTCGTACCTTAAGAAGCTTCATTTCATTATGTACCAGTTACATAAATATACTATTTAAATTCGGAAGAATAATTAATAATTTGGCTCACAAGTGGGTAGGGACCAAAAAGTTGACCAAGCTAACTCATTCAATAACATTTTCTATGAAACTTTTCCGTTGTGACACGAAAGTTAGCCATACGTAGGGATAAATTTCGTCGCACAACGGAACTTTTTTAACTGCGCCTAACTGTGGTCCAACTTTTTGGTCCTTACCCAAGTACCGGTTAAGTACCGTATTTTTAGTTATTATTCAGTTAAGTAGGGTCGGGCCGAGAACGGTTGCTCAGTCGGGTACGCTGACTCGCGTCTATAATTCGTATATACGAGTATACTACTCAAAACAAAATAGGGGCCACGGTATATTCTGCATACAAAAGAACTGTTTTCGGAGAAGGATTAATATAACAAATTTTAACCTGTAATTTTTGAATTTAGTATCATTCGAAAGCTGTAATGTTCAACTTACAAGCTAGGTTTTTAAATTTTTTGTCAATTGCTTTGTTTTTACCGTGCGTGTGGTTTTTAAAAAACGTTGCATTTTTTTGCTCATTTTGTATGAAATTTGAAAATTGATTTAAAAAACCACACGCATGGCAAAAACAAAACAAATGACAAAAAAATTAAAAACACAACTTGTAAGTTGAACATTGCAGCTTTCGAATGATACTAAATTCAAACATACAGTTTAAAATTTGTTATAATAAATAATCCTTCTCCGAAAACAGTTCTTTTGTATGCAGAATATACCGTGACCCCTATTTTGTTTCGAGTAGTATAGAACAGCGATATCTATCCGTTTTCTTCATTCATCGGGAACGCTCGATACCCAAACGCGTACCAAAAAGCGATCCGTCTGCTCCGGCGCCGTTTAGATGTCAAAATTGTGTGTTGGTTTTCGAGGTTGAAAAACTACTTTTTATTGTAAATTACACGTGTTTTTAAACATTTAAATTTAAGTATTAGGAGAATTTTTATTGTTTTGATGGAAAGTGAGCTTAAAATACTGCATAAATATATGCATAGATTGGCTTGGCTTGTCCTTCGGCAAATCAGGTGACACTTGTACGACGTTGAATTCAAAATGGCTACGGCGTGTTCAGTACCCCAAATTTAAAAGGTACACAGTGACTCGTAAGCAACAGTATACTTTTGTGAGTCACTTTGGAAAAAAACGTGTTATTTTTTTCTAAACGTCCTCATAAAGCTGTTATGTTACTAATTCTAATGATAGTACCTGTATAAGAATAAAGATGCAACTATTTAATTAAGGATCTCACTTAATCAACAAAGAAACAATGTCAGAATAGGTAGGTATCTAAATGTTGATCTGAATTGTTGATAACTGAATATAAATCATAGTTTTCATTGAATATAATACTTTGGAGCCACTGTGTACTGTTAGAGTCTCTGTGTACTTCAGGGTCGAACTTAAGTAGCCCAGTACGAGTACACAGTGGCTTATTTCCCATTTTTTTAAAACATTGTTTAACTTTAATATTGTCTTGATTGAAAATAATAATGCAGGCAGAAAAAATTATAACCAAAGGATGTTACATACATATTAATTTCAGCTTTTTCTCATAATTTTAACGTCTGACAAAATGAGAGCCACCGTTCCCGACTTGACCCTACATGTGTCTGTAAACAAATCGGAGCATGACATATGTTCCAATTAATTTTATGCATATTGTTGCGAGCTTCAAATTCGTTGAATGATAAACTTAATACCGATATGGTTGTGCGCGCCGATGGTACCAAAGGATAAATGATAACCAATGTTGGTATCAGTATACCTACTAGGGTGGGTCAGTCTCGTATGGAGAAAAAAAAGCTGTCGTTTTTTTACACGCATAGGTATAAAACGGTGCCAAATTACGACGTTAAATAGTATTCAAAAATATATAATCGGAAATCATCTTCTGCCTCCTGATATAGTAAAATAGCGCCATTTGAAGTTCTGGTGTAGCTTCGAGAAGACGAGTACCAAAGTCGCAGGATTGTTATACCAGAAAGGTTTAGGTACTTAACTAAATGTAAACAAAAAAGCCACGTGATTTAGTTCGTCAGCCAATAGCAGCAGAGCACTGACACGTTGAAGCTCGACAAAATAGTTGTGATTGGCTGTTTAACAGAGTCACGTGGTTTGGTTTGTTTACATTTAGTAAAGTACCTAAACCTTTCTGGTATAGTTATTATTAATTGTTTTGTAGAAATGACACGAGGTGCGAAATTCTCAGTGCTCTGAACCAACTCGCACTTGACCGGTTTTAGTGATATCACGACTAATACTTTTAAATAATACTTATGTTTACCTACTTAAGGATATTTATGCGACGTTCTGTTGTTTGCATGAGCGAAAGTGAAAAACATCTAATCAAACATATTCGCACTGCCAGATCAAAAGAGTAGTAACTTAAAATACATCTGTACTTTAAAATCAACTTTAATACAACGACTATGAGCTTGAAACAAAACTAAAAGGATTTTGAGTTGATACTGTTTTGATCTAGCAATGCGTATACCTAAAGCTGCCAAACCGCATGTCGGTGCACTCGGAGCGAAAGTCGACTATGACGGTGACGGCATACGATTGTGATACAATGTTTATTTGCCCTGGTTGCGACGAGATGCGCTCAGTAGCGAGGTACAGATGTTAGCTTTTATTTATTTGCTATGGCACCTCTGCACTTGCCATTCTGTCCTAAAGAAAGTGGTGAGTCGAGAATTTTCTCACTTGTTTTTTTATTTGATACGTATTTCGCGTACCTCGCGTGCATATATGAACTTAACGCTTGACATCAACTTCTAGTCGGAACCTTTTCGCTTCGTTACATATAAAAACAAATCAATTTACCATATTACTCCAACCTCACATTAATCACGTAGTTTGAAATTTCAGCATGTCATATTATTTATTTATACACTTACTAGCGACCCGCCTGCGGCTTCGCCCGCGTGGAATGTATTATACATATAAACCTTCCTTAAGAATCACTCTATCTATTAAAAAAAACCGCATCAAAATCCGTTGCGTAGTTTTAAAGATTTAAGCATACATAGGGACAGACAGCGCAAGCGACTTTGTTTTATACTATGTAGTGATAACTGTCTCCATGTTTATTTAGAGGTAAAAACGTTAAAATCTCAAACAATCAATGGTGCTTTTAAATATTTCGAAACTCTTTTTATTTTAATAACGCAATAGTCATTTATGTAACTTAACTATACTCCATCTGTTTAGGTACTTAAATAAATGTAAACAAACCAAACCATGTGACTCCGTTAAGCAGCCAATCAAAACTGTTTAATCGACCTTTGACGTATCAATGTTCTGCTTCTATTGGCTAACCAACCATGTCATGTGGTTTTTTTGTTTACATTTAGTTAAGTACCTAAACAAATGAAGTATAGCTAGCTGACAAAATCCTATGAAGTGAAATTGACGCCATTTTTGGGCTCGTGTTGTGTTGTGTTATTGCTTCCTTATGTATGAGGCTTTTTATTTCAATGAGATCATGCTAGATGGCGCTGTATCACCAAGAAAGTGAAAAATACTTTTTTTACAACTTTTCTGCCGTAACAGCAAATTCCTTTATTATTTGTCTTAACGTTATAAACTTATAAAACTCCCAAAATATGTCAAACTTAACTTCCAAAAACATAAAACTTTTGCATGGATTCGAACCCGTAACACATTTTGGTAGGGACGCGTTCTTACTTATCATTCGACCATAGTGACATTTACTTAGTCCGGCGAAATTGTGTATCAAGTTATTTTTACGTTCAGATTATCTTTCAACGAATACGGTTAGTATTAAAAGGAGACCATTCATTTTGGGCCCAAAATCAAAAGTGCCGGCAAACGAATAATTGTGTTTTTATACTAATCAGATTATCGCTCTGAGCATTTCATTATAACATCAAAACTCTAGAACCGTCATTTGTTGGTGTTATTCATGTTCGAAAATCATGACTTTTCATACAAAACAAAAGTGCCGGCCAACGAATAAAAGTGTTTTTAATCTAATCAGATTTTCGCTCTGAGCATCTCATTACAATGCGAACACTGCTGCTGTTGTACGCTTCTGCAAATGTCAGTAAAAATATCGATATGAGCTATCGACCTAATGCTCGCACCGTAGGTTATGCCGACCACATTGACATTTACGTATTCTAATACCGCGTTTGTAATAGTACATTATTGCCTAGGCAGTGAAGCAGGCAATGGCGGGCCGAGAATTGGTTTAAACGGACGAGCTTGCGAGTCCGTTTAAAAATACGAGGCCCGCAATTGCCGTTCCTGCCGAGGCATATATAGTGCTTTTCTCAAAAATCGCAAGATACAAGTCGCATATAAACAGAAACTTCACGTGAAATAACATCACTCTTTACCGCCTTTATGTTAATGACAAGGAGAACCGCAAGCTTTTTTTAGAAAAAAAAACTGAAGCTATTCAAGACACAGATTAAAAAGTTACGTTTCGAATAAAATATGGATGTATAAGACTTGTGCCCTCATTTTACTATGGCCGTTTTCACTTTTTAAAAAGTTACAAACTAGATAACAATGAAATTTGTATGCAACATTGCAGGCTTGTGTAAACTATGTACTTCGCGTCTCAGTATGGAGTAAGTAATGTCAATTTTTCCGGTCATTTTTGAGAAAAAGTCTTTACATGTGCGATATGTTTGTGTGCGTCAAAATATATTATGTGTTAGATTTCTGTCAAAATGTGCGTGTGTAATGACACAGATAGATTTTACATTTGTAAGTAATACTCAATACTCAATACTCAATATTTTATTGCAATCATAATGTACAAGGATGGAAATATAAAGTATAATCTTAAGCATGTGTTATTTCTTCACCCCTCGCAAATCTCGGCAGACATGATTGTACTCGAATACGACCTATAAGGCCAGTCCAGGTATTGTATGGTCTAAGGGAAGGCCAAACAAAACGCCATTTTGTTGTTATCCATATTGAATGTAACCATGGTAACCAAATAACAAATCGGTAACTATACGCTAACATCTTATACCGACTACACATGTAACAATATATAGTAGCGATTTCAGACTGTGCTGATAAATCGAACGTTCACAGTGACTCCACACGCCTCCGATATCGGCGTCCATCGTCAGGTCTCCGTATATTCAACCAACCAATCCAATCCAATATTACCACAGATACAGTAGAAGAAGAAAAAACCGCCACACCGCGAGACCAAAGACTACGGAAAGATGTCACATGACATAACTAGACGATACAAAGTCGGAAATAATAATATATATACATACTATGGCCGAGGGTAACCATTATATACAATTTTTCCCGACATCCGTCCCCCCACTTTTCTTTTATTTCCCAATTTTCCTTACATATCTAAGATATACAAACAAACATCTTATGTTCTATGAAATCTTACAAACTACGGGCGCTACAAATTTACATTAAAACTAGAACTATTTACATACAAATTGTGTAGAAAACTTAGAAAATTAGTTTTCACCTCAGCAGCTCAAACAAGCAGGTTTTGCTGCTTAAAAACAGTGAGCAAAATTCAATTTTGCTGCGAGCGAGAGGCAAAGTAGCTTTTTAATTATTTTTTTTAATGCCGTGAGCAATGCTGGGGCTACTCACAACATTCGAAAAATTTTACTTCACTTTGTTCTGTCACTTTCACTTCGATAGGAAAAAAGCGAGAGATAGAAACAACTTGATTCGAAGTTCGATTTTCAAATTTCACACATAGTAGGCCCAAAAAGAAACGCACGTTCGTATGCACACATAACCGTAAAATTGCAAATAAAACTATCTGTTAAAGTTTGAAATGTGTTTATTATAACTATTTTATACAGTAGGTACAATCATTTTTTTTATTTAATGTTTTGAAGACAAAATTAATGAAAAATAAGAAGTTTATCATGTATCTACATAAGTTTGTTATCGTTTTAACAATCTTTATTTTCGTGACATAAACCGCGGGGGCAGTTTCAGAACGCATTTCAAAAATAGCGGGATTATTGTAGCCAATAGCCATAGACAAGGCCTAGTTAGGTTTTTTTAAAGCCACAGACTACATAAAGCTGTATAAAGTTGTGTTTGCACTACGGCATTATCAAGTTGAGTGACAGGTTTTATCTGTTTCATGTTTATTTTTTCCACTTTTTATTTTATTAGAATTTTGCAAAAATGCTTGTGATTGATGCATATGCGATCGTGTCGTTATTTTAGTCGTGTATTCACCAAATGGTCACAACGGAAGACCTGCGTTGGCCCTACCAGCTTCACGCTGTGTTGTTCTCGCTGCTGAGGTGAAAAGTTGTATGTCTCACACGAGACCAAAGTTTTTTACGTCTCGTATCTTTGAATCCGTCGCTGCGCTCAGGATTCTAACCTAGAATCACTCGCTACGCTCGTGATTCAATAATAGAATCCTTCGGTTACTCGGAATTCAAAATCATCACTCGCAGCAAAAACCAACTTTGCTCTCTTGTTGAACAAATAACTATTTCCTCCCTTTTCGGAGGGACGGAAAAACACCTACAGCGCGGGCGCGGCTATCCCCACTCCGCATGGTGGCCTACTCTTTCTGAGGGGCCACGCACGGCGCATGCGTACGATCGGAATGCTCTTTGTTTACATTTTGTAAACTAGGGCAAAGAGCCTACCCGATTCGTTCCCAAATAAATATGATGCAAATAATAACTCTTTATTTACTTGTTTAACAACTACTTAAATACCTATAAACTACGTAGAAGCTATGAAAAAAACCACTATCTTAATATCTACCGGTTCGTGTATAAACAAACTTGTTATGAGCTATCCGTGCGATCGTGTATAAACAAGACGGGAGAAGGTTCTTCTGAAGTCTTTGATGGTAATTCTAAGTGTAAGTGTAATGATTTCTGAGGTAACTATTCCGAAGGATACATACATACATACATACATTAAATCACGCCTTCGTTCCCAGAGTGGGATAGGCAGAGATACAGAATAAAACTTGTTGATAATTACAGGAAATAATAGGATTACTGGATTATAATCGCAAAGTTTTAAATCGTGTGGTGGCTGCGACGGGTGTTTGCAAAAAAACAGTAAAATCAATAAAAAAAAAAGAGAATGTTGCCAGAGAAAATTCTCGGAAACTGCGCACTCGTAAAAAAGGAAAAAGAGGGCCAAAATTTATTTTAGACAATTTCGACAAATGTGCCTTACGTAATATTATAACAAATATGTGCCTCCAAAAAATTGTTCCGACTGTGCAAAAAATATTAAAAAAAGCTAAATTAGATATAAACTTTCTTGGCCAAAGAATCACATTAATAAATACATACATACATACATACCTTCACGCCTGTAATCCCAGAGTGGGGTAGGCAGAGCTACAGAATTACCTACAACTTTAAAAACTTGTTAAATAAATGTTATGGGAAAATATATAGGATTTAGCTTTAAGAGGTGCACACAGAAACGGTTAGAGTTAGTAGAACAACCGCAAGTCAATGCTCGGAGAGCTATAGTTATTTAAGAAGAATCCTTGAAAATGATGCCTCAGGTCAGGTCCTAACAAAAAGCTTGTCGTTTATTTGGATGAAACCTGGATGCATTGTCACTAACTACACTGTGAATAAATGCTGGCAGTCTACGTCCGAGCCATTAGAAAATATGATAGTGCTGGAAATAGATGGAATATGATCCAAGCAGGTTCTGAACACGGTTTTGTAAGGGGAGCATTAGCTATTTGGAAGGCCAATTCAAAGAAAATTCTTAAATGGATTACTAATAATCTATTACCGAATATGCCAAAATCTATTATTGTAATGGAAAATGCTTCCTATCACAGCACACAGGTAAATAAACCCCACTTCTAGAGATCGGAAACACGTAATTAATTATGTATTGGCTCAAAGCACATAATATTGAATTTTCAACGCACCACACAGTTCCCGAATTGTAGGTACGAAATTATTCAAAAAAATCGCCCCCCTAAAGAATCTATACAGGGTGTCCCAGGAAGTAGTGTCAAGCAGAAGTCCAGAGGTAGAGCACCTCAAGGGGCATCTGAATCACCCCCATGCATGTTCAGCAATTGTTATTAGTTTCCGAGATATTGATCATTTTAATCGGATTTTTTGTCATTTTTCCTTATGTCCGTGCTACGAAAAATCCCTAAATTCATGTATTAATTCATTAATTAATCACTGAAAAAAGGATTTTTTTAAAGCTACATGCCAATTTCTTTTTTATTACAAATGTTTGAGTAAACGCACAGAGATACTTTCTCCATACTAAGAGAACCCCGCGTTTGTTTTTCACCTAGTATGGAAAAACAAACTTTGTGAGTTTTCTCAAAAAATTGTAACGAAAAACCGATCGAGTTTATACCCTAAACTGAAGATGTTTTTGAATAATTAGAAGTAGTCAATCGCTTTTAGATTTTTTAAATGCAATGCAAAGTTGGCTGTTTAGATTTATTTTTACCTCCTTTTGTGGGTTGAGGGCCCGTAATTTTTTTTTAGCTGTCTTGTGCAACAAATGTTGAATTTTTAAGATTCTAGTATAAGCCCAGAAAAAAAAAAGTAAAAATGTTGCCCGTTTTATCATTTTTAAAAAAGTTATTGAGGTTTTACCTTTTGAACGCCACAGTCGGCTCTGGCCGTCGTGCCACTGGCGCCACCGACGGCCACAGCCGACACAACTTAGAGTTTAAAAAAAAAAAAAATTATGGCATAGAGAAGACAAACGAGCACACAGGCCACCTGATGGTAAGTGGAAACTGTGACCCATAGACATTCGCATTCACAAGACTGCAATGCAATCCTAAGACTGCAAATGCGTTGCCAACCCTGAGGACTAAGATGGAATGCCTCTATGCTAGTCATTTCACCGGCTGTCTTATCCCCAAACCGGAACACAACAATGCGAACACTGCTGTTTGGCGGTAGGTTAATGGATAAGATGGTGGTAGCGATCCGGACGGACCCTGCACAAGGTCCTACCACCCGCAAAAGAGAAATTAAAAGAGACTTTGTTTCGTATGGATTAAGTTGTAATTTGCTTAGCAAAGCAAACATGTTTGGCGTGTGAGTGACGCATTTTGTATTTGACGTACGGCGTTCAAAAGGTTCAATCTTAAAAACGGTTTTTTTTTTAAATATCCAAAATAATCCATTTAAAAAAAACGAAGGGCCTAGGTAATTTTTTTTTAGTGGAGCCCGTAGCAAATGGCCCCCTTATCCCCTATATACGTATGTCCATCCATCTGCCAAACACCCTGTATATTATGGCATTTAGTTAGACAAAAAAAAAAGTGCAACAGCGTGAAAACGAGGTTGAGGCCACATTAGAGGCTTAAATCACCGAAAATGACTAAAAAAAGAGTTGGACCGAACAAGTTGAAAGTGACTACTGGCAACTGGTTGTCAACATAGGTAGGTACAGTCAACAGCATAAATAAGTGATGATTTATGTACCTTGTCACTTTAACGTTATGTTTGAAATGGTATACAGAATAGTGAAACGATTGAAAGCGACAAGGTACATAAATGATCACTTATTTATGCTGTTGTCTGTACAGCAGTAAACTATTTATATGCTGTTAGATGGGAACGTGCAAATTTAACACTATTTAGCACACTAATTATCTATGTTTTTCTCTCTGTACCAGGTGATGATAGGGACAGCTCTGAAGACGATGGTGTTATGAATTAATAACTTTTGATGGTGTGCTTAAATATAATTATTACATTATTTGTTTTTTTAAGGAGGTAATAAAATTTATGTTTTTTTCTTAAGCTTTACAACTTCTTCCTACAGAAATAAGTATTTTCATTTATCTGCACACTATACTATTGACAATATCATTTTATGTAATAATTCCGAAACGACCTATGTTTTTATAACAGTTCTGACAATTTATGAAAAGTAAGAATGCCAAACGAAACGCCATTGTGTTGATATCCATATTGAACGTAACCATGGTAACCAAATAACAAATCGTTGGATATTAATCAATTTAATCATCTATTCTTAGTAACTCGATAAAAATATATTTTTAAAGACATAATTAGTCTCAAATTTATTTTTATTTTATTATACGTAATTATAATTGTGGTTAACCCATTCATTGCCGACGCCTCACATTTTTACTCATCACGCAGTGCCGGCGTAATGCCGAGGACGCGAAATCGCGTCCTCGGCATTACGATTACACATACATGGGACGCGAATTCGCGTCTTCGGCATCCGAGATAAGAATAATGAAAATTACAAATGCACTGAATCCAAAAATCAGCAGCAGTATAATATTATCCTTCATAAATAAAGTAACATATGGTATCAGCATTTTAGTACAGTTGTTTTCTAGCAAAAAAAAACAAATAACTCGAGGACGCGAAATCGCGTCCTCGGCATTACGATTACACATACATGGGACGCGAATTCGCGTCTTCGGCATCCGAGAGAAGAATTATGAAAATTACAAATGCACTGAATCCAAAAACCAGCAACAGTATAATATTATCCTTCATAAATAAAGTAACATATTGGTATCAGCATTTTAGTACAGTTGTTTTCTAGCAAAAAAAAACGAATAACTCGAGGACGCGAAATCGCGTCCTCGGCATTACGATTACACATACATGGGACGCGAATTCGCGTCTTCGGCATCCGAGATAAGAATTATGAAAATTACAAATGCACTGAATCCGAAAACCAGCAACAGTATAACATTATCCTTCATAAATAAAGTAACATTTTGGTATCAGCATTTAAGTACAGTTGTTTTCTAGCAAAAAAAAACAAATAACTTGAGGACGCGAAGTCGCGTCTTCGGCAATGAATGGGTTAACATATTTTTAACGGTTTATTATACAAATTAGGATTTAAAGTGTTCACTAAACGCCCAGACTGATATCAGGAATGACCGTACCTATGGTAATAAGTGCAATAACCCACAGAGCACAGAACCGTGCCCCTACTAGAGACGGTATGCTCCAAACTTTCCATACAAATCAAGCGTGTCAGTGGGCGTCACCGTTTACTCACACTAGTGCACGCACTACTACATAAATGACATATCCGTATTGTCTTAGATGTCAACCATCTTTGCGCCACAAGAAAGTCACAAGTGCTTAAGAGTGCTGCGGTGTGAGGTCGATATTTTTATCGATATTATAATGAGCCAAAATCGGACACATGGCTATTTTAAAAACAATACTTCGGCAATATTCAAAATTATTCATTATACCTTTAGGCATGCATTACCAACTATCTATGTGCCAAAATAATAGAAATCATTTTATTGGGGTTGTTTATTAAAATCAAGATTATAAAAAACTTGAACCGGAGCGCCATCACTGCCCCAAAAATAAAACATTTTTTTTACAATAACTTCGTATTAATAAATTGGAGTTGCGTTTTTTTGTAAGGTAGTTCAGTCTGATGTCCACATATTTTATTGATTTAAATCAAATGATTTAAATCAAGTGATTTTTTTATTTAAATCAATGATTTAAATCAAATTTGTTTTTTTTTCCATAAAAAGAACAATATTTTAATAATCTCAACTTTTCAGTTTTTATTTATTCAAAAAATCATCATACAACATAAGGAACTTAAAAAAACTAAATTATTTATTATAGTATTTGTACAAAAACACTAATTTTCCCGCCTTTTCATTTCCTAATCTATTGCGGAGTTTAGATTGGACAAGTCCAAATGTAGAAAAATCTCTTTCCACGGATGCTGAAGAAGCAACAGCTGTGAAGAGCTGGTGAAAGATAGGAAGTACATACATACATACATAAACTCACGCCTTCATTCCCAAAGTGGGGTAGGCAGAGCTAAAGAATTACCAACAAGTCTTAAAACTTCTTGATAATTCTGTAACCACATTTTGCACAAGTAGGCTAAGATAGGAAGTATTTTTATAAATACGTTAAAATTATTGTTTTTGATAAATATAGGATAAATTCACGGCTCATTATTTAAAACAATCAATTAAAATCAAATAAATCAAATAAATCATGATTTTTTTTTTAAAAGCCAAAAAATCCGTCAGAAATAAAAAAATCATGATTTTTATCAACCCTGTTTTTCCACATATTTTTAAAGTGATTGATTTCACAAACATCATTTAGCAAACCGCTTTTTTTCCGAAACTGTACATATTTCAAGATTTCTATGAAACTAACCTAACCTAAAGCGTTTTGACGGTAACCTATCACAAACGCGAATTTTTTTTGACCGAATTTCATTTGACCGAAAACGTTTCGTTTTTTATCGTTTCTCCGATGGCACGATTCGTCAATTTTTTATTTCACCATTTGACTTTAAGTAAATGGTTCGTTAGTCCAAGCAACTTTTCTCCTTGTAGTCACGTGCCCTATGTATTGTTACGTATTTTATTTCAAAGCCCATTTTTCATTACACCAATGCTACAACTAGCCTGTGGATCGTTTTGTATTTTGTTTCTTAACCCATTTTTCACTTCATCAATGTTACATATAGATTTCGCTACGTTACGTCAAATATTCATTTCGGCCAAAAAATCTTGCTTGTAATTAGTTTCAACTATCTACAAAATGCAACGAGCAAGACGAGTCAGGGCAGAACCGACTCAGATAGGTTAGGTTAGGTTATTTTTTTTCTGCCCCGAAAAACGAATAAACCGAGCCGTAATATTGGGCAAAGGATACTAAGGTAAAATCAGAAATAGGAAAAAGACAAATAGACAAAGCATTACATTGGACAATTGTTGATACACCGAAACCAGTAATGAGGTATAGATAATTTGTCAAATCGTTAAAAAACCAAAACAAGTAATGAATAAATAAAACTATTCGAAATGATCATTCGGCCAAACGTAAAAAAACCCAAACCATAATTGACGAAAAGTATTTGTCGAACCAAAATTCGGTCAAACATTTTTCGAAGTTGTGATAGGTAACCCGTTTTGACACGATAGTCCTGAAAAAATCCTGAAATATTTTCAGTTCCGGAATAAAGCAGTTTACCAAATTATATGTTTATGAAATGAATCAGTTTGTGAAAGTTTTACCTCGTTAAAAACAGGATGGAGTTTCATTGTTGGAATAGCATCAGAAGATAGCCATGTTCTGGTACTCCTTTTCGTGGTACTTCCAGCCTCGAAATGGTCTGAGCAAATCGTACCATGTTTCTGAAGAAACCAGTTTAACTTTCCCGTCGCTAATATCCATTTATCTTTAATGTAAGCATCATTAGGAAACCTAAAAGGAACACTTAGTAAAGGAAAATTAATATTAAATTAACAATTTTAAATGGAATAAAAATTTATTGATACTTTATGGACATGGATGCACTATCGATATGACGCCATACACCGCTACACTTCACTAACGCATTTACTGGCGTCACTGGCTGGTGAGACTGCTTACGGTGCGGTGGAGGTTTTGTGTTAAGAAGAAGAAAAAGAGGAGGTTTTGTGTTCCAAGATAACCTCAAATCGGAATTTTCAAATAACCATACATTGATTTTAAATACTTAATTGTGATATGATACGCCAGAATTTTGTTTATTCACGTTTTTACTTTGGTTATTACACCATATCACAGCACAATGAGGCATAATATCGCTTTTTTGATCATGTGCACTCTACAACGTCCAAATAGACACTGAAGGCCTTTACGTGCGGTGACGATTCAGTGCTCTGTGTAATAACCACAGATCGGAATAGGCAGAGCTAATTTGCCTAAACTTGACGCATATTCATTCGTGATTGAGTGAAATAGGAACACATTTTTGAATGAACATGCATCAAGTTTAGGCAAATTAGCTCTACCTATTCCGATCTCTGGTAATAACATACATACATACATACATTAAATCATGCCTGTTTCCCAGAGGGGTAGGCTGAGACCACTTCTGTTATTATTATTGTAGCAAGTGGAAACTTGCTACAATAATAATAATAATAACAATGCTATAATAATTATTATAGTCTCATTTTATAATTGTTTTCACGCTTCGGTTACGCTATAGGTGGTATTCTAATATCATTAACGATATCAATATTAGCGGTTTATATTACGCGAGTAGAAAAACATTTTTAAGATGGGCACGAGAGGATCGCGTAGAGTGTTTACTCCCCAAATCAATTTTGATGATGCATTAACCCTGTCCTGTCCCTTTCTTTCGATCACGTCATACTCGTAACTGTGGGGTTAAAGCTTTCAAAATAGTTATTAGTGTTTCGGAGTGCGTGTGACCGAAGCGCGATGCACATTGACGAATCGCCCGGCTAGACATTCTGAAATGACGACTTGGCCACGTGGTTTACGAACTTTGTATTTTCAGATGAAAAAATAATTGACTTGAAGTCAGAAGGCTCACTAAATAATAAATGACTGGGTTTATTCGTTTTTATTAGAACGAGCCAAATCGCTGCGCACGTCGCCCGTCAGGCAACTCTTTGCCAAATTATACGGCGAAAAGTACCTTCAAAAATACCATTCGGATTTATAATAATACTAGACGTGACGGGGCTCCACCCGCGTGAATGAATGATATGAATGTATTTGTCACAGTTGTATTATTTTAATGAGCCCTGAACGATATGGAAATAAAAAGAGTATAGATTTTCATATAAGTACATTTATTAAAATGTCAACATGAAACTCGGTATTTAAAACCTCTTGTACTCTGCGGCCACCGTCCCATAACTGGCCACCTCATTCATACATGTACCTAATGAAATGATTCACTTACGGCCGAACCCTATATTCAAACCGAGGATAGATAAGGCTTACCTCGGGTTAAAATTTGACATTTGCCCATACAAAATCTGTCTAATCCGAAGTAAGCCTATCTGTCCGCGGATTGAATATAGGGTTTGGCCGTTAATAAATAAATGTTACGGGAGGTTTCCCGAAACACATATTTTTAACTTCCTAATTCTAATTTTGATCTCGTACGCGGTATTAATATCTATCAGGTAGGCAACACAATTTCATATTTGTAACGATACTTTCTGACAAAAAAAATAGTGTGACATACATACAGAAGGACATGGCTAAACTCCTACCTAATTTGACTGCGGTACCCTAAAAAGTAGTAGTCGATCGTTGAAGGTTCACGGTGGGTGGTGACCGTTGCAGGCGGTGTGGACAAAGAGTCGTGGTGCCTGAACAGCGACGGCACGGTGCGGCACGCCAACGAGGAGCTGCACGTGCTGGCGGCGGCGCGCGACTCGCCCGTCGCCGACCTGCTGGGCGACGTGCCCGCGCCCGCGCCCTCCGGCGCACCCGCACCTGCTGCCGCGCCCGCCGAGGGGGACACTATTGGCCTCGCCTACGATCACGTCGAGCTCAACTTCTTCGTCAACGGAAACCAATTGGACATACCTGTTAGGAATATCAGAGGGACCGTTTATCCTGCTCTTTATGGTAAGTTTAGTAGAAGAATATGGCTTATGGCTGCAGGGACTTAGGTACGGAGCTATTAATTGCTCTCCCATTCCGGTATCGTGCCCTTCTTGACTTGACACGCTCTTGACAGATTTTGAAGCAGTCCTTTCTTAGATACAGTCGCGGAATGAAATGGTACGTCATTTTAAAGTCGACTTTTGCTTGACCAAGTTCAAGAAGCAGTAATGCCAAGCTCTCAATGTTGCATTGGAAAAGGTAGCAAGCACTATACCATTTTTCCAGCCCTGTCCAAGATCAATGAACATTTTGTTAATCGTCGTCTCTTTTCCCGTCTCAACAGAAATAATCTCCTCAATCCAATCGTTTTGCAAAATAAAAAAAAATACTCGTTTACGGCGATATGGCGGCCACCTGGAACCTTCGGGAAAGTGTGGCGTGGCAGCTTGTCGTGAATGGCTGCTCGACGATGATTAGGTGTGCAATAGTAAGCCAGGTACAAATGGGTGACTCGTTTTTTTTAATTCATGTGTTCTCGTCGGTATTGCGGTCTGTAAGTAGGGCTTACAAATACCGGACCTTTCCCAAGTCCTGTATTGATGCGGTATTCGATTTTCAATAACGGGATCCCGGCCGGTATTGAACAATTTAGCAAAAATTAACTAAAATTAGGAACCGAGTAGGAAATTGGATTGTTACTATTAAATAAAGGGAATAAAATACTTAACTTGATTAGTGTTATCTCCAATTAAAAAGCTAACACTTTTAGAAAATAACTAAACTAACTATAATTATTTCCTTATTTAGTATAACTTAAATAAAAGCAATTACAGAGGGTTTATTTGATTTTTGTGTAATTAAGCACTTCACCAGCACATGGAATAAAACATGTCTAATAATTAGTCTCACAGTCACAACTACACAAAACATAACGAACAATTTACTTATATGTAATCAGTTTGTCACGAATTATCCGCATATGCGTGTACAAACTGCTGGTACTTCCACCGCCAGTATTTTTCACAGTTTTTATTTAACATTATTTCGATCAACAGCGGTCGTAATATTACCCCATAATTATGTTCGAGGTTGACTGTGTGAACTTTCTGTAATGTAGTTTCTTTAGAAGTAGTCTTGTAAATGGAAATAAAGGGTCTTTAAAAAAAATCCAATTAAGAAAAGTAAATCATTATCACTTCAAAAAAATAATCGGCGTCACTCGGTACGGTGTAATTGTTTTAACTATACCCCATATGTCCATACTGTTGAGGCATTTAGAAGTTATGGCGGAACAAAGAAACGGACATACATACATGAAACCTAAAAACATTACCCTCCTTTTTTGGGCAGTTGTGTAAAGTTTGTGACAACCCTAGGTAAGTACTGTGGCCTTGTGCGGTGTCGGTATTTACGCAAACATCATAGGCGTTGACCCACTGTTATATGCTCTTTACACTGCGCTAGTTTTATCTCTATGGCCCAGACACTATCATGGTCAGCCCACATCGATGGGGCTAGCCGCAAACTCTTTGGGTCGCATCATTCTCTGAAGCGCCTGCAGAACATTCTACTTTTAAAAACTAAAACAACCCTAGCTCACTCTCTCTTACTTTCCTTCCGTAGTAGGGTTAAGAGGATTGGTGGGATACTTTGGTTCTAGAATCCATAGAGTCGCTATTTCCTAAATAATACAGGGTTATTAGTAATTCGACGTATTCCCGATAGGGGAGACTATTTGCGGTAATTTTAACCCCCATATGCATTATGCAAAAGTGAACCATTTTTGAGTTATCATGTTTTTTAGGTTTTTTTCAAAATAAGTCAAAAATGCAGCATCAAAAATCTATTTAAAAAAAGTATCAATTTAAATCTCATTTTTTTGATTTATAAAAACAATTAAACATTGGTTATTTATCAATATTAAAACAACAATTATCGGTCTAAATTTAAAAATGCGAGACGAAAAGCAATATTATTTCTAGTTTTTCTACATATTTTTTTCCACAAAAAAGCCTTAAAAAAGAAAAAATCGTTTTGAAACTTAGCTTGCAGATTATTTTAAAAACATAACCGTTTTCTTAGCTCTCCAAAAATGCATAACAACTAGGAACTTATTTCAAAGAAACTGAAAAAAAAAGATCACAGAGGAAGCCGGCGGAAATTTGTATTCGAACTAAACTTAAAATCGCTGTTTGAATATCTTGCAAATAGGTAGCGTACCTAAGCCAATGCCGGTAGCAAACTGTCTGGTTAAGAAAAAAAATAACAAAGTTTTAAAAGAGTTCTTTTTTCAAAAAAAAACACGCGTTTATTGGTTTCGTTATACAAATTGGCGCCGTGTTTTTTGAAGTAAATACACTCACGACTGTAGTTTAATTTTTAATTTGAAATGAAATATGGAAGAGCTTGATCAAAATGAACAACGGATGTTTCAAAATTACACAAATGAAGAATACGCCGATATAATGTTTTGTTACGGCTTTTGCAACGGTAACAGTGAAGCTGCTCGTCATGATTATTCGCGTCAGTTTCCTAATCGCCGGTTACCCCATGTATCAGTTTTTAATGGAGTGTATAGGCGAATCCGAGAAAGTTGTAGTGTTCAGAGACGACAAATTAATGCCGGAAGACCCCCAGTCCATGTTAATTACTAAGAGGATATTCTGCAAGAATTTATCGATGAACCAACAATTGACAACATTTCAAAAAAAAAAGCTTTATTGTTTTTTCGCGTTTATAATAGCTGGTTAAAAATTAGACTACCCGTATTTCACGGTTTTTCTTTATTTAACTTAAATTCGTCGTTAATAATTTATTAAAGAAATAGGCATTAAAAAGACCGTATATACAAAGTTAGGAATACCTACTGATGTCGTGATCTTAGCATGATATAAAATAAAAAAAGTAACTTTAAACAGAAACAGAACTGACTGTCATGTCATGTCACTTGTCAATCATTCGCTGCCGTTCGTTCAAAAAATTTGTTATTTTGCGTAATTTAATTAATTACATAATTTGTAGACGCCATTAAAATAAATAAACTATTTTGCGTTTACTGCTTTGCATCTGCGTTGAGTATCATTCGTCAGACAGATAAAAAATGAATATGACAGTTGTATATTTTTTTCAATTCCTTTGGGAATAAATGGACTAAGGGCACTAAAAGTGTATTCCTAACATTCACAATCCAACTTTTTTACTGTTTTTCCTAAATATAAAAATAACTACTGCATAAAAAAATCCAAAGATATTTTTACTGTAATCAGCAGTGTAAAATCTAGAAACGGTATTTTATTTTACTACCTTAGCACATAATGAATTTTTGTCTATTTCGACAAACACCGTCGCCACACGACTCTATGTAACACAATGGAAAGCGTGGTCTACAGTGCATAATGCAGGATTCTATCCTTACCATTATACTCCTGTGCAAGTTATTCACGAAGAGGACTCTGAAAGGAGAGTTGCTTTCTGTAGATTCATGTTACATGCGGATTTAGAAGACGCGTCTTTTTTGAAAAAAAACCTATTGGCCGACGAATCCAAATTCGATCAAGATGGGATTACTAACTACCACAATGAACATTATTGGAGTGAGAAAGTGCACACAAATCCTAATAAAAAGAGGCCAAAAGGGTCGCAACGGCCGTTTTTCGGTCAATGTGTGGATGGGAATAATTGACGACAATTTAATCGGACCACATTTTTTACCGAGCAATCTAAATGCTGCAGCTTACTAACATTTTTTGACAAATGAAATGTTTGACCTCCTCGAAGACGTGCCTTTGGCTACAAAGCAAAACATGATATACCAGCAAGACGGATGTTCTGCACATTTTGGTGTCAATGTTAGGCGATGGCTCGATAACCATTTTCCTAATCGTTGGATAGGGCGAGGAGAACCCATTCCGTGGCCTGCGAGAAGTCCGGACTTAACGCCGGTCACATGGAATCCATAGTTTACGACGTCTCGCCTGTGTCATCCGCGGAAGAACTCAAGACAAGAATTATAAACGCAGCAAATGCAATGCGGAATAATTTGACTACTTTGGTAGTTAAGTCACAAGTGTCACAACTCAGAAAAAGAATGCGACTGTGCGTACGCAATAGGGGAAGTAACTTCGAGCAAGAACTTAGGCTAAATTACAAAATGTGTTAATTGTTACTATTATTAATGGTTAATTGTTATTACTATTAAACTATGACTGGTTCTAAATTTTATTTTAGAATTGTTTTTTTGTTTTATTGACATTGGGTATTGTTTTTAATAAATTTTATGGGAATTTTTAAAGAACGAACTTGTGTTTAGTTCGAATACAAATTTCCGCCTGCTTCCTTTGCGATCATTTTTTTTTCAGCTTCTTTGAAATAAGTTCCTATTTGTTATGCATTTTTGGAGAGCTAAGAAATCGGTTATGTTTTTAAAATAATCTGCAAGCCAAGTTTCATAACGATTTTTTCTTTTTTAAGGCATTTTAGTGGGAAATAATATGTAGAAAATCTAGAAATAATATCGCTTTTCGTCTCGCATTTTTAAATTTGGACCCATAATTGTTGTTTTAATATTGATAAATAACCAATGTTTAATCGTTTTTATAAATCAGAAGAAAAAATTAGATTTAAATTGATACTTTTTTTTTAATAGATTTTTATGCTGCATTTTTGACTTATTTTGAAAAAAGCAGAAAAACATGATGATAACTCAAAAATTGTTCACTTTTGCATAATGCATATGAGGGTTAAAATTACCGCAAATAGTCACCCCTATCACCCCCTAGCGGGAATACGTCTAATTACCAATAACCCTGTATATTAAATACATTTTAGGTCGGTTTATCCATACCCACTGATATTAGTTTCTTTGTAACACTTTCAAAGCGGAGATATCCTCCTTACCTTTATTTAAATTGGTTTAGAGATTTAACATAATGAATGCATATTGAAATATTATTTTGACAATAATTTCAATACTGAAAGTCAAAATCTAGGTGATATGATTATAATAATCAGGAAAAATCGTCTCCGTGTATTCTAGAACGACGATATGCCACCAAAAGTCCTAATCCTAGTGATGACAATAACTAGATATTAGGGAGGAGCGGCGTGACAAGCTTAAGCGTTGGTAGAATATCTGTATCTATATACATACAGGGTGTCAACGAGGGGATGGATCAAACGACCTTCATAGCTACCGAATTGACCCTCGCGTATGTTCAGCGATTTTCATTTGATTTGGAGTTATTACCATTTTTGGGAAAATTATAGAAATATCGGAATTAAATTTTAATAAACCAAACCAAGAGCTTTCTGAAATAAATTCACATCCCGCCTTCTGCTCGCTTAATCTTTCAAACCTGTACCTATACTAAAGTGGACAACATATTATTATTTTTTTGAAATCTTATGAATTGAGGAATTTGTATCCGTGATTGTACGCCAAGTTTTTTTGGAGTAATACTCTTGTATAGAAACGAAATTTTCTAAAAATGTACTGACTTGTGAGTTAAGATCCTTTTATTTCTGAGGTTTTTGGAAATGTTGCTAAGGGTTTCAGTTTGAAGCATTTGCTCATTCATCACATCAGCTATTAGAAAAAATGCGTTTTTAGTTCCCAGGGTGAAGTATTTTTGTCACAGTTTACAGTTTTAAACCAAAAACTTTATTTTTTAATATCTAAAAAGTTAAACTGACGTTAGAGGGGTCATTTAGATTTAGATTTATTTATTTCATAATATAAGTTACAGTTATATTGTCAATAATACAGAATTCATATTAAAATCGTCAAAATAAAACAAAAAAAATTGTAGCAAAAGCCAACGTTAAAAAATGATGGATTATATACAGGGTTGTTGGTAACTTGACCTATTCCCCTCTAGGGGTTATGGGAGAGGTGATTTGTAATCATGTTGGTCCCATAATGCCCTATGCAAAAGCGAACCATTTCTGAAATAATTTAAATTTAAGGTTTTTGCAAAAAAAAGTCAGGAACGCATCAACAAAAATTTACAGAAAATAATAATTAGCACTTATATAAAAAAAAAAATAGTTCTTATGCAATATTAAAAGATATATAGATAGATAGATAGATAAACATCTTTATTTTCCACAAACGTGCACATGGCTGATAAAGCCAAATAAAAATTACAAAAAATGCAATTAACCAATTACCTAACTAATTAATAACATAAAACTAAAAAGTAATTTATAAAGCAAAGTAAGTAATCCATTACGTTTGAAAAAGAGCCATGTGATGCTGCGAAAAAAAGGCGCTGGCTCAGCATAAAACTGCGGAGACCCGCAGCACTGGTATTCTGCCAGAACCTTTGAAGTAGTGACGTTAGCATTATTATGTAATTAAAAAAAGTAGAATTATCTGTACACGTTTAAAAATGCGAGACAAAAAAGTAAAAACAACATATTTTTTCATCAGTTTATCCAACATAAATGACACAAAAACAGAAAAATATTCTTTTTTTGCGTAGGGTATTATGGGACCAAAATGATTGCAAGTGATCTCCCCCATAACACGTGGTCGACTTACCAATAACCCTGTATATAACACACAAATAATAATAAAACAAGTCACAAAGTTAAATGTACAAATGGTAGGACAATAAACAATCTCAAAAGTATAGGTATTATAAAGTCAAAATTCAGCGGCAATAAATTCACTTACAGAGTAAAATGCATTATAAAACAAAAGGTTTTTTAATCGACGCTTGAATGTTTCGTCACTGGATTCATTTTTTAAGTCAGCGGGAAGGTGCTCGTAGATTTTAGGGTCGATAAAACGCGGTTTCTTCCTGGCTAGCGACGTGCGGCTCGGAGTCGGCCGTAACTAGGCTAGAATCCGGGTTGGTCCTTGCGAGCTCCCCTGGCTCACAACAGAACGAGTGTAATACTGGCCACTCTGGCCAGATGAACGCCCACGTATCGCGACATACTGTTTGCGATTTAGCAGATAGCTGGCAAAGAATACCAGCAGAAACTTTCCTAAACAGGATGTCAGTTGTAATTGTCGACGAGGTCAAATGCCTTCTGAAAATCAAAAAAGGCTCCATCTATTTGAGGGGCCATTTCGAACTACGTGACGGAGGTCGTCAAAGGTGATACCACGAAGGGTAACGTTTAGGTTATGTTATGAATTTATGATTGACGGACTCGTACTCAACTGCATTGACAGTGTCAAGAAGTAGAGTGTTAGGGTGAACAACGGACCTAAATTGGTCTGAAAAGCAGTCGGCAGCTTCTTGATCTATTACGTTTACGGTGACACCGCGACTCGAACACACTTTAGCCATCCTAGCGCTTTGTTTATTTTTCACATGATTCCAAAATTCAGTAGATTTGACAGATATTATGCTCCAGGGATGATAAGTGCCTCTGATAAGCCAATTTTATTAGCTTCTTGAATTCAGTTCTATAAAAACGAAATAGTTGCCTATTAAACTCAAATCCAAGGCTCTAAAATCAATGAAATCCGCCACAAAAACAACATTTCAATAAAACTCAACATGCAGAAAATAATGAACCTTAAAAAATAGGCTTATTATACAGTGTGTTACCGGCATGGGCTTTCCTTGATACAGAGTAACAATGGGCAACTCCTTAATGTACCTACATGTTTATTTCAATTAAAACAAGAAAAAATAGTACACACTTGTTTTCTAACAAAAAATAAATTGCAAGCAATGTACACTGTGCGTTAAAGTTAATTAGTAGTCACGTGACCAAACTAAGCTTGTTTACAAGGGACCATAGCAGCCCCATTTGACGTCTGACTTGGTCATCGTACCTATTCATTCGTAGTTCATTGTAAACGAATTCAAAACTGTTAAAGCCCAATTCAAAGTGTTTCAAAGAAACTAAAGCTTAATTTTGCTTGTATCGATGCGAAGATAATGTTTACGAACTGTTATTAAAAATGTATTTAGTTGGCTGATACAAAGGCTAAAAATAATGTATGAAGAATTAAAACCAGTTGACATTATAAAAATTATATTAATAGAAAAGCAACGTAAAAAATCTAAATAATATGCTCAATATGGCGACCACCACTATTAACGCACAATTCATAACGTCGTTTTATGGTGTCGTGAATCGATCGGAAATCCGTCGTTTCCAGCTGACGAAAAGCTTCCACTATTTTAGACTTCATTTCGTCTTGAGTTTCGCTTTCGGTAACGTAAACTTGATTTTTTATAGCTCCCCATTAAAAAAAAACAAGAGGTGTCATATCAGGGCTTCTTGGTGCCCAATTTTGGTGGCCATAATGCCCTATCCAGCGTTGTCCAAACATTTCATTTAGCTTTTCTCTCGCAACCAAAGCTGAATGAGCAGGAGCACCATCCAGCTGAAACCATATTCCATTGCGATCTTCTTCAGAAAGGGCATTCAAATGATTGACCAGAGGACCACTTAGAAGTTCTAGAAACCTCTGTGCGTTCAAAGTCCCATCAATAAAAACAGGTCCGATGATAGTATTATTGTGGATAGCTGCCCACACGTTTATGGTCCAACGGTATTGATGGGCAGTCTCCCTTAAAACATGAGGATTATTTTCTTAATCTGTCCAGTGGTGGGTATTTTTGCGGTTCCACATTCCATTCCGGCAAAAAGTACTTTCATCCGTCCACATAACCTTTTGTTGAAAGGAATCATCCTCTCTACACATGCTTGAAAACCAATTGCAAAGGCTACTCGTAGTGGCAAATCTCTTGGTAATATTTTTTGTACCTTTAGAAATTTAAATGGATGCTTTTTGTTCCTTTTTAAAACTCCATGAACGGTCTTGTTTGTAGTGCCGAACGTTCGCCCAGCAGCACGAGTACTGGATGTGGGGCATTCTCTGAAATGTTCCAGCACCCTTTCTTCCAGAGCCACAGACACGATCCCATTCATAGTTATTTCGGGATTACTAGGAACAATAGGCCTTTTTTCCCGAACTCGTTGCACGGCTTCCAATATGAATCTGGGATTGTGAGGGTGTCGCCTGTCAGGGTACCTTTCACGATACAACCTCAACGCTTCTGCTGCGTTGCCGCGTGTTTCACCGTACAACAAAATCATGTCGCACATCTCACGAGCGTCGTAGGCCATTAGTTAAACTCACGATTTATTCCACAATAAATTTACGAGTATTACTAGAGGAATGACTTTCGTTCAAGTTTGTCAACTTTCTGTCATTTTAGTTTCATAAATCTGACAAATTCAAGGAGTATTTAATAACTCTCTATGTTTTGCCCCTGTACCAATGTATGCCTTGTACCAAGTAATGACGATACTGATTACGATACATACACTTAGCTCCAATACGTTGATGGTAGTTAAAATCTACGAAGTTAAATTGCAGCGTTACGTTAGTTAACTTCGACTTAATTATACCTGCAAACAATTACTTATGCAACATACTATCGTTAGTTAAAGCAGAAGCCCTCATGCCAGTAACACACTGTATAATATATTAGGACCACGTTGCTGTAGTATTAACAAAATACTTCAGCAACTTGCTAGACTCTGTTCTGTTACTGAGATTTATTACAAATAAAAATAATGAATAAAGGGGTTTTATAAACCTGTACATTAATCAAAACTTTGATTTATGTATATAAAATAAACTGCTGCAAATCGACTTTACGATTACACGTCAATTAGCAGCAATATGGAAACACACCAAATCTCTTGCTCATTTTCATTCATTGGCTGGAATTGAGTCTCGTTGAGGAAGATAATACTGGGCTCTAAACAAACACAAAGAAAGGAAGTTTTATTAATATTAAACAAAAAAGTTCCTTGGTAAACAACTAGGTACAATACAAACTTACTTTTAAGTGATTTAAAAAAGTGAAATTTACAAGAAAGTCGTTCGTATTTTATATCGATGCCGGCTGTGAATGTTTTAAGATCGTTTCGGAAATGGCAGCGACTATACAGTGAGTAAGTGAAGTTTTGGCTAACAAGGAAAGGTACCCAACTGTCCGGCTCCGATTTGATTTATTTTTATATACAGGGTTGGGCAGATTAAGTGTCCTAGTTGTGTATGGCTTTTTTACTTTAATATAACTAAACTTCTTATTCACTTCGTATTTTTTTGTTGTTGACAATTTAACCTTCTTTATGATTTCTACACGTCAGCTTGATATATTTTGTTTTTATATTGTTTTCAACAATGGACGCGAAACGCCAGCTCGTGTGCGATTTGTACCAGAAAAAATACCGACCGTGTGAGATATTGAAGACGCTGAAACATTTTATCAATATAAGGTTTATATCGTGGACCGTCAAGCGATTCAAAGAAACGGGATCTTCACAAATCAGGCCCAAACCTGGGTGAAAGCCATCTGTTCGCACCAAAAACATCATTAAAAATATTCGTGAGCGTATTAGACGAAATCCAGCTCGAAGTGCAAGCAAACTTGCTAAAGATATGAAAATATCCCGTCGAACAATGAGTCGTATTTTAAAATATGACCTTGGGCTAAAGGCCTACAAAAAACAAAAAAATCATGGCTTAACAGATGTCCAGAAAAAAGCTAGAGTGAAAAAATGTAGGGAATTGCTTTTGCTTTTGCCGATCTTAAACAAAGGCTTTGTGAAACTCCAATATTGGGATACCCAGACCCTGAGAATGATTTATTGTTGATACAGACGCAAGTGATACTGGTGTCGGGAGAGTTTTGTCACAAAAAAGAGGAAATCAGGAAGTTGTAATCGCCTACTTCAGTAAGTCACTATAGAAGCCAGTTGTGGCAGTTGTCAAGACGTTGCAACATTTCAGTAAATCATCATGTCAGCCGAAAGACGTCTACTGCTGGACATAGGCCTCCCCCAAGGCTGACCTTGAGACCTGTGACCTTGAGCTTCCTTATGAGGCCCATTGTTACCGCCTCCGACTATCACGGGAGTTGGCGCGACATGGACATTGGACATGACTTCCGTCTTGTCCATGTTCATTCTCAAGCCAACTCGGTCGGAAACTCTACTGAGGTCAGCGAGCATTGCACTGAGGTCCTCCATGGTCTCAGCCATGACTACGATATCGTCAGCGAATCGAAGGTGAGTGATGTACTCACCATTTATGTTGATGCGTCGTCCTTTCCAGTCCAGAACCTTAAATGCATCCTCCAATGCAGCGGTGAACAGCTTCGGAGATATCACATCTCCTTGTCTGACTCCCGGCTGCAGAGGAATAGGCTTCGTGCTCCGGTCCTGTAGGCGAACGGACTTAGTGGCTTTTCGTACAGACACTTCAATCGACACGCTGTTCACGAGGGACTTGTGGACGATTAACCCGACACCTCCCTGGGACTGGGACTGGTGGTCGCCCTCCCGGAAATAGATCAAGTTACCGGACTTCAGGGTTATCATGTCCTCGACTCCCTCTCTAAGGAGCACAACCCTATGATTCCCCATCGTAACCTGTTCAATTCCTCCTCCAGTTCCAGCAACTTTTCGTCGGTCCGCAATGTTCGGCAGTTGTATGTTGCCAGGGCCAAAGGTCGTCGATTCTGGAAGCCGGGTCTCTGCCGGAGATTACCTAAAGCACCCCCTGCCCCGCCGTTACCATTGTCGCTACCGGAGCCAGGAATAGCAGAGCCGCCGGGGACTAGCGGTCTGGGCTGTTTTTGTACATTCATCTTTGGCTTTTGATCTAGAACCGTTGGGGGGAGAAATGCCGTAGTCGCCACGCTTGGTCCGCGGAGGACGCTGCTGCCCATCCTCCGGTTTACCCCTTAGTCGCCTCTTACGACACCCACGGGGAGAGATGGGGTGGTGCTATTCTCGGCCGGCACCCACACGGACCGTTTCAGTAAATATGAGTTGATAAATATCAAACTCCAATATTTCCTTGAAATTTGGTACACGAATTTAAAACGTAATTAGAACAAATTAAGTTTTATATTCGTATACCAAATTTCAAGGACATATTGGAGTTTGATATTTATCAACTCATATCTGCTTGGACGCAAATTTCGTATCAGAACTGACCATGCTGCTTTAAAATGGTTATTGGAGTTTAAAAATCCTTAGGGTCAAGTAGCGCGTAGACTGGATTGAACAACTACAGGAATATGACTTCATCATTGAACATCGCAGTGGAAAATCACACGGCGTCCGCCTTTCCCGAAGACCTTGTCCGGATGACTGTAAACATTGTTTAAGGCAAGAGGGTAAAGATGGTCTGAGACTGTTGAGGCCTGATACTGTAAGTGAAAAATGGAGTAATGAAGTCATGCAACAAGAGCAGCAAGAAGACCAGGATATCAAGCCCATTTTCGATTGGATCAAAACAGGCGTTCACTATCGGACGGAATGGTCGAGAGATTCAACCAGACGCTGGAAAGACATTTGGCAAAGGTTGTTGAAAGTGACCAAAAGGATTGGGATAGGCATATTCCTCTTTTCCTGATGTCGTATAGGTCGACAATTCCCAAGAGTACGGCTGTCCCCCCAGCTTAAGTGAACTTCGGAAGAGAACTTCGGTTACCTGCAGACCTTTTTACTGGACGTCCTCCAGATTCGCCAAAATCGATCACCGAGTATGCCAGTGATTTGCGAAACTGGATAGACGATGTTCACAGTGACGTTCGTGAACATGGACTTCAAGCCAGCGTAAAGATGAAACACGATATGACCGAAAATCTAACCAAGTGGAGTTCGACGAAGGTTCATTGGTGTGGCTGCATAACCCCATGCGAAGAAAAGGGAAATCCCCGAAACTATCACCGAATTGGAAAGGGCCGTACAAAGTAGTCATTAAAATCGAGATGGCGAGATATTACGGAACGAATAATGCCGGGACGAGCATGTCTTAGGAGGGGTAGTGTAACGCCGATGGGATAAAGCGTATCATTTTCAATCGTGAATTTTGTAGCTTTAGAAGCGTTTCAGCTGGCTGAAATATCGTTTCAGTCCGTTTCAGAGGTATCACATATTAGATTATTAAAATTTCGACCAACTTGCCGTTGTCTTCAGGCGCCTGAAACATGTTTCCAGTCCGTTTCAGGCCACCCTCTACCAGATTACACCATAACCTGAAAACCCAATTTCAGGCGTTTTCAGGACCCGTTATTTTCAGTATATGGCAATTTTCTACTAAGAGTGAAAGATTTATTCGAAAGAGACATTATTAGAAAGAGACAGCGATACTGAGAACCTTCCAGAAGCGTGTGAAAGAGATAACACGATTGGAAATGAGACAGCAATACAAGGAACATTCCAGACACGTGAGTCAAGGACGTCGCGATTATAAAAAGAACAAGGTAGCAAGGCGTCGAACATTCCAGCAACGAATAGTCTTGATCGTCCTTGACGGGTCGAATTACATCGATCATTCCAGAAGGCGTTCTGGAACGATCTGACACGGGTACTATAAACAAGCGGACCTATTGCAAGTACAGGCAGTCTTCACTTAAGTTCACTTAGAAAGCGAACAGTGCGACCAAGAGCGACTTAAGCCATCATCTGAGTATTCGAAGTTTTGTGGGATTATTGTTTGTAACGGTTTAAGTGAGTGCGTTATTAAAGACTACTTTTAATTATCGGTGTAGTCGTGCATATCTATCAGTTACCTACCCCCACGTACGTAACAATACGATGGTGTTTATTATTCTTCGTTTTCTTGACCTGGCTATTTGTTTGCGATCTTTTCATGTTGAAATACAGAGCTCGTTTAGTTTTACAGCATTTCTATAAACATCTTGGTAGCCAATTCTTACCAAAGGTCGATTATGGATTTTTACTTTTATAGTTGGAATACTTACATAGATTGTAGAATATACTGAGCAATTCATAAAACAATTGTAATGCCTGTGTTGCGTCAGTGCAATCTTTGAAACCGGAGAATGAAGGCGAAGACAAGCAGTCACAACCCATCACTTCTATGCCACAACACTCAAAGAAAAATGAACTGGCAAGTTTTGACAGGTAGGGCAATAGCTTGATGTCTAGATATTTATTAATTAATATGCAGGATCCACCTGTACACTTATTGCGACACATGTTATCAACTCTTATATTTTCCTGACAGATAAAGGTTTCACAGAGGCAAATTACATCAAAAACCTTTCCTTAATCGCGTAACTCTATCAGTGTCAAGTTCAGTAAAGGTCGAGCTCCGAACACAATCCCCCAATGTTTTGGTGGAATATCGATATCATATCAAAGTAATTAGGGCTAAATGCAGGTATCAAGTCTTCAGACTTTTTGAATGGCATAGGTCGTGCGTTACATGTAGGTTCAGTAACGAAAAAAGTTTCTGTGATACGTTATGCGAAGTGTATTTCGAACAATCAATATTCTACCAGATAAGGGTAATCGCCCACATTACTGTCAAGTAAATAAGAGCTATCGTAACGAACATAATAGAGTCCCAGGTGGACAAACAATAAACGAGATTGCTAGTCAATACCTATACTGTATGTTTTATTGATTTCAGTGGACGACGGCGCAATACTGGATATTATTCTCGACAACTTTCTATATCCACCACCGTCAGGCTACGAAAAAATCATGGTTGAGCAATCCCTGCTGTAGAACGAGAGCGACGCGCAGCCGCCGGGGCGGCCTGAGGCCGGAGGAGAGGAGGGGGGGGGGCGCCGCCGCGCGATCACGTCGCTATATGAACTGAGTTACACTGTGCTTCATTTATTGTCAAGGAGGGTGCTTATCCTATTGTATTGTATTGCATAACGAGTATTACTAAAGTTGCTGCTCTTCGCGCAATTTTGAGATGTGGCGGACGGACTAAATGACGTGCCAAACTGCAATGATCAATGTTATGATACTGACTAGGCGTGATAATACTGATGGTGGTTGCTCGAAGTCGAACGTCGAAGCTTTTCAAACTTATTCATAACATTTTTTTTAATTTATATATAATAGTAGATTGTTCAACAAGGGACATGCTATAATGACGCGAGACGTTTAGCCACCGAAGCTCGCTCGCGTGGCTAAACATCTCGTCATTATGGTTGTTTAGTCGCGCGTTAAACACTCTACTTTTCACTTTGAATGCAAGGGAAAATAACAAAGTTCGTTAAAAATTTGATCCGCGGTTTTTTTTTTTTGGTAAAGTGACTCTTTAACATACATACTTACATATCTTCACGCCTGTAATCCCACAGTGGGTTAGGCAGACCTACAGCATTACCTACAACTTAAAACACTTGTTTAAAACTTGATAATACAGTAACTACACTTTGCACAAATAGGCTAAGATTTACAAGCGTATTAGTGAAAAGTTGCAAGCCCATCGCCTAACAGTACTACAAGCCTATTAATGCCTTTTCGCTTTGAATGCTTGAATATTTAGACAGCAGATTCAAACTTGAAAACTGTTTTAAAACTAATTGGACTGTGCATAATAAAATGAATTCATCCCTAATATAATTCATCATTAATCGTGTTTCACGAAATTAATTCGTTTTTATTAAATATTTTTGCAAACTTGTAATTTTAAAGTTATTTCCATGCCCTAACAATTGTCTATATACACATTCACTGAAAATGGCTATAATCCTCCAATCAAAAACACCGTAATTGGATGTTTAGGGGTTTCCAAAGTTAATTAAAAGAATACTTTAATCCCTAGAAATTAATAAGGAGCTTTAGTCCCGGTATGCAGAGACTTAAGTAACATTTAAGAGTTAAGACAGGAATCAGTTGGGCTGAATAGGTACCTACGTAAAATTATATCATTTTTGACAATTAACAATAAATTATTTTTAGGCTAAAGTTTTGTTAAATTCATTGATTTAGTATATACAGGGTGTTAGGCGCACGGTTGTACAAAAAAAATGGCGAATAGGTGGTACCATGTACTACATATTGAGGCCTAATAAGGAGGTCCAGGACCACAGATTTTTTATTCTGCTTTTTCAAAAAATATACAGAATTCATTATTTAAAATCATATAAGTAATTAAAAAAATCAACCCGTAAATGCGTTTCTCTTTCATAATTTTTTCCGGAATTTATTTTAAGACTGCGCTAATTAAGGATGAATTACCTGTACAAAATGTATTGTATTTTTTTCACAGGAAAATGTAATAAACTTAATTAGGTATCCCAAGAGAGACATTGACTAAGCCCCTTATCTGAAAACTTATGATTGCAACTAAGTCAAAGTGTGTAATTTAAGACATAATTAAAAGGTTTTACTTAACTTCACATGTTCTTTTTGTTTATTAATTTTAAGTCTGTTAATTTTACTTGGAGTCAGTTGATGTTAGTACAATAAATTTACATTAGGTTAGTAGATACTTGTGACTCGGTAAAAAACCAGTACTATGGTGTCTAAGAACTGATCTTATGATGGAATTTGACGATGGCCTTAGGATTGCTGCTGTACTTAACGCAGAGTCATTGAGCTTGACCTTGTTAGATTAGTCTTGATAAACAGCTGAAGACAGTGCGGGGAAAATTATGGGTATCAGGTCTGTTGACTTATGGAGGGAAATTTGTTAGGAGCTATCTGCGAAATTAGCATCGACACCCAGAAAAAGAAAAAGGGGTCGAAAACCTTCTTCGAAATTTCAAAAAACCGTTTTGTTTTCAAATAAAACTTGTAAAAACTACCTTTTATATTATTACACGACAAAAAAGTAAATTTCCCAAAGTCTACGTTCCAAAATAAGGTAAATAATCAATTGGTAATCAATAGACCTAGAGATTTTCCTAGCACGAACGACGTGTTGCTAGTGCTTGACACAATACAAACATCGACAATCCTGTTATCGATAAGTACCACTTCAATGTCATAGAGCGATTTTCACTGATGTAAAATTAAATTAATAAATTGATAGTTTTGATAGAATGATAAGTTAATAAACTTATCATTCATGTTTTAATTTTTAAAACGCACCACGTTGTTATAAGAATCATACATAAGACATATGATTGTAATTGTTTTCCTGTTTGGTACTTACGTCAATGAGTTTTAGGACAGTGTGAATATTTTCTTAATAAATATTTTAATGAATGATGTACAATTATTTCCTCTATGATGTTGAAGTGGTGATTATCGATAACAGGATGGTCGATGTTTTTTTTTGTGTCAAGCCCTAGCAACACGTCGTTCGTGCTAGGAAAATATCTAGGTCTAGTAATCAATCACAAGGTATCCATAAAATATCTAAATACAAATTCAAAACTGTATCACCGTACTTATTACCGTTTCACCTTATTATTGGCGATAGGGACAACTACCGACAATTTAAATGATTATAGCCAGCACCAGCCTCTATTATCTAGTGATCAACATACACGGTGATTAGAAGTGTCACAGGCAGTTTAAAACACAGAAATTGGCCGTGACGCCGGTGACCATTCTTTCCGGAACGGCTGTCGTCGTTATTTCCCTTCGAAAAATAAACAAAATTAAGGCAAACATTATCCCATGTTCCTGCTCAGAGTTCAAGCTATATCTAAACAAAATTTCTTAAAAAGGAGTTCAGCGGTTTGGGCGTAAAAAGGTAACAGACAAACATAAAGTTACGTTCGCATTTATTATTACTAGTATGGATTTCTAGGCTATCTAGAATAGTGTCGTAGTTTTATATAGTGAATTGTCGAAGTCCTGCCCAGGGAATTAATTTTTCGTATATTGACGCAACCGAGCAAGTCCTGCAACGTCAATTTGAAAATTAAACCTCCTTCTTTTTTGAAGTCTGTTAAAAAAGGGGCGCGTCGTCGTAGGTACAAAAAACTCGCTCATTCCCAACATGCCACTATTTGAAAACACCGGATTCTCAAAACACCAGATTCAATTCAGATCCATTCAATTATGTGTAATGTGCAATAAATTAATACTTATTTTGAATCTGGTGTTTTAGGAATCTGGTATAAATTATAACCTGGCATTTTAAAATTGGTGTATTTTGGGAATGAGCGAAAATACTATGTGCTAATAAATAAACCTAATTTATCGACAAACCACACATCACTGTCTGCAAACTTAAGTACACTAATGAAAAGTGACACACACTAACACACCAACAAAGTGGTACATGACGACTCTTTTTAACGAAAGGCTTTTGTAATGGGTGCGAAGAGTATGGCTCTTTTAGCCGTTTTTATACTCCCTCTATGTTTGCCTACCTCTATGTTTAAGTCACAGATCACAGAAACAAGGGAGATATGTTATGGGGGCGTGGTTCGTGTCGCCTCGATATGGTCAAATTGACCATATCGGCACGAGGCGTGTCAAGCGTTGACACAGTCACTCACTGAACGCTGTCAGTATAGAAGCTCCGTTTAAATGATAAAATGACTGTATGTAGCGTGAAAGTGTGCAAAAATCGAAATACAAACGTTAATATAAAATCAAAGGGCATAACTTACCACCGGTAAATTTTGTTTTTAAGCATTATTTATATTTTTAAATGAATATTTTATATTTGAATGGATTTCAGAGCGTAAGGTTGTGAAAGTTGTGTTGACGTGATTTCTATCGACTATCGATAAATGGCTTATTCTACAGCTATCAATAGAATTCAATGTGTTAATAGTTCTAGTTATTTATCACTACCACGACACGCTTAAAACAAAAGAAAAATGATTTTAATAAATTTTCACGTTATACAAAATTTAATTTTCTTTACAATATTAACGAACGACGAAGGACTCTAGCAATTCAAATATAAGTAGGCAAATCATACAATTAAGATAAAAATAAATTAACCAACCACAAAGGCAAAGGGCTCTGGCTCAGTATTGAGCTGTGTTTGCACACAGCGCTGATTGACAGCTCGCGCCGACTCACTCTTAAAAGGATTCAAGCCTAAAGGTTGGATGGTAGAGATTGCCCCAAGTATTAAGTCTATCTTTCTGTTTTAAGTAATTTGTACCATTTATGAAATAAAGTTTACATAATCAAGTCGGTAAACTACTGGTTTGTCCCAAACTGAGATCTTGTGACGTGACACTCAACCCAACCCATTTTATTAGTATATTTGTATTAACATCATAAAGTCCAAGTTTACAATTTAGATTTTTATGTACTAATCAAAACGAAAATCTTAAACAGCTCCAGAAAATTTAACCAAAGAAATTCGGCCATTTTTTTGTTACGTTCTAATATAGGTATCGTTCCAAATTTAAAATCTTATGTATCAATTTTACGCAAACCGTATTCTTGCTAATAAAATATTATTCTATTCTAACAATAATATATTAAGTATAAATGATGTAATTGTATTAACCTAGTAGTAAAATAATAAAAATAGTATTTATTGCCTGTAAATTGTATAGTACCTATATTAACGTTGCAAACATTGTTTATCGATATATTTTGAAACATTCCTTGTGGCATCCCTAAGTGGACGACAGGAGAGAAACGCACACCTCTTCAAAAAAGTATTACTAGATGTCGCTGTGTGTGGGTAGTCCTTAACCTGCTGAACATAGGGACTACTACCTTGGCGCCATCTAGCTCTGAGGAACTAATTAATTACTCGTCGCATAGATGGCAGCTAAGTGACGAGTAAGCGCTACCTTACGTTCAGTGACTGAACTAAGATGGAAAAAAAACGATCTTTCAGCATTTTTCAACCTTGAGAACTTAGTATAAAGCTTAATTTTCTGCTACTATCAAAACTATGTTACGGCGTTTTTAGTTCGTAAGCTGTAACCAATTATGAGGAGGTTGTTTTTGTAGTAGTTAATAGAGCGTAAGCGTAAGACGCACACATGTTTAAAAGTGGCGACACCGGGTCTTGTACGAATTGGCGTTCATGACATATCTCCCTTGTTTCTGTGATCTGTGGTTTAAGTACTCTGTGACGCATTGAGTTAATTAACTAGAGGGGCAGTAGCCACGCATAACCCGCGCCACGTCGCATGAGCCTGCAGGCACATATCGGCCATTTGTCAAGTTAGTTGTCAAACAGACGCCAACCGTAAAAGAAACTGCGAAAAATGAAGAAATTAGCTGTGAAGGAGTGCTTATCAAAGTCTGAAAGACACGATAAGGCACAAGGAATTACTTTTCACGTGTAACTATATTGTTTCTGTATCTCAAGTAATGCAACTAACACGAAAACTTTAATAAAATAGTTAAGACATCTGCTTGTTTGGGTTTTTACTGTGCAATAAGTTTTTGAATTATTAAAATAACATAAATAAAACATTTTTGTTTATAGTTGAATAATCCTTATACTTACATAAATGCAACTGTCAATAATTAAAAAAAATACAGATTTTTTTGTTGATAGTTTTCCTCTTATTTTGTCACACTGCCGTAACCCGTGTCCAATAAAGAACCTTACACTTGCTTCTGTAAAGGTCTTTTTCACCTCTGCAGCTCAAACAAGCAGGTTTTGCTGCTTAAAAACAGTGAGCAAAATTCAATTTTGCTGCGAGCGAGAGGCAAAGTAGCTTTTTAATTATTTTTTTTAAATGCCGTGAGCAGTGCTGGGGCTACTCACAACATTCGAAAAAATTGAACTTCACTTTGTTCTGTCACTTTCACTTCGATAGGAAAAAAGCGAGAGATAGAAACAACTTGATTCGAAGTTCGATTTTCAAATTCCACACATAGTAGCCCCAAAAGGAAACGCACGTTCGGATGCACACATAACCGTAAAATTGCAAATAAAACTATCTGTTAAAGTTTGAAATGTGTTTATTATAACTATTTTATACAGTAGGTACAATCTTTTTTTTTATTTAATGTTTTGAAGACAAAATTTATGAAAAATAAGAAGTTTATCATGTATCTACATAATTTTGTTATCGTTTTAACAATCTTTAATTTCGTGACATAAACCGCGGGGGCAGTTTCAGAACGTATTTCAAAAATAGCGGGATTATTGTAGCCAATAGCCATAGACAAGGCCTAGTTAGGTTTTTTTTAAAGCCACAGACTACATAAAGCTGTATAAAGTTGTGTTTGCACTACGGCATTATCAAGTTGAGTGACAGGTTTTATCTGTTTCATGTTTATGTTTTCCACTTTTTATTTTATTAGTATTTTGCGATGCAAATGCTTGTGATTGATACATATGCGATCGTGTCGTTATTTAGTCGTGTATTCACCAAATGGTCACAACGGAAGACCTGCGTTGGCCCTACCAGCTTCACGCTGTGTTGTTCTCGCTGCTGAGGTGAAAAGTTGTATGTCTCACACGAGACCAAAGTTTTTTACGTCTCGTATCTTTGAATCCCTCGCTGCGCTCAGGATTCTAACCTAGAATCACGAGCGTAGCGAGTAGAGTAATAGAATCCTTCGGTTACTCGGGATTCAAAATCATCACTCGCAGCAAAAACCAACTTTGCTCTCTTGTTGAATAAATAACTATTTATTGCTAACAAAACGAAGTACACTGTGTTTTTTTTATTTACGATAACTTTAAGGGAACATTCTTTAGGTCAAATAAAGTTAAGTTTTAGATTTACCCGTTTCTCTATTTATTATTTTCCACACAGTTTTAACCTTATTGTCAGAAGCGTTGAGCTTAAGACTTAAAAAGTTTGACTTAGCAGTCAAGCAAACTTGCTTGAAAGTCCTTGAATATTTGTTAACATAAACTAAGAAGTCTGCGTTCTTGTTTTCCTCCCTCTCTCTACAAGTTCATAAAGCCTACTCCTACTTCTATGAATGCCTACAGTAGCCCATTCACTAAACTTAGTTTTTGACCCAGAAATAGTTTTCATTTTAAAATTATTATTAAATTGATGATGAATTATTCCAAACAAATCTTTATAATTACTATTAGAATCATTATGTGAAAAGGATAGCCCACAGAGATTACTCTGAACTTTATTTTTGAATAATTTCAAACTATTCCTAGTTATGGGTCTGTATGTTATTGTCTGTGGTACTTGATGAAAATCATTTAAAAAAGAAGCCTTTTGACCACTATGATCAGAATTAAAGCAGTTAAATATTGCTTTATCCAAACATTCGCAATTACAAAAAATGTTCACTTGGAACACCTATCCGTGTAGGTTCAAAGAACAAATTACCTAAATTATAGCCTGACAAGTTCCTATTTAGCCCTGATGTAGTGTCGCTACAAACAGCTTACATATGGCAATTATACGTGTACGTCATGAATAGTCGGGACAGTGAGTATTGGCATCGTGCAAGAACGAGTGAGATATACAATTAAGTACTTGTAGATTGTGAAACTATGTTTTCATGTAATCGGAAGAGCATGTCTAGTTGATAACATTAGCATTAACTCCAATTTTCTATAGTCACTTCCTAAGTAATAACGAAGTGTAAAAGTAAGCTATATTTTTAACTGTTCAATAAAATTCATTGATAAATGTAAATACCTGAAAACTATCTTCAACGAGCTTTAGAAAGGCATCATTCGTGATGGAAACATTTTTAGTTGCCACTTTTGCTTTCATGATGCCCCAAATTATTTCGATGGGATTTAAATCACAGTGATAGGGCGGTAACCTTATCACCTTGTGACCATGATTTGAGAGAATCGTATCTATTTCGTATACTGGCTCGTTGGTTTCTGCACTTTTTGTATTTGAACCCCATACTATGCAATAGCAATCGCAAGTACTCCCTACTACCGGTAAAATCAATATCTTTTTTCAATTCGGTAAGCAGACTTTTGAGAGTTGGTACTTGCTTTCGCACAGCATAGTATTCATGAATTTTGTGCCTTATGGCACATTTGTCGAAGTCGTCTATTTGTTTTCTTTTTTTTGGTTGTTTTTTTTTTGGTACCGATGGCAATGGCGGTAACGGCTCATTCTTTTTGTATATATTCTTAATTGTAGCACTACAGACGCCTTGAATGAGAAAAAAAAATTAATAATTAATATACATATTTAGTACCAAGCTAACCAATTCATGACAATCGCACTATGAATATCACACCCGTCATGTCAACAACTAATTTCAAAACATTGTTTATTGGAATGCTGCTGAATCCTTCGTCCTTTTTCTGCCGCAACTATTTGAATGTATTTATAATAATGTTTTTTGCATCGGGGTGAAATTTCTTGGGCATTTTCATTTTAAAATCGATTTGTTTACATCGGTGACATTCAATGACTTCCAACGTCCGTTGTCAAAAAAAAACGTTGCCATTTAAATAAATTAGTTCCACTGAAAATCCGCAACATGGCGAGGGCTAAAAAGGAACTTGTCAGGCTTTAAAAGATTTAAATAAACTTAAGATCTTAATAGTATTAATTGACGATTCCAGTAAGTTAACATTAAAGTCTCCACAGACAATAACATGCCTTTGTGTTTTGCAGGCTAATTTTAAAACATTCTCCATAGTAACTATGTGACACAGACTTAAGGTATATTTTCCATAAATGTTCCGATCTTTATGATCATCCTGGCTGCTTCGATATTTTTGACTTCTGTAAGTTCCGATATCTTTACCTAATTGTATGTTACGAATTTATTGAAAAGTCACTGCTCCTAAATTTATGACGAATTATACGGGCCGATATTATAGACCTATCTAGCGTAATTAATATATTGAAATTTAATGCTACTCCGAAATATTTGAGTACCTTGACCGCTACCATATATCTGATGGCGACTGTACATTAAAGAATTTAATTGAGCTATTTTACTATTATCATTATATGGCATACCTATTTTGTGAATATGGTAAAGCACAAAGTATAATTTTACCTATTCCTTCCTGTTCAATAAGGTTTAATGTTGATATTAATCTATGTACACTTGACTTATCTATACCTAGACTGTTTCCTACTACAATCACTAGAGTAGTAGAACTGTCATAACTACCCTTTGATATTAAATTGCATAATTGCATAAGACTCGCATTATGATAACAATAATTTGTCACATTTTGTGTCAATTTATTTCTAAGCATGGAACCCATTCCAGACCCTATCTGATCCGAATAAATAATTGTTTTATAATGACTAATTTGTCTAGGGGACCCATCTAAAACTACTTTTGGGGCACATGGCTCAGAAATATCAAGAGCCACATCTGGATGAACCACAGTAGTTGGTGAAGTTCCTAAACAATTACAATTGGCAATGCCATTATTAACCAAAGAATTAAATCGCTCCTCATTATATTTACTACTTTCCAGCAATTGTGTGAATGCCAGCATGTGCTCCTTGATTTCACTTTGAGCCGTTGAGTATTTTAATGACATATCCTCTAGTTTAATTCTTAATCTACTTATCTCAGCATTTAATTTGTTAACACTCAAAGCATGTGCAGTCATATCTGAATCTAATTTGTCATTACATTTTTGCACCCTATTTTTCATAACTGATAACTCTAATTTAATTTTAGAATCGTTTTTGATACAACCCCTACTTTTAATTAGCTTCTGAGTACGTCTTATGTACTTGTTTATATTAACATATTTCTTTAACTTATTATTACTATTAAAAAATACTAAGTTCTTGATGTTACTGTCCTTAATATCCTTATTACCTATCATCTCCTGATACAAATTTTGTGTAATAGAACTGTCATAACACTCACGTTCTTTCCGTAGGTAATTTAACTCTTCATTAGCAGCACCGAGTTCTTCTTCAAGGTTAATTATACGGTTTAATGCAACTTCATGGGTAGAAGCACACTGGTTGAAGTTATCTACTAGGGTCTGCAGCTGTTCCACCTTATCTTGAGAATCAAGCAGCCTATAGTCATACTCAACAAGGTCATTCCTTAACACTGTGTTTTTGGCCAACATTTTCTTTTGCTCTTCCTCGCAATCTTCCCTTTCCCTTAGTAGTACCTACCTCGCGATACCCCAGAGTCTGGCCATCGAAACGTGATACTGAAAATTACCGGGAAATTTAAAATGTAGCTATGGTATGGGCTCCGCCCGTGCCCCGCGTCCCTCTGGAGAAGCGTTTGGAACATCCTGGGGTCCCTGAATGTGTCAGCCTTCAAGAACTCTTCGGATTGATCAAATAAGGGGCTGAGGTACTTCACACCTCGCCTGTAAGTGCCCGTAACTGTGGCAACGTCAACCACGCGGGATATCCCGTCCGATCAGGGAAATAATTTGGAGATCCGTCCAAGGTGCCAGTGAAGGGGGGCGCGTTCCCCCCCCCCTTTACGAGCACCAGGTCTCCAGCCTGTAGTGGTCTGCCAGGCACCTTCCATTTGGTCCGCTGCTGGAGCTCCGTGACATATTCCAACTGCAAGCGCTTCCAAAAATGTTGTCTCATTTCCTCAAGCCTCTGAAACCGGTCTAATCTATTTGGGTTAATGCCCTCCAAGCTGGGAGATGGCCGCGACGTCAGGGCGCGGCCGACGATGAACTGACCTGGAGTCAAGGGTTGGAAATTATTAGGGGAGGAAGAAATAGAACATAAATGGCGGCTATTTAGAATAGCTTCTACTTGGTTGAACACAGCCAATTCCTCGAAAGTAAGATGACTGTTGCCTAAAATAAGTACTTTTAATATGGAACTAAGCCGATTTAACCCTCCTCCTCCTGCCTCCCATAAGACCCCGAAGTGCGGGGCATAACCCGGCCGAAATTTAAATGTAATTCCTTTATCTGATGTGAAATTAGAGCTAATTTCTAATTTCTCTGGCCACTGCGACAAAATTGCGACCATTATCGCAGAAAATTTCACGCGGCTTTCCTCTCCGAAAAATGAAGCGACGCAGGGATAAGGTTTTTCTATATTTATTTAGAAGCTTTGTTCAACCTTGAACATGTCAGGTCCAGCTGGCCTAAATACCACCACACTTACAAACATCACACATAAAAAATCGCTAGATAAAAAATAATGCTACCAAATATGGAAACGCTTATTTACAAAAAAAAAACATAAACAAATTTAGCAACCTCTGACAAAGGCTCTGCCAATATGGATTGGGAGATGCCATCATTAGAACAGTGAATACCAAAGTCTATAAGCAACACACGACACCGAACACATTCCATTAACGGCCAAACTCTATATTCAATCCGCGGACAGATAGGCTACGCATACGCGGGCAAATGTCAAATTTTAACCCGAGGTAAGCCTTATCTATCCTCGGATTGAATATAGGGTTCGGCCGTAAGAAGTGTTGCACATCCTCTACTGTCCCGCACTCTTCGCAGTTGGGCGACTCTACTTTCCTAATGAGATGCGCAAACTGATTAAAAGGATCATGTCCGGACCGAAGCCTATGTGCGCTGACATCCTCAGCTCTGCGTAGCCGATTATAGTCAAACCAAGGCAACCGAGGAGGCTCACACTGAATAGTCTTGTACCAAATTCCTTTATCACGAAACCGTTCATCAAAATATACCTTCCAGCGACCATAAGATTTGCTTTTGTACCGAGCGACTACCTCTGAAAAATCAGGAGCAATTACAGTCTCAGCACCTTCAAAAGCGGCCGTTGCGGCTAGCCGGTCAGTCTCCTCGTTTTTCAGGCAACTTCCAGATCCCTGTATAGTACTAATACGCTCTAAAATTTTGTAAGCCAATGAAAAGCACCTTTCGCCCGAAACACATCGAGCTATATGCTGAATGGCGCTTTTGCTATCAGTAAGGATAGTATAGGAAGTATAACTCAACATTTCCATGAATATGTTCAACTGAGACCTCGACAACCTCAGCCAGCAACCGTTTCCTTTTCCCGCTCCAATAACCCTTGTGGCTTAAAGTCCCCAACTCACGAACCACAACAAAGGTCAGGCTATTCGAACAAGTTATCGTTTTTAAACCAAATTTTGAAGCCAAAAACCGCCTTCTGATATGTAAAGGAACATAGCTCACTTTCCATAACATGAATAGATGATGATCTGATAAACCCTCCAACGACCCTCAACGCCTGATTTTGAAAGTTTTCAAGCTTATACTTATTAATGCGTTTTGGCACTACTGTCGTATAAAAACCATGCATAATCCATCCTACTACGAATCAGTGACATAATATATAATCTACGCAGGTGTCTAGGGTGAACTCCCCAAGAAGCTCCATTTAAACCTTGTGCAAACAAAAATAGCCAAACAGCATTTGGTAATTCTACCTCCCTTCCCTTTCCTATCCGTGATAAGAAACGGCCCAGCGAAGTCAACACCGACACTGACAAAAGGGAAATCGGGTGTGTGTCGCCCATGAGAGGAACGGCGGTTTTAGCGGTGACGAGCCGGCATGGGATGCACTGCCGCGCGACTGTACGCGCCAGGTCGCGCCCGGCGACTGCCCACACGGACTCTCGAACGGAGGGTAGTAGGAGCTGGGGACCAGCCTGGAGTAGACGCAAATGTTCCTGCTGAAAAAACAACCGATGTTTGGCATGTAAATAATAGCATCGGATGACGCTTCTCGAAAGAATAAAAAGAGGAGTTCAGCCGACCACCTACGCGTAAAATACCTTCGCTGTCGAGAATGGGATTTAAGGAAACGATGTGATTTTTGGAAATAGGAGAAAGCTTAGCGCGATGTTTTTTATCTCAGGGTCAAAACTGTCCGTCTGAGATAATCTAACTAATCGTTTGAACGATTTTTCGAGCTCCTCAGGCTGCAAGTCTCCCTTTTGTTGTATATTTTTGGGATAAGGGTAATTAATTAATTTATATTTTTCCTATTCTCGTTTCTGCCCGTCAAGTTAACTTTTAATTCAGGAATGTCTTTAATATTTTTATTGTTTTTTTAATTGAGGCCAATTTTCTATATGTTCATGAAGAAATGACGGACCGCTCCACTAAATGTCTAAGTTATTTAATTTGAGCGCGTCAACACCTCGCGATGCGTAATCTGCCAAATTACATGCAGTGGTAACGTGACGCCATTCAGAACCCTCGGTCGATTTTAGTGTAGTGGCTACTCTGTTGGAAACGAAAGTTTTAAATTTATTATGACTAGTTTTAAGCCACCCTAAAACTAGATGAATCGGTCCAAAAGTAGGTAGGTACACGATATTTGACAACGTAGGATGTTGCCGACCGCCTTGGCGAGCTGAGCGCACAACTCTAAGCGCGGGATGGTCGTCGCAGCGACTGGACTAACGCGCGCTTTTGACGCGCTTCTCATTCATTGACTTTAAATAAATGCATGAGGCGTAAGCGCCAACGCTACTGTCACATTAACAATGCATTTCGATTAGGTAAATCACGAAGTACATACCGAGGTATTTTAAGCGCCGTTAACAAAATATCGGCATAACTGCTTAATGGAGTCGGGCACGGACTCGGCCCAGTTAATTTTAGCTAGCCACAATTTTTGTTTAAAAATATACGAATTCTTGTCAGCAAACATAAAAAACCTAAGGGATCAAATATCTTACAAGAATCAGATAAAATAGTAGATTGTACAACAAGTGCATAAAACGTACCATTTTACCCGAGACGTGCATATAGCCACCCGAGCCGGTACGGCGAGGGTGGATGGTCACGTCGAGGGTAAAATGGGTTTTATGCTCGAGTTTTACACTCTGCTTTTCACTTCGATTGCAAGGAAATAAAACAACGATTAAGCATATACAAGAAAAATTAATGAATTTTTATAATGTAATTAATATGTTCTATCACGCATAAAATGTAATTTCATCGACAGTTCGTCAAATTAGCTTAAAAAAACACACTCCGCAAACGTGTTAACGCTTTTTTGGTTCCTCCAAATCATAAAACTTTCGTATGTGCTGAGATAGATTTTCTTCGAATTAGGCGGCAATATCTGCTCAATTACATTTTTCACACTACTGTCCATTAAAGTCTCAGGCGAAATCATTTTTTGATCGTCACTATCAATCACTACTTGAAGACATTGTTCAATTACTTACGAATAATTTATTGAATTTTCAACCGCAACACAACAAATTTAGTTAGTTTTTAATTTTGTTTGACGAATGATTAGCTTCCCGCTACACAATTTTTCTTAATTTTTTATTTTTATGTTCAATTATGTGACGTTTGACTATGGACACTATGGTTTAAGCCTTAATGCCAAGTTATTATAAATATTTGCGTTACTTATATTTTTTTTACGTAAATGCACGCCCGTATTAATCTTAAAATATTAAGATAGTATTACATATGTCGTAATTATAATAAGATATAACCTAAATCTCATAAAAAATATATAAATTAAATGAAGGTGTATTGTGTATGTGGCTGTAAGGCCTTATTGCCTTAGTCTTAAAAGAAGAAATTACTTTATGCACTAGAGCATAAAATGCGATTTTATGCAGCCTATACCCAGCATAAAGAAGGACTTTACGAGCATGAGAAGTGAAAATGACATTTTATTAGGAGATTCGTCCTTAGCTGAATACTGAGTTAGAAAATGTATAATATCAGCTGCAGTGTCCCAGGCAGTCCCAGCCTACTCTTAAGGTATGTGAGGAAGAACTAAGAATTAGACTCCCTTGGGACTTAGGACTTTGACTGTCATTTAAAATAAGTGCTGAATTAGAATGGAACGGAATTTGCGTAGGGGAAAACATCCAGCCGATAAAAGGACAATGGGCAAATTTATATGGGCACTGTCACCACCCACCAACAGAAACGAAACATATCTCATTTAATAGATCTCGACAACTTGATGATTTTTTATTATGACGACGATCGCCCTATGTATGGGGTTTTCTTGGAAAACCATGTTTTGTTTTTATATATTTTTTGGTCATTTAGTTGACAGGTACAGGAAAAAAGTTACACAAACATTTTTAACTAGCAATAATACTTCATATACATGTATTTATGACAGAAATCTTTAGTTTTGTTCGACATTTTTAACTAAAGATAATAATAACATGAAGTTACGTATAGACTCTTTGAAAGAAATCAGTGTATAGGTAAATGGGTAGTTCTCGGCTCGTTCGATATTCGTTTTTTTTTCGGGCGGTAGTCAAATGTTTTATGGGATGTCGATGTCACTTCTAAGTTCGCAAGACAGAGGACATGCATCTCAATTGTAGTCTGTCTCTGCGTTATCGTTATTAGACTTACCAGTTTATCATACGATTTCTGTGACCTGATGACCTCTGCTTGCATACTGGACCTTTTGATTGTTTTTCTTTTAACCTTGGCATATTTATTAGTATTGGAGTAATAGATGAGTTTTAAGTTAACACCGTGATATATGTATATAATAATTAGTTGAGTAGTATTAGGCAATGTATGTAGATGTAAACAAATATATAGCTTTATAAGCGAATTTTTGTGTTCTTTCTTTTTAAGAAACCTATTTGTTTATTATTGCTAGTAAAAAATGTTTGTGTAACTTTTTTTCGGTAACTGTCAACTAAATGACCAAAAATATATTTAAAAACAAAACATGGTTTTCCAAGAAAACCCCATACATAGGACGATCGTCGTCATAGTAAAAAATCACCAGGTTGCCAAGATCTATCAAATGAGATATGTTTTGTTTCTGTTGGTGGGTGGGGACATTTTGCCCATTGTCCTTTGCTCAACAGTTTTTTTTATACACCGTGTTTTTTTTATTTACGATAACTTTAAGGGAACGTTCATTAGGTCAAATAAAGTTAATTTCCCGAAGACAGACAAATGATAACTGTAACCGTTTTAAAGATATTTAATTTTTTAATTTAATCAGTTAATCATGTTGAACTGGTCTAAAAGGCTCTTAACTGTCTGTGTATGTCACGCCAACATTGACGTATTTGACACTGACTATGAGTTAACTCTAAAGGCCCTTTTAGAATGACCAAAGATACAACATTTAATTACTTTGTTCCAAACAGAAAAAAACATTTTTTTTGCAATATCCAAAAATCTAGTCTATCACTTAGTTTCTATGGACGTACCTAGTAATATGCCGAAGTTATCGTAAATCAAAAAAAACACGGTGTATATAGTAGATCTTCCTCTGAATCCGACCCTGTAAGCAAATCATCAACCAGGAAATCACGATGTGTTATTGTTTTATCCTGCTGTGAAGACATTCCTCAACTAATTGCCATAAACAACGCGTACCTACTCAAAAAACTAGCACTATAATAGCCATAAGTTACAGTGTTTAATTTAAATGTTTTTAGACGATCGTTGTCACCGCTTCGCCATAATAGCAATTGCAAGTTACGGTCACACTGCTAGCCTAAAATCTGACTTTATTTTTTTTCAATGTCGCCAGTTATCACGTACTCGTATGTTCGGAATCGAAGGAGTACCTATATTAAAAAGTAAGTCCTGTATGCATGACCCAACCACCTGGAGGTCGTTGACCGAGTAGCCAGATGTGGTGGGGGCGCTGCCATTAAAGCCCCCGCGCAGCTTAGTGGGTTCGCTCGAAGGCTTGAGTACAGCGTGCTGAGGTACATAAGATGAGGTATCAGGATATTTTGGATCAGATTCAGAGAGATGACCTAAGTCAGAGATAAACTGTTGGTAAAGAGTTTTAAGCTCGGGATTATTTTTAAATGTCCTAACAAACGTTTCTTAGCCAAATGGAACGAGTTACCTAAACAGTCGGGCTCGGTAGCTAGCGGAAGGCGCACACAACAATGGCCATCTTGGTCGCGGTAAGTATATGTCATAAAATGTTGTTCACATTTGGATTCGATATACGTGTGCTGTCTAGTAGGCTGGGGAACTTGCTCGAGCTCCCAAAACTTAGTTAACTCTTCGTCTAAATTATAACTAGTAGATTGCATTAAATAAAAGAGTTAAAGGAACCTTCCTATGGCTGGCGCTGGTCGTGCGTCACGTGCGTCACGTGCGCGGCTCAGCCAGTACCCCGCCTGACTTAGTATTGCGCATGAGGGGTAAGTTATCGCCTAACGTAATCTACGCGGTTCCAAGTAGATACCAAAAAATGTCAGCACCGTTTAATACGTCGATAGGAGCGGGCTGATTAAAGTTGGGATCTGCGAGTTATATGTAAGGAGGGAGTTTAAATTGTGAAACATCAATATATTTATGCGGCACGTTTCCAGAAATTATTGGTAGAACCAAACACCATAAATTAAGATAAAGTTTATTATCGTGCCTTGATTGTATTTAAATAGTGTAGCGCTATGGCGTGCCCGATAAAGGTACGTTACCTACACCACCTACGCTGGTGTTATTGAGCTGAGGAGTCAACTGCAATTGTTTTTTTATACTGGAGGTTATAGACTAATTTGAGACCCGCTGTCTAACAAGCAACGCACAGTTAACCTTTTCAACGCCATGTCAAGTACAAAAGTCGTCACTCACACGCCGAGCCCGGTAGTTGCGATAAAACAAATAACAGGCTAGGGATGGGATCGTATTTATCGCTATTTTTATTATTTAGAAGCAGGACAAGTTGCAATCGGTTTCGTTTCAGTTTTATAAATAATTATTTAAATAAAGTACAATAAACAATGTTGGTCGTAGAAACGGAATCTATTTTCTTTTAACTTGACCTGCTTCGTGTTTGGCAATTGGGCACAGAGGAAGTAAAGATTTTTCGAGAAGTGGGCTAGATGACAGTCAGCTGTCAGACGTCTAGCATTTTACCAAGCTAAAATGTGATACATTTTAAGAAGTTTAGTGTCAACAAGATAGCCTTATATATGGAGTTGTATGAAATAATTAACCTACTTGTGACGTCACACGTTCCTTACTGTTCATTTAAGAAGTTTCCGAGATTTTCTTTCTATTTCAAAGAACTTGTTAATGGCCATTGTGAAATGATTTGTCTTAAGTTTAGAAAATTGTAAAATATTGCAACAAAAGTATGAATTTACGGTCTTACCACAAAAAACTTAAACACTTCTTAGACACGCCTTAGACATGTCTAAATGACAGTTTTCTATAAATTGACTTACGGCCGAAACCTAAAGTCAAACCGCGTATAGATAAGGCTTACTTCGGGTTGAAATTTGACATTTGCCCATACAAAATGTGTCAAATTTTAATACGAAGTAAGGCTACCCGTCCGCGGTTTGACAATAGGGTTCGGCTGTTAGTTTAGTAAGTCATCACTGTCACCAGGAACAGGACTTTCTAAAATTCGTATTAACTCTTCACAATTCATGTTGTATCTACGTTAAACACTAAACATTGCTATTACGTCATAAGCGGACGTATTTATCAGTCAATGGCGTAGGAATCTTGCGTTTTCCTTATTTAAAGTCAGAAGATAGGGACGCGTCTTGTTACTAAAATCAATATTTTGTATATCGAGAGTTCCATTTTCAAATTATGTTTTTAAATGAATGTCTTGAAAATGGCGGCTGTATTATGGTGTAGTTTGAATGCATTTGAGTATTGATTATTACAAAGTTTACAAATTCTGTAAAATGACGTGTATTATTTTAGTTTTTAATATAAATTTAAATGTTATATCATAGCTAGAATAAATGACGAATTCGATTCACCTCCTCACTATCGACGGAATAAAGCGTCAATGGCGTAGGAAATCTACCTGAATTATACTGAATTAATGCTTTTGGTAATTCATATATTTTTTAATAAAAACGCATTGATATAATAATTAGTTATTATAAGCAGGAAGTCTATTTCTCTGAGTATAGTTTACGAAAATAAATACCTTTAAACAATCTTTGAATTATCCGAAATTCGTTATTTTTCTCACACCACCCATATGACGGATATATACGTCGATGGCGTTGAACCAGTGGTGCGGATATATCCGTCAATGGCGTTGAAAAGGTTAAACTAGCATTGGTTATAGGATTAAACACATCAATAAGAGCCGTAGATAATAAAACATGGTTTGTGTTAAAAGTCACCATGCCGGCCGTGACCTGAGTCTGCGGCTGCGGTGGCGCATCTACGCGCGTACTAGCAGCCTGAGGAACCCCCTATGCGGCATGGTGTTGTGGCGCTTCCCATAGCTGGGCATTAACTCGTTAATCCGTTAATCGTTAATTAACGAAGTTAACATTTTGATTAACGGATTAACTTTTAAGTTAACTTTTAAAAATGTTAACGGACACGTTAACTTCCGTTAATATGCAGAAGTCCGTTAATCGTTAATCCAATGCCTACTATTTACCGAACGGCACCGGTGGGAAAAACAGGTTTAGACAAGTGCCGGGCGGCGCGTGGCAGCGAGTGTGAAGTGTGAGTAACAACGATGATGACGAGGAAGACTTTTTCAATTCTGTCACTCAGTCTATAGAAAAACCAAAGAGCTCCGACTCTTTAAAGAGTAAAGCGCAGTCTCGTTAAAATGTGGCTGGACATGAAATCAAAAGACTCGTTCAAAGATGCTGCATTCCTCGGGGAACAGATATTCATAAATCTATTCATTAAATACAATACTGCTATACCCTCAAGCGCTGCAATTGAACGTCTGTTTTCCACGGGTAAAGACATTTTAACTCCAAAACGAGCCTCACTTTCAGACGAGAACTTCAACATGTTAATGTTCATGAAAGGGAATATGCACCTTAAGCCCTTTTGTATTTTGTTTTGTTCCTATCCTGTTAACTTCCAGAACCTAAACCAACAGGTTTTATAAGTTCACTAACGCAACGATATAAAAATGCATTTTTTTTACACATATTAACGGATTAACGATTAACGTTAACTTGCGTTAATTCTTCCGAAATCTAACGCTTTAACGTTTAACGAAGCTAACTTGTTCTGTAGCGGATTAACGATTAACGAAGTTAACTATTTGATTAACGGTGCCCAGCTATGGCGCTTCCTGTATTTTAAACAAGGACCCAACAAGACCCAACCCGCAGCCAGTTGAATATTACTTAAACAAAGAATTTATATGATTGCTTATCAACTGCTTTTTACTGTGTCGTATCTCTCGCAGAGGAGTTTCCAAGCTGCGTTATCATTGGACTCATTGGCTTTTAAGTTGCTTATCACTTTTTGAGATCCTTCTTCCTCTAGGTACGAATTCAAGTAATGACTTATGGATCGCCTGGATTCGATCATTATAATTTTATAATGAATGAGGGACTTGAAAATATCTCGAAATTCAAGCCACTTAAAATACGATCCGTCAAAATTAGGCACCTTTATCAAAGGTAGTTTAAAGTTAAAATTGTTATGATCACAACCAGAGGGCCCTTCTGATTTTAAGCTAGAAAAAATATCATTTGATTTTTCAGTCAACCATTGACTGACAGATCAATGAGATAAAATATTGTTCCATCTCCTCCCGCACATCGATTTCGGTTTGCAATGAAGTAGGTATGGCACAAAATCTCAATTTGAGATTGAATTTCATCAAAATGAGTACCTAAGTAAAAAGATCACGAAAACGCTCCAACTTTGTAAGTTCATCGATTTGGTCAGTAGCGAGGCTGTCAGAGGCTTTCAATTTGTAAACATAATTCCTAAACTTAGTTGTTTAACACGACCCCTAATCGAGCTTCTCGTCGTTAGAAGAGTAGATTTATCGGTCATGTTTAAGAGTCAAATGTAAAACAAACTAACGCAAATGGAAAAACATTTAAATTTAAATTTAAATTGAAGCAAGAAAATTAAAAGGAATACGTAAATGCGTTCGGCTAAGGGTCTCCCCAGACCTATCGACGCCGAATCGGCTTGAGCCGGTAAGTTTTTTTTTTATGTCCATGCAATAAGAGCGAAAACGACGTCGTTCCGTTCGCAACGCCGAATCGAGCCGAGCCGAGCCGAGCGACGTCGTTTTCGCTCTTATTGCATGGACATGAAACTTTTTCTTACCGGCTCAAGCCGATTCAGCGTCGATAGGTCTGGGGAGACCGTTATGCTCCGAGACAGCGTGGCGACAGCCCGACGTAGCGGCGAGCGAGATGTACCTAGCGTCAGCTGAACGAACTATAGGCGGATCGATCACCGCTACTCCTGCGCTGGCGTCTACCGACCGAGTGCCGCGCGTACCGTTTTAACTACTTACTTACGCAAACATATCTAATGCTAGAATCGAACGCTTATGCTCAAGCGGCACGAAAGAAATGTTAAGCCTCAAAAACTGCAAGTCAATCCGCAAGAAAAAGTAGGCTTGATAAAGAGCTACAGGATGTATAGAAATTTGAAAAAGTTAAACAACTAAAACGGGTTTTTTTAAATGGAAAAAAAAAGAAAATTGGGAAAAGTAAGGAATGGTGCACTTTCCTGGCTAAGCCTTGTCTGGGGCGTAATAGAATGACCGGTTGGCTTGAAGCAAGGGCTGGCTGGAAGCTAAAGGATGGGGTCCAAAGGTCGTCAACATAGGTTACGCAGCAAAAATAAGCACAATCTTTGCATTCTTCATATTCAGCAGTTTGTAGCTGATAGTCGGCGATGAGATTCCTTAAGGTACCGGTGGAAGATAAGGTAGTTTTCAAAACAACAAACAAAAAACTTAACTGTACATCGCGTTTTACGTTTCAAGTGCTTTGTAAGATATGGCTGGCCTTTTACAAGGATAATCGTAAGTGTTTACGCCGATTTCTGAAAATAGTATTTAATCTAATATTTGTATTCCCGCCAAGGCCAACAGAATATGTGTACCACGTTAATTATGAATACCAATAAACGTAAGAAAACAAATTGGACGACGCTTATGAATAATATACATGCACCTACCGTCGTCTGCGTGATTGTTTAATCATCCGTACCTAACGTCGATAATAATCAATTTCTAATTAAGCCTCCGTTTAATTCGAAAATGTGTACAAAACAACGGTACATTTTCTTAATAGTGATCGGCAATCTTGATTTCGTAGTCAAACTAGGAACCCTTATACATAGGTAGTTCCGCCATGGCCGTCCGCAGCTTAGCTCAGAGACTTAGATCTAGAAAGCTTATTTCACTTATTTGGCTTGACTATACATTTTCAGTGTAGGGTTCCGAAGCCGTTACTACAAACAATTTAGACCTCGCGACAAACTTAACTTTGCCGTTACAAAACTGTTATCCCCATACATAGACACAGGTCGCGGACAGTTTACCAACACAAATTAGGTTTCGGTAGGTTTAAACATTTAAGGGTAAGGACCAAAAAGTTGGACCACTGTTAAGCGCAGTTAACCATACAAACAGCGAAGTTGAAAAAAGTTCCGTTGTGCGACGAAAATTATCCCTACAATTGTATGGCTAACTTTCGTGTCACAACGGAAAAGTTTCATAGAAAATTTAATTGAGTGAGTTAGCGTGGACAACTTTTTGGTCCTTACCCTTAAACCGATTGTAACTCAAGAACCCCTGAAGTAAAGGGAAAGTAAGTAGGTACAGTAAAAAAAAAAACAAGATTTTATTTTACCACATTTTTGGCGTGACTAATATGTATATTTATGCCAAATTACAGCTTTCTAGTACTAAGAGTCTCTGACCTAGGCTGCGGACGGACGGATGGACGGACGGACACGTTGAAACTATAAGGGTATCGAATATGCAGTCGCCCTGTATACAGTCAGTTGCGAGTGCAAACGTGATAGCTTTAGCCAGCCGAAAGCTATTAAGAAGCTGGGAATACTGTAATTGATTCTTATCTAATAAAACGAAATAGGTAGGTATAGGTCCTTTTCTTTGACTAACAATATTCATTTTACATCTAGCAAAGATTTACGTAGTTAATGCAAATTTTATGTCGTCACTCATCTGTACATATTTGACTCTTGTGTTAATTGTTCAAATATTAGATTATGATTGGCCGATTAAGAGAGCTGCCACACGGACGCTGTCGGTGCACTGCGTCGTCGTCGCTGCGTTGTTCTACATTAACATTAGAACGACATGCCACACGATGCGCTGAAATACGTGCGTCGTCGCTCTATATTAAAGTCACGACGGTGTGACGACCGGCGCCGGCGCAACGCACCGCAATATTACACTCGTGCGGCATCGCCGTCATTCAAATTAATTAATCCCAAGAGAGCATGTTTCGCTATCAACCCTGTTAATAGGCCGGGGTAATTGATCGAAAAATTAAGAAGCCTTGCATTAATTAAACAAAGCATTTTTTTTCATTAAATTTGTACAGTACAGACAGGGGAGTGTATTAAGTTGTGTCCTGCGAAAAATTCACCCCCGCGTATGCGTTTTTTTCAAAGAAACTATGTATGTTTATTAATTTAACTTGGTAGAAAAAAAAAATTGACAGGCATATTTGTAAGGAGTATTTGTAAAAAAGATTAAGTAAGTATCGTCAGTAAATTAAACATTAAATTTGTCGTCTGCGCAACAACGTTTTTTTTGTTTTTTTTTTATATTTTCTCAATATTAACAGGGCAAATAATGCTAAGTTTATTTTATTGCATATATTCAACTTATGTAATAGTAGACAAAATGACACGAGATACCCAAGCGAAGCGCGGCTGGCTATAATTCTCGCGTTAAACACTCTACTTTTCACTTTGCGAGGAATAAAAAGACGTTCGACTTATACAAAACTAGCTTTTGCCCGCGACTCCGTCCGCGTGGAATTATTAATTACGGCAGACAATTTTTTCTAATTCGCTTACTTTTTAAATTTTAACCCCTTACAACCCTTTTATCGCAATTAAAAGTAGCATATGTCCTTTCTCAGGCTCTAGACTATCTGTGTAGCAAATTTCATTTAAATCGGTTCAGTCGTTTTAGTGTACAAGCGAGACAGACAGACAGACAGAGTTACTTTCGCATTTATAATATTAGGATTACAATATTTATAAGAAAGTTTCTTACAAAGTACCGCGGTTTATTGTTTTTTTTTTTTTTTGTGAAGTGCCGTTTTAAATGCTTGCGTATTTAGCCAACAGGGTAAAACTTTAAAACTATTTTAAAACTTATTAGACCATGCATTATAAAATGAATTCATCCTTAGTATAATTAAATGGATTCATATTCGTAATCATTAATCATTAATCGTGTTTCACGAAATTAAATCATTTTTGCACAGTTGTCATTTTGAGGTTATTTTCACGCCTTAAAAATTGTCTATGCAAAATCACTGAAAATGACGATAATCCTCCATTCACAAACACCGTGATAGGATTTTTAGGGGTTTCCAAAGTAAAAAAAAAACTTTAATCCCCAGAGATTAAAAAGGAGCTAGTCCCGATACGCAGAGACTAAAGTACCATTTTAAGAGCATGAGAAATGAAAAGAAAATTATACCGATATGACTGCATTTCAGAGATATCATAAAATCTCAAATAGTGGTAAAAACAAAAATGTAACAGAACTGATACCTAGTGGTTGAACAATTGAAAATATTTATGCCCAGACTGGAATTTCTTAATATTTTTGCTTCAAGTACAATTAAAAAAAGACTTTTTATTTTACTGGGGGAATTTCTGCAAAAATATATTGGTTCTTCCGATTTTTTTATACATAATAACTAGAATTGTCCTGTTAACTATTTTGCCTTCAATTTTATTCACAAAAACATGTTTTTATTATTTTTACCTTGTTCCGGTCATGGAAAATGTTTCATTTTTTGTTATTAAGAAAAAAAGCGCCGTTTAGATTTTTTACAAGGTTAAAAGCTAAACGCATATTAAGCAAAAATACATATTAAAGGCCTTATTCGTGGGGGCACTAATGAGGCCTTTAATATGTATGTTTAATATGTATCAAATTAGCAAATAGTATGGAAGTAAGTCGTGTAGTCTTGATTTTTTTAGAATCGTTAGAGGGCTTAACTAGATGGTTTCCCCGGGTTAGCACCGTATTCTATTATAATTCAATCAGTCGGGACAAAAACTATTTTTTGTCCCGACTGATTGCATTATCATTTATCACCTACAAAAAGACCAGACCAGTATTAAATATCTATTTTAGCATTTTAATACGGATTGTATTTTTATTATGACTTCTTATTTTGATGCTATTTTAAGCTTAAATTGTAGCCTAATTGTCATAGTTTACGACTAAATAGCAATCTCAACTAAAACTGCTACAAATATGTGACATAACTGATTGTATCAACACGGTGTTTTAGGCGATCACCCATCCTGTTTTAGAACTACGCATGTAGTTGCTTTACTTTGGAACGCGAAGTACGGGTTGTATTTGTTACAGCCCGTTCACACAGAGTCTCCGTATTTACGGTACCCGTTTTAACGGATACAACAAAAAATGATGCTTTGTTCACACATAGGCACCGTATAGCGTTCAACGTATCCGTCATTAACTGAGAGCCCGTTCACATATTCTCCGTACCGCACCCCACACACAGTTTATATCCAGTAAAAACGTACGGATACATGACGGATACGTATTCCGTTCATCCAGTATTCGATAACAAAACGGAATGTCATAATTTAGCGGACCGACATTTTTTACTGTATACTGAATACTGTGTCATATGTGAAGTCGCTCATACAACTCCATACGCCATCAATGAAAAAACGTATACGATAAAATGGGTACCGTAAATACGGAGACTCTGTGTGAACGGGCTGTAAGGGCACATACATAGAACGTCCGTTTTTACAGGATCCTTTTTAACGGATCCGTCGCTACTGGAGGTAATATAATATTCACACAGCATTTACAGGACTGATTTTAACGGATCCGGTGCTACTGGAGGTAATATTCAAACAGCATTTACTGGACCGATTTTAACGGATCCGACTCTACTGGAGGTAATATTCAAACAGCATTTACTGGACCGATTTTAACGGATCCGACTCTACTGGAGGTAATATTCAAACAGCATTTACTGGACCGATTTTAACGGATCCGACTCTACTGGAGGTAATATTCAAACAGCATTTACTGGACCGATTTTAACGGATCCGGTGCTACTTGAGGTAATATTCAAACAGCATTTACTGGACCGATTTTAACGGATCCGGTGCTACTGGAGGTAATATTCAAACGGCATTTACTGGACCGATTTTAACGGATCCGATTCTACTGGAGGTAATATTCAAACAGCATTTACTGGACCGATTTTAACGGATCCGGTGCTACTGGAGGTAATATTCAAACAGCATTTACTAGACCGATTTTAACGGATCCGACTCTACTGGAGGTAATATTCAAACAGCATTTACTGGACCGATTTTAACGGATCCGACTCTACTGGAGGTAATATTCAAACAGCATTTACTGGACCGATTTTAACGGATCCGGTGCTACTGGAGGTAATATTCAAACAGCATTTACTGGACCGATTTTAACGGATCCGGTGCTACTGGAGGTAATATTCAAACAGCATTTACTGGACCGATTTTAACGGATCCGGTGCTACTGGAGGTAATATTCAAACGGCATTTACTGGACCGATTTTAACGGATCCGATTCTACTGGAGGTAATATTCAAACAGCATTTACTGGACCGATTTTAACAGATCCGTCACTACTGGAGGTAATATTCAAACAGCATTTACTGGACCGATTTTAACGGATCCGGTGCTACTGGAGGTAATATTCAAACAGCATTTACTGGACCGATTTTAACGGATCCGGTGCTACTGGAGGTAATATTCAAACAGCATTTACTGGACCGATTTTAACGGATCCGGTGCTACTGGAGGTAATATTCAAACAGCATTTACTGGACCGATTTTAACGGATCCGGTGCTACTGGAGGTAATATTCAAACAACATTTACTGGACCGCTTTTAACAGATCTGACGCTACTGGATGTAATATTCAAACAGCATTTACTGGACCGATTTTAACAGATCTGACGCTACTGGACTTTCGTTCTTCAGTATATCGCCTACTTTCTACGAGGATGGCCGTTGTCGTGTTGTACTGGTACTATCGTTGTCTGCGTTGGAGGAAGCCCCGGCGTCACTCGTATTGGATGCTTACATCCATTATTCGGCAAAGATTTTGTCGAGGTGCCCTTGTGCGTCAGCTGCATGAAGACGAATCTATTTTTTTTACTTATTTGCGAATGACGACGTCTACTTTTGATGACCTTCTTAAACGAAAGACACAAACTGGAGGGAAAGCTTGTGCTCTGAAGTAAAACTAGCGATAATTTTAAGGTAAGAACTTTTATTTTTGTTATTATCAATTTAAATTTAAAATGACAAAAAGGTTTACAAAAACAAAGATTTCGTAAATCTGACTCCTGGCTGAATGTAGATTCTACTGATGGCGAACATTCTACTGATGGCGTGGAGACAGGATGATGTGGCCTACTAAAGTGAGGAGTGCTAGAACTTTGTGAATATGGCTACGACTCGTACTTTGACTGACCATTGACCATATCTCCTACTTTAAAGCATTTTGTAAAAGGTTTATCACTCCAGATTGAAATTCTAAAATTAGGTCGTCATTAAGTGAAGCCAGTTGCGGCAAAATAAATTTGAAGAACGATAGATTGGGATCTTCATGCTCATTCTTATATTTTTTTAACTGATCATTTATGTATTCAATCATTTTGGCGTCTACTTTATTCACATTTCTTTTGATTGCCTTGCGTTTCGGCGTGGCTAAATTCTGTCTTTCCTTTTGTCTGTCACTACCACTTTGTTCCACAATCAGGTTCTTCTTCGTTTTCTTTATTAGTGTCTTCTGTTTTCGTGATGTTTCTGACTTATTTGTTTCATTAAGGTAAATGTCCCAGTGAATGACACTATAAGGGGGAATTCTTAAATATTTCTATATAACTACACAATTGTCAAAGTTATCGACTACACGCATATGCAAAAGAATAAACCGGTTCTTTATTAATGTTATAAGTACCATAAATTGTATAAAAATAATACCAATATTTAGTTATTTCAGTTTATCGCAACCCCTAAAATTGTACCAGTGGATGACTGACATTATTTCGGATGTCCCATTATATGACTATGAAAAAAATTGGCGGGGTACCAATATATGACAGGACGCTTTCGGGTTTTCATGATCAATTAATTATAATTTAAGTATTAGTAATTAAATATATATTTAACTGTCAATACTAAATGATGATAATAAACTAATAAAAAAAAGTAAATTAAATCAAATATTTATCAATTGTTTAACAATGTTCTTTTGTAAACAGTTCTTTAAGAATAAAATATGTTTTAATTGCAATAAAAATTAATTAAAATATATTTTAGTCCTCAGACGACACGTCACATCTCCCTCTCACGGTCATGTTCCTCTCGATTTTATTCTTGCCATTCTTCATATTTGGAATTCGGAGTCACTGCAGAGGCGAATATATTTTTAAAGATTGTTCTTTATGTCTTATTCCCTTTTTTTAATCGTTTTTTGCTTATTCGGCTGTATATTTATTATGATCTCGGAGGCATGTTTGCATAGCAAAATACCTGTAACCAATGTATGACTATATGTAGTTATGAGCTAAAGAATGACACCTCAATACGCAACTGTCATTCATTGGTACTCCATGGAAAAACAGTCTCTGACACCCCTGTCAGACAATACTCAAACGATAGATAAAGACTTGCTGTTTGCAGGGTATCTCAAATATATGTTCTACATCTTTTTAGTACGATCGAAATGCATTTTAAAGAATATTCATTTGTATCGAGTGAATGACATGGGTGTCATCCACTACTAAACATAAAGAAATATATCCAGTGTATGAGGGTCAATTTCAACATTTCTGATTTTTGTCTCATTTCGGTGCAATTTTTAAGTTTTGTGTATTTTTTAACGTTTTTCATTTTAAACTATGCATTGTTATATATTGTAGACGTGATGTTAAGGGTCACTCAAAATCATAAATAGTTTATGAGATATACGAGATAGAATATTTGATAAAACTATGGAATGATAAATACACACCGAAATGATAAAAAGTATCCACCGAAGTGATAAATACCCACTGGAATGATAGAAACGACCCACGTAAATGAAATCTTATCCACTGGAATGAAAATAAATGAAAAAAGTGAATAATTATCATAATTATCACTGTTTATTTGAGTAAAAATTACATTAATGTTATTATTAACTAACATAATTAGAAGTCTTTATTTGAGTAAAAAATAGATTAATGTTATTAATAATTTATCATAATTATAAGTCTTTGTTTGAGTAAAAATTACATTTATATTAATGTTTTGAAACAATTCGCTTATAAAATAAACATATTTTAATTTAAAAAAATACTTTATAGTTTTTTTATAATGTACCGGACTGATTTATTACTTATTTCTTTAATATGGTTTTCAAAAATATTCTAAACATTGTGATTTATTTATGATAATAAACTAGTTATAAATTAAAAAAAAATAACACTCTTCTATGTAAATCTAATAGGAACAGTTCGCTGACCAAGCAAAATATAACTCAATAATTCTAATTATTACAAATATCCCAGTGGCAATTATTTCATTTATCACTGACTTTAGTTAGATCACTTAATGCTTAATAATTAGTGCGTCATAAGGACGGCCTCAAAAATATAATATGAAATACCTAAAAAACTCAGTCAAAAATGTAACATAATGGAATTATGATAACATAGTCTTGCAAGACTAGATGTGAATTTACATATCCCAGATCTTAAAAAAAAACGTAATAATTTAAATTAAATAAATTTTAAGTAAATACTGTAACAGTTAAATTGCAGTCGCATATGTGTACTTGCACATTTTTCAGTCTTAATGTGTAGAGATCAAGGAGCATATAAAAAAAAAACAAAAACATCCTAAAACTAATTTAAATTAAAACCTTTTTGAGATTTTTAAACTGAATATCACGTCCAATTTTAACACTTGGTATTGCCCTTTATAATTATAATTAAATTGAAAAATAAATCTGTAACATTTTTTTTTTCATCGGTGAGAACGTTCTTCATTATAATATAATATTATATAACAAGTTGTTAGAGTTATTGGTAATAGCTCTGCCTACCCCACTCTGGGATGAAGGCGTGACGCTATGTATGTATGCATATTATATGCTTAGTAGTACAAAATAACTGACATTTGGTTATCGTTAAACGCTTAATTATTTACGTTTAAACGCTTATAATATTTATTCATTTGCTTTGACTTCATAAAATTAAATAATTAAATTGGATAATTATTTGGATAACTAAGTGAAGCTACTTTTGTATCATGCCGGTGTTGCTTATCATTTCTGTGGGTATTTCATACACCGGAAACATCGGAATGAGAACCACGGAATGATAAAACCTGTATAAAAATATTTTTTTAAAAACAACGGAGTCTGGTTTCTTTAAACTAACGTTACTCCAGAATTAAGAAATATGACGTACGTGTTATACATAAATCTCAAACTAAACACACAAAAAGTACAAAAAATAAATCAACCGTCGGAATGAGGATTTTTTTGTCCCCACCCCACCTGAAGCAAGAACTTTCCTTTATATTTTATCGCCAGAAACGCGCACAACACAACCGCTAGCACCAAACTCTTGCGCGTGACTAACTCTACGAGTGCGCGGGAGGTGGGGGGCGTACATATTGAAGCTTAGCAGATATAAGGCACAGAATATTTGACGGTGGTAATGATAACGTTTCTCCGGACAAACGTATTTCCTCGTACCGAACTGTATGTGTAATAGTTAAAAAAAAAGTCAGGGCTTCTTTATGTACACTAACTATCTAGTATTTTAAAAAAGGTAAATGTTTTTCATAATCATTAATAGTTTTTGATTTATTCCACGTTTTGCAATCAAAACTGGGTTGCGGACAGCCCACTGTGATGAGAAATGAGGTCTTAATTATTTTTTTTAAATTATTATTTCCATTAATATTCTAATTCTACTTATTGCCCAAAATAGGCAACTGCGTGAAGTATTCAGAAAAAAATAACAGTTTAATTTTTAACCATAGTTCACCCCGGTTTTCAGCGCCGCCAGCTTAAAATATTGCTTGGGAAATTGACCCATGACATGCCTCAAAAATAATAACTTAATTAATATAATAAATTTTTAACACTTAATATCAATGGTTTGTTTAATGATTTACCTGTTTCAATAATCACTTTACCGATAAAACTTGAATTCCGGGGTATAATATCCACTTTCCCGACCTGATGTCTTAGCAGGTTACATAAGTAGACAGACGCACGGCAAACTCTAAGCGCCTGCTTGCGAAAACTTATTCTCAAATTAAAAGTGTTTTATCGCATCGATGAAAACTTCTGCACAAAAATACTAGATAGAACTAGTAGTCGGTTAGACTCGATTTTCGGGTAAAATTTAAATCCGTAATCTTATTATTTCAAATTAACTGCAAAAGAGTCATACAGCGGGTCAATGTCGTCCACTCGGACATTTACCTTAGCATTAGCAGGGATGTTCTCGTGTGTTTCACCTGGGGTGACAACTTTTTTCAAAAATAATATTTGATTGGGATATTTGTAAGGCTTGGCGTTTGAGGCAGCAGCTCCAGATTTCTTCAATTTCTTTTTCTCACTCAATGTTCGTATCCAGGCATCTCTAGTCGAATTAATTTTTTTTATTACATATTTTTCTGAAACAAGTAAATAATAATATAAGATGGTTGTCCATAGCTTAGTAAGTCAATAGTAGTAGGTGTATAGGTACTATTTTTTTTTTATTTTTTTTAGTTATGCTGCATCTGGGTGTACATTTCACTAACTTTATTACGTCTTTCGTGTCGGTGTGTCAACTATAAGCAACATTGTTAAGGAAGTTACACGATGTATATGGAACAACTTGAGTGATGATACTGATGAGTTTATGCGACTTCCTACAACAGTGAGTGAATGGGAGCGTATAGCAAACGGATTCGACACAATAGCAAATTTTCAAAGTGTTGGGTCGTATGGAAAAGAATATGATTCATCAATATTCAAGGAGTCGACGTTTTGGAAAATGATGCTAGACAGCAGTTTACAAATACCAGAACATTGCCCATTAACAACAGACTCAGAAACGAGAGTTCCCTACGTCAGTCATAATCGGCGTTGAAGGTTTCGGTTTACCTACACGAAAATTTTATGAGGCCATTTAGCCATGGAACCTGGCCAGGCATTGCCCATGGTGCCCCCCGGCTGCCCCAGCCACTGCCAGGGCTACCCACTCCAAAGGAGAGAGGGGCCGGGCGTGGTCCCTCTCCCAGGCCGCCAAGTGACTAGCCTACGGCGGGCGAGGGACTCCCATCCCCCACCCGCAGTCACTAAGGGTAAAACGCCGCCGCCTCAACCCCTGCCGTCTACGCCGGAGCGGATGCGCGAGAGGAGACACCTCGCGCTCACACTCCGAGGCCGAGATTGTCATCTCGCAGATGGGGGGGCCCCGTACAGAGCCATGCTCCTTGTGACACCGGCATATAGCCGGCGCCACAAGGAGCCCGGCCCACCCACGTTCGGCAAAAGCCGGCCCAGCGCCGACGCGGCGCCCACAATTCGGGGAGCCAACTGCGAAAAGTGCTCCCCGGTGAAATGTGCTAACCTAATCTAACCTAACCACATAATATTATATTATAATAAAATCGTAGTTACATTAGTAGGTACGAGGGCAGAGTGAGAAGTCTAGTAAAAATCATATTAAAGGTATTTTCTTCACAAATTCATTAATGCCAATTTGTAATGCAGCCTTTTTGGAGGTAAATCGTATATTTTCAGCCAGTTCACACGACTAGTTTTTTTTAACAGAAACAATCACTTCGGTGTTTGCAAACATGGAGAAAAGTGAGTTTCGTGTTCTGATTAAACATAATTTTTTGCGAAAAAAAACCATTACCGTAAAACCATACAACTTTGCCTGCTTTTTGCAATTATTGCTATTTTTTTCACGTTTATAATAACTTTTTTAATTAAAAGTCTGTACTAATAACACCTTTGGACTCTGTTCTTGGTGTCTGTTATGAATAGAATACAAAAATACGCCTTTTTATTGGTGAGAATGCCTCCCAAAGCTGCGGGCCAAAAAAAAAACTTTTTTCCAACATTGCCCACTTTTGTATAAACGCTAATAACTTTGGCATCGACGACTTTATCATCAGGTCCTTAAAAACCTATAATATACATTAACTATGACCTCATTCCATATAATTAAAAGTCTTTTTTGACGTCGGATTCTCCACCTAAATTCGGTGGGCAAAGTTGTGAATCGATTTTGTGACACCTTCATACAAAAATGAAAGTGAATTAGGGTTGTCAATTTTTGATTTTACGCGACTAAGTCGAAACCTAAAGGAGGGTAATGTGTTTAAGTCTGTATAAATGAAGAAAGTCTAATCTTAGCTGTAAGCATCTTTTAAAATATAAATAATAGGCTCAGTGACAGGCGACTCACAGCCTAAACCGGTAAACCAGAAATTAGAAAATTTCTACAAAGGTTAGATGGCATAAGTGAACACCGGAAAGGATATATCCCTAACCGGGATTGAATGGTATATGAAAAAAATTTTTTTTTAACACGGACGTAACCGATCGAGTCCGAGTCGATTCATAAGTTCTGTCACTGATATTTACTACAAATAAGAAATAAATAAAAGGGTTGCATAAACCTGTAGGTTGTCATATAAAAATATCATTAAAATCAATTTTAAACATGAAATGTCGAAACGGTTCCTTATTAACAAATAAGTATAGTTATACCTCGGACGTTATCATCTGAGCTCTCTGGGGCCATAAACTAATTAATGAACAAGTATGAGCAATGCTACGCCGGTGCGAGCGAGATATCCGCTAACCTCCCAAGAGCGAGAAAGATGTGCGAAAAAGGGGTTTTATGGCCCCATAGCTCAGATGATAAGGTCCGAGGTATAAAGGCTATTGTTAACAGCTTCAGCACGAGTCAAATTATATCGCCACTTTGCCGAGTGACAACCTGATGTAAAAATGGTTGTTCCTTTGAACAGATAATTGTTACCAATTTGAAATTTAAAAAAATACCTGCTTATATTGGACAAGACTAAACTTGTTGGTCCAAGCTCTCGGTTGGTTAATCCTGCACAAGAGACGCCATATTTAGTGCATAAAAAGTAAGTTAGTCTAAGTAAAAAGTCAAAATTCAGATATGCATATAGTTGTCCTTTTAATTCCGTTATCACGTCTTGAGTGACAACCCTAACGGTGAAATTGTGCTGGGCAATGTTGCGAGCAGCACTCCCGGAATTAGCATATAACATTGCCCACCGCCATAACTCAGAAATTAATTGAGATACAGTGTTGAGTTTTTGTCTGTAGCGATTACTAACTATAGAGTTATAACAGTCAAAAGTACATACCTGTTGGGACGTCGTAGGTGAATTTACCACAGAAGTTTTTTCGCACTTTTTGGCCCACCAAAATACACTACTGTGTTCGCAGCCGTCTGACGAGTGACTAAAGCATGGTGGGGGGTCAGCCGTTACTCGGTCTTGCCAGCGATATGTTTAACTTTCTACCACAGATTGAAAATAAGGTGTGCGTTTGATATTTTTTGATTTATTTCGGTTATATTCAAAAGTGACGACTAGGGCAAAGTTATGTTCAAAGGGCAAAGTTGTAAGGTTTTACGGTACGGATACAAAAAAAAATTAGACAAATATTACGGGAACTCTGCTCCATCGATTAAAATGATCCACAAGTGGTTTACGGATTTTCGTTGCGGCCGTACAAGCAGTGCTGACGCCGACCGACCCGGACGCCCAGTTGAGGTCACTACACCAGAGATGATCACCAAAATCCATGACATCGTATAGACCGACCGAAGAATAAAGGTCCGTGAGATAGCTGATATTGTAAGCATTTTCAGACGAACGGGTTCGTAATATCCTTCACACTTATTTGGATATGAAGAAGCTCTCCGCCCGTTGGGTGCCGCGATTGCTCACAGTAGATCAAAAACGCACTAGGGTGACCCTGTCAGAGGCATGTTTGGCGAAGTTTAGGTGTAATGAAAAGGACTTCTTGCGTCGTTTCATAACTGTTGACGAAACCTTGATTCATCGTCATACACCAGAAACCAAGGAGCAGTCAAAACAATGGATTGCTTCAGGTGAACCTGCACCAAAGAAGGCCAAAGCAGTTTTATCGGCGAATAAAGTTATGGGTACGGTCTTCTGGGATGCTCGTGGTGTAATATATGTTGATTACCTTCAGAAAGGTAAAACGATTAACGGCGAATATTATGCCAACTTGTTACAGCGATTTCATGAAGTTTTAATGGAAAAACGACCCCATTTGGCGAAAAAGAAAATCATTTTTACCAAGACAACGCACGGGTCCACACTTGTGCAGTTGCTATGGCTAAAATCCACGAGTTGCGTTACGAATTGCTCCCGCATCCGCATTATTCTCCAGATTTAGCCCCCTGCGACTATTTTCTTTCCCAAACTTAAAGAAATGGCTTGTTGGAAAAAGATTTGGTTCCAACGAAGAAATCATCGCAGAAACCAATGCGTATTTTGAAGGGTTGGAGAAATCGTACTATACGGAGGGAAGCGAAAAGCTAGAAAAGCGATGGACCAAGTGTATTGAGTTACATGGGGACTACGTTGAAAAATAAACATAGACTTGGACCAAAAAAAAAAAATTGTTTAATTTTTTCCACACTTTTCACTCTGCCCTCGTAGTACGTAGTTTGCCTCTTTTGCGTTGTTGGTTTTTTTTATTTTTTTTTATTGCAAACTATGACCCAAAGACATTCGCATTCACAAGACTGCAAATGCGTTGCCAACCATGAGGACTAAAATGGAATGCCTCTATGCTAGTCATTTCACCAGCACAACAATGCGAACACTGCTGCTTGGCGGGAGGTAGGATGATGGCAAAGAAAGTGACAGCAGCAACTTTAATCAAGCATTCAATTTAATTGACGTCTCTGAGTACAGCAGTTACTGCTGCACTCAGAGTTGTCAATTTAATTCAATGCTGGTTTAGTGACGCGTTGTCTTATTCTATTGATGTAGCAAAGAAAGTGACAGCAGCAACTTTAATCAAGTATTAAATTTAATTGACATCACTGAGTGCGGCAGGTATTCAATTTTATTACATTTTAATTATTTATGTATATAAATGCGCACTATTAAATCTTCTTCTTCTTTTTTCTTTATGGCGTTCCACAGTGATTTCGCCAATGTCGAGTATGGTGAGGGAGACTCTGCTCAAGGAACGGGTTCGTGGAAGAGCAAGTGAAAAGGAAATGGAAAAAAAACGGAAAGGAAAGGAATATTAAGACAAGGGTGCTGATGAATCACCTTAGACACAAAACATACAACTATTATATATTTATATAAATTACTTAAAAACTTGATACTACAGTTTAATTTTATTATTATTAATATATTCACAAAGGGTATATACAGGGTGTCCCAAAAATAGCACGTCACAGTGACACTGGAGATTCCCCAGCCTTAGACGAACCAAACCAGCCTAACATGACCTCAGTAAAAGTTACACCGTTTTCGAGTTATACCAATTTAAAGATTTTTTCAATTTTTCACCTTTTTTGACATTGTAAGAGCTCGCATTTACTGGGATAGCTTAAGAATTTAGTTTTTTTTATTTGTGCGCGTTTATGATTAAGATGATAGAAGCATTATTATGTCAATAACTAATGTAAAAGTTGGAAAAATACTGTAATGAACTTCACTTAAATTATCATCAACATAGTAATTTAAACTTTGAACACCTGCCATAACTTTTTTTTACTAGAGATACGAAATGAGCAAATAACTTTAAAAACATGCGTATTTTATGCCAATTCTAAAATGGTATGACACATTATATCTTAATGCATAAAAGTAGGAATTCGTATTACATTTGCCAATATGGAAGCTCGGAAACCAAAGCTAATCATCTAAAAAATTATCTTGTACTCAACGATATCTCATTTGTTTGTGTTTCTTTGAAGAATATGATTGATTTTTGGTTGACCTTGGTTCAAAGATAATAAAAAACAGGTTTAATTTTTATTCGTTTTTACAATAAATGTTCGAATTGTTTCCCTCCTACTCTAAGGCACAAATGGCATCTTCGGATAGAATTTCGGTTTAATTTTCGTAAACTGGTTTCCGATATGTCTCGGGCTGCATTGAAGACACGTCGCCGTAGTTCCTCTTCGTTACTTATTGGTTTTGAATAAATATTGTCTTTCAAACATCACCAATAAAAAAATCATTTTACAGATTGAAATCAACTTCCGTTAAGAGTGGTGAGTAGTCGTTTCAGTTCCACAAACAAAATCAGAGTCCAGAAAATACCTACAAGAGAATTTTTTAGATGATTAGCTTTGGTTTCCAAGCATCCATATTGGCAAATGTAATACGAATTCCTACTTTTATGCATTAAGATATAATGTGTCATACCATTTTAGAATTGGCATAAAATACGCATGTTTTTAAAGTTATTTGCTCATTTCGTATCTAGTAAAAAAAAGTTATGGCAGGTGTTCAAAAGTTTAAATTACTATGTTGATGATAATTTAAGTGAAGTTCGTTACAGTTTTTTTCCGACTTTTACATTAGTTATTGACATAATAATGCTTCTTTCATATAAATCAACTATTTGTAAACGTGCACAAATAAAAAAAACTAAATTCTAAAGCTATCCCAGTAAAAGTTTAAAATTGTTCTTTGTGTTATTGTTTTCGAGATATGTTCGACAGGCGTGGACACCACGACAGCCAAATACTAATGAATGAATTGGTTGAAATTTGGATTCTAAAACAGGCAAGTAAGTTTACAACAAATTTTGGAAGCCGAACGTCAAAAAGTAGAGCCAATCGCGATGGGACGCACGCTGCCGTATTGCTTGTATAGGGCACAAAGGTTAGCTCCGCAAAGTGTCGCCGTCACGTCCATTTTAATCTAACCTCCAAGCATCCGATTTATTAGGCTGGTGAGCAAACCTGCATGATGACCATTCAAAGAGCACAACAGCAAGTCTTTTGGATGTTGAGTGATACAGTCAAGAACGTCAGCAGAGCCGTTATTGAATGACATGACAGCGGCCAGGACGGCATCTTCTGATTCTTGGAGGCAGTTTAGAGTACTGCTAGGAGGGGCTGCAAGGAATTGAGTTGAGGCTTGGGTGAATGGATGTTTTCCTGGAGAGCTTTAAGAGTATCGGGGGATTTGTGAGCTGATGTGTCGCTAGAGAAGAGTATACCTACGTGCCGCACCTAAGGTCAACTTAAGGTCTCCATCATTAATTTTCGTTTCGATGGTTTTATACAGAACGTGAGATTTGGAATGGGATGGCTTGCTGTGGTTTTGAAAAGTGTTTGGGAACAGTTTGACTTGATTTGAGATGTTAAGGAATGGTCGGTGACATCTTTGTTTATGTGCAGAACTGAATATGACAAATTAAAAAGCTTTCGCAGCTACGTAACGAGTTTTCTTGGATACAATGATTAATCACCTGTCACTAATACCCAGGGAAACATCTTAGCCTACTTGTGCAAAATGTGGTTACAGAATTATCAAGAAGTTTTAAGACTTGTTGGTAATTATTTAGCTCTGCCTACCCCACTCTGGGAATGAAGGCGTGAATTTATGTATGTATGTATGTAATGATTAATGACTTTCGAAAAACTATTTGCGACAGTGAACCTTGCTTGCTGATTCAATGGTGGGGTCGGGAGCACAGACATAAAAAAAATACGGACAGAACCTCGTCTAATCATGGGTGAAGCACACAAAATGGCCGTCCGTTTAATAGTGTGCGTACTTTGAGGGTTACCATACAAATCGTCAATTTGCCCATTTTTAGGCCTTTTACCCACTACAACGTTTTGCAGCGATACAAATGCGCATTTGACAGCCGCGCCTCTGTATCGCGACTAAACGTAGACGAATTGGAACTGTATCGAGACTGCATCGAACCTGAATCGCGATTGTATCGCTGCAAAACCTTCGTACAGTTCATGTTATCATTTTTAGACTACCTACTTCAGCTTTGGATTAGATTGCCTCATGCAACCGTTTTAATTTAATTGAAATTGGGTTTTAAAAAATTATATGAGAAATTGAGGTATAAGAAAATAATGAGCCAAATTAAATTAAAATTTTAACATTTGCACGACGTAATTACCTATATTAATAATGTTGATACATAAAACTACATTTTTCTAAACATGTAGTGATAAAAATACGGCCGTACAGATTTACCCACTTTTCGGAAAAAACCCGTAAAAAAACTGGCAACACTGATTCATTCATTCTTATTAAATTTATAATTTGCATCAAAGTAAATAAACACATATTTATGAAAAATAACACGGATAATCCGACGCGTAATGGCGGCGGGTTAACAGACCTAGTGCATTTGTGAGACGGTAGATCGTGTACGACGGAACGAAATAACAGACCTTGCATACTTCACCCTTTTTTAGTGCAACGTTCCGTCCGTATTTTTCTTAGACTTTCTTTGTCCGTAATCAAGAAGTTCAGATTCAGGAGTAGAAACGATCCAGGCATTTAGAGCCCCAAAGTCAGAGAAATCCTGTATAATAATAATAATGTATGTTATGTTATGTTATGTCAAACATTGTTGAGTGCAAACGTTATTATGGATTCCGAATAGCCACCCAACAAAGCGGAAAGTAGAAGCCCCGGCATCTTCGTCGACTTGCTGACAGGACAGGCACATGGTGTAGTCTCGAGGCGGCCACGGGATCTCCGCTGTACTTAACGTACATGCACCAAGTTTGGATTCGCCAATTATGTGAATTTCACTTATTATCCTAAATATATATATATTATATTTTTAGGATATATCGTTTTAATACCCTGGTAGGTTAGAGTTGACAACGTAGGTAATCATCATCGGTTGAACTTTCTGTTTCATTCTCTGAGGTTTTAAAAATATCAGCTATGAGTGATGAAATCCATGATAGCAGGATCGGTAAAAATATTTTTTTTTACCGACTGTACTGTAGTTTACATTACTCAGATATGATCTGCTTATCGAGACTAAACTAACGGATCGAAACTTCGTGAGTCTACGTTAAGTATCTACAGCGGGTTCCTCTTGCCACCTTCCGACTACATCATGAAGTCAGCTCAACTCATGTCAACTAGGTACAGATGTAGTGAATAATCCTTTACCATCGTTTTTTGTCGTATAAGTTCGTATTTTTCTTGCTTTCTCAGTTGGTTTATTGATGGATACTGAAGCTAATTGAGACAGCAAGCTAAATACGAACTTATCCGACAAAAAACGATGGGAAAGGATTATTCACTACATCTGTATATATATGTCTGAAGAAGTAAAGTTGTACACGGTTTTCTTTTGTTTTTGGAGGAAAATTGACAGAGTTGTCAAAAGTTCACATTACGTAAACATGGTCTGGCACATGGCCTAGTTAATAATATCGATATCGACACTACTTGGTTATAAATAAGTACGATTCGTAGTTCAGCCGTTTTAAAAAAAATATATAATTCAGTCAATTCACCGTCCAAAATAGGAGTTCAGCAGAGTATAGTTCTATTCCAATTATTTTTAACACATAGTTCTGTGGTTGATGCCATAGCGGCTCCTTACTGTCAAGTGAAGAAGATTTATCACTAACAATTATGATCACGAAATTTAAGTAATTTGGAATAGATGCCCTAATTTTAGTTTTTTAAGTAACTATACCTACCCACTTGAAAAAACCTTCGTTGTTTTACTGAAGCTAAAAACTCGAAATAAAGAAGATTGATACCAATAAAGTAAAATCGTTTTACAATATTTATATATAATTTTATTGCTAAATAAGTAACTAAATAGAAAACGTATACAAAATAAAGTGAAACTAGGTAGGTACATAATTCCACATAGGCCTGTGTGGTAACTGTGATTCGCCAGGGGCCGACGAGACAATCAACGGGCAACGGCGGGTCGAGCTAAAATCCAGTTAAAACACAAACTCGTCATAATGACTGATTATACCAACCCATATAACTATTGGAACTGGCAATTATAAGGAAGCAGTTGGTTTCAAAATGTTTTGAACACATGCAAGGAGGACCAATTGGCCCTGGATATGCAAATAGCCGCAACCCGTTTTTCCCTTAAAAACTGTCCTCGGGAAATCTAAAATAAAAGGTAAATAATTTATTAGGCCACCAAGTCAAATTGGGATCCATTTCTACTAGGATGGATAACTAAATAAAATAAACTTATTTGACGATATATTTTTCAGCACTATTATGTCCGATGGTCAATTTATAAAACCTTTAAAATAATACATGTTACGTTATATATAATTTACGGATGTATGTCTCAATATTCAACTAAGTATATAGTTATGCTGCACATCTCCGCTTTTAAAGGCACAAATCACTGCAGGAATAACTAAATAAAATCAAAATGCCGACTTGCCTGTGAAAGCTAATGTATTCGGATTCGGATGCATTTTCTTTAAATACCGTGCGCGATTTACATCCCCGGACAGCGCAGGCCATTATGAATTATAAATATTATAATATTTGTGGATTAAATTTGGTTTCAATTTTTTTTTTTTGCCCCCGCGGCGACTTGAACAGCTACTACCGCAGGGATATGGCGTTTCCACGTGAAGTGATTTCGCCAGTGTCAAGGTTTATATGAGTATAAAAAAATATAGCAATAAAACACAATCCAATCTTCTCTAGGAAGATTGGGGGCAACGTTGTACGGTGATTTGTAGGTCAGAGGTCAAGATAGTTTTAACCTCTGCACCACTGCGAGTCCACTTGAAACGAGAAGAAAGATGCCAGATACACGATATAAGTCCAAGTCTTCAATCACTGTGCGACACAAAGGCATAAAAAGTACAAATCACTATCAGAAAAGAACTTTGAACACCTAATTACCCAAAAATTAAAGTCTAAAACAAATTACACGTTCGCCATCTTTTAACGTTGCAAATGGCCTTTGGTTTCAATATAGAAAGGCTATAGCCGTGTTTCTATACAAAATTTGCCTTTCTGTCAAATGTTCTAGTAATTTTATTTTTAGATACTCCTTGTAGGCAAAGGTCTGTTCCCCAAAGAAGAGCCATGTACACTTGTCAGTTTTCGTAATATGGCGGTTTGTTTTTTTTCACTTTTTAATTTTTTTCTTGAATTCGGTCTTTGCGATTAATTTGATTTTTTGGTAAACTATACTACATAATAAAACCCATCACTACAAAAAATATTGCTTGAAACTTTAGTACAAATATATGTCAAAATAATGGAAACTATAAATTGTTTTTTTTTTTTGGTGTTCTTGTGTAGCGGCACCTACAGTTTTTATTTCATAAATTGCCCATCTATAGACCTACTACATATATTAAATTCAAATTATTAGCTTTGGTACTTCATGCCAAAAACTAACTACAAATTAAATTATTCCTTCCTTGTTTCAATGTTTTTACAGGATTGCTTTAATTACTTGTATGAATGAAATCGTATACATCCTATTTTTGTATTTTGTCATTTTTGGAAGTTTGTTTCGTTTTTGACATTTATTTAAACATTATCTAAAAAATAAAAAAGTGTTCTAGTAAGGAATAATTTTATTTGTAGTTAGTTTTTGGCATGAAGTACCAAAGCTAATAATTTGAATTTAATATATGTAGTAGGTCTATAGATGGGCAATTTATGAAATAAAAACTGTAGGTGCCGCTACACCAGAACACCAAAAAAAAAAAAACAATTTATAGTTTCCATTATTTTGACATATATTTGTACTAAAGTTTCAAGCAATATTTTTTGTAGTGATGGGTTTTATTATGTAGTATAGTTTACCAAAAAATCAAATTAATCGCAAAGACCGAATTCAAGAAAAAAATTAAAAAGTGAAAAAAAACAAACCGCCATATTACGAAAACTGACAAGTGTACATGGCTCTTCTTTGGGGAACAGACCTTTGCCTACAAGGAGTATCTAAAAATAAAATTACTAGAACATTTGACAGAAAGGCAAATTTTGTATAGAAACACGGCTATAGCCTTTATAATTTATTGTATCGCGTAGTTATTATTATTTTGAAAGCAATGTGACAGTGTTTCACAGCGAAAGACAATTACACTTCTTTGGATATTTGTCTAATATGTCCATAGGTTTTTTTTTATATCAGCAGGGTTTTGACTACGAATTGTTTGATACGCCGATTTAAGCCGAAATGCGCTGCTATATACCTCTTTGTCTAACTCATTATCAATCTGCGTTCAAATTTATGCGATAGATATACTTTTCAAGTGTGCTTTTCATTAAGTTCCTTCTATGAGAATCGAATTTCTGCGAGTAACCACCAAAGATCATTTTACATCAAACACATAGGTTCTTGCAAATTGAGACTGTGATACAAAATCACACCTGACTAGTTTTCGACGGACTAAAACTAAATATTTTGCAGATTACGTACCTACTTAATTCAGTATTAGTCCTCTACCTTTTAATATGTTAATCGTAGATAATATATGATTACTATATTATTTTCAGTTCATTATGTTATAATTGAGCCTTATGCACAAAAAACCCTAATTCAACCACGCAAAAACACTTACTTAAAAACCTTGGCGTGAAATCTCTTCGTACCTATCACTAAGATTCAACAACTGCGACGACACTTTTGTAACACGAAAATTAAATACCAACTACAGACATTTTTAATTTTACTACTTATTTGAAGCTTTTGTTCTAAACAGCTCAGTCAACGGGACGAACATTAGAACCGGACGGAGAACCGGCGAAATCACCCTATTTAAGTATGTATTTCTCCATACCTTTATATGTATTTATCGTTGCGATGGCTGGTACCCGTAAGACTAATGGCCAGTGCTTGGTGAGATAGTCCAGATAAGGTTTAAGGAGCTCTCCGAGTGCGAGTTCTCGCAGTTGTTATTTAGGTAGTATAAACTTATTTAACTCATAAATACCTCAGCAAACTGAAATCTGGGCCATAGAACCGAAACGAACTGTTGTTAGGTAAGTAGGTTACAGAAGAAAACGTTTGTTAGATGTTTCCCAAAAATTTTCATTGATTGTATGCGAGGAGGGTGCGCGCGCGTCGTGTGCGCGTTACGCATATTCCCAGCGTATAAAACGCGCGCGCCGCACTCTCTCGCCAGTTGGTGACGGACCCGCGGCACAGACGCACCTCGCGACACGGTGAGTACCACCCTTTTTTTTTCAATAGCCTTACTTAATAATGTAGGTAGAACGGAACTTTTTAATGTCTAAAAATATATCTCTCCAAATATTCCTTTAGCCATTTACCCAGCTGAGCAGTAACGTTTAGAATTCATTTTTTACTTCTTTTGATAAAAAAGGAACTAAAACGTTTAGTAAATTTTTAAATCGATGATTTGTTTGAGTAAATTAAAATTAAAAGCGCTAAGAGTATACTTAGGTTTTTATGGCCCTCGACTTGTTTGGTTTTACTGCGCGTAGTCTCCTCACACTGCAATAAATTCCTCTCTTCGATGGCATATTTCTTTTAAGCGGTACCTAGTCCAAATACTACGAAACATTTTTGTTACGTGTAACACACGCAATAATAGAATTATTCTTATTTCTTGTAGATATTGTTTTCTTTAATTTACCTTAGGATGTTTAAAACTCCCAAGGAAACGCCTAAAGTGATGTTGATGATGTGTTCCTTCACAACACAAACAATTGATAAGTTAAATATCACAGACATTTGTTAAGTTTAAAAAAGTTGGTTAAACATTTTCAAAAACAATGTTAAGGATAAGACACGACAGCGATGCTGGCCCTCTACTCTACTCGGTCCAACCGTGTCGCCTTCGACCTGGCCTCGGGTTGTTAATGTTGCGATAGCTCTTACTTACTGGACAGTTATGGCGGCCGAGTTAAAAACAATACGATAACCTGTCAAGAGCAATATGGTTATACCCTGTAGAATAGAGGGCCAGCGTGACCCGCGTGAGGCTTTACCGACGACGGGGAGCGGGAGCAGTAAAGACAGTCCAGCACAGATATATGTAGGTACTCTACTTCCGCTCCTTGCTTTAATGGAATAAGGTTGGTATCGTTGATCGAAGGCAATAAGAAAGATGCAAAAGTATACATGTATATTTGCAATCGACAGTTTACGTCAAAAGGTGGCATCTCAAATGCAATATCTAAATCTAGCTTTGATGTTTTCTTATACTCGTATTTAGCACTATCGACGACGCGCTAGCTTAGTTGGTAGTGAACCTGCCTACGAAGCTAGCGGTCCTGGGTTCAAATCCCGTTAAGGGTACATATTTGTACCTGGGTCATGGATATTTTCTATGTATTTTAGTGTATATTTCTCTATATAAGTATTTATATCGTTGTCTAGTACCCATAGTAAATACAAGCCTAGAGCTTAGTTTGGGACAGGGTCAGTTGGCGTGGCATTGTGCCCTGATATTTATATTTACTAATGTTTAGTAGGAAATGCCGCTTTTTTGTTTAGCAGGGCAGCAGCCTGCTGACATCGCCTTGACCGCATCCCATAAAATAAGCAACAAGCAAAATATAGCGGATCTATAAATCTGTAAAAAATATAGTGTCAGTGGTAATTTGTATTGCTTTATAAGTATTTATGCTATTTGTCTAAAAGCTGTGCCATTAGAAAATATTGCTGCGAAGTTTTTTATGATTAAGTGTGAAGCGATTTATTTGACACCAAGTTCAAATAGATTTGATATGAATGTCAATGAGCCAGAAGGTCGCGGGTGGAACGACCTCTTCCAGGGCGAGGTCGCTTTCTAAAAGCCCCGGGACCGGTCGCGTGTCCCGGCGGCTGCCGACCACCAGCATATTTTCAAAGAAAGTTTGTGATCGCACTGCGCCGCGGCCCATCACCGGCATTGGGAGTCAAAAGATCACTTTACGTCCACTCTTTATTTTTCGTACTTTTCTGTAATGTCTTATCTTATCTATCTATGTGCCTGAGCCTCTGATTAGGTCGAGACTACTAATCTTCGCATCTGAACATAAGTGCCACTCCGTTACTGACCTGACGGTTGGTAGCCACAGGTATTTTTAATTTTGTTCCTATCTATATTCAGCGTGAATAGTATTTTCTCGGTTTTTAATACCAGTCCAATCCCTTCATTCTTCCTGTGTATACTCCCAATGAGACCAAATGAATTAACTTATGAATCGACCTAAAAACGTTTTCCGAACCTACTATATAGTTCGGCTTCCGTGTCTCAGCAAGGCTGCGAGTGAGTTAAGTATGTTACATCAATGTGACTATGGATATTTTTTAGCAATTTTCAAGTGCAATGGTCGGTGCATCAGATGGTCTAATATCCGAATAGGAGACGACTTTCACCGGACTGTTTTTTCGATAAAATTTATATCAAATTTAATATTATGTTAAGTAATATTATTTAACATAATATGAAATTTTATGTATATGACAATAGGTAGGCTGAAAAATTCCAGTCCAGTACTTATATTATAAAAAATAAATTAAAAGGAACTTTAAAAAAAAAATGCTTCTTTAATAGAAATATTACATACTAATCGAAAGTATGAAGCCTATAGAATATACAAACGTTAGGTTTGGTGCAAATTATTAGTAGGTACCTACTTAACAGTTTATACCTGCCTACCCAATAGTTAAAGCGGGAAAAAATTATAGACAACCTAACATTTGCATATTCTATAGGCTTCATACTTTCGATTGATATGTATTAATCTATTAAACAAGCAATTGCATTTATTTAAAACAAAGTTCATTTTTAAATTTTTAATTAATTATATACTGGACTGCAATTTTTCAGCCAACCTATTCGCTATAGTACCTTTATTTCTTAACATATTAAATTTGATATAAAATACCTACTTTTAATAGAATAAACAACCCGGTGAAGATGGTCTCCTATTCGGATCCTCTACTAATACATAAGCCTTGTCTAATACCTACTAATACACTAGGGGTCTGAATTGTGTGTATTGTTGAGGCAGTAACGTGGCCCCTGTTTCAGAAAATGCAACACTTGACGCTGATAGTGGTGGCGGCGGCGCTGGCTACGGCGCGCGCGCAGTTCCCGAGCGGGCGCGTCCTCGAGCCGCCCGTGCCTTCGCAGTGCGTGCAGCGCGTCGTGCACGAGCGCTACGCTGACAGTCAGTCATTTCAATTTCGAATTTCCATATTTCTTTAACAATTAGTAACCAAGGTGCAAAATATCTAAGATATCGGCAAGGGTATAGTGGGAGGTAATTATTGGGTTGCGGTTTCTACGATGCCTGCTTGCCTGCTTCAAAGGGAAAGACAGGGCTGAACAGTGGCAAAGTAGGTAACAAGAGTCGACGATAGCGGACGATACGCTCATGCCGTACTCGAGCTTCTCTAGCACATATTGTGAAAACCGGGCAGAAGCATGTCGGACCGTGCTCAGCGCGGGGTTCCGAAGCCATTTTTACAAACAAACTAGACCTCGCGACAAACTTAACTTTGCCGTTGGAAATCTGTTAGATATCCCGACACAGGTCGCAGTCTGTTTACCAACACCGCAAATAAGTATTCAGTAGGTATAAACATTTAAACCGTTTGTAACTCAATAACCACTGAAGTCTTCTTAGTAGTGATAGTTTTCCTATTAAATTAATTATATGTGCTTTCCTTTAAAATATTTTTCAGATTTTTAGTAAGTATTCGTAGTTTTGGCTGTAGGTGGGGGGAGGGGGGGGGGGGGGGGGACACTTGACTCTAACAAACATTAGCGCTTAATATTTCATAAACGGATGCCTTAATCGATTATTTTTTTCTCAAACCCGCGATGTTTTTGAGATACTATCTAACGACACCGCACACTATGGGGTAGACGAGAAAAAATATTTACGTTACGCGTAGGGGAGGTACACAAGATTTTTTTTTTTCAAGATTTTGTTTTACGCCAACCAAGGCGTGACAAATATGTGTATTTATGCCAAATTACAGCTTTCTAGTACTAAGAGTCTCTGAGCTAGGCTGCGGACGGACGGGAACTATAAGGGTTCCTAGTATAACTACGGAACCCTAAAAACAACAAGTATGAACTAATTCTCTATTTAAAGTTATTTTGTGTCTGTCTTTGATGATTTTAGTAAGTTTAAACATTTTAGTCACCTGGAGTTATAGACTTCCTTTAACATTCGTTATACCTACCTACCTATAGTGCTATCCTATCAAATTTTTCACAATTTTAGTTTTTGTAGTTTTGGTTAGGGAAACTTGACTAAAAAAAAATTAAAGAAAGAAAGAGAAATAAGAAGAATCATTTATTCGTGACAAACAGACAAACAAAATTCAACAAAATACTGACATAGACAAAATACCTGTTATCACGAAAAAAAAAAACCTTTACTAAAACTTTCTGATACCTTAATCGAAAAATTTACTAACCCGCAATATTGTTGAAAGAGCTATTCAACGACAGCCCCCACCACGGGGTAGACGAGAAACAAAAAGAACCCGCGAGTCAGACCCGAGCACAAAAGGTTCCGTACCAATCCAGGCAAAAAAAAACACGTTTGTTGTATGGGAGCCCCACTTAAATATTAATTTAATCCTGTTTTGTATTTGTTATTGTAGCGGCAATAGAATTACGTCATCTGTGAAAAATTCAACTGTCTAGCTATCACGGTTCATGAGATACAGCCTGGTGACAGACAGACGGATGGATGGACGGACAGCAGAGTCTTAGTTATAGGGTTCCCGTTTTTACCTTTTGGGAACCCTAAAATACATCCCCACGTCAAGTGTACCTAGGGGAGGAACACTAAACATTTTTTTTCATCGTTTTAAATGTGGAATGAAAGAAGATGTAGTGACTAAGATTGAAAAGGGCATGCTTCGATGGTTTGGTCATTTGGAAAGGATGGATGAAAGAAGATTGACGAAAGAGATATACAGATCGAAAGTGAGTGGAAGGGTCGGAAGGGGCCGCCCTAGGCGTACCCGAAATCGACGTGCGTGCATGACTCGATGTATGAATGTTGAAGAAGCGAAAGAAATTTGTCAAGATCGTAGCAAGTGGAAAGAAGTGGTACTTATCTGCCTACCCCTCTGGGAAAGAGGCGTGATTTAATGTATGTATGTTATTTTGTCACTTTTACGGCGTGACTTATATTATATGTATATTTATGCCTAATAACAGCTTTCTAGGCCATTTGCAACGTTAAAAGATGGCGGACGTGTAATTTGTTTTAGACTTTAATTTTTGGGTAATTAGGTGTTCAAAGTTCTTTTCTGATAGTGATTTGTACTTTTTATGCCTTTGTGTCGCACAGTGATTGAAGACTTGGACTTATTTCGTGTATCTGGCATCTTTCTTCTCGTTTCAAGTGGACTCGCAGTGGTGCAGAGGTTAAAACTATCTTGACCTCTGACCTACAAATCACCGTACAACGTTGCCCCCAATCTTCCTAGAGAAGATTGGATTGTGTTTTATTGCTATATTGATTTATACTCATATACACCTTGACACTGGCGAAATCACTTCACGTGGAAACGCCATAATATCCCTGCGGTAGTAGCAGTTCAAGTCGCCGCGGGGGCAAAAAATAATAATAATAATAACAGCTTTCTAGAACTAAGAGTTTCTGAGCTAAGTTGCGGACGGGCAAACGGACGGACATTGCGAAACTATAAATAAGAGTCGTAGTGCGACGTGCTATGGTTTGTAAGTTGTTACACCAAAGTTCTTTAGCATGGTTTACGTGGGAGGTCGGGAATACCATCAGATTATAGGTATACGGGTATAGAATAACACATTGGCGTCGCTCGGATTCAAAAGATTGCGCAGAGGCGTGGCTAAATAACGACAGGCCCTGGCGCAAAATAAACTGAACCCCTAACTAAACTGTTTAGGTATACCAAGTGAAAATATAGAGAATTTTCGCTAGTTCAATTAGGTTTACTGGTCAGGGTCCGAAGGCGCGCGACTCCGTCAGCGCACTGGGAGCTACCTAGCTGCGCCGCTGAGAGTGCAGTGCATGAAGTTCAACATTCACTTGATATCGTTTTCTTAATCAAAAAACTCTTGTTCGATTGTTTTCAATAAATTGTTAGAGCCGTTTAACAGAAACCAACTCGTTTAAAGTCTTTTATATGATAACTATCGGGCCGCCCTCGCTCCGCTTCGGTGTATGTGAGTTCTCTGCGACACGCGAACATAAACCAGAACGTATTATCCATAAAAACCTCCCGCTTGAATCACTCTATCTTTTGCTGAAAATTGCATTTTAATCCGTTGAGTATTTCAAAAGATCTAAGCGAACAGACAGCAGAGGCGATTTCATTTTATACTATGTAAAGAAGATAACAGACCGATCACCATAGGAAACAATAAGACGACCATGAAATGAGAACTAAACTGGTTTTACTACTAAACGAATGGAGCAGGACACCTGTCAAAGCGCGTTATTATGTATAAAATCCTTAATAGCTTGGCAACCATATTACTTACATAACCGTAAAGTCAGTATAGGTATTATCTGTTTATTTCTCTTTAGCGACATAACTACTTTACCGGTTTTGAAGAAGATGAACTTTGTGCTCGTGATAGATATTTATTGAGCGATTTTTGGTTGACTTAGCGTATAATATAAACTTAAGTTAAAACGGGTTTTTAGGCTTAACATTGCGCAGCTCGATATTACACTCTCTCCAGTAAAACCACTTTGTATGGTCAGGGTTTACCTTAGATCAAATCATTTCTTTGTAATTTCGATACTCACAAATATCTTAAAACGGTTATTTCCCGATTCGCCAGATTCTTATTTCGTCGGATTCCCGTTTCGCCGGAAATTCTTATATACAATATGCGCCAGTCAGAACTATTCCCTCAAGAATCCGGCGAAACAAGAATCCGACGAAACAAGAATCCGGCGAATCGGGAACTAACCCTTAAAACTGCAACGTGTTCAAGAACCAACCAACTATTTATAATTGAAAAATACTGTTTCTGAACCCACTCGTAGGTATAACAAAATGTAACGTCATGCGGCCCCGTAGTTTTTTAAACGGAATAATTAAGTAGGTAAGTACTTGCGTTTTTTTTACCAGTGCTAACTTTTCACACTAATTCAAACAATTTCTGTTGACTCAATAAAAAAAATCTAGTCAAACTAAACATCTGAAAGAGAATTGTGACGAAATATAATCCTTTCTATAGTACAGAGTCTAATAATAAATAAGTAGAAAATAGGAATGTGCATTATCTACTCATTTGTGATTCAAGGCAGTTAAATGCGATGTAAGGACAGGGAAATAATTTAAAAGTTGAAACCTTTACTAAACTTTTGTGTTAGATTAAAAATTGTAATGGATGTCTCGAAAGGAAATAGCCGAGATTCTTGCGATAAGCGCTGGCTGCGCTTCTACAACTTTCTTGGAAGCGATAACATCTTCCGCTGACTACGGGCTACGAGCGAATTACGAGGAACTTTAAACTTTGACAAATATAATTAGTGTCACTTTCGTTTTGTGAGACTAATTTAAGGGATCTGTTTGTGAAATATTACGGTTTGAAGTGCAAATTTTTGTTACAGTCAAGGTTTCCCCCTACAGTCAAAACTACAAATACTAAATCTGAAAAACATCTTAAATGAAAGCACATATAACGAATTTTAAAGAAAAACTATCGCGACTAATAGACATTTTTTATATTTACTTGATTGGTTCCTGAGATACAATGCGAATAAAGTTTTTTTACCTACTAAAATGACTTAAGAGAGCGCCAAATACTTAACTTTAAATAGAGAATTAGTTGGTAAGTGTTATTGTTTTTATAGATATGGTCGCACATGCTCTTGCCCGGTTTCATTTACTTGGCAACAATGGCGGCCAAGTTAAACACAATACGATAACATGACAACATGACACCGAGCCAAGTAGACCCCCGGGGGTTCAATATGACATACCTACTATAGCAGTTAACATTAGGTCGACAGAAAGGGACAGAAATGTAGCAGTTTTACAACTCTGTCCTTTTCTCTCAACCTAAACCTTTATATGTGTAATGGTAACCCCCCTGTTTCAACTATGAGTACTATGACTATGACTCAACACAAACGAATGCCATTTTTAAAGTTAAGTAAGTACCTAAGTAGTCAGTGGTCAATTAGAGAAATTAAGCATTTCTCCAAAATTAAGCTAAATCGTTAAAGTGTACCTAGGTATAGTTGCCATCAAATATTTAAGAGCATATTATAAGCTAGTATAGACATATCTTGAACACGCTTAGATAAGAGAGTTAAGTCAAAGTTAAGTGTTATCATGAAAATAATTCTGTAAAACAGGGAAAATGCATTTTTTTTATAAGGTACCTAAGGTGCACAGGTCCCAACTATTTATATAAATAAGAACTGTGCATATGTCCACCAACTTCCTTTAAAAGGAATATACTCATGGACAACATCACATTTCAATATGGGAGTATTTATTTTGGTTTGCAATTAATATATTTATTTAAGCAGCATAAAAACAGCAGTTAAATCAATTGCTCACCATTATACCGAATGTATTTTAATCAACAATAAATAAATGACCGGGCGCAACACTCGGCCCGCGAGTAAATAAACATGCATCACCGGCAACTTTTTGGTAAACTTAAAATACCAACCAACCAACCAACTTAAAATACAGGGTGGGCCATAAATTTTTGCAAATAGCAACACTGATTTTTTCGGACTCTGTCAGAGTGAGCGGCGGGAAATTGGTGGGAAACTATAGGTCACTTCGTGCAATTTTATTTATAAAGGAGCGTTTCACGGGAAAGCAACGGGGTTTTTGTATTAAACAGTTTTATAAAAACAACTATTTGTATCTTTCTGTACGACGCCTACTTAGAATTGAATAAGGATAACGCCAAGTGAGTGAGTGTCCAAGTGTTAGTTTAATTAAATCTTAGGTCAAAAACTTCAAGCAAACTGGTTTGACACTGAATATCAAACAAACAGGGCGTCCACGTTTAACAAGAAATGATGAGAACATACGGCAGGTTAAAGTTTCTGTAGAGAACGATCCAGAATTATCTACGCGTAAACGTTCAGCAGCTCTAGCAATACCAAGAACTAGTCTACGGCGAATTTTACATCTAGATCTGAAACTGCACCCACTGCATGAATTTGAAGGTGACCAGAACATGGATGCAACAAGATGGAACAACATGCCATACGTCAAACATGAGTTTACCGGTGGTGAAAGAAATGTTTCCGAAAAAGTTGATTTCTCGCAGAGGTGACCTCCCAATTCCCATGGCTGCCAAGGAGCCCGGACCTAACACCTTGCGATGTTTTCAAGTGGAGATATTTAAAGAGTCGAGTGTACCTTAATAATCCGATGACAATACCCCAGTTAAAACAAAACATTCAGAATGAGATAGCTGCGATCCCTCGCAGCATGCGTCAGCGAGTTTTCCAAAGTGATTGTGTAGTCGACTGCAGGAGTGCAACGACGAGACGGAGGACATCTGGATGACGTTATTTTTCAAAAATAAATTGCATTTATCTGTTACTAGGTTAAATAAATAAAATATAAAAAAACATGAAAACTAAAATTTTTATCGATGTTTTAAAAGTGCAAAAATTTTTGGCCCACCCTGTATTATGTGTCCACTAAATAAATAATCGCAATACAAAATTATTATTTTATCCACTTAAGTTTACCTATTCTTCGGGCTATGTCGGTAACCTTAGTTCTACTGCGTATATCATCATTTCTGATTCTATCACGCAGCGAATCCCCGAGCCCTCTCCATAGCCCTCTGAGTGACTTTGAGCTTCCTTATGAGAACCATTGCTAGCGCCCACGTCTCAGATCCGTAAGTCATCACCCAGTCATAGTAATAGCTAAACTTAAGTGGCAGTGGGCGGGGCACATCGCTCGCAGGACTGATGGCCAATGGGGTCAGAAGGTTCTTGAGTGGCGTCCGCGGACCGGGAGACGAGCTGTAGGTAGGCCTCTAACAAGAGGAAGTGACGACCTTGTAAAGATCGCGGGAACGCGGTGGACGCGAAAAGCACAAGATCGGTCTGAGTGGAGAGCCTTGGGGGAGGCCTATGTCCAGCAGTGGACGTCTTTCGGCTGACATGATGATGATGATGATGATTTTATCCACAAAATGAATTCGTCACCAAGATTAAATTAAGTGGTAACCAGTAAAATCTCAGTGGTCAACAGAAACATCGAATTGGTCAGCCATTGAATCAATCGAGCTGCGTTTATGTTCAAGGCAAAACTAAACCCAGGCGGGCGCAGAACAGGCGCGACACGACTCGCAGCAGCCCTGCGCGTTGTTATATTTCGATGGACTGCAGTTTATTTTAAAATGTTCAGTAAGTAGGCCTTCCCAAGAGGAGACCACTGTTGAGAAAAAGCGCTGCAAGAAACTCAACAGTCAGTAATTATTTACATAATAGGTACCTTATGAGTTATGACAATGATAAAACCCAAGCTACACATCACATTATGTTATGTATCCATGGTATATACATAATGTGATGTGTAGCTTGGGTTTTATAATTGTCATAAGGTACCTATTATGTAAATAATTACATGATTACATGTTATAGAACAATGAATATAAAATAAAAATATGTATAATGTAGTTGATCAGGAAAACGTGTCAAAGAAAAAACTCAGAATTATTACGGAGCAAGATAACCATATTAAAAAGTTAATAAACGCTCTTTTCAAAACCGTGTCCCCCCGTATGGTCAAATTAGCAAAAACTGTGGAGGTTTGTCGTGTAGACGTCGTTTTTTTTCGGTTTTCGGTTTTCCCTTGGTTTGCACCATTTCTATTATGTACGAAAGGCCTTTAAATGTTAGGTATACTATACACTTTAAAGTGGCATAACTATGGAGTACCTATGTAAAAAAACTATCTGGCGCAAGTTTAGCCACGTGAAAAGACCCCCTTGGTACACAACGAATCTAAATTCAAAAGGTGTGCGATGTAGGAAACTTAACTTTATTGACTTTTATTTGATTGAGGCTTGAGGATAATTCAGACAGTTGGTGCCAACTGACATTATAAGCTTGTTAAAGCATTATAAACGCCCAGTTCATTTTACACCCCTCTGGGCAAATTATGGAACATGCATTTTTCATTATTTTTCACTTCTTATGCTCTTAAAATGTTATTTTAGTGGCTGCGTATCGGGACTAAAGCTCCCTTATTAATCTCTAGGGATTAAAGTATTTTTTAATTTACTTTAGGAGCCCCTAAACATTCTATTACGGTGATAGTGAATGGAGGATTATCGCCATTTTCAGTGATTTTACATAGACAATATTTAGGGCGTGGAAATAACTTCAAAGTTACCTCTGTGCAAAAATAGATTTAAAAATGTTTTAATTTCGTGAAACACTATTAATGATTACGAATATAAATTATATTTCATTATAATATGGATTAATTCATTTAATAATGCATGGTACAATTGATTTTTAAAATAGTTTTCAAGATTAAACCTGTTGGCTAAATATGCAAGCATTAAAAGCAGCATTTCACAAAATAAACCGCGGTTCAAATTTGTAAGAAACTTTCTTATAATCAATAATATGTAATTTTGTATACACCGTGTTTTTTTTGATTTACGATAACTTCGGCATATTACTAGGTACATCCATAGAAACTAAGTGGTAGATTAGATTTTTAAATATTGCAAAAAAAACATTTTTTTTCTGTTTAGAACAAAGTAATTAAATGTTGTATCTTTGGTCATTCTAAAAGGACCTTTAGAGTTAACTCATAGTCAGTGTCACGTACGTCAATGTTGACGTGACATAGACAAACAGTTAAGAGCCTTTTAGACCAGTTCAACGTGATTAACTGATTAAATTTAAACATTAAATATCTTTAAAACCGTTACAGTTATCATTTGTCTGTCTTCGGGAAATTAACTTTATTTGACCTAAAGAACGTTCCCTTAAAGTTATCGTAAATCAATAAAAACACGGTGTAGAACGTCGTCAGTGCCGGATTGAGCAAGCACGGGGTAGTTTGCACAATTGCAAATTGCAAAATTATAAAATAACGAAAGTTGACTGGTATTTTATGCACCTGTCCCACCCCCTACCTCCCAAAGCCACCATGACTCGAATTTCAGATTTTGCCATCGTTCTTACCTATGTTCAAAGCATACGTTAACAAACTTTCAGCTTTTATAAAATGACGAAGGTCTGGTTGTCACGGGCTCTTACTCTATTATCTATCCGAACACATACGGGTACGTTTTTTTTCGTTACTTTTACAGCTCTACTATATCGCACTGCTCGATCAAAACAGTATCAACTCACAATCATTGTTTGTTTTGTTTCAAGCTCTTAGCCGTTGTATTAAAGTTGATTTTAAAGTACAGTTATATTTTAGTTACTACTCTTTTGATCTAGCAGTGCGATATATCCATCCTATCGTCAACCCTGATGGATATGAGAACACGCATACCTACCTACTGTACCAAAACAGGAGAATGTCTACCAGACTAGCATTTTAAAAGTTGGACGTGGGTGCGCGGGGCCACCCAATGCGCGGGGCCCGTAGCATTTGCTACTCTTGCTAGGTAGCTAATCCGGCACTGAACGTCTTTTTTTTCCTTGCATTCAAAGTGAAAAGTAGAGTGTTTAACGCGAGACTAAACAACCATAAAGACGCGAGATGTTTAGCCACCCAGTCCCTTGTTGAACAATCTACTATTATAGATTGTTCTTCGGGGCAAATTAAGGAAGTCGTGAAAATTTTAGCATGCCACTTATTGTAAAGATACCTACTTTCGCAAGTTATAAAAAAAGGGGAAGTTTGTCTAATGTAATTGCAGCTAACGAAGCTAGCGACCGCGGGTGGTAAAATGCATGATCCCGTTAAGAATGACATTTTTATGGAGTGCGAATTTACAGCAAAGTCAATAAATACGACTGTGACGCATTTTAATAGTTTTAGTTTTCCCTCGAAGTACAAAGATAGTTAAACGTGAATAACTACTTTCCGGGGGGACACCCCGGTGCAAATTTGATATTGTATTTAAGTAAATATTTTTCCTAATTATTTCCTCTATATGCACCACGTTCTATATTTTCCTTAGAGCTGCAATGGCCGAAAGTAAGTTTTTGCTTAGATACTCGTATAAAGGACTATGACGAAGCATATTTAGGTTTAAATATATGACTATGAGGTTCCCACGGCGTTGCTTGCGGCGAGATTGAAATGTTCTATCGTTTCTTGTTAATTGAGAAGTAGGACTACATAACAGCATAATTATGATCACTAAAAAGTATAAAATTAGATAAATGTTTAAAAAATAAATATTTCTTGCTTTTTGAAGGCGATTTTTTGTTTTTTTTATCCACTTCATTTTATTGAAATAATCATTAATGCCATCTTTTTGTTCAGAGTCATGGTCATACTCAAGCTCTTACTCGTCCGATCGCTCGGTTGATTTTCAAATAGGTAGGTTTTAACATGAAAATGTAAGGTGGTCATAACTTTAGTATTAAATTGGGAAACTAAGGTTATAAAATGCTTAACTAACTTTTTTTCAAAAACCACTATACTAATAGAATCTCAATAATTTACTGAGTTTGGAAAATTAAATTATGATCACGAACCCGCAGTCACCCTGTACACCTACTTAGATTTTTATTTATAAGTATGTTCCGTAGTGTGGATTAATTTTAATAACACGTGTAAATGTTGATTGAGATGGATTAAAACGTATGCCAAATTTCTCCTTTTTTCTCTTATTAGTTTATGACTATTGCATGGTTATTAACCAATTGCACCGCTTTCCGGGGGGTGAATTTATTAAGGCGTGTATAAAATAAAGCTCGACTTTTAACCTATACAAAGCAATCAGAAATGTTTTAATCAGCTCTTAACTCTAAGAGATTCCAGACTTTAGTGAAAATTCATCGAAGTAGGTAATTAGACTATAGTACATTACTGCACAGACCAGGAAGTAGGCCGTTGCGGGACGAGTAGAGTTAGCGTGGCCAAGACGCAGTCGAGGCCACGCTATATACGAGTCCAGCAACCGCCCTTCCTGGTCGAGGCTTGTATAGTGCTTTTCTCTAACAATGCGAGGAAATTAAACAAAATTTCAGTTTTGATATAATATGTATTCAAATGTATTAAAAAAATGAAGTCAAATACGATGTGATAATATGACGAAGGCAAATGGCAGTAAGTACTTAACCGACTATGCTTCTTCTTTACACTCTGGTGGTGTGCCGATAAACACATCTTCATCACTGGAACTCATTTTACTTTTGTATTTTCGCGAAACAAAAATAATACGTACTGTACTTAAACTTCCCTAAGAAAAAAGTATTCCTGATTCCCGCCTTAATTTTATTAATTCTAAACGCAGAATGTTTTAAAAAAAGTAAAACTATTTGACACTTTGGTAAATACGCTGTAAACGCGATAAACGGCGTTTACCTTTTTAGTCTATGACATTTAAAAAGTAAATAAACATGGAAGAATTTTGAATTGTACGAGTGTTTGGCTGTTTGGAGTTAGTTATCATAGTCCAAATATGGTTTTAAAAAGTAAAAAACCGGGTACGTTATGTTTGTATATATTTTCGCGGCCGCTGCCGCAGGTAAATAATAACTTTTTTTTTTAATTTTGCCTGGGCTTGGAACTCGGAACTTCGCGGGCTGATTTTACAACAGTAAGGTTAACATTTCCGAGCATGTAGGAGAAAAGTACCTTGACAACATACAACGTTTGCATATTTTTACGACTAAGTTTATTATATTTTGGTTGTTAAGACTTTGGTTTCGGTCAATCATTTTTGTCTTTGAGATAATTTAATTGTTAATTGAATGTCGCAGCATGATAAAAATACATATTGCTAGACTAAGTAGTACCATTGTAATATTAAATATGTTTAAAAAATGGCCGACTGTTGAGTTTCTCGCGGCGTTTCTTCTCAGCAGTGGTCTCCTCTTGTGAAGCGCTGCTAGATTCTTGACGTGTAAAAGTGCCCGTGCGGCCTACTTACTGAATAAATGTTTTATCTTTTATCTTTTTAAACCACTCTGAAATAGAAGCTCCGTGAAGCGGAGCCCCATCGACGTCGTAGCGAAATGTGTTCAGGTAATAAAGTAAGCTGTAAGTGTTTCTCTTCTGCATTCAATGGGTTCACTAGTAAGCAGGGAAGGAAGTTCCCAGTATTTCGCCAGCATACCAATTTACTACGGTTTCTGACCAATTCCGTTTTTCTGTTAACCTAACGCATTATTCTGCCAACCGTTCAAAAATGATAACTTTTTAATATGATCGCAGAGCTGATTACAGAATCATTAAGAAACGATGATAAGGAAAGGTTGTTATTCGATTTCAAACAATTAGTAGGTATCTACCAATTTCACCAAACGATGGTAAATGCTATTCGACTGTTAGTTCACACATTTTGACAGCTGTTAACGCTCTAATCGTCTGTTATGTTATTAGCGTCGACATTAGCCTTGCAAACAATATAATATCGAGAAAATAGTTTCATTTTTCTTAACAATATCGAAAGCAAGTGATTTCTAAATGTTTCTCTTTTCTCGTAACGCTTCCCGCGTTGTCGGTTATACTAACTCGGTGCTGACTCGTGCTTACTGACAACGATAAACGGGTAAACTGGTGGTGGCGGTGATGGATAGAACACAATACAGTACCTACCGACTTCGTCTGCAAATTACTTGCTCGTATCGTACCTATACTCGTAGCTCACTGTTTTGACAAGATAGGATTATATAAGGCGTGTTGGATTGCAGACCGTCACCAAAATAATGATAATAATAAGTAAAATAGTCGTATGATGGGGGCAGACTCGTGGTCACACCAGGTTGTCACACCACTACTATTCGACGGAGCCCTGCCTGAGGCATGGCTCCTATTTCTGGTCGATTTGCCCTTCGGGCATCTAAAGATACCTAACGAACCTAACCTACCTACTTTTGCGGAATAAAAATGATTTCTGTCGAATTTCCGACCAAAGCGAGTAGCAGTGGTGTGACAACCTGGTGTCACCACGAGTCTGCCCCTACTGAATATTTTAATCAATACTTTTGACATATTTCATTTCACAATCTGAGTTACATTTCGACTTGTCATCGTCAGTACTTTCATTGACGTGAATAACAATATTATCAATATGATCATCCATTTAGTGTTTTTGTGAACGATATTCATTTTCACATTTGATGGCGTGATCCATTTATCCGGGCAAATCATTTTTTTTCTTTACTGTCGTCATATTCATGTCTGCTTCGTTTTGATAGGTAAGCTTTTATCTGCGACCATATGTTTTCAATAGGGTTGAAGTCGGGATGGTATGGCGGTAACCTTAACACTGTGTATCCAAGATGATGTAAAATCTTGTCTATTGAAGATTCTACACGGTCTTGTTTATGACGACAAATAATTTCACCTTGGTTAATGACTATCTAACCAGTTTATCATTAGCGGCTTTGCCGTATTAGAGTTGGGTGGGCGTTCCACATATTTATTGTCATAAGCCGCATTATCCACTACTATTTAATAAGTACAGAATTCGGAGACAAGTTGGGAATAAGTTATACTATTTTGTAACCATTTTTCATAATTTACATTATTCATGGCATCGTGATAACCATCGGTCTTATCAGTAGACTCGAACATAACCAGAGCACCCGGAACACATGCTTTGGCACTACCTGCATGTACTATAATGAGACGTTGGCCTTTTGAAATTAAGTGTTTCACTTCTTTATCCGTGGAATCCGCCCAGCATTTTCCTGTTAAATGGGATGTACGAACATATGTTTCGTATGTGAACACAATATCTCTCCCTTCAGACCTATACCTACATTCTTATACTATAAGTACTTTACTCTTTTTAGTCTTACTTACGTCATCCTTTTCCATCAGCATTCTTCTATTTTTTGTAATTTTTGGCGAATTATCATTTTTTATTTAAAATCAAAGCCTTCAAAACTCATCGTTTCCATCAATTTAGAGTTTAGGGCCTGGATCGTAGGAACTAGTTTATAAATAAGATAGAAATTATAAACCATACGTCGTATTACTGCGTAATCAAAGTCATCAAGATCTAGACAGAAAATTTTGCGTTGTCTACCTAAGTTAACTTTTTTTTGATATTTATTTTTATTTTTCTTGTTATCTTCTTCCTTATTTAGTAGTTTAGTTATTGTTGGCCGAGAAATGCCCGTTGCGTCTGAAATTCGTTGTTGAACTTTGCCAAAATATTGAGAATCATTGCTATTTCCGAATTTGCTAGTTGAGTTAACAACTGTTCAAACAACGGGCCCTAAGCCTCTGTTGTTTGATCAGTAGTCAAACTAACTAATCGTTAAAAATCGTAACTAATGGTTACATCTCAAGGAAATGTGTCAAATTTTTTGATTCCTTTTTCGAATTTTAGCTTAGTTTAGTTAAATAAATACTGATCAAACAACGGGCCCTGGTAGGCTGGTTGGTTCCCGAGATACAGGCGACTAGTGTTTATACTTATCTACCTAGTGAAATTACTTACCTAATTAGTTGATACCTACTTGTATTTTGAGATAGTTTTTGCGTAGTTACGGTTTCGGAAACGTACACTGAGGATGGTCAGACATAAGTTTTTGATTTTGAATCAACAACAAAATTGAATACAATACGTTACAATACGTTAACTGCGATGATGAACACTACGAATCAAACATTTCCCTACTTTATTTTGAAATGTTGTAAATTAAAATAATGTTCGAATATTTAGGACCCTTAGACATGTTTGATATGTGTAACACGGTTCAGTGAAGTTGCAAGTAAATCTTTGTATGGCACAGACAAGGGGTACTTCTTCTCTTGGCGCGAGCCGGCGCTGCGCGGCGTGGAAGAGGACTGGCTGAGCGCTCGGAACTACTGCCGCCAGCGCTGCATGGACCTGGCCTCGCTGGAGACCAGCGGCGAGAACGAGTGGGTCAAGGCACGCATAGTGCAGGACAAGGTACCTTCTCGTCTCCGTTACGCAGAACCTGATCCTGGTGCAGCCCTCACCAGCGGACAGCGTCACCGGCTCGCTGTACACACCACAAAAATACGCAAAGCATTTGCAGTCTAGAGATAAAAAAAGATTAATAAGCTCCATAATAAACCCACTTATTTTTAGGTGACCTCTTTGCTCGTTTGGCTTCTCCTTGCCGTATAATAGCCCCGGGAAATTACGCAGAACGTTCTCTACTCGACTAGTGCCCAATCTCAACCCATTGGGAGAAATTGTCCTCCAAAGTACTGAAAAGTAACTAAACCCTCTAACTTCTATTGTTTCTTTTTGTTTTGTAATTGATAGTAACCTACTGGTTTGATTATTATGTAGAATATGAAATAATAACGATAATGTGTTTTTTTATATCGGCTAAATATCATATTTAAAAAAAAAACCTTCAATGTTATATATTTCTCATCGAAGATACACTTTCCCTGGTATTTTTTTACAATATGAGTTTGAGCCTATAAAACAAAACACGTGCTCTTTTTTTTTCATTTTCTCAAGCATATAATGAAACCAGTAGGAAAATAGCATTTAAAAAAAATGTTTAGAGGGTTTAGTAATTTTTCAGTAGGTACTTTATAGGGCAATTTCTCCCAAAAGGTTGAGATTGGGTAGCTAAAAAAAATATGTTTCTGTTATTTCATTTTAGACTACTCTTTAACATATATCGAAATAAACTAAATCGGAGCCAGACAGTTGGGTCCCTTTCCTCATGACAATACGACCCTGCAGGCGCGGCCGCCCGCCGCGAACGCCGCACTACGAGTACCTATACTATCACTTTGGATTTATCTTTGGATTGACCTATACAAATAGTAGAAAGCAAGAAAACTGTGCTTTAGGTGACATCTCGATCTGACTACCATTTTTTGCAATGTAGGAAGGAGACATTTCCGAGTTAACATTAAAAATACCTAACTACTAAGTATTTGAAACATTCTGCTTCAAAATCTAATTTTACCAAAAAAATATAGCTACGAGGTGTTACATCTAGAGTCAAAACATGTTCAGGAATTTATGCATTGTTATGTAAGAGTGAGTACCATATCATGATTTATTGCATAGAAACATTAAGAGCAAAAGCTCATACGTACGTACATTTGTCCATTGAACCCCGCCACACAAGTGTTGTTTGATGATAGTCCCCGGAGCGGCTGCGCGGCGGCGGCTGCGCGGCGGCGGCTGCGCCTGCGCGGCGGCGTAGCTCCCAAACGGATCGACCGATTTGGACCAAATAAAACTAGTTAAATCGGGATGGTTTATACTGGGTCGCAAGTATATTATCTATTCTGTAGCTCTGCCTACCCCACTTTGGGATTACAGGCGTATTCTTGTATGTATGTATGTATGTAATAGCCCAGTTTTTTTGAACAGTTTTAATTTTAATTAATTAATATCATTCTATCTCAATTGATATATACGGGTAAAATAAGAAACTGACTGACATATCAACGCACAGCCTAAACTGCTGGACCTAGGGACTTGAAATTTGGAGAGAGTATTCCTTGGGTACCCAAATCCATTTTGGATTTTCCAAAAATCGACTCCCAACGGGAAGAAATAGGTAGAGTAGCGGGAAACCATGTATGCAACGGTTCATAATTAGCTCCCAAGGTTCTCGTGCCTGTAACTAGAGCGCTCGCACGCTCGTGCTCTAACCTCGGCGCTCGTACTCGTACCTCAAGGAGCTTCATTATGAACCAGTTACGTCAATAACTATTACTGTTGAGGTTTTTTAAAAAATATTTACTAGTATCTATGACTTGGTGCCCACACGAGAACAAAAAATTGGATAATTTGCAAGAAAAAAAACTGTTTTTCTTTTTATTTGATTTTTGTATTTATATTTATTATATTAACGACACAAAATCATATGTTAAAATTTGTGCACTGATAAAAATTACCCAGTACAATACAGTGAACGCCCATATAAAGTTTCAGCGCAAATGAAACAGCATGATACCATATGGCCGGGTCAGGAATTTAACTTTCTGTAACCTACCATTGTTAGGCCCGTCGTCGTATGAAATTACGAGTCATTCATTCACGTAACATACAGGTATTTATGCTAAGTAAATTATTCGTTTGTGTCGGTGCCAAATTGGCCGTTGCTTGTTGTTATGGAAATCAGAAGCCGACGCAGAAGCCTCGAGACAGCCGAGGCCTATTCGTAAATTAAACGACACACTTTAAACTCTCTACGCACAAAACTTTTCCAAGTCAAATAACAAGTTGGTAGGTACGTTCTTAGTTTTGCTTTTTATTTTATTGTAGGTAAAGTACATCTGGACGTCCGGTCGTCTGTGCGATTTCAAAGGATGCAACCGTCCCGACTTGCTACCTAATGAGATCAACGGATGGTTCTGGACCGCTGAGCTGCAGAAGTTGGCTCCGACGACCAACCGCCAGCAGAACGACTGGTCGGAAGGCGGCGGCATCGGCAAGCCACAACCCGACAACCGGGTAAGCGCGACGAGTAATTAGTAAATATAAGGCACTTGCATTATAATAATCACTACATAGTATAAAACAAAGTCGCTTGCGCTGTCTGTCCCTATGTATGCTTAAATCTTTAAAACTACGCAACGGATTTTGATGCGGTTTTTTTTAATAGATAGAGTGATTCTTAAGGAAGGTTTATATGTATAATACATTCCACGCGGGCGAAGCCGCGGGCGGGTCGTTAGTAATCTATATAATAAATATCAGGGGACAATGTCACACCAATTGACCTCGTCCCAAACTAAGCTCTGCCCTTACCGGGACTTGAAACCAGGAACGCTAGCTTCGTAGGCAGGGTCACTACCATCAAGGCCAGCGCGTCGAAAACATCAGATATTCCTCACGATGCAACGGAGCAGACTTTATGGGTCCATAAAACACCTGCATCGTTCTCATTCGATAACGCATCTAGCCAATTCGCGGATGTCACGCAATAAAAACGAAAGCGACGTGAATATTTATATGCGTGCGAAATATTCGCCGAAGGGCGTACCCGCGTACCCGCATGTAGGCCTCCGGGCCCAACTTTCTACAAACAAGTGGCTGCAAGCTTTACAAAAAGAGCTCATCGTTATTCGGAGTGCGTCGGTGCGCCGCGCTGTACTATTTGCGCGTCACTTTCCCCGCGGCGGTTGCGCCCGCGCAGGCGCGGAGCCGCCAAATGATACACCTACGTAATCTTCTGCGGTCGTGCCACTCCCGTCCGGCTCGTCTGCATCCGCTTTTTGTAAGCCGCTCGCCCAAGGCTGGGCTCATCACGTGCTCAACTGCCTGCTGCCTTCACAATGATCACAACAAAACTTGCCATAGTCAGACGAAATGAACAGTTATCTAATAATAAATGCAGTCACATGTAGGTAGACTTGACACATTATATAAATTTGGCTCATCCCAACCGTATGAACCGTATTTCATTATTTTGTTCGCAACTTCTAAAATTGAACTTTGCTAAAAGCTTCTGTAAAAATTAATATACTAAAGTATAATTTAACAAATTTACATAATTAAAAATAACGAAACAATTTGAAACATAACTGGGAACCACTAACCTACCATCGGAACATAAGTTTTCACAACAAGTTCCGTGAGAGGCGCACCGGCCGCGGGGCACTGACGGAGGTAAGCACGCGGAAGTGCCCCATTCAAAAACGGTGATTACCGTTTTGTTTCTTTTAATGAATAACGATCGAATACCAAATGTTTGATTGTTCTTAACTTCTAATCTTAAAACTGCCGTTAAACACGTTAATTTTACCACCAACACCGGGGTCGTGGCTTTACCTGTGTCGAGTTTCAGCGATAAATGGATCACGAATGGGTCGAGGCGACGAAGCCGTCGCCCTAATAAAAATATAATCAAACCGCGATTAGACTGTGATTGAGCACATACGTTTTTTTGAATAAATACGTGAAATGACATTGTCAAATTTTTCAGTTAGAGTGTGCAGATTAATAAAAATGCTTAATTCAGTATGCTCTAAAGCCTGGAGAGAAAACATCAAATTAAATTGAGTACCTACTCAAATAAAATACAAATGCTGTAAGTAATTACTTTTAGAAATATTATCAAAATATATCCTTTATGATAAGGATCACAAATGTCAACACTTTACCACAAATTATATTTAAAAATAATAATAATTGATATAGGTGTAAGTACCAGAATGTCATAGCAAATAGGGAAATTAAAAAATGTAGAGGGCATACTGGGGAAATTGGAGTAAACAGTATTGATACTGTGAAATTTATAACCGACTACAAAAAAATGAGGAAGTTTAAGTTTCGACGAAATTGTATTTTTTATGCTTTTAGGATTATTAACATAAAATATATGACACTAGAGGTCTATTACATTAAACTCCCAGTATAGGATAATAATTTAATATATCTAATGACAATTTCATATATATACCATGACTCAAACTAAGCTCTATTCGTGTACAACGGTACTAGACAACGATATACACGTCAGCAGTATATAATTAGAAATATATAAACACGTATGAACTTAAAAACTTACAAACGTCCACGATTTAGTAGCATACATCTGTGCTCATCACACAAATATGTCTCTACCGGTATTTGAACCCCTAGCGTCCGTGGGCAAATGAGCTATACCGTGCCGTTTAAAGTGAGTAAGTGTATGTATATACATATATCTTCTATATTTATAGTATTTATAATCGTTATATAATGAAACCCTTAAGTCGAGTTTCATCGAGTCGAGTAGGTTGGATTGGGTTAGACTAATTTTATTGTGAAATGGTTGTATATTGATGGGGTAAGGTATTAACATTATTGCTCACAAATAAAATAATAAACACACCATTATTTCTCACAAATTTATATAATAAGTACTTATAATAAATAACTTGAAATCTCATCGTATGGTAGTGCTGGGTACCCCTGTATTGACAGAAACGAACTCTTTTCGGTGACCGTCCTAATTCAAAATTAGAAAACTTGTAGTGAAGGGCATACATATATATATATATATACATTCCTAAGACGTCAAAAATATCTATACACCTTTATGGCACTGGCAATAAGGTCCGTGTATACTTATATTTGACGCGATGGCTGTATAGATATAAATGCCCTTGATTGTATACATATTTTTGGCTTGCGTTTTGTTTGTATGGCCCCGTAAATGTCTAGATCTTTTTGACTCTTTAAATGCTCTCATATTTCTGATCGAATTATCGTACAGATATTTCTGGCTCCTCAACTGTACAGATATTTTTGACGTCTTGGGAACGTACCTATATATATTTATGCCCTTGACTTTACTTTGTAAGTTATCTTTAAGTGTCTGCACTTGAAGTATGAAGATATCATAGATTGACCTATTGTTCTATTTATTATAAGTACTGTTGTGCTAACGGTACTTTCGAATCGTATTCTAATCGCGCGGTTTGATGACAAGCATAGTTACATGAGTACATGACACACGCACTTTTAATACAGATAAAAAACTTGTTCGTAACAACAAGCACTATTGTTTACAATTGTCACAGTTGTTTTTACTGTGTAACGTGTTAATGACTAAAATAAGTAGGTACTGTCGACTACAAAGAGATGTATCCATTTTTCACTTTAATGCATTGTAATAAGGTCCAAAAATGGATACATCCCTTTGTAGTCGACTATACATCTAAACAGCATTAAATTTGCAAAACGTACTCGCTAAGTCGCGACGCAGCTCTACGCGCGCCAGCCAGATTCAACATATAACACATTTTATAATATTTTAAAATTCAGTCGGATTTTCCAAACTAGTGCTTTTTACTTTTTCTATCTGCATATCTTGCGGAACGTTGGATATTTCGCACAAGTGCGGTTTACTTTTTTTAAATATACTTTTGTTGCAAGCCGTGCATCCAGCCAAAGAGTTTGCATGTACAATATCTAAAATTATTTTTTGATTGTACACACTTCATTTAGTATCGAAACTATACATATGGGTAATATATGTAATTTAAAATTACATACATACATTATAGACACAAGTACATAATTACTTACAAACACACTCAGATACACACATACACAGACACACACATGCACCGATACACAGATACAAAAATATACACAGATACACATATACACAGGTTTACACATACACAAATACACAGATACACACATACTAAGATATAGATAAACACATGCACAGATACACAGATACACTAATAAAAACACACAGATACACACATAAACAGATACTAATTTTTTCGTAAATGCCAAAAATGCTAAAGTGGGAGTACAGAATCCATCATAGGATCAAGGAACCATAGGGTGCAAATGCGTGTTAACTTCCTGGAAAAGGAGGGGCTTTTCCTAATAAACTCTTTCTTTAGAAGAAGCCACATAGGAGGTGGACATGGCAGAGCCTCGATACTATGACGAAAAATGAGATTGACTTCATCATAGCAGACAAGAGGCACATATTCAGAGACGTCTCGGTGATCAATAGGTTCAATACCGGAAGTGATCACCGACTTGTCGAGGCTCTCTGAATATCAACTTTAAGCTTGAACGTGTCCTTTTAATGAAATCCAGGCTCCGACCAACCATGCTCCAAACCATTGTAGGATCTGAAACATTCCAGTCAAATCTGGAGAATCGCTTTACTGCCGTGGAAACCACAATTGTCGTTGACATAATCACGCCCTCGAAAATGTGGTGAGAGCCCTCAGGGAGGAAGGTATCAAATTTTGCACGATGCAGCGTAAAAGCAGGAAGTCCAAAGTTTCGACTGAAACTCTCGAACTTATGAAGGAGCGACGTGAAAGCAGACCTCTCACTCCGTCAGAACGTCGGGTTCTCAAGAAGAAGAAGGCAAACTGGTGAAACACGACCTCCGATGCTTCAATACATGCTCTATTGAACGAGCGATTGAGCAAAACCGGGGGTCGCAAGTTTTGGTCTAGTCTCTTGGGAGAAGCCATCTGACGAAGCTTGCCACAGACAGCAGAGAAATCGTTGCTTCTAAGCCGGGGTCCTTTCGGAAGTTGAGGATTTCTACAGCCGCTTATACGCCTCCCACGCATTTCCCCCTGATCCTAAAAATGAAGAATCTAGAGCCCCGTCGGTATTAACCCGTCACCTTACTGAGGACTTGCCAGAGATAAGCCTACACAACATCGAGATGGCTCTTAAACAGCTTAAGAATCAAAAAGCACCCGGAGAGGACGGTGTAACAACTGAGCTCCTTAAAGCAGGAGGCACACCTGTATTGAAGGAGCTCCAGAACATCTTCAACACCGCTCTCTTCGATGGAAGAACTCCAGAGGCGTGGAGAACGAAGACTCGACGAATTTCAACCCCCTGAATATGCCGGGTTTTGAGGACGAAACAGCACCATATACCATATTCATACATTGCGACAGATTATAAAGAAGACAGAAGATTAGGTGAATTTTTGAGATGGACGTTTTTTCGTAATTTCGGTGGCGCATTTTTTTTTCATCGTTTGGTGATAATTGATATAATGACTAGAAAGAGATTAAATTTTTAATCGAAATGCTGTATGAGGCACCATTCTGAAGCTATTATTTTAGTTACAAACTATTTTTTTTTTTTTTGCGCCACCGAAAATTACAACGGTGCCACCGAAATTACATCGTAAATTTACTTTGAAATTAATGATGAATATACGTGCTTACAAGTCTTTTAAAATATGTAATACAAATTAAATTAAACTTCAGCATGATTTTTAACAATATTTTTAATCAAAATATTTTTAACAAATTTAAGAACAATGCAATAGTTAATTTAATGAACAATGCAATAGTTAAGTTAATGACAAGAAGTAGTTAATGTTCCATATAATTTTATGAAAGGCAAATGCTTAATTGGTCTTTCATAAAATTCTTCTTGTCTTCTTAATTTATAAAACTCTCTAAAACACGTTTTATAAACTCTAGAAAAATAATCAAAAACTTACATGCAAAATCAGGTTTCACAACAATATTGTTTGGTAGAAATTAAATGACAGTCTCTTAAGTATTCGTTCTTCATTAAAAAACGTTTTATGTAATAAAGCACAATGCTTAAAACATTATATTACCTTTCCTACCTAAATCATGTTTTATAAACTCTATAAAAACAATCAAAAACTTACATGCAAATTCAGTCTTCACAACAATACTGTTTGTTTGAAATTAAATGATATTCTCAAAACTTCTTAAAAATATAAAATATATGTAGTATATAATCATACAGCCTCTTTATTTTATTTAAAAGCTAAGCTTTTGTTCTATCCTAAGGTATCACATGCATAATTAATCATTAATAATTATCACAAAAAATTGTAATGATGAGAAGTAAATCCAATGATTTACGTTAATCAAAAATATTGTAGTCAGAAGAATCAGTGTCTTCATTTACAACATTATCAATATGGGCCATTTCAGTGGTTTGCAGAATTGGAGTCACTTGAATTTCGTCTATTGAAGGAACCGATCCCCAAAAATCATCATCATCTGTTTTCAGGAAACTATCGAATGCATCTGATGTACTTGCATTTGCACGTTTTGAAGAAGAAGGTACGGCTTTCAGTATTTTTTTTTCTGATATTTTGTCAACTTTTTTTCCTGATTCTTTCGGCGTTTTCATTTTTGAGGTCTCATTTGATACAGAAGAAGCTTTTTTTGGTGGATCTTTTACTGTTAAAGCCCAAGGAACAGATCTAATGGGATTGACCAACACGTTTGATAAAATGTTGACTTTTCTTCCTAAAGTTTTTATAGGGGTTTTTAGAGGGTTTTCTTGAACATCAAATATTTCTTTTAAGGGTGTAGAAGGAACTTTTTTAAATAATGATAAATTTCCTTGCTGTCCAGAGTTCTTCACTGATTTAACTTGAGTATTTGTAATGCTTGATGTATTTATCACGACTACTGATTTATCTCGATTGCTGAATGATTCATGTGATGGTCCGGGAATGTGTGAAGTGTGATCCAAATGTAAAAATGATGGTATTTTTCTTGAGCCATCTCCGAAGGACTTAATATGAGGTTTCGTAGGACGAGCAGTTAATGTTTTTTCTATATCATCAGATACATTTGCATCTGCTTGTGAACCAATATCAAAAAATCCGATATGATAGCCATGCTGACATTCAGCAGAAGTAGTTGAACATTCATCCAAACTACAACTAAGGCTTCTTAATGCCAACTTGAATTTGTTATTTCCATCCCACACAACTTGATGCACTCTCATGGTGCCTTTAAATGTGTTCAAGGTTGGAATAAGCATTTCTTTTTGAAGAATTCCACCTTCTTCAATAACTTCTATAATGACTCCAGGGACACTTGATTTTAACTGGAATAATAGAGATTCCAAATCTGGTACGTCATGGCCTCGTGCTACTATTTGGTCTGCTGTTCGGTCTCATGTCCTGACTCAGAATAATTCCACGAAACGTATCTTAGGCTTGGATAATTCCAGTGAAGTTTAGAGATCATAAAAAATAGATTTCGGTTTCTATATTGCCCGGAAGGTGAGTCAGATACAAAGTGTATTGCATCTACACTAGGTGCATTGTCTTCAATAAATCTCAAAACGGGCATTAAATGCTCCCAAACGGCAACTGCATCATGCCGAAGACATTGGCTAATTGTGCAAAAAGCTTGAGTTTGTAAATTACTCTCTAAAATAAAGTAGATCACGACCGTATGCAGTGTTATATGTTGCCGACTTCCACCAAAATGCAATGCCTGAATCTCATTGGCGTATTTTAAACCATAGTTTTCACTAAAGTCGCAATGAACAACAGCTTCTTTTTCAGTCAAACAGCTTTTCAATTTCTTGACGTGAGCACTTTGTGAAACAATATTTGAACAATGATTTAGGAAAGGTTTCAACATGATTTCAAATTCATGAATGACATCTTTTGGAGTTGCCGAAATTTGATTTTTCACAGATTGGATTGCGGTCTTCGTTTGCCCATCTTTGATGTATTGTTTTTTAACATTTTTCCACGACCAATATTTAATATTTTTTGTGTTGTCAAATTCGTTATAATTTAAATTCTTGCTTTGACACTTGTCACACTCTAGGCTCAAACATTTTGGGTCCATTGAGTTACAGCACAAAGAGGTCAAAACATCCCTTGAAGTTTTTTCATTTATAATGTTATTTTTTTTTAAGCAATCTACAATCAAATCTATGTTTTCATGTTGTTTACACATACACGTGTCTCTCGTTTTTAGGTTTGGTGTTAACACCCAAAACGGCTTGAGCTTCCAAAAGTGCGAGTAGCGTACTTTGAAATGGGGGTAGGTTAAATTATTATTTTTATGCAAGTTCAGTATAGACTCTGACAAATACCTCTTCTGCTTTTTTATTTTATTTTTTGTAATATATTCTTTCTTGCCAGGACACATTCGACTGTTATCGTCATCTAAATAGAAGTTACGAATTGTTTCTACCAACTGTGATTTATAGAATTTAGTTTTGTCGTAATTTTTAGAGGGTTGATTGACTTCATTTCGTCTATGTTTCATCGTTGTTTCGTCTTCATTGAAGCAACTTGAGTCAGATTCCGAGGGATTAGTATTCTTCTTCAATAGTATTCTTAACCTGGATACTTGTTTCCTGTACCTGTTATTTAAATATGTTAATTCTTCAATCCAATTATGTAGCACCTTAAATTCTTTATTCATTTTGTATCGATATATTCTGAGCATTTTCTTGCGTTGATGATCTGGTTTTTCGGAAATCGAGCTAGCTCTAGATACGTTACTTGATGCACTACAAGATGATAACCCAGGCGAAGAACTCAAAGGTTCAATATTATAATTTAGTCTTTTAGGAACTCTTATTTGAGATCTTGATAAGTGAGTGACGGGACTCGTTGCACTTGCTCGTGAATTTGAACGCAGATTCCTTGTGAAGAGCCTCGAACAAGAGGCTGACTGTTGTCTTTTACGTGAATGAGTTTCAACAAAATCATTCGTAATCACGTTATTCTCAATTTGAACACTTCCGATCTGGCATGGCGACGGGTCAGATATACACAGAGGATCTCGGGATTCTTTTTCTATATCAACATTAATCATTGGCTCTGTTTGAGAGAGACTTTCCAACTGCAATTTTCTTGCTCTAAAAGCTTTTATGTTTATTCTATTTCTTTCTCTTAATTCTTTTTGTTTTTTCTTAGAAAGTTGGCTCATTGGGACAACTTTTTTGCCAGCTTTATTTTTCCAGTACCTCTCTCTGTCTATTTTCTTCTTTGCTTCGTACTTTAGCGGATCATTTTTAATTTTAGCTTTTCGTAACCTTTCGGCTAGCTTCTTTTTTTCCAGACGCTCTTCTTTACTCTGTTTTGTTTTTGTCATTATTTCTCCTAAAAAAATATCAAAAAATGATTGATTAGTCCACTCAAGAATAGGGCAACTGGCAACGAGGCTCTCTGTCCTTAATTCATTCATTAGTAGTCTTCGCATTAACTTAGTTTTTATTTTAGGTCAATTTAAATAGTTCTGATTATAGACATCATTAAATTTTTAAATATCATTAATAAATAAATATTAGCATCGTTATATAAAATGTAATTTTAGCTACGCATTTATGCTAAATCTATGACTGTTTTTAACAAAATCCTAAACAAAATTGACTTGACTTGTAATTTCGGTGGGCATTTGTAATTTCGGTGGACAAAAACGCCACCGAAATTACGCCACAGAAATTACGGCATAACAGTTTTTCAAAGATATCGGTTGCACTATATACTTTATTAAAAGATGCATTACGGGTTTAATTTGGTCTATAAAGGTATATTATAAATATCAAAAAAATAACTAAAACATACTTATTTAACGTACAGAAATTACGCGCCACCGAAATTACTTCACAGGGTACCAAAATACATCGCGAAAAAGACTAACCTTGCTAGCTCTAACGGCGCACAGATACACGTCCACTCCATTCGGTCGCGAAAGCACAACTAATGGTCTCTTTAAATAAAAACGTAAACATGGCGGTAAGTCGCTAGACGAACCAGTTATCAGCAGGTATTTGCGAGTCGTTTCGTGAGTGGTCGGCGCGGGACAAAGACAAAGCGGTCTGCCTACTTTTAGGTATTAATATTTTTGCATTATTGGATAATTATTAAGAAGCGTCATCTAATATTCTTTCTAATGATGTATAATACCTAATTAAGATATTGCGTACACACAAAGTTACGCGAGCTTGTTTGGACAAAACTGGAAGTGTGACATGCCTCAGAGTGGTCATATTCGCGCTATTTTTAAAGTTCAATATTTTTTTTCAGAGATTTGGCTTACATTTGCGTGATGATTATGTATGGCCTCTTAATATGACAGTGTATATGATGAAAAACATTTTTTTTTATATTATTTTATTAATTATTTTCCGTATTACAGCCGTGTTACACCCAAAAATGCCTGTTTGAAAATTCACCCAATCAATCAGCGGAGTATGGCGATACATCCGAGTGTTGAGATGTCTATATAACGCCGTTATAACGCCGGCCGTCCAAGTATAGAACCTGTGGACTAGACCTATCTCCCTGCATCGAGGGGTGAAACAAGGGGATATGATCGCCCCCAAATTGTTCACAAATGCACTCGAGGATATGTTCGGGATGCTGGTTTAGAAAGGGCGTAGCATCAACATAAGCGGCGAGTATATCTCTCACTTGCGATTTGCAGGATCTACAACATATGCTGAACGATCTAGCTGATTGTTCTCAACTCGCCGGTCTCCGGATGAACTTGGATAAAACCAAGATTATGCTCAATTAACATATCAAACCGAGACCGATCGCAGTACAAGGCGATGCTATCGAAGTTGTTCAAGAATATGTTTACCTGGGGCAAACTCTGCAGCTAGGAAAAAGAAAGAAAGAGGCAAACAGAAGAAGCTGAGTTGGGCAGCGTAGGGGAAATTGCGTCGAGGCTTCACGTCATCTATTTCAGCCTAAAGACAAAAGTCTTCAACCAGTGCGTCCTGCTTCCGTACCTGTTATGACATACAGAGCCGAAACGTGGACTCTCACGGTGGGGCTGGTCCACGAATTAAAAGTAGCTCAGCGAGCTATGGAGAGGGCTATGTTGGGAGTTTCTCTAATGGATCGGATCCGTAATGAGATGATCCGAAAGAGAACTAAGGTTATCGACGTAGCCCATCGAATTAGCAGCTAGAAGTGGCAGTGCGCCAGCCACATATGCCGCAGAACGAATAACTGCTGGAGTTATCTTGTTCTATAGTAGAGAACTCGGATCGGCAAACGCAGTTAAGGACGCCCTCAGACTAGCTGGAACATCGATCTTCGCAAGGTGGCTGGCAAGAGCTGGATGCGATTGGCAGCAGATCGTGCTCGGTGGCGTGCAATGGGGGAGGCCTACGTCTAGTAGTGGACTAGTACAGGCTGATGATGAAATATGGGACCATAGACACCTCATCTATAATTAACCAGTTTATATGACGCCATTTATCATTCACCAAATTAGCTCAATTATAGTAAAATATAAGCTTATACTTATAGGTTGACTTTAACTAAGTTAAACTGGTATACGCTGTTTATAGTATTAATGAACCATTTGTTATCATGAATTCTTTGAAACATATCCATACTATACTATACTATATACATACACATACATGCATACATAAACTCACGCCTTCATTCCCAGAGTGGGGTAGGCAGAGCTACAGAATTGCCAAGCACTCTTAAATAAGTTGTTGAAAATTCTGTAACCACGTTTTGCACAATAAGGCTAAGATGTTTACCAGTGTATTAGTGACAGGTTGCAAGCCCATCGCCTAACAGTACTATAAGCCTTTATTCCCTTAGTCGCCTCGTACGACATCCACGGGAAGACATGGAGTGGCACTATTCTACCCCGGCAACCATACTATATACTTTATATTATAATACTATACTATAGCACCTTCGGTAGGACAAGAGCACAATTGCCCCTATAATCATATAGAACATTGTGCCCTTGTTCTATAAACTATACTATACTTACTATCCATATCCATACTTTACGTAATATTATAAATGCGAAAGTGTGCGTGTCTGTCTGTCTGTCTGTTACCTCTTCACGCTTTAACCGCTGAACCGATTTAGGTGAAATTTGGTGCAAAGATAGTTTTAATCCTAAATACTTTTTATGGTCTACTTTTTCCGATTTACTTTCATGTAATTTGGTATAGAGATAGTTTGTGGCCCATGGAAGATGATAGCGCAGTCTTTATCCGGGAAATACTATAGATAATAAATAAGGCACAAGGACAAACACTGAAAGTTGCCGGTGTAGGTACTTACGTTTATTTACAAACTGTTTCTCCCATGGACAATTATATGTGGCGTGCTCACGAGTCTCAAGTCCACAAAATCTTACGTGTTAGCAAAGGACTGGTAATCAAAAACTGTCGTTTACCGAAACGTGTTAAATTAAATAATTTGTCGCAGTTTCTAATCATTTACTTATCTGTTCATTAAATTCTGGTTGTACCTACGCATTATTGATGATTACAAATCGAAACCATCATTTTCTTTCATTATTTAAAAGTAAGCAATGATGAAAAATCAGCTTGGATAAAAAATTGGCTACCCAAATTACTCTACGCAGACGAAGTCGCGGGCAAAACCTAGTAAGGAACCCCCGACTCAAAACAGTCTGTAAAAAACCTCTACACCGTAAAAAATAATAAGTATTGGCCCTATAAGTTTAATTATAAGTACCTAGTTAGGTATTAATATTGACCTAAGCGTCGTCGCGCAGGAGTAGGGGCTGATTGTTTGATAACTAGGTAGTTACCTGAACAAATGATTAATAGTTATTTGTTCAACAAGAGCGCAAAGTTGGTTTTTGCTGCGAGTGATGATTCAAAGATACGAGACGTAAAAAACTTTGGTCTCGTGTGAGACATACAACTTTTCACCTCAGCAGCGAGAACAACACAGCGTGAAGCTGGTAGGGCCAACGCAGGTCTTCCGTTGCGACCATTTGGTGAATACACGACTAAATAACGACACGATCGCATATGCATCAAACACAAGCATTTTTTTAAAATACTAATAAAATAAAAAGTGGAAAAAATAAACATGAAACAGATAAAACCTGTCACTCAACTTGATAATGCCGTAGTGCAAACACAACTTTATACAGCTTTAATTATGTAGTCTGTAGCTTTAAAAAAAACCTAACTAGGCCTTGTCTATGGCTATTGGCTACAATAATCCCGCTATTTTTGAAATGCGTTCTGAAACTGCCCCCGCGGTTTATGTCACGAAATTAAAGATTTTAAAATGATAACAAAATTATGTAGATACATGATAAACTTCTTATTTTTCATTAATTTTGTCTTCAAAACATTAAATAAAAAAAATGATTGTACCTACTGTATAAAATAGTTATAATTTTAAACACATTTCAAACTTTAACAGATAGTTTTATTTGCAATTTTACGGTTATGTGTGCATCCGAACGTGCGTTTCTTTTTGGGCCTACTATGTGTGGAATTTGAAAATCGAACTTCGAATCAAGTTGTTTCTATCTCTCGCTTTTTTCCTATCGAAGTGAAAGTGACAGAACAAAGTGAAGTTCAATTTTTTCGAATGTTGTGAGTAGCCCCAGCACTGGTCACGGCATTTAAAAAAAAAAAAAAAAAGCTACTTTGCCTCTCGCTCGCAGCAAAATTGAATTTTGCTCACTGTTTTTAAGCAGCAAAACCTGCTTGTTTGAGCTGCTGAGGTGAAATAGTTATTTGTTCAACAAGAGAGCAAAGTTGGTTTTTGCTGCGAGTGATGATTTTGAATCCCGAGTAAGCGAAGGATTCTAGGTTAGAATCCTGAGCGTAGCGAGGGATTCAAAGATACGAGACGTAAAAAACTTTGGTCTCGTGTGAGACATGCAACTTTTCACCTCAGCAGCGAGAACAACACAGCGTGAAGCTGGTAGGGCCAACGCAGGTCTTCCGTTGTGAACATTTGGTGAATACACGACTAAATAACGACACGATCGCATATGCATCAATCACAAGCATTTGCATTGCAAAATACTAATAAAATAACAAGTGGAAAAAATAAACATGAAACAGATAAAACCTGTCACTCAACTTGATAATGCCGTAGTGCAAACACAACTTTATACAGCTTTATGTAGTCTGTGGCTTTAAAAAAACCTAACTAGACCTTGTCTATGGTTATTGGCTACAATAATCCCGCTATTTTTGAAATGCGTTCTGAAACTGCCCCCGCGGTTTATGTCACGAAATTAAAGATTGTTAAAACGATAACAAAATTATGTAGATACATGATAAAATTGATAAACTTCTTATTTTTCATTAATTTTGTCTTCAAAACATTAAATAAAAAAAATGATTGTACCTACTGTATAAAATAGTTATAATCGACACATTTCAAACTTTAACAGATAGTTTTATTTGCAATTTTACGGTTATGTGTGCATCCGAACGTGCGTTTCTTTTTGGGCCTACTATGTGTGGAATTTGAAAATCGAACTTCGAATCAAGTTGTTTCTATCTCTCGCTTTTTTCCTATCGAAGTGAAAGTGACAGAAGAAAGTGAAGTTCAATTTTTTCGAATGTTGTAAGTAGCCCCAGCACTGCTCACGGCATTTAAAAAAAATAATTAAAAAGCTACTTTGCCTCTCGCTCGCAGCAAAATTGAATTTTGCTCACTGTTTTTAAGCAGCAAAACCTGCTTGTTTGAGCTGCTGAGGTGAAAAAATATTTTTTCATACAAGTGTCGCCACGTCGGGGACCGCTGAGTAGCTGGGGTATTTTATATTATTTCATTTACTTAGCGGTCCCCCGACGTTACGACACTTGTATCAAAAATGATTAAGTACCTACCTATAATTTACCTAAAATACCTACGCTGTCTAGGTAGCTTACTTGTATTCTTCCTTATTGCCGATTGTTTGTAAGTGCATGTCCAAATTGTCAGTATTTGCAATGAGAGGTTCATTCGGGTTCACTTAACATCCCCCTGAAAATCTGACGCGAACGACCCTTCCGTACGACCACCCTCATCTCGTACAAGGCGGCAGATTAACATACCTCCGTTATCATAGACGTGGGAGTTATACACTATCAATATCTCACGCGCTCGACTAATTTAATTTCCGTTTGACTAATTTTTTTTTACATTTTTGTAAACCTGTAGTCGCTTCTCCCACCGCTGAAAGGATATACATTACATCATATAACGTTTGTTTTCTTTCTACCATCTAATCTTCAAAATCTAATAAGTCCCCGCGACGCTCGAGTATATCCGCTGAATTTAAAAGTGGGGCTACATAACAGCATAATTATGATCAAAAAGGATTAAATTAAAATAAATGTTTGAAAAAACATAAAACCCGCCTGCAAAAGCAAAAATAACTTATTTTAAAATGAATAGAATAGAATAGAATAGAATCATTTATTCGGCTATTAAATAAACAATGGTAGGTAATAAATAGGTCACTCCAACTAAATTCGGAGTTCTGCAATATTTTAACCAAAAGCAGACTTCACTTGGAAAAGAAGTTATTTTTTGCTTTATGAAGGCGGGTTTTTGTTTTTTTAATATCGAATATAATGGTAATGGTAATGAAATCTTATTTCTCACACTTGGTCCGAAGAAAACGTTAAATACATGTACAGTATGTAAGCAGTGTGTACCGCTTGGGCTGGTTGCAGGAACTGATCCAGGGCGGCGCCGCGGAGCACTGCGTGGCGATCCTGAACAACTTCTACAACGACGGCGTGCACTGGCACGACGTGGCCTGCCACCACCGCAAGCCCTTCGTCTGCGAGGAGAACGACGCGCTGCTCAAATACGTGCGCTACACCAACCCCAACCTGCGGGTCTAGCTCTCGCGCCCGCGTCCCCAGCACTCGGAATGAACAACATCATCGAGGTCTCATCGCTTCTGAATGGATGCCAAGGATAAGCATAACCAAAAAACTAAAGACCGGAAAAGCTACGATACTGATACGATTATTATGCACATCGGGAGATAAAAAACAAAACATTTTCTACATAGCTTTAAAATTACCTCGTAATATAAATAATTCGAAAAACATGATCACATTTTGATACTTGTAACATTCATACAGGTTCAATCTATGGGTTAAATAACATACATATTTAATTTATCTTTATTTGTCTCTAAGTAAAGAGTAAGACTTATTTTATGTTTCGTATTTATTTCAGTATTTTAAGAGTAGTCACTACGGCAGCTATATATATGTTTTGCATAAGTATTTACAATCAATAAAGACTGCTACATTATAAATACACTTAAAGAAATGCGTGTTATTTAGTAAACCTACCCTTGGAAAAGTCGTCCACCTGTCAATATAAATGCCAGCCATCCTCCCATCGCGCTAGTCCAGGGTCGGTGCTGGCCAAAGTTCTCAGATAACGCACTCAACCTCGTGCGGCGTGCTTCGCAGTCGACACATCAGGAGACTTAAATCGGCAGTGAGACATCGGTAACACATCGCCAGCACTAATGAAATGAGGAATAAGCCTATTATACTCCATACCTACTACTGAGGAAGATCAATGAAAAAATATACACAATAACACAAGTGCACAATGATATGCATACCAATATAGTGAATAATGTTTTGCCATATTTTTTTGACTTTAGTACCGCACCGTTAAGCTAATTAAGAAAGCAAGATCAATACGAACTTATCCGACCAAAAACGATGGTAATAGTAGTTTTCACACCACCTGCTCGACAATGCCAAATTACATATCATGCAAACCTTACGCAAACCAAGTCATTAAAGCCCTTGGCTTTAGCCGGGGTGTAATGTTGTACTGAATCTCATTATAACCCGCTGGGTTGTAATATTTTCACTTTTCATAGTTCTTATTACAATGGCCTTAAAGTCTAATTTCGTAATAAAAGATCAACTAATACTCGAAGGCCGGGCGCGGCGCCGCCGCCACCGCCGCGTCGAACCTAATTTGAAAATCGAACATTTTCTAAAATCGAGCTGGCCACGGCAAGCTGAATGGAACACATTTGAAATTAAACAAAAGCCGCGAGTATTGTAAGACGCTGCAATAAAATACATTGGTGATAAGTGATAACTGCAAAGTTTTAAATAAATATATCAAAATTGAAGAAAACATCTGTTAAAATGTCGAGTGACGAAAGTGATTTAACTCTGGAGTCCATTAAATTGGATGCCTAGGCATTGTTCATAATCTACTCCCAGAGAAGTCAAAGGAAAAATACCTGAAAGCCTACAACGATAAACTCAGATAAACTCTACCTCAACTTCGATAAACGTACCAAATAAAAATATAACTTTGTCTTTCCACAACTGGACTAATGTCTCAAATATCAATTTTCACTTTTAATTTTAATTTACTATAATAAAACGCTGTTTTTAGTAGACTCGCTTTTTTATTGTCTCGCAAAAGGTGAGAAAAGTAGAGTACACTCCTCGGGGATAAAGCTGTTTTCGTCTTGGGCGCGCTTGAACCCCTCACTGCGCTCAGGACTCTTCTTAATTCCCTCGCTTCGCTCGGGAATTAACTCGTAACACCCTCGCTGCGCTCGGGAGTTAAATCTGGAGTCCTTCGTTACGTTCAGGATTCAATATCGCGCCCGTGACATAAAACTGTGCTTTATCCCCTCGGTGTATAATCTACTATTATGAAATTGTTGCATAAAGAGGGGTATTAAAACACGAGTGTGTATTTAAGAACCGAGCCGCTAGGCGAGGTTTTTAATATTATCACACGAGTGTTTTAATACCTAGTTATGTGCAGTTTCATACACTACTTTATCTACTCTCATCTTCGATCAACAATACAACCAGATAACGGGTCAGAGAACAAAACACGGCCCAGCGAATATATTGATTGGAAATTGTTATTAGACTGTAAGGTTTTTTAATGTAATGAACGAGTATAATTATGTGCTGTAGAAAATCTCAATGATATGAGAAATATTACTAAAAAGCGATTTTTCTTTTTAAAAATAAAACCGTCTTCAAAAATCCACTAAACATACCTACACTCACGAGCAAAAAAATCGACTCAAGCTGCACGTTTGGGTTCTCCGCCCAGTATATCTTGACCTATTCAAAATATCTTGAAAAAAATGGTATCAAATGAAAGCTGATAATGTAACGATTTAAAAAATAATAATGTTCAGTCATGCCATTTTTCACAAGTGACAGGAGCCAGGTTTTGCAGAGATGCATGAAAAAAAACAAAAGGAAAAGAAAAGGGAAATCGTAAAATAAAAGGCATTTTAAGGAAAATAAGGTTTCATTTATTCATTAATACTTCGTTTTTCCACCCCTGGCCCTTATCACAGCATTCAGGCGGTTTTTCATGGATCTTATCAGCTTTTTGATAAGCTCCTGGGGGATGGCATCCCACACCTCCTGCAGAGCTGTCTTCAGCTCCGTAATATTTGAAGGAGCTGGATCCCTCTTCCGAATCTGCTTTTTCAGGTAGTCCCAGAGATGTTCAATAGGATTCAGGTCCGGGCTGACGGCTGGCCAGTTCATGGTGGTAATGCCGACCTCGGCAAGGTAGGCCCGAGTGATCCTTGCGGTATGACAAGGGGCATTATCCTGCATCAGGACGAACCCCTCGTCATAAAAACGAGCGTAAGGAACAACATGCTCCTCAAGGATGTCAGTGATGTACCTGGCAGCGGTCAAACCACCGCCACGGCCCCCACCAGGTACGAAAACGAGCTCTGTACGCCCTTCGATAGAAATGCCCGCCCACACACTGACGAAACCTCCGCCATAGGCAACTGTTTCCTTGAAACAGCATTGTGCATACCGTTCTCCTGGCCAACTCTTCCTCGTCTGTCACAGCCATTCAAGCACACCCTGGACTCATCACAAAAAAGAACTGGGGTCCATTGCTCAATGGTCCAATTTTCGTGTTGACGAGCAAATTCCAGGCGTGCTTGGCGGTGACGCGGGAGCAGTCTGGGGCCCGTGGCGGGTCGATTTGGGGTCAGGTTAGCTTCCTTGAGTCTTTGTCTTACTGTCCACTCACTGGCAGTAACCCCTCGTACATCCCGAAGATGCTGATTGACAGTAACGGCAGTCTGGTGCCGATTTCTGAGAGAGGAAGTGACTATAAAGCGGTCATCCCTCTCAGATGTGCACCTCCGGCGGCCAGAACCTGGTCTTCGTGTCAAGGCCCCAGTCTCCCAAAACCGTCGGTAAACTCGGGTTACTGCTGACTGGCTTAAATTCAGCTGGTCAGCCACGAAGCGTTGGTTGTGTCCCTCTTCCAGCAAGGCCACGACTTGGGCGGCTTCAGTCATGGTGGTATCCATTTTCTTCAGGGTTTCCGAGTAAGGTTAGCAGAGATGTCAACTTCTGATAAGTGACTGATGACATTTCCCCCTCCTACCCCATATTTATAGGGGTCAAAAGGGGCACACCCCGTACGTTTCGGAACGAGTAAATGATCCACATATCGGGAAATGAGACATAACTTGGAAAATCCTGGGTGGATTCCCAGGATTCTTGTTTTTTTTTAATTGTTACATTATCAGCTTTCGTTTGGTATCATTTTTTTAAAGATATTCTGAATAGGTCAAGAGATACTGGACGGAGAACCCAACGTGCAGCTTGAGTCGATTTTTTTACTCGCGAGTGTATACATCGCTTCACATTTGTTCCCCTGTGATGTAGGCAGAGACTACGGAATGCCAGGTGCACCGGTCTAAGCATACAAGTATAACTTTCGCTTCCTCTACATTCATAATTTTGACCCACTGAATAAGGTGAAATAAATGACCGGTCTCCTAGAAATTCCCTATCGTTGCCTAACAGTTATATCAAATATATGATATTTTATAATTATATCCAAGCCAGTGTCAAGTAGGTATACTTACACAAATAGCAATGCCACATGATTTTTGCCACCGACATAATAAGTCAGTCGATATAAGTTTTTCAAGTAGCTATTAGGGTTTTTGAAGACGCTTTTACTTTTTGTTGCTAAAAAAATATATGATGGGTTACGAGCCCTCAATATTATTTATATTATCTTAAATAATAAAAATAGCGTTGAGTTTTTGTTTAAATGAAACCCACCTGAGACGTCAAAACAGAAATAATATTAAGTATAAAGCTACTCCATTTGTACTCTGTTCGCGGTGACATTGGCACTCCGCTAGTAGAAGCTGCATAAGGTAAAAAAACGAGCCTCAAGTCGAAGCGACATAAGATGATAAATTGTTTCATGCAAAATTAAGCATTGCGTTAATGATATACCATTTAAATTAGGATGTTTTATTTTGACAATGATTTTATACAAGTATGAAGTTTGTATAGGTCGCCCTAGGACACTTTTGGGAGAGAATTCTGTATGGAACCCGGTGTCTATTGGTTGGTATGTCGATGACTCTCATACATTGCGATTCAACATACTAAATAAAAGATCAAAGTTGATAAAGTAACTACAGCAAAACGTTTTCGATGAATGGCGCCAAAACCTAGCACATCACCGCGCATGCGTTAAAGCGGGCGCTGTCACAGACAAGTAAAAATTGGAATGAAAACTTTTTGTAATGCTGTAAAAATGACGCGAACCGCATGTGCGTTCCATTATAAAAAAATAATTGATATGGAACCTCGTTGGTGACATTAACTTTTTGGGTCAACTTGCATCGTAATGGTAAAAATATTACTTTTTCACCTCAGCAGCTCAAACAAGTAGGTTTTGCTGCTTAAAAACAGTCTTCTTCTTGTGGTGCCTCTCCAACTAGTGAAGGTTGGCAGTCAGCTCTGCATACTTCGCCCGATCCTTAGCGAGAGTGAAAAGTTCCGCGGCACTTGTGATCCCAGTCCACTCGCGTATGTTGCGCAACCACGACTTCTTCCTACGGCCGACTGATCTTTTGCCGGCAACTTTACCCATCATTATAAGCTGCAGGATCTCATATCTGGAATGCCTAAGTATATGGCCCAGATAGGCAACTTTACGTATTTTGATGGTCCGCATAAGAATTCGCTTCCGGCCAGCTCGTCGAAGGACTTCCACGTTCGTGACTCAGTGCGTCCAGCTAATAGACAACATGCGTCTATAGGCCCACATCTCGAATGCTTCTATACGTTTCCGGAATTGCTCTTTGATAGTCCAGGCCTCACATCCGTATAGAAGTATGAGCCATATGTAGCATTCCAGTAGGCGAGTGCGCAACGACATCTTCAGATTGCGACTGCAAAGGATTTTCTTCATTCCATTGAACGCAGCACGGGCGATTTCAATGCGGGTTTTTATTTCGAGATCATTGTCCCAGGCTTCATTCACCCATCTGCCAAGGTATTTATATTTGCGCACACGTTCTAACTGCGTCCCACAGATATTACAGGAGCAGCCGCTTCATGTTTGGAGATGATCATGACTTTTGTCTTAGATATGTTCATACTTAGACCGGCCCTCAGACTGCACTCATTGACTCGGTCAACAATCCGCTGTAACTCGGCTTCTGTAGACGCTATAAGGACTGTGTCGTCGGCATATCTGAGGTTGTTAATGAGACGTCCGTTAATCTTGACCCCACAGTCGAGTCCTTCCATTGCTTCAGCGATGACTGCCTCGGAATATAAGTTGAAGAGAGTAGGTGGTTAAAAACAGTGAGCAAATTCAATTTTGCTGCGAGCGAGAGGCAAAGTAGCTTATTAATTATTCTTTTTAAATGCCGTGAGCAGTGCTGGGGCTACTTACAACATTCGAAAAAATTGAACTTCACTTTCTTCTGTCACTTTCACTTCGATAGGAAAAAAGCGAGAGATAGAAACAACTTGATTCGAAGTTCGATTTTCAAATTCCACACATAGTAGGCCCAAAAAGAAATGCACGTTCGGGTGCACACATAACCGTATAATTGCAAATAAAACTATCTGTTAAAGTTTGAAATGTGTTTATTATAACTATTTTATACAGTAGGTACAATCATTTTTATTATTTAATGTTTTGAAGACAAAATTAATGAAAAATAAGAAGTTTATCAATTTTATCATGTATCTACATAATTTTGCTATCGTTTTAACAATCTTTAATTTCGTGACATAAACCGCGGGGGCAGTTTCAGAACGCATTTCAAAAATAGCGGGATTATTGTAGCCAATAGCCATAGACAAGGCCTAGTTAGGTTTTTTTTAAAGCCACAGACTACATAAAGCTGTATAAAGTTGTGTTTGCAGTACGGCATTATCAAGTTGAGTGACAGGTTTTATCTGTTTCATGTTTATTTTTTCCACTTTTTATTTTATTAGTATTTTGCAAAAATGCTTGTGATTGATGCATATGCGATCGTGTCGTTATTTAGTCGTGTATTCACCAAATGGTCACAACGGAAGACCTGCGTTGGCCCTACCAGCTTCACGCTGTGTTGTTCTCGCTGCTGAGGTGAAAAGTTGTGTCTCACAAGAGACCAAAGTTTTTTACGTCTCGTATCTTTGAATCTCGCATACGATACGATATCTCGCTACGCTCGTGATTCAATAATAGAATCCTTCGCTTACTCGGGATTCAAAATCATCACTCGCAGCAAAAACCAACTTTGCTCTCTTGTTGAACAAACAACTATTTCACCTCAGCAGCTCAAACAAGCAGGTTTTGCTGCTTAAAAACAGTGAACAAAATTCAATTTTGCTGCGAGCGAGAGGCAAAGTAGCTTTTTAATTATTTTTTTTAAATGCCGTGACTAGTGCTGGGGCTACTCACAACATTCGAAAAAATTGAACTTCACTTTGTTCTGTCACTTTCACTTCGATAGGAAAAAAGCGAGAGATAGAAACAACTTGATTCGAAGTTCGATTTTCAAATTCCACACATAGTAGGCCCAAAAAGAAACGCACGTTCGGATGCACACATAACCGTAAAATTGCAAATAAAACTATCTGTTAAAGTTTGAAATGTGTCGATTATAACTATTTTATACAGTAGGTACAATCATTTTTTTTATCTAATGTTTTGAAGACAAAATTAATGAAAAATAAGAAGTTTATCATGTATCTACATAATTTTGTTATCGTTTTAACAATCTTTAATTTCGTGACATAAACCGCGGGGGCAGTTTCAGAACGCATTTCAAAAATAGCGGGATTATTGTAAGGCCTAGTTAGGTTTTTTTTAAAGCCACAGACTACATAAAGCTGTATAAAGTTGTGTTTGCACTACGGCATTATCAAGTTGAGTGACAGGTTTTATCTGTTTCATGTTTATTTTTTCCACTTGTTATTTTATTAGTATTTTGCAAAAATGCTTGTGATTGATGCATATGCGATCGTGTCGTTATTTAGTCGTGTAATCACCAAATGGTCACAACGGAAGACCTGCGTTGGCCCTACCAGCTTCACGCTGTGTTGTTCTCGCTGCTGAGGTGAAAAGTTGTATGTCTCACACGAGACCAAAGTTTTTTACGTCTCGTATCTTTGAATCATCACTCGCAGCAAAAACTAACTTTGCTCTCTTGTTGAATAAATAACTATTCTCAATAATGACCGGAAAAGTTGACATTACTAACTCCATACTGAGACGCGAAGTACATAGTTTACAGACAGTTCCCAAATTAAAAAAAAAATACATTGCGTGCTCGCTACACAAGCCCGCAATGTTGCATACAAATTTCATTGTTATCTAGTTTGTAACTTTTGAAAAGTGAAAACGGCCATAATAAAATGAGGGCACAAGTCTTATACATTAATATTTTATTCAAAACGTAACTTTTTTATCTGTGTCTGAAATAGCGTGAGTTTTTTTTTTCTAAAAAAGCTTGCGTTTCGCCTTGTCATAAACATAAAGGCGGTAAAGAGTGACGTTATTTCACGTGAAGTTTCTGTTTTTATGCGATTTGTATCTTGCGATTTTTGAGAAAAGCACTATACATATGCCTCGGCAGGAACGGCAATTGACAACATTTCAAAAAAAAAAGAATTATTGTTTTTTCGCGTTTATAATAGCTGGTTAAAAATTAGACTACCCGTATTTCTTGGTTTTTCTTTATTTAACTTAAATTCGTCGTTATTAATTTATTAAAGAAATAGTCATTAAAAAGACCGTATATACAAAGTTTGGAATACTGATGTCGTGATCTTAGCCTGATATAAAATTTAAAAAAGTAACTTTAAACAGTAAACAAAACTGACTGTCATGTCATGTCAATCATTCGCTGCCGTTCGTTCACAAATTTGCTATTTTGCGTAATTTAATTAATTACGTAATTTGTAGACGCCATTAAAATAAATAAACTATTTTGCGTAGAATTGAAAACGTGTCGTCAGAATCAAGTAATCCGTCAGACAGATAAACAATGAACATGACAGTTGTATATTTTTTTGAATTCCTTTGGTAATAAATGGACTAAGGGCACTATAAGTGTATTCCTAACATTCACAATACAACTTTTTTTACTGTTTTTCCTAAATATAAAAAAAACTACTGCATAAAAAAATCCAAATATATTTTTACTGTAATCAGCAGTGTAAAATCTAGAAACGGTATTTTATTTTACTTCCTTAGCACAAAAGCGGGCCTCGTAATTTTAAACGGACTCGCAAGCTCGTCCGTTTAAACCAATCCTCAGCCCGCAATTGCCTGCTTCATTGCCTAGGCAATAATCTACTATTATAACATTATTTTGTTAGAGAAATAATTTATAAAGTGTTTATAAAGTATGCCAATATAAATTCGTTTTGAAGTTTATAATTCGAACTTTACGATATGAGAGTAGATAATAGTATAGTAGATTGATAACCAAGGGTGGAAAGTGACCCATTTCACCCGAGATATTTCTGGCGCGCCGAGAATGGAACGAAGTGAGAGCGCCAATAGTTCGAGGGGAAATGGGCAATTTCACCCGAGTTAGACACTCTACTTTTCATTTCGACTGTGAGGAAAATATATTTTTCAAAACACTGCTCGGAAATATGGCCATAGATGCTCTTGTTTGGGATCACAAAACGTCACTTATAAGGACAGTCCAAGAATATTTTTGTCGGCATTTGCTGATTGGTCGAGAACATTGTTGTCCAACTTTAATAACCAATAAAAATCAATCAATCAATTTTTGTGTCATAGCTCCTTAAAATGAAAAAATGGAATCGACCAATCATAACACACCATTTTCTTTCGTAAAATATTAGGTGTATTTTTGCTAAAAGATACACAGACTAAAAACTATGTCACTGCTTTTTTTTATGTAATTCAAACTTGGCCCCTAATCTCGAACCACTAGAGATAAAATTACATGGGAGATAAGGCGAAACAAATACAATTTTATATGGAGTTGAAATATTCATCTCGAATGTTAGTTTATTAATCTCGAAAGCCACGAGAATAGGGGTCCAGATTTAAAAAAAAGTTATCTATGGTAAAATTGGCGATAATACATACAGCTTCTATTCTACTTTTGAAAAACCGACGCCATTTGACTAACACTATTCACATTAACATGAATTAAAATTTGAGTTTTGAATATGAATTTTTATTTTATTTCCTCTCAGTAGTTGTGAAAAGCACTATGTCTGCCTCGGTAGAAAGTGCAATTTATGGACTCGTACACTAGAGGGCCTCAACTACGTTTCGGCCCTCTATATGACTCGTCCAAAAATCTCGTACTTTCTATCCTCTGCAACAATGTACTATAATCTTGTTTCCCGCTTTTTCTATTGCAAACTTTTTTTCTATATTCAGAAAAAAGTTCAAATACTCATACTGCCAACATTAGAAAAGTTTAATCGAGGTCACGACCAAGGAGCCAGCAAGGAGGTTGAACGCCGCGCCGAACGAAAAAGTTTTACATTTATTACGTCACGAATATATTCCATCTCTTTCTTTCATATTTCACAAATGACTTTCACGTCATTCTTACCCTAACTAAAGAAAGAGATGGAATGTATTCGTAACGTAATAAATGTCAAATTTCTTGTTTCGAACGGATGTTCGGCGTTCAACCTCGGTGCGGCGCAGCGGCGCGCGGGCGGACGAACGGGCGCGCCCGACACAGCGCGGATTACCTGTAGGTTAGGTTGCCTTGGTACCTACTTCTTATGTTTATGCACTCCTAGCATTTGACATTATATTTTTTGTTTTAACAATATTATTAAAATTTAAGTAATTTCAGACAGTGTGTACACACGTTAAGCTCACTTCAGAGGTCCGGTGGGAAGAAGACCGATACACAGATACCCACATTGCACACATACACGTATTTTTTCGCAAAACGTGTGGAAATGTCATTCTTCACACGTCCCGAGTCTTGCCACTCGCCTAACATACTTTCCGCACTAGCATCGAAATGTACTAATTCACTACATCTGTACACAGCGTTAAGCTGCTTGTGCATCTTTTATATATATATCTGTGGCCTGGAGCTAATAGGGCCAATATCAATTATCATTGTTTTCCGTAATGAGCGTTTTTACCATGCATCAGCATTAATAGTTTATCAGTATTAATACCGACTTTGGCCCTATTAGCACCAGGCCACAGATATATATCTATATAATAAAAATGAATCGCTAAATGTGTTGGTTGCTGTTCGTTAGTCTCGCTAAAACTCGAGAACGGCTGAACCGATTTGGCTAATTTTAGTCTTGAAATATTCGTGGAAGTCCAGGGAAGGTTTAAACGGTGAGAAAATATAGAAAATATGCGAGGAAAATACTTAAAACGACAATTTTGTTTTCCCATACAAACTGTTGGTACCTGTCAAACATTTGCCCATCGGTTCGGTATTTTGAAATAATTACAATTACACATGTAGAATAATGACACTATAATGACACTTTGTTGTTGTGTTGGGTGCGTTCAGAAATATACTTTTAAAGATTTAAGTTCGCATTAGGTCTAGCATAAATTCAAGTTTCGAGTTGGCAACATTGAATCCATATTTGTCATTCAAGCGCTTTTTTATTTAAACTTGATTTGTCGGAGGCCATTTGCAACGTTAAAAGATGGCGGACGTGTAATTTGTTTTAGACTTTAATTTTTGGGTAATTAGGTGTTCAAAGTTCTTTTCTGATAGTGATTTGTACTTTTTATGCCTTTGTGTCGCACAGTGATTGAAGACTTGGACTTATTTCGTGTATCTGGCATCTTTCTTCTCGTTTCAAGTGGACTCGCAGTGGTGCAGAGGTTAAAACTATCTTGACCTCTGACCTACAAATCACCGTACAACGTTGCCCCCAATCTTCCTAGAGAAGATTGGATTGTGTTTTATTGCTATATTGTTTTATACTCATATAAACCTTGACACTGGCGAAATCACTTCACGTGGAAACGCCATTATCCCTGCGGTAGTAGCTGTTCAAGTCGCCGCGGGGGCAAAAAAAAAAAAAAAACTTGATTTGTCATTCTGTTTGTGTTTTGTCATTATAGTTACCATTATTAGTGCACGAAACCATTATTAGTGCACGAAACCATTATTATCTGATACTGTTTACAATGCCGAGGAGAAAACGACCTAATATAGGTCGTCGAAGTCGATCAAATGTGCGACGAGCTACCTCACGCTCTAACCGCACTGATGACCAGCGAGAGACTGATAATGATAACAGTCGTAGTGTATGACAGATTTACGTTCCAGAGTTAATAACAATGAAGTGGATAGGCAGAGAATGGAACGAGTTCGGGGACATCGATCACACCAGCAGCGAGCACGGGAAAATGAATATCATCGATTGCGCAGACGCAATGCTCCTATGAACCAATACTGTATTTCATAGTGACCCAAACATGGAACATGGACGTGTGATGGAAGTAATTTGCTTGAACATTCAAGAAATTTTAAATATTTTGTATGGGGACTGTGAACGTGTTAATAACCAAACCAAATTTAAGCCATGTAAGATATAAATTACTTAAAATGTATACGTGTAGGTACATTTGGATATATATGTTGTAAATAATACATATTTGTCTGAAACAAAATTCAATTTCATACAATTGTATTTTTTTTTATTTAAAATATATTAATCACTAAGGGAATAAAGGCTTGTAGTATTGTTAGGCGATGGGCTTGCAACCTGTCACTAATACGCTGGTAAACATCTTAGCCTAATTGTGCAAAATGTGGTTACAGAATTATCAGCAAGTTTTTGGAGTTGTTTGTAATTCTGTATCTCTGCCTATCCCACTCTGGGAATGAGGGCGTGAGTTTATGTATGTATGTAGCTAGATGGCGCCAAGATAGTAGTCCTTATGCTCAGCATACTACAAGCTGTGTGCTAAAATTTCCACGATTGACACTTGAATCGGCAACATATTAATTTAACAACAAAGGCGACTCCGGCTTGCTTATGATGTCTTCACTTGGCTCGCCAGGACTTGACGGCGTGGCGGGAATCCTCGGCGACTGTGATAAGTCTGGTTGAACCAGAATATTGCCGATGATGAGCTGCTGACTTTCTTCAATCTTATCCAAATCCTTTACTTCTTCGGGAGTTAAATTAAGTTCTGCAAATATTCCCTCAGATGGGCTATTCCCAGTAGTCCGCACCCCGTAGTTCGCACTGCGAACTACTGGGAATAAAAAATCCCACTAGTCCGCACCTCCGGCAAGTGGTGCGAACTACTGGGAATTTTTTTTCCCAGTAGTTCGCACTGCGGACAAATGGGAAAATCAAAATCCCAGTAGTTCGCACAGTTTAATTCAACATAACTGTGTTCAATTTCATATGGTATTATAGGAGCAGGAATATAAAAAAGTAATTTTAATTTAACACATTTATTTAAAATTAGACTGACAATTTTAAAAAAACATTAATTTTAAGAAAAATTTAACAAATGAACATAGTAAAGCATTTTTACTCTATATATATAATATCTATTGTTTTTTTTTTAAATTGTCAGTCTAATTTTAAATAAATGTGTTAAATTAAAATTACTTTTTTATATTCCTGCTCCTATAATACCATATGAAATTGAACACAGTTATGTTGAATTAAACAGTGCGAACTACTGGGATTTTGATTTTCCCATTTGTCCGCAATGCGAACTACCTACTGGGAATAAAAATTCCCAGTAGTTCGCACCACTTGCCGGAGGTGCGGACTAGTGGGATTTTTTATTCCCAGTGCGAACTACGGGGTGCGGACTACTGGGAATAGCCCCCTCAGATGATGCTGATGGCATGATTGTTGGGACGAACTTCGGTTTTAATAACACCTGTTGTTTCACTCGATTTTTTTGTTCCTTAGCCCTATTAATTCGTATACTTGAAGGTATCAGCGATTATTGTGAAACATTCGTCGCATCTTAACAAATTTTTTGTGCAACTAGGACAGGTACTTCTGTTATTCTGCCGATCCATCCACTTATTACAAAAGGGTCAATGCATTGTTAAAAGTTAATTATAACTTCTGGAAAATAGTTTTTTTTTTTTTTTTTTTGCCCCCGCGGCGACTTGAACAGCTACTACCGCAGGGATATGGCTTCCACGTGAAGTGATTTCGCCAGTGTCAAGGTTTATATGAGTATAAAACACAATCCAATCTTCTCTAGGAAGATTGGGGGCAACGTTGTACGGTGATTTGTAGGTCAGAGGTCAAGATAGTTTTAACCTCTGCACCACTGCGAGTCCACTTGAAACGAGAAGAAAGATGCCAGATACACGAAATAAGTCCAAGTCTTCAATCACTGTGCGACACTAAGGCATAAAAAGTACAAATCACTATCAGAAAAGAACTTTGAACACCTAATTACCCAAAAATTAAAGTCTAAAACAAATTACACGTCCGCCATCTTTTAACGTTGCAAATGGCCTTCCGAAAATAGTTTTGATATATCAACAATATTTTCTTTGAAAGTTGGTGACAGTGACACTGATAGTGTTGCCAGGTTACTAAACTACTATTACGTTTAGTAATGTGGCAATATCGATACAGACTGAAAAAAAGGCTGGTACCTTATTTGTTAACATAAGTGTCTATAATCTAATATAATGTGACATGCAATGCAACATGGACATGTCTGCGTGATTTGCCCACTTTTTCCTCCCCCTATGGAGCCGATACTTAAGACTATCTGATGATGCCTTTATAAAGTTACCGGCTCTAAAATACATATAGTTTAAATAAATATGGTTTATATTAAGAGGTAAGTGATACGAGGTTCACCGGGTCATCTAGTTACAAATAAATAAATAATAAAATCAACCCTTCAGAAGACACTGCAAAATGTTTTGTAAAATCTGTGCCTCCTATGATAAATTCCTCGAAATCGACTTTTCTGTAGGTAAACAATATTCTGTAATTGTCGAGTCTTAAGCGTTTAATAGTGCGTATAAAAAAGGCCAGAATAGTTCACTTTGTGATGTGAAATTATATGGTGGCGAAAGTTTTAGGGTGGTTCCTGGAGTATTCCATCAATCATACACCTTGCATATGGATATGTCACGAAATGACGATATACCTACGGTAAATTTCATACCTATGATTTATGCCCTGTTACCCAACAAGAAACCAACTACTTACGAAAGACTATTTAGGATTTTTAAACAATTTACCGTAACGGTTGATGAATACAAGTGTGATTTTGCATTAGCAACTATAAATGCTTTGAAAAACTAGGGAGTACCCCTAGAGCTAAAATTAGTGGTTATTATTACCACTTCATAAATGCCGTGTGAAAAATGAGCAAGCAAATTGGTTTGAAAAAGCTACCGTGGAAGTAGATACGGAAAAAAAAACACTTTTATACACTCAACTAGCGTTACTGCCCCCCAATATGATTCCGGCAGGCTATTTCGACCTGTTTTGTAGGACCCGAAACTGAGAACTTTATTCCATTTAACGATTATTTCCAAAAGCAATGGATGGAAAAAATCACATCCGATATTTTTAGCTTACATAATGAAAATTTACAACCATGAATGCTGTCGAAGGATGGCATAGAAGTTTTAATTCAAGGATTCGATCAAAACCTTCTACCGTGTATAATTTCATAAAATTATTGGAAAAAGAAAGCCATACTACAAGAAAAAAATAAAAAAGATTTGAAACTCGCCACAAACAACAGTCACGAAGATTAGCAGCAGTTTATTAGATGGTGACCAAAGAAATCGAGCCACTTTCTATGGAAATTCAGTACTAAGTGGCTCGATTTCTTTGCTCCCAAGTATACAGGGTGACTGGTAATTCGACCTATTCCTTCAAAGGGGTTATACTAGGGCTCATTTGCAATGTTTTTAGCCCCATCAACCAGGGGTCGAAATTCGTTGGTTATTCAAGATTGAAGTTTTTTCGAAAAAAATATGTCTTCCGGCCTAAAAATGGCAATTGTAAAAAAAGTACGTCCATTAAAACGATGAAAAATAATAATTATGGTAGCCAGTGAAAAAGAGATTATTACGTACAAAAAATCTTGTCCAAAAAATTTAAGACCTTAGTAATAAAAGGTTGTAAATCACAAGTCATCATCATTTTTTTACATGTCTTTTGTAAATCAAAGACGATTACTCAAAAAAAGGGCAATACACTTTGCGTAAAAATTACAGAAATGGATTCCTTAATTCATAAACTTTCCAAAAAGGTACAGATTATTGACATTTTAAACTAAATTATTGAAATAATAATAATAAACAGAGCCGGTAGCGGATGTGCTGGAAGCGTACCTCATCCCAAATCGGTTTGTTGATGTCACTTAGGGTTCTCTGTGTGCTTTGTTTGTCTTCAGTATCTTATCTTATCTTCTTCAGACGTGATTGTGATTAACCTAGGCTTAATTATCTTCATTCAGTAGGTAATACTTACTTAATTAATGTAATTAAATTATGGAGTTATCAATGAATGAACGTAATAATAATCATACACCGGATTGATAGGGGCAAAAATGTACCAGTGCTAGTGATTCATTAAATGTCGACTAAGTTTATCGACATTGATGAGCAGGGATCGGAAATTCGGATCGATATTTACCTATACTTTCGCGCCGGCTTTGTTGTTCAGTTGTATGGAGGTGGACTCAATCATATAATTCATAATAAAATTTCCGGGATTTCAAAATAATATATTACACCGGCATTAATTCATAATTATTTATTTATATTAACTGTTTGAAGTTATTTTCCATGTATATGTTTAACCAAATGTTATTTAATTTACCTGTAATGTACGAATTTATAGGAGCAAAACAGAATGTTCTTAAATGAATCCTACATGTAAAGTAATTATTATATTAACGTTTTGTAGAATCCCAGAATCCCAGAACTTAAATTATTAAAATACTATTTTTAAGAAGCCGACGCACGGTGGTCTGGCTAGTATTCATAATTAAAAATAATGCATGTTTCATTTTTAAATATCGAATGCGGTAATGTCATTGGTCGATAAATGTACTATAATTAACTATAAATAGATTCCGGATAACTCATTGTTTTCATTCCTTAAGGAAACTCGAAAGTGAACACAACTTACGTTTGCACAAGCACCCTTATCAGTGACTCATTAAGTGACCGCTCATTAGCGGCTATCTTTTGAAGTTTGTGATAAAAGTGACCATTTATTGATATGAAACTTCAAGAATCAGGTATGTTGTTTTGTTTTATCCATTTATTTCGATATGTTTATTAAAAATATAGATATGAAGACGTGTCTACGCCACGACCTAATTTTATTTAAAAAATCTTCAAAATTATAGTTTACTTAAACTTTTAACTACGTTCCCAATCGAAGCTAATGATAATTTATGCTTGATTAGGGAGTGCAATATGTCTAGATGGTCGGCCATAAATCATTGTCTGCGGATATTTGCGGATTGTCTTGTTAGAAGCCTGCTACGCCTGCGTAGGGCGAAGTGTAGCAACGCTAAGCGAGTCTTACGAATATGTTTATTGATTTTGTAATATTTTTTCAGATGTGCAGTAAATCGGATCCCTTTCAAGGGGTTTTATATTTGAACTATGGCCATCTACGAGTGGTTCATACTCAGAAAAACAACGTCAAGTGTTACAGAAGTTAATAGACATGGTGCCGGATGCGGAAAACGTAGATACCGCCAACGTGTAAAACACTATCAAATATATTTGCAAAAGACTTGTCGTTTTATTGAAAACTACTTGATGAAAAAAAAAGTTCCGTTCTGAATAAACATTCAAACTGGCTAAGTGAGACAGAAAGTGTAAATCTACCGAAAATATCCGTATTGAACCAAAATACGCCTTATGATATTCCCGACGACGAACCAACAACATCGGAAGCCGCAGCCTGCGGCCGACCAAAAAAATATTTCGCGACTTGCAGTAAGCAGTCACAACGCAGGAGGCTTAAAATGCTAGTTCAGTTTGATGAGTCAGCAGTCTGAAATCTGAGAGAAACGTCAGACATCGGTGCTAGTAAAGTAAAAGCTGATGAAGTATTATCACTCATCACAGAAGCTAAACTTACGAAACATGAATATCTTTTGCTAAGAAAATTTATAAATTCTAGAAGTAATCCAGTTCTACCTTAAAGGCGTTTAGGATCAATCGCGCTAGAAAAATGTCACGGATTTTCACAAACACAGACCTTTTGAACAGACTTTTACTGAACTCAGATCCGTAAATCACATCGAAAAAGCAAACAGCCCGGATAAAAAAATAAGCTTTACTGTCATTTAATGTTGTAAGTTTACTAGATTGTGCATACTAACGACGTAACACCTAATATTATTGAATTAATTAATTTGGAATGTATTTATCGTGCCTACGAATATAGAATAAGGAAAATTGTGACTAAAATTCTATGGAATCTGATACTGAAATAAAAATATTTATTTTTATTAATATTACTAGCATATAACTTTACATTTTCCGTTCCTTTTTTTAGTTTTAATAATTTCATAAATATTTTTTCCTATTTTTTTTATATATATTTAATATTTAATTCTCCAAATTATGTTTTATTTAATAATCTTCAAATTACCATGTATTTAAAAAAAAAACTATAGTAAAAATCAAGAAATGGACTATGATGAATTATGAACGTCTTACTAAGGCGCGCAGCGCACCGTGCGACGCCATGTTTGCCTATCTTTTTCCGGGATTTTGCCAACTTTAGGTAAATATCGATCCGAATTTCCGATCCCTGTTGATGAGAAACAATTTTTAATCATCATTATCATAAGTAATGGCCAAGTTTGAATACCTTTTAATTATTTGTAAACCTCTTTTATTTTTACTTATCGCAGCTATAAACAACCGGTATCTGACATTGACTTTGGACTCGAGTCACTTTTGACAACCATTGAAATTACATTAAATATCAAATAAATTCAGTAGTACAATATTCTTTAGTATCCCGACGAATTGAGAACCTTTTTGTTTTTTAAGTCGGTTAGTAATGAATCGAAAGAAAAAAAGTGAAAGCTGATGATTCAGATTAAGAAGATAAAGGTATAACTTACTTTTGCAAGAAATGTAATAACCATATGTCACGAAAAAAGTTGTCGATAAACTTAGTCGATATTTCATGAATCACTAGCACTGGTACATTTTTGCCCCCGTCAATCCGGTGTATGATAATAATAAAGCATTTTTAACCGAGGCTCATCAATTAATCAATCAGTTACATTCAACTATCCTTCCAAATCGGATATCGTTGTTGACTAGTTTCTTTTTCTAATGGCTGCTTACCAATTTCAAGAATACGCGGATCCTTGAACCTTTTATTACTAGGGTCTTAAATTTTTTGGACATGATTTTTTGTACGTAATAATCTCTTGTTCACTGGCTACCATAATTATTATTTGTCATCGTTTTAATGGACGTACTTTTTTTACAATTGCCATTTTTAGGCCGGAAGACGGTTTTTTTTCGAAAAAACTTCAATCTTGAATAACTCGAAAACCAACGAATTTCGACCCCTGGTTGATGGGGCTAAAAACATTGAAAATGCGCCCTAGTATAACCCCTTTGAAGGAATAGGTCGAATTACCAGTCACCCTGTATATTAGATTGTTTAAGACGACTCGCTGTTGTGAAGTGTACAGAATAATGGACTAAATGTTAATTAATATTTTTTATCCATTTGTTGTTTGTAAATATGCTATCTTGTTAGTTACACTGGAATATTAAAATCCTTTACATGACAGTATTTTTTTAATTTGAGTGTACATTTTTTGCGATAAGACGATTCTGTCCAAAGCAGATTCTGTCCAATCAAGATTGTGCCGAAAACGGATTCTGCCGTACAAAGCTGGAGGGTCGTTCGTATTGACTAGTGTTCCAAAGGACTCGAGCCTTTTAGCTCTTTTTTTTAAGCCTGGCTTCGATTTTAACGCCTAGAGGGCTTTAAAGCTCTTTAGCCCACAAGCCTTATTATATTCGGCAGCCTTGACTCTCGGAGCTCGTAACCTTAATAAAAGGCTATATATTTTTAGACTAAGTCCTTGTCAAAATATTGAAACTTAAAAATATTTTTGCCTCCAAGCTTCTTTAGGCTCGGAGGCTAAAATATTTTTGAGTTTATAAAAATATTTTTAATGATTTTTTTGAGTTTAATTATTTGGTGTATAGCGGCAACAGAAATACACAACTGATTTTTTATACTCGTCGATTAAAACTGTGTATTAAGATTTCATAGAGAATACTGTAACGTCACTCTTTTCATCGATGTTCCTTCCGAAACAACCGAAATAACTATTTCGATACGCTCAAGACAACCGAAAAAAATTTGAAAATAGAACTTCGGATTTCCATGTGTGTCCTTGTTTAAGGAGACTCGATCCGATACAAAATTGCCAATCTGTGGCGTTTAGGAACGTAGCAGCGTCGCGTCATCTGTCAAAAATCTACTTTTCAATTATCTTGTGTCAAAAAAGTCGGATAGTAGAACACTTACGATATTTAGTTTTCTTATATACTCGTATGACTTAAATTATTAATTTTAATGAACTCGTACAAAAAGTATTGTTCACAATAGTGTCATAATTAAGCTTTTTAATCTCGTACCTTACTTAGGCCACTCAGCAAGCTTCGTGGCCTAAACACGGTACTCGACTAAAAAGCTCTCTATTATAACACGATTGTGAAAAATACTATTTACGAATATGATCCGAACTGCGACTGCATTCATAAAAGTTAAATATTTTATAAGGCTCAGCTCGGCTCAAGTTAGCGGCGACAGCCGTAAAAAAAGGCTTAAGCCTTTAAAAAAGCTAAATCCCTAAAAAAAAGGCTATAGCCTTTTTTAAGACTACGGCCTTATTAAAATCACTAGCTCTTCGAAACCCATTCCATTAAGCCAGCTCTAAAAAGACCTCCGGAGCTTTAAAATTCGGGCTAAAAAGGCTCGAGTCCTATGGAACACTAGTATTGACTCTTCACAATTCATGTTGTATCTATAACGTAGATACAACATGAATTGTGACACTAAATATTGCTATTAATTACGTTATATGCGGAAGTATTTATCAGTCAATGGGGATCCTGGGTTTTCCTTATTTAAAGTCAGAATATAGGTAGGGACGCGTCCTGTTACTAGAATCAATAGTTTATATCGAGAGTTCCATTTTCAAATTATGTTTGTAAATGAATGGCATGAAAATGGGGGCTGTATTATGGACATTATCATTAAGACGGATATACTCGTATATACTTAGATGGCGTTGAACCATGGTTGAACCAGAGGTATAATATATATAATAGAGGTAAAAGCGCGTCAGATATTTTTGCACCCTATGTTGAATGATATATTATTGCTGGTGAGTGTACAAACCGATTTTGTGTCATCTGCGCAAAATCATCAGTGCAAACTGACAAAGCGCCTACAGTATGTCCCAGATATCATGGATAAAAAAAACGACAAATTATGAATGTTTCGTTACAACATAATAAATAATAATAATTTCAGCAGTTTATTGGTGTAAAAGGGAACTATATAAATGTAAGACTAATTTTCGTTACTCACTCGACTAAAGTTTCTTAATTTTAGTCCTTAACTAGGGTGATGAAATCAGTAACACAAGAACCAATGATGAACACTTGATTCTTATGTTACGGAAGATAAGGGATTTTTAGTTATTTTGCATCAATCAATTCATAACCGATGTATGATCTGTGAATTAAGAGTTAAGTGACCATTATAGGTGCCTGCCAGCTACCAGTGACCAACACTGGGACTATCACTTCTGGGAAACAGCCTTTTTGAAAACCACCCATCTTTCATCTACATCACCAATGTTCGGATTATTCGCAGTAGTTCTACTGTGAATAAGCTCAATTGTTCTAATGTTAAGTAGAGAGCTAATAGCTATCGACAATCTTCGATTTACTACGACACACGCACGACTGACAAATATACTGTCAGTTGCGAGTGCAACCGTAATAGCGATAGCTATAACGCTATTAACAAGCTAGGAGTACTCTACCTACTTACTACATGTTCAAAATGAATAAAACAAGTTTCATATGTAAAACTTATGTCTGATTACACTAAACAATTTAACAGATTGTTAAAAGTTAACACACTCTTAATCGAACATTTTTGACATTTGTTAAACATTTTAAATTATTTGTTAAGTTGTTAGTGAAATAAGACAATAAACTTTATTGTGCCTTTTTGGTTTTAATCAGGATGGAACAGATACTTTGAACTTGTAGCTGGTTCTGGGCGAAACTTTCTTGGTCATTATGAACCAGAGGCAGATGTTGCACAAGTAGACGAGCGAAAGCAGCATGGCCACGTGCGACAGCCGACACAGCCGCAGGAAGCTCAGCTTCAGCCCGACACTGCAACCGACAGACAAACCCTGAGCGAGCCGCATTGTTAGGGGCTACAGCCTAGCCTGCCGCGGGAACACTGCGCCGCCTCGAGCAGAGGAACTCCTAATCGTTACTTCACTTTACTCCCGCATCTATCTCTTTGCATCACATAGCGTTTGAAGTTGTCAAATATAGTAAGCAACTATGTCATTTGTACTAGCTGAACAATTGGGGCGCAGAGACATAAGCAAGCATCGCTTACGCGATCTTCCATTCCTTAAGTGTATGACAAACTCTTTATGTTCCCTATAAAAAGGAGTGCTAAAAAAATTCAACAAATTCAATTTAGATTCGGTGTCAACTCGAACTCCATTTTACACTACTGGGTTATATGGGTTTTTAAGAGGTCATTTATATATAAATTACGAGCATTAGATTGGGGTTAATCCCACCTGTTACCAACTGTTTTTTGGAGGTGGGAGGACCTTGTGCAGGGTCCGTCCGGGTTGGTACCACCATCTTATCCATTAACCTACCGCCAAGCAGCAGTGTTCGCATTGTTGTGTTCCGGTTTGGGGATAAGACAGCCGGTGAAATGACTAGCATAGAGGCATTCCATCTTCGGCCTCAGGGTTGGCAACGCATTTGCAGTCTTAGGATTGCGGTCTTATGAATGCGAATGTCTATGGGTCACAGTTTCCACTTACCATCAGGTGGCCTGTGTGCTCGTTTGCCTTCCTATGATATAAAAAAAAAAAAAAAAAAAAAAAAAAAAACTAGTGTTTTTTTGTCGCCACTTTTCAACTTTATTCATCTGTATTAAGCTAGCAGAAGTATGCGGGTGGTAACCGATGCAAGTAACCCCACATCATTGGTGGTTCCACAATATTCCGTCGAAAACAAGTCTGTTATTAGAATGCAAAAACTTGCAATTTTATCCCTACTCTCCAAAATCGTAATAAACACAGTATAAAGAGTGCGAGGTGTCAATATACCTACATACACTGACATAAAAATACAGCCTGCCATCAGTCTGAGTCGGGCTGGAAAGATGCAAGTTACTATGTTACCACTACACAATCTCTCTACAGGCGCCGTCAATAGAACTTGCAAAACATGTAAACAAAAACAAACGAACCAATTCACCATGATTGATTATGATTACTCAATAACCTAGTAGGTACTTATAAAGATCAAGTGAGGTATTTGCAATGATTTTATACACTAGTTCATTATTTTCATATTAAGTTTAAGATGAAATAACTATTAATTATACGTTATTTTTAATGAAAACACGCTTTGTGGATATTTGAGGTTATGTGTAAATCAGTACTAATTTGTTTACATCGACAAGTTCTATTGGGTTCAAATCCCGGTAGGGGCAGATATTTGTGTGATGAGCGCGAATATTTGTTCCCGATTCTTGGATGTTTACTATGTATTTAAGTATATATTTCTCTATATAAGTATTTATATCGTTGTCTAGTACCCATTATACATGCCTAGAGCTTAAATTGGGACTAGGTCAATTGGTGTGACATTGTCCCATGATATTTATTTATTTATTTATTATTATTGACGGCGACTGTAAGCAATCAACACATTAGACAATTTCAGAAAAGATCAAGACAAGACCCCGTAATATAAGTGTTAAACCAAGCTACTTACTCTCTATTCGAGAAGTCCTCTAGGTCCGAATTAAGAGATTCGTTAGACCTTTGCGGGTCAGGCAGTAACGTAAAGTCCTTATCAAATTGCTCCTGCAAGCAGCAGATCCTTTCCATAGTGAACAATAAAAGTATCGCCCAGAAATACTCGAATTCAAAAAACATCTCGGTCATTTTTTTCCTTCAACCATAATTATGTGGTACCCGAATTTAGTTTTAATGGGAGGATCGGTGTACACTGGATTCGCAACTGTAGACGTAGGCAAGGCGAAAGCCGCGTCCTGGAAGGCTCCCACCATAGAACCCCGCGTCATCCACCCCAGATCGCCACCTTGCCTAGCCTTGTCTTCGCTGTAGGCGGCTGCTACATCAGGAAACTTTTGGCCTGCTTTTATTTTTTCCAAAGCTTCTAAACATTTTGACTGTTTCTCACATAGTATGTGCCGGACTTTGACAGCTGTCCCGCTTTTTTTCTCTTTTCCGCCAGATTCTGAGTTCAAAATAGGTTATGATTAGAATAGGTTATAGTCAACGATTAAAAAACACATTGTCGGTAAGATGCTTTCTTACTATAATAGCAAGGCGAGAAGTAGATTTGATTGAAGTGAATGGACACCGCATGAAAAGTATTACTCGATGGCCATTTGCAACGTTAAAAGATGGCGGACGTGTAATTTGTTTTAGACTTTAATTTTTGGGTAATTAGGTGTTCAAAGTTCTTTTCTGATAGTGATTTGTACTTTTTATGCCTTTGTGTCGCACAGTGATTGAAGACTTGGACTTATTTCGTGTATCTGGCATCTTTCTTCTCGTTTCAAGTGGACTCGCAGTGGTGCAGAGGTTAAAACTATCTTGACCTCTGACCTACAAATCACCGTACAACGTTGCCCCCAATCTTCCTGGAGAAGATTGGATTGTGTTTTATTGCTATATTGTTTTATACTCATATAAACCTTGACACTGGCGAAATCACTTCACGTGGAAACGCCATTATCCCTGCGGTAGTAGCTGTTCAAGTCGCCGCGGGGGCAAAACAAAAAAAGAAAAAAAGTATTACTCCAAGACCTGTTTAGCAGTTTGTAAAGAGCGACATATGATTGAGGCACCGTGGAAAAGTAAAGTAAGTTGGTTATTTGTAACTAGCTGTCAGTGCCTGGCGCCGCCCGGGTGTATTTTTTGTTTCACACAAACAATTAGGTTCGGCTGGTGCGAGCTATTCTCGAGTTATGGCGTGACCAAGGGAAACATGGACTCATTTTTAGGGTTCCGTAGTCAAACTAGGAACCCTTATAGTTTCGTCATGTCCGTTCGTCCGTCCTTCCGTCCATCCGTCAGTCCGTCCGTCCGTCCGCAGCCTAGCTCAGAGACTCTTAGTACTAGCAAGCTGTAATTTGGCATGTATATACCTATTAGTCACACCAACAATGAGGTACAACAAAAACATTTAAAAAAAAAATGTTTCTCCCCTGTACATAACGTACGTAGTACCCACTACTACCCACCCATTGCCCGAATTTTATAATCTGAAAAGTATGTATTTTTTATATAATTTAATTACTAGGAGAGCTCCGTTGCACATCTGATCGTAACAAAAATTTCGCCCCTGTAAGGCGAAGCGCGACTGGCGATGCGCTCTAAATAGGCAGGCCTGCCAGCGCGGTGCTTCTTTTTGATATTTTTTCCAAAACTGTGAGTTCTGTCTATATATGTTGACTTATTGACTTTTGGCTATAAAAGGAGACCATTCATTTTGGGCCCAAAATCAAAAGTGCCGGCCAACGAATAAAAGTATTTTTAATCTGATCAGATTATTGCTCTGAGCATTTCATTATATGACATCAAAACTCTAGAACCATCATTTGTTGGTGTTATAGATGTTCGAAAATCCTGACTTTTCATACAAAATCAAAAGTGTCGACTAACGAATATAAATGTTTTTAATCTGATCAGATTATCGCCCTAAGCATTTCATTATATGACATCAAAACTCTAGAACCATCATTTGTTGGTGTTATAGATGTTCGAAAATCCTGACTTTTCATACAAAATCAAAAGTGTCGACTAACGAATATAAATGTTTTTAATCTGATCAGATTATCGCCCTAAGCATTTCATTATATGACATCAAAACTCTAGAACCATCATTTGTTGGTGTTATAGATGTTCGAAAATCCTGACTTTTCATACAAAATCAAAAGTGTCGACTAACGAATATAAATGGTTTTAACTGTTTGGGGAAATACACTGGGAAACATCTTAGCCTTCTTGTGCAAAATGTGGTTACAGAATTATCAAGAAGTTTTAAGACTTGTTGGTAATTCTTTAGCTCTGCCTACCCCACTCTGGGAATGAAGGCGTGAGTTTATGTATGTATGTTATGTAACTGTTGGGGGCTACACTGAGCGTTTGAGCGTTAGGACATATTTTTTACAAAGCGCCATCCAGGTCGAAATAAGCAAAGCTTGTAAGTACTACGAACTAGACAGCTGATTGACATAGGTACTTATATAGCTTTTTTTGCTAAATAGATACATATTATACATAGAAAACACCCAGACCCAAGACAAATATCATAGTAGCGCTATCATCATCGTTCAGTCAAAATACATCCACTGTTGAACAAGGCATTCTTGTTTGAATAGTAGCTGCTTATAGAAGTTGAAAAAATCTGATTTCCCATTATATTGTTTAGAAACCATTAAATAAAACAATGTTAATCATTATACAAATACCATCTTTATTGGAATAATATGTACATAATTCTACTATATTCTAACTAAAATGTATTCTAATTCGATTGCTGGAGGGCGTATTGCGTTTGGTTCATGCCTTGCATAGGTTAGAAACCACACTACGCACATTACATGCGAACAGCATCCTACTGTTCTTTTTCCGACATTGCATGTGCAATAGTAGTGGCTAACTGCATGACGACCTTGTAGTGTTCTGTCGAAACCTATATATATATAATAGGTTTTAACAGTGACGTGCCGGGATTGTATTTTACCCCTAATAACGCGAACGTTTTCTCCTAGCTCCCTTGTATGTTCTTCTGGTAGTCTTTCTCCTAGTTCTATGGTAAATATACCGTCAGGTTTTATATGCTCTGCATAATAACTCCTGGCTTGTTTCATTTGGTAGGAGCCGAGACTTAACAAGGTAAGATCTTCTTCTGTAAATCTTGGTAGATCGTTTTGTTCTGGAAGTTCGGCGGAAATAGATCGAAACATAGTTCTTCGTCTATTGTAATTGTACCTGAGGACGAGATCTGCTAATCTGTTAGGTAGTTCTATTCTTTCTTGGATTATCTGTAAGAAGGTTACCGTCTTCGACGTTACCGTGCGGGGAGCAGGGTGTAGTGGTCGAAGAGGGATGCGAGTGAACCGAGCCGAGCGCAACTGATGCCGGCTTAGATTATATACAACTGATAGATTAAAACCATTTATATTCGTTAGACGACACTTTGAAAAGTCAGGATTTTCGAACATCTATAACACCAACAAATGATGGTTCTAGAGTTTTGATGTCATATAATGAAATGCTTAGGGCGATAATCTGATCAGATTAAAAACATTTATATTCGTTAGTCGACACTTTTGATTTTGTATGAAAAGTCAGGATTTTCGAACATCTATAACACCAACAAATGATGGTTCTAGAGTATTGATGTCATATAATGAAATGCTCAGAGCAATAATCTGATCAGATTAAAAACATTTATATTCGTTAGTCGACACTTTTGATTTTGTATGAAAAGTCAGGATTTTCGAACATCTATAACACCAACAAATGATGGTTCTAGAGTATTGATGTCATATAATGAAATGCTCAGAGCAATAATCTGATCAGATTAAAAACATTTATATTCGTTAGTCGACACTTTTGATTTTGTATGAAAAGTCAGGATTTTCGAACATCTATAACACCAACAAATGATGGTTCTAGAGTTTTGATGTCATATAATGAAATACTCAGAGCAATAATCTGATCAGATTAAAAATACTTTTATTCGTTGGCCGGCACTTTTGATTTTGGGCCCAAACTTGTATGAAACGTGAATGGTCTCCTTTGCAGATTGTGCCCTTTCATATGACACCCCGTTTGAAATAATCAAATCACTTTAATTTTTCAACCCCCTAGTGTAAGCTCCTTTTCAAATATTTTGAAAAATAATTTCGTATTGTTTTAACTAAAATCAGATGCGGGCAAGCAAGTTATACAACTATGGCAAAGTCAAGTTGATAGCTTCTACAGTTTCAGAGAAAAACTGCTGTGACATACAGACGGACAGACAGACAAACAGACACCGAAGTCCCGCCATAAGGGTTCCTTTTTTACTATTTTGCTACGGAACCCTAACAATGAAGTTGCTTCTCCCATCAGCCATCGCGGTAGTACTTCTTAGGGCTCCGTAGCCTAAATGGCAAAAATGGAACCCTTATAGTTTCGTCATGTCCGTCTGTCCGTCCGTGTGTCACAGGCATTTTACTCGAAAACTACAAGAGGTACGAGGGTGGATTGAAAAGTTCTGAGCCTGGTAAAAAAAAATAACGGGCTCACTTTTTATAACAATTTTATTTTTCGACATATTCTCCATGAAGGTCAATGCACTTAGTCCACCTCGCCTCCAACTTCATTATCCCATCAAAAAAAAAAGAATCGCTGAGGTCGTTAAAATATGAGTCTACTGCTTCTTGTACCTCCATATTTGTCTAAAATATTTGTCCTCCCAAGTGTTTTTTGAGGTTTGGGAAGAGATGATAATCGGAAGGAGCTAGATCCGGCGAGTAAAGGGGATGCGGCAGCACTACAAATCCACAATCATATATTTGTGCCATTGATTTCGCCGAAGTGTGAACGCGAGCGTTGTCTTGGTGAAACAGTACTTTTTCGACAGCATTCCAGGTCTCTTTATTTTAATTTCCTCACGCAAACGACGTAAAAGAGCTAAATAGTAGTCCGAATTTATTGTTTTGCCCTTTTCGAGATAGTCTATCATGATATTCATGATAACCCCCCTGCAATCCCAGAAAACTGAGGCCAGTACCTTATTAGCTGACAAAATGACCTTGGCTTTTTTGGGTGGTGGTGAACCTGGTCTTTTCCATTGCCTGGATTGTTCTTTCGATTCTGGTGTACTGTGGTGGACCCATGTCTCGTCCATAGTTATAAAACGATTGAAAAAATCGTCGGAATCACGTTGAAACATACATAAACAATCTTGGGAAATTGTAACACGTACTCGTTTGTTCTCGACTGAAAGCAGTCTAGGCACCCACCTGGTTGACACCTTAGAAAATCCAAGAACATCGGTGATGATGTTCTGTGCCCGCTCATAAGAAATACCCATTACTTCCGCTATCTCCACAATCTTCAATCGCCTATCCTTCATTATCGCATCTAATATATTATTGACATTTTCGTCCGTAGTAGCCGTCAACGGCCGCCCACTCCTAGGCTCGTCTTGAACAGTCTCCCGGCCACGTTTGAAACCAGCTACCCATCTTTTTATGGTAGCATACGATGGAGCAGATTGCCCTTATGTTTGATTCATATCTTCAAATATTTGTTTTGGTGTTAACCCCTTCTTTTGCAAATATTTTATGACAGAACGGTGCTCAATTTTATCCATTACTTGAAAAATCAGTGACCTTATGTAGCAGTTCCAGCATAAAATGCAAAATTGTGACAGGAAATAGTATATTGTGTATTAAGGTCGGTAAGTAAGGAATTACGATCGAGGCTCTAGTAGAAGCCCGAAGTCGAAGACTGAGGGCTTTCTGAGTCGAGGTTCGTAATTCCCGTACCGCCCGTGAAACATACAATGTTTTTCATCACATTTGCGAGTAAATAAATACACAAGTCAGCACAACTATTATTACGAATTACTTGAACTTTTTTTAAGCGGATGGCTGGCGGACTCCACAGATTATAAAAATGTTTCGTTCAGAAACGTTAAGGGCAAATACTTACGTAGTTATACACACAGCCCTGAAGGAGTGTAAAAAAAACGACGTTTTGATACAGAAAACTATTAAAATCGGTTATTAAGAACATTCATTGAGTATTTAAGTAACATGTAGCGAGATTGCAATGAAATTCCCGTTTAAATAACATTTTAAGACAATTTTTCAATTGCGTGTAAACTCTTTGCTTGAACTTGCATAACATGTGTGCAGTGCCATAAATTAAAAAAAAATTACTTACCGACCTTGGGTTTCATGGTAAAAAGAAAGGTCGAGGGTTTTATATGGGGCATTGCGGCCAAGTTAACCTGTATGTTTAGATACTGTTTACGTGCAAGTGTGATGAAAAAAACAAAAGATAGTGCATAATGGCGACTAAATATGGCACTTTGACCTGCCAGTATTTATTTGTTTTTTTTTTATTATATTCAACCTTAGGCTCAGAACTTTTCAATGCACCCTCGTACATTGATGAAATGTTTAGTATATGTGTCTTGTAGACGCCGCCGCCGCTACTTAGTTTGGTAGTAAAATAACAAAAATAAATATTTCTTGGGGTGGCACTCCTACACGTAATAGAAGATGTTTCTTTTTGCGATTTTAGTATTTTTAGGAACAAGTCCAACATTTTCATTTTGAAAATTATTTGGTGAATTTGAAGCGCGGAACTGCTGATGAAGACCACAGATTGCCACCGGAACTCCTCAACGGTACCTATTTCAAGGGTGGTGCTAAGATATCTCGATTAAGATAGTTAAGCAACTATAACGAAGGACATTTAATTGTTTAATTTTGACTATGACTTTCCCGTGGCGTTGCTCGCGGCGAGCTTGAATTGAATTGTCAAAGTTTGATATCAACTAAGAAGTGGGACTACATGACAACTTATTATAATCACTAAAAGGTATAAAATAAAACAAAAAACAGACTCCATAAACGCCAAAAATAACTTATTTTAAAATAGTCAGTAAGAATAGAAATAAATGTGAATTATGACGGCATTAATGATTAAAAATAATAGTTTTATCGATTCGAGTTTAAGACGCTCCACCTCACTAGCCTCACATGTCATTTGCACTTTGCTATGTTTTATTCACTGTAAAGAAAGAAGAAACAATTATAAAATGAATAATAATAAGAATACTATGTCAATAACTTGGTGAAATGGATTTTCTTTATGAGCGTCAATACGGTTTTCGTTCTAAATCTAGCACACTTTCCGCAACTGTCGATTTAGTAACCAAAATCAGATCGAGAATTGAGGCAAAAAACCTAGTAGATATTAGGTGTATTTATTAACCTAAAAAAGTCGTTCGATACAGTGAGCCACTCAATCCTACTAATAGTTAGGGAGCTGGCAAGCATTTCGGTGTATGATTTGCTCTTTCTTTCACTTTTTTTTACATTTTTGAAGCGCTGTTGTCACCAGATATTGATTTTGGAAGCAATCAGTTGAATAACTAAAAAGTTCAACATGGCGGCTACTTATTCTCAATCTGTTAATGGATTAACAAGTTTTAAGCTTGTTGGTAATTCTTAGGTCTGCCTACCCCTCTCTGGGAATGAAGGCGTGAGTTTTTGTATGTATGTATGTTAATGGATTCGTTTTCGGAGACCACACAGATCCCCAGGTATCGTTTTTTTTGACAAACGGCAAATTTTTCATGATGCTTTTTTGTTGCCAAGGTGTGGCATCCATAAGTTATTAATGTTATTATACGTACGTATTATGCACATATTTACTACTTTAAACTTCTGACATTTTGGAATTTCTTTTGCCTTCATAACCTCTTTTATAGACCAAATATTTTTCCATGTATTTGATATTCTTTTTTCAATTTCCTTGTCTATCTGGTCTAGGGGTTATATTATTCGCCCATGATTATATACAGGGCGTCCCAATCTTATGGGACATGAAGGGGAAGTATCTTAAATATCGTAGATAGTGTATCTTGCTGAAAGAAGACTTTATGATATTTTTAAAAGTTAGTAATTCTGCATTCATAGATTTTCTAAAAATTACTTGCTTCGTCTGGGAATCAAACCGACTTAAATGTCAAAAAAAATCATCCTACTTTTATGGTGCCAATCGAAAGAATAGCTAAAAAATAATTACTCTGCTTAAGTAACATTGTATTTTAAAAGAAAGGAACAACGTAAAATTAATCATTTTAATCAAATTAAAAACATACATGAAACTGCCGTAGTCAATTAAGTGGGTATTTCTTGTAAATTAATTAATTAAATGCTCAAAATGTGATCCCTCTTGCCTTACGCGAATCACCAATTTTTTTATGAGTCTGCTGCCTGTTCCTTACACCATTAGATTTCTTTTTTTGGGGATACGTAAAAGATATGCTATACAAAAAGCGATACGAGAACCTGGGCGAGTTGCAAACAGAATTGTGCCATATCACATCGAGTGTGTGTGAACAATTTTATTTTTTTTGTCAATTGTATTGTTTTTACCGTGTGGTTTTTAAAACACGTTGCATTTTTTATGCTCATTTTGTATGAAATTTGATTTAAAAAACCAAACGCATGGTAAAAACAAAACAATTGACAAAAAATTTAAAAACACAACTTGTAAGTTGAACATTGCAGCTTTCGAATGATACTAAATGCAAAACTTAAAGGTTAAAATTTGTTATAATAATCCTTCCCTGAAACAGTTCTTTTGTATGCAGAATATACAGTGGCCCCTATTTTGTTTTGAGTAGTATCTTTTTGTTTACATACTCTATAATACTTCCGTTAATTATAATTTGCTCTTCAGTGCTATTAGTTATTAATTTTATTTTAGACATATTCATGGATAGACTGACCCGTTTGCTTTGTGTGTCTAGTTATTCTAACATATATTTCAGTCCTGTTGGATTATCTGTTACCAGAATGAGATCATCTGCAAACCTGGGATGCTTAAGTCTTCTGCCGTTAATATTGAGCCCATAATTCTCCCAGTTCATACGTAATCCTAATAGTTTAACCCTTAATCAAACCGGACATTTTTAAATATTTCTAGTGAAAGATATAAATTAAGTGGGAAACAGTTTCCCAATCTATATATATAAAATGCTAAACTGATTGTTGATATACAGGGAGCGAAACTTTGGTGCCGGTGACGTCATTATGACGCAAATTCACATATAGGATGCTTTTATTATAATCAATATTAGACACCCCACTGATTCTTAATAATGCTATAATGATAATGTTAATATTAAAATAATGACAAAGACTATATGAATAAATATTTAATTGGGTAACATAATAATGAAAAAGGTTCTTTCCACAAGTAAATGAAAAACATAACTTAAATGAAATGTCATTGGATTTCAAAGTATCCAGAACGCTTAAAATTTAAATTCAACATCCCATGTGCTTGGTTGTTATGCAATGTTTTTCTAAATTGCCTACATTCCTGTCAAAACCTTATTTCATTATTTACAATCAGAAAAGGAAACTTCTGCAAATACGGCTGAGCATTGTGACTTTGCGCAAGAGAAACAATCATGTTTCTGTTATATTTACAATTTACATACAAACAAATAAAAAAATGATTATTTTTGTTAGTGTCTCGAATAATTTTCTTTTTACCATGACAATGCTACTCAATCTCCTTTTTATAAGTACCTACTAGCCGTCTCAAATCAAGTGTCAATATCAGTAAACTAAAGATGCCAATAAGTTGTTATTAGTGACGAAGTAAAATCTAGATAAAAACACTCTGTATATAGCTTGACGTCATACGCCTGTCATCGGCACCAAAGTTGCGCTCCCTGTTGATATATCAACACAAAGCCCAAACCGCTGGACCTTGAGACCTGTAATTTGGAGGGAGTATCCCTTGGGTACTCTAGGGGTGCACTAAGAAAGTAGTTTCCAAAAATCTACCCCCTCCGGAAAGAAATGGGGGGAGTAGATTTTTTTTAATTATAGAAAGTGATAGATATACAGATAGACACTCGACGATAATTTACGAAACAACAAATTAGTACTAACCTTTCGTATTGCCTCCTTTCCCACCCTTCTCAGCCGGCTTTTTGGGGGGCATCTTTAAAAATACTGTAAGAGTACGGGCTTATCTAAATAAGTACTTATTTTTTTCTTGTTTTATAGCCGCTCTCTAAATTATTCCCAATACTTAAGAAATCGATAAGAGTGACTCATACCCTCACAATTTCGCAGTTGGAAAGCTATCAAACGTACTTGTGAAATGTGAATAAAACAAAACGTAGCATCAATATACTACTCTTTGCATAGCATCGTGCAAATCACAGATTATAAAGGTATGTCTAAAGACATAGTGCAACGACATGTGTCAAAATCATGAGAGAGACTCCAATCGATAAAACCGACTATGTGGTGGAGTGAGGAGGAGACTCGAATCGATAAAAGTATTATTTTTAAATATTAATGCCATCATAATTTAATTACCCTAAAATCAGATGACGAATCTAGTGAGTTAATACATACATACATACCTTTACGCCTGTAATCCCAGAGTGGGGTAGGCAGAGCTACAGAATTACCTACAACTTTAAAAACTGGTTGATAATTCTGTAACCACATTTTGCACAAAAAGGCTAAGATGTTTACCAGCGTATTAGTGACTTTGAAGCCTTTATTCCCTTAGTCGCCTCTTACGACATCCACGGGATGACATGGAGTGGCACTTTTCTAACCCGGCAACCACACGGGCTTAACCTTTTGAACGCCACAGTCGGCTATGGCCGACAACGGAAAGCCGTGCCACTGACGCCACGTCGGAGACAGCACTTTGCAAGGGAATTAATGGAGTGTTATTATTGCTATGCAAGTCTATATATAGTCTAAACCTTAAGACAAAGAGTATAATAGCAGAAGTATGAATAAATCCACTTTGTGTCAGACTGTGTTTTAATGCAGTAATTGTCACTGCTCACTACGCCAATGACGGCCGTAGCCGACACGTAGTGATGTGACCGCCCGCTGCCTTTGATCTTTGGAAAAGTGTAAGAATAACTATTACAGGGTCATTTAATCATGATAAATTAATGATAATATCAAAGGATGATCCCACTTGGAGCTTGGCAGGAGGCTTGTATTATGGGTACTAGACAACGATATAAATACTTATATAGAGAAATATATACTTAAATACATAGAAAACATCCAAGACTCAGAAACAACTACTCGTACTCATCATACAAATATTTGCCCATACCGGGAATCGAACCCCGGGACCTCTAGCTTCGTAGACAGGGTCATTACCAACTAGGCTATCGCGTCGTCACACATTACATTACACGACATTATTAAACTACATAATCCAAAATTACCATAAATTACTTAAATATTATATAACAATGGCATCCCCTATACTTTGCATGCAGTAATGGTATAATAATAGTTTACCATTTAGTTAGTAATAACAATCGACAAACCAGTTTCGCACAACTCTAACAAACATGAGATTATCAGTGTCCTGCCTGTGCGCCCCCGTCGGCTACAGACGCTACCCTGTGACGTCAGAAGCGCGAGAGATTTTTGTTACCATCAAATAGTGTTGTGAACTGTTGACGAAATGAGTGACGATTCCATGAGTACGGAGGAGTTGCTGCGAATTTTACGAGGTGATGATGTCAGTAACATTCTTACAACGACCAAATTGTAGTTATTCAGCTGACCTGGAGGGCCAAACTACCCAGAAATAGGAGCTCTGCGGCAGCAATGCGAATAAATCAATGTAGGTAGGTAATGTAATGAAGCAACATTTTTGTATTTTGTTAACCTTGTTTTGTTTAGCCTATTAAAGCTAATATACCTGTAAATAACTACATACATACATACATAAAGTCACGCCTTCATTCTCAGAATGGGTAGGCAGAGCTATAGTTCATTTATTTTAGGATGAGAAACCACAATAACATTATATTGCGTTTGGTCAACTATTTATCACCTAGCAAATAGTACAGTACAATAGTCTGGGAGCCGCAAAATAAAATTGTTTTAATGTCACTTTATTTGCGTGTCGTCAATTTGTTACTCTAGTACAAATTGTAAAGAGATTACAGTTCACGAGCCGCAATATAATGTTGTTGTGGTTTCTCATTCTAAATTAAATGAAGTATAATCGATACGAAAAGTTAATGCATTACAAGTTTCCCAACTCTAGTATTAAAACAATTTCCACTTCCTTCGACGCCCCTGACGGCCGCAGCCGTCAACGCGTGACGTCATCGCCCCACAAAAAAACAAGTAGTGTTGTGACTCTATTACTAAATTAAAATGCATATCGTGTGAACATTTTGGTGATTTCATGCTTTATTGTGGGATTATAATGTTAAAAAATATTGGAAATTAAATAACATTATAATTGTAATGTATTTGTTAAAGTTTTCAGATACTCAAATACACTATTACATAGGGTCAATTATGGTATCGATATATTTCGTTTTGGAATCACTACGTTTTTAGAGATCGACTTGTACTTTTTTGTTGTGGCGGAGGCAGCGTTTTGTTTCGCAACTTGGCGTTCAAAAGGTTAACAAAACTTTGTTGAAAATAAAACAAATAGGTCCCACAGGATGAAATGCTACTTTACACGTTCGTTACTTACAAAATAACAAGTATCGATAAACACGATAAGTATATGAATGATGACAATGCTTGGGACTGAATTAATTGTATTACAATTATTAATGACCGTGGAGACTATATACATCTCCTTGTATGCTTATTATTTTAATTTGACATCTGGAGACTCTTTACATCTCCAAAATTGACCGTGGAGACTTTCTACATCTCCCTTGTTTTTGTTGTTTTTTTTTGTTTTTTTGTTTAATTACCTACTTACCTATATTTAATTTTAATTTGACATTTGGAGACTCTTTACATCTCCGGAATTGTATTATTATTTTAACCTGACATTTTTATTAATTTAATTATTATTACTACTGGGACCTGTACATCCCTGTGACATTTAAATTAGATAGCTTAAGTTTAGTATTGTAATAAGTTATTTATTTAAAAAAATGGCTTACTGTTGTGTTTCTTGCGGCGCTTCTTCTCAACAATGGTCTCTTGAAGCGCTGGTAGATGGTAGATTCAGACTTGTAAAAGTGCCTACAGAATAAATGATTTGAAATTTTGAATTTGAAATTTATGTTTATTATGTTTCCTGCAAATTACATTTTGTTACTTTGTTATTTTCTATTGACAATAAAAATAAGTAGTACTAAGACATATTATTTGGACTGCAATTTAAATAAAACGCCATATGTATAGATCGCAGCAACTCTCTTTGAATATAACGAAACGTTGTGTCAAATGTCATTCACACCAAGGTAAAGTGTAGGTACCGTAAAACGGGGTGAATAGAAATCAAGGGGTGAATAGAGACACAACCTAAAAAAAGTCATAACTTGTTACAAATAAGAACAAGTATTAAATGGACAATAACGTTACGTCTATTGGAAATAATTTCAATCTTATAATTAGTAACATATGTTTCATTTTAGGTTGTGTTTCTATTCACCCCTTGATTTCTATTCACCCCGTTTTACTGTAATCAATCTCATAATCATACCTGGGATAACTCGGGGCATCTGTACGAAAGTGATGTAGCAAAATATTTTATTGACATAAAATATATCGATGTTACTGCCAACATCTAATTGTTATTCGATAAAAATAAATAATACTTATTTTTTCCTCATTTTTAGATGAAAAAATAAACAAATTAACACGTATATTTATATGTTTATTTTACAACAGTTTTCTTAATATTTTTATATTTTTTCCATATTAGTCGGTATTAATGATTGCCGTCTAGATGAAAATATCCACTTTAAACTGCTAAACGTTCTTTCAACGTCCACAGTGGTCAACGGGGCATTCAGATATGACATCGAACCTCTTTACAGTAATCGAGAATGTTCAATGCTCCCATGTATTAATTTAATTATATCGACCTCTTTTTTATCGATATGAAATCCCTAGAACTTGCCCCGAGTTATCCCAGGTATGCTCATAATCATAACCTTACCAAAATCTATACTGTAATAACATTAAAGTACAGATTTTAACTACTACCTACCACAGACATGAAAGTTCTCATAGTGAAATTGCTTGTAATAATGCTGGTCATTTCCTACAGGTTTTGTACGCATAATAGAGGACTTATGGATATGTGTGTAGATAATAGTTACATTTTATATAACTGGCACATAATTTAATGAAGCTCCTTAAGGTACGAGCGCCTAGGTTAGAGCACGAGCTTGCAAACGCTCTAATTACAGGCACGAGTACCTACCTTAAGACCTAATTATTTTTCTACAAGCTTAAATTACTTGTCAGCAAAGTTATTTGCATTATTCCTAAATATTTACCATGCTAATTTTAATAGTTAAGTACTAAAAACAGTTCTGACAACTTGTCATAAAAATTGGAACGCCATTTTGTTGAAATCTATATTGAACGTAACCTCAGGTAACGTCGGGGCGTTTACCATCGCCTCTGATCATACCGGCTGGTTCTAAGACAGCAGGTATAGAGGCGGTGGCAAGCGAACGACGGATCAAATCATTGATGGTGCCATGGCGGTACAAGCGGTCGGCACTCCTTGAACAAGAAAGACCATGTCTACCAAACTCATCCACAGCCTTGCCGCAGGTGCAAGGTGAGGCACACAGATCTTGGCTCCAAGCCGCAAGCAGATGGATATTCGCGAGCAACTTGAGTCCAGTACTGTACCTATGTTGCGAGATGGAAGGGCGTGGAGCCAATCGCCTGACTCAGTAGCAGCGACCGCGAGAAGACGGGCCCGATCTGAATCGTCTGGACTATTGGCTAAAAGGGCTGCATGAATTGCCATAAGACGAGGCGTATCCCAAGCTCTTTGAATATGTTTAAGTATATGTTGTAATATCCACTCCAGGAGGTTGGAGCATCCCTGGCCTCCTACAGGTTCAATATCTCAACGTCAAGTATCTGTGGGAGATTTAATATCATACTGACGAGAGACATCGCACCACATGCAGAGGGCAGGAACGCCGGTCGAGCTACACTTGATGAGCAACGAATACCCAGTCCACCGAAACGTACTGGGAGAAACGCTTGTGTCCAAGGCCTTTTGTCAAAATGAATATTCAATAATTTTGATAAAGTTTCCTGAAGGGAATTATCCATATTAGCCATGATAGAGGGAAATTTCCAAATTGGCCAACTAGCAGATACATAAATTTTGGAGTAAAAAGACAAACCCGAATGATGAACAATGCCATGTGAGGATTGTGAGGGTTCATTTCAAACAAAAACTCTGATGTATTTTTAAAATGATTTAGTTTACAATTTATGATAGGGGGTCATCCATAAAGTACATCACACGTAAAGGGGGGGAGGGGGTCGACAAAGTGTGACATGGTGTGACAAGGGGTGGGAGGGGTCCTAAGTTTCGTGACATCACATTTCAAAATCTAATATATCTAGAGGTATTCATTTGAAATAAGTACTACCTACTACTACAAAAAAGTACTTAATTGAAATGGAAATAAAACTAATTTCGGAACTGCTATTTTAATTTAATAATTTTTCGATGTGAAATTTGCCAAACATGTGATGTCACACTAGGGAGGGGGGGGTCTCATAAATGTGACCACCTGTGACAAGGACGGGGGGGGAAGGGGGGGGGGGGGGCTCAAAAAATCATGAAATTCGTGTGACGTAGTTTATGGATGAACCCTAGGATTAATGGCTTCGTCGAAAATTGGGGAAGGCCTCCCCCAAGGCTCTCCAATCAGACCGGTCTTGTGCTTTTCGCATCCACCGCGTTCCCGCGATCCTTACAAGGTCGTCACTCCATCTTGTTGGAGCCTACAGCTCGTCTCCCGATCCGCGGACGCCACTCAAGAACCTTCTGACCCCATCGGCCATCAGTCCTGCGTGCGATGTGCCCCGCACACTGCCACTTCAGTTTAGCTATTCTTCGGGCTATGTCGGTAACCTTAGTTCTACTGCGGATATCATCATTTATGATTTTATCACGCAGAGAAACCCCGAGCATAGCCCTATCGCCATAGACCTTGAGCTTCCTTGTGAGGCCAATTGTTAGCGCCCACGTCTCAGATCCGTAGGTCATCACTGGCAACACACACTGATCAAAGACTTTCGACTTCAAACACTGCGGTAATTTGGACAAAAAGGTGCTGCGAAGCTTCCAGAACGCTGCCCAGCCGAGTCGGATTCGACGAGTGACCTCATTCTAAAAGTTGGACCTACCTAACTGGACCGTTTGTCCCAGGTAAATATAGTCGTCAACAACTTCGAGCGCAGAGCCTCCGACTATCACGGGAGTTGGCGCGACATGGACATTGGATATGACTTTCCTCTTGTCCATGTTCATATTCAAACCAACTCAGTCGGAAACTTTACTGAGGTCAGCGAGCATTGCACTGAGGTCCTCCATGGTCTCAGCCATGACTACGATATCGTCAGCGAATCGAAGGTGAGTGATGTACTCACCATTTATGTTGATGCCTCGTCCTTTTCAGTCCAGAAACTTAAAAGCATCCTCCAATGCAGCGGTGAGCAGCTTCGGAGAGATAACATCTCCTTGTCTGACTCCCGGCTGCAGAGGAGTAGGCTTCGTGCTCCGGTCCTGTAGTCGATCGGACATAGTGGCGTTTTCGTACAGACTCTTCAACACTTCGATATATCGGTAGTCAACTTGGCACCGCTGGAGAGACCGCAGCACAGCCCATGTCTTTATCGAATCAAAGACTTTCTCGTAGTCCACAAATGCAAGGCAAAGGGGGAGGTTATACTCTTCGGTCTTCTGTATAACCTGCAGCAACACATGTACGAGGGTGCATTGAAAAGTTCTGAGCCTAAGGTTGAATATAATTTAAAAAAAAAACAAATAAATACTGGCAGGTCAAAGCGCCATATTTAGTCGCCATTATGCACTATCTTTTGTTTTTTTCCTGTCACAATTTTGCATTTTATGCTGGAACTGCTACATAAGGTCACTGATTTTTCAAGTAATGGATAAAATTGAGCACCGTTCTGTCATAAAATATTTGCAAAAGAAGGGGTTAACACCAAAACAAATATTTGAAGATATGAATCAAACATAAGGGCCATCTGCTCCATCGTATGCTACCATAAAAAGATGGGTAGCTGGTTTCAAACGTGGCTGGGAGACTGTTCAAGACGAGCCTAGGAGTGGGCGGCCGTTGACGGCTACTACGGACGAAAATGTCAATAATATATTAGATGCGATAATGAAGGATAGGCGATTGAAGATTGTGGAGATAGCGGAAGCAATGGGTATTTCTTATGAGCGGGCACAGAACATCATCACCGATGTTCTTGGATTTTCTAAGGTGTCAACCAGGTGGGTGCCTAGACTGCTTTCAGTCGAGAACAAACGAGTACGTGTTACAATTTCCCAAGATTGTTTATGTATGTTTCAACGTGACTCCGACGATTTATTCAATCGTTTTAAAGATATGGACGCGACATGGGTCCACCACAGTACACCAGAATCGAAAGAACAATCCAGGCAATGGAAAAGACCAGGTTCACCACCACCCAAAAAAGCCAAGGTAATTTTGTCAGCTAATAAGGTAATGGCCTCAGTTTTCTGGGATTGCATGGGGGTTATCATGAATATCATGATAGACTATCTCGAACAGGGCAAAACAATAAATTCGGACTACTATTATGCTCTTTTACGTCGTCTGCGTGAGGAAATTAAAATAAAGAGACCTGGAATGCTGTCGAAAAAAGTACTGTTTCACCAAGACAACGCTCGCGTTCACACTTCGGCGAAATCAATGGCACAAATATATGATTGTGGATTTGTAGTGCTGCCGCATGCCGCTTACTCGCCGGATCTAGCTCCTTCCGATTATCATTTCTTCCCAAACCTCAAAAAACACTTGGGAGGACAAATATTTTCGACAAATATGGAGGTACAAGAAGCAGTAGACTCATATTTTAACGACCTCAGCGATTCTTTTTTTTTGATGGGATAATGAAGTTGGAGGCGAGGTGGACTAAGTGCATTGACCTTCATGGAAAATATGTCGAAAAATAAAATTGTTATAAAAAGTGAGCCCGTTACTTTTTTTTACCAGGCTCAGAACTTTTCAATCCACCCTCGTATGTGGTCTACGGTACTATAGCCTTTTCGGAAACCGGCTTGTTCGGGAGGCTGGAAATCGTCAAACCTGCGCGCGAGACGATTTGTGATGACCCTCAAAAACAGCTTGTAAACATGGCTTAGAAGTGAAATGGGTCTATCTATAGCTCTTCAGCAAAGTTTTGTCACCTTTCTTGAAGAAGAGAACCACCACACCTCTGTTCCATGCTTTTGGCGTTCTCCCGTCGTGGAGGACGGAGCTGAACAGCGTCTGAAGGCCCCTAAGGATGAGTTTACCACCCGCCTTCAGGAGGTCGGCTGTAATTCCATGCTTCTTAAGCTGTTTGAGGGCCATACTTATCTCGTACAGGCTGACGTCGGGAAGACCTTCGGTATAGTGTCGGGTTAATCTAGCCCTCGGGTCTTTAGCTAGATTTTCGACGGGTGTTCGGGTTGTCGTGTACAGCTGTCCATAAAACTTCTCAACTTCCGCCAGTAGCTCAGGTTTGGATGAAATGACCTGAGTATATGGTTTTAATTTCAACTCGATACCTCTAAGCGTTCCGGAGTTAATGGGTCTTGACAGACAGACAGACAGACGGACAACCAAGTAATAATATAAGGGTTCCAATTTTTTTCATTTGAGTTACGGAGCCCTAAAAACAACACTGAAGGAGTTTTACCGGATGAGACAACATTAAAACAATACTTTTTTTTAGACGATAAAATAATAAAAAAATATATAAGAAAAGATTACAACTTATGACTAGGTAATATGGTCCTAGATCTCAGTCTGTCCAAACGAGCAAATAACAAAGTTTGTATTGCCTTAATCTGTGGTCAATCAATCACACCACACAGCTTACAGTTAGGCTAAAATGTTATTAATCTGTGGTTCAGGCAACGAGTGTGTTTGGTGTACATACGTACAGTACTTTTTTCGTCCTTGCTTTACTTTTGAGTTTTGACATCGTTACCGAAAAATGTAACAGTTTTATTCTCATACGTATATTTTTACTTATAGTGTAGATTGTAGTGTAAAGTGGGACTTATGAAATGATGTAAAAGTAAATTATTTTAAATGAAAGGTGAGTGTAATTATAAGTTCTGAAATATGCATTACAATCGACTTTACGCTTTTGCTAACGCAAACAAAGCATTTATTATGTTGTCATTGCAAAACTTACAGACCAAACTTTATATCCCGATACCATGGGGATTATGTACGAGAAACGTCCTCTGAAGAGGCCCCGACTGGGCCCTCCAGACGTGTATCCGCAAGAACCTCGCCAAAAAGAAGACGAGCTCACTTCGACGAACGTTAAGCAAGGGTTCTCCACGACGCCGCATTCCAGTGACGAATTTGGAACTGCTAGAAATTTTAACTACTCTGCTTCCAAGGTTTAATGCAAATAATGGCATACAATGCTAGTTTCCAACATTAAAAGCATACAGATTTCATTACTTTAAATTAAAATATGACTTACATTTTGTATGTAGCTGTTGTAAGCCCAGTCATGTTAGAATTTTACATGTAACAACCATATAGGAATGAGCATTATTGTCAGTAATTTTTAACTGGAGATAAGTGTAATGACCCCATTTTTTTCCGCAGATTGGGCAATTTTTCTCAGGAATCTTATCCAAAAAAGAAGAGCTTAATACACTTCCAGATTGTGGAAGGAAAAGACCACAAGTAAATCCCAAAGATAATTTTTGGCCAGCTACTGCCCGTACAAAAGCTCAGATTGAAGCATGGTTCAAAGATTTAGCAGGTAAATTTTGTATTGTGCATTTATACTATATACAACAGTGCTCATATAATTAGAAACACTCAAGCTACATAATATTAAATTTTTAATGCAACATACCTACAATCCGCACGCAAATTGAATGCAGTGGGGGCCTAAGGTGAATAGCGCCACAACTCTCCTCTCCTGTAGTCTGCAGTGCACTACACTGTACCTAGTCGGTCCTTAAGGTCTGTCACAAAGGATTAGTATAATTTAAATGATTTTCATAAACCTGTTAGTACATCAATCAAAATCTTATTTTATAGAGAATATAATTATGTACAAGCTTTAAGTATTCCCATTTGGGGCAGGAAAGCATGGGTTAAAACATGCACAACCACAATACTGATAACTAGTGTTCCAAAGGACTCGAGCCTTTTAGCTCTTTTTTTTAAGCCTGGCTTCGATTTTGACGCCTAGAGGGCTGAAAGCCTATAAAGCTCTTTAGCCCACAAGCCTTGTTATATTTGGCAGCCTTGACTCTCGGAGCTCGTAACCTTAATAAAAAGCTATATATTTTTAGACTTAGTCCTTGTCAAAATATTGAAACTTAAAAATATTTTGGCCTCCAAGCTTCTTTAGGCTCAGAGGCTACAATAGTTTTGAGTTTATAAAAATATTTAATTGTTTTTTTTTAGTTTAATTATTAGTTGTATAGCAGCAACAGAAATACACAACAGATTTTTACGAATATGATCCGAACTGCGAGTGCATTCATAAAAGTTAGACATTTTATAAGGCTCAGCTCAGGTCAGGTCAGCAGCTACAACCTTAAAAAAAGGCTTAAGCCTTTAAAAAAGCTAAAACCCTTCAAAAAAGGTTATAGATTTTTTTAAGACTACGGCCTTATTAAAATCACTAGCTCTTTGAAACCCATTCCATTAAGCCAGCTCTAAAAAGACCTCCGGAGCTTTAAAATTCGGGCTAAAAAGGCTCGAGTCGAGTCCTATGGAACACTACTGATAACGGCTACTACTTTTGTAAGACTTCTCGTATTGAGTCGAAATTTGTGTGACGTATTGACCAGACTTTTATCTTTAAATTCTGATACTAATGTATTCCAAGCAACTAAATATCCGCTTATACACTGGTCAATCTTCATGTCTCATTAAATTGACCTTATGATTTCACATCAATTTGCAGAAATACGAAAACACACCAAATGTTGTGCTTCATAAGCTGGTTTTTGAGTGTTGCTAAGAAAAGAATGCTGGTTTCTGAACATACCCAGAGATGAGAGGCTTCACAATATTAAATAAAAAGTTTCCTAGTTAACATAGACCTTCAAGACGATTTCAAAGTGAAATTTTCAGAAAACTTATGCATATTTTAATCAGTGCCGGCTGAGCATGTTACAAAATCTTATCTGAAATGCGACTATGTGGAATGATGATTAGTTCCTAAAAATGTACATTAATGAAGCTTTTGTTTTAGTTTATTTAAAAATTAAAAAATAAGCGGAAGTTTGTTTTATCTATAACCCATGTGGTCGCCGGGTTAGAATAGTGCCACTCATGTCATCCCGTGGATGTCGTAAGAGGCGACTAAGGGAATAAAGGCTTGTAGTACTATTAGGCGATGGGCTTGCAACCTGTCACTAATACGCTGGTAAACATCTTAGCCTATTTTTGCAGAATGTGGTTACAGAATTATCAACAAGTTTTTAAAGTTGTAGGTAATTCTGTAGCTCTGCCTACCCCACTCTGGGATTACAGGCGTGAAGGTATGTATGTATGTATGTAACTGGTTGCCTAAGGTTAATAAATTGTATCCCTTCTTATAATTTATTAACAAAAACTGAATACAGACTTCAATTTTACCATTTAAGTTTTTGGTTACATGCACACAATTAATTGATTTTTTATAGGTTTATCAGTAAAAGATAACTAATTACACAATAATGAAATGTAAAAAAATGAGAAATTTCTCATAAATTAGTGGAATTTAGTCAAAGTTACACATTTTGATGATTGTATTTTTTTTTGTTGTGTAGTCTGTTTTCAATGACAGCTCGTATTGATTCTATAAACTCGGTGGCTTAGCGTGGCGGGGGCTGGGGGGCATGGCCTACAAAAGAGTGTGGCGAACAGAAAATATTCAAACTTTAAGTAACTAATAATGAATATGTAGAAAAAAACCCGCGTACAAAACGAAAAATATAACTTCCTCGAAAATGGCAGGTGGTGGTGGCGGCAGGCCAGTCCCAACTAAAGTCGGCTTTTGGTTAAAAAATTGTTGGACACCAACTTCAGGTGGACTGATCTAGTTAATACCATTTTAAAAGAAATTATATTTTGCATTTTGAAGGCCTACTTCAAAAAAGGAGGGGGTCCCACAGCTCCATGTTTTTTTTTAACACAGATTGTTCACAGATTATTATCCACAGGTTTAAAAAAATACTTTTTGGTTTGACAGAGTATACTTCCGAGGTTCCATTGTCACCAAATCTGAATCTGATGAGGGGATCTGTTAGGAATTGAGGGAATTTCTCAAATATTATAGGCATATATAGCGATTTTAGTATTTTTTAGTATTAAGTCCAGCATTTGCATTCAGATGGTATCATTTGTGCTTTCCAAGTAGTGCTTTCCAAGAGAAAATGCATGAGTTACTAGTCTCTAGGTGTGCCTATAATATTTGAGGACTTTCCTCGATGTCTACGAGATCCCATCATCAAATCCTGAGGAATTGACAATGGGACCAGTTAATAAGAATACCCTTTCAAACAAAAAAAAAATTGCTCAAATGGGTCCAGCGGTTTTTGAGTAATCTCGGAGTCTTAGGAAAATAGACATAAAAAAGTCCTACGAATTTAGAACCTCTTCCTTTTTTTGAAGTCGGTTAATAAATCGGGGTGGCGAAATTCCGATCGGCCCCGGGCGGCGAAAACCAATGCCACTGAATAAACTTCAGACATTTTTCATGCAGGATTGACATTTGACATCTTTACTTCAACAAAGTCTTGATACAGGTTAATTTTTTATCAGTGCACAAATTATACTTTCGATAAGATATAAATCTGGATTATTCACTAGCCAGTAGACTAAAATTACCATTAATTATTATTTAAATAACATCACATTAGGCTAGTTGGTAAGGACACTGCCTATGAAGCTAGTGGTCCTAGGTTCAAATCTGGTAAGAGCAGATATTTGTGTGATGTATTTGTTCCTGAGTCTTGGATGTTTTCTATGTTCCTATTTAAGTATATATTTTTTGAACGTATACAGGGTGTCCAGTAAATAATGGATAACCTTCTACCCATCTATGGGGCACCTCAGGCTAGTCCCGAAAAAGGACTTACAGGTTTATTAAAAGTTGCATGGTTTTCGAGATAATCGAACTTTTCTATTTTCTTAATAATTAGCACGTTGCTTCACTGTAATGACCGCCAAGGCCACAAATAAAGAGATTTTGTCGTTCTGTTTGCTGTTAAATATTCTTTAATAGTGATGCTAACGGAGGTGTCTTAGAGCATTATGGTAGCGACACTAATTTCTTGTTAAACATATCTTAATTTATAACATCACATTTTGCTTTAAAGTTTGCAACAACTTTGACTGCTTGTGGTGAAAAAAAATTGTATTAAGACCAGAGTGGCCAATATGTTGAAAAATAGTGTATCTAATACTGATTCTAAACTGGTATAACACATGGTGTTTACGTCTTTACAGATAAAGTTATTGCTGTTAGTATTCACTAAGAGCGAATTTTACCAAAACACCAAGTTATCGATAAGTAACTCTTTACTTGATTGGGTTAGTCATATCATAAAAAACGCTTCTCTTATGAAAGCCAACGTCTAATTACTGCAAAATAATGAATCACAGAATACTTGAAACCTACATCAACAATAATATTTGTAAATAAAAACCAGAATCTGTTTATTAAAAACAATACTGTTTAGTTACTATAACAAGTGTCCAATCAAGAAAGAGTTGAGAAACTTGGTGTTTTGGTAAATAAAACGTGTCTACGACATGTTTGTTTAGTGACAGCAAGTGAAAACCAGATATAACGAATGTGAAATGCGACTACTTATTTGGTACTTACATTTATTCAACTTTTAATGCAATTCTTTTATTAGTTTTAAATAATATTTAGGATGTTAACTAAGTACATACTTTGCTTACAATCTCTCCTTTCTCTGCTGAGTAATACATACTTTTTTACAATTTTATTACCTAATGTGTATTTTTGGCTGTGAATTTTTTATCCGTTTTGATGTTTTCTTTTGACATTTATCAAGTACAGTTTGGATTCCACGAAGAACCATATTTTGGGTAACTATTTGGATTTTGTTTGCGACGACCTAGTTAGCTTTGCCCTGGACTTCGAAAAGGATATAACGACATGCCTAGGCATCAATACGAACCCCGTGAGTATCCTAATATGCATTATATTTATGGAGAATGCAAAGGCAATGCCAATGCAGCTGCTGCATTGTACGCAAGCAGATATCCGAATACTCGTCATCCCGATTACCAAGTTTTTGTAAGAGTCCACAATGCTTTTTGTGAAGGGAGAATGCCTGGTCAAAGTGTGGGTCGTAATCTGCCCTGCAGAGCCTAAACCGCAGTAACTGCAAAAAATTAAAAAAATTTTTTTTCGTTATTTTTAATCACGAGATCAATACGCATATGTATATCTAATCGGTGTGTGATTCAGACAACGGGAAATATATTTAAAAAAAACATAGTTATGCAGTACGTACAAGTGCTCAATGAATAATCCATATTGAAACCACCTAAAACGCCGCAATTGGCCTTTCAACTTCAGTTTTCCAAAGGTTTACTAGTTAAAACGCAGTAAGTGTGTTATTTTACTTGCAATTTAGCTTTACGGCAACCATCAATTCTTTCATGAGATAACTTATTAAAATGCAGCAACAGATTTTTGTATTAAAAATCATGAACTGCGTTCCTCATTTTATTCATTTTATCAATTATTTCCTTATTAAACTGCAGTAAGATGTACGGAAAGTGAGTTTTAAGAAGTATTCTTAACAAATCTTGACATTGTGTTTACTAACTAAAGCGCAGTTTAGGAGTTAATACTTAATTTTAGTCGGCTCATCTCTATCTAAGTCCCTTAGTAATTACTATTTAAACCGCAGTAGCAAGACTTTTTACTAACGTTTAACCGGTAACATATTAGTTAATAAGAAACCAAATTACTGTCTAAAGTGCAGTGTCAGTCTGTATTTACTGCCCTTTAGATGGCAATTCAATAAATTTCTTAAAGTTGTACCATGGTTGTGTTGTCCTTTACTGCGCCTTAGTCTGTATTTGTTGCTCAGTCAGTCATGTCCTAGACGCCGTGCGAGGAGGGCAGGTGGGCGGCGCTTGGTTTTTCAAGTAAGTAGGTACATCAAAATTATACCGCGGCGATGGATAGGCTCGTAATTAACGTACATTGATTTACATATTTTAGTTTTTTGAAAAGGCTAGTGTTCATATTAGGTATTACTTATTTAGTGAGCGGACTAGGTTATGGTCGATGATAAAATAGTATACCTAATGCCTACGTTTCTTTAACTTTCAACCAATGAATCCAAAGCTTTTCATGCAATCCAATTTTGATTATCTGCTAGTTATCCGATTGACTTAGTTAATGTTATGATACCTATGTAGTTCCGATTTTAACTTCATAATGTTCTTAGTTACAGATCGTTACTTTAGGTATTTAGTGTTAGTTTTGTTCTTATTGTTTTCGTTTACGTCAAATTTCAAATATCGCAGCAGGATATCATTTACTTAAGTTTAAGTATTTATTTATCTATATAAGCATGTTTATCAGTGCTTCCTATCGATAGTACTTACAGTCCACTTCATAAATATATGTACACTTTAATACCTTGTCACTTTAATAGACAAGGTACTAAAGTGAAGTGAAAAATTTATGAACTCGATTGTACAGGCCTAGAGATTCCTTTGTTACTAGGTATATTTATGTGAGATTGTCTCCCAGATATTATAAAGTAAAATTATATAATATCATTGGATAGAATTAGGTACTTTCAAGACTCTGAAATCAACTAAATTATTATTGCTTTATTTTCATCTTCTTGAATCTCAAATGTGTGTATTATTTTTTAGAAGAACATTTAATTTTTTGATATATATTTTAAAGCAACTCACAAACAATTTTAAACAAAACTTTCATAAGATACATTAAGGAAATCACACCTGGTTACTTACGTATATACTGTAGAAAAACGCTCGACATGTTTCAGGCTCATCTGGAGTCCTTAGTCATGAGCCCGAAACATTTCAAGCGTTATTCGACAAAATTTACGTGAGTGACCCGGACGGTGTGATCTCCTTAATAACTCGAAAACAATTACTAGAATAGCGTCCCTTTACTCTCTATAAGTCTGATTACCGACTATTTTAGTGGTTAATAATTAACATAGAATTAGTTTTTATAATGAAGCAAAGATGCGTGTTTAAGCCAGTTTAAAAATTAACCAATAATTGAGGCGGTTTTATTTTAATTTTAACATATAACTATTAGCAGCTTTGCTGCTTCAATTTAGGTTTTTATAACATAATTTTGATCTCAGTTGAGTTATTTTGTGGCAAAGCCACAGTACTTAGCGATGATATTTCTATCAATAACAATGTTAAGCAATTAATGCGATGCAAATAATTAAGAGACTATAATAACTGTGTGATAAATGTCATTATAAATGTCTGATTAATAAGTATCTTATTTCAATAAGTACTGTTTTTTTTGTATTTTAGAAGGTTTTTTTAAGCATTGTGTGTGTGTGTTTTTTATTTCTAGCAGTTTTAAGTTGGGTTGTTATAACAAATGTTGATCTCAATCGTGTTAGTTTAATTATGCAGCAAAGTCATTAGCGGTTATATTTGTACCAATGAAAAGGTCAAGCTGCAATACAAAGAATAATTATAAGAATATGCTCAAAATTAGTGTGATTATCGGTCGTCCTTTATTTTTTATAAAACTATAAGGTTTATTTAAATAAAAGTTATATTTCTCGAAAATATGCATTTAATTTATGTGAAAACGCAGTACCTGGAGTTCGTAGCACATACACTTTAATCACGATACTGACTTAAATGCAGTGTAAATGACTCTGATACTGCATCTTAGCTTGCAATTGACAAAAAATAACACACGTTTTTGCAGTACTTGGTTTTTTTACGGCATTTTAGTCAGTATAACTCATCTTTTTAGGGAAAACTCAGAGTGCCGTAACGGCTCTGAATTTAGAAAAAACCTTTTTTTTTAGCTAATGACACACTCAAAGCATTTTTTTTGTCATAATCATATTTTTCGTGCTTATTACTCTTTATTGAAAGTCAATCATTAACACAAAAAACATAAGAAAGGTAGAAAAATTACACTTCAAAGACATTTTTTACGTTTTCTCGAAATGAACTTTTTGCACTTACTGCGGTTTAGGCTCTGCAGGGCAGTAATGGCGAAGGCAGACCTCGAGATACGAGCATTGAGGAACTTGTGCTCGCTGAACTGGAAACAGATCGCTCAACTTCTACACGAGCTATATCAAGAAGTTCAGGCATTACAAAGTCGACCGTTCACAACATTTTAAAAAGACACCAACAATACCCATTCCATATCACAAGGGTGCAAACTCTGGAGCCTAGGGACTATGCTCCTAGAGTAGAATTTTGTCGTATCATGTTAAGAAAAATGGAAGAAGATCCAATGTTTTTCGATAAAATTCTGTGGAGTGACGAATCTACCTGCCAAAGAGATGGTTTCTTCAACATGCATAACTACCATAGCTGGCAATTAAAAGGAGAGAATTCACATTTAATGCGAGAGGATCACTCCCAATATCAATTTAAAATTAATTTGTGGTCGGGGATCTTAAACGGGAAAATAATTGGTCCATTTGAGCTATCCCAGACTTTGAATGGAGCCAGATATTTGGAGTTCCTTGAAAACGAACTTCCCATTTTATTGGAAGATGTGCCCTTAAACGTAAGAACGACGATGTGGCTGCAAAATGATGGTTGGCCTGCTCATTTCGCGGTTCAAGTTCGAAATTACAAAAATGAAACTTCCTAATAGATGGATCGGCCGTGCGGGTCCTATAGCATGGGCTCCACGCTCTCCGGACCTGAACCCGCTGGATATTTTTTTTTGGGGTTGCTTAAAAGAAAGAGTTTACTCCAAACCAATTAACTATGTGCAAGAACTGCGTCAAAATATTCAAACGGCTGTTCAAGAAAGTACCGAACGACAGTACACCCGAATGTTAAAAAGAAATTTTATTAAAAGGTGCAGAGCTTGTATCAGAGTTGAGGGAAGGCAGTTCGAACACTTGTTATAGTACCTAAACAGTATTGTTTTTAATAAACAGATTCGGTTTTTATTTACAAATATTATTGTTGATGTAGGTTTCAAGTATTCTGTGATTCATTATTTTGCAGTAATTAGACGTTGGTTTTCATAAGAGAAGCGTTTTTTATGATATGACTAACCCAATCAAGTAAAGAGTTACTTATCGATTTGGTGTTTTGGTAAAATTCGCTCTTAGTGAATACTAACAGCAATAACTTTATCTGTAAAGACGTAAACACCATGTGTTATACCAGTTTAGAATCAGTATTAGATACACTATTTTTCAACATATTGGCCACTCTGGTCTTAATACAATTTTTTTTCACCACAAGCAGTCAAAGTTGTTGCAAACTTTAAAGCAAAATGTGATGTTATAAATTAAGATATGTTTAACAAGAAATTAGTGTCGCTACCATAATGCTCTAAGACACATCCGTTAGTATCACTATTAAAGAATATTTAACAGCAAACAGAACGACAAAATCTCTTTATTTGTGACCTTGGCGGTCATTACAGTGAAGCAAGGTGCTAATTATTAAGAAAATAGAAAAGTTCGATTATCTCGAAAACCATGCAACTTTTACTAAACCTGTAAGTCCTTTTTAGGGACCAGCCTGAGGTGCCCCATGGATGGGTAGAAGGTTATCCATTATTTACTGGACACCTATATGTAAACCTACAGTGTGGAAAAATAAGTCGTGCCCTGGAGGGAAACTACCTTAAGGCCTTAAGTTGGCTCATTTTACTTAAAGAAGACATTCCTTTATTTTAAAAAAGAATTAAAACTGTATTCAATGATTTTCTAAAACTCGCTTGCTTCGCCCGGGACTCAAACCAATTAAAATTAAAAAAACAAACACTCGCTATTTTATTATACTAATCGATAGGATTATTATTCAGGATATTATTGCTCTAACAAACATTTAAATAAATAATTTAAGTAAATGTGAAGGTAAAGTCGTTATGTTCGCCTCCGTATTTTAAGCAGCGGTGTGGAGGGCATGCGTTAAAACCGGTAGGGGAAGATGGGGTGGATTCGTACACTTTTTACTCAAAGCCGTGTAAAAAAAAAACTAACCGCTATTTCAATATGAGATGAATGCTACTTCATCATCCACTTATTTGGCTATAATAATTTTGTGTTTCAGTTTTGATACAAAGCAACTTTGCCAAGATATAATGGTTTTCCCAAAAAATGGGAATTGTACGAATGCACCCCATACGTGGGGTGCCTTCATACACTATCCGTTTTTTCCCAGGATTCATTAGATTTTCAGCTATTTCACCTGATTTAGTCATCTTTTAGGCATATCTTACTGACCTGGTTTTGCAATTATGGGGTGCATTCGTACGGTATAAAATTACATACATTTTGACTGTACGAAGGTACCCCAACCAAAACGATCAGAAAAATAATCAAAATAGAAAATAACCGTTAAAGTAATCGCAAAACCATTGTTCACATATTAATCTCAAACATCTAATTACCAACTGCGTACAAAGATTTTTTCTAATTCAAGTAAAACTTATTAGAGACAGACGCATTCAAAGGAGAACCAAAAATTACTTTCGGGTCGCGGAAACACATATTAATTATTTCTGGCAAAATATGCTGCTGCACTGCCATCACTTTTAGTGGGTAGCCTATGCATATGAGCGGCAGTCACGCATATAAATATGAACACTTCAGCATGATGGATAGTCGAGATATGACCACTGTACGAATGCTCCCTTTGTACGAAGCCACCCCATCTTCCCCTACGGATACGATGCGTCACTGCGATTCCACATCGTCTCCGTATTTTAAGGAGTGGTGTGGAGGGCATGCGTTAAAACCGGTACGGATACGATGCCTCACTGCGATTCCGTAACGTCTCCGTATTTAAGCAGCGGTGTGGAGGGCATGCGTTAAAACCGGTACGGATACGATGCGTCACTGCGATTCCGTAACGTCTCCGTATTTTAAGCAGCGGTGTGGAGGGCATGCGTTAAAACCGGTACGGATACGATGCGTCACTGCGATTCCGTAACGTCTCCGTATTTTAAGCAGCGGTGTGGAGGGCATGCGTTAAAACCGGTACGGATACGATGCGTCACTGCGATTCCGTAACGTCTCCGTATTTTAAGCAGCGGTGTGGAGGGCATGCGTTAAAACCGGTACGGATACGATGCGTCACTGCGATTCCGTAACGTCTCCGTATTTTAAGCAGCGGTGTGGAGGGCATGCGTTAAAACCGGTACGGATACGATGCGTCACTGCGATTCCGTAACGTCTCCGTATTTTAAGCAGCGGTGTGGAGGGCATGTGTTAAAACCGGTACGGATACGATGCGTCACTGCGATTCCGTAACGTCTCCGTATTTTAAGCAGCGGTGTAGAGGGCATGTGTTAAAACCGGTACGGATACGATGCCTCGCTGCGATTCAGTAACGTCTCCGTATTTTAAGCAGCGGTGTGGAGGGCATGCGTTAAACCGGTACGGATACGATGCCTCACTGCGATTCCACATCGTCTCCGTATTTTAATCAGCGGTGTGGAGGGCATGCGTTAAAACTGGTACGGATACGATGCGTCACTGCGATTCCGTATCGTCTCCGTATCTGTAGCTCTGCCTACCCCACTCTGGGAATGAAGGCGTGAGTTTATGTATGTATGTATTATCATTTTACTATTGGTTTGTGTATGCAGTGTTTCTAATTATCTCATCACCACTTTATTTGCAGGGTATATAGAATTGCTTACAAATATGACTTATCAGTTATGACAACCAATCAAAAAGTTCTTGACCGATTTTATAATTGGTTACACTTAACGTTATGTGACTTATGTGTTAAACCAAGGTTGACAATTATGTACTTACATTTGCATGTAAAAACGCAAGTATTCTTAATTATGTGGGTACCACTTTATATGTAATTTTTTGTTGTAGGAAGTAAACCATTATCACAACTAGCTAAGAAAGCACCAAACTTTAACAAGAAAGAAGAGATATTTATAACATTGACGGAGTACCAAGTGGCTATGCCAAGAGCTGCCTGGTTCATCAAGCTCAGCTCAGCTTACACGGTGGCCGTGTCAGAAGCTAAAATTAAAAAGAGGCAGCTTCCTGATCCTACTACAGGTAATACTACCTAGGCCGGTGTACATAATGAATATGCATTTGATTAAAGTGTGACCTTTTGCGGGTTGATTTCGCAAGTAGAATATAATTCTTATGCTAAGGATAAATCGTAAATTACCCGCGGGTAAGCCGATATTAAATTTCACCAACATTTAACAAAAGGATAAAATCTGTATACCTACTAGAGTAAATTCTTCTACCGCCGATTTTCGCCGAGTAAACTGTTAATCGTAGATTAGTATTATGCCCAAAGAGCGGAATTCTTCATAGCAAAAATCAAACTGTCAGAGGGATTGACCTAACTGTTTTATCGACTTATCGATGTTACGGAATAATATCGCATTAGGTATCCATAATCAACTTAAAAGATTATTCTGTAACATTTGACCTGATATGCTGATTTTATAGAAAAAAGTGATTACAGCCAAAACACCGTTATCGAGTACTACAAATATGCTCCTGTTTCTTCAACTGAGGTAGAACGCTCGTTTTCATCTTATAAATGGATCTACAATGAAAAAAGGAGTAGTTTGAAAGGTGACAATGTTGAAAAAATAATGACTATTTTCTTTTACTACAGGGAAGATGAAGAAAACATATTAAGTACAGATTTAGATTTCGACTTTGTTATTTTGAATGAAGATTAGTTACCTACTCTTAGCAATATTTGTTTTTAATTTTTAATGATAAGTTTCATATAGAAAATTAAAAAAAAAGTATTTTCTGTTTTATTCTTTACTATTATACTAAAATACAGTGGCGGTCAGCTAATTAGGGACACCGTTAATTTGTTTGTATGTATATCCAAAAGCCTGATTTCATTACTGTAACTTTGTTTCGTTAAGTGACAAATATTTATCGATAAGTCGATAAAACAGTTAGGTCAATCCCTCTGACAGTTTGATTTTTGCTATGAAGAATTCCGCTCTTTGATTATGCCCTACGTTGAAATATTACCCGAACAAATATAAAAATACACAGGGCCATTACTCAAGCACGGGACAAACCAAGCTCACTCAGCTAAGTAAGGCTGCGTAACGCTTCCATTCCATCCATTCGTTCAACGTCACAGAGTTACTATACTAGAGTAAGATATTCAATCATACGCGTGGTGAAACGAAATTGAAGTTACCCATCGTTAGAGTAAAGTTATACTGGGATAGCTACACTCGTATAAATTTATTGTGAGTGAAATCGACCCTGAAAGTGGTTATATTATGTATGACAATACTCAAATTTTCGAATCCTTTTATATAATAATAATATAAGTAAATGTTTCAGACTTCGCAACGTGTAATGATAATTATAACACTAGAATGTGGCATGGTTTGATATACTTGGAATTTTTACCCTAATAATATTTTGACATACCTACATCTTTTTTTTGTATTACCTTAGGTATCAAATTTCTTTGATTTTTTATGAAACAATAACAAAATGCTGACTTGCCTGTGAAAGCTAATGAATTTACTTTATAATAATAAGAAATGTCAAGGGACAATGTCACACCAATTGACCTAGTCCCAAGCTAAGCTCTAGGCTTGTACTATGGCTACAAAACAACGAAATAAATACTAATATAGGTAAATATATACTTAAATTCTCCTCACACAAATATCTGCCTTACCGGGATTTGAACCCAGAACCTCTTGCTTCATAGGCAGGGTCACTACCAACTTGGCCAGCGCGTCGCCAAAGTTTGAAGTTCGCGTTAATTCGAGCGTGATTTTCAGCCCAGGGCAACGCAAGCCGTTATCAATAATCATAATTATAATATTAATATTACACAAAATGTACATTTTATAGCGTTTTAATGTTGAAATTTACAATTTATTACACCGCGTATCGCGATTTATGATGTATTCGACGATCCAGGTGTACAGAAAAACCTTGCATGGTTTATGTTACATTTGTTTTAATGTTTTGTAACTTTTTATATCAAATAAATTTAAATTGAATTGAAATGGATCTTGATATAGGTATTTTAAATATAGTCGGGTTTTGGGGCCATTGTGGACCCAAATATGACCCCGGTACGCTAATTTATACCGTAATGCGCTGCTATATATCCCTTTGTTTAACTCAGTACATTATCAATCTGCGTTAATTTGGTTGCGATAGATATACTTTTCAAGTCGTTTTACATATTATATGTACAATTGTACATGTTCTTGTCAAACGCCGCTCAATTGTCATACGCCGGCGATGATTTTTGTTTTGTTGTGATATATCTGCAGTTCGACTTGTATCGTAAGAGGCGACTAAGGGAAAAAAGGCTTGTAGTATTGTTAGGCGATGGGCTTGCAACCTGTCACTAATATACACATGGTAAATATCTTAGCCTGTTTGTGCAACATGTGGTTACAGAATTACCAACAAGTCATTAAGAGTTGTTGGTAATCCAGTAGCTCAGCCTAACCCGCTCTGGGAATGAAGGCGTGAGTGTATGTATGTATGTGTATGTATGTATGTATGTATGTGTATGTATGTATCTGCAGTTGTTATTGACATGCCCTACGTTCTAGCCCGGGAGCGTGGCTGTAGTAACGTGTACAGATATAGAGCATAATTAGGTTCCATCGTGTTTTATCGGAAAAGTTCGTATTTACCGTGCTCTCACAATTAGCTTCAGTACCCACCATACCACCGTACGGGTAGGTCGCATTCAACAGCCAATATACATATAGAGTGGCTATTACGCAATTCAAATATTCGCTGTAGTTTTGGTTATTTTTACGGTTTACGTATATACTTAACGTTTGTATTATCATCAGTGATCGGAATTAGGTAAGCCAAAATACCTATTCTTCACAAGAGTACATAATATAGAGTGGTTACAACCGGGTAGAAAAAAACATTTATTCTTGAATACCGGGTATTCGATATTCATCGGGGTATTACTCGTAATTCTAAACATCCATATTTTTACTTAAAGTACGGGACGAAGTATGTTAATCTAAAAGTTGTAACTAGTTCTAGTGGTTTTTCCAACTTCAAAGGGGTCAGTTCAGTCAGTGTAAATATTACATCTTTCGATATGTTTCGTCCTTGGGTAAAATCACCTACCACTGTGCCATGTGAAAATAATAAAGACAATAATTATACCACACACTTTTTCCTTCTTTACTTGTAAACCTTATGTAGCCCTTTTTACTACAAACTAACATAAAAGACCCCGTACTTAACAGTACCTAAAAACGACTACGTACCGAATAATACCCGGTTCCTATAAAAGAAAAAAAAACTGCCCGCTAGTTATTACTCTATATTATGTCCTCTTGCGAAGAATAGGTATTTTGGCTCACCTAATTCCGATCACTGATTATCATGCGGAAACCTCAAAATAGAAGAAAACGCTTAGGTCCTCCAGTCCTGGAAATTATATTTAAAATATACCTATATTTTTATCAGAAAATAGCAAATTCGGAAATAGCAATGATTCTCAATATTTCGGCAAAGTTCGACAAAGAATTTCAGATGCAACGAGCATTTCAACAATAAGAAAACTAATAAACAAGGAAGATAACAAGAAAAAAAAAACAAATCAAAATTATGTTAAGTTAGGCAGATCACGCAAAATTTTCTGTCTAGATCTTGATGACTTTGATTACGCAGTGATACGACGTATGGTTTATAATTTCTATCTTATTTATAAACTAGTTCCTACGATCCAGGCCCTAAAGTCCAAATTGTTGGAAACGATGAGTTTAAAAGGCTGTGATTTTAAAGGTAAATTTGATAAATTGCCAAGAACTAAAAAAAATAGAAGAATACTGATGGAAAAGGATGTCGTAAGTAAGACTAAAAAGAGTAAAGTATTAGAATGTATAGGTCTGAAGGGATTGTGTTCACGGACGAAACATATGTTCGTACATCCCATTTAACAGGAAAATGCTGGGCGGATTCCACGGATAAAGAAGTGAAACACTTAATTTCAAAAGGACAACGTCTCATTATAGTACATGCAGGTAGTGCCAAAGCATGTGTTCCGGGTGCTCTGGTTATGTTCGAGTCTACTGATAAGACCGATGATTATCACGATGCCATGAATAATGTAAATTATGAAAAATGGTTACAAAATATAACTTATTCCCAACTTGTCTCCGAATTCTGTATTAGTAGTGGATAATGCGGCTTATGACAATAAATATGTGGAACGCCCACCCAACTCTAATACGGCAAAGCCGCTAATGATAAACTGGTTAGATAGTCATTAACCAAGGTGAAATTATTTGTCGTCATAAACAAGACCGTGTAGAATCTTCAATAGACAAGATTTTACATCATCTTGGATACACAGCGTTAAGGTTACCGCCGTGCCATCCCGACTTCAACCCTATTGAAAACATATGGTCCCAGATAAAAGGTTACGTGTCAAAACGAAACATAGGCATGAATATGACTACAGTAAATAAATTGATTGAAGAAAAATATAATATGATTGGCCCGGAGAAATGGATGAAAGTTTGTGATCACGCCATCAAATGTGAAAATGAATATTGTTCACAAGAACAATAAATGGATGATCATATTGATAATATTGTTATTCACGTCATTGAAAGTACTGACGATGACAAGTCGAAATGTAACTCAGATTGTGAAATGGAATATGTCAAAAGTATTGATTAAAATGTCCATGTCTTCCCGTGGAAGTCGTAAGAGGCGACTAAGGGAATAATAGGCGATGGGCTTGCTACCTGTCACTAATATACACTGTTAAACATCTTAGCCTAATTGTGCAAATTGTGGTTACACAGTTATCAACAAGTTTTTAGAGTTGTTGGTAATTCTGTAGCTCTGCCTACCCCACTCTGGGAATGAAGGCGTGAAGGTATGTATGTATGTATGTATTGATTTAAATATTCAAAAGTAATGTTTTACGTGCGTAGCGTCCTGAGTTTTATTATTGTTAATATTTCAAAATACGAATGTGTTTTTTTCTGCATTTTATGTTAACGTATGGAGAGTGTTTCGTTTACGAATGAAAATTAAAGTACTACTTACCTATGAGTGTATTTCTAAGTTTCATAGGGTGGTTATAAGTTCTCTTTATTATACATGACACTAAATAATAAAGTTTAGGAAACGAGACATTTGCTTAAAACCGAATCTAATAAGTATAACCTTTGACCTTGAATATATTAAAAGGTGACCACGGGATTATAAGTGACTTTTGAGACGACAAGAATGCCAAAATATATAGGTAGTAAATATTTTACAGCTTATAATCTCCCATGCCGAGGTCAAACCCTAACGTTACTTGACTAATATCTACATTATTTAAGAAAGCTTTTAAAATCGTCTTAAACAGTCCAAAAGGCCCTATTCGAAAGAAATTCTTAGTTCAGTGTATACCCTCCTTTTCATTTTTGGATCTCAAGTGTTCACTTCGCCAAGACTGATATCCGGAATGACCGTAACCACGGTAATAAGAATGCTATAATAATTATTATAGAACTGTTATAACCATGGCAACGCTCATTATAGAATTGTTTTCCCGCTTCGGTTACGCTATAGTTGGTATTTTAATACAGTTAACGATATCAATATAAGCTGTTTATAGTACGCGTGTGTAGAAAAAATAGATTGACAAAATTTTCGTCGCAATTTTGTATTTCTAGGAATAGTAACTAGATAACATCATTAGAGCTACAGAAACCTAGATAATCGAGAAAAACCGGCCAAGTGCGAGTCGGACTCGCGCACGAAGTGTTCCGTACCATTATCTATACAACATTAACCAAAAACGTTACAAAAAACACGTTTGTTGTGTGGGAGCCCCTCTTAATTATTTATTTTATTCTTATTTTAGTATTTGTTGTTATAACTGTCTAGCTATCACGGTTCATGAGATATACCCTGGAGACATACAGAAGAACAGACGGGTGGTCAGCGGAGTCTTAGTAAAAGGGTCCCATTTTTACCCTTTGGGTACAAAACCCTAAAAACCGTTTTGTTTGACGTTTGACCATGAATGAATTACGACGCAGACACGAGATTTTATGTGACTATTGAGACAACTTTTAGAAAGCCATAATGAAAGTGTACCTTGTATTTTCGACCGCTGTTATATGAACGCAGGACCAGTGTGCAGCGGTTCAAGCTATCTTACCACTAGTGCTCCTTTTTAGGGTACCGTACCAAAATGGTAAAAAATAAACTCTTATGGTGAGACATTGTTGTCTGTCCGTCTGTAAGCAACTACAAATGCTATCAACTGGCATAGTTGTAGAACATCCTTGCCCGTATCTGTCTTTAGTAAAAATCGACCCGACGACGATCCTTATTTTAAAATTAGAACATTATGGATTGTCCAATAAAGCTATAAGTCTTATGTCTTCTTATCTAAGTGATGAAACTCAAACAGTTGTTGTAAACAAAACGCAATCTGGTGGAGCTACAGTGAAAATAGGTGTGCCTCAAGGTTCTATTTTAGGTCCTTTTCTATTTTTGGTTTACATAAATGACTTACCACCAAGAGTAGATAAACTTTGTGATATTGTTCTTTTTGCTGATGATACTTCACAAATTTTCAAAGTAGATAGAAAATCCATAGAGTACAGTAGGATAAACACCACACTAGTTAAAGTACTTAATTGGTTTACTAGCAACAATTTGAAAGAAAGAAAGAAAACCATTTATTCGTGACATGCATAACAAAGAACAGATTAACAAATACAAAAAGAAAGTAGCGACGAAATGGTCCCAAGTCCGAACTCAGCGTAATGCTGGCATTAAAGTCAGCGCTGGTCTTCCGTTGGAACCATCAGATGAAACCACGGAAGGTTACACACACATAATTAATTTAACACAAAACATGAGTAGTAAAACGAGAAGAAGAAAAAATAAATAAAAAACAAAGCTCTGGGTTTCGCAAAAACATGCCCGTCCTTTTAAATGGCGGAAAGGGCAACAGTCCCTTAGCCTTACTCAAATGATTTGCTACTAAATGCTAAGAAAACTAAATGTTAATATTTTTCTGAATGACGAGTTTTGCAAATCGTAGATATGGCAGTTTTCCTAGGCATAACAATGGATAAAAATGTGCAATGGAGTCCCCAAATAGCTGTACTAGTAGGTAAACTAAGTTCGGCAGCTTACGCCGTTAGGAAAATTAGTCAACTACCAATGATGAGACAGCTCGATTTGTTTATTATAGGTATTTCCATAGTGTCATGTCGTACGGTATTCTGGTTTGGGGTAAGGCAGCTGACATACAAACTATATTTTTGTTACAAAAAAGGGCCATTCGTTCTATTTACAACTTAAATTCCCGTGACTCCTTAAGATAACTTTTTAAGGAAATTAATGTCTTGACTGTAGCGTCTTAATTTATTTATGAGAGTATAATTTATGTTATTAAAAATTTAGATTCTTTCACAAAAAAATCTGATATACATCATTTAAATACTACAAATAAAAATAAAATCGCTATTCAAAAATTCCGCGTCCGTAAAGTATATATAAATCATTTGTTGGTCACTGCATTCATTTGGGTCATTATTCGAGCGTTTCAACCGCCTCACTTTTGTGGACATATTTTTGAAGAATTGGACGTATATGTATGCCGTTTTTGGATATTTGTTAGATATCCGGGAAACTAAGATACCTAACCAGAAACGAAATCGAAATCTGCAGCCACTTCTACAAAAATGTGTCCACGAAAGTGATTCAAAACACAAAGATTCAAGAAACAAGCGGCCCGCGAGCGGCTTCGCCCAGCTGCAAATTCCTGACTTTCCCGGTGGATTTTTCAATTATTTTCTTTCATAAAAACCTTGTCCTGACATTGACAAACACAACAAAAAAGAAATCAGCCCTTCTCGCGCACACAATTACCGATCATTTTTACCACAATAAACATGGCGACTCCAGCCCAGAACTATTTTCAACTAACTTTCAATTACTGCCCATACGCCTTTCAAAAGGTCATATTAAGGTACGGGTATTTTGATTATAGACTTTTAATTAAGAGTTTATTTAGAATAATAAGAAAGCAATTGTGATACGAAGCGGTATCTCTAACACATAAAAATTTCAACTCAAAATCGTGGGCGGATATGACTATAACAATTATGTCCTATAAGAAGGACGGTCGGGTCATAGTAAAAGAGGAGGCAAAAACTCTGTGGGCGCTACGAGGATATAGATTACCTGATGTAGTTTAAAAGTTACCCTTTCCAGCACTTAAAAAATACTTGAAAAAGTCATTAATGTCTAAAGCGTATTATAGGATCGAGGCCTATCTAATAGACATAAATGCTTGGTCTAAACCCGAAACTTAATTGTTTTTTTTCAAATGCGAAAGCTTTATCTTGCCTAGGGGACAACGTTGATGTAGGAAAACAAATCAATCTTATGTGGTCGCCTTGCACCGTCTTATATATATACACATAAGTAGGTGTTCTTTTTTTCATTTTCTCCCTCTATCTCTCTCGTAAGAGTTTGGTGTGTTTTCCTGCTGAAACTACGCAGGTTATTTGATATTATTTTTAAATTAAATATTTTTAAATTTAAATAATGCTAGACTAAGTAGTACCATTGTAATATTAAATATATTTTAAAAATAACTGACTTCTGAGTTTCTTGCGGCGCGTTTCTTCTCAGCAGTGGTCTCCTCTTGTGAAGCGCTGGTAGATTTTTGACGTGTAAAAGTGCCCGTGCGGTCTACTTACTGAATAAATGTCTTTATCTTTATCTTTATCTTTAATAAACTCGGCGTCAATAAAATCGCACCTTTTGGTATGTTGACTTCAAGCAGCTATAAACCCTATTTAATCTAAGATAAGGTATGAGTGTGGGGCCTCATTTTAAAGGTTATTGAATCCTTTAATTAATAAAAATGTGACAATGATTACTAAGCTTAAAAAAAAATCGTTTTTCATGAAAAGAGGAAAAACATTTATTCACGCCAAAATTACACAATCTAAAATCATAACAAAATTAAAAAATACAGTAAAACAAATTCTTCAAACTAAACTTAAAACCTAGTGTTACCTCCCCTAGCCCTAATTACAGCCTCCATGCGATCCTTCATTGACCTCACCAACGTCACGATGCGTTCTTGAGGAATGTCACTCCACTCCTCGACGACGGCGTCCCGAAGCTGTTCAAGGGTGGCAGGGGCAGTATCACGAGACCGCACCCGGCGTTTCAGATCATCCCAAAGGTGCTCTATGGGGTTCAGGTCTGGACTTCTCGCTGGCCACTGCATCACGGGGATCCCAACCTGATCCAGGTAGTCCCGAACAATCAACGCCGTATGAGAGCGGGCGTTGTCGTGCATGAATGTGAATTCAGGCCCGACAAAACCAGCATACGGGACCACGTGGTCCTCCAGGATCTCTGTGTTGTACTGATGAGCAGTCAGGGATCCCTGGCCACGTCCACCTCCAGTGCGGGAGACGCACACAAGGTCGGTTTTGCCCTGGATTGAAATTCCGCCCCAGAACATGCAGGATCCTCCTCCGTAGCTGACAGTTTCTTCAAAGCAGGCTTGTGAGTACCGTTCTCCCTGCCTCCTGTACACTCTTCTACGCCTATCGTTGCAGAAAAGGCATACCCTCGTCTCGTCGGAGAAGAGGACAGACTTCCATTGTTCGAACGTCCAATCCACGTGGTCTCGGGCAAACTGAAGTCTGACTCGCCTATGCTCTGCTGTCAATTTGGGGCCCGTAGCAGCCCTACGAGGCAGGATTTCCTTCTCTCGCAGCCTTCTTCTTACTGTGGAGACGCTCACCGACGTCCTCCGAGCTGTTGCACCTCAACAGCGTTGGAGAATCGGTTTCGTAAACACGTCGACACAATATAGCGGTCGTCTCTGTCGGAAGTGCAACGTCGTCTCCCAGATCCATGCTTCCTGATGTAGCCTCCAGTCTCCTGGAACCGCTGGGATACTCGTTTCACACGGAAACGGCTTATGTTGAGTTGTCGAGCAACATCAACCTGCCGTAGTCCTGATTGCAGTAGTGCTACCACTTGAGCTGCTTCTTCTGCCGTGGTATCCATTTTTCAGAGTTTTCTCTTACTGGAGCTGTTGAGGTGTGACTTCTGTGATGTCTGGATAGCAAATGACCCATAATTCATTTTTACCCCCCCTTTTATTCGTGTTCAGGGTGGCACAAGTAGTGAGTCCTCTAATGAGTTTTTCATCACTTTTTTTTAAAGACCCTGACGTGTCGTGATCATTGTTTCTACGAAAAAGAACGATTCGCGTTTTTAAAGTTTATTAACTGTGCTTTCAAATGATACTAATATTGGTAGAGTACAATAAATAAGTTAAGAGCTTTATTAGCTTGAAGTCAAAATTTCAAAAGGTGCGATTTTTTTGACGCCGAATGTATATTTTAAAAGATGTCTAGAATGGGGGGTTTTAAAATGAAAGTGATTTGATTATAGCAAATGGGGTGTCATATGAAAGGGCTCAATGTGCCACATGTCAAAACGATCTATTTTTTATTTCTTGTGACGTACTTTTCGATTTATACCCAAAAATTTACAAAAAATTACCCCTAATCTCCGAAGTTTATGGACCATTTTTTGGTCCGCTAAAAAATTCCGGACGCATAGCTAAAAGTTAAAATAAAATGAAGTGTTTATAGTTTTTGAGAAATAACAAAATAACAAAAATGGACTTTATTGCATATAAAATAAAGTTCATAACAAGTACAGTATTTTCTTTTGCGGATGCCAAGCATATTATCTTAAATCTGGAACCCCTCTGTGCGCGAGACCGACTCGCACTTGACCGAATTTTTTGATATGTTATTCATTTTTAGGTTAAACTTTCGAAACTTCGGTGATCTAAGTCCTGATGTGGGAACAGTATAAAGTTTCGTATAAAGACGAGCCTAACCACTTATTTCACGCGACCATGCAACGTCAAATGAAGTGGTGGGACTGGTCTTCCTGGATTGAAAACAGTGAAGTTTTAATTGAATCAAAGAAGTTGTTCCAAACGCTCAATCCCAAAATACCAGTACATACCATACCAGATTCCTAAAAACCTAGGTTCAAAATATTTACGAGTAATAAAGACAATCAACAATACCTTAATTTAAATGTTAAGTTTCCAGTATATTGATAATCCGTTATTTTAAAACTACGGTGTTTCGGGAATTAGCGTTTCTGCAATGTGTAATATCTAATGAGAATTCAGGTCAACCTTCAAATTATCATTAATGGGATCCCTCCTTTTCTGGTTTCTTCACCAAGTTTAACCTAGGCAGCAGCATTTTATAATATTTTGATGTTTCATTTTCTATATGCTTTATGAAATAATATTTCTGCAAAACATTGCAAACTTTGTTTGTTAATTTAGCAATTCATAAAAAAATATTAACAGAACTGGCGTACTTTCTGGTGTCGGATCCCCCTCTTCCCGAAACTGAAACGCCTGAGGAATCGTTAAGTAAATAATATTCAACTTAAGAATCAACTCAACAATGTATAGCTGCACTATCTTCACCCCTATTGTCCCCATCAAAGTTACCTAGCTGTGCCACTGAACAATGTTCTCTGTCCTCGTCTGTTTTTGTCCGTCCAATAGTGTGTTTGTCCGATTTTCGAATCAACCTTTGTGTGCATCTTGTGTAAAAATATACTGATACATCACGTTGTCATCTGAATTCATAGTTCTTGTTTAAATGTACGCACATAGCAAAAAGTCGACACAGTTGAGTTAGATATTATTTTGAATGCACTCAATTAGTTATACTTCTACATTAATAATCACTAAACAAACTTATTGTGTAAGTACAGGTCCCCTGTTAGCTTTTTGCTGCCGACAAAGCACTGCACCCCGCCTTTTGTAGCTCTGTCTCGAGCTTCACGGCAGGCTACTTATGATTTACAATCTTATCGCATAATCCATATTTTACTTAACCTTTTCAACCTACATAGGTTTGGACACGATTCTATATAATGTTCTGTATATGCAATCAAGTTTGTCTTTTGCAGAATGGACTTCAACACTAATAAAATTCCTGAAAGATCAAATACCAAAGCTGGCAGATCATTACCAGTGCACGGTCTCAGGAACCGTGTCTGATAAGACTCCTCCGTCTCATACAGGTGCGTACCTAATCATAAATAAGCTTTTTAGCGTAAAAAAAAACTCGTTTCATGTCAACAAGTTGTTGTAGGCACACCAAGCCATAACTCGTCTGGGAACACGCCGGGCGGCTCTACTCCTAACAGCTCTAGTATGCCAAATTCGATGCACTCTCCAGGGAATTCCGGTAATATGTTAATATTCTTTATTCTGATTTAGTTTTGAAAAAATAAAGAGTTATTGTGTGTAATTTTTTATGATTTCATATGATTTAAACAGTTCTCATATCGCAATATGTTTTTAACACTGAAGATCTACCTGCAGCTCTAGGTTCTTCAACTCCGAACCCGTCAGATAGCACCGATTGGCGGCAAGCTCTGAAACTTTGGACTTACTGCTGCCGACTCGCTAAGTATCTGTTAGATGAAGGGCTCCTGGATAGACAAGATTTCCTGACATGGATTATTGACCTTCTTGACAAGAGGGCCGCAGATGACGGGCTCTTAAGGTAACCTACGTATGACTTGAGCATTATTAATTTCGTTGCCTACAGTATCGTACCCTACGGATTTAGTGATTAGTATTTCTTTTCTTAGAATTTTTCTTCCACTGGCTCTACAACACATGAGCGAGTTCGTCTGTTGTGAAGGGTTGTCGAGGCGTCTCGCGACTTCATGTGCGAAGAAAGCAGCTGCTATTTGCTCTGTACTGTCAGATAGCACGTTACGCACCCTAAACCAACCTGCTTTTTTCGCCAAAGATAAGTCAGGAGGTAAGGTGTTTACAGTTCTACCATTCCCTAAGAAACGCGTCTGAAAAATATTTATACCTACTATCAGGTATAGCGATAGACAGCTGGATTAGGAAAATTTCAAAACTGTAATTGAGTATAATTTGTACCTATTTGTGTTAAAACTTACAGTAACTCAGTAATAATTGTGTTAAAAAATTCGAGGAGAGCTTTTTGCGATTTTTTATTTCAACATTTTAGTTTCAGATACACAAAGTTCTTTGTCTCCGACAAATGAGCAAAATATTGATATGAAACCAAACATATCTCAAAATAAGCGTTCAGGCACGCCCGCGGATCATAGCCAAGGCGCTCTAGGCTCTAGTAATTCTCTAGGGACCCCCAACCCGCCTCATTCCCTCGGCACGCCGAATCCCATGGGCACACCCAATCCATCGCAATGTCTAGACATTAAAGATGAATATAACAGAAACATAAAAGAGGAATATAACAGAAATATCAAAGATGAATATAACAGAAACATAAAGGATGAATACAATAGAAACATAAAGGATGAATATAGTAGAAACATAAAAGAGGAAAATTTCTCCCCTATGAGAGATACCAAAACTATTCTTACGGCGGTGATGACCGCAGCACTCAATCCAGTGCAAGTCGGTTTTGGTGAGGTCTTGAACTGTCCTTACCACAGAGACGCCATCATACAGCTCGCTGCTATCTTACAGGTAGTTAACTAAATGTTTTATCCACATAAACTTTAATACTTGGTATTTGTACATATACAACTCTTCTGCGACAGACTGACTGACAAGTCTGACAACAGATAATGCACAGCCTAAAACGCCGAACCTAGGGATTATACGGGGAAGAAATATAATATGAAACGAATTACCGCGTAGGAAGTCGCAGGCCCATGTCCTCTTTTTTTAAAGAATAGTGACCTAACGAAAGATTGAATCACATTTTATACTTTATGCTTCCTTTATGCAGATAATTTGTGTGGAATGTCCAACGGCAATGGTGTGGTCGGGATGCGGTTCGTCCTTGCAAGGTTCTCCTTTGGATTTGCTTCCACTTCCCCCATCCGCTCTTCCTATGCCTCACATGGATTCCGAGATAACCGAAGACCATAGAAAGATGGTAAGAAATGAAACAGTGGCCGACTGTGTGTCATCTCTCTTTGTCACGTTTTAGTCTATACGGCAGGAATAATAACCGTATTAAAATTTGTTTTGAAGGTATACGAAGCGGAACAAAAGATAGCGGCCAGAAGCAAGAAAGCGGAAAGCAAATGGTGTACTGATAAGTGGCAAACTAGTTCTCAAGGTAATGGAAGTGTTTGTATAATAGGTGTTTGTTGAGTTACGGTTGTCATGGGTGGTGGTAGTGAGTGTGCGGCGTGTTTCAGCGCGCGTGCTTGCGGTGCTGGAGGCACTCGACCGGCACTGCTTCGACCGCGTCGACCCCAACAACAACCTCGACACGCTCTACAAGGAGGTGTTCGCGCACTGCTCGCCGCCGCTCAAGGACTACATCACTGACATCAGGGACCCTGTAAGGTCTTCTCGTTTAACGCCGCTGAGCTGCTTGAGCGACATAGCGCTCATTACTTTAAATTATTAAGCGGAAGTTATTGGTAGCTGACTATTATGAAGATATGTAGTAGGAGCACATGTGTGGTCTACTTAACTTTATTTTCCTTTTTTCATTAATATATAAGAAGAGCAATGTCAATTCATTTTGCTTACTTAATGGTCCACTGATAATGCAAACTATGTGAAACGCAGTGGGTTCGATATTTAAATAATTGATTTAGAGTGGTGGTGTTTAGGAGTGGGGTTGCTCGTACGCCGTGGTGCGCGTGCTGTGCGAATGGGCCGTGTGCGGCGCGCGCTGGGGAGAGCACCGCGCCATGGCGGCCGCCGCGCTGCTCGACAAGCGCCAGCAGCTGCTGCACCAGCTGCACGACCACCACACTACTGGTACCGGTAACTTCCAGCGGCACCTTTTCTGCCATGCTAAAATAAAAGGCGGTATCTCAGACAAAACTCCTGTAGCAAATGCATCTTCATTAGTCATATTACCAACGAAAAAATGTAATCGGCTTTTGCTAATGTATTTTAACATATAATATAACATAACGCCTATTGGTTTAAGATGACAGTATAAGCTTACAATGTAAGTTATAAACTTAAACCCGACGAGTATGACCCATCCTTTCGATTCACATTCCTGACGAATCATCACGCCCATTAATAAAATTAGTTCTATATCTTTTTTTATTTTTTATTTATTATTCAAAACTTATTGCACAGTATAACAGTTAGAAAACCAAGGCACTGTGAAATTGTAGATACTTACAAGTACAGAAAATTACAATAAAAAAAAACAATAAAAATACAATATAAATTTCACATTAAATAATTGACGACACACGCACATCCATACTCTCGCAGTACCTCAAACATTCATCACGCAGTGCAGCCCATCCGCTAGCAAATACATCCCGCTCAGGGGCATATGCGAGAAGCCCGTTTAATAGGTGCAAGGCACGGACCAAAGGAGAATTCCTGCGAAACACAGTACGAGACGTCGGAACCGCCAGCAAATAGCGAACACGAGGGCGAAAATCGATTTTAGTCCGTGAAGGAACCGATAGGCGCAGGATTTGTGCTGCCAATTCAGCACACCCAGGCTCCCCCCGCAAGATTTCGGTGGTCAGAATGAGAAGGCGGAAGTTACGCCTGACCTCCAGGGAGTTGAAGCCCAAAGTCCCCAGGAGAAACTTAGTAGGGTACAGAAAAGGGTAGTAACCAAACATTTTGGTATACAAAAATCGTAAGAATACTTTTTGAACTCTCTCGAGGAGCAACACATAAGTTGCCTCGTAGGGGTTCCAAATAGCAGAGGCCGCTTCAAGTTTACTTCGGACCAGAGCCGTGTACAGAAGCTTTATGGCTTTGGAGTCACGAAAATCCCTAGCGTTTCTTAAAACGAAACCCAACCTTTTGTGGCTGTTTAGAGTCAACGCGTTCATGTGCTCATGAAAGTTTAGGTGCGAGTCTAGGATGACACCGAGATCCCGAATGACGCGAACTATCGATTTAGAACCTAAAAAGTAATTATGATGCAGTGGATCGCGAGCTCTACTAAAACTTATGACCGCACATTTTTCCACATTAAAAGCTAGTCTATTATTGCAGCTCCACTGGTATATACTGTCAATGTCGTTCTGAAGTGAAGCACAATCAGAGATCCCCTGTACCCCATAAATCAGCTTCAAGTCATCGGCATAGAGTAAGCACTTGGCCGACTGAAGAACTGAAGTCAGGTCATTGGTTAATATGCCAAAAAGGAGTGGACCCAGTATGGAACCCTGGCTGACACCCGAGCGAGTCGGATACGCCCTCGAGACAAAGTGTCCGTGTTGCACATATTGTTGCCGGCCGCGCAGATAACTGGCGAAAAACTGGAGTAGTTTAGGGGATAATCCGATATTACACAACTTGCTCAACAGCACGTCATTATCTACGCGATCAAATGCTTTTTTAAAGTCGAAGTATAACACGTCAACCTGTATTCCAGCATCCAAATGATCCGAGATTGAATCCACCAGAGTAAGGAGGTTCGTTTCCACTGAGCGCTTAGGCCTAAAGCCATGCTGGGAATCACAGAGGAACGGCTGTATTTGAAAAGCAACGAGTCTATTCATGATGGACTCAAACAGCTTAGGAATGGATGAAAGAATGGCTATAGGTCTATAGTCCTCGACCCGGGACGAATTGTTAATCTTGGGGATTGGTCGCACTCGCGTAATTTTCCATTGATTTGGGTATTCGCCCGTGCGCACAGCTAAATTAAAAATATGATGCAAGGGAGGGATAAGCCACTCTTTACAACCCTTCAGAATAAATGCCGGAATGTTGTCAGGACCGGGGGAGCTTCTAGGTTTTAAGAGACGTATGGAAGCTTCAACATCAAGTCGAGAAATGTGGTCAATATGGACATAGTTGGCATCATGCGTCCGATCTTCGTGAACAACACTTCTGAAATCCAGATGAGGCTCGTTTGGCAAAAAAACAGAAGAAAAGAAATCGGCAAAAGCCGAAGCTGCGGCGCAGCCTTCGTACTCGCTTCCCTCATAGGTAACTCGTGTCTCAAAACCACCCTTGGTTTTAAGGTTTGTAATATGCTGCCAAAAAGCACGAGGATCGGAAGTGAGCTTAGTCTGTATCTGTCAAATATATTGGTCGTAGGCAATCGAGATACGAGATTTAATGTCAGCCCTAAGACTGGAAAAGGCGGTATACGCAGCAAAGTCTCCCGTGCGCTTCCAATTCCGATGCAGACGAGCTTTTCGTTGTATGTCGTTGATGAGGACAGGCGTGAACCAAACCGGGTAACGCCTTCTCGGTTTATTGGGTCTAGTTTTCCTCGGTATGCACGCGTCAAAAACACCATACACCAAATTGTAAAAGAGAGAGACAGCAGTTTTGACATTGCAAGAACTAAAAACATCATTCCAGGACACCTCAGACATTAACTGGTACAAAAGGTCATAGTCACCCTTGCTAAAGTTCCAATCATGGCTCAATTCAACATTGGTAGGTTCCAGCAACGGGGGACTGAGACCGGATGTCGCGAGTGATATGGAGATTTCGAGCGGGGGATGATACGCGTCCCTGTATGGCACAAGGCCCCCTCCGTCAACCTCGCAGGTCTTCATCGCGGTGGTTTGGCCCCGCACCAGTACAACATCTAATACTCCTCCATACAAATTCACCACCTCATTCGTCTCTTGCAAACCACTTACTGTAGAAAAGTAACAATAATAGCTTAGGACATTAACGGAGGAATACTTAGGGTTCATATTCAAATCACCGATAATTAACACTAGCCCGTTCAAAGAGTCGATAAACGATTCCACTTTGTGAAAGAAACGCATGTAGACGTCATCCGAGGCTCTGGGAGGGATATAAACGACACACACATGGCATGTCGTTCGCCCTACTGGGAATGAAGCCCACAAGTCTTCGCCATCAGGCGTCTCAAACTCCGGCCTGCGGCGCATCGCGATCCCTGGCCGTGCCGCCAACAGCACGCCTCCTCCTTGCCGCCCCGCAGCCCGATCACGGCGCAAGACGCTCCACTCTCCCCCCACTAGTTCCGAGTCTTCAACAGACTCAGACAGCCAAGTCTCCGTAACACCAATAATGTCCGTTTCAAGGGCAGAGATTATGTTGTTCCTAAATGTTTTCAATTTTGTATTGAGGCCGCGAACATTTTGGTATGTAATACAGAGGGACGGCTTTGTAGAACGAGTCTGGGGTTTATTAGGTTTGGATGTACTGAGTTTTGGCACCTTGTCTCCGAAATAACCACGCCTTGACTCTGGCATTCTCCGGCCACACATTCGCAGAAAGACACTTTTCATAGACAGCAGCAGGAACTCCTAATTTATAAGATCTGTAGTCTCCCCTCGATTTAAGCTCCTCGACCGTGCAGATACCATTTGGGCATAATGTTTGAAGGTACTCTTGAACCTCCTCGGACCCAGACACCATATTCCACAAATGGATATACCTCCGATATTCAACAGCCTTGAGAGATGTTACGCTGGGACCAGCAGTGCAGCGCATAGACGTCAGCCGCCTCTGCTTTCTAGTTTGAGCAACCTCAAGATCTTAACAGAAGACACGTTAGCCTAGGTTAGTAGTGACCCTGCCTACGAAAATAGCGATCCCAGGTTCAAATCCCGGTGAGGGCTGATATTAGTGAGTCTTGGCTGTGTTCTATGATTTTAAGTATGTATTTCTCTATTTAACTAAGTAATGCCCGGTTTCTGAAGTACTTTTATCGGTGGTTTATCTGTCCGTAAACGCTATTGGTCCGTTAACTTTGACAACTGCGTTTCCGAACAACGACTCAAAGATAAACTCCGTTTTAACTAGGTTTAACGTAACTGACCAAAGTTTGCCGTTTATCGGCTCCATAACTATTTGACGTTTTTTACGATTGAAGTTTTTGTTTTTGAAGTATCAACTGTCAATTTTTGTTCATACAGCCACTGGCAAATAAACTAGGTATTTTAATTTTCGTTATCATTTATTTATTAATTACTATAAAGTGGCTAAGTTTTCTCAAATTATTATTTTTACAAAAATCAACCGGAATTGATGTTGAATTAAGGCATTAACAGCAGTCTACGTATGACAAACTATTAAGATCCATCTAGCGGCAGCGGAAGGAACTATTTATCTGTCAATAGTTATCGAACTGTTCGTAGAGCACTCAGAAACGCACGAAGAGATAAACGTCGTTTAACCTAAACATAACTTTAACGGATCAATAGCTATTAAAGGTTTAACTAGTGACTTCAGAAACCGGGCATTAATCGTGCTTTAATACCCATAGTACAAGCCTTGAGTTTAGTTTGGGACTAAGTCACTTTGTGTGACATTTTGTCCCCTGATATATATGTATTAATTACTAGCTTCTGCCCCCGACTTCGTCTGCATAGATTTCGATATAGTCATTATCCCCTCGGGATTAGCGCTTAATAAATACTTCCAAAGATTTTTTTTTAAATATGATCTGATATACCGTTTTAGAGTTATTTCCGATAAACTGCGCTTCCCAACAAAAGGATGTAAGTGCAATGAAGCTAGGTACGCCATATTGCTGGTGCACTTTAAAAAAAAACCTTTATGTGTAATACCTAACGGCTTCGGAACCGTTTATGAAGTTTAAAATCGATTTGCCGACTGACAGGGACGAAACTTCTACCACTTCATTTGCGACCCTTGGTTTCAAATCGAAACGCAATAACTTTTAAACAGCACAGCCGATATGCTGTCAAACATCAGGACTATTACCATTAAATGGAAACCATTCTTAACACCGTTTATCAATTCCATCGTAAACGGACGACATACGACCAACAATCGGCCAACCGATTTAAGCCTGTCTGTTCATCGTAAGGAGTGGTTCAGTAAAAAAGTAGCAATTAATTATCTGTTATTTATTTTTTATTTGTTGCTAATTATGAAGCAGTTTTTTTTTTAGTAATCTGTAGATATCATACTATTAAATAAAAATACAATAATATTGAAATGTGTAAGATTCCTTGAGTTTTCTCAATATTTATTGCAATGTACTTTATAACTCTTTGTACAACACAATTTGACAATCTTCGCTTGCCTTTTTCTACAATACCACAATTGAATTTCCATTTTAGAACTTGTTTTATGCTTTTATGAATATTATTATACGAATAAGTTATACCAATAAACTGGATTTCACGTTGGGTAGTAAGGAAGTTTCTCCAATCTAACCTCTGACAGGGGTTTTCTATGGGAGACAAATTTCTGTAAAAATGGCAAATACACAATTTTTGAAAATCCATGTAACTACCCGAAACTAAAGTCAAATCAAAAATATTAACTAATGATCAAAGGACAGTTTAATAAGGTATTAACTAGCCCATCAAACTTAAAGAAAAAAATTACGTTTATGAGAAACACCTCATAAAGTCTCTCAAAAGACACTGTTCAAAAAGTTTTAGGTGAGATTTAATGTAAAAGGCGAAAACTTGAAATCCCTCTTTAATTTTTACCATTCTTATTGTTTATTTTATTTAATAGTATCTGGGCGTTTTCACTAAAAAGTGTACCCAATTAAGGACTGAAATTAAGGAACTTTAACTCTGTCAGTTTTGTGACGAAAATTAGCTATATATTGACGGCCGCAATGTATGGCTAATTTTCGTCACAAAACTGACAAAGTTAAAGTTCCTTAATTTCAGTCCTTAATTGGGTACACTTTTTAGTGAAAACGCCCATCTACAGATTACTATTACAAATGCACTGCTTAAATTAGCACAAAATAAAAATAAATTCCATATTATGTGCTGCTACTTTTTTTCCGGACCGCTCCTTATTAGAACAGAGACGTAATAATTTTAAAAGATATCTGCATCCTTCTAGGCCTGTCAGCCCGATTGTTGTTGTTGGCGCCCAGAAGACAGACAAACCGACAGACATGGACAACATAATAAAATTACATGTTACGTAACCGGGAGATCTTTTTGGGGTTTTCTGTTCCTACAAAAGTTAAAAACCGATAATAGTATTAAAAGGCAAAAGCCTTTTGAAAAAAGTTCTATGAATATATGTAAGCTCCCTGAAGTATTTTTTCTCAAATATTTTGTCCTTTCTTCAGTTATATCAAATGTATTTTCTTTTTACAGTAATGTAATATGTTTCGATGTATAAATTTTTTACTCCTAAGTATTGTTTCCTACCAATTTTCTTTTTATTACTGTTCATGTTTTACTGCCACACGAATTAACCACGCGCCGAAAACTAAAATTACTGCCCGTTTTTATTCCAACTGATCATAATAACCGCCCTAACAGCCGTGGGAATAATAATATTCTTGAAAATTGAAAATGGCAATGGGAAAAAATATTGAAATCTGGATATGTCAACGCTGTCAACGTCAATCTGACACCACTGCTTTTGTCATAAGCTTACAAAACAGAATGTACAAAGCCTATCCCACGTTGTCACACTGGGTGGTAGAAGCCAAATGAGAAACAAAAGAATTAATTAAACAATTTTGACGAATAATTCAAAATATGGTGGTCTCTGCCTACCCCTCTGGGAAACAGGCGTGATTTAATGTATGTATGTATGTATTCAAAATGTAGAATAATATTTAATGTTACTAACATTTATGGAACTCTATGATCCTGAAGTAAATTCATGAATAAAAAAATATTTACGTTATTAGGGATTAGGTTATGCAGTAAGTACCTACTTTTTTTTTAATACTATCATTTTTTTTAAATCTGTTTTCTCTTTTTACTATAATGCTGCGGATCCCATTATTGTATAAGGCATAATAACCTTAAGCATAAATACGCATATGGTATAGTTTTGTTTTACAGCATTCATTAGGTACGTTTTAAATTAGTTGGATGAATAATCTTAATGCATAAAATTCATGAGTTGAGTGTTCGTACCGAAAAAACAATGAAACGCATAAATTTATAAAGCAGAATAATGTTTCGGCATGAACGTTTTAAACAGCGTAAGCATGAAAATAAGGCAGCAAGAAGCTGCGGGCTTATATAAAAAAACCTAACAACCTAACCTATCCGCGTCGCTTCTGCCCCGACCTATGTTGCTCGCTCGCTTCGCTCGCTCCCATTATGCTACACAACATTTTATGCAATACGACCATTATTTATTATACTAAACGAAATTATTCGTAATGAGATTCGGTCTTATCAATAGATTAATATTTAAAAATCTACTAAACAATCATTCGGAAATTTACCAATATGTTTGCTATGATGTCAATAGTCAACATTCGTCGAAATAATATTATACGAGGGCTGCTACTTATGTAACCGGAATCCGGGATTCCAACATTTTCAAACGCTACATCTCACTTTTTTTAATACTGGCTTTAACATTGGTTCATTGGTTTTCAATTGATACGAGAAGAAACAAAATTAAACAGACAAACAGACGCCGCGCTGACTCTAAAAATTGTAGAAACGGGTTCTGCTGGTCATTCTGAGGCCCCCTATAGTATTTTTAAGCTCATATCTCTAATGAACAGTCTTTTTTCCCTTCTATAACTTTATTATGTATAGATTGAGTTAGTGTGGAATATCCGATTTTTCATTATACGCACATACTTAGACTGTTCAACTAATATTTAACCCCCTCGCTTGGCTGCGCGCAGGCGGTAATCTGATGTTTAGATGAGTCCGTGCGATGGTTGGATGACATGATGTTCTACATTCGAATCTATATAATTTTAAAATCGTACAGGCACTAAAGGTACTAGGTCAATTTCTATTCATCCAGTACACATCATTAGTACATTTAAAATAACGACGGGAGCCAGTAATAGTTAATTTGGTAGTTGTTAAAGAATGCTTGCTAATTGAAAATAGTTTCAGATGGCTCTTGGAGGAGCTAAAGTTCCAATTTCTCAAAGGTCGAGCCGACGAATGACGCACCCCGGAATATACGTAAAGAGTTCATCTAAGCTATTCGTCGTTTTTGGCTGTCCTCTTGTTTGTGAGAAAAACGGATTACGAATATACCGTCTAATTGTTTATTCGGCCGAGGGCGGGCATGCTTTGTTGTTCACACAAGTACAAAACTAGAAGAAAGGACACCGCACGGAAAGTATGGAAAAAAAAACATCGGTGAATTTTGATAAAAAAAATATATGTTACGCGCCTTGATCAATATATAGAAATACTTGGAGGGCAATAAAATCCTATGACTAGTTTTTGTCAAAAAATATATTTAGTGAAAAATCAAGGGGATTTGGTTCCATAGAAAAATGTATGAAGTAAAAAAAAAAGTGTTCTGTTTTGAACGAAAAAAATATATGTTTTAGAAACCATTAAATTGATCAACTTCATTAAAAAAACTTATTTAAAAAAGAGTTTGGTTTTTAAGTTATAGCGTTTCATAAAAATAAGTAAAAAAGGTATTTAATTTTTAGATTTTTTTTTTAATCGTTAATATTGCCGTTTATGGCTATAGTAAAAATAAGTAGAAAAATACTGTGTGCATCTTTTTTAGTTACATAAGTTTTGTATCACAGTCACCTGTTTTTCAGTATTTAGATTTGAAATGAATTTTAAGGAAAAAAACTTGGTTTTTCGTGTTTTTTTTTTAAACCGATCGGTGAAAAATTGTGCATTTTGAATATTTTATAAGTTGTGTTATTGTTAACATAAATCATTAAAATTCAAACATATTCTATGAACGGATTAAAAAAAAAACATTTTTTAAGTCTTATTATTATTAACTTTACACTCACTATAGCCCCAGCTTATCTATATACAGTATTTTTATTCTATAATACCTACACTCTACTCATGTTCGTTCGGATCTCGTCGACGAATTGGTCGTTGCCCAGCGTCAATAACATTTTCGAGAAATGCGGTATCGGGGTACCAAACATTTTGCGCAGCCCAAAAACCACAGAACGCTAATTACAAAGTATTTATAACTACGTCAAAAACACAATTTGCATTTCAAGAAAAGGCCAATCCGAATACTGGCTGGAAAGACACACAAACTAATGGCTTTCTGAGCATATTGCCGATTAAAAAAAAACTTTTAACTTATTTAACTCTTAGTATTGGCGGGAAAACGATTGTCATTAATTGTAGAGCGAAATAAATTATAAAAATGTCTTTTAGATTTCGTCTAAACTGTTTTGTGTGCAATGTGTCACAGTCAGCGGCACAAATGAGCCGCATTAACGAAAAGGCTTTGATTCAAGAGGTAGGTTCACTGTTTTTACGAAGTTACTGCTCATTATTATTGAAAAGTGGAGTGAACAAAAGTTTTGATTAAAATTCTTTATTATTATTTCGAGGTAAATAGTTATTTCATATTTGTTTTCAATGTGATAATTAGGCTCGGACCTTTGATCAATTTATTATTTAATTACTGACTCACAGCAAAAGTAAATGAAAATCACATTTACATATTATGTTGAAAAAAAATATATTGTTTTTTCAGTCGACTTATCGTCGTTCGGCGTTCAGTACCGCGAATGTCATGTTGTAACCCTATATGACATTCGCGGTATTGAACGCCGAACGACGTTATGTTAGAGAGGCCACTTATTGAAACAAATGACGCAACTCGACTTTGTTTTACTTGCAAATTGGGGATCTTAAATGAAATAAGAAATCTAGAAGCAAGTCCTGATTGCCTTCGACTAAATGTTGTGTTGCAAGCTGAGGGACATAGTTGTTGTGTAGTTGTCGTGACGAATTTTGACCAGAAATGTTAGTAGTTTTTTTTTAGAAATAGCGCTAATGCCTACACTCTCACATAATGAAAACAGATCTAAAAACTGTTGCTTACTTAAGGATGTAAAATATTTAAATTCTTCGTCTGTGATCGCTATCTGAAAAAACAATAATTTTTTTTTCAACATAATATGTAAATGTGATTTTCATTTACTTTTGCTGTGAGTCAGTAATTAAATAATAAATTGATCAAAGGTCCGAGCCTAATTATCACATTGAAAACAAATATGAAATAACTATTTACCTCGAAATAATAATAAAGAATTTTAATCAAAACTTTTGTTCACTCCACTTTTCAATAATAATGAGCAGTAACTTCGTAAAAACAGTGAACCTACCTCTTGAATCAAAGCCTTTTCGTTAATGCGGCTCATTTGTGCCGCTGACTGTGACACATTGCACACAAAACAGTTTAGACGAAATCTAAAAGACATTTTTATAATTTATTTCGCTCTACAATTAATGACAATCGTTTTCCCGCCAATACTAAGAGTTAAATAAGTTAAAAGTTTTTTTTTAATCGGCAATATGCTCAGAAAGCCATTAGTTTGTGTGTCTTTCCAGCCAGTATTCGGATTGGCCTTTTCTTGAAATGCAAATTGTGTTTTTGACGTAGTTATAAATACTTTGTAATTAGCGTTCTGTGGTTTTTGGGCTGCGCAAAATGTTTGGTACCCCGATACCGCATTTCTCGAAAATGTTATTGACGCTGGGCAACGACCAATTCGTCGACGAGATCCGAACGAACATGAGTAGAGTGTAGGTATTATAGAATAAAAATACTGTATATAGATAAGCTGGGGCTATAGTGAGTGTAAAGTTAATAATAATAAGACTTAAAAAATGTTTTTTTTTTAATCCGTTCATAGAATATGTTTGAATTTTAATGATTTATGTTAACAATAACACAACTTATAAAATATTCAAAATGCACAATTTTTCACCGATCGGTTTAAAAAAAAAACACGAAAAACCAAGTTTTTTTCCTTAAAATTCATTTCAAATCTAAATACTGAAAAACAGGTGACTGTGATACAAAACTTATGTAACTAAAAAAGATGCACACAGTATTTTTCTACTTATTTTTACTATCGCCATAAACGGCAATATTAACGATTAAAAAAAAATCTAAAAATTAAATACCTTTTTTACTTATTTTTATGAAACGCTATAACTTAAAAACCAAACTCTTTTTTAAATAAGTTTTTTCGATAAAGTTGATCAATTTAATGGTTTCTAAAACATATATTTTTTTCGTTCAAAACAGAACACTTTTTTTTTTACTTCATACATTTTTCTATGGAACCAAATCCCCTTGATTTTTCACTAAATATTTTTTTTGACAAAAACTAGTCATAGGATTTTATTGCCCTCCAAGTATTTCTATATATTGATCAAGGCGCGTAATATATATTTTTTTTATCAAAATTCACCGATGTTTTTTTTTCCATACTTTCCGTGCGGTGTCCTTTAAATGCAATATTATTCGATGGTAGAAGGCAAACGGATACACAGGCCACCTGACAGCGAGTTAGCTCTGAGGATGTAAACATTCACAATTTCTCTGATTTTATTACATGAGGACACAACAATGATAGCCATGGTGGTCGCAATCTGGACGGCTTGGACATAAGGTCCTGCCATTGGGAACAGCAAACTGAAATAACATTTAACATAATTCAATATATACCTTGTAGTGGAAAGTATTTGTTACATCATTTCTTATATTCAGTTTTTACACTATCTTTGTCCAGAGCTCGCGGCACTAACTTCGCCGTTGCCGACCCTTCACTCAATTGCTACAAAGAATTCACGTGGATTAGAATGGCTATTTCGTGACTGCGCTCTAAAGTATACACAACTGAATTATGCATGAAGTTGATACATATATTTCTAAATAACTAAATAAGATTATGTTAATGTAATGAATGATAGAGTTGCGTCCAATGCATATATTTCGGATTGCGAAGTTATATTTATTGATTTAAGAATCATCCGTGTATTAATAAATTGCATCCAGCGATCCGAACCGACCGCATAAACAATTTAGCACGCCAACGTCGCTATCGCTAACTGTTTGTAAATTCGGCTTCGTGTGGTTACCCTAAGGTATAGTACAAGTGCAAGCTCGGAGCTGGTTTGAGACTAGGTCGGTTGGAGTATAGTGCGTATTTGATCTTTATTAAATCAAGTCAGGTTGCTCATCTACTATCGATTAACATTTATTGTCGTTGGAATTCGTTAGCACGAGCTAGCGGGTAGCGACGACCCGGCCGCTAGTGCGCCTGCGCTAAAGCACACATTTCACAACGTTCAGTTTGACCCGCACGATTCTTTTACATCCTCTCTTGTAGAATTTAAAATGAGTGTCTTATATTCCGCTTTATCTATTAGTTAGATATTTTTGTACAAGCTGTAATTAGTATACGCTGGTAAGCAAGTTTTGATTTGCGAGTTAGGTAGCCTTTGTGTCTTCGTTATATCGAAGCATTAACTCATTTCTCATGTCTCTATGTCTCAATATCAGCCTTCGTGTATTATATTAGGTGTTTGAGATGTGCTCATGTATTAATACAATATAATAGCTAGTGCTACGCAACTATACGTAAGTACATTGACGCACCCGTGCGGCGTCGGTTTGGTTTCGGTCGTGAACTGGAAACACTAGCCTCATTGTAATCCAGGTATTTATTAATCCGCCTTGCGCAGCGAATGATACTGAGCGTGCATATATTAAACGCTACCTTGTATTAATGGCTTTTGAAATGTAAGAAGCGTTGCGATGGTTGCCTTATTAATACATTCACTGTACCCATACAAAACGATCTGACAATGTCGCAAGTCTGGGGATGTGACCCCATAAAGGAAGAATAGACTCCTGAAAAAAATCTTCACGACCCCACATTGGGGCACCCGGACAGGGAACGTGTTAAGAAATGATGCTTATCACAATTTGGTAAACGCCACATTATTTCATATCAAACGAAGCTCCAGTTCTATTGCTGTGGTACTTATTTTATTTATTTATTAATACCTATTACAAATAATAATGGGCATTTAAATCCATTCATCAGTTCAACACACATTAATTAAATGAGTCCGATGGACCAGCGCGCAGCGGCAGCCTCTACCCTACTCGGTAAAACATAAGGCCCGTACCGAATAGTTCTTGTACAGAGTCTACATACCAGTAAAATACGATACGGTAAACAATTTTTCTTCTGATTATAAAGATAAAGATAAAAATAAAGAGACCTTTTTTCGCAACAATATAAAATTACATTAAATAGATACAAAAAAAAACAAGACACAGAGAAATTGTTGCGAAATGGTCCCACTCAGCATTCGCTGGCCGTAAAGCCAGCATTGGTTCTCCGTTGGAACTGCTTCATGAAGAGACGGGAAGTGTCACACATAACACAAAACAATATTAAAACAAAAACACCAGGGATTATGAAACAATCATTATGAGATTATCTCGAATGTCCATAAAATTTGCAATCAGATACTGTAACATTAAGGAAATAAAAAAACAAATATAAATAGTCTATGGGAGGTTATATACCTCAGTTTGTGATATTTTGATGTGTCAATTGACATTATTAATTCAGGTTAGGTATTGTTTTTATTTATATTTTAAATGCAGGACGATAAAATAATTCGTAGAGAGCTTGTTTTGCGAATGTACCTCGAAAATCCTAATTCAACTTTTGCAGCGGTTGGAAAGATGGTGAATATAAGTCGTGCGACGCAGTACGAAATATTGTTAGTCGGTACTTACAGGAATATATAATTCAAGACAAAGCTCGAAGTGGACGCTCAACGGGTCCTTCAAATAATATATAGAAAAGAAAATAGTGTCCACTTATAGTATGAATCTTCCCAGGTGAATTTTTCTCTTCGAGCCCTAATCTTTTAAACAAAGGCCATTGTCTCTATTATCCCAAAGCCGCTAGCTACCGAGTTAGCACGTGCCACTACAACATTCATATTGAAAAACAAACGGTATCGTCATAACATTAAGGTTCAAATTTAATGTCACTGATATTCTAGATATTACGTTTTGGTAGTGTAGGACGATAGACATGAGTGCCGTATTGCCTCGGGGCGGTCTATCGTCCTACACTCTGTTTATAACAGAAAATGACACTGTTCCTGAGGGAATAGAGATAAACAATGATAAGTGGACGTATTCGAAGACCTTCACCTGTGCACTTCAGTTCGTTTGTAGTGCGCGTGCCGCGGTATATGCTGGGGACCGTCGAGTGTCCTGACTTCTGGCCGAAAGGTGTCGTGTTCCGGCCTGACGGCAGCGACCATGGCGCCAATTTTGGCATAGCAGGACCACGCTGTTTTGTCACCTCGGTGTTAGTTTTAAGTTTTATATTGTTATGTATGTTAGTCTATAAGGTAGATATTCGTAATTATGGGCCTCGTAGTTGAAAATAAAAATGTCTTATTTTTATTAGCCAGTTTGTTATAATTTGAGTGCAGCTTGGAGCAAGCGTGTCTAACGTCTTGAGATAGCGGGAGTCTAAACAGTTGCTGACAAACAGAATCTTTATTTTCCTGTTAGCTGTCACAGCATGGCTAAACAGAAACCAATTATATGCAATAGTTGATTTAGATGAAATTTGGTGATTTTTATTAGTAACACTGCGTAGCGATGTGAGACAAATGTTACATAAGACCTTAAGTGCATATGAAGAAGAGAAATATAGTTAATGGCGTTTTGAATATGAATAACGTAATGTTAGAAATGTCAAAGTTACTTATTTGCTTACTTTTTCTGCTGTCCAAAAAAAAGCTCGTATAATAGAATATAATAGAAATAGGTTAAGAAGTCCAAATGAAGTCCTTATGCGCATACTGGGTTTTCATTTTGATCGGCATTAATTTACTGAGCGTGGTAAATGCCGTATGCACCGCCTCGCAGCGGTTCTTGGAAGATCCTAATAAATGAAGGCTCAGCGCGACGTTGCGAGGTACCTGGAGACCGGACGCCATGCGTGTGCTGCCGCCGTGCAATTTACTCATTACGTTTAGTTGACTTGAATGTTTTGTATACTATTGCGAGCTCCGTGTTGGATTCCTTTATTACAAAAAAAAATGCTAAATCCGTTTTGTGTTGTTGATGGAAAAAAAACGACTTCAATCTGCCTGCGAACGAGACCTGGTCAGAGTGGTCAGTATATTTATTTATTGAAGTAAGCAAGACGATACAGTATTAACACTTCCTATGCCGTGCCCGAACCACATAACTGACATAACATACGTGGCACCATTCCTAGCTACTTACCCGTACTAAATATCGAAGTCAACGCTAATAGCGCCATGCCCGTGTGTAGTTCGGGCTACCATTTTTGATAAATACAACGCGCCCGGGCAGATCTTTCGTCATTTCGACTTTGTTAGCTTTGGCAGTCATCAAATCACCTTTTTAAATCTTTTCATAGATTGAACTTTTTACCTTTTTAGGGTTCCGTAGCCAAAATAGCAAAAAACGGAACCAGTATAGCTTTGCCGTGTCCGTCCGTGTGTCACAGGCATTTTACTCGAAAACTACAAGAGGTACATTGATGAAATTTCGAGTCTAGGCATCTCTTATAGAAGCCGCTACTTAGTTTAGTAGTTAAATTATAAAAATAAATATTTCTTGGGGGCACTCCATAAATGTTACAGAAGATAAAAAAACAACATTATAATCGTCGTGGACCCTTTTTTTTGCCATTGCCAAAATAGTTATAGGAATAGAATATTTTACATATTAGCATTGATTTATATATAAGGATATGGCCAAGAGAACATTTCGCTATATGAACGCTGGGGCTGAAATTGCTGCTGCCATCTACTGCTATTAATTAGAACTTCGTCGACCGTACAGTGTAAAACTGTATGATAGATAGGTGTAACATTGTCCCGGCTTTCTTATAGAAACAGCATGTTCACCTACCACGTAGAATTATGTACTGACATATAATTTAGCAGGGTAAGGTAATGAAAATCAAATAGTTAAATTGTATATTTATTATTTATTACGCTTAAAAAAACAAAGTAATTGTCCCAAAATAGAAAAAAGTTCAGTGTGTTTATTTCATATTTTTTATTTCGGACTCATGGTGTTTTCTCACGTTTACATATTTTTGTGCAATGGCTCTCGTCAAATGCAATCTTTGTGGGTTCTTGTAGTCCGGTTTCTATCCAAGTACTTATAGACCGAGAGATACTGACATAAAATTTCTAGTCGTTTGTACCAAGTACGGCGACCCTTCAAGGGTCTAATTACATAATGATGAAAAGGAAAATGATTCTCATAGCGCTGGTACCGGCGGCCCAATCGCGTGTTCGTTAATCGAACGTGTCGGATAAATTAACAAAGTCGAACGATTTGTAAAACGAAAATTATTGTATTTTCCGATAGTCGATAAAAAAGAAGTAGGCGGTAGCGTAATGCCATACTTCTCCGGTGTGGGTTACAGCCCGCCATACCGACAAAAATACATTTATTAAAAAAAACAATTCCACTATTTGTACCAGGGTAATTTTTGCACAACTAATCATCGTCGAGTAGCCATTCACCAAAATCATCATGCCATACTTTTCCGACGGCTCCGAATGGCCGCCATACCACCGCAAAAAAGTAAATATTTTTTTTGCAAACCATGTCCTTTCTCCGAGTGATCCTATGACTTTTTTTCTTCGTATGTCCCTGTGCGAGAATATACGGCGCTATTTCCAAAGCGCTTATTTCTGTTGTTGTCATGGGACAACAACAGAAATAATTGTTTTGTTTAAATACCTAGTTTAACATGAAAACAATCCCATCTTGCACTTTTTATGATATATTTTGCAGGATTTTACTGTACAAAACGTCATTTTGTCACGTACACAATAAAATCACAGATACAACAATCACGAGCCGTAGACCATTCATTAGTGTCTGACGTCTTGGTGGTTATAATTTTCGAATTTTATAACCAAAGCGTTGGCCTCATAGCGGGCGCACTGACGGGCATGCCCTTATACAGGGTGTCCCAGAAATAGCACGTCACAGTGACACTGGAGATTCCCCAGCTTCAGATGAACCAAACCAGTCTAACATGACCTCAGTAAAAGTGGCACCGTTTTCGAGTTATACCAATTTAAAGATTTTTCCAATTTTTCACCTCTTGACATTGTAAGTGCTCGCATTTACTGGGATAGCTTTAGAATTTAGTTTTTTTTATTTGTGCGCGTTTATGAATAGTTGATTAAGATGATAAAAGCATTATTATGTCAATAACTAATGTAAAAGTTGGAAAAATACTGTAATGAACTTGACTTAAATTATCATCAACATAGTAATTTAAACTTTGAACACCTGCCATAACTTTTTTTTACTACAAACAAAATAAGCAAATAACTCTAAAAACATGCGTATTTTATGCCAATTCTAAAATGGTATGACACATGATATCTTAATGCATAAAAGTAGGAATTCATATGACATTTGCCAATATGGATCCTCGGAAATCAATGCTGATCATCTAAAAAATTATCTTGTACTCTACGATATCTCATTTGTTTGTGCTCCTTTGAAGAATATGATTGATTTTTGGTTGACCTTGGTTCAAAGATAATAAAAAACGGGTTTAATTTTCATTAGTTTTTACAGTAAATGTTCTAATTGTTTCCCTCCGACTCTAAGGCACAAATGGCATCTTCGAATAAAATTTCGGTTTAATTTTCGTAAACTGGTTTCCGATATGTCTCGGGCTGCATTGAATTTTTGAATTGCTCTTCGTTACTTATTGGTTTTGAATAAATATTGTCTTTCAAACATCACCAAAATTAAAACATTTTACAAAGCGAAATCAACTTCCGTTAAGAGTGCCGAGTAGTCGTTTCAATTCCACAAACAAAATCAGAGTGACAAATGATATCTTAATGCAAAAAAGTAGGAATTCGTATCACATAACTACCTAACTTCGTACCTAACTAAAAAGTCGGCTATTAAAACGAGGTTTAATATTAATCAACGAGTATAGCACGAAACGCAAGGTAACGAACTATGAGTAGTTTGGGTCACAGGGCTATAACTGCAATAAATTAATAACTATCCTACAATTCTTTACATGATAAACTTGCAAAGTGGCTAAACGCGTTTCATTTGTTAGTTTGGTTGCCGGGATCCTTATTGGCAAATGTGATACGAATTCCTACTTTTTTGCATTAAGATATCATGTGTCACTCTGATTTTGTTTGTGGAACTGAAACGACTACTCGGCACTCTTAAGACAAAACCAATAAGTAACGAAGAGGAACTACGGCGACGTGTCTTCAATGCACCCCGAGACATATCGGAAACCAGTTTACGAAAATTAAACCGAAATTTTATTCGAAGATGATATTTGTGCCTTAGACTCGGAGGGAAACAATTCGAACATTTATTGTAAAAACTAATGAAAATTAAACCTGTTTTTTATTATCTTTGAAGTTTTGAACCAAGGTCAACCAAAAATCAATCATGTTCTTCAAAGGAGCACTAACAAATGAGATATCGTAGAGTACAAGATAATTTTTCACATGATTAGCATTGGTTTCCGAGGATCCACATTGGCAAATGTAATACGAATTCCTACTTTTACGCATTAAGATATCATGTGTCATACTATTTTAGAATTGGCATAAAATACGCATGTTTTTAAAGTTATTTGCTCATTTTGTTTGTAGTAAAAAAAAGTTATGGCAGGTGTTCAAAGTTGAAATTACTATGTTGATGATAAATTTAAGTCAAGTTCATTACAGTATTTTTCCAACTTTTACATAAGTTATTGACATAATAATGCTTCTATCATCTTAATCAACTATTCATAAACGCGCACAAATAAAAAAATCTAAATTCTAAAGCTATCCCAGTAAATGCGAGCACTTACAATGTCAAAAGAGGTGAAAAATTGGAAAAAAAGTTTAAATTGGTATAACTCGAAAACGGTGCAACTTTTACTGAGGTCATGTTAGGCTGGTTTGGTTCGTCTGAGGCTGGGGAATCTCCAGTGTCACTGTGACGTGCTATTTTTGGGACACCCTGTATATAAGTCAATGGATATTAGAGCAAGAAAGAGAACCAAACCACATATAGCAAACCACACTCACGTGCGTGACGCACAACAAAATTTTGACAATGTTACATGTCATTAGTTTACCTTTTTACAAGCTTTTATTTAACTTGTAATGTATGTAAGTATGTATGTACGGGTCAAATCTAGACCAGATATGTAAAGCCGATGACAATGCAATATGATATGTAAGAGGTGATCTGATGATGGAGTTGGAAGGTGGCGACAGGATCTCCGCTATTCTTATCGTAGACCCACCGTTTCAGAACTAATTAGTTTGGTCTTGATAAACAGATAAAGATTTTGCAAAAAATAGTACAGTCGGCAACAAAAGCCCCTGACCCTGAACTTATTTTTTTGACAGAAACTTATAAAATATAAATTAGACGAACGTAATGCGTCTATTGTGTCGTACAATTGGAGTAACGCTCTGAATAAGCACATCTTAATAATTGAATAATAAATTAACTATTAATCCTAGGAAAAAAATATAACTATTCCTTCTGGCACACAGAAACCTAACAAAATTACAGTCTCACGGTGCGTTTAGACACAGCGAAGGAGTGCTCTAGAACATGTTTTGTCTTTAGTTTTACCGAGAAAACGTAAGAGATAATGCATAGAATTCTTGTTCTTTCGCCGGGTCTAAATCGGGCCTTAGAATATGAAATCAACGTACTTCAAATTTGGGCGGCACTTACTTAGTGGATTCAAGTGCTATATTGTTATTGTATATTGTTATGTAAGGTTAATACATATTTATGTAATGAGAGTTATTTCCATTCAGGTTCCGACGACAAAGAGTCAGTGACGTCGGGCAACGGCCTCTACAACGGGCCGCCGATATTCCAAAGTCTCTTGTTAAGATTCCTGGACTGCGACGCTCCTGTTTTAGGTAAAATTACTTTCAACACACTAACAAACATATATAGTATTTAAAAGTATTTTTACTAGTTAGTAAGTGTTCCTGCGAGTGCGAGTGCGTCTGTGTGTTTGTTTGTTTCTGAAATCTGAAATCTCTATGACATTTCTAGAGCATGTGTCAGGCTCACGATCAATGGGACCTATACCTAATGATTTTACATTGAAAAAGGTGTTACCAAGGGATGTGTAGCATCAACGTGGCTATAAAACTTGTTCATAGACAACTGCTTGGTACATTTGAACGAAAGGAAGGTTAACAATAACTGAGAATGAATGAGTTACTCGTCAAGTACCTATTCTATGTTAATGATCAAGTAATACTTGCACCGTCGGCTGAAGAGTTGCAGGAGTCGGTAACTATTATGCATTAGGCTTTAGAACGACAGGCGATAAAGGTGAATGTAATTAAAACAAAATTAATGGTCTTTGAAAGAGAGGAAGATGGGAGGGAGTGTGATATCAGGATTGAAAATGAAAGGTTACAACAAGTAAATGAATTTGTATATTTGGGATTTTACATGAGGTGAGAAATGTGAAAGATGAGTGATTGCTGGAAACATGGTAAGTAAGCACTGCGTACCTGAGAAAATTTGTTTTGAATTCCGATGATTATGTATGACTAGACCCCGTTATCAAGCGGACAGGGTATAAATCCTGCTTTGATAACCGCAAGCTTTTCAAATACGCGCCAATAACATCTGTCGAAGTGGAAAGAAGCTTTTCCTGTTTGAAGTGAATATATTCTGCTAGAAGACCTAGCCTAACTGAAAGTCATTTAGAACAACCTCTGATCTGTTACGGAGAGTTAGTTAACGAAAGAACAACGTCGATGAATTAATCAATTGACAATTGACTTATAGGTAATTTATATCGTGAATGCCGGTTTTTTTATTCAATTATTTTATTCTAGTGTATTGGTGTTCAATAGACTAGGTTGTCGTGTTAATTAACACTGTTCCATTTACTCCCCAAACTACCCGATTGTGACGTCATTGCGACAAGTCTGGGGTCTACACATCACTAATGTTAGTTAGCCACCAACTGCCCACTTGATAACGGGGTCGAATTATGACTTTCACATTTATAAAAAATAAATTTGTGACAGTCAATACTGGACCCTGTTACGGAACACACTATCTAGATGTAGCCTGACCAGAAAATTATATGAACTGACATTTCTATTGCAATACACGAAACACAGATGAAAAAGTATTAGTGGCGACTCCATTAGACGTTTTTTATAAAACGTTCCGTTTGTTTGCGACATCTGCTTCTTTGGGTTTTTTATCAAGCAATAATTTTGTGATAAATTAAAATGAGCACATAAACATGTTAACGCATTATTTTTGAATAATCTTTATACGTATAAGCAAACCACACTTCATGCAATTTTCTGTGATGCAAATTGCTCCGACAGGTGTTTTTAATCATTTTCCAGTTGTTCCGTCATACTACCGTAAAACATTCCCAATAAAAAATCTTACATTTACTTCTCGAAAGGTCTTTCTACTGCTAAAAAAATCAAGGACGTAAAGATTTAAGGAATAGAGTTATCCTACGTTCACTGTGGGAGCAAGTTATGTGTTAAAATATTTTTAACAGTAATTAATAAACTGAATGTACATACCAACTTAGTCTAAAGTCTGGGTCAATAGAAATGACAAAAGATGTAGACAAAACCAAACGGACCTATTTACTATTGTTACACCATAATCATGTACTTTTGGCCATCGCGTGAGGTATATTTAATGATGTACACGCTTTATTGTTACTTTTACATTATGTTTAAGATTAAATAACTATTAACAAAACATTTTTTTTAAATCAAAACAGGGTTGCAAAAATATTGAGGTTGTGTGTCAAACAGTACTGATTTATTTACATCTTTTGTCATATCTATTGATCCCGACTTTAATGGGTGTTTCGCAGGCAATAATTGTAAACTCATACTTTCTGATGCATATTAAATACATATTGGACATGAATGTATTGAATAAGTAATCAATCGCCTGTATGTTAAATTAGAGGCAGTCTCGGTGGCGGACGTGTGCGGTCAATTTCGACGAACCTATTGCAAGTGGTTCGAATATTTTTTTAGTTTCTTGATCGTTTATTTGTTTATTATTATTACTTTCATATTATATTAACCATTAAAGCAAAGTTCGTCACCTGCTTGAGGGAAATCATTATAGTGTACCGGATTTCTGGACCGCTTCTTATAAATGCTTAAATAATACAACTAAATAAATCAAATGATTTTTAAAATATTGTTATTAATAGAAATTAGTTTAAATTGTATCAATGTGGCTACCAGACTATTTTGAAGTGTTTCCAAACTGAACGTTAGATGACGAAGTATTGTAAAGAGAGAGAACTTAAAGAGGGTGAAAGGGTTTAGTGAATAATTAATGTGGAAAGATAACGCCGGTGGTTACAGATGACGGGCCGAACGCGCCGCCGAGCAACAAGCAGCAGTTCGCCAACCTGGTGCACCTGTTTGGGGAGCTCATCCGGCGGGACGTGTTCTCGCACGACGCTTACATGTGCACGCTCATCTCGCGAGGTAACCGCGACCCGCGTGCCGCGCGCCGCACGCCGCGCGCCGCGCCTTCCTGCACCACAACGCCGCTTTAGTTTCATTTATACAAATGCGGGAATATGTTAACACTGAAAGCTCACCGATGTCAGCATGTTACTTGCTACTCATAGCCTCCGCGGAACAAAAAAAACATTTGTAGCGGTAGCTCAATTTTCGGATATCAGTCGAAACAGTACATTTTGTACAGTTACTAGCAATTCATATGATATTACTTACAAATATGTGATATACGTCTTTATTAATAGAGGCATACGAGCGGGTCAGATATTTTTGACAGTAGGTTTAACCAACATTAAATTTATACGAGAGTAGCTATCCCAGTGTAACGCTTTACACGATGGTTAACTTCAATTTCGTTTCACCATGTTAATCTATGGATCTCGCTATAATCGATTACGCAACCGAGGAAGACAGAGTTTGTCGGGTTTGTCCCGTGCTTGAGTAATGGCCCTGCGTATTATTAAATTGTCTCCGGTAGTATTTTAACATAGTTTACAATTGATTTGATGGTGACACGTGGACATCTTCAAGTGGCATAATATACCTTTCCTACCTAGAGATTTTCCTACCACGAACGACGTGTTGTATGTAGCGACGAATAAAAACATCGATAATCCTATTATCGCTAAGTTTTACTTCAACGTCATAGAGGACAACCACAAACCTATATTGGTAGATGCCGCAACACATCAATTTTTTTATTATTTTTATATGATATATGTTTGTATTGTTTTTCCTCGTTGAAATGATTTCGCTATTTTGTTATTAGGTACTTCAATGAGTTCAAGGAAATCGTGAAGGTTTCCTTAATAACAGTATAATGACTGGCTGCGAGAGTGCATGAATGTGAATTCAGGCCCGACAAAACCAGCATACGGGACCACGTGGTCCTCCAGGATCTCTGTGTTGTACCGATGAGCAGTCAGGGACCCCTGGCCACGTCCACCTCCAGTGCGGGAGACGCACACAAGGTCGGTTTTGCCCTGGATTGAAATTCCGCCCCATGAACATGCAGGATCCTCCTCCGTAGCTGACGGTTTCTTCAAAGCAGGCTTGTGAGTACCGTTCTCCCTGCCTCCTGTACACTCTTCTACGCCTATCGTTGCAGAAAAGGCATACGCTCGTCTCGTCGAAGAAGAGGACAGACTTCCATTGTTCGAACGTCCAATCCACGTGGTCTCGGGCAAACTGAAATCTGACTCGCCTATGCTCTGCTGTCAATTTGGGGCCCGTAGCAGCCCTACGAGGCAGGATTTTCTTCTCTCACAGCCTTCTTCTTACTGTGGAGACGCTCACCGACGTCCTCCGAGCTGTTCGGAGCTGCTGTTGCACCTCAACAGCGTTGGAGAATCGGTTACGCAAACACGTCGACACAATATAGCGGTCGTCTCTGTCGGAAGTGCAACGTCGTCTCCCAGATCCATGCTTCCTGATGTAGCCTCCAGGCTTATGTTGAGTTGTCAAGCAACATCAACCTGCCGTAGTCCTGATTGCAGTAGTGCTACCACTTGAGCTGCTTCTTCTGCCGTGGTATCCATTTTTCAGTGTTTTCTCTTACTGGAGCTGTTCAGGTGTGACTTCTGTGATGTCTGGATAGCAAATTACCCATAATTCATTCCCCCCCCCCCCCCTTTATTCGTGTTCAGGGTGGCACAAGTAGTGAGTCCTCTAATGAGTTTTTCATCACTTTGTTTTAAAGACCCTAACGTGTCGTGCTCATTGGAAACGTTTTGTTTCCAACGTATTTTTTAGTTGTATCGTAAAAACGGTGTCAAATTTGGTATGATTATAGTACAAACCCTGAAAAAAACAAGAAATACAAAAAAACAAGTGTGAGTTGGGCTCCCGCTGATTCGATTCGAAATCGGAATATAATAATACCTAGTTCGCGATGGTGCCGATGGTGCGGAACCCCCTGTGGGCGAGTTCGACTCGCACTTGACGCGTTATTTATTGTAAACTTAAGAAATCCAAATACCTACAAGCCTACACCCCAACCAGTGTGTGATGGAGATGAGTCGACATAAATTCAAACTTAATGTTTTACATATTTCAGTGGGATGCTTAATTGAAAACACTACCTATACTCGAAAACGTAATTAAAGTCCAACGTGGGTTGCCACTAAAATAAAAAATATTTGCGTTAGTATATTTCCACTTTTTAAAAGAACGTACTAAGAATATTTATTTATTGGTAGTTTTAAACCTTCCATTAAAATAAACAAGTTCATTCAAGTTATTTACACAAATACAAGATGGCCTATTAAATATTTAACCATAGACGATTTTTGGTAGCAAAACTGTTATTGCACCTGTAATACTTCAGGTCTTAATAACATTTGGTACGATAAATAAGTAATTGTTGTTAACAACGTTAGATGCAATTTAAATATTACATGCGTTTAGCTATTCGACAAAATAACAGGCCAAAAGTGTGTAGCTCGCTTTATAATGACAATCATTGGCCATTTCACCATCCATGACAACATGGGGTCCATGGGTAACTGTCATTCTGTCATTCTTATTCGACATCTGACGTCTGTTCCGAGTGCTCGAATGTATTGTATTTGCTCAGTGGTGATTTTGTTTTTTGTTAAGTTAAGTTTGTTTTGTTGAGTTTTCGTTTTTTGTTAAGTTTATTCTCGGTGTTACTTTCTGTTGTTGAAGTGTTAAGTGTGTGTGTTGTACGGCTTCTTTGCGTATTATACGTAAGATGGAACCTCAGCCGGGACCATGTTAGTCATATCTACAAATTTTGTCAACAATTTGATTATCAATACAAAAAGGTTGGCTAACTCTGAAATGTTCGATTGGCACTGACATAAGTGACTTTGACACTTATGACAGTGACGTATCTGTCGTAGTTTTTTTGGACTTTAATTACGTTTTCGAGTATAATTGTATTGCTTCTGAATTGTGCCAATATTTCGACCATGAAATAATGCTCGGTCGTTGATAGAGACAAAACATGGCACTATTTTCTATTCCCTCTTATAGCAATCGTTCAGAGCCCGGAATTTACGTAGCACTTTTGAGCTGTCATAGGGACTTCTTGTCGATCGACTTCCGATATAATTAATTTATCGATACATTATAAAACACAACACAACATAACAATAAAGATTAAAAGTAAAGGTATACAACAGGTGGTCTTATCGCTAAATAGCGATCTCTTTTAGATAACTTTTGAGTGGTTGAAAATGTTGAAAAGTTAATAGCTAACAATTTTACATTTAATCAGTTCAGTTCAGTATTTTAACTTTTATCAATTTCATGTTCAAAGTATTTTTAGTGCTAAAGTGTTTCATTATTAGTTTCTCTATAAAATAAATAATGCCGAAAGAATCATATTTTTTCCAAATTATCTGGTTTTAAACTACTTCTTTTACAGTCAAATATTCATTTGTACGTGAAAGTAACTAGGGTCGGCGAGCCCTAGGTATATCTTGGCAAAAAAATATTGGTTATAGCTGGAACTACAATATTTTCAAATGACAACAGCACGAGGTTAGAGTAAACTTGGATCATGTTGCCAAATTCATGCCGAACAGCGCCTTAAAAAAATCTACTCTTTTGCCAAGACTTATAGGTCTTTTGCCAAGGTACGCGTACTTATAGTATGAATCTTCCCAGTGATTTTTTTGCTTCGAGCCCTAATCTTTCAAACAAAGGCCATTGTATCTATTATCCCAAAGCCGCTAGCTACCGAGTTACCACGTGCCACTACAACATTCATATTGAAAAACAAACGGTATCATCATAGCATTAAGGTTCAAATTTAATGTCACTGATATTCTAGATATTACGTTTTGGTAGTGTAGGACGATACACAAGAGTGCCGTATTGCCTCGGGGCCGTCTATCGTCCTACACTTCATACTATACTCGCACGACTGTCAGCCCAATTATTAGACTTCTCGCCCATTCCGGTCTTAATACAGTGAACAGGCGTCCAATCTCCAATAGATTGGGATTTGTCGATTTTTGAAAATCGATAATTTTAGCGTAATTGGCTCGACCCCAGGTCGTTAATATACCTGTAATTCCAAACCTAAATTATATTGTTATTCTGAACGTATAGGGCCGCATTTAACCAAACTGGAATAAGACTTATCTACTCCGAGATTAGTCTATACAAATTCGGCGTTTAATCTAGGTTCTAATGAATGTGGGGTTTTAACTGAAATATATACTGTTGATGTTGTTAACTACTTCCCGGTGTCCGATTGAGCTGAGATCTGGTATATCTACACAGGAACCCCCGTCAAAATAAGGATAGCCTCACCTTTTGGCAATAAAATCTTGCCCCAGCAATGATTTACGTTGTATTATTTCGGGATTTCTCAGTACTCAACTGAAAAAAAGTTGTCCGTGGTAACTCCTAACTTTAATATCGGCATTATTAAAAAAAAACATATCTACAACTTACAGGAATAACAAATTTAACCCTATAAATATTCTGTAAAATATATAAGCCAGTAAAACCAAAGTGTTTGCTTTCGCTATGTACAACCAGATATAGGTAATACCGGGTTGTATTATAGCGATAGCAAACACTTTCACTATGTTACGTACAAGTGTTACAACCAGGAGCCTATTGCATAATAAAGTACAAGCCCATACTATTATTAAAAATCCGTACACACCCACTAATACTATTAATTAGCTTGTACTTTATTACGCAATCGGCCCCAGATATTACCTAGTAAAGACAATAATACATGTACCCAAGTTTGTAGTGTTTGCGAAATCTTGGGTTTAAATAATGCATTTATAGCTTTTCATTATTTTAATGAACACTTTTTCCTATTCTACTATTTATGGTTTCCTTTTTATAAAATTATAAATTCACTTGAAAGTTCCAATAGTACGTACCTACCTACTGGCTACCATGGTACACTTGGTAATATTAAAAAAATAAGCAGTGTTAGACTGACATAACATAACAAGATATTGTGAACATATCAAACGGTAAACAAGAAACCCTTAAGGATAATTGTAAACATAACTTAACTAATTTAATATAAACAAAGGAGGGAATGAAATACGGTGAACTACGGTGTGATGAATGCCGCTATGTAACCTAAGTTTCGTATATAACTGTCTTTTAGTTTCCGTTTTGTAGGTTCATGTGAACAGTTTGCTCTCATGGTACAGTCTAGTTTTGATGTATTTTTGAATTATAGCATCAATTAATTTGTTACCTAATCTTAAGGACACGCACAGTATAAATGAAGCGCAACATTTTAGGTTTAAAAAGGTGAATCATATTCGAACCATCACGCTGCACGCCAAAATACGTATAGCTAGCGTAATTATAGCGTGATCGGGTCGGATCGAAAGCGAGGGCGGGTCACTGGTTTCCTCTATAACGTTGAAGTGGTGGTTATCGATAACAGGTTTGTCGATATTATAATTATGTCAAGCACTTTACTTGTGGGAGGACCATGTGCAGGATCCGTCCGGGTTGGTACAGTCAACAGCAAAAGAACCTGATGAAATAGGGTCTCAAAATAGTATATACAATAAATTAAGACTCTGATTATTGTAGTTTAGCATAAGTAAATTAGCTCGTAATGTGTAAGTAAGTGACATGCCATTCAAACAGTCAAAATCATTACTGAGTGTTTCAAATTAAACTGATTTTCTAGAATAGCAATAGTCAGTAATACTACCAAACTATCACATGTAAGTCAATATGAATGTTTGGGCCTTCATGTCTTCTCAAGACCACTTCGGAATACAAGTCAGACGTTCGGTTAATGTCGGTTATACTCGTAAGACAAACACGCGAAACAACTATAACACCTGTCATTTCCGTCAAGGGTTGAAATTAGTTCCTACTACTTCGCTTTGTTTTTTTTTGAAACATTTCAAATAAATCCTTTTTAACTGCCGTGATTACCCTAGTTTTCATTTGGAGATTTTGTCATTTTGACTTTATCTTGTTTTCTTTATTGAAATTTTCTGTAAAGAGACAGTTATGGCATCGTTTATGACCATTTTCTTTTGACTAATTAAATATTCAGTTGAAAATGACACTTTCTTATAATATGTTTTATCTGGGGCGTCATGCTTGAACATGTTTTGAAATATTAATTTTGATCACTTACTTTTGACGTTGACTGTACCACCCTCTCATCCATTAACCTACCGCCAAGCAGCAGTGTTCGCATTGTTGTGTTCCGGTTTGGGGATAAGATAGCCGGTGAAATGACTAGCATAGAGGCATTCCATCTCAGTCCTCAGGGTTGGCAGTGTATTTGCAGTCTCGTGAATGCGAATGTCTATGGGTCACAGTTTCCACTTACCATCAGGTGGCCTGTGTGCTTGTTTGCCTTCCTATGCCATAAAAAAAACTAACCACAAGCTGTTCCTGGAATAACAATTTACACGGCGAAAATCGGCGGTATAAGAATTCACTCTAGTATTGAGATCCTAACCTTTAGCTAATTGTTGGTGAATCGTAAAATCAGCTTACTTACATGTTAATTAACTTTTATCCTTAGGATAACACTTATACTAAGTTGGTGAAATCGACCCTTAAACGCCAGAAAAATAAAAGGGAAATATATTTTATACACGGCTGTAAATAAGAAGTAATGCATCTTGTTGTTAATTGAGTGTGGTTTATCTTTTCAGTGGCTTGGTATCATAACGACTACATTATCCAAACGACCGAATCATAAGGTTCAGATCTCAGAGGGACCATCTCTGTAGAAAGCTTATATCTCCGAATGACATGGTAGTAAAACGACTGGGTCTCGAAAAGACCACATAGTTAAAAGGCCACATACCATAAAGACCAGGTAGTAAAATGACTGGGTCTCGAAAAGACCACATAGTTAAAAGGTCACATACCATAAAGACCAGGTAGTAAAACGACTGGGTCTCGAAAAGACCACATAGTTAAAAGGCCACATGCCAAAAAGCTCAGGTAGTAAAACGACTGGGTCTCAAAAAGACCACATAATTAAAAGGCCACATACCATAAAGACCAGGTAATAAAACGACTGGGTCTCGAAAAGACCACATAGTTAAATGGCCACATGCCAAAAAGCTCAGGTAGTAAAACGACTGGGTCTCGAAAAGACCACATAGTTAAAAGGCTACATACCATAAAGACCAGGTAGTAAAACGACTGGGTCTCGAAAAGACCACATAGTTAAAAGGTCACATGCCAAAAAGCTCAGGTAGTAAAACGACTGGATCTCAAAAAGACCACATTGTTAAAAGGCCACATATCAAAAAGCTCAGGTAGCAAAAAAACTGGTTCTCAAAAAGACCAGGTAGCAAAAAGACTAGTTCTGAAAAAGGACAGCTAGCAAATTTAATTACTGAATTCGTTTCTGTGCATTGACAATGTAGTATGATACCAACCCTTGTTTATACGGTTTCGACTATGAACAGTTTATTGTTCTATTTTGTGAGAAACTTTTTTTCTGCTCTTAAGTTACAGGTAAATATTTTCGAATAATGAAAAACACTTTTTATATTGCTTTTTTAACAAATTCCTGTATTATATGGGTAAAAAAAGTTGACAAATCTGATCCGTACCTTGTAGTTGGGCCGAATGAGCCTCGTCGATATGTCGCTGCAGCCTAATGGTCGTGTACAGAAAAATCTAATCTGATACCTTTAAACAAGCAATTCTTGTATATATAATCTAAATCTCGGAAACGGCTCCAACGATTTTCATGAAATTTGTATGCAGGTGATTGCGGAGGCGATAAATCGATCTAGCTAGGTTTCATTTTTAGAAAACTTACCAAAACAAAACATCGTCCAATACTATATTTAAAATGTTTTAGAAACAGCAGGTGCATCTTATGGTGCAGTAATCGGTTGTCAGTAGATCCATTCCATAAATTTATTATTAATGTCCTCATACAACGCAAAACGACCGTCGAAGACGTTCTGGGTCATGGTCACAAAACATGACTTATAGCATCTATGCTTATCCCTTATTATTGCCGGTCTCTTTGCTTCGATAAGGTTGTTGAAAATCAATCGGCTAATAAGTTATTATAGCGCCATGAAATTAAACAATTGAATCGATCATTTTATTTCGTTAAATATTAGGTGTATTTTTTGTAGAAGATATACAGAAAACTACCTTTCGGACCACTCTGGATTTTATTTAATCGTATGGCAATAAGAAAGAGGAAGCACAGCTAATCAGAGTTTAAATAAGAATTGAGCCACTTGGTAGCTTCGTCACTAACTCCAGGGATGAAATGACAATAGATAAATATCAAAAATAATGGAGGAATCTCTACTGGATTGTTCCATGAATTGCGTATCCTCCAGTGTCTGCACCAATGTACTATTGTGCAGGCGACCTGGTGTCGCCGACGGAGCCGTCGGTGGCGGACGGCAGCGGCGCGCCCGCCGCGGCGCCGACCGCGGGCAGCGCCGGCGCGCCGCACGCGGATGACGACATCTTCGCCGGCATCGACCTCAAGCCCAAGATGGAGGTACGAGCGACAGAACCAACACACCTCCTAACTACGGAATGACACCTAACTTTGTTCCCGAAGTTGTTGTTTATACATACACAGTAAACAAGAGAGTGAAAAGTAATTTAGCCCATCTAATAAGGCCATAGTCGGATTTCCATAGTAATTCGGCCCTTACATCAAAAGACCTCGGGTTTTTTTTGTGAATACCTTTTATAGTGAAGAATATGTATGCTGAGTATCATCAATATCATCATATTCATCATCTTAACTGTGATAGTTTTCGACTTATGATTTTGGTATGTTGTTTTAAATGTACTATTTTTCAGGACGTATTCCATCGATTTGCTTCCAATTTTGAGATGATGTTCTTTATAATTAAATTATCTCTCAATCAAATGAACTCAACGTTCATTAAACATTAAATTAACTCAATGTTCTCAAAATCACAACTTTATAGAAACTGCTAAAAATAAATCTAAAGCAACATGGCAAGTATTAAAAAATCTAAAAATAAAATGCCTAGGGAACCCATACACAAAAAAAAGAACAACAGATAACAAATCCCATTAATATTAGCACATTTAACAACTTTTTCATAGATAATAAAGAAAAACTACAACATGGCAATCCTACCATTCAATTTAATCCATTTACAATATTTATGGCCCCCACCTCGCTTGATGATGTATCTAAAACAAAATACCAACAGTGTTGGAATTGATGATGTAAGTACTAAAGTAATAGGGTAAAGCCAAAATTTTATTACACTTCAATATTCTTATTTACGTCTAATGCTTTTAAAAAAAAGAAATTGTAAATATCTAGCTATGCAAACATCAATTTTAAACGTATGTACATTTATTTTGATAATAAAAATTAAAACACAAAATAACAAAGAGAAAGTTCATACAAAAAGAAATGTCCATTTGTGCTACCCAAAATATATAAAGTATCCTAGTGAAATTTCCAAGGCATTAATACTAAATTTTCTGATTCATATCATGGTGTGAGGTTACTGAAATGTCGATTTTATTATAAAAACTATAAGATTCAAATTAAATGAGTATTTTCTTAGGTTTTATTCTGTTGTCTTTAATTCTCGCACTTTTACGTTACCCTACATACGTTACGGAATTTATATATAATTTCTGAACGGATTATAGTAGTAATTAATCTTTTCACACTAGGAACTCTTGTAGCAGCTGTTACTATCAAAATTCTAGCCTTCAACCATTTTGTTTCGTTGTCACTGAACAAGTGAACCGGCGGCGTGTTTTCGTGATAAAAAACTGTTGAACTTGTACCTGTTATTTACAAGGTATGTTCAAGTTATTTTTCTACCTGTTTATGTAAGACTAACGTTTGAAAACGTAAGATTTGTGCGAACATTACCGCAGCTAACAATTCCTTCCCGTTTTCATGTTATAACTATGTAAGGCTGTAGACAGAAGGTTTTTATGTTACTTTTCCGTTACTTTTCTGTTACTTTTATGTTACTCTTATGTTACCCCTTTAAAAGTTTATGTTACGTAACGTAAAAGCAATATAAAGCTAGTGGCATACTGTTAAATTAGCAGAACATTGGATGACAACTTTATTTAATTATGTTTATTATTCAATGATTTTCTGCATTTTTATTGCAGATGCCATTAACACCAGCTGAGAAGCGAAAAAAGTACAGAGAGAAATTAAAAATAGAAAATCCAGAAAAATATAAAGAAATGAAAAAAAAAAGATTCTGAAAGAGCTTTGAATTATTATAGAGCGAAAACAAGTAAATATACAGAGACAGAAAAAGAAGAACAGCGTTTGAAATGGCGTGAAGATAGAAAGAAGGCGAAAGAACAACAAAATAAGAATACAAATTGGTAAATTTTTGACGTGTAAAAGTGCCCGTGCGGCCTACTTACTGAATAAACATCTTTTATCTTTTTTATATTTTAGTAAGGGTTCATTTAATTAAACCTCTGAATGAAACATTCTACAATTCGTTTTATTTTAACTAACAATAGATGTATCACTGGTGTTGGATCTGGCAGGCACCTAACTAAAACTAAATTAATTTGATCGGCTTCAAAATATAGCTATTACTTTTAGTCCTGGTAATCCTTTTAATATTTTCAAAATCTTAATTTAATCCTGATAAAATAGTTTTAGTAAATTGCGTAACTCATTAATTGTGCATGTAGCCTTATAACACTTTTACGTTACTTTCACGTTACGGTAACGTAAAAGCATTAACGTTACTTTAGCGTTACTTTTATGTTACTAGTAATGAAATTTTGGCTTTACACAATAAATAAAACAAGGTAGCTATTCTATTACGCTGCCTTTGAGTCATCTAATAAACTTGAGCTCTTCTTCAGGTGTTTTTCCAGAAAGTTTAAAAATAGGCATGGTAAAACCTCTCTATGAAAAAGGTGATAAAGATAATATCGCAAATTACCGGCCAGTTGCTCTATTACCAATATTCTCAAAGATTTTCGAAAAGCTAATTTACAAAGTCATTTATAAAGAAATCACACTACAATTAACATGGCTATTTAGGATTTAATAAAAAGAGCAGTTATTACCCAATCATGACAAAGGAACACCATCATGTGCCATATAGATGGACATGAAAGCTTTTGATCATGACATGATGATCACGAGATACTTTGTCGCAAATTAAATTGTTACGGAATCCGCGGAAACTGCATGAATCCTGTTAAATCATTCCTGGAAAATAGAAAACAATACATCGAACTCAATCAAATATGTAGTCACATTAGAAGAGAAGAAATATACGTCAACAAGTAGAATAATTAAATATGGCGTGCCACAGGGAAGTGTCCTAGGTCCCCTGTTATTTCTTATATACATTAATGACATAATTGTCAGTTGCCTTCATCCCATGATACTTTTCGCTGATGACAGTACCATATTCATCGATATAAACACTAACACTAACTGTGAAAATAATCTTAACTTAAATAAAACCTGTTTCATGCAATTTTCTCAAATAAAAACTGTTCCAAAACTAGATATCAATTTCAGAGAAGTGCCCATACGAAAAATAAATAACCATACGTTTTTAGGATTTCATATTGACTGTAACATGTCATGGGAGTCGCATTCCATAGAAACTTGTAAAAAAATATGTTCATTTTCATACGCTTTATACAAGTTAGCTAAAACAGTTGATCTAAAAACGTTGTTGACTGCATACCATGGCTTTGTTGGCTCAACCTTAAGATATGCAATTATATTTTAGGGAAATTCAAGGTACAAAGAAATGCTCTTTAGAGCCCAAAAGAGATGCATAAGAGCCATTAGCGGATTAACATCATCTGAAAGCTGCCAACCTCACTTCAAGAGCCTGAAAATATTAACTTTGCCGTGCTTATATATCTACGAAAGTTGTGTTTTTGTGAAATGTAATCCTACAATGTTAAAAAGTAAAGAACCAGCACAAGGCCTCGCTTCTTCGCCCTCGGAGCCCTACATTATGCATTGATCGCTGCAAAACTGCCCCGATGCAGAAGAATGTGAGTGTCATGGCTCCTAGGCTATATAATAATAATAAACTACCCGCAACATTAAAAAACTTACCCGTTATTAAATTTAAAAAGAAACTGTTTAACTACCTTATTAAGAAAAGTTTTTATAGCATTAAAGAGTGTTTATACGAAGATAACGTTAGCGTTTAGTGGTTTTAGATTTTAGTAGTATATTCAATATTTGTTAATGAATACTTTATCCTTATTTTTAGGCACTTGTTACAAAAAATAATAATCGTTAGATTAATATTTTTTGTTTATTTTCGTATGCTATTTAGGCACTTCACAGCGGAAATATTGTATTTAATACCTGCTTATATCTGTGTTGACGAAATAAATATATTTGATTTGATTTTGATTTGATATATCGATTTGCATCGCTTCGCAAAAAGCGAATAACAGTTATCAAATGAAAAAAATTAAAAAAAAAAAACTCAGAATGGACCATACATACTTGCCAAAATATTAAAATTTTCCAGGCGTTGCTTCCTATCAAAAATCAGCATTATGTGTAAATAAATCAGATAAATTATGCAAAACCCATCTTGCATCAAGATGACAGTAAGTTGTCATGTCATGAGCATTTTACTCATACAGTGTGTCTCTGACCTTGGGGCTTTAAATTCAACGATCGATTCTACTCGCTAAACTGAACTACTTTTGTTCTGCAACATGAAAAAATAACTTAAATTTAGATAACTAATTGATGTTAAAGTCTAATTGTAAAATCAGTGTATTACATACTGGCCATGTAATCACTATCTCATGGTACGGGGGCGACATTACCTTGGTACGGGGGCTAAAGGAAAATGGAGAATTGGATCGCGTACATTGAAAATTAGATTTAACTTGTATGATAAAAAATAAATTTAAACTGAACATATTTTTAACAACTTACAGAACAAAAGAAGTTTAGTTTCAGGAGTAGAAATGATCTATGCATTTAAAGCCCCAAGGTCAGAGGCACCCTGTATATACGACAAACTGATAAGAAAACTGAACCATAATCTAGGAGTTTGTATACGACATTGAAAAACACCGATTGAATATAAAACTTAGCCACACGACAAATAATCTACACATAATAACATTGTATATAAAATATCAGCTAATAAAAATGAAGGGGTAAGGATATATGAAGTTTTTTTTTTTTTTGTTTTGAGGTGTCGCTAACTTTTCTATGGAAATTTTATTATCGTATTCATAGTCATATTCATTGACTCTGCTTATATCATTAAATCACTCATAACTTTGGAAAACAAAAAGGACATATAAAAAATCAACACAATATTTTTTGGTTTGCAAGTAGCTAAAAAGTCAATAAGAATTTTCGATTTTTTATTACATTTCGGCTATAAAAATCACCATGCCGTACAAGAGTGGTGAGTAGCGCCAGAAGCTCATATGGTCGAAGAAAGAAAATACAAATCCAAAATGATATCAGACATAAAATGGGTTCGTTGGTTGACGTAATTTGGCCCAACTCAGGAACAACCAATGACGGGAACACAGCCCGTACCTACTGCTTTATCAGAATCATTTCGAAAGACCTTTGCCAATATTTTAGGACTCGAAGAATTTCTTCTTGACGATGATCAGTGATCGTAGATTTTCCAGCATTTTTGGTGCAGTGCTAGGGTTGTCAGTAGTGCCCAATATTAAATTGATGGAATCAAGAATCAAATAAAATCTAAAATAAAAATAAAATAGCGTATTAAACAAATCGGAAATACAGAAAAAAAAACAGAACATGTAAAGCCTAACCCAATATGCATAATGAAATGAAGGGTTAATTTACTACGAGTATAAGAGAAAATGTAACACAGTTGCAATAACTTCTTATCTCAGGTTATATAGGTTCATATTTATGATTAGGAATTTATATACTGACTATATATTAGCATAGACAGTATAATGCGTAGGTAATGGCAGTGCATAAATATAGAAGACATTTTGTTTCTTCGCTGACGTCCCGTCAACTGCTAAATTATAATAACTGATTAAGTAAAAAATGCAATTTCATTTTCAATAACCACATAATATTACATAATTTTAAACGTCAATCATATTATATACACGTCTACAACCCTAGGTCGCTGTCGTGTGTCATTTGACGTCATCGCACCAAGAATGCTGGAAAAAGTACGATCACTGACGATGACATACTATTCTAGTGGTATGCGGTTTCGTTTCGAAATAGATTCTATGAAATTTCAGGTATTTTGTAACAATCGTGCTACCAAATACGTATAAGAATTTAGCTAGCACAATATGACCGTCAAGGTTCACAAAATATTAATACATGCTGCGAAAATCATAGATTCTATATCCTTGCTCATTGGAATGCTCTCAGAACAAGCCGGTGAATCAAGGAACAAATTTTAGCGTGATGATTGAGAACATCATACTCGCAAATTATACTGTAAAACCACTGTCCTGCATTTGTTTCACCGAGCTTTAGAGTCTTCTGACCCTCTTTTGTCGACTATGTCAGTTGGAGGTAGACAAAAAAAAAACATTTTACCACATCAGAAAATAATCTGCATGTTTTAAAACCGACAATAGATTACGTACTTATTCGTCACCCGTCACCACAAACATATTCTGATGATACATCTCGTGAATTTGAATAGGATACGGGCGGAAACGTCGATAACAACACCGCATTATCATCAGAAGTAATTTGGTTACATTTTGAGGAATGATTATTGATGACGACATCGATACGTTCTAATTTGTTTTTATGATTAGTTTTGGACAACCCTATTTCCATAGAGAATTTTTAAATACTTAGAAACGCTATATCTCTGTACCCCATCTATTGTCGTGTGCGTGTGTAATTTTTTAGGAAATAATAAACAACAATATTGTGCATATTTATAACGAAGAATAAAATGCGAGTGCAACCAGGTTAAATTCAAACTGAATCAAAACTGAAAATAAGAAAATCTTAAATATGTCTTGTGATTTATGATATTTATTACATTACAACTAGATCAACTAGATCTCCTATTTATCTATCTATCGAATACCTTCAATCTAGCAATTCCCGCAAAGGACCGCCATTATTCAAAAAAGAAGAAGAACCGAGCAATATAATCTGAATCTCGGAATCGGCTACAACGATTTTCATCTTATTTAGTATGCAGGGGCTATTGGGGGCGATAAATCGTTCTACCTAGGTTTCATTTTTAGAAAACTTACAAAAAAACCGGTCATCCAGGTATTTTTTTAAATATGAATAGATAATGCAATGTTTCGTTATCTAAGATACCAACGAAAACAAAAACCAAAATATTTTAGGTTTAAAAATAATTCACGTTTTTATTTAGGTCATTGACCTTTCACCAAAAAATAATCTCTAAAATAATACAGAAATATACCATCGGATTTTTTATGAATTGTTTTGAATAAACACACAAACATAAACCACACCTCACCCTCTTACAAATAAATATTGATAATTTAGGATAAATATATAAGTGGCGTAATAATAATAAACCATATTTATGCAAATGAAAATGGTTTCAGGAAAATGTACGGATGGATTTAGACGACTCGAAGATAGATGATGATCTTGACAAACTCCTGCAGCATATCAAGGAGGACCAGCAGAACTCCATGGACGCGCCAGATAGTCCAAAAGACCCCGGCGAGTCGTCGCATAGGTTAGTTGGCATCTGAATATTTTTTACATGAAAATTAAAAAAAGTAAATTTAATAAAATTTGGCGCCTAATTTAATTTTAAGCCTCTGTGGAATGGATTTGAAAAATTACGAGAGAGATTGAAAAAAATGTATAAGTGATATGTTACAGGTCCGGAGGGGCCGTCGCCTAACGCACTCGCAATCGCAATCGTTTTCATTTTTACTTTAAAGTCGATTGCGAGTGCGTTAGGCGATAGGCGATAGGCCCCCTGGTTCAGGTATGTTCATAATATAATATATTATAATCCTATTGAGATAATGATTACCAAATAACATTATCAGCCGTAGTCAGATTATATTTTAGACGCATATTATTCGTTCGTTTTTCTAACTTGTGTATGTAACACCGTCACTAAGGAACGACTTAATCATCATTAAGGCACTCTTCTTAATACTGTTCGGCTGGCTATTGCTGTCACTGTTGCACTCTCAGCTGATAATATATTTGTCCTGGTATTTCATAGAAAGACGAAGATCGCCGATCGCTATTAAGATACTGGTAAAGTACGGCCAATGAGATGAGATAAAGAATGTAAATAGACTGACCGTTACGAGTTATGTTGCGATAGCGAGCGATTATTTTCTGTCCTTATTTCTGGTACGCAAAAATATGTTTCGTTGGTCGATGACGGCTGTCATTGCGTGATTCGTAGTCACAGATCAACCCCATTAGTGTTGTTTCTAAATACAATATTTGGTCGCCGAGCGATTGCTGAATGAGTAAAAATAGCCGCCACCATTGAGGCTGGATTCTTTCAAAATAGACTGGTTGTGTTTGGTGTTTTCCGACAGCGAATACTGAAACAGAAACTGGAAATCACATAGATCTCCAGATATCGATATTTAAAGCAATACTGCGAAGTAAAGAAACGCACGGAAAGCTTAGGGTATGCAAAGCTCTTCATAGAAATAGTTGACCAGAGCTGGACTAAAAAACTCAACAGAAGCCAACTCCGATACATTATCGGAGTGTTTACCGGGCACTTTGGGGTTAAACATCTCCTAGCAAAGATGCGCCTTTATGACAACACAGATTGTAGAATGTGCGGCAAAGAGGTGGAAACAATGAAACACTTATTGTGTGAATGTGATGCCCTCGCCGGAGTAAGAATGAAGATCCTCGATTGTGGCTACCCAGAACCAAACGATTTCAAGGCACTGCCATTGCAATCCACTATCCGCTATATTGAATTAAGCACTAACCAAAGGTAATTATAAAAGAGATCCCATAGGGTCGAAGGGTATCCGTAAGGACCCCACCAATAAGATAAGAAGATATGATGTACAACATTCAGCCATTTCCCTTATCATTTTTTTTGGAACGATCAGTCGTTTTTCTGCCGCTATATAAAGTAGAACGCAACCACAGTGTGCAGGTAGACCGACAGCCTAGAATAATCCATTTCGGAGATCGTTACCAGATTTGTCGTGACCTCCTGCAATAATAGTACGTATGGTAAAATGGAGTACTCCCACTCAGTTCGCGACGTTTTATGTTTGGTTAACTGAATCTTGTCGATTTCATTGTTTGATTATTAGTTATTACCAGAGGGCGGAATTGCTCATGGCAAAAATCAAACGTCAATACAGTTGGAACGTTGAATTTTATCGACTTTTTCAGCTATCGATAAGTTCAGTCACCATTTAAGTACATATCTGACTTTAACTAACCTCTTTGATTAGATTAAAAGTAAATTGCATGGCAGTTAACTGTCATTTCGGCCATTGGTTTTTTTGCAACTAATTCACGTTTGTAAAAAATGGTTAATCAAAAAAGAAAAACAATTAACAAATGGATAAAGAAGTATCCTTGTCTTACTTGTTGAAACTCACATAACGAATAAAACACATTCACCTGAGTTTAAAGAGGTAAAGAACGATAATAGTTTTTACCTATAGTTCATTTATTTTAGCATGATACAGAACGAAATAAAGGTATTTTATTGGGCACGTTACACGCAACATAATAATTATACAAAAATATTGCTCCAAAACGTCTTTTTTGACTGCTATTATTTGACAGTTAATATTAAATGAACGTTATAATCTATTGCAGTAGTACTTTAAGTCATATTCGTTAATATTTACATTGCGTTTTTTATTTGTGTTGATTAAATTTACTTCAATTAGAAACGTGGTCTATAAAAGACCTAAAGAAGCAGGGGTTACAAACCTGTGTTAACAAAATAACGAAACGTCCGAGCATATAACTCGACTAAATCAAATACTATCCTGTCACCTGTCAAATATAGCGAACCTAGTGAATTTTAAATTGATTATTAATAACGCCACAGTTTGCATTTTTTGACAGATTGAACGTCACAACGCCCTTATGTGATATGTATATGTCCCATGTTATGTTATGTCATTTTCTCTCGAGTTCGAGAGCGTGAGCGTTGATATTGTTCCATAGTTGTTTTTGTTGTGAGTTGTTTGTTGTTAATTTCCTTGTTAAAGTTGGCAGCTGCTCGTTTAGTCTACATCTTTAATCTCTACCCTACTACCGCACTCTTTAGCGGAGAAACGATGACACTTCATCCGGAACAGTCAGTCTTAAATTAGGTAAATCAATTAAGTATAGCAGTTAGAAACCAATATATACATATTCAAATAGTTTTATAGTATTTTTTTTATATAATATCGAGACCCAATGTTTTGTCCAACACAAAAACATTAATGACACATGCACAGATACAATATTATATTGAGTGCATAGATTCTTATTGATTCTGCCAGCGAGTATTAGAGTTGACGACTACTGGTTCTTTTTTTTTTTTTTTCTCATCCTTAAAATTAATGAACTATAGATTTGATAATATTTCTCGTTTCTTGCAACATTCCAGGAAAAAAAAACATTTCCGAATATTTTTTGAAAAAATTATGACTATCATGTAATTCATGTATTATTACCAGGGATCGGAAATTCGGATCGATATTTACCTAAAGTTGGCAAAAACCCGGAAAAATATAGGCAAACATGGCGTCGGCTCCTTAAAAATATTATTTTAATAATATAAGTTCCGGGATTCTGGGATTCTACAAAATGTTAATATATTAATTACTTTGCATGTAGGATAAAACATTCATTTTTGCTCCTATAAATTCGTTAGGTTAATGAGTTACAGGTAAATTGAAAAACATTTGGTAAATCTATACATGAAAAATAACTTCAAGCAGTTAATATAAATAATTGATTATGAATTAATGCCGGTGCAATTTATTTATTTTGAAATCCCAGAAATTTTAGTAATTAATTCTATGATCGAGTCCGCCTCCATACAACTGAACAAAAAAGCCGGTGAGAAAGTATAGGTAAATATCGATCCGAATTTCCGATCCCTGATTATTACAGAGGAGACGAGGAAAACGTCATTTGCACATACTTAGATTACGATACTGTTTTATACGATGAAAATTAGTTCACAGGTGATTTGAATCCTTAGGTTGTATTATTGAAACTTAGGTAGTTTTAGTAATGCAGTAATAAGGATAAGTAGTTTTTAAAATCATCGTTTTATATTGTCTTTTATTTAAATGTTATTCCGTAATGTTCATATCATCATAATGTTCTGTCTATTATTGTTTGCTTATGGATTTGAGGTTTAGTTTTGTTAATAAATAAATAAAGATACGCTAGGTAAATATAATTTCAGTTTATTCGATAGTCGATAAAATTCAATGTCCCAACTCTATTGACATTTGATTTTTGCCATGAGCAATTCCACCGTCTGGTTATTACTTAAATAAATTGAACTAAATAACATGTAACTAGATATTTATTTAATTGTATCTTAATTTATGAAGCCTATTCAGATATAATAGTTGTACAATTTAGCTACCAAATCACAATCGGAGACTATAATAATGCATCAGTGTGATATTTAAATGGTCCATGGTCCTAATAATAGGACACTGTGGGCTTAGCATGCAAGAACACTAGAATACTTCAAACGCTAGTTGGTGTAAAATATGTCTTTTCCATATTCTAATGTAAGGGTAAACGTTTATGGTTTTAAATACAAGTGTATTTTGTGTGACTTAAGTCCTTTTATTACTGAGCATCTTAAAGTGTGACGTTATTTCTCGTCTTATTTTCTGTTATTTCTCGGTTTTGCTAGAGTAATAAAAAAAACGTTCAAATCTATCAAGAAAGTTTAGATAAAAACCCATAGAATAATAACAGCTTACAAACCGGACTATAAAATGAACTTTACGCCAGCTATATTTCTTAACACATTGCGCATTACAACGTAAATTCTTCTTTAAATTCCGTTTTCTTCTTTAATTGTCATTTTTACGAGGTTTAAAGTCGTCAAACTGAAATGGAACTCGATATGTCCGCGATCGTGTGTAAACACTTTATTGTACAGAACACAGAAATTCAAATACGATATTTATAGAATAGGAATGTACAAAGGTATTCCAGCTAACCTTTGGTTGATGGGGGAAAACAAGAAAAACCGAATCTGGCCACGTATATATACGTATATTATCACCTAAAAGTTAGGTGGCAGAGATCCTTTAAAGGGATAAATAAGTTCGCATTTGTACATTCTTATTCTGTAAATATTGATTTTGAATTTATGTATTTTATACGATAAAGTGTTTATGTTTACATGATACATAAGTACACGTTCGCGGACATATCAAGGTTCATTCAAATTTTACATCTTAAAACCTTGTATGTCAGTTAAAGAAGAAAGAAACAACCTATGTTATTGCTTCATTTTTACTTATTAGGTACATAAGTAGAGAAAGATAGCTGGTGCAAAGTTCATTTTATAGTCCGACTTCTTTGCTATAGTATGTTTGTATTATATATTGAATTTTATTTAACTAGCAACTTTATATTTGACACTTATTCATGAATGACGTAAAATATGACACTAGATACCGCGTGGCATACTAAGCCCACTGATGGTGATATTACACTTACTTATTAAAATTGGCCCATTAAATGACACCGGTACATTATAGGTACTTTTCAGTAATGATTGAAAAGTATGTATAGTGTAAGTTTAATAGGCCGATTTTAATAAATACGTTTTTTACGATTCATTATGACTTTTGAATGATTCTGGGTTAGTTACATAAAACTTATACAGTGCAACACAAAATAGTCGAAATTAAATGAGGGCGCCACTTTCTACGTAACTGTCACATTTTTGACGTAAAATGCTTAAACATTGCAACTATTTAATATGGATTTTTATTAGTTTCATTTTATTTCATTTCTTCTCTTTTGTGCCGCACTGTAACTAACGATATTGGTTATCTTGTTTTACATTCATATCCATGTGCTTCACAGTGCCAAAATATACCATGACTGGTATACTTAATAATAATAAGAGGGAGAATCTCTATCCATAAGAAAATGTCCCATCCCTACTCGGTCGGTGAAAGATTTAAATAGCCAATCAATCGCTTCCTCTTGCCCCGCATCCCGCGCCTTGCTCCATGTTCGGTGATTTAGACGTTCAACAAAATTAGCAATAACCGGTATCTATTGGGGGTGATCTGTGTTCCTGGTACAGGAAAGCCGTTAGTACAGAAGTTGTCAACATAAGGGCCGCCATTTTGTGAATTTCATTTCTGTTTGGGATGCGTTCGAAGTGACACTATTTCAAATAAAAACGTTTTGAACTCTAAGGAGCCTTGGAGAGAACCTTGTTTACATTCTTGATCTCGTCTCGTTGGCCTTACTTTAGTTCTGTAGAGTTTGGCTGTTATTTTATGCCATTTAAAACAAAGTAGTCCGTGAGCTCCTAAAAAAACTTCGGATTTTAGAAACATACTTCGGGTATTGAAGATGGTACGCGATCGTGATATGCGGTCCTGTTCTGCTATCAACTTGCAAAACTTTTCGAATTTACCGTAAACAGTTATGTACTTACAGAATAACCATCAGTACAAAATAAACCTTAGTATAATAATATTACGTTTATTTACCTTTTTCTAATTTTAATACAAATGGCTTTTTGTCATGAATGTCATGATATAAATAAAACATAAATCAGCATTTTCAAAGTCGTTACGTCAATAATTCGGTCTTGAATCTTATTAAAATATTTACCATCAACATTTTCCTTAAAACATTCACATTCAAATAATAAAATATAATTAATACATTAACAAAATATTTATATACATTATAAACAACTTCCCGTCATTGGCTATTAACAGAAATACCCTGTTTAAGTTGACTTCCTATGCAAAATAAAATCCGGAAAATAACAAATCAAAAAATAAATTTGTGGTGGATTTAACTTTCTAAATTTGTCAAGATCGTAGCAAGTGGAAAGAAATCCTCTGGAAAACAGGCGTGACTTAATGTATGTATGTATGTAACTGCTCTATATAAATCAATGAATACAACGAGTGCACTCTTCACTTTTCGCGTGATGGATTGCTACTTAGTCAAAAAGTCAATTGTCATTTTCTGCTTCAGGAATCCTTCCGATTTCCCGAGAAACCCGAAGGATTTTCTAAGAGCTCACGGACTGTAACCAGGTGCTGAATTGACTTATTTAGTACGTTTTTACCTGTATTTTAGTTTTGTTTTTAGGTAAATATGTGGCAAGTGATACCATAATACTGATTATTCTGTTGCGGTGTTGCAGCGTGAACTCTCCAATGATGGGGTCGAGCAGCATGAGTATACCCGGCATGAACTCGATGGGAATGGGTCCCATGTCAGTCTCAGGTAATCAATAATAAATAGTACGGATTCTACCATTATGAACGACCTGTACATTCCTGGTTATCGAATGAAACGTATTTTGTACCAACCATAATACAGGAACAAACACATTCGGAATAGTTTGCCTATTGAAATTAATTTCATCTGATCAGTTTATTATTAAATTCTTCGATTATATGTTCATTATTGGAATAAATGTTGAGTGAGAGCACGAAACTTAAAGAACAAGAAACAGTTGTCTGACTTTTCCGGTCCCTACTATTGCGTTGTTAGGTAAAACTAGAGAGAGAGAAAACTACTATTCGAAGAGCCCACGACACTGAACCTAGTTCAGTAAGACTACCAGATGAAATATATATATTTGGTCACGTCATTAATGGGGGAACACGAAATAGTGATGCTGCAATTCCAAAAATCTGCCAGCAATATTAATTATATTTTTTTAAGAAAAAAATAATTCGGTTTCTGTTACGGTAAGACTTTCAACTTTCGTTTGTTCCTCGAAACAGGGGAGGGGTAGGACGTTTACGATAATGCAGTGCTGCAAGCCCCCCTGATTGGCCTTATCAGTGGCAGCAGCATGATAAGCGACGCCTCGTACTTAGGTATCTAGTATGATCGACCTCCTCAAAAAACCAAATCATCTGAAAGATCATCAATTTCGGTGTAAGAAAAACCACTGCTGCAATTTCAAAACAGTGCAGAAAGGGCTGCAGCGACTGAAGGTCGCACTCCGCGCAGCTGTAGTCGGCGTTTCAATTCAGTTTTGTCAGCAATCACCCGGTTCTCTTCGATTTGTACTGATTCAATACGCGTGCCACGGTCACGTACGAATAATTTCACGTGTCATTGATTGTTTAAATAAATTATTCTGAACAGTTTTGAAGATAATTCATATAAAAAGACATTACACCAAATAACGTGGAATGGAGAAAGAAGGTTATTGGTTGATAATTTTGACAAGCTTTTATTTAACTTGCAACGTATGTATGTACGTACGGGTCAAATCTTACAAGTTAAATTCGACCCATTTTCCGGTTACCGATGAAGCTGAAAATTTGCATGCATGTGTATATGGGATTACAATGCAATACTAGTATGACATGGAGCTGATCTGATGTTGGAGTCAGAAGGTGGCGACTAAATCTCCGCTATACTTAACGTAGACCCACAGTGTCTCATTTGTTTGGTCTTGATAATGACTCTGCAAAAAATATACTGTCAGCAACACGGACGCACTTACGTACGCGGTTAACTGTACAGTATAGGTCTAACAGAGTCTCATGACAAAAAGGAAAATTACAATTTATTCCTTGTCTCTGGGGTAAAGGTTAAAGGGTTACAGGTCTTAATACTTAATTTTCCACCAGTTCTTTAAAAGTATGATGTGATGAACTCAGTCCACATAGAAGTCTTTGTTTCTTTGGGTATTGCTCCCCTGATATTTATTTATTTATTTTATTTTCCATGATATAAATAAAACATCAAGTTTGTGCAATAGGGTATTTGCTTACTTTGTGAAAAGTACTAATACTTAATTAGGGATCCATTTTATGATAGCAAAAAAATTCTCGCACGGATATTAACCCGATAACAATAATAAAACAATAAATAAATAATTGCCTTAACTCTTTACAGCCAAAACGACATCTTGCTGTATGATCTGTGTTATGACGTCATATTACGCTTATGTCAAATGTCATTCAACCCAACGAACAATTTAAAACTTCAAAAAGTGGGGTTATATTTGTGTTTACCTACTATCCATTCAATACAGTATTGTAAATTATGATATGATACATCAATATGAGTTTAAAATCTTATTACCAGTATTATATAGTGCCTAGCTGCGTAAATAATTCAAAACGAACACCTGCACAACTATTTATTCCTGTACCGCGAGACCCCGAATCCAGAAAACAATGGTTAGACCTTTCAAGAAGTTGCTACCATTATTGTGTCGGTTTTCGGCAAATTTACAATGTCTGCTTTGGTTGTTTATTCCAATGTATTTGCTAACGGCTAACGCAGTAGGTATGAGATAATGTAAGCTTTTTCGCAAGTAGACTCAAGTTCAAATCTTTGTTTACAGTAAACGCAGACAGAATGAATACTTGTCACAGTTGTCACTGTCTCGAGTTGATGACACAGATAGTATGATAAAAAAAACATTACATAAGATGACGTCACGCAATCTGATTGGTGTTTCAATATAGATTAAAAATGTTGATTTTATTATAAGGTATATAATAAAATTACGACTTTATTAAATTAAATAAAAACTATAATCATAATCCTCGTCATTAAAACTAGCTATATGCAAAGCATCTTTGTTTATTATAACCACAGGCAGGTACCCTATTAACTATCTATGCTGATAAGACTGAACAAACCAATATTTATAATATCGTATCGTAACCTAAGTAATCGTTGAAACCAACGGACTTTATTATTGGAAGTATTTAAGTTAAATTGAGATTATTTTTACCTTTTCATGATTAAAAGTGTTATTGCTATATAAAATAATTACCTTAATAAAAGTAACCTCGCCTACTTACTATGACAAAATGGCGGAGCTATGTGGAAAAATGGGTATACTTTGTCTAAAAGGGTTGATAGACGGTCGAGTAAGTTCGTGTACTTGCGGCTCGGCGATTTACTCGCCCGCGAGTCATCCGAAGTACGCGTAGGTACTTAAAAACCGCCGAGTAAGTTCGTCGGCGATTCAACATGTTTGAATTTTGCTCGTAGCCCGTCTTGGCTCGTACGTCGGTTATCGCCACGAGTGTCACCGACGCGAGCCGAGCAAGTTCACGAACTTAAGATCGCGATTTTAAAGGTCGTACGTCTATCGCCTCCATAAGATTAGAAAGACATTTTTTTAATTTCTGTGATCTGTTTTCAAAGATGTAACATAATAGACGAACGTCATTCAAACATAATGCAAACAAACAATCGCAATACGATGTAATTTATTATTTCAGAGTATTATAATATAAGCATTCAACCGTTGCTTATTTATTATCTAGACCTGATTTAATACAACACTTCCTACATGACCCTTGTTTCTTTTTTCAAATTTCAATGCCATATGAAAATCGGTTTCTTTTTACTTTTAAATTTGTCACGATATTCTGGTAGACTACAGAGAAATGTAGGTAAACGAGAGGTACAAAATGGATACATGTGTTAGGAATCGACTGTACTATAAAAGTAATGTGAAGTCGGTAAATGTCGTCGGGTGGGCCCTAAGTGCGTGTTGTGATGCGGCAGGCATGCGCGGCACAAGCGCGGGCGAGGGTAGCGCGGGCGCGGCGTCGCCGGCGGTGTCGCGGCACTACAGCTACACGATGCACTTCCCGCTGCCGCCCGCCGAGCCCGAGCACGCGCCGCACGACGCCAACCAGCGCCACATCCTGCTGCACGGCGTGGGTCGCCAGCGCGACGACGCCAAGCACCAAGTCAAAAAGATGACCAAAGGTGACACATTTCGACCTGGGCCCTATCTAATAAACGTTACAACCCGAGAAAATTGTGAAATAATGACATATTTGTAGAATTGTACGGTAAAAGCCTGTTTAATAAAACTAAAAAGTTGTAACACTGCTAAATATTTGTAAATTGTACATACATACATAAACTCGCGCCTTCATTCCCAGAGTGGGGTAGGCAGAGCTAAAGAATTACCAACAATTCTTAAAACTTATTGATAATTCTGTAACCACATTTTGCACAAGTAGGCTAAGATGTTTCCCAGTGTATTAGTGACAGGTGGCAAGCCCATCGCCTAACAGTACTGCAAGCCTTTATTCCCTTAGTCGCCTCTTACGACATCCACGGGAAGACATGGAGTGGTACTATTCTAACCCGGCAACCAAAATTTTAACGCGTTAATACTCTGTTTAATAAAACATTTAAATTGTAAAAAAATCCTGTCGTTTTCGATTACAATTTTGTTTTACAAATAAATCCTGGTAATATACAATTCACATTTAAGTGTAATATTTTTTATTGGAACCCTACCAATATCGAAGCATTCAAATCACTTTTGAATAACATAAATTGGCAGGACATCATTTCCCTAGATAAAAATGTAATTGATAATTATAAAGCTTTCAATGAAATATTAAATAGAAACCTAGAACAATGTATACCAAAGAAAAAAATTAAGTTAAAAACAAAATATAAGAAAAAATGGCTGACAACTGGTATTAAGCTCTCATGTAAAAACAAACGACAGCTAAAAATAATATCATTAAAATCAAATAACCTTATACTTTGTGAATATTATAGAAAATACGAAAAAATACTAAAAAAAGTCGTATCTACTGCAAAAAAGATACAGTTCATCAACAAAATAAAAAAATCTAACAATAAAATTAAAGCTATGTGGAATATCATTTAAGAGCTAAGTAACAAAAACAAAAAAGAGAAAAATAACATTAAACTGCAAATAAACAACTCACTCTCTTCTAATCCAGAGAAAGTTGTTAATTACTTAAATGACTTCTTCGCTTCTGTAGGTCAAAAGATCGACTGTACGGGCAACGGGCAGGGTAACGTAACGAGCCCTATAGCCATCCTGTGCAAAACCAAATACCTAACTCCATATTTCTGAGCCCTGTGGACTACTGGGAAATACATAAATATATAAAAAATCTAAAAAATAAAAATAGTTGTGGAGCAGACGAACTTCCCCCATCGTTGATAAGAAAATGTGCGGATCAGTTGGCATTACCATTTACTATTTTAATAAATCAATCATTTAACGAAAGAGTATTCCCAGACCTATTGAAAAAAGCAATAGTTAAACATATACATGAAAAAGGCCCTAAAACTAACCCAAACAATTACCGCCCCATAGCTCTGCTACCAACAGCTTCAAAAATCTTTGGAAAGGCCATGTGCGACCGCGTTTACGCTTTCTGTGAAAAATTAAAAATCTTAGATGACAGCCAGCATGGCTTTCGAAAGAAACGGTCCACAACTCTAGCAGTCTATAAATACATCCAAGAAGTCCTAAACACTCAATAATAAAAAGTACGCTATAGGAATATTATTGGATATGTCAAAAGCTTATGATAAAGTGCAATACGATATCCTACTGAATAAACTGTATAAATTAGGAATCCGCGGTACAGCACATATATTTTATGTAACTGGTACATAAAGAGGGTCGTTAAAACACGAGTGTGGTTTTGTGAAACGAGCCGAAGGCGAGTTTCATAATAACATCACACGAGTTTTTAAAGGCCTAATTATGTACAGTTGCATACATTACTTTATCTACACTCATATTATAAGTACCCTAAGATGCGTTCAGTAGCCGAAGGCAAATAACCTTCATAGCTACCAGTGCTACTGCCCTGAAATATATCTATAGGTGTTAAGCTAATGAACTGAAATAAGAAAAAAATCAATTGTCAGTATCACTATCATATTTCACTTCAAATATACTTTTCCGGATTTTAAAAACAGGCGGCAGAACAAACAAATGGCGGCAAAGCTAACCTGTGCCACGAATATGAATGGTTTTTTTTTTATCATAGACAAACTAACAAAGTCCCTATTCTAATGTCATTCGACATCAAAACGGCGTACGACACTTTACTTAAATTATACCGAGTCGACGTTTAATAGATACTAGAATTGGCCCCCTGTTTGAAATGTGTTGGTTTTGGAAGATGTTCCAAATTTGAACAACATTACTTTATCAAAAGTTGTATCGTAATTTTAACTTTTCATTACAGCTACTCGTACAGATAAGAAAAAATATCATAGTAAAATTGTATCTTGTAATGATGGTCATTGTCTACGGATTCTGAACGCATTATAGAGGACTTATGATATGAGTGTAGATAAAATGGGTTACGTCACACCTTACGGATCGGCAGCAGTGCGTAGAAATGGAACATTTCGATCATATTACTGGCCAAATAATGAAGATTCGCTCGGAGAGCAGGACGACTGGAGCTTTCATCCCGCAGGGGAGCGTGCTCGGATGCCTCTTGTTTGCATTGTATATAAACAACCTACAAAAAACATGGATGAGCCATGCGTGCTGTTCGCTGATGACATCTCCATACTAACAACATGTGAAAACAATATAAACCTAAATAACAAATTAGAATCAATACTTGATAAAACTAACAACTGGCTTAATCATCAGAACCTGGAAATAAACTTTTCAAAAACTAAAATTATGGTATTCCACCCATACCAAAAAACATATTTGGAAATAGATTTCTACTATAAAAATAAAAAGTTAGAGGTAGTCAACGAGTTCTCAATACTCGGGTTAATTATAGATACACATGTAAACTGGAAAAAACACATTAAAAACATAAAATCCAAAATATCATTTTTTGTATATGCAGTCCGCGAAATAAAAAAATCGACTGACTTAAAGACTGCACTCGCCACCTATTACGCTTATGCTGATGCATGGTTCAGCTACGGCATAATCCTGTGGGGAAATAGCACAGATATATCATTTCTATTTACGTTACAAAAAAAACTTATTCGAATATTAGTAAATATTGACAATACAGACAGATGTAAACCCCATTTCCTGGAGCAAAAAATACTAACGCTAACTGGATTATATATCTTAGAAATTTGTAAGTTCGTTCGCAATTACCCTGAATACTACAAGAAACGCGAAGACATATCCACATCTCATCAGCTTCGATATAGAGAAAAACTCATGTTACCTTCTTCAAAACTTAAAATGCATTCTGATGCAACCTATGCCATGTCCATAAAAGTATACAATAAACTGCCAGATAGAATAAAATCTGAGAAAAAACACTATACATTCATAAAACTGTTAAAAGAATTTCTTATTAATAAAAGCTATTATACACTAAGAGAATACTTAATTGAAAAACAACGATAAAAACATATATTAAATTCCATCATACACTTATATAATATAATATAAAAATTCAAGATAAGTTCCTTTTTAAAATGAACAAAACACTATATGTGCAATACATCAGTAGGTAAATAATCTAAACTGAATAGATGTCTATATAAATTGTTATACTGCATGCAAATTTTAAGAATTTAAGAAATTTAGCTGTACAAAATATACGTATTCAAGTCGTCCTCTCACCAATTTTGCGGTGGCCATCAGGGTCCACAATTAAGTTTTATTATATATATAATAACTAAAACTTAAGTTAACCTAATAGCCTGTAAGCTAATATTGTGGAATGCAATAAATGATTGAGTATTGAGAGTAGAAAATTATTTAGTCGCTGTGTAGTCTATTTTATTACTACCAGTCATCGTTATCTACGAAACGGACAACAAAAACAAAATTACAATTTTAACGCTCATATATGAAAATAAAGATGTGTTATTTGGTAACAGGCCAGCGAACTTCTTCACCAAATAATTTACTGATAAAAAGAGACGCGTTTCAGGCAGTTACGTACAGTCCCCTTACATATACCGTGCGCATCTGCTATTACATGGTATTGTGACCGACAGCCCATCCAATGTAAAACGCACAAAATTGGTTCAGTAAGTGTAAGAGATGCGTCTGTTGGTTTTCTGTACAAGCTCGTTGCCTATTTTATTTACCAAGTATTCAATGGTAGTATTGCTTACCCTAAACTTCTCATTAAATTTGTAATTAGTTAAATTAAACGCGAAATTAATTCTTTTTTTGAATATTTGCCTCCGTCGCACAATTACGGGCGAATATTCTTCGTGACTGCTCTCGCTAGATGATGGCGTTAACACCATTGCTCAAAAAGTATTATTTTAAAAATTTAAGTAAGAAACCAGAACCGTTTTTACACAGAGTGCGCTCACCTGTAAGAATTATATTACAATATTGTAAACTTGTTGTAAACTACAATGGTGCGTTTAATCACTTTTTATCACAAATTTGTTAATTAATGTCTGTCTAGTAAAAACTTTATTCAAAAGTATTATGTTAAATTTTAGGTACAATTCTACAATTTTGTATTTTATTTACAATTACAATATTGAAATTTGTATTTTGTATTAAACAGAAATATTTAGAAATGTGAAATGTGAACTATAATTACAAATTGTAAATTGTAACTTTTATTAGATAGGGCAGTGTGCTTAACATGTTTGTTACAAAAACACACACAACCACACACACGCACACACACACACGCACGCACGCACGCACGCACGCACGCACGCACGCACACATGTTGGTGTGGCTTGAAGTGTTTTGCTGCCTTTTAACCCATAATCGGGAGCTCTTTCTTTCCGTACTCATACAAACCAATTTAATATTATTACTCCATAATCACGCACTTTTGAAGTTCGAACATGTTGATATTACTTGTTTTTACAGTTAAATCATTCTCTTTATGTTTATTTTGAGCTCTAAATGTCTTTTAACTATTTTATATTATATTGTCTAATACATTGCGTGGCGAATTAATTAGTATGAAAAAAAGAAATACAACTTATGTTAACGGTATCATGTTTTTACTTTAATTAGGATGCATAATAACCGTCGTTCAAATATTTGCTCGTATTCCATTTACACACTAGTGTCGAAAAAGGCTACTATGATTTCCGCTATACGTATATATGTTTGTTCTCGACAAGCAGGTAATGACCAAAAAAAGTAAACGCAATCTTTTTATTTTGATAGACATTCCATGAACGTGACTCTCTGAGTTAAGAAAATTTGTTAACTTGAATGACACGCGCAGGTCAAACGTTTTGCCTGAAGTGTGTATAGCTTTGTGACTGATACGTCGAGAACGCAAACTTATTCTTTGCGGTTTCTATTATATTAAAAATATTGTTGCAGAGATTTGTAAACTATTCTCGAAGAAGTTTTCTATCGACGTAGCGGAAGGTGGAAAAATCAAGAAGCACGCGCGCAGCGAATTTAACTTTGAAGCCGTCACGCAAAAATTCCAAGTACGTATATTTTTTAGAAATTCTAGTCGATTTCAAATGTAACAGTACTTAGTGACCAATTCGTGCGATAACAGGTCTTACAGTGCAATGATTGGGGCTCCTGGCGCGAAGATGATTCCAGCGTATGTTCAAAAAATTGCTTACTATTTCTTCGTTTCGTTATTTGCTGTCTTTTAAACGTGTTGCTATTTTATTCGTGATTGATGTTATATGGTCTTTCCAAAGATTAGGTTTCATTACGACATTTCAATACACATGATACAATAATTAAAATCCATCTGGTATTATTTTCCGATAATCAGTGGCCACGTGATTGGATGGACACGTTCAACATCATATTTGGCGGCTAAAAAACTTTGAATTTGAGGTAAATATTTGCCCGAAGTGTATAAAATTATATTTTTGTACTCGTCGATTAAAATGTTTGTATTACGATTTCATAGAGAATACTGTAACGTCACTCTTTTCATCGTTGAATAGTCTATGTTACTTCCGAAACAACCGAAATAACTATTTCGATACGCTCTAGACAACCGATTTTTTTTTGAAAATAGATCTTCGGATTTCCATATGTGTCCTTGTTTAAGGAGCCTCGATCCGATACAAAATTGCTAATCTGTGGCGTTTCGGAACGTAGCAGCGTCGCATCATCTGTCAAAAATCTACTTTTAGTTTTCTTATATACCTACTCGTTAATTTTAATGAACTCGTACAAAAAGTATTGTTCACAATAGTGTCATAATTAAGCTTTTTAATCTCGTACCTTACTTAGGCCACTCAGCAAGCTTCGTGGCCTAAACACGGTACTCGACTAAAAAGCTCTCTATTATAACACGATTACGAAAAATACTATTTCATCTCAGCAGCTCAAACAAGCAGGTTTTGCTGTTTAAAAACAATATTCGGTTTTGCTGCGAGCGTGAGACAAGTAACTTTTTAATTATTATTTTTACAATGTCGGGAGCAGTGTTGGAGCTACTCACAACATTCGAAAGAATCGAACTTCACTTTGTTCTGTCACTTTTACTTCGACACAAAAAAGTGAGAGATAGAAACAAGTTTATCCGAAGTTCGATTTTCAAATTCCATACCTAGTAGGCCCAAAAAAGAAACAAACAATATAACGTTCGGATACACATTATAACCGTATAATTTCAAATTATCTGTTAAAGTTTTAAATGGGATTATTATATTTTTTTATATAATATCAAATTATATTTTTTTATAATGAAATAAAAATAATATTTATGAAAAAATACAAAGTTTATCTTGTACCTACAGAATTATTTATCGTTTTAACAATCTTTAATTTGGTGACATAAACCGCGGGTGCAGTTACAGAACGCATCTTTAAAAAATTACGGTATAGCGGGATAAAACCAGTTTCCGATATAAAATAATGTTTCCTTTCGATAGCTTCCACACCTTTTTTTTTCTTTGCCTTATCGCGTTCTCGAGATCTATGCCAAACGCAGATATTGGGCATTTTATTTCAATAATACCTTCATACAAACCATCGGGAGTCGCCCCCAAAAAGGAACATTCTGGAAGGGTCAATGTAAAGCCCACATTTATCCACGATAATGTTTTCTTGGTTTGTAAGTTGTCTTAGTGCATCGCGTTCATTTATTTTACCATGTTGTATAGATGAATTATGATCTAATGAATAGGTATACATATACAACATAGCTTTTACCAATGGCTGCTGGACTAATGTTATTGCGCCGATTGCAAACTTTTGCGAAATTGGATGCAGTCAGTAAACACCTTAACTCCAACTATATAGGGCACTTTTCGACTGCTCTATAGTGTCACGTTCATTTTGTCTCTGTTTGCCAATTGGCTTTTCAAGCCATTTTAATACAGCGTCTAAAACAAATTAATTGACACCGTCTGGACGCATTCTACACACATACATGTTATAAACGAACAACTATAAAAACTTTGTCAAATTTCGGAAAATCTTGAAAGTTTTCCGTGCTACTAACCGTTGCGTTGTAGAGATCCCTCGTGAGGAGACGACCCTGTCTGCATCCTCATTTCAGCTACAGGTAGCAAACATATCTAGCACGTCTCTATTACTTAACGCGTAGAAGCGAGTCAGATGTAATATATTTAAGCTTTATATATTATTGCTGATAACTGTACACCGGCGGACACCAAAAGCGGTTTGAATTATTTATATTATTGATTTTTATCCAGGCAATTTAAAACTTACAATAAAATGTGGCCAAACTATTTAACACTTAAACAATATTTTCTCAAACATGCTCGGAAAAAACGGTTTTCCGATTGAAACACAAGGACGGAAAGAGCCTCATTTTACTCCTAGGAGTAAAAAAACCATATGAAAACACTTTCCGTCCATGTCCATATATTTCTTAAAAATGCTGTCAATTTGCATACAAAATCAAAAGGACCAAGACAAAAATTCCAAACAGCCAAGGTAACTGCTCGCTTTTTTAGCACAGTGCGTGTGTTTCTTTTTGAATTTGCATTCCAATGTCTATGGTTAGTATTTAAAAACAATTGACAGTCGGTAACATTCGTTCATTCTGCATAATATAATTGTGAAACCGAATATTAAACTATTTGTTGTGTGAAATACTTACTATAAAAAATGAGCTCAAGCGACGAAAGCGACGAAATAGGTACCACACCGCCTATATTAAAATCTGAAGCTGCCTCGGTTAGGCAAAACCTGCTTCCCGCTAAATCTAAGGAAATTAAATTACTTGCTTTTTAGAAATGTATTTGTATTATTTCCTCACATGTTTGAGAAAAGCATTATGTATGCCTCGGCGGAAACGAGGATTTCCTGACTCGTATTTTAGCAGGCCTCGCTGTTGCTCGGCCTGCTAACCACCTCGTCAGGAAAACCCTTACTTTCCGCGCCTAGGCAACAATGTACTATTATATTAAAAAGTACTAACGGATCTTGTAGTAGCAGTTGCACTATTAACCTTTTTCGATCGTCGTCTCCATTCATAAAACAAAAGACGCGCTGAGCTCGAGACGAAACGAAATACGTCCTCTGTAACCGCTCGGCGGGTCACTAGTAGAATGACTAGATCGCAAAATGACCACATCGCTCATTGTTCCCATCTCAAAATGACCAACTCGCAATATGACTTTATCTCATCTAGGCAACATCTCATAATGTCCAAGTCGCAAAATGTCCACATCGCTGCCAGTCAACGTTTCATAATGTCAGAGTCGTAAATTGCCTTTACCTCGTCTAGACCATATCTCACAATGTCCTAGTCGCAAAATTAACACATCGCTCCTGGTCAACATCTCAAAAAGTGCAAGTATCAGAATAGCTAAGTAGTAAAATGACTACGTCGTCAAAAGTTGGGACAGTTACGCATAAAAAGCAATGACTAATAAAATATCAGGGGTTTCACACAAATTGTCATTTCCTCAAACTAATTGTACTATAAGGCCTAGACAACGATATTTTTACTAATAGTACTTGTTACTTTATACTAACTATTTTTGTATGTTATCACACCGGAAACGGCTCTAAGGATTTACTTGAAATTTATCTAAAATAAAGAAGCCAAGCAAAGTATGTATCTATGTAAACAATTTATTGTACACAAAACATATTAAAGATACAGTAATAACAGATTATAAAAGTAAAGAGACTCTACAAAAGGTACCTTTTCTGCACAAACTCAAAAAGGAGTCCAGGTACCAAGATATAAGAGTGAAGGGCTTGTTTACCAAGCAAGAAAGCAGGAAAAAAAAAGATATTATTTTTGACAAGGAATACAACCGAGAATTTAAAAAGCTCGTCGAAAAAAAGATAACGACATTGGACTTCCTTTTAAATATTTCAAAGTTGAAATACAAGTTAAGTTTGATGTAATGCACTAATAAATTGTTACAATTAAAAAGAAGCATAGTAATTAGCGATATAGGAGACTTATTTTTATTTTCACAAGATGACTTTTTTATTTTGATTACAAATTAAACAATTTCTTATTAAAAACTCCATAATTGTTTCATTTTTATACCTATAAAATTAGTTAGCAATGCTTTTGTAGTTTAGTGACTAGATAGGTAGTAAAATGGCCACACTAACCTAACCGACTGTACGGAATTGGTAGATTTCTGCGACTTGGACTTTTTTTGACCTAGACTTTCGGCATTGTGTTTATTTTACGATGTAGTCATTATACGGATTAAGGCGTTTTAGAGATGTAGTCATTTTACGACCTAGTCAAATTATGTTATAGTCATAAAGCGATCACGGCGTTCTGCGATGAAGCACATTTGCGATGTGGCCGCTACGCGAAGTGGCCATTTTACGATCTAGTTATACTAAGATGTAGTCATTTAGCGATTTAGGCTTTCGGCGATAAAGCACATTTGCGATGCAGCTCTTATGCGATGTAGCCATTTTGGGATCTAGTCATTCTACTAGTGACCCCGCTCGGCATGGAATGAACAAAAGGGCGTGTTGCGTCGAGATGCATAGGTAATCTTTAAAAAATATTTACAATTGTAATGTAACCCCATATTATTGTTTTTTTTTCCTGAAATATTAGGTTACATTATTATTAAATAGAACGCAAGCCTTTTTTGTCGAAAAATTGCTACCACTTGGTATCAACTATTATGTAAATAAAAAAAATAGGAGGATAGGTTCCATTTTCCATTTCAGTTTTTGATGAAACTACCGCGAGTTTATTGAGAACAGAAGATATAAAGTCACTCCAAACCGCATATTATGGAAAGGCCTATCAGGAGAATACACTTTTAGTAGACCTCAGACCAAAAAAGCAATACTTTAGTCCCAAGACTTTCTTCTTTAAAGAAGGATTTATTATATTTTCGAGTTATCTGAGTTATGTTATGGATAATCCCCGTTCCCGTGTGGTTGCCGGGTTAAAATAGTGCCACTCCATGTCTTCCCGTGGATGTCGTAAGAGGCGACTAAGGGAATACAGGCTTGTAGTACTGTTAGGCGATGGGCTTGCAGCCTGTCACTAATATGCTGGTAAACATCTTGGCCTATTTGTGCAAATTGTGGTTACTGTATTATCAACAACTTTTTAAAGTTGTAATTCTGTAGCTCTGCCTAGCCTACTCTGGGATTACAGGCGTGAAGGTATGTATGTATGTATGTATGTTATGGATAATTACGGCACAAACGGTTAGTGAAACGACGCATTTTCCGAAAAACGCGCGTTTAAAATTCTAAGGCATCTTGGTCACCGGACTGCAATTTTCTCGCTGCAAAAGTAATTATACTATATCCGTCATTAGTATAAAAATAATAATTTAATATGTTCTCGCTACTAAGGTGAGAAGTTGAATGTGTCACGAGAGACCAAACTTATTTACATCTCGTGTTTTTGAATCTCTCGTCTTGTCTCGCTACGCTCAGGATTATAACCTAGAGTCCCGCGCTACGCTCGTGATTCAATTATAGAATCCTTCGCTTGCTCGGAATTCAAAATTAACACTCGTAGCAAAAAACAACTCTGCTCTCTTGTTGCACAAATAACTATTTTCTACTCGCGTAAACCGCTAATATGGATGTCGTTAACGGTATCAGAATACGAGTACGTCCGATAGCGCAACCGAAGCGTGAAAACAATTCTATAATGAGCGTCGCCATGATAATAAAGATATGATAAAGATAAAGACATTTATTCAGTAAGCAGGCCGCACGGGCACTTTTACACGTCAAGAATCTACCAGCGCTTCACAAGAGGAGACTACTGCTGAGAAAAAACGCCGCAAGAAACTCAGCAGTCAGTAATTTTTCAAAATATATTTAATATAACAATGGTACTACTTAGTCTAGCATTATATACATCTATAAATATTAAATTAAAATATATATCATATACCCCTGCGTAGTTTCCGCAGGAAAACACACCAAAATCTTACGAGAGAGATAGAGGGAGAAAAGGAAAAAATAGAACACCTGCTTATGTGTATATAAGACGGTGCAAGACGGCCACATAACATTCATATCGACGGAGGAAAGGAGAAACCCCTTAAGCGACATGATTTTCGAAATTGAGTTTTATATATCATTAGAACCGGCTTCGTTTTCTGCGTCATTTGAGCCGGGTTAAGTAGTAAGTTAGAAAAATGTCGCTTAAGGGGTTTCTCCTTTCCTCCGTCGATATGTTTTCCTACATCGACGGTGTCCCCTAAACAAGATAAAGCTATTTTGGTCTTTTAGATAGTCCTCGATCCTATAATACGCTTTACACATTAAAGACTTCTTTTTTAAATAATTTTAAGTGCTGTAAAAGGGTAACCTTAAAACTACGTCAGGTAATTTATTATAGAAATGAACGCATTAACCAACAAAAGATTTATATACTATACGGACGCGGAATTTTCGAATAGTGATTTTATTTTTATTTCTAGTATTTAAATTATGTATATCAGTTTTTTTTGTGAAAGAATCTTAACTTTTAATAACATAGTAAATAATATTCTCATTGATACATTGAGACGGTACAGTTAAGATATTAATTTCCTTAAAACGTTCTCTTAAGTAGTCACGGGAATTTAAGTTGTAAATATAACGAATGACCCTTTTTAGGGTTCCGTAGCCAAATGGCAAAAAACGGAACCCTTATAGATTCGTCACGTCTGTCCGTCCGTATGTCACAGCCACTTTATTCCGTAACTATAAGAGCTATACTGTGGAAACTTGGTAAGTAGATGTATTCGGTGAACCGCATTAAGATTTTCATACAAAAATAGAAAAAAAACAATAAATTTTTGGGGTTCCCCATACTTAGAACTGAAACTCAAAAAATTTTTTTTCATCGAACTCATACGTGTGGGGTATCTATGGATAGGTATTCAAAAATGATATTGAGGTTTCTATTATAATTTTTTTCTAAACTGAATAGTTTGCGCGAGAGACGCTTCCAAAGTGGAAAAATGTGTGTCCCCCCCCCCGTAACTTCTAAAATAAGGGAATGATAAATGTAAAAATAATATATGATGTACATTACCATGCAAACTTCCACCAAAAATTGGTTTGAACGAGATCTAATAATTAGTTTTTTTTTAATACGTTATAAATCGTAAACCGCATTTTACCTTTCATTCAATCAACTCAAATATAATAAAGAATAAAGAAAAACATTTATTTAGATGTATAGTTGTACGGAACCCTACGTGCGCGAGTCCGACTCGCACTTGGCCGGTTTTTTGTAACACAAATATAGTTTGTATGTCAGCTGCCTTACCCCAAACCAGAATACCGTACGACATGACACTATGGAAATAACTATAATAAACTAAGCGAGCTGTCTCAACATTGGTTAGTTGTCTGATTTCCTTAATGGCGTAAGCTGCCGAACTTAGTTTACCTGCCAGTACCTACCCTTGCCTAGCCTAGGAAAGCTGCCTTATCTACGATTTGGCTACTAATAACCGTTCTATAATCATTATTATACCATTGTTATTACCATGGTTACGCGCATGAACAATTTCAGTGACGGTGTTTGGTGATCAAATATTTAGCAGTCAATGACTGTCCTAACAACAATTTAAATGTGTAAAAATACGAATGATATTTAATTAATTACCATAAGAGTATTTTTAATAGAAATAATAATTAATAAAAAATCAATAAAATGAATTGGTTCGACTGCTTTGCAAAATGGCAATATGGCGGCCCCAGACTACTTAGAGATACCAATGGTGTTTGGTGAATAAATTTGACATTTAAATTCTTATACTTTATTGTTCGAAATATAAAAAAAAATGAAATGTGTAATAGTTTGGGAGCTGGCGAAAAAAATTTAGATATATAAAGGACCTCGTCTGCCGCCATGGTGCCTCTGCGTTGTCTATTGACATGGATTTGTTGGGAAAACCAAGAAAATCGATGAGGTAGATTTGATATTTTTTCAACAATAGGAACGATTTTCAAAACACTTCTGAAGTATTTGGGTTCTGTCAGTTAACTGCGTCCCCGCAGGTATAAGGCAGGGTCCTTTGGTTGTGTCTCTCTTTTATTTGGGAATATGAGTGAAGACGGTATAACTCAGATCCGACTTTTCAGTATTGTTTACCTAAATTTATTTAGTATTAGAAGTAAATAGTTATTTTTCTACCAAATCCTGTCCTGTCCCGGTCATGGAAAATATTTAATTTTTTGTTATTATTTGGAGAGTTAAGTTGAAATGCATGATTCTAGAAAAAACTGTTTAGATTTTTTGCAAGGTTCAAAGTTCAAAGCCCCCCACTATAACCGATTTTCCTTGATTCCGTGAATTTCAAACAATTGTACTTACAGCTAAAAATAAGTGAGCAAAGTGTTTGCCATGTGCAAATGATTTAGTAGAGTTTTTTACATTTTTACAACTCCGTCTCATGATAATGCATACCCCTGAATGTCTGCCTCTTCGATTTTCTTCGTTTCCAAGATGATTGTAACTATGAACTTCAGAGGCATACATTTGCAAATGATTTAATACCCTCTTTTTTTAAGCAACTTCAATCCGCTGTAACGCGAAAAAGCAGCGACACAGAACCTTAATAAAATTATTAAATTTATAAGCTTATAAAAGAGCATTATATTTATTAAAAACATAAAAACGATAACGAAACACAGAAACGATAAAAAAATATGTAAATCAACTAGGATGTATGACGCCATAGTTTTACTCTGTGGTCAACTGGTAGCTGTCATGTCAAATTAGAAACTACCTGTAAAAAGTTAAGAACGAAACTAATTAAGTATGTCAAATTTTGTAGTTTCATTTTTGAGATTGTTTTTTTTTAAATAATAGTTATAAAAGGTATAGGTACAAAATTAGGTCTTAAGTTACCCGTGGCTGTAATTAGAGCGCTCGCAAGCTCGCGCTCTAACCTCGGCCCTTATACCTTAAGAAGTTTCATTATACGCCAGTTACATAAATTGCTATTAACAAATTAACTAAAATAAATACTAGAGGACTATTTTATATAAATGGAACGGAAACAGCCTTGAACTAACATGAAACCGAACCGATGCAACATGACGGAATGATCGAACTCTTAGCATGATATGAAACAAAGTCGCTACTCTGTCAGTCTTTTTGTCCGCTTAGTTCTTATAAACTGAGATTTTTATGCGGTTTTAAAAATCATGTAGAATTTTTTGCATTAGGTTTTTTCTATAATATGTATTACTATTTTCCGGGAAACCTGGATGGGTCACTAGTGTAGTACTTAATTACAAAGTTAAATAAAGACTGAGTGTTGAGTTTTGTGGCACTTCTTCTTATCGGCGGTTTTCTCTCGGGAAGCCGTGCTGGTACCTAGATGTCATGTGCCAGTGCCTAATTTATTTATTATCGATTCGTTTTACGAATTACGTCTTAATCCCATAACGCCCTAAATCCAAAATGATACCAGATGAATTATACCAGAACACCAGAAATTGGAATAAGTGAATTTGATGTATAGTCCAATGAATGATCAAGGCATTACGAAATTCGGTCTTAATGAAACCTACTCTTTCAACTTTACCCTGCATAATTTCACGAGGCTCTGACACCGCTGTTATATGGCACAGTTCGCCTGAGGTGTCAGGTAGGTCACAGTTTTCCCGTATTCGGAATTCCGCTTGTTAATGTTGTGATCGGAGCGCACGTCGTCGGAGAGTATGCTTGAGCCGGGTGTGTGTTGTAGGCGATGTCGATGTACGAGCAAGGCGCGGTCTCGTGGGCGGTGGGTGGCGCCGTGTGCGAGGCGCTGGCCGCGTACGCCGCGGGCGCCACCACCTACCTGCCGCAGCCCGAGCACGTGGCCTTCGCGCTTGACCTCATGGAGATCGCACTCAACGTGCACGGCCTCATCGAGACTTGCATACAGGTAAGCTGACCACCTACCTCCCTCTAACAACACGTGCTTCACCTGAACACCACACTGTGTGTTTAATAGGAACAGCTCGCATGATAAGTGATATCAATTCCGTTTATTTATTCGTGTTAGCTTTCGTGAAAGTATATTCCCCTCATCAAAATCTTGCGCGCAATGTTTACTGGAGCTTTCATTGTTCGTACGTCCCAGATTCTTAAAGAGCTGTCAGAAGTGGAGGCGGCGCTCATCTCGCGCGGCGCTCCGAGCACGGGGCTGGCCGCGCCGCGCGCCTACACCTCAGCACTGGCTCTCTACACAGTCGGGGCGCTGAGAAGATACCATTCCTGCCTCCTGTGTAAGTTGTACTAATTGAAAGCAACGATCACATTGTTTTACCGCTGTGATAGTTAATACGCCTGCGAGGTTTCGATGGCTATAATAATTGGGTTGAGGCGGCAGTGTGCGTAGAGCAGACGTCGGCGGTGTTCGAGCAGCTGTGCCGGCTGGTGAAGTGCGTGGTGAACCCAGGCGACTGCGGCTCGGCGGAACGCTGCGTGCTGGCGCAGCTGCACGACCTGTACAAGGCCGCGGCGCACCTCTGCCACGCGCCGCACGCCGACACCTTCGCCAACGCCTACCCCAAGATCAAGTCAGTCCACACTGGATACTCACTTCCGTCATTTCCTTATCTAGAGACAGACTAAAGACTTTCTATTTCTAGGCAAGCTCTGTACTCCCCGCTGCAACCGACCCCATCGAATTACGTGTACAACCCGCAATTCCTGAGCGAGTTCTTCGCGAATCCACGAAAGGGTACGCTACGAACCTTTCTTATTTACCTATGCTTTGTTTTCTTACTACGATTGAAAAAAAAAACAATTCGCAGGTAAACTAGAAATGTCCTGGGCGCGGCAAGTTGGCGAGTCAGCAGCTAACCGCTACAGCTTCGTTTGCTCGGCGATGCTCGCCGTGTGTCGCGAGGTCGACAACGACCGGTGAGTGTAGCTACTCACGACCTTTTATTTTTACAGCGTGGGGCAAATCATCACGCTCATTCCCAAAATATCATAATTTGAAAATATCAGATTACACTTTATACCAGATTCAAAAACAAGTTTAGAAATTTTGGGTAGGTACAGTCACGAGCTTTAATTTGGGACCCATTTCAAGAAAAATATGCTTGAAGTCATCAATGTCATTAGTAGACCTAGAGATTTTCCTAGCACGAACGACGTGTTGTTAGTGCTTGACACAATAAAAACATCGACCATCTTGTTATCGATAACTCCACTTCAATGTCAGAGAGCTATTTTCATTGAAGTATGTGCCTAAAATATTAATCAATTGAAAGTTTTGTTATTAACTTATTCCCGTGTGGTTGCCGGGTTAGAATAGTGCCATTCCATGTCATCCCGTGGATGGCGTAAGAGGCGACTAAGGGAATAAAGGCTTGTAGTACTGTTAGGCGATGGACTTGCCACCTGTCACTAATACACTGGGAAACATCTTAGCCTATTTGTGCAAAATGTGGTTACGGAGTTATCAAGAAGTTTTAAGACTTGTTGGTAATTCTTTAGCTCTGCCTACCCCACTCTGGGAATGAAGGCGTGAGTTTATGTATGTATGTAACTTATTATTCTTATCTTACTTTTTCAAACACACCACATTGTTATATATAATATGACATAATGATTGTATTTTTTTCCTTATTGAAATGATTTTGCTATTTTCTTATTAGGCACTTCAATGAGCTTTATTTTTGATTATTTTTTTAATAACTATATTATAATGAAGTAAACTAAAGTAGTGGTTATCGATAGCAGGATTGTCGATGTTTTTACTGTGTCAAGCACTAACAACACGTCGTTCGTGCTAGGAAAATCTCTAGGTCTAGTCATTAGAGAAGTTACGTTAATTGCTATGCCATTGTGAAGTTATTTAAGTTTGCAGTATTATGGCATTCTCGAGCATTTACGAGATTACACGATTAATCACGAATACATGACAAAGACAACAGTAGCATGTCTTTCTTACCACAATCGAATTTAGCCGACTTTGTCCGATTAGCTACGAATTAATCAACCTACTCATTGGTCAACACCATGGCGAACGTTATTGGCTGTTGCTATGGGTAACCACTTCCTATTTAACTGTTGGCTAACCCGAAGACCAAGCCTGCCAACCTGACAATAGAGTGATTACACTGATTACACCCAAAGCCAACCAATTACAGATCTAGAAACAGTAACCTAGCGACAATTGTTAAACGTAACGATATCAGCGGAAAAATCATATCATGTCATGATTGGTCAGGGCTACGAGCTTTAATTTAATAAATTAATCCTTATTTTTAATGTTGAGTTATGGGATTCCGGTACAACGAGAACCCGGTATTTTGAAAATTCTGGTATTTTGGAAATGAGCGAATCAGCATAATTCCAGACAGCTTTATTTGTAGGTATATAAAACACGATGTTCGGGTGTTATATCAATAGACTTTGATTAACAATAAAAAAATGTACGAAATAATTTGGTAAAGAAAGAAGTCTTGTAAGAATAAAACCGGTCAAGTGCGAGTCGGACTCGCGCACCGAGGGTTCTGTACCACCGCATAGTAGTTATTATCATACCTGGGATAACTCGGGGCAAGTTCTAGGGATTTGATATCGATAAAAAAGATGTCGATGTAATTAAATTAATACATGTGCACATTGAACAATCTCGATTACTGTAAAGAGGTTCGATGTCATATCTGATATTGAGTCTCTTAAGATAATAAAAGTATGCGGATGTCATTTCAATCAAAATAACAATTTACTGTCAGTACCATACCATTCATATTCGTACGTTTAGCAGTTTAAAGTGGATATTTTTATCTAGACGGCAATCATTAATACCGACGAATATGGAAAAAATATTGATTGTACATTATTTGACGTGATTATTTTTTATCTCAAAATGAGGAGAAAATAAGTAATATTTATTTATGTCGAATAACATTTAGATGTTGGCAGTAACATCGATATATTTGGTCGATAAAATATTTTGCTACATCACTTTCGTACAGATGCCCCGAGTTATCCCAGGTATGGTTATTATTATTTATTATATTCAATTTTCGAATCGAATCAACGCGAGCCCAACTCACACATCTAGTGATGGGTCGTTACCGGTAATATTTCCAAAGCGAGTATTTTCCCAGTAATGTTACCAGTAATATTACCACTCACCGGAAATTTCCAGAAATATAGAAATAGAATATTTTTTTATTCCTTTTTGTATTTAACATAGCAATGTGGTCCTAGTATGCACCATTTCACAACCATAAAAAATGCATGGGATCCTTAAGGAAGTAAATTACCAATCTTACCAGTAATATACCCAATATTACCGAGTATCTTACCAATGTTACTGGAAATATTTCTATGCTGTATTTTTTTATTATTATCATAAAGTCCAGAAAAACACGTAAAAAAAAGCAAATCATTATAATTTGGCATATTTTTGGCAAAAAAGTTACACATGTTTTTGTTTTTTTTTTCTCGGTAAAATGATGAAACATTTTACTTTTTGGTTTCATTGTCCCGTTTCGAGAACACTAATCGCCACCTCACATACGTATACGTTCACTCCGTTTCGTGGTAAGGGCAAAACTAATCCTATTGTTCCATTTAAGCATAGCTGGGCACCGTTAATCAAATAGTTAACTTCGTTAATCGTTAATTCGCTACAAAAAAAGTTAGCTTCGTTAAAGTTAAAGCGTTACATTTCGGAAGAATTAACGCAAGTTAACGTTAATCCGTTAATATGTGTAAAAAAATGCATTTTTATATCGTTGCGTTAGTAAACTTATAAAACTTGTTGGTTTAGGTTCTGGAAGTTAACAGGATAGGAACAAAACAAAATACAAAAGGGCATAAGGTGCATATTCCCTTTCATGAACATTAACATGTTGAAGTTCTCGTCTGAAAGCGAGGCTCTTTTTGGAGTTAAAATATCTTTACCCGTGGAAAACAGACGTTTAATTGCAGCGCTTGAGGGTGTAGCAGTATTGTATTTAATGAATAGATTTATGAATATCTGTTCCCCGAGGAATGCAGCATCTTTGAACGAGTCTTTTGATTTCATGTCCAGCCACATTTTAACGAGACTTTGCGCTTTACTCTTTAAAGAGTTTGAGCTCTTTGGGTTTTCTATAGACTGAGTGACAGAATTGAAAAAGTCTTCCTTGTCATCATCGTTGTTTTTCACACTACACACTCGCTGCTACGCGCCGCCCGGCACTTGTCATTTCATACTTGTCTGAACCTGTTTTTATTGCCGCGCCGCGGTGCCGTTCGGTAAATAGTAGGCATTGGATTAACGATTAACGGACTTCTGCATATTAACGGAAGTTAACGTGTCCGTTAACATTTAAAACAGTTAACTTAAAAGTTAATCCGTTAATCAAAATGTTAACTTCGTTAATTAACGATTAACGAATTAACGAGTTAATGCCCAGCTATGTATATTTCAATGTTTTACTTAATAAAGTAACAAAAGAATCATCAAGTCTTATACGAATTGATGATTTCCTATCTTACTAGCTTTTGGTAATATTACCGGTAACATTGGAAAGTTACTGGTAATATTCCCAAATGGAAAAATACTGGTAACGAGAATATTACCAACGACCCATCACTACACATGACCATTTTTAGTATTTGTTATTTTTCTTCAGGGTTACAATAAGGGTATCAGGTAGTTCCACCCGCTGTCTTAATTTGCGCTGCCGTGCGGGTATATTTATTTATTTATTTATTGCGTATAGATTAAGGTTACAGTTTGCAGGTACATTCGCTTATAATTATGTTTCACTTAACCCTACCCTTACAGGTGTACACGCCTTACAAAAATTAAAACTATAACAAACAATAAAACATAAATCAAATAACATTAAATTATACATTTAAACCACATACAATTTTAATATCTAACTGGAACTTTTGTAACTATTTATATTGTGTTATATTGTTATTATTTGATTATGTATATTAGCATTATTTTTTTCTAAACATGTCAATAAAAAATAAAACAATATTATTATTCTATCTTATAAATTATCACAAAGAAAGTCTCTCACCCTGTAATAACACTTATTTATCAACAATTTTTTGGTCAAATCACTAAATTGCTTGAGGTTCTTCTCTTTAAATGCGTCCGGCAGTTTATTAAATATGTCTATACCACAGATCACAGAAACAAGGGAGATATGTTATGGGGGCGTGGTTCGTGACGCCTCGATATGGTCAAAATGACCATATCGGCACGAGGCGTGTCAAGCGTTGACATAGTCACCCACTGAACGCTGCTGTCAGTATAGAAGCTCCGTTTAAATGATAAAATGACTGTATGTAGCGTGAAAGTGTGCAAAAATCGAAGTGCAAACGTTAATATAAAATCAAAGGGCATAACTTACCACCGGTAAATTTAGTTTTTAAGCATTATTTATATTTTTAAATGAATAGTTTATAATTGAATGGATTTCAGAGCGTAAGGTTGTGAAAGTTGTGTTGACGTGATTTCTATCGACTATCGATAAATGGCTTATTCTACAGCTATCAATAGAATTCAATGTGTTAATAGTTCTGGTTATTTATCACTACCACCACACGCTTAAAACAGAAGAAAAATAATTTTAACAAATCTTCACGTTATACAAAATTTAATTTTCTTTACAATATTAACGAACGACGAAGGACTCTAGCAATTCAAATATAAGTAGACGAATCATACAATTAAGATACAAATAAATTAACCAACCACAAAGGCAAAGGGCTCTGGCTCAGTATTGAGCTGTGCTTGCACACAGCGCTGATTGACAGCTCGCGCCGACTCACTCTCAAAAGGATTCAAGCCTAAAGGTTGGATGGTAGAGAATGCCCCAAGTATTAAGTCTATCTTTCTGTTTTAAGTAATTTGTACCATTTATGAAATAAAGTTTACATAATCAAGTCGGTAAACTACTGGTTTGTCCCAAACTGAGATCTCGTGACGTGCCACTCAACCGAACCCATTTTATTAGTGTATTTGTATTAACATCATAAAGTCCAAGTTTACAATTTAGACTTTTATGTACTAATCATAACGAAAATCTTTAACAGCTCCAGAAAATTTAACCATTGAAATTCGGCAATTTTTTTATTATGTTCTAATATAGGTATCGTTCCCAATTTAAAATCGTATGTATCAATTTTACGCAAACCGTATTCTTGCTAATAAAATATTATTCTATTCTAACAATAATATATTAAGTTTAAATGATGTTATTGTATTTACCTAGTAGTAAAATAATAAAAATAGTACTTATTGCCTGTAAATTGAATAGTACCTATATTAACGTTGCAATCAAGTTTGAATTGTTTATCGATATATTTTGAAACATTCCTTGTGGCATCCCTAAGTGGACGACAGGAGAGAAACGCACACCTCTTAAAAAAAGTATAACTAGATGTCGCTGTGTGTGAGTAGTCCTTAACCTGCTGAACATAGGGACTACTATCTTAGCGCCATCTAGCTCTGAGGAATTAATTAATTACTCGTCGCATAGATGGCAGCTAAGTGACGAGTAAGCGCTACCTTACGTTCAGTGACTGAACTACGATGGAAAAAAAACGATCTTTCAGCATTTTTCAACCTTGAGAACTTAGTATAAAGCTTAATTTTCTGCTACTATCAAAACTATGTTACGGCGTTTTTAGTTCGTAAGCTGTGACCAATTATGAGGAGGTTGTTTTTGTAGTAGTTAATAGAGCGTAAGCGTAAGACGCACACATGTTTAAAAGTGGCGACACCGGGTCTTGTACGAATTGGCGTTCATGACATATCTCCCTTGTTTCTGTGATCTGTGGTCTATACACATCAGATAAGTATTGCTTGAAGAGAGTTTAAGTCTGGCAAATGGCTTGTGGATCTTATTCTTATGTCGAGACCTAATTGCTCGAGAAGATACATCTTGCTTCTGTTTAAACAAGTTCTTGTACTTAAAAACAAAAACACAGACCTCCAGTATATATAGACAAGGCACAGTTAGTATTCTACATACATACATACATACATACATAAACTCACGCCTTCATTCCCAGAGTGGGGTAGGCAGAGCTACAGAATTACCAACAACTCTAATAACTTGTTGATAATTCTGTAACCACATTTTGCAAAATCAGGCTAAGATGTTTACCAGTGTATTAGTGACAGGTTGCAAGCCCATCGTCTAACAGTACTACAAGCCTATATTCCCTTAGTCGCCTCAGTATTCTATATTTTATAAAATAGGGACGGCATGAGTCAGTTTGACGTAGGCCAAAAATATTTCTTATACATCGTTTTTGTATTAATAATACCTTTTCATTATTAACAGCATTTCCCCAAATAACGATGCCATAGCGGAATATGGAATCCACGTAACCATTGTATGCCGTTATAGCTGCTTCAATCGATACAACTTGGCTTACTCTTCTCAATGCAAAGATAAATTTATTAACTCGCGAACAGACAGACATTACATGTTCTTTCCATTTACAGAAGCAATCTATGTTAATTCCCAAGAATTTGGCCAAACAGACTTCCTCTATGGTTTGACCAAGATAACTAATGCTTATTTTTACAGGTTGACTTTGAGCGCTACGAAATTGGATGAATTTAGTTTTACTAATATTAACTTTTAAATTATTCATGGTCAACCATTCAACAGTCTGAGCTAAAGCTGTATTAATGTCATTATTAAATGTCCACTTATCTTTTTCTTCAATAATTATTGTTGTGTCATCCGCAAATAATATACAATAATGACAAAGGGGGTTCGGTAAGTCATTAATGTAAATTAAAAAGAGTAAGGGGCCAAGTATGCTACCCTGGGGTACTCCATAATTATTTGATATAAATGGCGACCGGTACGATACCATAGTTTTACTTATTGGGCAATATCTTGAAGTTTCAACGCATAGAGTCCTGTTATTTAGATATGACTCGATCCAGTTTAGTGCAGGACCTCGTATGCCGCACCTAGACAGTTTAGATAATAGCCTCTTGTGACAAACAAAATCAAATGCTTTGCTCATATCCATGAACAAAACTGCAACAGCTGACTTTTTTCTATACATTCTAGTACTCGTTTAATCAATTTAAATGTTGCAAGAGATGTACTTCTACATTTTCTGAAACCGTGTTGTTCTTCTTTTAAGATCTTATTTTTATCCGAAAAGCTAAGTAGTCTTGCATACAACACTTTTTCAAATATTTTTGAAAATATTGAAATTAGAGTGATCGGTCTATAGTTGTCTACGTCACAGACATCTCCCCCTTTGTACAACGCTTTGACAATTGATTTTTTTAAAACTTCAGGGAAAACGCCTTGATTCATAGATAGGTTAATGATATATAGTAATGGGTTTACAACAGTGAATAAGCTTCTCTTAATGATGTCGGTTTTTAAGTCATCATATCCAACTGCCATATTTAGTTATTCTACAGGCCTAAAATAAATGATATATATTAAACCTTTATATTTTTCAAATTTTCTTAAATAGGCTAGTTGACTCTTTTTTAAAGTAGGTCTCAAATTATTAATTATTGTCAGATTAGCTTAAAAAAAATATTTCCATATTTTTTTAGGACTTAGAAAACCGCAAAACTTTATTTTAAAAGTTTAGTTTTCGTTAACAGGCGAAAACGCTTACAGCCATATTAGTCTATAGATTATCTGTGCTGTGACGTCATCCGAGCCGAAAACAAACATTGACATTTGACTAGCGCATTTGACATATAAATAAACGTTTATTATTGTGAAAACCTCGATTAATAAACGCTTAATCCACCGTTTCATGTCTATCATTATATTAATATACCAACTGCACTGTACTTACATAGAAGTCTTGACATTCCTCAGCTCGGCAGAAATCTGGATTCAAGGCAAAAAAATTACCGACCATCAACGTGTCGATTCGTGGTAAGTTTGTGCTATCTGCCTTCACGAATCCAACATCCATGATTGCTCTTATCAATAAAACGAGAAAGCAGTAACAGTAACACGCAGAATAGGTTTTTACTAATATTAAACCGATTACGATCACAACACAACCTCAAAAGTCCACGGGTCATAAATGTCAATGTCATGTCACAGCACAGAATACTTGCAGATTACATAGCGAATTTCACTCGTGAAAGGTCCGACATGAAGTTTGCTTAGATTCCTATAACGTCACACCATGTCCGACAGCGTTTTCGGAGTTCAAAATAAAAAATAAAAAGTGAACAATTTTAAATAGAACATATTATTATGTAGCCATCTTACACTTTTAATATCTAAAATCGATAAATATTGGTTTCTTTAGTCTAATACTACAGAAAATATTAATTTATTAAGCCAAATTTAATATGAGGCAAGTACCCTATTGGGCTTTACAACCGTATTTTTTGTAAATATAATGTCGTACATATATTTATTATAAAATATTGTGTGTTGAATCAAAAAAGATAAACTGATGTTGTGAAACTTATTTATGTATCTTAATAAATTTATACGAAGGAGACTAATTATGAAAGCCACATCTGTGGTTAATCAGAAAATGACACCACACTCTAGGAGGTAGGTAAACTGAAGCCGATATATTTTTTTTATCTAAAGCGCGGCGGCGTGTAGTTTTGAATACCCCCCTCCCTATCCCCCAAGGGGTGGCTGATGGCTACCGGGATAAATCAGCTCAGTTTGTCCTAGGATACGTCTGTGCCAATTGAATTCATCCGATACCAAATTTTGACCTCTCCATACATTGGGTGACACTACCGCCCGTACTATTGCGTTAATTGAAAGATCTAAGCATCCATACAGAGGTACAGACGGCGGGAAGCGACTTTGTTTTATACTGTGTAAAGATACGACTTATACTCGTAGTATCCGCACAAGTCATTTGGCGTTGCTTAAATCTTTGCACTGGTTTAATTTGGAAACATTCCGAAGAAATACCGCATTTTTCTTGTTGATACGTCAATAGAATTGAAAGATGCAAAAGAATCAGCTATTTCGTACACCGACGATCTACTTAGCCACGTCACGGTTGATTCAAAATTTATATTATGTAAAAACCTGAACAAAGCAGGGAAAGTAGAGCGAAGTGTTGATGTTAGGGTGTTGGTGCGCACAGGGTGAACGAGCTGGGCGCGCTGTGCGCGGAGATGACCGCGTGGTGCAGCGGGCTGGCGGCGGAGTGGCTGGGCGCGCTCGTGGCGCTGTGCGGCGCGCAGCACTACCCCGCCGCGCCGCACGCCGCGCCGCCGCCGCTCTATCCCGACCTGCTGCACCACCGCGACCTGCACGACGCCGCCGCGCATGACGCACTCGCCGTCTTCACCTGCATCCTCGTCGGTGAGCACGCGTCACCACACACATGACACCTGCTCGATCTCTTACCACACTTGGCATGTTATCTCACAACATACTTAACAAATACCGATCATCATTGTTACGCTTAGCTTGGAGTGTCAGTAAATGGTTTTTCTGAATAACTCCGATATGGTTGACAAAATTATATTTATGTGCAATGTTGTTGTAGATTTTACAATTGACAATAACAAATATTTTTATTAATATGTTTCATTGGACAAACGGGCAGACAGCTCAGTAAATATTTATTCGCACACTAATGATAAACGTACTTTCACCTTGGTTAACCTAATCAAAAGGTACTGCTATTTCTAAATACGAATATTACATATAGTCCAGACCTTTTCGTTCAGTCACTCATATAAACAATTAAATAGAGCACTGTTACTCCATAATAACGTACTTTTGAAGTTTGAGCACGCTCATATTATTTATTTACTAGCGACCCGCCCGCGGCTTCGCCCGCGTGGAATGTATTATACATATAAACCTTCCTTAAGAATCACTCTATCTATTAAAAAAAACCGCATCAAAATCCGTTGCGTAGTTTTAAAGATTTAAGCATACATAGGGACAGACAGCGCAAGCGACTTTGTTTTATACTATGTAGTGATACACTTAATCATTGTCTTCATGTCCATTTTGAGGTTGTTATCGAATTTTTTTATGAAAAGCACTTTCGGTGAAAATACAATTAGACTGACAGATCCTTGTCATAAAGATCATTTTTTTTCAAACTATTCTTGACATTGAAAATGTAGTGATGATTTGATCGATTTGATTTCGTGTTCGTAGCACCCAGCATAATAATAATACGATGATGATGATTAATATATACAGTATGAAAGTGAACGATAGGCAAGGAATGAATCCCGTCAATGATTAGGCGAGAAAAATGGATGTGCTACATATTTTACTGGAATCTGGAAACTTTTTACGGACGACGTTAAAAATAAATAAAATTGTATCATTTGTTTATAATCTGATCAGTGACAACAACTTAAATATTAGGTCCTTACATATGAAATTGGCGTTTTGTTGCACTGGCCACTTTGGTTCATTATATCTGGTGTTTGGGTAAGAATTCTAAATTAAAATTTATTTCAGATTTTAGCTCGAATATATTTGTTCTTCGAATTTAGCTATTCATTTGTTCTCTCGTCATTTGTTTTTTCTTTGACATCATTCTGTTCACAATATGGAGAACTTAAAATATCGCGTTATTTATGAATACGAGTTCCACCGTGGCACCAGTGCTGCAGAAAGGGCTCGAAGGATTAGTGATGTGTGTGGGGCAGCTACTGTAAAAGAAAACAAGGTACGGTTTTGGTTCCAACGTTTTCGTTCTGGGAATTTTGATCTACAGAACAAGCCCCGTGGACGGCCGGAGACCTGAGTTAAAAACGAAGAATTAAAAGTGATTGTGGAAGCGGATCCATCGCAAACTACGTCAGAGTTAGCGGCAGGCTTCGGTGTGACTGATAAAACAGTTTTAATTCATATGTTCATAAGGATCCAAAAACAGACAAAATCAATATTTTAATAGCAAAATCCATGGATTTTTTTTTAATGAAAAAAACCTTATAAGAGCCAAGCATGGCAATATATCTGTACATTTTTAAACAAATTCCATACGATACGACTATGAACACAACATAACATAAACATAAACTCACGCCTTCATTCCCAGAGTGGGGTAGGCAGAGCTACAGAATTACCACCAAGTCTTAAAACTTCTTGATAATTCTGTAACCACATTGTGCACAAGTAGGCAGGCTAAGATGGTTCCCAGTGTATTAGTGACAGGTGGCAAGCCCATCGCCTAACAGTACTACAAGCCTTTATTCCCTTAGGCGCCTCTTACGACATCCACGGGAAGACATGGAGTGGCACTATTCTAACCCGAAAACCACACGGCATACATAACATATGGCGATCGTCACCATAGTAAAAATACATCATGTTGCCAAGATCTATAAACTGAGACATGTGTTTCATATCTGTTGGTGGGTGGGGACATTTTTGCCCATCGTTCTTTATGACGAAAGTGACGGACGTCAAATATCAAATTAAAGGCACAGATAATAAGGGTATGTCTAATATACTTGGGAGCAAAGAAATCGTGCCACTTTCTACTAATTCAGTTCTAAGTGGCTCGATTTCTTTGCTCCCAAGTATAGTTATGTACATATTGAAGCTTCTTAAGGCACGAGTACCTTAAGAGGTAATTATGTACCGTTGCATACATAACTTTATCTACGAGCTTAAAATGATAATAACAAAAATAAACAATTTATGTTAACTTTTCTTCTATACTTTCCTCGATTTTTCTGCTAACAAATTACTTACTTGTCAGCCATGTCATTTTCATTATACCGATTGGCGTTAATACGTACATACATAAACTCACACCTTTATTCCCATAGTGGGGTAGGCAGAGCTACAGAATTACCAAATTGGCGTTAATAGTTTGTGAATTTTACTGCTAAATGTTTGTTAAATGTAAATGCATTTTTTTTTTGTTTTTGTTGTTGATTCTGACCAATTATCATAAAATTTGGAATGCAAAACGAAACGCCATTTTGTTGATATCCATATTGAACGTAACCATGGTAACCAAATAACAAATCAATGGATATTAAATATCTATTTTCAGTAACTTAATTAAACAATAATTTTAAACACATAATTAGTCTCAAATTGTTTTTTTTAATATACGTAATTTTGATGGGTGTTTTAATATTTTTTACGGTTTATTATACAAATTACGATGTCAAGCGTTCACTAAACGCCAAGACTGATATCCGGACTGACCGTAACCATGGCAATAACAATGCTGTAATAGTTATTATAGAATTGTTATTACCATGGCAACGCTCATTATAGAATTGATTTCACGCCTCGGTTACGCAATAGGTGGTATTCTGATACCATTAACGATATCAATACTAGCGGTTTATAGTACGCGAGTAGAAAAAGATTATTAAAGGAAACGTGTTTTGTTTTTGGTAACCTAAAGTATTTGGTATAAGAAAAAAAGTTTTTGGTTTGAGATAACCATGACTGTCCACTACTTGATCAAACATATCACAAACGATGTTTACTCACGAAATCTCTGCTATTTACTTACATATTTAGTCATTCATTCTGCAGTGCGGTTAATAGCGCATTCTAATGTAAACGTGATATGATAATGTGGTCATAGTTGAAAATTCCTACAGTTTAAGGTTTGCATTTCATTCACTTACATACTGTATATTCAACCTTTTTAATAAACTAATTAGAGGTAACATTACTTCCATCACTGTTTCATCCTCTATCTAAAGAAAATTACAGTCAGGTATACTTGTTATTGTCATTGGCAGTCTGAATGGGAACAGACTGTACACTCATTCCACAGTTGACAGCCACAAGAGATATATATTGTGAGTAAGAAAACTTCATAGTTGTTAGGATAATTGAATTCTGTAGTTCTGGATGGAGTGATGTAAGGTGGCGTATCGTACATGTAGTGAATGTGTCGCACTGTCGCAGCTCGGCACTGCTTCTCGCTGGAGGACTTCGTGCGGCACGCGGCGCTGCCGTCGCTGGTGAAGGCGTGCGGCGGCGGCGCGGCCGGCAACCCCGCTAACGCGCCCTCGCCCGACACCGGCGCGCGCCTCACCTGCCATTTGCTGCTGCGCCTCTTCAAAACGCTTGACACGCCGCAGCCCGGTAATTACCGTTCCATTATAATGCTTGTCCCAGTAAAAAATGTCGCTCATTATTAGACGGTGTTGTATATCGGGATGAAATCTAAAGAGGTTTGAAAACTATGTTTCCCGTTAGGATGCTCTATAATGTATAAATAAAAAATAAAAAAAAGTTGTCAGTACTAGATGTTCAACGATGTCGTCGGTGCAAGAAAAGTTACACGATTTTTTTTTGTACAAATATGGTCAATATAAAGGCATCTCTGCGAAGAAAGTGGCATCGGAGCTGAAAACGTCTTCAAGAACCATTCAAACGGTTTTAAAACGGTTCAGGGAGACAGGTGGTGTACGGCGATGGCCTGGAAGTGGACGAAAACCAGGGTTTGTAAACCAGAATATCGAGAAGTAGATTATAACAGCTTTACAGAAAAAACCTACCCTCTCTGTACGAGACTTGGCCAAGTTTAAAACCTCGAAATCTACAGTGCAACGAGTGAAGAAAAATTGTTTTATAACAACGTTTAAACAAACTAAAGTGCCCAACAGAAATGCAAACCAGTCAAAAGAGTCTAAAACGAGATCTAGAAAACATTATTCAAAAATGACTAAGAAAAAATATTGTACAGTTATGTTATGGATGACGAAACTTACTGCAAACTTGAATTCAAATGACTTCCAGGACACCACTATTATTCTGGGACCGACAGAAAAGTAGTAAGTGAAGAGTATAAGGTTATCAAAATGGATAAATTTGCAAAGAAAGTTCTCGTGTGGCATACGCAGTACACCATATTTTGCTAATGGAACCATAAATGATGATACGAGGGCAGAGTGAGAAGTATGGTAAAAATCATATTAAATGTATTTTCTTCACAAATTCATTAATGTCAATTTGTAATGCAGCCTTTTTGGAGGTAAATCGTATATTTTCAGCCAGTTCACACGACTAGTTTTTTTTTGACAGCTATGAAAAAGAAACAATCACTTCGGTGTTTGCAAACATGGAGAAAAGTGGGTTTCGTGTTCTGATTAAACATTATTTTTTGCGAAAAAAAACCATTACGGATACAAAAAAAAAATTAGACGAATATTACGGGAACTCTGCTCCATCGATTAAAATAATCCACAAGTGGTTTACGGATTTTCGTTGTGGCCGTACAAGCACTGCTGACGCCGACCGACCCGGACGCCCAGTTGAGGTCACTACACCAGAGATGATCACCAAAATCCATGACATCGTATTGACCGACCGAAGAATAATGGTCCGTGATATAGCTGATATTGTAAGCATTTCAGACGAACGGGTTCGTAATATCCTTCACACTTATTTGGATATGAAGAAGCTCTCCGCCCGTTGGGTGCCGCGATTGCTCACAGTAGATCAAAAACGCACTAGGGTGACCCTGTCAGAGGCATGTTTGGCGAAGTTTAGGTGTAATGAAAAGGACTTCTTGAGTCGTTTCATAACTGTTGACGAAACCTGGATTCATCATCATACACCAGAAACCAAGGAGCAGTCAAAACAATGGATTGCTTCAGGTGAATCTGCACCAAAGAAGGCCAAAGCAGTTTTATCGGCGAATAAAGTTATGGCTACTGTCTTCTGGGATGCTCGTGGTGTAAATATATGTTGATTACCTTCAGAAAGGTAAAACGATTAACGGCGAATATTATGCCAACTTGTTACAGCGATTTCATGAAGTTTTAATGGAAAAACGACCCCATTTGGCGAAAAAGAAAATAATTTTTCACCAAGACAACACACGGGTCCACACTTGTGCAGTTGCTATGGCTAAAATCCACGAGTTGCGTTACGAATTGCTCCCGCATCCGCCTTATTCTCCAGATTTAGCCCCCTGCGACTATTTTCTTTTCCCAAACTTAAAGAAATGGCTTGGTGGAAAAAGATTTGGTTCCAACGAAGAAATCATCGCAGAAAAAAATGCGTATTTTGAAGGGTTGGAGAAATCGTACTATACGGAGGGAATCGAAAAGCTAGAAAAGCGATGGACCAAGTGTATTGAGTTACATGGGGACTACGTTGAAAAATAAATATTTACTTGGACCAAAATAAAAATTGTTTAATTTTTTACAGACTTTTCACTCTGCCCTCGTATATACCCGAATGAGTGCCTCAAAAAACGATTGTTGCCATTCATTAAGAGGCATACTTCACGTGGCCTGTTCTTGCCTGATTTGGCCACGTGTCACTACACGAAGGAAGCAATAGAGTGGTATACAGCAAATAATGACGATTTTGTTGAAAAAACTCTCAATCCTCCCAACTGCCCGGAGTTACGACCCATTGAAAAATATTGAGCTCGTGTGAAACAGAAGCTTTTAAAACATAAAAGTAATGCCACTTCAGTTCAAGACTTCAAGCGGAAGTGGAATGAAGCTTCCAAACTGATCACCGATCATGACCCCTGCCATCAAAGTTTGTACATCGTGTACAAACTTTGATGGCAGGGGTCAAGGGAAAATTAAAAAGTTTCTAGATGAACTAATCCTAAACTGGTCTTTATGCGTAAATAAAAATATTTAAAGGAATATCAAATAAAACGGTATCAGAAAATTTGGTGAATTTTAATATTTAATACGGAATTTTTTAAAGTTTATAAGCGACATTTTTTACTGTGACAAGCTTTAAATATAACGATACTTTTAATAATCTCACACTTTAGGTAACTAAACACACTGGCGCCACTGCCAACATAATAGCGATGTTTTGTCAATTACCATCAGTGCTTCAAATGATAAATAGTATAAAAGTATGCACTCACCTTATTCGATTGAAATAAGGTGCAAATGTAAATACATGTCTTTTTAGTGGTTCCTTTTTCAGTTTTTCGTAAATAATCCGTAAACGGTGGCCCATATGGTGTGTATGGTGGATCGTTTTGTTTTTTATAACAGCAGATAGGCAATTTTAAGTGACTGCGCCGCTCCCAACAATTAACAAAAAATCTAAAGCCATAAAACACTATAAAGTGATTTCGTCTTTACATAAACATACATGACGCAGAGACCTTTTTCATACTGTTGATTATTCACCCCACCCCCACCATCCCTACAGCCATAACTACAAGTAATAAAAGTCTGAAAAATATCTTAAACGAAAGCATACTACGAATTTGAAAGGAAAACTATCAGGACTAAGTAGACTTGGATGGTTCTTGAGATACATATGACTAGACCCCGCTATCGGAGGTGCAAAATGGTAGCTGTCAAGTTCTAGGGATGGGTAAAAATATTCATGATATCGATATCGATATTCTTACTTTTTCTGTACAATTAGTTTTATGTATGTACCTATACCATTTTTTTTACTACAATTTAACATGTTTTTTTTGGAATCCATCATAGGTATTGTCATCTAAAATGTAAACCATTATCAGTACAACAAAAACACTACGATTGCTATTTTACTTTTCTAATGTTTCGGGTTGCAGCACTACTGCCCTGCAGCCCGAAACATTAAGGCCGCTTCCTGACTTGGCGGTATGCTTGCAGTAAAACATACTGTCTGCATAAATGCTGCGCGTTGATTGGTGGATGCCACTAGTTGCCTAGCAACCCTTACCGATTCCGTGTTTTACTGCAAGCATACCGCCAAGTCAGGAAGCGGCCTAACGCTCTTGAGATAAACTTTTTCAACAGAGGTATAATACTGGCCACTTATACTAATAATAAATTATTCATCGTGACTGCACTAGATTAACGCAGAGAAACTGAAAAAAGAACTGATCGTTCTTTAAGAATACGATATCCCTTTAAGAGACATTTATTAATTATAATTAATTTATGAATGGTTCGTGCTTTGAAGATAACGATAATTTGTTAGTAATAATGAAATATTGAAGATTTTTATTTATAAATATGAAAAATGTTTATCACATATTCATTTTGTAATAGGGAATATGCATGGATTTTAAAAATCGCATTTCTCATCAAAATATGAAAATACCGTAAAAGAGATCACCAAAACGGAAATTAATATTAAAATCGGTCAAGAAATACGGAAGTTATAAGCATTTCAAACTTCTAATTAGACAGAGAGATCCGATGTGCACCGTGACGTCATTGTGCACTGCGGCCATATAAACTCCATGTAAAATTCCGTTTTTCTAGAAAGAGATAGGAACAAATCTTTGTTGGCTTATATCTTGGTTATTTTTATAGTTATTCAAAAAATGATTTTTGTGATCTGTTTGTTACATGAATCAGCTTCAATTGAAGCTGTAAAAAAAAACATGCATATTCCCTATTATATAGTCCTGTTTTATAAAACACGTTTAATTATCGTCATATAGCTAGTATTTCAAAATAATTTTTACCCATCCCTAAGAACTTGACACATTTTGCACCTCCGATAGCGGGGTCTCTACATAATATGACTAAAGTATTTATATCTACTAAAAATCATCAAAGATAGATAACCAAATAACTTTAAATATTATGTTCTGAAAATAATAGTAGTTTATGAAATTGTTGCATAAAGAGGGGTATTAAAACACGAGTGTGTGTTTAAGAACCGAGCCGCTAGCAGGGACCGGAACCGCTTACCCTTTAAAAGGTTTTCGTTAGGGTATATAATTGACTGGTTTTTACAAACCCTAACGATGCGATAAGCATATCTTCGACTTACCCCAATGAAGAGCTATCCCATACGATACAATTATTTCGACTAAGCGCTTACCAATTCCTTAAAACCCTCGTTAGGCTTTCCCTATGAAGTGTTTATTGAACGGCTTCAAGCTATTTTAATCTCTACGCGCAGTCCATACAAATTATTTTTGCACTACTTAGCAATTGATTGGCTATCCACACACAGGCTTGAAACCAACCAATCACACGAATCTGCGAAACAGATTCAACGGAGAGGGAGAATTAATAGGGTAACACTAACGTAATGCTAAGTGCTTAAATCCGAAACCCTTACGAAACTGGTAACCTCAATGGTTAATCATTCATTAGGGTAAGCCTAACGATAGGGATACGCTAACGTTTGGGAGAGCATATGATGTAGTTACCCGATCGATAGACTTAGTCGAATAAAGGGGTTTTCCGGTCCCTGGCCGCTAGGCGAGGTTTTTAATAGTTTCACACGAGTGTTTTAATACCTGGTTATGTGCAGTTTCATACACTACTTTATCTACTCTCATACATTGCGATTCAACCTACTAAATAAAAGATCAAAGTTAATAAAGTAACTACAGCAAAACGTATTCAATGAATGGCGCCAAAACCTAGCACATCACCGCGCATGCGTTAAAGCGGGTGCTGTCACAGACAAGTAAAAATTGGAATGAAAACTTTTAGTAATTCTGTAAAAATGACGCGAACCGCATGTGCGTTCCATTATAAAAAAATAAAAAATATGGAACCTCGTTGGTGACATTAACTTTTTGGATTAACTTGTATCGTAATGGTAAAAAAATTACTTTATAACATTATTTTGTTAGAGAAATAATGTTATAAAGTGATTTTTTAATTTTTTTTCGGTATTGTGTTTATAAAGTATGCCAATATAAATTCGTTTTGAATTTTATAATTCGAACTTTACGATATGAGAGTAGATAAATAAATAAACAATATTCAGATGGTCTGCCCCTGGAATATCAGATAACAGGATGTCTGCCTCCTCGGTCAGTCCAATAGGCATACCTGAACAAATGATAAAATAAAATGTACACTTTTTTTACATTTATTTGTGAACGCACCGACGCGACGAGATGCTTATTTGGTAGTATCATATATTGATAATTTACCGGAACAGGTCTACTCAATATGCCCTAATTATTGCCGCAGCAGTCGCTGCACGTTTCGATATTTAAAGAAGTCGACGTCTTGGTACACTCAAATTATTTACGTCTTAGTGTCTGTGATTTATAATTAAATAATTTAATTAACTTATATCATAAGTTAATTAAATTATTTAAGGGAATAATAAAGGCCTCTAGTACTCTTAGGCGATGGGCTTGCAACCTGTCACTAATACACTGGTAAACATCTTAGCCTGATTGTGAAAAACGTGGTTACAGAATTATCAACAACTTATTTAAGAGTGCTTGGTAATTCTGTAGCTCTGCCTACCCCACTCTGGGAATGAAGGCGTGAGTTTATGTATGTATGTTATATCATAAGTTTGTAAAATCTGATATTTGAAATGAAATAAAATGAACTAGACACTCAAAACACCTTAAGATAATAATAAATAAAATTTACTTACCTAAATCTTGTGGTAATGAAACTAATGAATGAACATATGTTTTTAATTGACAGACCATGTAATTAGAGTTGATACTTGTCTTGTTTCCATCAGCATTTCCTTATCACTACTAAATATCATACATATTTCACAAGAGTGCGTGAAGGGGGATCATCAAATGTTAGTTTGTATGTTGGTTGTGTAAGATTGCGTGTTTTGCGGGCAGGGTTGTACAGCGTGTCGACGTCGCCGGGGCCGGGCGGCGGTGCTGCGGGCGTGCGGCTGTCGTGCGACCGACACTTGTTGGCCGCCGCGCACAAGAACATCGGCGTCGGCCCGGTGCTCGCCACGCTCAAGGCCATCCTCAGTAAGTGCTCGTCCTTACTGAATACCTAGCCTATGTATGGGCAGGCATATTTCACTTCTATACAAAGCGACAAAGTAGGTCCGGTCAACACGTAAAAGTATTGAATACATATAAAATATATGTATAATGCTGGCCGAACGCGCCTAAATAAACCATATTAACTCCTATTGAAAGTTCATTTTTCGTAGTTTACTGCGAACGTATAGTTATACCTACGTTTGCTCGCTCGAACGGTAGGGTTGTCAACACATCGAAAATATTAATATAAATTAACAGGTACACATTATGAGAAAAACAGTTACTTGAATAATCAAAATATAATATATATATATTTATATATATTTATTTGATGTACACGCTTGATTGTTACTTTTACATTCTGTTTAAGATTAAATAACTATTAACTATAGGTTTTTTCGAATCAAAACTCGTTTGCAGAAATATTGAGGTTATGTGTCAAACAGTACTGATTTTATCATTTCTATTGACCCCGAATATAGATAATTCAATATTTCTAACTTGATGAACACTGTTTCGTGTTGATTGATCACTTCAATATACTTAGGTATATCATCTTATATGTATAAGTAAAAATAAATTGCAACTACTGACATTTCCTCGTTCACCGGCAAAGAGAAAAAAGTTTCCTTTTTATTATTTTTGGTTCTCTTGTGTAAACACCCACTCACACAGCAATAATGAGTCATTTTTTTAAATTATACATTCACCAAAATAATTCAAAGAAACAACAACACACCACACACATCTAACCGAACTTGACGTAATGACTAGAATGTACCTACTACCACAGATTAAGTAAGAGTGTACTACTCGCCTACTTGCATCTCGCTTGACGTGTCTCGACCATGTCTCGACACTCAAAAACCGGTCGAGCGAGTTGACATCGCCGCGCGCGGGCATCCTTGATGTATTAGCATCGGCAACTATGTTCCGTCAGGCGGTGATTATCGGACGTACCTCGCTCAGATAAATATCTGTTACGTAGTAACTCTTACTTAATCTGTGGTATGGGTTACAGCAAAATAAGTTATATCGAAAAGCTAGTCTCCAAAATAACAATGTGCAGTTGACATAAGCTCTTGTTAACAATATCTTGCTATCCTACTCGCTGGGTTGGCATGCACACTCGTGTATTTATACTAGTTCGCAAAGTGTTCCTATAACCTCAAGCCATTTCATGCACCCTGCGCAAATTTGATCTTTCTATCTCTATCTCGCCATCACTCTGGATTTAGTAATAGAGGTACTTATATTCGGAGCAGACTGGTAGGATCGCTGGATCACGATATTTAGCGCAATCGGCATCGGTATTGTTTGTGTATTATTTAGTCAACGGTATACAGGGTGTTTGGTGCATCGTTTGCCAAATTTTAATGGCGGATCGGCCGGTTCATTTGCTATCTCTTTCGGCCCCCAAAACATATTTTCACCCGATGGATTTTTTCATGCATTAAAAAAAACTTTAAAGAACTGCCACGTTTAAATTTGAATTTAAAAATAATAATAATGGTTAAGCCTCCAATTTTTATTTTATTGTAATGTGTAATGTTGTACGGCTCTTCCAAAATCGGAATGACGTGCAAGTGATACCTAGTTTTTTGTTATTGACCCTCAAAACGTGTAAAAAGTGTAAAAAATCAGTGGAATGTCAACTTTGATTTTAACATTTAAAACACAACTACAAAAGATAATGTTCTTAAAATTGTTTTAAAAACAGCTCAGGTCTATCCTCTTTCTTATCATTTGCAATAATGCTATATAACTTTCACTACCGCCGTTAATTTGTCAACTTTATCCGATGGGGACAAAGGAAGGGGGGGGGGGGGAGGGGCTGTTGGATTTGGCTAATAATAATCGTTATGCAGGATAAAAAAAACGTAAATAAAACCGGCGAAGCATTAGCTCTCTCTCTGTTTCATGTGTTAACTGACAGGCTCAAAAAACGCGTGCCCTGCTCCTGGTGGTCTCGTTCCTTCCGCCTTATGAATGGAGGATGAGGAGCCGGTGCCGGACTGTGAGCCCCCGACCGGGATAGTCTGCGCCAACCGTAAAAACGGGCGGGTCCATTCGGCAAAGCCGGTGCTGAAGGTACAGGCTGCGGGGTGGACGGTGGTGGTTGGTGGTGCCGCGTCTTGGGGACGGCAGTGAGAGGCGGGATGTGGTCGTGATGCTCGCGGCGTTTCGGAGTGGAGTCCTCGGAGAGTTGCTGCCATTTCTAGACGAGTCTAGCAATCCCTCCACGCCAGTCTGCATCTGCATTGCTGTCAGGACCTATATTTTGTCATCCTTTGTTGTGGTTGCTGGGGCCGGGGTTAGGTTCGCCGGCTTTGCAGTGGGTGCGGGGGCGGATGTGGTGCCTTCAGCAGAGGGTCCACTGTTGCGCCCCTGCGCTTTTTCCCGCGGTGGGTGGAAGGCTGCTTGGGGTCGTCACTCTCGGGGCCAATGGCAATCGCTGGCTGCGTTTAGGCTTCCACAACGCCTAAGATTTTGGGGCTGTGGCAGCTGTGAGAGGAATTGGCGAAGTTTTGGCAGTGGTGGCTCTGCTCATGACCTGGCTTTCCCCTCAAGGGTTCCACGATGACCCCCGACATGCAGAGGATATCCGTGACTCTGAAGTTTATTATTTTATTTTTATTTATTAAAGTAAATCAAACGAACTTTTACAAATTATTAAAAACTGCACCGTTAAACCACAGTTTGGTTTGTCTAGTATTTAATTTATTTTAGCATGATACGAGTATTTCATTGGGCACGTTACACGCAACATAATGGTTATACAAAAACATTGCTCTAAAACGTCTTTTTGACTACTATTATTTGAGAGTAAATATTAAATTAACGTTATAATCTATTGCAGTAGTACTTTTAGTCATATTCGTAAATATTTACATTGCGTTTTTTATTTGTGTTTATAAAATTTACTTCAATTGGAAACGTGGTCTATAAAAGACCTAAAGAAGCAGGGGTTACAAACATGTGTTACCAACATAACGAAACGTGCAAGCATATAACTCGACTAAATCAAGTACTATCCTGTCACCTGTCAAATATAGCGAACGTAGAGAATTTTAAATTGATCTACCCTACTACCTCACTACTTAGCGAAGAAACGATGACACTTTTTATCCTGAACAGTCAGTCTGAAATTAGGTAAATTAATTAAGTTTATCAGTCAGGAAGCACTATGTACGTATTTAAATATTTTTATGATAATTTTTTGTTATAATATCGAAACCCAATGTATTGTCTAACAATCAAATATTAATGACACATGCACAGATACAATAAATAAATAAATAAAAATAAAAATCATTTAATTCAGATAAATCAATCCATAATTTGTTAGTCACAAGCGTAGGTACTTGTTAGTACAATTAAATGCTCTTAATAGATAAAGGTCTGGCATCATGACCTCCCACGTATCACGTGCAAGACCATGAATCGGCTCCGGACGGCAGAGTCCATTCTGTCCGCTACCATATGCAGAATCTCGTTGCGGCTTCCCCGCATACGCGTGACTATAGATGCGGATTTCTTTCGCATGATTGCATAAAAGTACAATACATTGAGTACATAGATTTTAATTAATTCTGTCAGCGTTTATTAGAGTTGACGATCACTGCTTCTTTTTTTTTCTCATTCTAAAATAAATGAACTATAGATCGTGGTCTCTTTCTTGTTCTGGGTATAAAAAGATGCACCCAGGTCTGTCCCCGCGGCCTGAAGTACTCGACGTCGAAGCCCTGGGCCGTCAGGCCTTTGAGGAGGTCATCCGGTGTAGTGTCAATGGGTAGGCTCCTGATGGCCACCTTTCGGCAGCGCTGGCTGGGCAGGGAATAGCAGTGAAACGACAACCCAGAGGCCTCCTTCTCAAGGTCGACGAAGTACCTTTGCACCAATTGGTACTCCGTCCTGCCCCGCCGGGCAGAAACGAACCCTGTTTTTAATGGCGGGCGTTTGGGATGCGTCCCAGGCGCTCCTTTAGGGCCTGGAAATGGTGGCCCCAGTTGATGATGCGCTGGACCACTAGCGGCGGGCATTTAATCTTCCTGGGGGCCTGCGCTTGCGCCAGTGTCAGACCCTCATGTCCGCTAGTTGCAGAGAGGGAGATAGCAGGTTCTATCTATTTCGCCGGTGTTATTTACAAAAAAAACCTTTATCCTTCATAGCGATTATTATTAGCCGAATGTGCCCCTATTGGATAAAGTTGACAAATTAACGGCAGTAGTGAAAGTTATATGGCATTATTGCACATGGTTACAAAGCGGATAGATCAGAGATGTTTTTAAACAAATTAAAGTACCTACATTAACAAATTTAAGTTAACCTTCCACTGAATTTGTACACTTTAATATACCTTTTGAGGGTCCATAACAAAAAAACTAGGTATCACTTGCACATCATTCTATTTTGGTAGAGCCCACATTACACATTACAATAAAATAAAATTGGCTCTCTTTTTTTTTAATTCAAATTCAATCGTGGCAGCTCTAAAAACTACAAAAAAGAAGAAAGAAATGCATGAAAAAATCCGTTGGAAATATATTTGTGTTTCGGGGGACGAAAGAGATAGCAAATGACCCCACCGATCTGCCATTTTAATTTGGCAAACGATGCACCAATCATCCTGTATATTAGGTACTGGTACGGTCGAACCCATGATTAGCTCCGCCTACCATAAAGCCCATCGTGCACGCTTCATTACAGCTTTTAATTTATTCTTCAGCCCTTTCCACAACCTCTTTGCCTTCTCTCCACTACCTTACTAAGGCCTGGGCTCCCCTTAACCCCCTTCACAACTGCTATTCCTATCGCAACATGTCCCTTTACAGCCCATACATTTTATCCCCTTCTAACAACCGCCTTCAATTTATTCCCCCACCCCTCTGTAACCCTCACCCTTTATCTCCCTTTCAACCCCCTTTGGCTCCCCTCCACAACTCCCACTACGCTATATTCATCCATAACTCCTACCTATATGTCGTACCTATTTCGAATGTAAATGGCATTAAGAGTGATGTGGATGATTATAGTGACAAGGCTCCTTTTTTTAAATGCCCATTTTGGGGCTGTGGTATCGCATATGGTTGGAGAAAGCGAGCAAAACTCTATACAAGTCTCGGCCGGGAAGGGCGATTGCTGGACTCGTATATAGCGCGGCCTTCACTGTGACTAGGCCGTGCTAACTCATACTCGTCCCGCAACGGCTTTCTTCCTGGTCTCTGAAGGAATGTATTATTACGCAATAGTCCACCGTGAATTCAGTGGTGGGAGCTCGTGTTCGTGATTTGAAATATCTGTCATGAATTAGTGGTGGGAGACTCGACCGCCCGCGACACCAGCAAGGCGGGCGGCAAGAAGTCGTGCGAGCTGTCGCACATCCTGGGCACCAGCGACGCTGCGCCCTCGGACACGCAACTGGACCTCATCTCGTAAGTGTTCTATCCTTTGCGTGCCCTCTCTTGAGATGTATAGATGTGCAAAATCGTAATTTGTCCGATATGCTTGTATTCTTATTAAGCTTATATCGATAAGCTAACGGTACTACAAGGTAAATACGAACTTATGCGACCATACACGATAATGTACGATTATTCAATACATCTGAACAATCAATTTATCAACAAATTTACTATGAATACGGTTCCGATAGAAATATGTAATACGTTAAAGTCTGGGATTAGTTTAGTATAATCAAAATTTATTTTATTAAGTTTTTTTTTTTGGAGATTGTTTTAGGAGGGGAATGCGGTTGCGAAACCCTATGGTTATCTTTTATATAGATTTACATAGTGTTACAAAATACCCGTATAGTAGTAGAAAGGGTTTAAATGGTCCCTTGCTTGTAAAGAGTCTATTGAAAATTTACGAAAACCATAGCATGACTTTATTATATGAATAAAAAATAAAATAATTGTTCTTGACACAGAACACAGAACACAGAAAGTCTGTTTATATTCTTACCTAATATCCCCGGAGAGAAAAACAAGAGTCATAAATAGTCTTAGGACTTTTGGTAGCATACCGTGGTTCTAGAATCCATGGAGTCGCTATTTCCCAATTATTATAAACATACCACCTTGATTGTGACCCTCAGTAATTTTCAGAATAAGTAATACCTTATTTCAAAATGCATTCATTCGTTAAATCGCTAAACCAGTTTATGACAGTTCAAGCCAACAAATATTCAAATAAATCGAACTAAAAATGTATTTAGTTTATTTTGTATTATGACATACTGAAGACCAAAATCAAAGTGGTATATTTATAATAATTAGAAAATAGCGAATCCATGGAGTCTAGAACCACGTTACGCCACCAAAAGTCCTAACCTTAGTCATCTAAGATAAAATTAAAAAAATAAGAATAGGTTTCTTTTAGATAATCTGTTACCGTGTAATTTGGTACCTACCTAAGTACGTAACCGACCTAACTAGGAATAACTGTTCAGAAGGTGGTCTGCTATCGATAAACCGTTACTGATACAGTTCACGGGCATGATTTAAATTGCCATCCTCATTTCCTCATCCATCTCAGAAAATAACAAGATGGAGTACATCGTAATTTTTGTCCATTTTTGGTAAATTGGAAAAAGATATGAAACAGTCTTTTGGTCGTGAGAATGAGGAAGATTTGTAACTGTCAACGTAACTTTTTTTTCTTTCTGACTTGATGTTTTTCTCAGACTACTCGAAGCATTATAACTTTCTACACAACGGGACAATTATTATTAAAGAAGGTACAAATACCTACTGCCCTTCCGTTAAAATAGTGTTTAGATTGACTGAGGTAGTACTAGATTACTAGGGTTGACATTATTCCTGGCGTTGTTTTTTTTTTTTTTTTTGGGATTTTTGTAACACGTTGTATATTTAAAAGTATTTTCACAAAATGATAACTATTCAAGAATAATGCAATGCACAAGAAACGTGAATGATTATTAAGTATTTATCATGGTATCTTTAAATTATAGATCAGATAATCGCATGCATAATCACTAGGGTTCGAATTTTTCCGTGCGGCTATTGACACACTTTAGGGAGAGAGCACTGCTTTAATCGATGTTATCGATATAATCAATGCTGTTAATTTATCTAAATAAAATAACAATTGCTAGCAAAGATCTACAATAATTATAGAACCAGTTTAAGTGCAGATGAATATAATGATACTGAAATTAACAATGACATAGACTTTGAAAATGAAATCGACGACTTTTAAGTAAGTTGTAACTTTAATAATTAATTATAATTAATTTTTTATTGGATTATAATTACTTTATGTTGACTACGTCAAAAACTGAAGGGAAACGAAATAATATTTTCTCTTTCATCATATCAAAGGGTAGGCAAACGAGCCACCTAACGTTAAGTGGACTCGAAGGGATCTTTTCTCAATTTATAAAATACTAGCTGTTCCCATGCCCACTTCGTTGGGCAATAAACATTTCTTTTGGGTAAATATATAGCCTATGACACTCATAAATAACGTGGCTTTATATTGGTAAAAGAATTTTTAAAATCGGTTTTGTAGATCCAGAGATTACCCCCGACAACGTCACAAACTTTACGTCTTTATAATATTAGTATAGATCAAGGTTTTCGTAATTATAATGATTTCAATAAAGCAATTTAAACGGATTAAACTTACAGATATTTCGAACTTTTTTCACTATCGACCGCTGAAAAGAGTATGTATCGTAAGTTTGAGGTTTTATTTAATAAAAACTTATTTTTAAACTTTCGATTGGTCGATAACATCGATTAACAGTGGTGTTGTCTCCCTACAACTTGTCGAAAAACGCACTCAAAAATCCGGGCCCTAATAATCACCTTTAAATGGTACAGTCTTGAGAAGTTGTGCATTTACTCATTTATTTCATTTATATCGATCATGTACAGTCACAACACGGGATTGTTGAGCCACTTGCCACTCTACGTATTTTGGCCGTGTAATACAACTCGGGTTTAGTCGGTAACACCCATATATCCGGACAAGGAAAGTCGCAGGAAAGTTTTCCATCTTTGTCATCGTGTTTGACAGGTGAGAAGTGCCATTTATAGTCGAGTCCGGAATTAGGCGAACTAACTTGACAGTTCATTGTACACTAATGTTGCCACAGTTTGGCTAGTGCTGTTAATATCGATATTTAAAAAGTCTAGTTTATCATTATTATTGTGTTTGGAATCTAACTAATAATTTGGAAGCCACCTAAAAGGATCACAATGGCCTGTTGTAATGTCAGCATTATTTTTATATTTTATTCCTAATTTGAGAAGTAAGTATCGTAAATATCTTCTTTAAACCGTACATCCTTCAGATCATATTATATCGTAAAAATTGCTGTAGTTTTTCCCTATTGGGCAAGTATGTATGAGTGTGAAAGTTTCGACGACATTTACTTGATAAAATATAAATATAATCAGATTTATAGAAGGCACAAGGTTATATCGACATATTTGTGTCGACATAAACCTATCACTATTTATTTTTTCCTATGTCTGGCAACATTTTCGGCTGTCAAGTTAGTTCGCCTAATTCCGGACTCGACTTTAGGTTAGAATCACTCGATTAATGTTATATTTTCATTAAATTTAACTGTTGGTTAACCTGAAGACCAAACCTGTCAAACTGACAATAATAAAATAAAATAAAGTTTAATTGGTTCAACAATAGAAGTGCACATCACAATAAGGTTGGGATCTCCTATTAAGTATTCAGATACTTGTATCAGGAGAACCCGCTCTTCTAAATACAGCAATGTTTAACAAACTTCCTATAGTAAAAATAGAGTGATTACACCCAAATCTAACCAATTACAGGTCTAGAAACAGTAACCTAGCGACAATTATTATAACGTAACGATATCAACGGAAAAATCATGATTGGTCATACGACATCGGGAAAACTCGGAACCCCTGACTTTATCCGAACCACTCCGAACTTTGTCTACGAGTGTAATAATTTAATAAATTTCCGATGTTGTGTCAGGTTATTTTAGACAGCTGTATTGATGGAAATACCGAATGATAAAGATAGAATACTCTTTCTGTTACACGAATATAGACATGTCATCATTCGTTATCACTCGTTCACGACGATGTCACACGAGTATGTCCGATTTGCATTACACGGCTAAATTATGATCAGTGGCAAGTGGCTCCACAATCCCGTGTGGTGACTGTACAACTACCAACTATCTAATGACACCAATATTATTAACATATTTTTACGGGTCTACGTTTTAAAAATAAATAATACGTCGTGAATATTATACTGAAGCCGAAAATATTGAATAGAAAATAATATGAAGTCATATGCGTACTAACTTTAAATACGTACTTACGTGTGAATCTAGTTTGACTCACTTAATGCGTAGTTTTATAAATCTCGACTTGCACAACAATGACAACGCTGGACTAAACATCCGGTTATCCGATCTATGATTAAAATTAATTTCCAAACAATATTCTATAAAACTTTTAAAAATAACTTATTATTATTTTTGTGCTTTTAAGTTTAATGAAATACTGTATTGACAAGCAATTGTTTTTTATCCTTAGGATAGACTCAGAGATGAGTGGGGGCCATAGAACTCCTAGGTTTGTTTTTAATTTAATATTGAGTTTGACGGTTGCACACCCTCGCGGACCCGGCAAGGCTCCACCTGACTGTCAACCGATTAGTCGTTCACACCGTCAAGTGCGGCCCTTTACCTCGCTTTGGCACGTACTGATGACATTGACTTATTTAAAAGCCAAACAGAATGAGCGATTTGCTAACGAGCGACAGTAACCAGAATCATTCCATCAGTCAGTTCGTGTCAAAGTGTACATCCATCACACCACCCGCTTTGCTTATCGTTTGTTTCCTAAAAAAATACTTGCTGGCCCTGGGAGCCCGGCGCTTCGACCCCTTGTCCGTGCTCCTCGACTCTGCACCCATATTTCCTTACACATCCGGTTTACTAATCACCCACATGGCACAGTCATTTTATAAATAAAGGGCCAAAGTTCCAATAATGATTAACCCTGGTGGCATTTTTCCTGCAGTTTTTCTAACAAATTCACTCCGTGTCCATTGCTTCGAAAACCTCCTCCGATACGTCTAATCCGATTTCAAGACATGTATAAACATTTCGTCACCAGAAAATTCCACTGACGAATAGCAGAATGTACCAGCACCTAAATAAAGTCTCGTCGTGAGACCTTGTCTGCTGTTCGTCTCGTTAAACATTGATTACAATTTTCTTTTGAGGTCTTTATGTTTCTGCATCTGGTCGTCTGTAACCAATCGGGTTTTTCTGAGACTCGGAGCGCTGTAGACTGGATCTAACCGTGACTCTTGTTTGTGAGATAAACTTTACCGAAGTCTTTACCACTCTTCGATAATCACTTAACGTGCTTTATATGTTCACGAACTAATCCGGATCATAAAATATCAACGGATATAATATTCGTAAATGTGGAAGACGTTATATGTTATCGGGTCGTTAAAGTGTATTTAATATCCCCAGGGGAAGCGGTGGTGTCGGATCCACTTTGCTAGATTCTTCGCAATCTCTGTCGTCGTTAGCAAGGCGGGTTCTCGCGGAAATATGTTCTGAAGAGTGGGTGCTACAGAAGTGCCTCCAGAACCCCGACGAACTCTACCAGCCTGACATGCTACTGGATTCGATGCTCACCCCTAAGCAAGCGCAAAGGTGACTGTAACACTGAATAATAGAAGAAATACGATATTCATATAATTAACGTAAATATTTATTGAAAAATGACTGTACGGTCTTTCTCTTTCCACAGATTGCTACACATGATCTGCTACCCCGATTCTGCCAGTCATACGCAACCTGATATTGATCAAAAGACAATGATCACACGTTTGTTGGAGGTAATATTTTTTCCTTTGCTTTTGGAACCTTTAAAAACTTATACGTAATAGATTTCTTTTCGACCAATAAGATACCATTTTGTTTCGTTAAATATGAGTTGTATTTTTGCTGACACAGCAAGCTACAATAATACACAGCCTTGAACTTGAACCACTTGAGATAAATTTACAAGACAGATTATATTAAAACATGAAATTGTATATGCAGTGGTCATGTTCATCTTCTAATATATAGAATTCAATTGCCGTTCGTTAGTCTTGCTAAGCTCAAGAATGGTCGACCGATTTAAATAAAAAAATGTTGTGTACGTAATGGTCTGGATAAGTTTTGTATGAAAATAAAACCACCTCGGCGACGCCGGGCATGAATAGCTAATCTTGAATAAAAAAATAATATCGCTCGCCACGAGGCCCAAAAATATTTAAAAAAATAAGAAAATTACAATGTCATTCATCGCGCTGTTACTTACTTTCTGTCAAGATAAAATAACACTGTCGACGAGATCAAAAACACTGCTTCAATGAAAATTCAGTTTGGCAGAACTGTATATCAATATCAACGATTAAATACTCATAAACGGGTCCTAAATTCGCGTCGTTATGGACTCACAAGTGAAAATGTAAAATAAACCTAATTATATTTTTTATTACCATCATAACCATAAGGAAGTCTCTGCTGTACGACACAGGGTTATGTTTTCAAAATGACAAACGTTTTTCCGAGCCTTGCTCATTATTATTAATTAGTAATCAAAAAGGTTGGATATATTTATTATCATCAAAATACCATCTTATCAAACTAAACTGACAGCCGTAAAAAACATTGGTCACCTAAAGTAGGAATTCTAACTAGAGAGCAGTGAATTGGTTTTTTTTAACAAACGATGCATAAATGCACTAATGATGCATTCATTGATGCGTAATTTGTGCATTTAAGTTTGTCAATGAGTGAAATGAAACGAATGAAAATCGATGTTCATATCTAGACACGCGGGAGCGTGTCAAGCCAAGTTCAAGAAACAGAACTGGCGAGGCGCACCGTGTGTAATATTACACGAACCATTTGGAGCCACTTTTGACCCCCTCATAAATCAAAAACTATTTTACATAAACGTATCAAATTTTGCTCATATATTGAGACTTGCGAGATACATATGTGTTCTAAATTTCATAAGCTTATCTCAAACGGTTATTTAGATATTAATGTCCAAAATTCCTCATTTTTATCATTGACTGACCTATAGACCAAAACTCTAACCCAGTTCCAGATGACCTAGAGAGTTAAAATTTGGTATGCAGATAGGTAATTAGATGAATACAAAGGAATAAATAAAAAACTGTCAATTTTTAAATAATTAGATTCTATTATGAACGCTTAACATAAATACCTAATATTACTTAGGTTACCTACGTTATTAACTGGGATTAATTATTATTTTTATATTTAGCGCACATCAATAGTGTAAAATCATTACCTACTCATAAATAATGATAAAATAATAGGCATTTAGATTTTCGGTATATACACGACGCGCGCGCGCCGAGTGACGCCGGAGCGGCGCGGGCGCTGTGACGATCGAATCGAACCGTTGACGCGAACGTGGCCGAGCGAGCGGCAGCCGCGCTCACAAGCGCGAGCGCCGGCTTGCTGTCCGTCCGGTTGTCTCTCGATATCTGACCTATAAGGTTGCAATTTATGCTGCGAAATTGCTAAGTTTTCTTAAGGAAAACTTATAATTTGTAGTAATATTATTATTACAATTTCTTTAATAAGTTGGTACCTACGTACGTATAGTATTATAGTATAGGCTATAGTTTAAATAAATAATAATTTTATAGTTATAAGTAGGGAGGTGTATATACTTATTATTATTACAATTCCTATAATAAGTGGGTACGTAGGTTTAGTATAGTATAGGCAATAGTTTAAATAAATAATAATTGTATTTTTTAGTAAGTAGGTAAGTTAAGTATAGTTAAAAGTAAGTAGGTGTATATACCTACTTAACTCTGAGTTTGAGAACTTGTTGATAGTAGCAAATAGTTTTATCTTTTTATTACGTAGGTAGGTACCCACCAAAAACATAAATGTAAAAAAGGAGAGCCAAGTTCAATACAAAAATTATTCTCTGCTGTGGGCTTGGCAATGCAATTGTTTTATATTTATAAAGTCTACTTTTAGTTTTGAATTTGTCCTTTTAAAAGGACCCACGGCGTTACGAGGATATGTACTTACCTACAAAAAGTAATGATATCCCACCAAAAACATAAATGTAAAAAAGGAGAGCCAAGTTCAATACAAAAATTATTCTCTGCTGTGGGCTTCGCCGCAAAAAGAATGGAGATCTGAGATTGAGTGCCAAGTTCTATGCAAAATCCAAATATGTAGTCTAAGGGCTCACTTGGCTGGTTTTCCCATACTAATTATATAGCCTTCGCATGTTCTAAACCTGTTACCTTTCGGTTCTTATTTTATTATTCCGAAAATTTGGCTTGCTGGTAGAAACTACCCATCGAACATAAGGCTCTCCCATGACTGTGTAAAAGTAGGTACTTAATAATAATTCGTATGGAAAAACCAGCCAAGTCAGCCCTTAGACTACATATTTGGATTTTGCATAGAACTTGGCACTCAATCTCAGATCTCCATTCTTTTTGCGGCGAAGCCCACAGCAGAGAATAATTTTTGTATTGAACTTGGCTCTCCTTTTTTACATTTATGTTTTTGGTGGGATCGATATTACAAGAAGTGTACACTAATTTATAAACAGTGATCGTACTTTTTCCAGCATTTTTGGCGCAGTACTAGGGTTGTCAGTAGTGCCCAATATTAAATTGTTTGAACCAAGAATCAAATTAAATCAAAAATAAAAACAAAATAGCGTATTAAACAAATCGGATATACAGAAAATATTCTCAAAACATGTAAAGCCTAACCCAATATGCACAATGAAATGAAGGGTTCATTTATTACGAGTATATGAGAAAATGTAACACAGTTGCAATCTCAGGTTATAGTTCATATTTATGATTAGGAATTGATATACTAACTACATACAATCAGGCGACTATTGTCGGTGAGGAAAAATGACGAGGTATAAAAATGTCGAAATTATATTTATTGTCAAGAAATAAAAAACTCGAAAATGAAAATTGCCGGAGTATAAAAATTTCGAGATGTAAAAAAGACCTAATGTTAAAATGACGAAGTATAAAAATGTCGAGATGTAAAAAAACTATAAATATAAGGTAGGTTTAGGTTATGTTAGGTTTTCAGCAGGCCCGAAGGGCCAAAACTCCCAGAGATAGGAGCTCCGCGACAGCGGAGCTCCGTCGACTTGGTTAAATTTGAATTAGAAATATAAATTATTGGTCAGTAGACATAATCATTTCTCGACATTTTTATACTTTGACTAAATAATACTTCGTAATTTTTCCTAACCAACCTTTTTATTGTTCGGCTTTTTTACATATCGACATTTTTATTTAATGTCATTAGACATTTTTATACCTCGTCATTTTTCCTTACCGACAATAGTCGCCTAAAGGACTACATATTAGCATAGACAGTATAATGCGTAGGTAATGGCAGTGCATAAATATAGAAGTCATTTCGTTTCTTCACTGACGTAAATTTGAATTTTGGGTTACAGTAATAAATGTTATACACAATTATAATAACTCATTAAGTAAAATAAAATGTGTTTCATTTTCAATTACAACATAATATTACATAATTTTAAACGTCAATCATATTATACACGTCGACAACCCTAGGTCGCTGTCGTGTGTCATTTGACTTCATCGCACCAAGAATGCTGGAACATGTACGATCACTGTTTATAAAGATAGATTCGCGATACGAGTGTATGTTTAAGAACCGAGCCGCCAGGCGAGTTTTTTAAAAGTATCACACGAGTGTTTTAATACCTAGTTATGTGCAGTTTCATACACTGCTTTATCTACTCTCATACATTGCGATTCAACCTACTAAATAAAAGATCAAAGTTAATAAAGTAAGAAATAGTTTATTGCTTATAATAATTATTCAAGTTTTGTATGTTGCAATTATGAAATTGTATATTGATTGCTGGGCAGGCGTTGGTGCTCGTACTTGCTGTCGGGTATCGGCAAATTAATATTAATTTCGTTCTTTTTGTTTTCTATGGTGTTTAGAATGGAATTTGAATCGCAATGTCAATTGCGATTGTCAAGCCAAGTTCAAGAAACAGAACTGGCGAGGCGCACCGTGTGTAATATTACACGAACCATTTGGAGCCACTTTTGACCCCCTCATAAATCAAAAACTATTTTACATAAACGTATCAAATTTTGCTCATATATTGAGACTTGCGAGATACATATGTGTTCTAAATTTCATAAGCTTATCTCAAACGGTTATTTAGATATTAATGTCCAAAATTCCTCATTTTTATCATTGACTGACCTATAGACCAAAACTCTAACCCAGTTCCAGATGACCTAGAGAGTTAAAATTTGGTATGCAGATAGGTAATTAGATGAATACAAAGGAATAAATAAAAAACTGTCAATTTTTAAATAATTAGATTCTATTATGAACGCTTAACATAAATACCTAATATTACTTAGGTTACCTACGTTATTAACTGGGATTAATTATTATTTTTATATTTAGCGCACATCAATAGTGTAAAATCATTACCTACTCATAAATAATGATAAAATAATAGGCATTTAGATTTTCGGTATATACACGACGCGCGCGCGCCGAGTGACGCCGGAGCGGCGCGGGCGCTGTGACGATCGAATCGAACCGTTGACGCGAACGTGGCCGAGCGAGCGGCAGCCGCGCTCACAAGCGCGAGCGCCGGCTTGCTGTCCGTCCGGTTGTCTCTCGATATCTGACCTATAAGGTTGCAATTTATGCTGCGAAATTGCTAAGTTTTCTTAAGGAAAACTTATAATTTGTAGTAATATTATTATTACAATTTCTTTAATAAGTTGGTACCTACGTACGTATAGTATTATAGTATAGGCTATAGTTTAAATAAATAATAATTTTATAGTTATAAGTAGGGAGGTGTATATACTTATTATTATTACAATTCCTATAATAAGTGGGTACGTAGGTTTAGTATAGTATAGGCAATAGTTTAAATAAATAATAATTGTATTTTTTAGTAAGTAGGTAAGTTAAGTATAGTTAAAAGTAAGTAGGTGTATATACCTACTTAACTCTGAGTTTGAGAACTTGTTGATAGTAGCAAATAGTTTTATCTTTTTATTACGTAGGTAGGTACCCACCAAAAACATAAATGTAAAAAAGGAGAGCCAAGTTCAATACAAAAATTATTCTCTGCTGTGGGCTTGGCAATGCAATTGTTTTATATTTATAAAGTCTACTTTTAGTTTTGAATTTGTCCTTTTAAAAGGACCCACGGCGTTACGAGGATATGTACTTACCTACAAAAAGTAATGATATCCCACCAAAAACATAAATGTAAAAAAGGAGAGCCAAGTTCAATACAAAAATTATTCTCTGCTGTGGGCTTCGCCGCAAAAAGAATGGAGATCTGAGATTGAGTGCCAAGTTCTATGCAAAATCCAAATATGTAGTCTAAGGGCTCACTTGGCTGGTTTTCCCATACTAATTATATAGCCTTCGCATGTTCTAAACCTGTTACCTTTCGGTTCTTATTTTATTATTCCGAAAATTTGGCTTGCTGGTAGAAACTACCCATCGAACATAAGGCTCTCCCATGACTGTGTAAAAGTAGGTACTTAATAATAATTCGTATGGAAAAACCAGCCAAGTCAGCCCTTAGACTACATATTTGGATTTTGCATAGAACTTGGCACTCAATCTCAGATCTCCATTCTTTTTGCGGCGAAGCCCACAGCAGAGAATAATTTTTGTATTGAACTTGGCTCTCCTTTTTTACATTTATGTTTTTGGTGGGATCGATATTACAAGAAGTGTACACTAATTTATAAACAGTGATCGTACTTTTTCCAGCATTTTTGGCGCAGTACTAGGGTTGTCAGTAGTGCCCAATATTAAATTGTTTGAACCAAGAATAGGGCTTCCAATCCCGGGATCCCGGGATACCGGTATCCCGGGATCCCGCGATATTTCATGTCTTTTTCAATACCGGTATTCATTAAGCAATACCGGGATCCCGCCCGCGGTATTAAAAATAAAAATGGAGAAATAAACCATTCGTTTATTTATATGGTTTATTAACTTTCGTGTGTTTCAATTGCTTCGTAACTTTTGTAAGTTACATGTAATGTAAGAGATATCGATACTCAGCCGTTCTCTGGTCATTGTTTTAGCAATACCGAAAAAAAACTGTTGACAATAAGGTTCTAACGGTACTTTCGCTCTGACTGCTGTCCTGCTTATATACATATGCCTCGCGTTTATATTTTATCTTACTCTATGCATTGCATAGCCCTTGCTAAAGGGAGTAAGTCAGTTGCCTGCCGGAGTTTGTCGTGTGTGGTCACGTGCCAGTCACATCACGTCACGTGCCAGTAAGTGTTAACCTATCCGACGGCGTCTCGACGACTGATGTCGTGATTGTAAATAAATAATGTAAGTATTTCAATAACCTAGTTGTTTTGTATAATGCTATTGATCGACGTACGTTAATTCAGTGTTAAGTAATCGGGAAAAAAAGACTTCTTCTGGTATTTGGAGTGCACTAAAAAAAAAAAATTAGAAGAACCGATTATTTTACTTTCATATCTACAGAAAAATCACCAACCATGACAATATTAATAGGAAATACTTTAATTTTTACTTGTTTCAATTAGGATGATTTAGTTTTACAATTATATACATTATATTTGTAACCTGAAAATTTTAAAACAAATAATTCATATTTTATCTAAGTTTGTTATTATAAATCAACCAGGTTTTGACGCTTTGTGCCAGAATCGAAAAACGCCAGATTCGCGGAACGCCAGATTCGCAGAACGCTAGATTCGCATAATGCCAGATTTTCAGATTCGCAGTATACCAGATTCGCAGAACGCCAGATTCGCACGATGCCTCTATTCTGTACCTTTTGAGGTATGGAACTCTAATTAATCTTACTATCTCTATTACAGTTATGTGAAAAATAAATCTGGCACTGTGCGAATCTGGCAATCTGCGAATCTGGCATTCTGCGAATCTGGCGTTCTGCGAATCTGGTACTATGCGAATCTGGCATTCTGCTAATCTGAAATCTGGCATCGTGCGAATCTGGCATTCTGCGAATCTGGTATACTGCGAATCTGAAAATCTGGCGTTCTGCGAATCTGGCGTTTTTCGATTCTGGTACAAAGCGTCAAAACCATAAACCACCAAATTATAGTTTTATAAAACTAAAAAATATAAAAGCTAACTTGATTATTAAGTACTATCGAATGAATTTTTTTTTTAATTAAAGGATACGTCGAAATTAATCTGCAAGTTTTATTTTTAATAAAAACTCAATTTTTATTAGTTTTTCTTAATACCGGTCCTGGATCCCGGGATCCCGGTATTCAATAACGAATACCGGCATCAATACCGGTATTATGAAAAGTCCGGTATTTGGAAGCCCTAACCAAGAATCAAATTAAATCAAAAATAAAAACAAAATAGCGTATTAAACAAATCGGATATACAGAAAATATTCTCAAAACATGTAAAGCCTAACCCAATATGCACAATGAAATGAAGGGTTCATTTATTACGAGTATATGAGAAAATGTAACACAGTTGCAATCTCAGGTTATAGTTCATATTTATGATTAGGAATTGATATACTAACTACATACAATCAGGCGACTATTGTCGGTGAGGAAAAATGACGAGGTATAAAAATGTCGAAATTATATTTATTGTCAAGAAATAAAAAACTCGAAAATGAAAATTGCCGGAGTATAAAAATTTCGAGATGTAAAAAAGACCTAATGTTAAAATGACGAAGTATAAAAATGTCGAGATGTAAAAAAACTGTAAATATAAGGTAGGTTTAGGTTATGTTAGGTTTTCAGCAGGCCCGAAGGGCCAAAACTCCCAGAGATAGGAGCTCCGCGATAGCGGAGCTCCGTCGACTTGGTTAAATTTGAATTAGAAATATAAATTATTGGTCAGTAGACATAATCATTTCTCGACATTTTTATACTTTGACTAAATAATACTTCGTAATTTTTCCTAACCAACCTTTTTATTGTTCGGCTTTTTTACATATCGACATTTTTATTTAATGTCATTAGACATTTTTATACCTCGTCATTTTTCCTTACCGACAATAGTCGCCTAAAGGACTACATATTAGCATAGACAGTATAATGCGTAGGTAATGGCAGTGCATAAATATAGAAGTCATTTCGTTTCTTCACTGACGTAAATTTGAATTTTGGGTTACAGTAATAAATGTTATACACAATTATAATAACTCATTAAGTAAAATAAAATGTGTTTCATTTTCAATTACAACATAATATTACATAATTTTAAACGTCAATCATATTATACACGTCGACAACCCTAGGTCGCTGTCGTGTGTCATTTGACTTCATCGCACCAAGAATGCTGGAACATGTACGATCACTGTTTATAAAGATAGATTCGCGATACGAGTGTATGTTTAAGAACCGAGCCGCCAGGCGAGTTTTTTAAAAGTATCACACGAGTGTTTTAATACCTAGTTATGTGCAGTTTCATACACTGCTTTATCTACTCTCATACATTGCGATTCAACCTACTAAATAAAAGATCAAAGTTAATAAAGTAAGAAATAGTTTATTGCTTATAATAATTATTCAAGTTTTGTATGTTGCAATTATGAAATTGTATATTGATTGCTGGGCAGGCGTTGGTGCTCGTACTTGCTGTCGGGTATCGGCAAATTAATATTAATTTCGTTCTTTTTGTTTTCTATGGTGTTTAGAATGGAATTTGAATCGCAATTGACATTGCGATTCAACCTACTAAATAAAAGATCAAAGTTAATAAAGTAACTACAGCAAAACGTATTCAATGAATGGCGCCAAAACCTGGCACATCACCGCGCATGCGTTAAAGCGGGCGCTGTCACAGACAAGTAAAAATTGGAATGAAAACTTTTTGTAATGCTGTAAAAATGACGCGAACCGCATGTGCGTTCCATTATAAAAAAAATGATATGGAACCTCGTTGGTGACATTAACTTTTGGGATTAACTTGTATCGTAATGGTAAAAAATTACTTTATGACATTATTTTGTTAAAGAAATAATGTTCTAAAGTGTTTTTATTTTTTAATTTCGATATTGTGTTTATAAAGTTTGCCAATATAAATTCGTTTTGAAGTTAATAATTCGAACTTTACGATATGAGAGTAGATAATAGTAGTTTATGAAATTGTTGCATAAAGAGGGGTATTAAAACACGAGTGTGTGTTTAAGAACCGAGCCGCTAGGCGAGTTTTTTAATAGTTTCACACGAGTGTTTTAATACCTGGTTATGTGCAGTTTCATACACTACTTTATCTACTCTCATACATTGCGATTCAACCTACTAAATAAAAGATCAAAGTTAATAAAGTAACTACAGCAAAACGTATTCAATTAATGGCGCCAAAACCTAGCACATCACCGAGCATGCGTTAAAGCGGGCGCTGTCACAGAAAGACAAGTAAAAATTGGAATGAAAACTTTTTGTAATTCTGTAAAAATGACGCGAACCGCATGTGCGTTCCATAAAAAAATAAAAAATATGGAACCTCGTTGGTGACATTAACTTTTTGGATTAACATGTATCGTAATGGTAAAAAAATTACTTTATAACATTATTTTGTTAGAGAAATAATGTTATAAAGTGATTTTTTAATTTTTTTTCGGTATTGTGTTTATAAAGTATGCCAATATAAATTCGTTTTGAATTTTATAATTCGAACTTTACGATATGAGAGTAGATAAAACACCTTTATCTACACACATATCATAAGTCCTCTATTATGCGTTCAAAAACCGTACGACAGGACCAGTATTATTGCAACCGATTTAACTATGAAAATTTTCTTTTCCGTGGTAGTAGGTAAAATCTGTACTGTAATGTTATTACAGTATCGATTTCTGTAAGGTTATGATTAGGGTTAGGACTTTTGGTGGCATATCGTGTTCAGTTTATCCTTACCTACTAATATTTGCTTGTTTTTAACGCCATTACATAGTTTGTAAGGCTTTCACAGAGCAAAGATATCCTCCGTACCAAAATTAATTTAAATTGGCTTAGCGATTCAATAAAAAAATGAATTTTGAAATATTCAAAACCGAAGGTCAAAATCAAAGTGGTACCAAGGAAATAGCGACTCCATGGATTCTAGAACCACGATATGCCACCAAAAGTCCTAACCCTAGTTATGATATGAGTTTAAGTTTGAAACAGCTGTCAAAACTCAAGAGGGTCTATTCTAGTATCTATAGATATTAAAACAGTTATCGATACGAAACGTCAATTCAGTATGTTTTTAATGTAAACCGCACGACATTTGTACTCAATTGACATGAGAATAGGGACTTCATTCGTTTGTCTATGGTTTTAAAAAAACCATTCGTATTCGTGACACTGACACAGCACAAGTTTGTTTTGCCGCCATTTTTGTGGTCAAGTCGTCAGCTTCTGAACCCATCTCTCTCATTATGCATCATTTGCATAAACTACTATTATGATTGCGGCGTTGCGAAACTGACACATCCAGTTCTCTCACTATCATTGTTTACGTGTCAACCGACAGTAGATTTTAGGTAGGCGGCTGAGTCGACGCTATTCTCGTCTGCAGTACCTATTTAAATACCTAAGGCACACTATGTTACCATAAGATGCACCATGGAGCACTCAACCGAACATTTCATTCAGCTTTCGTAACGTCTCATGCTGGAGAGCGGCATAAAACTCTTTTTTTTTTATGTAAAAGTACTGAAAAAATAATTTTATTAAACTACCGTGCGCTGACCACGTGACTGGCCCCGAGACGTCACGTAACCCGACGATGACAATGTAAAATAAATAAACAAGAATTCAACAAAAACCTTCCTTAGCATGAGAAAATATAAGTCTTGAGTCGGCTATTAATAACCACAACACCAAGAAAATTAACAAAATACGAAATAACTAGTCTATTTAAAATGAAAATGTTAACATGAATGACAGATGCATTGTGTCAATTTTTAATTTACTTTTCTTTTATGCCAATGTACTGTAGTATTTTATTTAAAAACAGTTGATATGCAATCTCGTTCTCGCATATTTACGATTTTGATAAATCGCTGCCCCAATATTATAAGGTTCTATGTTACATTTTTTCACAATATGAGTTATGATTAGTACGTAATTCTACGTGTCTTTAGCTGTATTTTGCTCAAACGAGGCTCTTATTATCATCATCTAATAGTCCAAAAATCCCGATATTATATGGTTCTATGTTGTGGTTATAAAACTAACAAGGCTAACAAGGTCCTATGTTTGTTAGATTGCTATTATTGTATAAGTGGCTATATAACGGGTGATAACAAAAAAATGAGAATCATTTTCAATAGTCTTAAAAAAAATATCTATTGCCATAGACAAAAAATTGTTCGAGATGTTATTTGTACCTCTTTTGATATTCTTGATTTTTATTTGTTTCATTTTTTCAATCATTTATAATTGTCAAAATGACGCCGAAACAAGAAGCTCTGCGAAAACGCGTTGTATATTTTTATAATAAAAATGGGGAAAAAGTACACAGTAGATCATTTTACCAAAGAAAATGTAACAGTTTCTACTATATATAGAATTCTTGCATCCTTGACGACAACTCGCAAACGTGGTAGAGGCCGACCAGCTAAAATAATGACCAAGGGAAGACTGAAGACACTCCATATCACTTTCAATGGTAGTGATTCCTTGAGCCAACGAGATGCCGCGAAAATATTTTACGGTCTTTAAAAAAGGTGGGTTTAGAGTGCCGCAAGAAGATAAGGGCACCGTAATACACCGATCAGCAAAAATGTAACATTATGTCCCAATGCCGCTGGATGGTTACAAATTACAAAGAAAAATCGTTTATTTTGGATGATGAAAGTTATTTCCCTTTGAGCAAAACCCATATACCTACCTGGAAATGATCGGTACTATACCAGCAACATTTCAACATCACCAGACAATATAAAACACAAGTATAAGCACAAGTTTGAGCAGAAAGTTATTCTTTATGTGGCTTTTTCCGATAAAGGTGTGTCAAAACTGTGGTTCAAACTGTGGTTTAGCTGTTAATCCTAAACTCTCATAGAGTGAATGCTTGAAAAAAATCCTTAAAACATTTAATCGCCAACATCGCCCTGATGGAGAATATGTGTTTTGGCCAGATAAGGCATCGTCGCATTACGACAAAAAAACATTGCAATTCCTAGACTCCCATAATGTGCCATTTGTACCGAAAATCCGAAATCCCAAAAACCTTCCACAATGTCGGCCGATCGAAGATTTTTCTGGTTTTTTGAGCAGTTTGATTTACAAAATTAATTGGGAAGCAGAAAATTGTGCCCAACTGATACAAAGAATCAAAACCTGTGTGCGAAAAATGGACAAATATGCCGTCCAACGGTCTTGTTCGCTTGTTTAAATGTACATTATATGCCAAGCTCATTAAAATTGATTAACAGGAAAAAAAAATATCAAAGAAAAATTAAATATAGTTTTTTTTTTTAAACGAAAACTATTATATTTAGGGTGCTCAAATTTGGCAAAACAATTACTAATGCAGAGCCACACAATCTATAAAAATTACAAGCCCAAACTCAAGGGGGGCAAAATCTCTTAGCTTATCCTGGCACGGCCTTTGTTATTTTGCGTAATTTAATTAATTACATAATTTGTAGACGCTATTAAAATAAATAAACTATTTTGCGTTTACTGCTTTGCATCTGCTTTGAGTTTCTTTCGTCAGACAGATAAAAAATGAACATGACAGTTGTATATTTTTTTCAATTCCTTTGGTAATAAAATAAATGGACTAAGGGCACTTTAAGTGTATTCGTAACATTCACAATCCAACTTTTTTTACTGTTTTTCCTAAATATAAAAAAACTACTGTATAAAAAAATCCAAAGATATTTTTACTGTAATCAGCAGTGTAAAATCTAGAAACGGTATTTTATTTTACTACCTTAGCAATGATGAATTGTTGTCAATTGTGTACTTCACATGAATATGAAGTAAATTTTTCCTTTTATAAGCGAAAAGGTTTTGTTTTATTTCCTCACAGTAGTTGAGACAAGCATATGTCCGTCTCAGCAGAAAGGACAATTAATGGACTCGTACACCATTTAGGCCTGTTTATGACTTGTCCTTAAATAATACTCATCATCATCATCATCATGTCAGCCGAAAGACTTTCACTGCCGGGCATAGGCCTCCCCCAAAGCTCTCAACTCAGACCGGTCTTGTGCTTTTCGCATCCACCGCCAAATAATACTGTTAAATATTCGTTTTCTTTACAAGGGGGTAGGTGCATTTGTATGTTAAAAAAAAACTTGAGAGAGCGGTTCATATATTTTTATTTTTTTAAACTTGAATACCTACTTGGTAGACCCCAAGACCTGGATGTTCTGTGTTAAGTTATCTGGTGGTTTAGAGATAAGTAGTATTTGGGTAAAGAGCGAGTTGTACTAGAGGGAAGTTGGTGTGTACAGAACCTGGAGCAGTGGTCGCTGCGGATGTCGTGGCTGGACCTGCAATTGATGTTCAAGCAGTTCGCGAGCGGGTCGTCGGAGCTGGGCGCGTGGCTGGACATGGTGGCCCGCGCCGTTGTGAACGTGTTCCAGCAGCCCGCGCCGCCGCCACCCGACAAGGACAGGTGCTAAATTTGGTCTAAATCAATATCATCGGACAACCTCTCACAAATTGGCCTACTCCAAAACTAAACTCTAGGCTTGTACTATGTTCGGTTAATGATTGGATATGTTTTCTTTGGTAGGTAATATATTTTGAATGGAATGCCCGATTTGAATAAGTAATTACAAAGTAATGTACAGGTATTGAAACAGTCTTGAATACAAGTAATTTATTTAGATAAGAATTAATACAAAGGTTGTGTGAAATTGGTCGGTATTTCTATAAAAAGGTAGTTATAGATGTTACAGTGACATAACTACAATAGCTGGACGTATAGTATCGCGAAGTTCATATTGTATACACTTAGATATTGTGATATAAAATGCTAATATTTTTTTTTGGATTTTTTTGAATATGCGTTCCTGACTTTTTTAGCAATAAAACTTTAATTTAAAATATCTCAGAAATGGTTCACTTTTGCATAGGGTATTATGGAACCAAAATGATTGCAAATTAACTCTCCCATCTCCCATAACCCCTAGAGGAGAATAGGTCGACTTGCCAATAACCCTGTGTATACTCGTACTCGGACACCACGCTTATCCAAAGTCAAAGTATAGCTGAAGATATTTACGCGTCGAACCTCAGACGTAGGTATACTTTATTTATTATTATTTATTAACCTCAGTAAACTGTATTTTATTCATATTTTAAAAATCCGTACCTACTCTATGATCCAACGAGTAAACCGATAGAGATGCTGAGTAGATGTTGAAATTGTAATGAATTTACTTAGAATGTGATGAATGTAGGCTTGGGACTTTTGGATGCTCGCTATGGTTCTAGAATCCACGGAGTCGCCATTATATTAAAATATTTTTTTAGAAGTCAAAGTCAAAGTGGATAAGTACATACAACTTGTATGTATATAATTACCAATAATAAAATACTCTGTTGCTAGTAAACAAAATAAACTAAAACAAATACTTTAAGTAACAATAACAAAAATGCCTTTTTCAATCTAATATTAGTCGCCACTTCTAAATTTTTGATGAGGTACAGGCTTTTTGAATCAGTGCATCATAATCATCATCTATTACTATTTCATGTTCATCATTAAAATGGTACTAAGAATGGATCACTATTATTTTTTCTATATTTTAACTAATCAATTTATGATAAAATTAATTGCAGTCATAATAACGTGGTTATTACCGATCGATATAACAGCGTAAATCTAACATGTTTTATTTTTACACTTTGACTTTGACTTCGAAAAATAATATTTTAACATAATGGCGACTCCGTGGAATCTAAAACCATAGCGAGCATCCAAAAGTCCCAAGCCTATGAATGTGATGATTATAATATTTTTTAGTACTGTTGCTCAAAAAGTGGTACTTTTCGTAGCTGTATAGCGTGCCGATGGGCTTGAAACCTGTCACTTATACACTGGTAAACATCTTAGCCTAGTTGTGCAAAATGTGGTTACAGAATTATTAACAAGTTTTTGAGTTTTTGGTAATTTTTTAGCTCTGCCTTCTCCACTCTGGGAATGAAGGCGTGAGTTTATGAATATACTTAATCGATTACATTTCCTTTATAAACCTTATGGATAATCGAAATATATAATAATATTTAGCAGCATCACTAAATTTGCCAAAAGACAATTGTTACGGGCTAAATAATATACGAAAAATATAGGTATTTGTTGTGCATTGACAGGACGGGCACGGACCGCGGCGTCGTGAGCACGAGCAAGTGGCCGCAGTCGGTTTGGCTGGTGGCGCCGCTGGTGGCCAAGCTGCCCGCCGCCGTGCAGGGCCGCGTGCTCAAGCAGGCGGGGCAGGTACACACCACTCTTTTTTTTATTTCGATACTGGTAGTCCGATTTCTAGGGGGAAAAGGGTTACACTTTTGAGTAGAGCATTGCCAATTAGTATCATTTCTAGACTTACTAGACTTAGCCACATTGATCTCAAATCATAACTACGGTATCGGTGGGAGAATCGGGGATCTAAACAAATTATCTGACTGTCCCTGCGCTCTGGAAATTATTCCAGCTTATCCGCTTTGACTGCTAGGTCGATTTTGGTATCGTTTTCGGAAGTCCATTGTTTGCAAGAAACTCAATCTGTGGCATATATTTATTTAGCATATTTTACTTTGTTCAATAAATAACTTTGTAGAATTTTACTTAGCAAATTTCATCAAGACATTTAATCAGTTGCCAAATGTTTTACTTAAGGTTAAACGTCAGTCCTGATTTTCATACAAACTATTTTAAAGAGCAGATAGAATCTACGCAGCACTACTATTCACACGAAAAAAAAACATTTTAATCACCGAAAAACGCACTCCGACCCGTTTTTTTTGACCCGTAGTTACTAAGATTGTACTAACACAGGCGGCTCAGGCAGACCGTACCCGCAGGCGTCTGCTTTTGCTGTCTGCGATCTTCATTTTGTAGGTGTCTAGCAACTTCAATCTACTGGCTGCTAATACACTCGGCGTCAAAAAAATCGCACCTTTTGGTATGTTGACTTCAAGCAGCTATAAACCCTATTTAATCTAAGATAAGGTATGAGTGTGGGGCCTCATTTTAAAGGTTATTGAATCCTTTAAATAATAAAATAATGTGCTTTAAGTGATAATGATTACTAAGCTTAAAAAAAATCGTTTATCATGAAAAGAGGAAAAACATTTATTCACGCCAAAATTACACAATCTAAAAACATAACAAAATTAAAAAATACAGTAAACAAATTCTTAAAACTAAACTTAAAACCTAGTGTTACCTCCCCTAGCCCTAATTACAGCCTCCGTGCGATCCTTCATTGACCTCACCAACGTCACGATGCGTTCTTGAGGAATGTCACTCCACTCCTCGACGACGGCGTCCCGAAGCTGTTCAAGGGTGGCAGGGGCAGTATCACGAGACCGCACCCGGCGTTTCAGATCATCCCAAAGGTACTCTATGGGGTTCAGGTCAGGACTTCTCGTTGGCCACTGCATCACGGGGATCCCAACCTGATCTAGGTAGTCCCGAACAATCAACGCCGTATGAGAGCGGGTGTTATCGTGCATGAATGTGAATTCAGGCCCGACAAAACCAGCATACGGGACCACGTGGTCCTCCAGGATCTCTGTGTTGTACCGATGAGCAGTCAGGGACCCCTGGCCACGTCCACCTCCAGTGCGGGAGACGCACACAAGGTCGGTTTTGCCCTGAATTGAAATTCCGCCCCAGAACATGCAGGATCCTCCTCCGTAGCTGACGGTTTCTTCAAAGCAGGCTTGTGAGTACCGTTCTCCCTGCCTCCTTTACACTCTTCTACGCCTATCATTGCAGAAAAGGCATACCCTCGTCTCGTCGGAGAAGAGGACAGACTTTCATTGTTCGAACGTCCAATCCACGTGGTCTCGGGCAAACTGAAGTCTGACTCGCCTATGCTCTGCTGCCAATTTGGGGCCCGTAGCAGCCCTACGAGGCAGGATTTTCTTCTCTCGCAGCCTTCTTCTTACTGTGGAGACGCTCACCGACGTCCTCCGAGCTGTTCGGAGCTGCTGTTGCACCTCAACAGCGTTGGAAAATCGGTTACGCAAACACGTCGACACAATATAGCGGTCGACTCTGTCGGAAGTGCAACGTCGTCTCCCAGATCCATGCTTCCTGATGTAGCCTCCAGTCTCCTGGAACCGCTGGGATACTCGTTTCACCCGGAAACGGCTTATGTTGAGTTGTCGAGCAACATCAACCTGCCGTAGTACTGATTGCAGTAGTGCTACCACTTGAGCTGCTTCTTCTGCCGTGGTATCCATTTTTCAGAGTTTTCTCTTACTGGAGCTGTTCAGGTGTGACTTCTGTGATGTCTGGATAGCAAATGACCCATGATTCATTTTTACCCCCCTTTTATTCGTGTTCAGGGTGGCACAAGTAGTGAGTCCTCTAATGAGTTTTTCATCACTTTTTTTTACAGACCCTAACGTGTCGTGATCATTGTTTTTACGAAAAATATCGATTCGCGTTTTTAAAGTTTATTAATTGTGCTTTCAAATGATACTTTGGTAGGGTACAATAAATAAGTTAAGAGCTTTATTCGCTTGAAGTCAAAATTTCAAAAGGTGCGATTTTTTTGACGCCGTGTGTATATGATCAAACCAACTTCTTGAAGTGAAGTTCGATCGATATTATGTGAGTCGCTTCGTTCGAAGATATAAATATTCACAACGTAGTCCCTTAAACATACAAGGTAGCATTCGCACATTTAAAAAGTATTATTTTTGACTATTTCCGTTAAAAACTAATACTTCCGGTACCAGTTACGACTGGGCACGCGGCTATTTGGTTCGCCATTCATTTTAGAGTAAGTTAGTGAGTAATATGAATACCAAAACTTTTATCAGGGTCTTCGAATGAAGCGACTCATATAATATCGATCGAACTTCACTTCAAGAAGGTCGTTTGATCATAATATATTATAAATATTCGTCACTTCATTCTCGATATAAATATTCACAACGTAGATGTGTAGAGGTTAAAGTTTTGGGCTATGTAAACGAAATAATACATAAAAGATGATTAATTTTTTATTACAATCATCACTTAAACCAAATAAAATCTTCCGTAACAAATGTAATTATTATAAACGTAACAATTAACAGTTTTATTTCCAGTGAATTATACTATTTTGTCTTATTTGCTAAAGAAACAGATCTAGCAAATTCAGTTTAGTCTACAAGAGGCCTGTTGTAGAACTTAGCAAAGGTGAGCGACGAGCGCGTCCAGCTCGCGGTCTTGCGGATCACTTCCACGCAGACGCCGGCCGCGCTCGCCGCCGACGTGGCGGCGTGCCGCGCGCTGTGCGCACCGAACACCACCACGTCCACGCCGCTGTCAAACAATACTTTTTTGATCCATTTACTGATGGTCTATGATGTAGCAGCTTTATAAGGTCGCTTGGTGGTTAGAAAAACATTGCTCACTATACCCGCCCTGATTTCATTGGTGGCTAGTAAGTAATCTTGTAAAGACGTGGCCGGACAAATCGACGTAAGGAACTAAATGGCCGCGTGCCCAGTCGTAACTGGTACCGGAAGTATTAGTTTTTAACGGAAATAGTCAAAAATAATACTTTTTAAATGTGCGAATGCTACTTTGTAAGTTCCTTGAAGTAAGGAAGCACTAAAATCGGCAGCTCGCGATTGGGACCCGAACTTTTAATAATACTAGTGATAAAACGATAGTTGCCCCGATGTTACTAAAATTTATGGATTCTATTTTTATAAAAATGACAGTGTTTGAACGCGATGTGCAGTACATAGCGCAAGTAACATCACTAATTTCTTAGTTAAAATTTCGAGTGGTACGTTTTGGTGGGGAAACCATTTTGAAATATAGGTCAATACATTTTGTGGGTCCCAAGTGAAATTATACTTCGGCGCGATAGGTCTACGTTTGTAAACACCCTTTAACAGTCGCTTAACGGACTCGTCAGCGCTGATTATATTCTTTCCCAATAAAATCGACAGGGCTGAGCGATGACAGTTTATAGTACCATAAGAAGCACCCTTATAAAACTGCTCAGTCAAAAAAGATATGACCGATTCAGTAGTACACTGAAAAAGGGGAATGTTATGTTCTAAACAATAAGTCCACCAAAGTTTGGGCGATGAGCTGTACTGGTTAATCTCTAAACAAAGTGTACTCGTCAGCAGTGGGTACCAAGGCTGCGATGGCCATACTGGAAATACAATAATTAATAAATATCTACTAATGATAATACGTTATAATATTTTAAATATCACTTTAATCTTTTATTTAAACAACCAAGGAAGCACACTCGACAGACAGTAATGACAGTCATCAAAAAAGTTATATGGCGATTTAACGAGGAGGTTGAATATGAATTTATTTTTGATATAATAGACAAATAATTCAACACGCCCCCTCAAAAATGAATCACCCTTTACAGTGTAAAACATGTGACTTCCAAGTGTTTTCTGGGTAATAATAATATGTACAATAATTTTGTTTGGTTCAACATTTGTTGCTAGGATTAGGGAAAACCCAGTAAAAACCTAATCAAACCAAATTAATTTAAAAAAAAAAAAAAAAAACAAAAAAACACATCACAAGCAGTCACTTGTATAAACCCATTTCTTTCCGCATTGCCTCGAAAGTAACTGCGGATAATGGTTTTGTCAAGGCATCGGCCAGCTGTCGACCTGTGGGAATATAATTTAATTTAATTACATTTTTCTCAATTTGTTCTCTTGAGAAATGATATTTAATATCAATATGCTTTGACCGCTTATGATTTGTGGGGTTATTTGCAATACTGATACTCCCATTATTGTCCTCATGGTTGGTTATGGGGTCGTCAATGCTCATATTGATACTGGCTGCTAAGGACCTAAGCCATAATGCCTCTCTTACAGCCTCATACAATGCCATGTACTCTGCCTCGGTGGAAGAGGCCGCGACTGACGTTTGTCTTTTTGTATTCCAAGTTATTGTACACTGATCAAAAAGCTTAAACAAATATCCCGTTGTACTTTTCCTGTCACGTGTATCATTTCCACCCCAATCTGAGTCTACGTACCCACATAAAATGGTGCTATAATCACACCTTTTATAACATAATTTGAGATTGACAGTACCTTTTAAATACCTCAAAACTCTTTTAAGACATTGCCACAGCTCCTTGTTGTTCTTGTTTGTGTATCTACTTAGTATATTAATACTTGTACTTAAATCCGGCCGAGTGCATAGCATTATATACATTAAACAACCTATAACGTTTCTGCATGGAGCGTTGTATTTGTCATCTGAGTTCAATGCTTAATAATTTAGTTTACTTTCCAAGGGGGTACTGACCGGGTTGCAATTGTGCATATTAAATTTATCTAAAACTGTGTTTATATATGCACTTTGATCCAAGGTTATTTCCTCGTTTGATCTAGTAACTTTAATGCCAAGAAAAAAATTAATTTCTTTTAAATCCGACATTTCAAATTTGCTCATTAAGTACCTTTTGAATTCGTTCATGATTTCAATTTCAGCGCAAATTAATACCAAATCATCGACATACAATACTAGATATATGTTTTTACGAATATAGTTGTATCACCTCTATCTAATACATATATGCATCTATCAACCGCAGAATTTTGAAATCCTAGTGATCTTAGTGATCGTTCGAGAACCTCAAACCAACACCTAGCTGCTTGTTTCAGGCCGTATAAGGATTTGTTTAATTTACAAACATAATTATTTTTGCTAACCACGCCCTCTGGAACTGTCATATATATTTCCTCTTTCAACTCGCCATTTAAAAAGGCAGTTTTGACATCCATATGATGTACTAAAAGGTCAAATTGGTTTTCAAAGCCGATCATGAATCTAAAACTAGCTATTCGGGCTACAGGCGCAAACGTTTCGTTATAGTCCGTTAGATATTCCTGGCTAAAACCCCTAGCGACAAGACGGGCTTTATATCTTATTGGTCTGCCAAACTCATCATTTTTAATAGTAAAAATCCATTTACAATCTACAATGTTTTTGTTCTCAGGCCTTGGTACTAATGTCCATGTTTTATTTTTAGAAAGAGAATTTAATTCATCCCTAATTGCGCTTTCCCATTGAATTCTGTCATGTCGGTTTTTGATCTCGTAATATGAATTTGGTATTTTACATAAAACAGACTGAGTACACAATAAGTAATCATCGTCATATTCTTTATAAGATATAGCAGGACGACCTATGAGCCTATCACTCCTTCTAAGGTCAATGACCTGGTCTGTGGGTTCTGTGTCTTTTAACTGAGATGGAGAATCAACTGTTAAATCAGTATTTTGTCTGTCATGGTTTATTTTGCGAATTTTACTAGGACCACTATGGTCATCACCATCAGATTTAGAGCTATCTGATTTATTGCAGTCAAAATTTCGGGACTTTGTAGGTACTGATTTAGGTGTATCAGCATTATTTGTTTTATTACGAGAATTTCCAATATTCTCTTCAGGCGTTAGGACTGGCCTGGACCGAACAAAATCAGTCTCATCCACGATTACGTCTCTGACTACAACATACTTTTCGCTCTCTGGGTTCCAAACTTTATAACCGTTTGGTTCGTAACCCATTAATACTCCTTTCCATGACTTATCATCAAATTTTGCCTTAGGATTTTTGTTATGAACGTACACTGTTGAGCCAAAAACCTTTAAATATTTTATTTGAGGTTTTCTATCATGCCACATTTCGAATGGTGTTTTTGGAGGCTTGAGAGCTTTAGTAGGTGTTATATTTATTAAATACACAGCCGTCAATACCGCTTCTCCCCAGAAACGTTTTTCCAATTTAGCACCGTTTAACATGGAACGAGCTTTTTCTGTAATGGTTCTCACCATTCTCTCAGAAACACCATTCAATTGTGGAGTCCTTGGAACAGTTAAATGATAAGTGATTCCTTTCTCAACACAATATGCTCTCATTTCAGTTGCTAAATACTCTCCACCATTGTCACAATATAAATGAACTAATTTTGTATTGAATTTTGCCTCACTCTTTGCTATAAAATCTTTAAATGTCGCGAATACATCTGACTTATAAGTTATCACATAAGTAACACAGTAATGAGTATATCCATCAACAAATAGCACAAAATAGTTTTTGTTGTCAACAGTTGAAGGTGTAATAGGCCCACAGACATCGGAGTGTACGATAAACAATGGTCGCTTAATATGACTTTTATCTTTCGCCGTATTAAATGGTAGGCGACTCTGTTTCCCTTGTATGCATGCTTCACATAATTCATTATTTGGCACCACTGTGTCAATTTGATTAATGTCGGAAACCATGTTGTTTTTCTTCAAATCTAAAAAAATATTTTTACTTATGTGTCCTAAACGTTGATGCCACAAAGAATAATTATTTTTATTATGATCACACACTTGGGAAACAGGGTTGCAAATGTTAATAATTGGAAGAAAATCTAATGCAATTAAATTATTGATTGACCTACCTTGCATGATGGTTTTACCTTCCCTTTGTATATGTGCACCTTGCTGGTCGAAAATTATTGTCATACCGGCACGCTGCATTTTTGAAACGGACAGTAGATTATATGGAACCTCGGGGCAGAAGAGCACGTCCTCCAATACTCCTTGTACGCCCATATTGCTAATCACTTGTAAAGTTCCCTTTTTGGTTGCTGAAACAAATTCATTATTTTTAGCCACTGAAATTTTAAGTGGTGTATGTAATTCGGTGAAGTTATAAAATAAATCTTCCCGGTTTATAATATGGTCAGAAGCTCCGGAATCCAACAAAAATGTATTTTTTCTTCCTTGTTCCTCTTTTTCATATGCCCCGGTCATGAAGGCAAATCCGGAACAGTTGTTTGATGTGGATGGTTGATTCATTTCGCCCACCTGTACCGTTCTTGTTCTTTCCTTCTGTTTAAAATAATAACAGTCGTTTTTGACATGTCCTTTACGACCACAATGGTGACACTTCAAAAATGTTGTTTTCTTTTCTCGATTGTCTTTTTTATATCTATAATTTGTCGTTTGAGGGTATTCAAATTTCCTTTTTCTAAACATTGCAGCGGTCCGTTCGACTTGGAGAACTTTGGCGCTTGTGTCGGAAGATTCGTTCTTTAGTTTCACCTCGTGATCCAAAAGTCTCGTTTTTACAAAAGCCAACGTCAAGTTATCTTCTGTCAATGTCTCGATCGCGGTTACGACCCCGTCATATGTTGCGGGTAATGTCAAAAATAAATGAGCCACCTTATCAGTCTCTTCCAGTTTGGCTCCTGCTGCGAGTAATTCCGCAATCAAGTCGTCAAAAATTGCAAAATGTTTAATCAGCGGTACACTAACTTGTAGTTTTAAGGCCAATAAATTTTTGCGTAAAGCCAACTGCGTCGCAACACTTTTCCGCTCATACAGTGCATCTAAACTATCAAAAATGTCTTTGGCAGTGCCGTCTTCTTTCACAAAGCCAAGATACGAGTCTGACAAATATTCCACGATCACATTTTTGGCAATTTTATTATTCTTTTCCCACTCACGGGTTCGCGGTGTCGGGGTTGGTTGTAGTACTTCAATCACGTCCAACTCTGATAATAATGCACGAATTCTAAATTTCCAAACGCTATATTTTTCTCCGTCGAATGGTTTTATATTCCGTTTCATTTTTGAATTTTCCATAATTATTTAACGTTTATATTTGTAACGTACACTGGGCCCATAACCTAATAAATATCTACTAATGATAATACGTTATAATATTTTAAATATCACTTTAATCTTTTATTTAAACAACCAAGGAAGCACACTCGACAGACAGTAATGACATTCATCAAAAAAGTTATATGGCGATTTAACGAGGAGGTTGAATATGAATTTATTTTTGATATAATAGACAAATAATTCAACAATAATCCCGGTTTCTTTATCCTCTATTAAATTTTGTATGCATTTCAGCACTAAAGAAAATGGCGGAAATGCATAAAATAAATATGGTGACCAATTTGTCATAAACGCAACAATTAATAAAGCATCCGGATCCCTTTTTTCAGACCACCTATTTAAGTCAAGTACAATATTTTTTGATGGATTGATTTTCATTTCGAAATTGACGAATTTTTATATCAATAGAAACTTTTCCCGTTCTAATATTTTTGTATATACGAGGGGCGTTCAATAAATTATCGGTATTGGTATCTTGCAAACCTTTTTAGTAAACTTCTTAATACTGGCCGCGAAGAGTCATTCATTGACAGTAAAAAAAAGTAAATTTGAAGCCTACACGTTCTTTTGTTTTTCTGCTATTGCTGAATAAACGTGATCACCATGAGCGATTTTACAATGATAATTAAATTGGAGCATTGAGCCGTGATAAAATTCTTGACTAAACAGGGAAAAAATCAAAAGTGTATTAAAGAATAAATGGATTTAGTTTAACGTGAGTCCGCTCCTTCATTATTTACTGTCCAAAAGTGGTCAAATGAATTTAAGCGTGGGAGGGAGAGCATAGAAGATGACCCTAGACCTGGTCGGCCTGTTGAAGCTACTTCACCAGAAAACATTCAAAAAGTGGAGAAAATTATACTGGAAGATGGTCGAGTGAAGGTTAGGTCTATAGCACAAAAAACCAATATTTCTAGTGGTACAATACATGATATTATCCACGATCATCTTAACATGTCCAAAGTTAGTGCGAGATGGGTACCACGAATGTTGACACCGTTTCAGAAGCATACGCGTGTTGCTTGTTGTTCCGAATTCATTGAGCTGTGTGGTAAAAACCCTGATGGATTGCTCCAAAAAAATTTTTACTGGAGATGAAACTTGGGTTCATCATTATGACCCTGAGAGCAAACAAGAGTCGATGCAGTGGCACGTTAAAGGAACACCTCATCCCAAGAAATTCAAAGTCGTCCCCTCAGCTGGCAAGATCATGGTGACAATATTCTGGGATTGTGAAGGGATATTATTAATAGATTATAAAGAAAAGGGTTTAAATATTACAGGAGAGTACTACGCTAACATTTTACGCCAATTACGGGAAGCAATCAAAGAGAAGAGGAGGGGAAAATTGACCAGAGCAGTGCTGCTTCTTCATGACAACGCCCCTGTGCATACTGCTCATGTTGCCAAGGCTGCTGTTCTTGAATCTGGGTTCGAAACACTTACTCACCCGCCGTACAGTCCAGACTTGGCCCCCAGCGACTACTTTTTGTTTCCCAACCTTAAAAAGGATCTTCGTAGACATCGATTTTCTAATGATGAAGCGTTGAAGGCCCGCTGCCTTCAACCTGCTGGAGCATTTTGACACCAAAGACAAAAAATATTTTTATGAGGGGTTAAAAAAACTAATTGACAGATCTTATAAGTGTATAAACATAAGGGGGGAATATATAGAAAAATAAAAATAAAACACTAATCGTATGCTTTTGTTTTCCTTCTCATACCGAGAATTTATTGAACGCCCCTCGTAGCAAACCGTAGCGCACTGCTGGCGACGCAGCTGTTAGAACTCCAATAAGCAGTGCAAGCTCTCGAATTGTACAACGAGGAAGTGACACGAATTTATTAACTAACAGGCTGTAAGAGGCTTTTATCATGGTTTATCACGAACCCTAGGCAACACAATAACTTTATAGTTTTATGAACGTTATTTAAGGATTCATTATACGTACTGCCGATACGATACACAAAATATCGTCTAAATATATTGCTGACATAAAACCACGGGATATAAGAAAATATATAACTTCTCTCATTATCTTAGTGAAGACGCGGGGTGCCACGGACAGACCATAGGGCATGGCTGTAAATTCATACGTCATCGTACGTAAATCGTCAGTTTCGATTCGAAACCTTAAATACTTTCTTTGAGATTGAATAATAGGAATTAAAAGACATGCTTCTTTTAGATCTATTGTTTCTAAATATCCGTCTTTCGGAATTAACTTTGAAGCAGTTCTGTGATCTTCCTTTTTAAAATGATCTGGGTGTATACATTTATTTACATACATACATACATAAACTCACGCCTTCATTCCCAAAGTGGGGTAGGCAGAGCTAAAGAATTACCAACAACTTTTATTTACATTTATTTAGCGCCTTGAAATTCAAAATAAACCGTTTTGCCACCATTAGGTTTTTGAGCTAAGAATATTTTTGATAAAAATTGATCAGAGGATGGAAAACATTCACGTACTGCTCCTAAGTTAATCAGTTTTGCAATAGCCTGCGACATTTCATGTTTTTCGTTGCGAGACCATGAATGATTAGGTATCGTATTTTGGGTTACTTGATAAGTAAAAGGAATAGTATAACCTTCAAAAATCCATTGTAAGACTTGTATGTTAGAAGAAGTCGCTCGGGCCCGCGCCTGCGGCCTGTTGGGCGGCCTGGGCTGCGCGGTGCGCGCCTGGTACGGCTGGCGGTGCGGCTGCGTGTTCCTCGGCAGGCTCGGAATGTAACGGGGAGGTCCTGTCCAGTTTCCCCGCTGCTGGGATGGACGACCTGCTGAGATCGATGGACCGCTAGCTACGAATTTCTTTATTTGGAGCCCTTGCTTTACTATAGCTTTGGAAGCTTTAATTTTCTCAGGCAAGTTATAGCCGAATAAAGTCTCGTCACGACACGCGTCCTGCACGACGTTCAGAAAATCCTTTTCCAGGCTAGGCGTTATTAATTTTGTCCTGGCCGATGTATTGACATGATTGATGTCGCAAAGGATCCGACATGCATCGCTCAGTTGCTTGATAGTTTTTAATTTATCGTCGTTTGGGCCTACAAGAATGTCTATGGCTCGGCTGACGGCCGTGATCCCAGATCCGAGTTGCTGCAGGAGACGCTGCATCTTGTCTCTGTTATGCGCGCTCTCCGTAATAGCAGCAGAAATCTCCGGATTTAAGGATTGTATAATCCTAAAGTATTTTATCTTTGTCATCTTTAGGTATGCCTTTCTTTAACATGGGCGACCACAACTGAGCTAAATTCTGGTGGATTTTTTCTCCATATCGGGCGTCGTCGCCGATTATGGTGCCAAGTGCTAAAACAATTTCAGGGTCTAAGTCCACAACTGTTTCCTGCGTTGCGTGTGCCCGGCATCGCCCGAAGGTACTTCGGTGTCATCTTGAAGTTCCTCTAATAACGGCCCGGCGCAGTGATCCGCGTAGTACAAGCTAGCCGGACAATATTTTTTTTTTTGCATTTCTTTCTTTATTTGTTGTTACTATGGATTATTACATGTATGAATATTTATATTTATACAAAAATCTGGTTTTAAGTGGAAAAAATAAAAATCGTCATAAAATATGTATGAAAACAGGTTAAATTTATTTACGTGACAAGGAAAAAATAATAATTTTGCATAACTACTTAATCTAATACTATTTACTAATTATCCTATTCTTATAGCAAAATATTCTATAATTATTTACAATTAATTCTAATCTTATAGATGATTTATTCTAACCTCGTTACTAATTACTCATCCATCTCATCAGGTGAATCGTCTGTTGAATAGTCATGATTAACAGTGACAACAGTACTATTAGTAATTACATTATTTACAATATTGCTAGGGGAAATTAACAAATCTAAGACTTCTACAGGTAAACTTCCCGTTTTTTTCTGTGGGACCTGTCTTAAGCTGTTAATAACTGGGTCAGATGTTATCAGTAACATATTAAGCAAATGCTTTCGTGGACTTAGGTTCGCTGATATTTTTTAAAGCCTGTGCAATGTTCCTGCTGCCTGAAGAATGAGCAGATACTTCAGCAGCGTACATAAGCTCCTCAGTGCTCCTGCACTGAATCAAATCGTCGACTCTTCGTCGCTTTGTTTTCAGACTGGATTCCAAAAACTCCTTCTTTGGTCTACCGGGTCCAGGATTTTGTAGGCTTTCTGCAGATGACGATGGGACAGATGGTTCTATGGAGACTTCAAATGTAAATTCTGCACCTCTGAATACAATGGCAACTCTGAATACTTTTTACAAAAGGCTTCTCTCTTCTTCCCTACAAGTTTCCATCGTTCGTCAAATTTCGCCGAGAATCTTGTAATATTCGCTCTTAGGATCTTCAGAGAATCTATTGTTGCACCGCTCAAATCATGTTTTGACGATAAAAAACTAAATAATTCTTCGGTTTTGCTCGGTTTGGAATGTATGAGCCATTCTTCAAAAAATCAATTCTTGACACGACAAACTTGACAACTGAATAAATTTAAATGTGATGAGTTCCGAGGGTTAAAACAACATTTTTCTAAAACAACAATAGCATAGGCCTAACATATAAAAAAATTACATTGGAGTAACTTGGGGTAATATATTTTTATGACTATTTAATTTCAAAAAGATGGTAAAAAGTTTGACTCCTAAAAATTAGGTACATTTTAAATATTACATGTTAAGTTTAATTCAGTGGTAACAATGAAAATAAATAGCCCTTACCTTCTAGTTCCAACGCCATCATATAAAAAAATCACTTGGTTTAGTAAACAAGCTCAGTAAGTGAACAGTGACGACGCGCTGGCCTAGTTGGTAGTGACCCTGCCTACGAAGCGAGCGGTCCTGGGTTCAAATCCCGGTAAGGGCAGATATTTGTGTGATGAGTGCGAATATTTGTTCCTGAGTCATGGATGTTTTCTATGTATTTAAGTATTTATTTCTCTATATAAGTATTTATATCGTTGTCTAGTACCCATAGTACAAGCCTAGAGCTTAGTTTGGGACTAGGTCAATTGGTGTGAGATTGTCCCCTGATATTTATTATTATTATTTATTATAGTTAGAATGCAATTTTAGTAATGAATGTAAGAAATTTTTGCCTTACCTTATATTTCCATGCTAATGACTCCTCATTAGAAACTTATAATTAAAAATAATTAATGTATTTCTTTATGACCACATGTTGTTAACATAACGTGATAAGAATTTCAAGGAAATTCGATAAGCCTTTTTGTCCTGCTAGCTTGGTCTACGCGGATCACTGTGCGGCGGTATCGGGTTCCGCTTGTAAAATAACACGTTCCGCGGACGGAGGAGCGTGTGTTTCCCTATCTGAAATATACGTGTAGCTTGTTACACTTGCTGTTTTTCTCACATTATGTATCGAAAATTTTAAATACAAAAAATATACCAAAAAAGTTGGTAGATTTAAACTATAATGTAATGTAACATAATAACAGCGCCAACTTGTTAGCTCACGACTAACAAAGAAGGCTAACGTTTCGATGTGCTTGCTTAGTGTTCAATCCTTGCCTTCGTGTTAATTCTCGACTAACCCCCGGGCATGCGCAATTTGTTCATTTATCCTATAAATGAACAAATTCCATTGTGTTGATTCTCGACCAACCTCCAGGAAAAGTCATGGGCATTATGACTTTGCACAATTTCCAACGCATTGACTCAGGGCCAACACTGTGGTATACAACGTTAAGTGAGTTTAAAATTTAAAATTCACTATTTGTTTATTATGAAGGTTAAATGACTTACGGGAACGTTCGTCGTTATCCGATGAATCTGACGACGACGACAAAATCAATATGCGTCGAAGCTGCTTAGATTTTTCTTCAAACTTCCTAATTGTTTGCTTATAATCAGAGATCGGACCAATGGGCGTGATTACTCGTAGTAATGTGGACTTGACTCCAAAGATATTAATTAAACACATTAAATTACATTAATTGATTTCTTACCTGAACCTTAATCTTGATCCTTTGCAGGACAATAATAAATAAATAATACAAAGACGTGCGGAGTGGCCATTATTACTTAAGTTTCCTCCATTAACATCTGAGGATTGCGAAATAATTTTTTCACCGCATAAGTTTATTTTAACCGTGAAAAGGAATAAACTAAGGTCGGATTTTTATTCCCACAGAAAAAATGTAAACAAAGTTACGTCACTGTCAAAGTGACATTTCAGGGGATCTCAAAGTTTGCACAAGCAAGAAATATCCTCTGCCAAATCAGACCTCGAATCTAACTGGCGTCAGCAGTATGAGAGTTCTATATCGGTCAAAGGTCGTCATTATGGGGACATTCAGCCCAACATCCCTTCCAAGCCATGGTTCTTCCAGTTTCGCCAAGCCAATAAACAGACTACATCTGTCATTTGCAGATTGCGCATTGGTCACACTTGTTCCCCCTCCCGCCTGTACAGATGGCGCATTGTTCAATCCCCCCTCTGTTCTTGTGGCCTGGACGAAGGAACTGCAGACCACATTATCTTGAACTGCCCGAATAGATCGGTTTCTTTATATGACAACCTACCTCCCTCAGTTCCCAAACCCACCAACCTTAAAACTCTCCTTTTCCTTTCATCATCGAACAAAAAAGTTCTACTTTCCTTAATTAAATTTATAGGCAAAGAAAAAATTTAACTCTAGGTGCTTTTACCCGCTTTTGTGGCTTCCAATTTACATCTGTGTATCCGATCTATATTGTCTCAAATGTTTTGTCTTGTCTTAGGTTTTGTGTCTGTTTATTCCAGGATCACAACAAACATACGTAACTGCAACCGTTATTCAGGACCAACAACTAATTAACAACAAAAACTGGTCATACACGCTGTCAGACGTCATTGGCAGTAATGGTTGCTAACCAAAAGCGACCGGTTGCCAAAAATTAAAAAAATAGAATAGAATAGAATAATATTAAGTTATCATTTCGCTCTAACCCTGATATAAGAGATTCGAGAAATAATTTAAATTAAAATTGCACAAATGAGTCACTGGAAAGCGATTACGACACGGGAGCACGAATTGTGAAGCGAAGCGAGAGAAGTGACGTCTCACAGTCTCACAATATTCAAGCGGCCCTCAACTTGTTGACACAGGTGTATCGAGTCAATGATACCAGTGCAATAAATATATTATGCATACAAAAACAGCTTTCTCATTTTAAATTAATAAAACAAAGACTTTATAACAAAATTAAGTTTGCTATCAACAAATTAAATTCATCAATCTTGATTACAATTTATAGTTTTTTTTATAGAAAGTCAATTTCATTTAAATGTAGAAAGTATAAAAATTTGGAATACCGCAAATGTTTTTCGTTAACGGCAACACCTTGGTTTACTTTTTTTTCTGTGGGAATAAAAATCAGATCTTAACCACGGAAAAATTATATTACTGTTTATTTGCTTTCATAAATCTACACAATAACAAGTCGTTGTATTATTTATTTCCTTGCAAAGCATCAAAATTATTTTTAGGGTAAGTAATCAATTAATGTAAAAGATTACATAGCATTGTTGAGAAAAAGTATGATAGATACTTATAGATCGTACTGAAACGGCTTATGTGTCCCTTAGGTACTGGAGAGTGGCTGGGGTGCAGGGTGCAACGGTGGCTGCAGCAACGGGAACGGCGGCAGCACCGTCTCACACCGCGACTGCAAGAGCCATCAGAGTCCGAGCTACAAGGGGTAAGTGCTCGCGAGACGATCATGTAATTTTTAGTCTCAGTTTAGTGACGCATTGGTTGTACTGTAATGGCATGTAAACGTTTTTATCAATTAATAAATGTTATCTAACAATCAAGAGCGCAATGCTCGTAGAAAAAATATTTATCATAGGGATAGAACTTTGTATTTTATCGACTATCGACAAGTAACAAGATGTTTTTTAGTAGCGTCTCTCTAGACTATTAAGATATTAAGGTATTTTTTTGTCTAGGGTATTTCTGATTTTTGTATCTTGATAACCATGCCTTTAACTTAACTGTGTATTCAAATACGAAATGTTATGTACACTATTTCTACTTTATCTTTATTAATTATTGTGTGTACAAGACGCTTTAAATGAGAGCACACTGTAATGTTTCTTGCCGGAGAGTCATTACATATTACTTTGATGTTGTTCGGCAGCATGAGCACATCATGCTCGCTCAAAGGTAATTTTATTACAAAGGCGTCGTTGATCAGGTCGCTACCTTCTCGAACACATGGTTGGGAGTGGCGATGGCTGAGATTCGCGTCATGCTCGTGAACGGGTGCTGTTTGTGGGGTCCGGTTTGTTGACGTCTGCAAGGACTTGTTGTTCGGTTATTTTTTTTAGTTATGGCTTTTGACGTAGAGACTTCGTCGTGTTGTTCTCCTAGTAATTATGTTTTTTTTAATGTTATTGACCTTAAGTACCTACATTTGTAATGTTTTTATTCGTGCTAGTTTATATAATTAGTCAAATATTATCTATAACTGGAAAGTCGATTAAACCAAATGTTAAATCCGTATGCCATGCCGGGTTAAATTTTGCAATCATAATTGTATTCCCTTGTAATAATACAAGAGAGATACCGAGAGCTTTGCTCGGGTCCAGTATTTTGAAAAAGAGTTTTAGCTAGATCGCAAGATATTCACTTAATCATGTTTGCGTTTTGATTAATCTTTTAGTCAGTCAATGACGGTAGAATTTTGATGTGTCGTTAACTTTGTTGATCTACCAAGACGGTCTTGTGAGCATACGTCAATAACTTTACTACACTTGAATAGTAATCGGCGCATTGTTAAATAATTGTGAGGAACACGTGGCGGTGAGTGAGAGGTGAACGATGGACGGTGTACCATTGCAGGTCGACGGGCAGCAGTGGCGGCGGCAAGCGCGGCGTCAGCGGCGCGGGCTGCGCCGGCGCGTGCACGTGCGGCAGCAGCAGCGCCGTGCGCCTCGCGCACGAGCCGCTGCTCTCGCTGGTGCTCACCTGCCTGAGACACCAGGACGACCAGAAGGCAAGCGCTACTTTGTACCATCTTCCCTTTTCATAAATTTGTATAGTACGTTTTGTGGTTTGTGGGGTTGTATACAGGCTGACTTCAAATTGGTAATAGAAACACTAGATTATGACTAAGTTAATGACGGATAGTGAATTCCACTAACTCAGTTTTTTTCATTAACCTTCTTTAACTATCGTTAATTTTCTAATAAAATTAATAATTAAAGTCCCAAAGTGTGGTTACCCTACATTTTAATACCTTACTGTCATTCTTGTCACTCGATGTTATCAATCAAATTTAAGGCTTGCTTACAATTTGTGAAGTACCAAGTGCAGGTGTGAAGTATAAATAAGTTAACACGGTTTACGATGTTAAGTGTTAGGGAATCGTTTACACATTGCTTAGTTGTGCTTTGTGCAGGTAGGTGCAAAGTGTGGAACATAATTGAGGACGAACAACGATTAGAATTACGAAATATTTTAAAAAGGTTAGCCGCGGTCATCACTTCAGAAATCGAGAATGAGATAGTTGAAATCCTTTAAGGTTATGGCAAAGAAAATGAATCAGATGAAGAATTCATTCAGAATTGGTTCGCATCCGTAGCAGATACTGTTTACACTGTGTTTAAAGTCGCCGTCAGTAGAACTTGTGAACGATGTAAAATTAGTACTGATTGACATATAACCCCAAATATTCACTAAACGTGTTTTTATTGAAAATAACGTATATTGAATAGTTATTTCATCTTAAACTTAATATGAAAATAATGATGTAGTAAAACATTGCAAAGTCCTCACTTGATCTTTAAAAGTACGTGATTGTCGAGTAACCATGGTGAATTGGGTCGTTTGGTTTTATTTACATCTTTTACAAGTTCTATTGACGGCGACTTTAGTTAGGACGAAATGCTAGTGCGGCAACTACTTAACAGGCAAAATAGACCGACCGTCTATTTATTTACCTTACTTCGCACTCGACTACCTGCCACTTAACAGCGATCGTTTACACGTTGATTTGACTAATCAACTATCAAATTACAAAGTGTAAACCAGCCTTTAAACACAAAGGTTAAGGTTTTTAAACTTGAGAAAAGAAACTTTTAAATAAATTAGCAGCACGAGACTAGTTAAAGGAAAAATAAGTGTAAAACTTTGATTTTGTATTATACAATTTGAAGTCACCCTGTAGGGAAATTCAAAACCATCGGATATACAGGTAAAACTTCCTCGGAATCATTAAACCCTGCAAAAATCGCGACTGCAGAATTGAGCAAAATGGTTGTTAAGGTTATGCTAAGAGAGTGCTCACAATTAAAAATGTACAAATGGGCAAATGAAGCAAATAGCAAAAAAATGTGTCATAGAAATGTTAAAAAGAAAATTAAAGAAAATATCACATATGCATGTTTTCTTGGTTCTTTAACGGGTGATAACAAAAAAATGAGAATCATATTCAGTAGTCTTAAAAAAAATATCTATTGCCATAGACAAAAAAGTTGTTCCAGATGTTATTTGTACCTCTTTTGATATTCTTGATTTTCATTTGTTTCATTTTTTCAATCATTTATAATTGTCAAAATGACGCCAAAACAAGAAGCTCTGCGAAAACGCGTTGTACATTTTTATAATAAAAATATAATCATGGGGGAAAAGTACACCGTACATAATTTTACCAAAGAAAATGTAACAGTTTCTACTATATATAGAATTCTTGCATCCTTGACGACAACTCGCAAACGTGGTAGCGGCCGACCTGCTAAAATAACAACCAAGGGAAGACTGAAGACACTACATATCACTTTCAATGATAGTGATTCCATGAGCCAACGAGATGCCGCGAAAATATTTAAATGTTTTCAACCGTACATTTGCCGGTCTTTAAAAAAGGGTTTGGAGTGCCGCGAGAAGATAAGGGCACTGGAATACACCGATCAGCAAAAATGTAACTTTATGTCACAATGCCGCTGGATGGTTACAAATTACAAATAAAAATCGTTTATTTTGGATGATGAAAGTTATTTCCCTTTGAGCAAAACCCAATATACCTGGAAATGATCACCAGCACCAGACAATATAAAACACAAGTACCTAGTCGGTCCTAAAGTTCTGTCACAAATAAGAATAATGATAAAAACAAAAGTACCAATCAGTTTTTAATAATTTATATACCAATTTAAAGTACATTTAATAGAGAATTAATATAACTTAAAATTATTCAAAATGACTTCCCTTGTTTTTAATACAGGCCAATAAACGCCGCGGCCAGTCGTCTATCGCAGCACGCACCATATTCATGTCTATTTCAGCGACTGCTTTTCTAATAGATGACTTCAGGCTCTCCAAATTTGTATGTGGTTTAGCACAGACCTTCTCCTCTAAGACCTGCCAAATTTTGTGGTCCAAAGGATAAAGTCCGGACTGGAGGAAGGCCAATCTTCGTGTCTTATAAAGTCGATTTTTTGACGCTCAAACCAGGCTTGAGTGGTCTTGGCTTTGTGTGCAGGTGCAGAATCCTGCTGGAACACAAAATGATGTCCTGAAAATAGCGTGTTGGGCAGATCTTTGACAACCTGATCCAAAACCGTCTCTCGGTACACTTTTGCACTGATTTTGACCCCTTTTTCGCAAAAATGAACCTCAGTTGGCCCGTAATAAGATACTCCCAACCAAACCATCACTGATGATGGATGATGCCTATGTTGCACCCGCGGAGCGGTTTTTTTTTGCTTCTTCAGAGCTCTTAGCGTACACTCTATCATTCTGTTTATTATACTTTTCTTCAATATCGAAAAAAAATTCGTCTGTAAATAGGATATCGCGGTGTCGATTTTTCGCGTACTGTTTTAACAACTTTCGGGATCTTGTAAGCCTGATTGTTTTTAGACGGGCATTAAGCATGTTTCCACACTTTTTTTTGTATGCTCGTAGACTAAGATCTTCGTTTAAAATCTTTTTGACGGTATTCCTACTGACACCCATCTGCAAAGCCATCAACTTCTGTTTTCGGACAGGATTTCTTGCTATACGGGCCTTGATCGCTTTGATCACTGCTGGTGTTCTTACGGAGCGTGGACGGCCAGTTCTTTTTTTGTCCTCAACACTAGAAATTCAAAATTCAAAATTCAAAATTCAAAATATTTATTCAGTAAATTGGCCACATGATGGCTCTTTTACACGTCGGTAACATGGAGTGAATCTACTAGCGCTTCGGACAAGACCATCATTGCGGAGAAGAAGCGCCGCAAGAAACTCCAGCAGAAGGTCATTTTTTTTTTCAATGTTTAAATACAATAATACTTAAAAGTATCTAAATTACATTACAAGGTAATAAAGTAATAAATAATTATTTTTAAAACTAACACAAATAAAATCATTACAAATGTAACGTCAATAAAATACAAATAAAATACGTAATGTCTAGGAGAACAACATGACGAGGTCTCTACGTCAGGAACTATAATTAAAATAATTAACTGAATAACATTTCCTTGCAAGCGTGAACAGACCGGACCCCACAGACAGCACCCGTTCACGAGTATGACGCGTATCTCAGCCATCGCCTCCCTCAACCATGTGTTCGGGAAGGTGGCGACCCGATCAACGACGCCGCCGTAAGCAAAGACCTTAGAGTGAGCATGACATGCTCATGCTGCCGGACAAAATATATCAATAAAAAAGGGAACTGTCCGGCGAGAAACATCACAATGTGTTCTCATTTCTTAAGTGTCTTGTGCACAAGAACCAATAAAAAATACTAACAAAAAAAGGATACATTAGGTAAACTTAAATTTAAATGTCTACATCATTGGTTTAAAGGCATTTAACAATAAGCGCTGCTCAGTGCTCACATATTAGATATATTTCTACTCAAAATGCATTAACCACAATTTCAGTAATAGCTCATACTAGTTACTTAAAAACGTCTTTATCATCTACGAAGTCATTTATAGTATAATATGCCTTACCCAGCAAGCAGCGCTTAATGCGAGACTTAAATTTAGTGAATGGCATATTGACAATATCGGTAGGTATCTTATTATAGAAGCGTATACAGTTCCCCACGAATGATGTGCTTACTTTACGAAGACGGTGACCTGAGACTACGAGTTTATCCTTATTTCGCGTGTTGAGCTTGTGAACGTCACGGTTATGCCTAAATTCATGTATGTGTTTGCGAACATACATGATATATGATATTTTCAAAGATAGAGACTTCATTGTACCTATCAATAGTACGGTACACAATCCTAAGCGTTATATTTAATTTTTTGAGCAACTTGAAAACGGTACTTGGCGAGTGCCCACAGCGGTGCAACGCTAAAACAGCTATTCGGTTTTCTTTCAATGTCCACTCCATCGTGAGAAATCGCAGCAAATGACTGATTTTGTTTTAACAAAATTGTTTAACATTCAAAAATGGAATACAAAAACATTTTCTTAAAATTATGTTCTAAATTAAAAAATAATGTGCCAGTGACAGAACTTTAGGACCGACTAAGTAAAAGCAAAAGTTTGAGCAGAAAGTTATGCTTTATGTGGCTTTTTCCGATAAAGGTGTGTCAAAACTGTGGTTCAAACCTAGTGGTTTAGCAATAATCCTAAACTCTCATAGAGTGAATGCTTGAAAAAAATACTTATACCATTTAATCGCCAACATCGCCCTGACGGAGAGTATGTGTTTTGGCCAGATAAGGCATCGTCGCATTACGCCAAAAAAACATTGCAATTCCTAGACTCCCATAATGTGCCATTTGTACAGAAAATCCGAAATCCCAAAAACCTTCCACAATGTCGGCCGATCGAAGATTTTTCTGGTTTTTTGAGCAGTTTGATTTACAAAATTAATTGGGAAGCAGAAAATTGTGCCCAACTGATAAAAAGAATCAAAACCTGTGTGCGAAAAATGGACAAATATGTCGTCCAACGGTCTTGTTCGGGCATTATGTCAAAACTGCGTCGAACAGCTGATCACGGGCCCTATCGTAACGTGCATTGATAATTTTGTAAATAGTTTAATGTGTATTATAACCCTTACTATAAAAAAATTATAAAATGTTACACAATTATTTTTTTACACCCTTGCAAATAATTCTCATTTTTTTGTTATCACCCGTTATGCTCATATACAGCTAGCGTTTCGCCCACGCTTCTGACTGTGACTATTGTCTGGAATAATATAACTCAAATAGTTTACAAATATCGTTGCGAAGATTGCCCTCCTCATATAAACGAACTTGAAAAATCCGCTGACCCTCTTTTTGATGATAGCATTGTTTTTAGTTCATAGTAGAAGAAAAAATAGTAATGCAACAAAATCCTAAGCGGCCTTTAAATCTACTTAAATGTAACCTAACATGTTTAATGCGAACTTGAAATGTGTCGCACACGCGCATATATCTATGTATGTATATCCGAATTCTTGATTGTAATTTTCAAGAAAAGCCGAATATAGAAACTTCTAAACTTCGTTTTCCTGAGCTTGTCCCGCACATTTCTGGTGAAAAGCCACTATCCAGTCGTACCAGCATAGGTGGTGTGTCCATGTGGTTCGGTTGGTTTGCAGGAGAACCTACTGAGCTCGATCCACGCGCAGCTACAGCACTACCTGACGTACGCGCGCGACCACGAGCGCGCTGCGTGCGGGGGCGGCGGGGGCGGCGGCGGCGGCGCCGGCGGCGGCGACGCGTGGGCGGAGGAGGCGGCGCCCGAGGCGCTGCAGCTGCGCTTCTCGCTGGCCGGCGGCATGTTCGACGCCGTGCGCCGCTCCTACACGCTCACCGCCGACTGGGCCGTGCTGCTCGCGCAGCTGCTCACGCACCAACTCGTCGACGCCTACAACAACAGGTACTCCCCCGTCTCTCTATACGTACATCATACGATGTAATTCTTCACTCACATCCTCACTAATAATTAATTGCGTTTCCGTATTCCACAGATGGAAGATTAAGCACAGTCCGAAAAAACTGTCTGTTCTTGAAGGAGACAGCGTTTAAAACGTATACGTTAACAGAGTCGTGGGTAAAAGCTAATAATAAACAATATAATACTCGTAGTACTGTGGTGGTTTCTAAACTATTGTTTATAGTATTCATATACATTTTATTAGAATAAATTTGTAGTTATTTATTTATTGTACATCGCTGGGTTCCGTTACAAAATCCTAAGAGGTTCTGTCTAGTTCTGTCCATGACAGCTATTATCTGTTAAATATCCATAAATAGGCCATAGAGACAACGTGCAGGTCTTCAACCTTTACTCACAGATCTCACAGTACTTATCACGGGGCAATGTTACAAAAATACCTGTTCCTAAATTAATAACAACAACGAACAACCCTTAAAATAAGGAAAATGAGTAGCAGCTATATTCATTTACCTACGAATGACGAATTTGTGATCATACCATAACTTACTTTTTAAACGACGACTTGAAAAAAGGGGAGATCCTCAATTCAACTATGTTTGTCTTTCAATGTTATGTTACGCGATTACTTCGTCATTTTTGGTTTGATAGGGCATACTCCCGAGGCGGTTGTCCAGGCCTCGCCTCTTTTTACCCGGTTGCCGAAGGAGGAGAGTAATGTGTTTATCAGCCTATATATTTCACCATTTGCGCATTTAAAGGGTTTAAATCTGAATACTATGACTCCCGCGGCATTGCTTTCGGTGGGCTTGAAATATCCTAGTTTCCTATTGTTTGATAATCATTGACTAGTTGTAAAATAAACATTAAATGTTTTAAAAGACCGCCTTCAAATACGCAAACTATAACTTCTTTTCACTTAACGGCTAATGTTGATGGCTATTGAGATAGCTTGAGGTCTTTTTTCCCGCGAGTCGCGATAAATGACTTTTTTGTAGACGGAGTCACGGGCAACTTAGTTTTCTATAATTCTGTGGTCGGCCATGAATTGGTTATCACTAGACCTAGATATTTTCCTAGCACGAACGACGTGTTGTTAGTGCTTGACACAATAAAAACATCGACAATCCTGTTATCGATAATTACCACTTCAATATCATAGAGCGAATTTCACTGATTTATGTAAAATATGAATTATTAATAAAGGGTCTAGCAGGCTAAGGAAGGAGAAGTGGCCCCTGTGACGAATATCGGATTTTTATAATGCCATTTGTTGGCTATCTCATAATATAGAAACACCCTAACTTTCAGCCCCCTATCTTGAACCGTCACCGAGATACTGTCAAAAACGTCATTTTATGGACACATTTTTCAAAGTCGTTTTTCTCTTGAACTATATAAGGTAGAGCAATCAAACCAAATCATAGCTACAAAGGATGGGTAGGAGTATAACCCTGTTTTTTTTAAATATTTAATTCCATGAAAAAATTATGATTAAAATGTCAGAGAATTTTTTGACGGCTCTGTTCAACAAGTATTTGTAAAGGTACAGCTACGGAAAAAAACACATAAACTGCTAATAGTATTAGCTAAAACCATGCGAAAATCTAATTCAATATAATTGGTGCAACATACTTAAAAAAAATGTCAAAGAAAGTGTTTCACTTTGCATTTTTTCAGATATCGCTTTCTGATAAAGATATTATGTTAAAAACATATCGTCGGTGATACTGCAAAACCTCGTAACTAACAAATTTAAGATAGAGCAAAATAAACCTTAGTGTCATATTAAAAAGGTGCATTTTGCTCCTTATTTGAAATGTTACTTACGCGGGTTTGCAGTTTCACCGACGATATTGCGAATACTGCAGGATAAGATTTCCCTATACCTGGGACGACGAATATTATGATAGTCATAATCTCCGTGACTTGTATTGCGATGTTTGCTCTAATGAGTTATTTTATACTCCATAAACGGTGATACTTAATAGCTGTACTAGAAACAATTGACCTTTAAGTTTCTGTATTAAATAATTATAACATAGTAAATCTGTCATTTCATGGATTTCGTAGTTAGTTTCGATGAAAACTGAGTTACACATGTTATCTTTTGCCGCGTGGTTGCCGGCTTAGAATTGTGCCACTCCATGTCTTCCCGTGGAAGTCGTAAGAGGCGACTAACGGAATAAAGGCTTGTAGTACTGTTAGGCGATGGGCTTGCTACCTGTCACTAATATACACTGTTAAACATCTTAGCCTAATTGTGCAAATTGTGGTTACAGAGTTATCAACAAGTTTTTGGAGTTGTTGGTAATTCTGTAGCTCTGCCTACCCCACTCTGGGAATAAAGGCGTGAAGGTATGTATGTATGTAGGTATGTATGTATGTATGTATCTTAGATGCAGCAGTTTGACCTTTATTGACAGCCATGCGTGAAGTTCAAAATAAACATTCTGTTGCTAGGCAACGAAATTAAACCTCATTGGATCGAAAAATCTCCTTGAGAACTCGTTTCACGCTTTCTTTGACATTTAATTTTTTTGTAAGTATGTTGCACCAATTATATTGAATTGATTTTTCGCATGGTACTAGCTAATACTATTAGCAGTTTATGTGATTTTTTCCGTAGCTGTACCTTTACAAATACTTGTTGAAAAGAGCTGTCAAAAAATTCTCTGACATTTTAATCATTATTTTTTCATGGAATTAAATATTTTAAAAAATCCGAGTTATACTCCTACCCATCCTTTGTAGCTATGATTTGGTTTGATTGCCTCTACCTTATATAGTTCAGGAGAAAAACGACTTTGAAAAATGTGTCCATAAAATGACGTTTTTGACAGTATCTCGGTGACGGTTCAAGATAGGGGGCTGAAAGTTAGGGTGTTTCTATATTATGAGATAGCCAACAAAGCCCGATTACGTGTCCGGTTGCGGTCTGTCTTTGTGTGATGGTGTGATTGACCGTGTGAAATGTGTGCAGCAACATGTTCACGACGCTGATCGACATGCTGGCGACGCTGATCCACGCCACGCTGGCGGAGGGCTGCGACGACAACAACCGCAAGCACTTCCAGAACCTCATGAAAAAGCTCAAGAAGGAGATCGGCGACCGACACGGGCCCGCCGTGCAGAGCGTGCGCCAGCTGCTGCCGCTCTCCAAGAACGCGATCATCGAGGTACGCCATGTCTAGATTATAAATTATGTTACCTCTTTATTCTAGGACAATGTCCTAGACAAAATTTGTTAAAGACTTGTACGTTATATAGCCCCCCTCGGCTCACGGGAGTTATACACCCGGATAACACCGACAAGCAACGGCTAGTTTTTGTTCAAACTGATTTATTGGACCGAAAATTCATTAGGTAGAAAATATTTTATTATGGATCTTCTTACTTCTAGTTTGTTACAGTGCTACCATTATATTAACACCTCTCGGCAATCTTCGTTTTTCTTTGATAAATATACCGTGAATTGAGAGTGCAAGCGTGATAGCGATAGCCAGCCGAAAACCATTTAGAAGCTGAGAATACTGTAAGAGAGGTGGGATTTAGGTTAGGTTTGTTTGATAACAATCCAGGAAAGTTACCCAGTTTCAGTGTTTTTTTTCTTATTTTTTATACGAGGGCTGCACTGAAAGTTTCGAGAATCTTATACTTACAAACATATTTTTACTATACCATATTATAATCTCTAAAGTTTCATTATCTTAACACACGTTTCAATTGTTTTTTGAAGTCGTCGGGTCGCTGCTGAAAATGTAATCGTCCCGTGAAAATTTAAGAGCTATTATTTATTACGACTTTAAAAGTTGATTAACACAAAAACAATGTGGAGACCGGATGATTGCTGCTTTTACTAATGGAGCACCTTCAAAGACGACAATATACAAGTCGTATTCAGAATTTCAACGTGGCCGTGTACCCCTCACGGACGACTTGCGTGAGGGTCGACCAAAATCGGCAGTCACGCAAGAAAACGTCGATGTAGTGCGTCAGCTGATAAGGAAGACCGACATGTGTCATATCGGGAGATTCAAGAGTGTTTGGATTCAGTAGTGGAGGCTTTTAAAATGGCTATTTTGTCGACCCCTATTGCTGACTTCAATAAGTGCTGTAACGACTGGTTTTAACGCATGGAAAAGTGCATAAAATATAAAGGAGAATACTTTTAAAAACATTAAAAATACTTTTATTCAATTTAACTGCATATTTTTTTCTATTCCCGTAACTTTCAGTTTGATCCTCGTAATTGGGATAGACGAATCAATTTTTAACTGAAATTTCACCTTGTGATAGATAACCGTTCAACCAAGTTTCCACCAACGCATTTATAATGCGTTTCTTGAAAAATGTGAGGTAATTATATAAATAGTTCTTGTAAAAGAATCATTTAACGAAATGAGAGATTAGTTGCCGATGAATTTTGTCGTTTATTACTGTGGATCCATTTTAAATATGAAAACGATCGCTCTACTTCTAAAGATGTAATCGGTAAATACGTCTGGTTATTAAAATGTTCCACGGTGATTTTGTTAATATATTTTGATATTTCAGCTTCCCCACACTTAAGTAATTTTAAAGCTACTCTCACTGTGCTTTAGTTGGGTTTTTATAACTGTATTCAACTTCATATACCTTACACAAGTTTTCCTTCGTGGTGAAGTTTTAACATGGAGATCTGTCTAATCACACACACCATTAACAATGCTCATAGATTCTCCTAAACATAGCTCGGAATTTTGTATTTCATAAAATTCATAATTTTAACTGGATAAGAATTAAACGATTTGTATACGACATAACACGACTTGCATCAAATAATGTATGCAGTGCCAACGCTAGTATTTTCAACACGGACACTGATTCTGCAACACTGCTAGACCCCGTTATCAAGCGGGCAGTTTGGTAGCTAACTAACATCCGCGGTGTGTAGACCCCGGAATTTATTCGCAATGACCTCATAATAGGGTGGTTTCAGGAGTAAATGGAACGGTTTTAATTAACAAGACAACCTAGTCTATTGGTGATCGAACGAATTGTTTTTTTAAATCAGGCTGTTTTCGATATAAATTACATATAAGCAATTGTCAATTTATCGACGTTGTTCTTTCTTTAACTGACTCTCTCATCTCCGAATTTCCCTAAAATCTTCTCATATCCATCACGACATACCCAGCCATTAAAATCATATAACATAATTATCCTATCATATCATTCTCACCACATTTATTAACTTGTTCCCTCACATTATCCCAGAACTCGGTTACTTGGTAATTGGATAAAATTTGGTAAAATAATTTCACCATTAAAATGCTGCATTATCCATGAGTATCATAGGCAGTTTTATTTTTCTGTACGAATGTAGTCGCGACAACAGCTGATATATTATAAATGCGAAAGAATGGTTTGCGCTTTCATAAACTGCTGCACTTTGGCATAGGGATAGTTTGAGTCCCAGAGGACATAGGCTACTTTTTATCTTGGATAATTTAGCAGTTCCCGATGAATCGCGATGAACCAATTTGTATACAGACAAAGTCGCAGGCTAGAATGTATGTCGCATAAGTATGTTAGTGGGTTATTTTATAATTTGAGGTCTTACATGGATAAGGTAAAATAGTCAAAGAATTTGGTTCGCAGGCCACTTTGAACTGTGTCATGACATCATGACGTAATCAATCAAAACGTACGAGAATTCATATGGTTTTATTTACAGTGTCAGTTTGACATAGTCCAAAGCGGTCCAGGAATCAAATTCTTTGTTTTTACTTAATAAAACGCAAAACAAATTTTGACATTGTCAAAATTTATGTCTAAAAATTCCACTCTTCCATACTGTTTTTCCTTAACTCCTCTTTCAACCTCACTGTCATCATACTGCTCACTGCTGTTGTTTAGACACCACTAACAATATAACAATAACCAACACTGTAACAAGTGCTCTTGATGAATTATGGGGCGTCGACCATAATAATCACCATAAAGTGCTTTTACTTCTAACTGACGGCGTAGGTTACATGCTTAAAGCCGGAAGAAATTTAAAAAGTATTTTTCCCAATCTTTTGCACGTCACATGTTTGGCTCATAGTTTGAATAGAGTGGCTGAACAAGTCAGAAAACTTTATCCAAATGTTAATCGCCAATGTTAAAAAGACTTTTCTGAAGTCTCCGAAAAGCAAATACCCCGACCAACAATTATTCGATGGGGAACCTGGATAGAAGCAGCGGCATATTATAGCAAATATTATGATGACGTTAAGTGTTTTGAATACATTTAGTCCCTCAAAAGGCCAGAGTGTTACTAAAACAAAAAGATCATTTGGGAATGCCAATATTAGAAGCGAGTTAAATTTCATAGCAAATTATTTAATGACTATCCCAAATGCCATTAAAAAAATACAGGGTGCAAGTCTGCCCATGAACGACAGTCTAATAATCGTTCGTACAACCTATCAAGACATCTCCAAATTGAACTTGAGCGTAAAAGGAAATAGTATTTTTAATAAACTAAAGTTGTTCTTCAATAAGAATTCTGGCTATAGCATACTAAAAACTATGAATGAATTGTAACACGGCAAAGAACTGGAGTCGCAAACAAATCGTGCAACAAACGACTTCTTCAAAAAAAATAATTGCACCTATTATCACTGCCGACGTACAAAGATCGTTCAGTTTATTGAAATGGATATTTACAGCCAGACGCCGTAGCTTAACTGTTCCAAATATAGAAAAAATATTAATTGTTTCAACTACTAATTGACGGCAGGTAATTAATTAACATATTTTTATTATTATCTCGTAAGGCTTGGTAGAAATGCTAAAATACTTATTACTTAAGTTAAAATAAAATTCGCAGGAAGGTACAGGGTGTCTGGCGGCAGATTTATGATTTCAACATTTTATAAAAAAATATATATTCAATGTATGTTTTTATTAATTATAGTCACAGTGAAAACAATGATGCGGATTTCATTTTTTGTAAATTATGTCATCCAAATGTTTTCCATTCAGTTGCACACATTTTTCGAAACGAAGCCTCGTGTTTCGTGCCGCACTGCAGCAAGCTTGGTCGAATGTTGCGGATTTCACGACGAATGTTTTCTTTTAGAGCCACGACAGTACGCGGATTGTTATTGTAAACTCTCTCCTTGAATTAAATTAAATTGAAATTGAAATTAAATTCACGTTTGGTCCATCACTTAATCGACGAATATTGAAGTTTTAACAAAACTGCCGACGAGCGATAACGTAAGAATCGCCGCCTTTAAAGAACGCCTCGATAGCGAACGCACGACGCTCTCCCGACCACTGCGGCGTTGTGACTAACAAATCCGCACGATCGGTGATTCCAATGACGCCCCCCACCCCCCCCGCACGATTTATAACTTTTTGTAAAATCTAGTTCTAAAATGTAAATCTGCCGCCAGACACCCTGTATTTATTCATTAGGCACAATATCGTATTTTATCAGAATAACCTATCTGTTTATCTCTACTCTTTTTCAAGTTATTCCCGCACCGAAATCCCCGGAGTTTGGTTATATGGCAGTCCTTCGGAGGTTATCGCTTTTCATTAACTTCGTAACGTTCCCGTCATGCCCACCAGACCAGTAACTATCGATTGATAATATTATGTTTACAGGTTATAGCATGCGAACCACTCGGCATGCTGGTAGACCAAAAGGGAAACAAAATCGCGGGTTTCGACAGCGATAAGAAACAAGTACGATATTTGAATAATTACAAATCATTTAAAATGGTTATGCTTATGACGATAAATGTTTTACTTTATGAAGATATTAGTTGTGACGAGTGGTTGTCCCAGGGGCTGCGACTGACGGACAAGCAGCGCGTGTCGGGCTGGGAACTGGTGGAGGGCGGGCGCAGCCCCGCGCCGCTCTCGTGGGCCTGGTTCGCAGCCACCCGCGTCGAGCGCAAGCCGCTCGCTTACGAGCACGCGCACAGGTGAGCCCGGTTCATCCGTACACCAACCTACCCCGTCCGCCCGCTACTTGCACGTGTCTTTTGTACGATTCCTGTACTTTCAGGTTGCTCAAGTACCATACGCACAGCCTCGTCAAGCCGCTTAGCTACTACTTGGAGCCGCTGCCGCTGCCGCCCGAGGACCTGGACTCCAATGACGGCAAACAGGTAACCGACGTGTTCGCAAATTCGTCTTCTCTTCCATGTTCTACCCGTTATCCTTGATGTCTTGGTGTCGGAACTGTTTAATTTTATTTTCCGTTTAAGTTATTATTTTTTCGTTTGATCCGTATTATTTTGTTGTGTCTCATAAATCTGTATGAATACAGGACAGTGGAAGCTTCGATTCAAGTCCAACTGGTTCTGGAAAAGGTCGCAAGTTACCTTGTAGTAAGAAAATTATTAATAAGAAACCAAAAGTTTCTACGCCGGTAAGTTATATTTGTAATACACAGTAGAGCCCGTTCCATTCTAACCTGCTTGTTGACAGAGTTTGCTTTCGCGAAACCGGGTGTTATGCGGCACAAAGTGGTTATTGCATTGAAGCATTCCGATGATGACGAGTCCCTTGCGCCCGTTGCGATAGTCGGCCCTCGAGCGAGAGCCAGGCCCGCTCGCTAGCGCCATTCTGGCCCGACTTTTCCTGAGGGCATAGGCCGGTCTCGAGCGCCCACTATTTCAACGACTGTCCATTTTTTAATTCCTGTGAAATATTATTTAGTGACGTCATGTTTTTCCTCTGTATCTAAGCATGCATTATTTTTTATTCTTAGGCTTTTTTGAGTGCAGTTTTCTTTTTCTTGATAAATATAGCATTGTTATATGATATGGTCATATTATGTGGCCCTGGTGTATGAGTAGACAATTGTCATGCGTACATATAATGTTAACAGCAGCGGCAGCGCGGAATATATTTGGTGTTGCGACGGCGCGATTTGCTGTCCCTGTCTCCTTCTCAAGGCCAAACAGACATACGTTCTTAGGCTTGAATTTATTTTACAAGGTCACAAAATTATGGTTTTGAATATCTGAATGCTAGAGAGATTAAATTTTGAATAAAATCAGCTTTTACCTTCGTTAAGTAACTGGAAAATTAGGGTTGCCTGCATAATTACTTCCCCGTGGCCCATTTAATCACTACATAGTATAAAACAAAGTCGCTTGCGCTGTCTGTCCCTATGTATGCTTAAATCTTTAAAACTACGCAACGGATTTTGATGCGGTTTTTTTTAATAGATAGAGTGATTCTTAAGGAATGTTTATATGTATAATACATTCCACGCGGGCGAAGCCGCGGGCGGGTCGCTAGTATCATATAAAATGAAGCTCTTCTGGGAAAAAATATATAAAAATGAGCTCCATGAGGGCCCCAAACTGCTAAAAATACCTAATTCCGTCGTTTGTACATGATTTACTTAGTTTTAAATATGAACGCAGTGCTAACCCATATTACGTAAACTATTTTATCTACTCTCATATCGTAAAGTTCTAATTATAAACTTCAAAACGAATTTACGAGTATATTGGCTTTACAAACACAATACCGAAAAAAAAAAAAAAAAAACACTATAACATTATTTCTCTAACAAAATAATGTTATAAAGTTTTTTTTTTTACCATTACCACCGATTAAAGTAAGCCAGCGTATTAGTGACAGGTTGCAAGCCCATCGCCTAACAGTACTACAAGCCTATATTCCCTAAGTCGCCTCTTACGACATCCACGGGAAGACATGGAGTGGCACTATTCGAACCCGGCAACCACACGGGTCTTACACACGGGTCACACCTAAATAAATAATTAAATAAATAAATGAGTATGAATATGAACAAGAGTTTAGATTTTTGGAAAATGACGACTCCATCGCTTGCTATTAGTCTTACCGTACCGTACTTACCGACAAAAACTCCGATGCCTAATAAAACAGACCGAATATCATACTTTCGGTAAGGAAATGTCGATTCGTAACATTAATGAATAAATAACTAAATATTTCTAATAAAATAATTTATTTTAGTTTCCGACCCACAATTGTCAATATTTGGTTGTTGCAGAACAGTGCATCTATGGAGTAGTTTAATACTTTATATTTTTTGCAGTTGTAAATTTAATATTAATTTGTAGATTTCCTGGTCATCCATTTCAATGTGCAATATGGAATTCAATCGTCGCGACTGAACGGCAGGAGGAGTTTTCTAGACCCGGAAAAAGTTCCGTTGTACTCGATCCATTTCGACAAATTCGATGTCGTAGGAAAATCGCAAAGACGTAGATTGCGTAAAACAGCTGTCCCTAAATTGCAGGTTATTTATCTTGCCAATAATATAATATGCTATTTATCATTATTTTTATGACGTGGAACTGAAGCTAAGTATGTCACTAATATCATAAATGATTTAAAACAGTTTCTACCACTGTCCGAAAACCGTACGGAAACTGTATCGATTTTGAACATGATGATGTAGTTATTGTAAAGTAATGGGGTTGGTCTGTCTGTTACTTCAGCACGGCTAAACTGCGGCTGCTGGACCGATTTGTCTGAAATATGGTTTAGAGAAATTCCAGGAAAGGTCACATGCTACTTTTAGGGCAGGAAATTACAGTACCTACTCATTTCTACGGGAACAGTATACGTTCCGACGTTGACAAGGGACCTATATAAGTAGATGTTTGACTTAATATATTTGTATCACAGATTACAAAATTACAATTGTGAAGTTTTATAGGTTCAATCCCCACGCCAAAATAATCTGATTAAAAAGTTACAAAAAATCAACACGAGATACCAAATTTAAAGGTAACAATGAATGTTTTTTTATTATATTTATCTCTGTAATTTAAGAATGTACTTACTGGTTTATAGAGTGATTATGTTCTTGTGCACTGTAGGTACTTAGGTATCTTATTTTAAGTTTCTGTCAAAAAAAACACTTTTGGGACTAGCTTTTGTTGCTGACTGTACTTTTTTTGCACAGTCGCCATCTACTTGTAAAGACAATTCTAACGAGCCCTAACACGACGGGTTTATCATGTGTAATTTAGGAGTTTCTATGGCCACCCTGAGTCTCCATCATCATCAGACCAGCTCGATGATACCACATTATTGTATTGTCATAAGAACTAAAGGTGTATGCATATTTTCAGCTTCATTGGAAACCGGGATGTGGGTCAAATTTAACTTGCAAGATTTAACCCTTGTATAGAGCAAGTTATATAAAAGCTTGTAAAATAACGTTCGAGTTGTTTTTTATATTAAACCCATACCCACCTGGGATGAAAAACAGAAATAATATTAAGAGTAAAGCTACTCCATTTGTACCCTGTTCGCGATGACATTGGCACTTCGCTAGTAGAAGCTGCATAAGGTAAAAAACGAGCAACTAGTCAAAGCCACATACTCGTAAGATGATAAATTGTTTCAAGCAAAATTAAGCATTGCGTTAGCGATATACCATATAAATTAGAATGTTTTATTTTGGCAATGATTTTATACAAGTATGAAGTTTGTATAGTTCGCCCTAGGACACTTTTCGAAGATAATTTTGTATGGGACCCGGCGTCTATTGCTTAGTATGTCGATGTTGGAACTGCATACTTATTTTTATGATTTGTATTAATTGCGTTTTTAAGCTATTGCATAGCTTCTATCGCGGGCCTTGAGCGCGGGGACCGAATCCAGAAATTCCGTAACGAAAAAACCTCACGCTCCCCACTCCGACGGGCAAGGAGGTGTGGCTTGAAGGCAGTGCATCGTCTAACGTCGTTTCAGTTCGGCAGTCTTCGACACGGCGTTGTGTGCGTTTGTACGACATGCAATAGCTTTACCGCGGCAGTCCCCGAGTGCCACACGTCTTTTTTTAAATACGTCGTTTTCTAAAAGTTTACGAAGGGGTCATGTTATACACATGTTTGTATAAAACGATCCTTGGGGTAGGGTTAATATGATCCTAGGGATCATTTTGTACTTAAATAATATTTAATATAAATAAAGAAACACCCACCCGTTTATTGTAATCAAAAATCAAACCATAGAATACAAAAAAATGTAGGCGTGTTTCACATAATATTTTAAAGTCTTGAGCTATCTGGAAAAACTTTTTAAAGTTAACAAAGCAGAGAAAACTGTTTGTTTGCCGTTTTAAAAGGCATACCATTTATTTATTTTTAAAAACTTTTTTTTAACGGACTACCCTCTAACCAAAGTATAATAGTGGTGGTAAAGTGGCGCCTTGCAGTTTTTTGTCTATAGCGATACATGGAGCTCATGTTAATTTTCTACTACGGCTGATCCCACAATATTTTTTTAAGGATTTAATCATTTTCATTTGCGGCGGTACACGTACGTGACGTAGATATATATATTAATGAAAAATGTTATTTTATAAAATACGTCACTGTTGATTAAGAGTTTTGATGATTTAAGCCTCTAGCCTTAAGTCAAACGGTGTCATTTTAGAATACACCGCGTATTCTAAAATGATACCGTTTGACTTGAGGCTAGAAAGTTGCTATTTTGCTCAACACATTTCGAATAATGAAATTTTTGTTTATTATTTTCATTATTGTTAAATTTTATTTTGAAATACATAATTGGTATAAATTTAAAAAAATACATTAGTAACATTTTAAAGTAAAATAAAGCTTTATTGCAACTTTTCACATTTAACGAAACTTTTCACATTTAAGAGAAAACATCGCATAAAGAAATGACATAAAAAATTATAACATATTGATTCGAAGTGGTTCTTTAAAGTTAAAAATAAAAGTACCTACACAATTTTTTTAACCCTATAACATTGGGTCATTTTGAATAACGTCGCTTTTCTTTTTAAAGCATGATTTGTTCATCAAGGCCGTTTTTGAGAGTTGTTTTTCATTTATAAACTCGCGGCATGATCGGCAAAAATTAAATATACTATGGGGTAATATGATCCCAGGATCATTTGAGACACACGAAGAGGGATCGTTTCACCTCAAACACCAAATTTCAAGGCATCGGTCAAAATTTAACCTTCATATGCAACATGCAGTATTCAAGCATAGCTTAAAATATAGCTGAAAATCAATGAATTCCGCCGATAAAACAACATTTCAATAAAACTCAACATGCAGAAAGTAATAAAACTTTAAAAATAAAAATAGGTGTAATATAGATTAGGACACCAGTATTATTTTTTTCTAATAAAATCACGCGAAGTGGTCTTACTGCCATGACACTTGAAGAGGTAATTGGCGGGGTCGCGGGGAGGACGGTTATTCAGTATTTGGATAGATGTCGCTAGTGGTTACTCGGATACAATGGGGAATCACTTTCCCTCGAGGGATCATATTATGCACATCTCCTCTCCTTTTCTTTATTTAAATAGTAGCGTGTGAAATTTCAAAGCCAAAAACATTTCTCATCGCTAAACTGAGGTATTAGAGGGGCGTTCAATAAAAAGTGAGAATGAGTATGTTATAAATAACTTTTATTAAATGTCATTTTATTTTTCGACATAGTCACCTTCTAGCATAATACACTTAGTATATCTTTTTTCTAAACTTAAAATTCCATTTTTAAAAAAGGTCTCATCTTGAGTACTTAAAAAATCATGTACTGCAGCGACTACCGCGTCATCGTCTTCAAATTTCTAGCCTCTCAGGTATTCTTTAAATCTCGGAAATATCTAGAAATCACTGGGGGCGAGATCTGGTGAATACGGAGGATGATGATGGTGGAACCCAGCATCATGAATTGCAGCCATTGCAATGGGGCATTGTCCTGGTAGAACAGCACAACTTTCGAGAGTTTACCTCGCCGTTTTTCTCGGATCTCATTGCACAATGTTGCTATTTGTTTGGCATATAAAGTGCCCGTAATAGTGGCTCCATGCTCGAGATACTCAATCAATTACTACCCCTTTACCATCCCAAAAAACAGAGCCCCTGACCTTACCGGCAGATGGGCCCACCTTGAATTTCTTTGGAGTTGGAGATGATGGCCTTTTCCATGTCATAGACTGCAGTTTCGTTTCAGCGTCATAATGATGGAGCCATGTTTCGTCCATTGTTATAAATCGCGCCAAAAAAACTTCCCAGTCTTGCTGTATCAGGTCCAAAGCTTCTTGAAAAATCTCGACTCTAGTTGGTTTCTGCGTGTCAGTAAGGATTCTTGGTACCCAACGCGCAGATACCTTTTTCATACCCAAGCGTTCATGTAAAATATTACGCACGCTCCCCGTTGAAATCTTTACATTTTCAGCAATTAAACGAACCGTGACACGACGATCCCCCAAAAGTAAGATTTCGACTTTTTTCACAATTTCTTCAGTTGCTGCTGTAGTGGGGCGTCCGGAGCGGGGGTCGTCCATGGTCGATGTTCTTCCACGTCTAAATTCGGTGCACCAACGTGCGAATGTCGAATACGGAGGAGCATTAGCCCCTAAAGTGTTCCGCAAATCAAAATTGACAGGGTCCGTATATATTTTTTTCAAACACAAATATTTGATAACGGCGCGCAGTTCAATTTTCTCCATTTTCGCTAACGTACTCAATAGCATTGCAACGAAATAACCCTTTTTTATATTTTTTAAACAAAAGACAGTTCGTTTTTTTTTTTCATAGCAGTCAACTAGATAGATTAGCTTTACCGGCCAGTATTTAATTTCCTAATATTGAAAGAGTTTGCATCTCATTCTCACTTTTTATTGAACGCCCCTTTTTAATGACAGCATTTAGATTTGAGTTTGTATGTGATCGTTATCTAGTTGGTATTTTGATCGACTATGTTTGAATTTGACAGATTTATTTTAACTATACCTTATTTTATTTTAGCATTAGAAAGAAGTAAATGTAAGGTTTTTTATTGGGAATGTTTTACGGTAGTATGACGGAACAACTGGAAAAATATTAAAAACACATGTTGGACCATTTTGCATTACAAAAGAAAATTGCAAAATGTGTGGTTTGCTTTTACGTATAAAGATTATTCAATAATAATGTGTTAAGATTTTTTTGTGCTCATTTTAATTTATCACTAAATTATTGGTTGATAAAAAACCCAAAGAAGCAGATGTCCCAAACAAACGGAACGTTTCAAGCTTATAATGCGACTAAACTAAAGCCTAACCGGAAAAATAAAAACCTCTACTGTTTCGTGAATTGCAATAGAAATGTCAGTTCATTATGATTGTGGTTACAGAGTTATCAACAAGTTTTTAGAGTTGTTTGTAATTCTGTAGCTCTGCCTACCCCACTCTGGGAATGAAGGCGTGAAAGTATGTATGTATGTATGTCAGTTCATATAACTTCCGAAATATGGCGAAGTTTTTTAATATTATAGTCAGGCTATAAAGAGATCGTGTCCTGTAACAGGGTCCATATTGACTCTCATAATTATTTTTACTCATAAAGTGTTTTAACCTCCTAAGGCCCAAGGTCCTACCCATAGTACTTATTAACTTTGTCATTCAGACCCAGCTCCCTCGACAGTTGTGTAGTCATAGCATACCACGGTCCTACCAGTAGGACTTAATAGAAAACCCGCCAATAGCGTACCACGGTCCTACCAGTAGGACTAAATAGAAAACCCGCCATTTTGTCTTTTAAGTACTTGGGTCTGAACTCTGAATGAGTATAAAACAATAGTACTACTGGTAGAACTACGGGCCGTAGTGACTACATGCTGAATTGTTCGTTGGGCCTCAGGAGGATAGGTCATAATCATCGGAATTCATAAAGTATTTTTTTCTGTAACTGTTACCTGTTCAGGATTTTTATAAATCAAACCTAACTAGCCTGCCATTAGGCATTAAGTCCGCCATTTTACTTTTGTTGCGCAATAAAGGTTTAATAAATAAATAACCTAGTCCTATGTACTCGTTATACATTACATTATTATCTTCTGAAGAAATAAGTTAACGACACCTGCTTGTTTGTTTACCGGTTTTCTAATTCTTAAAAAATTAAATATATGTGTAATACTAGTTATAAAATAGGTAAGTATTGAAAATTGACAATCTTTCACTGGTTAATTTTAATACAAATGGGAATTTTAGGTGAGTTTCTTGATAAAAGTGTCTTATAAAACAACCAATATACATAGTTGGTCACAGAAATAGAAAGCTTGCGTTTTTTCCATACCCAACACGAATTTGAGCATCACTCAAATAGTGCTTAACCAATTTTTTTGCTAGATACAATTTACTATAGAACAATAAGTAGCCAAGGTCCAAGCTAATATACAATTAATATCTGTTAACAACAGACCTTATATTTTATAGGAATTTCAAAACACAAAAGAAATACAACTTTGTATAAACGGGTGTTTTTTTAAATCCTAGTAATTTGAACTTTGTGCTAAAATATTGAAAAATATTATTATTATTATTTTATTTCGATACTATGAGTTTTGAAAGTGAGGTAAGATGAAAACATAAATATTGTTGTCTTACCCCTCCAAAATTAAACGGTGCACGATTGAAATGTATAAAAACTCGAAAACTAAGATAGATAATTAAAATTCACATTGACAGGTAAATTGACAATAACACATGACCACACTCACTGAGCGAACGGTACTGGCTGATGGGCAGGGAGGGAGCAACAAAATGGCGTTCTCAATTAAGTTGCTAAGAACCAAAAATGTGAATAGAGAGTTACGAACGGTTTTTCATCTTAACCCGTTTTTCAACTTACCCCACCTTACCTTACTTATTACTGATTATCTGGGTGAGCTATGCTAGGTTTTTTTTTTGTCATTATTTTTATTTTAAAAAAAAATCTATTGACCCCATATATATTGTTATATAAGGTATTAGATTATATAAATATAGTCTGTTTATTATTTGGATACCTAATAGCCGCCCGAGTGCTGAGATTGGATTAGCTTACTCTAGCGTCACAACCGCGCGGATGCAATAGATCATTATGAATATTCTTTGTTTCCCTGCGAGGCGCTCACCTCGATGACCCGTTTTTTTTTGCAATTTTCTCTTCCTCTCTCTCTCCCTCGATAGTTCGTTTGATCGTATATTGCGATGAAATTTGGTATGTAGATAGCTTGAGTCCCGGGAAACTACAGGATAAAATTGTATCCTTGAAAATAGGACAGTTACTGCGGGAATAGCGATAAACGACTAATAAGGGTCGCGGGTAACAGCTATTTAGATTTTTCAAATTGATAGACCGCTGAATTTTACCCGAATGCCTTTAAACGGAGATAACCTTTTTCGATTATGTACGTACATATTTACCTGATTGCTTGTGACCTCCTGTTGGCTTAACGGCTTGACGATACGTAATTTTTTGAGATTACGATGTTTTGATAAAAATCGACCGACCCTATTTTATAATTATTATTAAGGAATATCGAGAAAGATCATCCATCCCTCCATCCCTTCGTATTAGGTAGCCAGTCCCGTCTGTAGTACTAAATTGATAATATATACCCGATTGTAGAGCTTTCTGTAAACTACTCGCATATTTAGTACTAGAGGAAGGAATTGGCACAGCGGCGTTGTGGGTTGCGTTGCGATGTAGGCCGATTGTTGTACGTAGATGAACGGGCAGGGCGCGGCGGCGGGCCCGTCCGGGCTGGCGCCGGCGCCGGTGCAGCAGCCGCAGTTCATGCAGCAGCAGCCGCAGTGGTTCCCGCAGCACAACCAGAACTACTACAACCCCTCAGGTACCTCCGCCTCCGGCTACACCCGACCGGCGCCTTGCCGATATTCGCCTCTAATAACATTCAGTAGGGTATCGTAATACTTGACAAATCCCTAGAGAGTTTTTAATTATATTAATATGGTGTGTTATTTATGTAGCTAATGCAAATCAACGTGGCGTTGCTCCGCCGGCCAATACTCAGTCGAAGCAAGCGCTGAGTCATATGTTACGGCAGCGGCTACCGTACAATCAAATGACGCAAATGCAGGTATAATATTGATGCTTGAAGAAAATGTATAAGTCCGATGTCTGTACGAAATAAGTGTTTGGATTCAGTGAATGGAATTGTGCTTGTGTTGCAGGGAGGCGGCTACCCTGGCGCGCCGCACGCGCGGGGCCCGTTCCCACGGCAGGGCATGCGACAGATGCAGCCTAATCAAATGGGTCAAATCCAATCAAGGTAAACGGCACGCGTGTTGCACGTACATGCAATACATGCACCTAACTGTAAATCATTTTATAGAGATTGCAGTTTGTAACTCATTGTTTTAATTTGCAGTCAAATGAATCCTATAGGCGCAATGGGCAGCATGGGCCCAATGAGCCAAATGGGTGGCGTTCAGATGGGCCCCGGCCAAATGAACACCGGGCAGATGGGCGCGGGACAGATGAGCGCTGGCCAGATGGGCGGCGGGCAGATGGGAAGCATGGGCGGGCAGATGTTTGGCGGGCAGTACGGCGGCATGCAGCAGGGGTACGCCGGCTACGGCCAGCAGATGATGCAGGGCGCCCAGCAGCAAATGATCAATCAGGTCCTTTCTCATCTATTATACACATTTATAAGTGTCCTGTAAAGATACGCCATTTCTTTTCTGTCTGTTTTATATCTATAGAGAAAATAAAGTTCTTCTTATTAAGCTTAAGAATATATTTTAAGTTGGTTCAGACACAGATCAAAGAATACAAGTACAGATACCCAATCTCATAGAGCAAAAGCGTACCGTCCTAATGTAGGCAATTCTGTAGGCAATTTTAGTCCCGTAGTTACACCAGTAGATGCCATATCTGAGCCACACTGTTAGGACGCTGGCAGCCTACCTAATAGTTTTAGTAACATATCACCAGATGGAATTGACTCCAAGAATGAGACTTCTAGAAAATTGAAAAAAGAAAGGCCTGGTCGTCGTTATCAGTAAAAAAAGAAAATATCGCCTTCAACTTCAACTTTAACCAAATCCAACGAAACAAAGTTGTGAAAAACTATGATTCAATGTTTGTACACAAACTGACAGCGCGTTTTGATACTTCAATGATTGTTCGTTCCGTGTTTGTACTAACATTTTAATACACCAAAACAGTATTTTGTAATATTCATTTATATTCGTCAAGACATTCTTTTCTCTATTGTGTTTTTGTTTTTAATATAAAATAAGTATATTGAGACAATATTACGCATCACACAAGAATTTATAAAAACGCAACACTTGGAGCCTGTGATTGAATAGAACTTTCGCGATCCGTGATGGCGCCTGTGTGACAGTGACAGTACCTAACAAGTATTTTATGAGTTAGATGGAGTTAATATAATTTTTATAGCATTTATTAAACTTGTAATTGTAATTTATTTAATTTATTTGTAATTCTGTAGCTCTGCCTAGCCCACTCTGGGATTACAGGCGTGAAGGTATGTATGTATGTATTAAACTTATAAAATATACCCTATTTTATGTAGAGAAGGATGTTTTTGATGTAATTAAGGTACGTTGAATTTTTTAAGGTGCAAAAATCATTCAATCTTCACGATTACTGGTTCAAATGTTTCGCTCGATACCTGTGACGCCATCTATGAGTTTATTAAAGTAATAATTATACGTTGCTCGAGTTGGGAGGCCATGGTTCAGAGGAGTAATTAGGGCCAGTCCTTGAAATATTTAACATTTTCTTAGAAACAGTGTTCATACAAATACGTATTTTTTAAAGTATTCTAGACCATATGTCGCCTTATTGTGGTTCGTTTCAGGAACCTCATTTTAGGTTAGGTTATTTCAAAATAAATAAATTAAATTCACGCGTATTTAATCATCGATCACGATACTATCACACCTAATATCAGAAATCCGGTATTCAATATGACATGTTCTCGCGAACTTTAGCTAAATAAGCTCCCGGTGATCCGATCTCTAGTATAAAAAGATAGACCCGCAAAAAAGTAATAAAACATTTTTATTTTGGAAAAAATGCAAAATTAGAATTATCCGATCCAACACCAGAGCTTCTATTCTACTGGGTAAAAAACAATATTAGTACCTATCCTTAGCGTCTTAAAAAAAACCCGAAAGTACACTTAATGCAACCAGCGGCATATATTAGGGTCATACACATTCGAAAAATCAAAAGTTGCCTCTCCTGTAGTCAATAGTTAAAGGCTTGTGTGCATATATGATATGTTTTTATTTGATGGGACTAAAGGAGACCTGATGCCGTTTATGCGGATATGGGTTCAGCCAGAAAATTGGCCTTGAAAACGTTAACTTTGGGTATGACCACAGGAAAATCTGTGTATGACCCACTAGTATGATGTTGGTATATTATATAGTATTGTGATTGAAAAGCCATCGGGAAACGATCCCTTAATTGGCTGAGTCAGCAATAGGGAATATTCATGTCATTTTTCACAGCTTTAATTAAAGCTGAATGATGTAACAAACATTTCTTTCAGTTGAGAAAAATTTTTTTTTGAATAAAAATAGCCAAGATATACTTGTAATACAACTCAGATTTGTTCCCATATCTTTATAGCTAAACATACTTTAATTAATTTAATTTAATTTACAAGTTTATATGGCCGACAACGTGTTACGTGACGTCACACGGCGTATCGGATCTCTCTGTCTAATCGCTGTCTAATTAGTAGTTTAAGATGCTTAAGTATGATTGATTATGATTTTAATTTCACTGTTGGAGATTTCTGTAACGGTATTTTCATATTTGCTGAGGAATGATATTTAAAAAATCCATGCATATTCCCTAATATGACGTCATCAAAATGGCCGCCGCTGCACTTCAGTTAAAAAATCTTATCGGTTTGATATTCGGCCTCCACCTTGAGTCGATCATTTTCGGAACTATATGTTGTAGTTGTTATGAAAATGTAGGTGTCTACAGTCCGTGATCGAATTCGAGGTCAAACATGTAAACAAACGGATTGCCATCATAAAAAAACAAACCCAAGTGATGGATACTTTAAAATAATTGAAATAAAAATAAAAATAATCAGGGTAATATAATATTGTGTGAAGAGTTGAAAATATTACACTAAGGCTAACAGTAGATATACTTTTTTTAATTCCGTATTTATGTTGTTTGAATAAAATATATGGAGTTTTTATTTATGCTACTGGCAATGGTAAGAAGTTTTAAACATTTGGTTCGTTATTATAATAATTTTACTGTTAATGCAATACGGGACATACGGCGTTAGTTTTCTGACATCTGTCGAATGAATGTGCTTCTTTTCGTTTACTCTTTGGTATCGTTGCTTTCTGTTGTTAAGTTTTTGTTTATTGTTTAGTTTTGGTTGTATTTTCGTGTACAGTTTCTATTTGTTCGTGTGTGTTGCATTGAAAATTAATAACTATGGAAGTTCAGTCGGGCCCTTCAAATAAAAAGAACAATTTCTCAACGCCGAAGAAATGGCAACGTAGTGCTATGACCGTTAGTGAGAAACTTATGGTGATGAAAGCCTATAAATATTTCTACAAAAATTGGTGGTTGTGTCAATAAAACTACCGATGTTCTTGGCATTTCCGGTGACGGTATGCAGAGTAGTGACTGAGAATAAAACTATTTTTAACATTACACATGAATAGACAAACTTTGGTGTGAAAAAGTGTTCCATCCAATATCTTACTGAAAAGCATGTAGGTATCGGAATTTATTATTGATTAAAATTCAAACATTAAAAAATGAAATCTTCAAACCAAGATTATATACCCCTGGAATGTCACTTTGACATTGACAATTGTATGTTTACATTTTTGATCTCGAATTCGATCACGGACTTTAGGTTTTATTTTTTTTAAGAAATATTTTCGTAGTAAGGAAAACGTACAGACTTAGTTTTTCATAATTTCTACAACACATTCATAAATCGTGGAAGTTGTGGTTCGGTTTGTATGGATATTTTTTTGACAGCCACGCGATTGTGTTTTCGCTTCACAACCCTCTTAAGGCTGCCCGCTGTAGTCGAGTTCTTGGCTTGCCATTTAACAACAATAATAAAGACATCACTACCGTATAAATAATGGGTTATTGTTTATTGAAACACTTTTGGCCTCTACAGATTTCGCTAGGTAGGAAGCAAGAGAATATGTTTGTATATGTAACCATTGCCTGCATAATTTATTTTTATTTAAAACAACAGGGCATGGGTCAGGGCGTCAATCAAATGGGCCAGCAAGTGAACCCGATGAATCAAGGCGTCGGATCCATCGGCCAGAATGTCGGGCAAATGAATCAGGGCGTCGGGCAGTCCGCTCAGATGGGTCAAGGCATGGGACAGATGGGTCAGAGTATGGGCCAGATGGGTCAGCCAATGGGTCAAATGGGTCAGATGGGACAAGGAGGCGGAATGGGGCCCATGTCGAATCAAGGTGGCACAATGGGACCGCAAGGTGGTAACGCCATGGGTGGTTTCCCGGGACAACAATCATTTTCACAGGTAAAATAGATATACAATAATTCTCAGAGGTATAGTAATAAGACGAGTATGCTCGTATGGTATAATAATGATCTATCTACTTGTTTATACAGGGTGGAAAAAATAGACGCCACATGGACGGCAACTACCTTAAATATTGGAAATAGCAGGTTCTACGCAAAGGAGACTTACTTCTTTTTTTTAACAAATACTGGGTTATTGTATTTTAGAAAAAAAAACCTCTTCCTTAAACGGGAATCAAACTGGTCGAATATGACAAAATAATAAAGTCGTGTTTTATGATATACATCGAAAGGGTCATAAATAGTGATCATTTCTATCTATTCTATAATACATACACCTTAAAATTAAATAAGGACCGTAAAAAACCCTTCTTTATTATTTTGTTGTTAGATTCCCGGTTAAGGCGACGGGGCGGGCAATTGACCTTGCTCATTCGGCCAGACGAGTAAAGTTTTAATTCGCGCGCCATCTAACAAGTAAACTCTGCGATCGACCGCATAATGCTGTTTGTCAAACAGTCAGGCATGAATTTACCGTTAGATGGCGCTTGATTAGATCGACCAATATGATACACTTGTGTTTTTCTAAATACTATCTCAAATTCAGTAACGAATGCCAAAAATAGCTTTTAAACAAATAAGTAAATACATAAATAGTTAATTATTTAACACGTAAAGGTTTTTTCATGAATAGCTGGCACGAATAGGTCAATGAAAACTTTGGTCTACTAGGATTGTGTGAGTGCTATCAGTTACAGTTTATATTTCGAACCAAAAATTTAATTATATACATACTTTCATCCCCCATTTAATCGTTTCGTGCCAGCTCTTGTGAATCGACCCCTACGTGATTAGGATCACTATCACCGGCGGCTAGCATAACTTGCGCGCGTCATGTTTGTCGCTTTCTAACTAAAGTCGAGTCCGGAATTAGGCGAACTAACTTGACAGCCGAAAATGTTGCCAGACATAGGAAAAAATAAATAGTGATAGGTTTATGTCGACACAAATATGTCGATATAACCTTGTGCCTTCTATAAATCTGATTATATTTATATTTTATCAAGTAAATGTCGTCGAAACTTTCACACTCATACATACTTGCCCAATAGGGAAAAACTACAGCAATTTTTACGATATAATATGATCTGAAGGATGTACGGTTTAAAGAAGATATTTACGATACTTACTTCTCAAATTAGGAATAAAATATAAAAATAATGCTGACATTACAACAGGCCATTGTGATCCTTTTAGGTGGCTTCCAAATTATTAGTTAGATTCCAAACACAATAATAATGATAAACTAGACTTTTTAAATATCGATATTAACAGCACTAGCCAAACTGTGGCAACATTAGTGTACAATGAACTGTCAAGTTAGTTCGCCTAATTCCGGACTCGACTATAGACTGACGCACTAATGGTCGAACCCTATATTCAAACCATGGATAGATAGGCTTACTTCGGATTAAAATTTGACACATTTTGTAAGGGCAAATGTCAAATTTTAACCCGAAGTAAGCCTTTAATGTCCGCGGTTTGAATATAGGGTTTGGCCGTAAGTGAGCGAGAAAAAACAAGGTGTGCTAGCCCGTACCCGACAAGCATAGGGATTAAATTGTTTCAATAATACTACTTTAAATGTATTAAAATATTTTATTTTCGACGTGGTCTACGACAAGGCGGCGATTCGTCGAGAATTTCATGGCCCGGTTTTCTTTTTTTGGAGCTTCTTTTTTCTTTTCTTTTGGCTTCATGGCTTTACTTTTCTTCTTTTTTTCCGCCATGACTTTTTCTTTGTTTTTATGCTCCTTCATGGCCTCTATTATATAGACTGGATCCCTTATTGCAATTTTTCGGGTAAACCTTGGGTCGATGATTTCCGGCAGCAAACAATCTAAATAAAAATTTCGCAATTTACTCTCCATTTTCTCCTTCCATAATCCATCGTCTCTCTCGATTAAAACTGTTTTAACAGGGAACTCCTTTCCTGACCAAATCCCAAAAAGACAATGTTGTTTTCTTGTCCGTGGAGCTGGCCTTGCACTTGAAGGTACCAATCATGTCCTTTATTTATAATTAGAGACCCATCTCTACTTCTTTTGAAAATTGGTAGTTTTTTTATTTTCTATCTCTTTATCAAAGCCGATGTTGAATGAAGTTGTCGGGCATTTTATTTCAACTATCATGTCTTTATCCTCCACCAAACCATCAGGTGCTGCACCAAGGTATGGTACATCTGGGTCAATAAACAATCCACAGCGGTCTATTTTTATATTTTCTTGTTCAATGTCAATAACAATAACAGATATAATAACAAAACAAATAATTAACACAACAGAAACAAAACAACAACGCCAAGGCCCTATAATAAAAAAACAACTGCAGTAGGTAGTTAGTTGTTCGCACGGAATAGTAGAAACGCAACTGATTCAATTCAACTGAAATGACAGTGACTGGCCGTTGGGTGGGAGTCAAAACAAAGTTCGAAACATTCAAACTGTCAACCAAACCAACCCAACGGTCTGGCAACGCCGCGGCCGGCCGCCACACGCCAAAACCCAAACCGAGCACGCAACGTCGCTTTCATCGCTTTGTAGTTTTGAGTACCTACCTACCTAGTTATAATATAACTATAACTTTTACGATTTTTTACTGATCCAACGTGAATGCAAGTTCAAATCCATTATCTAACACTAAAATCAACTTTTATTCAAAACAATTTGTTTTTTTTTCTTTATATAGTTTTGTTTATTTTTTGAGTATTTTAAATTCTTATTTTAGTTTGTGTATATTTTTTTGGCCACATGCAACAAAAAGCTTCAAAACGCCTAGTCATAGTTTAAGAGCAAACATTTAGTTCATGGTTTCACTAGGAGCACATAGGTTTTGAGTCTATAATCTGTAAATTCTTATTAAAGCTAATACATATATTCAAGTTGACGCAACACATTAAATCCGTAAAAAGAAGTGTGGAAAGTTTGGCTGCAAACTAAATCGCCCAGCCAGAATAAAACGAATATGAACTTTTTAAAAACGGTTCATTTAAAGTGGTATATAGAGCTTACTATCAGTTAGATAACTATATTAATGAGTCAGAGCAAGACTTGAGGATATATGTCTTCAGATTATCATCATTTAAAACTACCACTTCCTATATTTTTCCCAATAAATTGATCCAAAAACACCTCGATTTCGTAATTTTGCCCTACCCTTCGCCTTAAGGGATCCATAAATGCAGGATTTATTTTTCTCAAAAATTTCAAGTAAGTCTTCTTTGCGTAGAACTTGCTACGAGTGTTTCCAATATTTCTATGGGAGAGGTCATTTGCAATCATTTTGGTCCCATGCAAAAGTGAACCATTTCTGAAATATTTTAAATTTAAGTTTTTTGCTAAAATAGTAAGGGACGCATCTTCAAAAATTAACACAAAAAAACCATGTCAATGTTAACATACATACCTTCCGCCTTCATTCCCAGAGTGGGGTAGGCAGACATACAGAATTACCAACAACTCTAAATACTGGTTGATAACTCTGTAACCACAATTTGCACAATTAGGCTAAGATGTTTAACAGTGTATATTAGTGACTGGTAGCAGGCCCATCGCCTAACAGTACTACAAGCCTTTATTCCCTTAGTCGCCTCTTACGACTTCCACGGGAAGACATAGAGTAGCACAATAAAATTCTAAGCCGGCAACCACACGGCATGTCAATGTCAAATATCATTCAATTCGTTAGCTGATTAAATAATATATAAATATCGGAAAAGTTTATTATTTAAAAAAACCATTGCCGAAGCGTTCACACTACGATATTTATATGAACACATCAGCAATGGTTTTTTAAATATTAAACTTTTTTTAAATACGATATGTACAGTACAACCATTTTGTTATAGACTATTTTGAACCTTATTTAATCATCTAACGAATTGAATGATAGCAATGCATTTGGTCAACTAGTTCTTGATTGGTTGTCAATTTTGGTAAGTCATATTTGTAAGTTAAACGTATGAGATGCAAGCACAAAGGTGATATATTATTTGCCGGTACTGTTTGTCATGACCGCAAATTCGTACAAGTCCCACTGCGCCACTTTTAAACATGTGTGCGTCTAAGGCTTACGATCTATGCACTACTAAACACACAACCTCATGATTGGTTACAGCTCACCGTAACATAATTTAGATCGTAGCACAAAATTAAGCCGTATGTTACATTTTCAAGGTTGAAAAATGCTGAATGATCATTTTTTTTTGTATCGTAGTTCAGCTAATGAACGTAAGGCAGCGCTTACTAGTCACTTAGCTGCCATCTAACGACGAGTAATTAATTAATTACTAATTAGCTAAGGCTTAAAGGCTTGTAGTACTGTTAGGCGATGGGCTTGCCACATGTCACCATACACTGGGAAACATCTTAGCCTACTTGTGCAAAATGTGGTTACAAAATTATCAAGAAGTTTTAAGACTTGTTGGTAATTCTTTAGCTCTGCCTACCCCACTCTGGGAATGAAGGCGTCAGTTTATGTATGTATGTAGCTAGATGGCGCCAAGATAGTAGTCCATATGCTCAGCATACTACAAGCTGTGTGCGTCACTTTTCTGTAATCCACTTAGGAATGCTACCAGGAATGTTTCCAAATATAAAACTGGTTTGCAACGTAAATATATGTACTATTTATTTTTTAAGCAATAGGTACTATTATTTTTATGTTACTACCAGGTTATTATAATTACATCATTTAAACTTAATACATTAATGTTAGAATAGAATAATATTTCATTAGAAAGAATACGGTTTATATAAAGTTGATACTAGGTTTTGAAATTGGGAATCATACCTATATTAAAAGTAACAAACAATGGCTGCATTTCTGTGGTAATTGCTGGGCTGTTAAAGATTTTCATGTGTTGATTTTACTAGATTAGTAAAACTGTTAGTTTGTATGTATTGTTTTTCGGCTGGCACGTAGTTTTCAATTTGTATTATTACTGTATAAGCCAGTATATCCCCCACTGGACAAGCCTGCTCCCTGGATGAAAAACAAGTAGAAATGCTTAAAGTGATCGTTACTTAAAACCGTGCCAGCATTATGTAATGATACGCAATGAAAAGGATAATTGAACGGTTCGCTCGGTGTTGTGCAGAGCATGATGGGCGGGCGCAGCAACCAGGAGGCGCAGTACATGACGCAGCGGCAGAACGCGCGGCCCCAGTATATGCAGGTTACTCATTTTGCTTTCTATTATACCTACCCTAGGTCACTGATGTGACGGCTTCGCCAATAACTTGTCGTACAGTAAATGATTAAGCATACTTACATGATGAGGTCTCCATGGATCCGTTTAGCCAAATACAAATAATAAAATAGGTTTAAAAAACAACCCGGCAGTAAAAAAAAAATCTTATTTAAAAAAGGCGTGTCGGATAATACAACTCCTTAAATATAGTTTTACCCCCTTACTTATAAATGTGTAATAAGCTTGGAATAGTTTATGCCATGCTTTGTCACTATCTGTCAGATACAAATGTCACAATTACAGATAGTGACAAAGCATGGCATAAACTATTCCAAGCTTTATCCACGTTTATAAGTAAGGGGGTTAGAATCTAGTTTATTTCCGAAACGAAATAGGTTCCTAACTTTTGAAACCGTTAATCCTCGGTTCTTATATCATAAAAGCGATTCTTCATGTGCGTGTTGGTTTGTTACTCTTCTACGCTACAACGGCTGGACGGATTTGGCCGAAATTTGAAATGAAGATACATAGTTTATACCCTGGTTTACACATAGCTTATTTTTCATCTCGGAATTATTTTATGTTTCCGAAGGGGTATAGTTCAGGAAATATGATTTGGCCGTCTATTATCTACTTTGCGATCTTTTTTTCAGCGTTAAGACTTTTCGGACCTAACCTTAACCTTTCAACCCACTGTGCTGTGTGAAGAACGAGGGAAGTTTTACGATTACCTACTTTTTCTTTGATATCAACAAAAGGATCTTAGTGAAGATTATAGACGGCCATCGAAATCTACGCGGACGAAGTCACGCGCAGGAGCTATAGTTTAGTATATAGGTCCGCGTCCGTAGACCTTTTTGTCGGGTCATAAATATCAGGCTGAAACTTTCTAAATCGCTTAATTTCAGTGAGTCGGACAAACTTTATATTTGACAAAAATATCGGTAGTGGGGACTAATTTTGCTAGAGGCCTTGAAACATGTCGATAAGTCCGGGTGCCAAAAATTTACTAATACCAAGCCGATTCTTATTGAAATTTAAAGATTAATTTATGAGAAAGTCAAAAAGTATATTGTCCGACAAAATTAATGGGGACTATGCGCCAGTCGGACATACTGAAAATGTTGGAAATTCCAACTCAAAAAAGTGATTAATATCAGGCTACATTTTTTTTATGGGTTAATTAAAATTAATATAATACAACCGTTACGTTGTCCGACAAAATTTATGGGGATATGCGCCAGTCCGACACTCTAAAAATGTCGAAAATACAAGCACAAAAAAGTGATTGATACTTGTCGGACAAACATAAGTAATTGTAGATTAGATCATTTATAACCGAAATATACTGATGTCCGACAAAAATAATGGGTCATATCGCTAGTCCGACAAGAATAATGTAGGTATCTGTCGCACTATATAGTATACAAGAGGTTTTAACCTCTCTACCACAATTAGAAGTTTGTGAATAAATGTAGCTGTACTTGGCTCAAGTTTAATGTATTAACTTTTTTTTAAGCTAGTCTTTTTGTTTTTAATTAGATAATCTCAGAAAAATAATATAAATTTATGTTGCTTTGATGAATAAAATATTGGTTTTATTATCACACATTTAGAAGTTTTTCATAAGACTTGACTCAAAAAACTTGACAAAAATAAATTACTTCTCAAATTTACAAATTTTAATTGATAATTTTGAAAACTATTAAGTATCAAAGTAGTATATATATAACAAATGGTTAAAGAAGGCTACGCCTTCTACCGCGCGTGGTTTCCACACGCTCAATTTTTTGCTAATACGTTATCTGATGGAGTCAAGCGATAAAAAAAATCTTGTTTTCCTCTAAATCATACATTAGACGTGTCAAAATACGAGCTTACAGATTTTTGTCAGGAGGATTCGTATAAAATTAAAAAAAATAGAAGCTAAACAGGTAATTCTGCTTGTTTATATTTATGACGATGATACTCTCGAGCATTCTTAAACTTGTGACAATTTTCCAAAATATTTTTGGAGAACTTTTTAACAGTTTCTTTCACTTCTTTGAAATTGTCTTTTTCACTTATTTTTAATTCACACAAGAAACACTGCATGATGAACAATTTCTTCTATACAAGGGCAGCACTTCAACAGCTGAACGAAAAAAGTTTTTTTTTATTTAAATAAAGAAAATTCGGTGTGGGTTGACAAAAAGGATGGCGTGGCTGCGTGCATGTGAATAGGTTATGGACGCCACGCGGCCAGTGTTTGTGTTTGTAACTCTGGGTAGTTGGGTGCGCTCTCTGCCCCATCATCTTTCTCACTCACTCTCATGCAGCCAAACACAGAACAGAAACACACAGACAGCGTTCAGGGAGAGAGGGGAGATATATATAGGTATACTTAAATGCTGTATACAGAACGAATAATTTTAATAGATATTTTATCGATTTTTATTAGTATTCCCCACATTTCTTGTCGGACAATCGTAGAATCACGTTTGAAACATTATTTTATTACTGAAAAAATAAAAATTAGGTTGATATCAATCACTTTTTTGTGCTGGTATTTTCGACATTTTTAGAGTGTCGGACTGGCGCATATCCCCATAATTTTTTTCGGACAACGTTACGGTTGTATTATATTAATTTTAATTAACCCATAAAAAAAAATTAGCCTGATATTAATCACCTTTTTGAGTTGGAATTTCCAACATTTTCAGTATGTCCGACTGGCGCATAGTCCCCATTAATTTTGTTGGACAATCTACTTTTTGACTTTCTCATAAATTAATCTTTAAATTTCAATAAGAATCGGCTTGGTATTAGTAAATTTTTGGCACCCGGACTTATCGACATGTTTCAAGGCCTCTAGCAAAATTAGTCCCCACTACCGAGATTTTTGTCAAATATAAAGTTTGTCCGACTCACTGAAATTAAGCGATTTAGAAAGTTTCAGCCTGATATTTATGACCCGACAAAAAGGTCTACGGACGCAGACCTAATACTTATTACTGTTATGCACTTAAAAAATATTATTAAAAAAAAACTGAGTTGTGGTCTCATAAATGGTAGTATGGTGTCTATAGTATTGTTCTCTCGCAGGCACCGAATGTGACGATGGGTGGCATGGGCGGGCCGGCGCCGCCGTACCCGCGCGGGCTGCAGCCGCAGCAGAGCGCGCAGTACCAGCAGCAGATGACGCAGCAGCAGCGGATGCGTCAACAGATGCTCGCCATGCACCCGCAGGGCCCGCTCGTGCAGCACCTGCAGCGCCAGCAGTACCCGTCGCCCTACTGACGTGCCGACGCACGCACGCCACAACATGTTACCGGTTTTTCACGCATCCTCGCTAACTCTAGCTCAATACCTACACATTGCAAATTACATTTTTCAGTTACTATTAAACAGACGGAGAAAACTTCTAGGAAGTCAGAAAAAAGACCTACTGCCTGCCAACTGCTCACTTGGAAGCTTTTGTAATATATATATATAAACTGTAGCGGCACAAGAGGCTCCTCTGGGCAATGGTAAAATCCACATGTATACTGGACAAAGGTTAATGTTATCACTACCTCGTGTACTTAGGACTTGAATTTAATTATAAATATTTTATTTATCTTGTTTACGAAACTTATGTGTGCGTGAAACCCGATTCAGAGCGTTATGTCGTGTACCTACACTAAAAACATAGGGTATCCGCCAAAATCATGAATATATTTCAATATTTGTGATCTTTCGCGACCATATTTTTGTCGTTTAGTGTACGTGAACGTTGAATGTTAAATGTTATGTGTAATGTACCTATTTTACGGCCTAGGCTCGACCTTAAGTGGCGGCAACGACGGTAGCGACTGGCGAGATTTAGGATGCATGCCACCACTTTGCGCGACCAGCGGAATGCTACAGCGGTGCGTGGCGGGAATAATTAAAAGCGTAGGGGGACGTATCGGGAGGCAATTTAAAAAAATAACCGTAAAATGGCGTTATTTTGATTAATTTCAAAAATAAATCTTCTGTAACTGTCGCATTTAATCGTAAAATAAATTATAAAAAATATTTTATTGGTGACTACTCATTTGGAGTAACTTAAACCAGCTACAGGCAGACTACGGTAGACGGCTAGTAGGAAAAGATAATTACTCACCTTACAGTCTCGATTCTTAAAATGGGGCCACTTTGATTGTCCCCTTGTTTACATCACAACACCACTGAAGCATGTCAAAAAATTATTGTTTTTTGTTTCGAAGGTTTTTATATCCAATTTGTCTGTAAATACTTGATCTACAAATATTTACCTCTCGCATATGAAACATAATAGTAATGTCGCGAACGAGCTTAATAATAAATAACTCAGGAATTGCACAAAATCGATGTTTTTTTTATTTATCAAAGTTGCCTCGCGTCTCCGAAGACTCCCCATTTTACGGCATATACGAGATTTTGATCAAGCATTGCGGGCGACGCAGTTTATAAACTTATTATGTGAGCACTCGCTAATAATAAATTTATTTGTCGCTGTCGAGGACAAGTACATTTGAAAAATTGATTTTGCAGTCTGTCGCGCGCCTGTTTACAGTATGTTAATACAGTGTATACATTTCTTATGGTGTAAATTGTAACGACGGTTAATATGCATCGTAATTACACACACTAACATAAGTAGTACTTATTTCTTTGTTTACACACTAAATAATTCGGTACGCAATGTATTACAAACCGGTTAATTAACTTGGGCTGTATCTTTTGTTTCAACTGTCTTAGTTTCAAAGACCCTTGGGTTCAGTTCAGGATAAATCGGTTAGACTTGTAGAGCGATCAATCCCTCAAGAGAAAGCTGACCCTGTAGTCCCTCCTATGTTCGTTTACGATTACTGGAGTATTTTGTATGTTTCGAATGAAATCGAAAAATATTTTATTGGAGGTCATGAATTCCCAACCAACTTCTCCTGACTCAATAAATGATTGCGATGCCATCGGTATAAGTTTTTATTTAATCACTGATGTGTTAGTATTATTATACTAGATATTCATTTCACCTGACACAGGCGTATTTACTCTAGAGCAACGGGGGCCATGGCCCGGTGTGGCAGCCTTCTCAGGGCCCCAAACGCTGCCCTTCGCAGCCTTCTCTAGGCGGCTTGTTTCGTTTCAAATTAGCCCATCAAATTAACGAAAATTTACCTATGTTTTAATTTGTCTCGGCGAAAACTTATCTAGCGGTGCTTAAATTAGTCATGGTCATGGCATTTATTGCAAACCATACTGTTTTATAGATCTTAAAAATAGGTACAATACATTTAGAGTCGTGCGGGCCACGACGCCGTTAGGGCGTAGCAGTTCTAAATTCAGGTGAGCAATATTTTGTTAATATTTGCAATCAAGTTTTAATTCTAATTTCACATTCCTGAAATACAGTTCTTATTCTACATAAGAGGAACATTACATGAAATCTTTCTAAAGATATATAAAGGTTATATAACTTAATTATTATAATACATGATTTAGGACTTAGCGGTTTGTGGTTGAATTACTTATTTTACTATTACTGAAATGGATGCTAAAACAAGAAAACTGCTCAAACTGGCCACTCATATCGAAGTAAACCGTTGAAAAATAAAACACAAGAAAGAGGAACTTGTCAAACAAACACATAAAATCGATAGCATTTTCAATAAAAATAATGACCAACCTTCAATTTCGAATTATGATAGTTTTGCTATGGACCTAGCAGAACTCACTACAGAATATTAAAGTATGTATGTCCGTCCTGCTCCATTTTCGCCTAGTAGACTGACCTGTTAAGCACAAAAGCTTAGTTCTATTGGATACTTAATAAAAACAGCCAAGCGCATGTTTGGTCTCGTTGGGGGCCCGAAGTACCAAACCGTTAATTTCACAAACATAAATATACTATTTGACTAGTTAAGACTCCAATAAAAATTACGGTTGGTGTTTAGGTTTTGTATTACCGCGAGTGTCGTCACGGTTCTTGATACCCCCTTTATGGCCCAACCCACTTGTCATTGCTGAACGAGTAAAATTCATTTATGTATGTGGACAAAAACTAAAAACAGCCCAAATTTTGGATTACTTTTCGTCCATTTGCTCTTAAGAGGACGCAAACAAAAATTTTACGCCTAGAAAAAATGATATTTTGGCAAGTAGTAGGCCAATTTATGGTATATTCTGAAAAAAAAAAAGAGGTGTCACTGCTTCACAAACACATAAAAGATAATCTCTATAAAAAAATACTATACATAAAAAAAAATATCTTTTTAATAGGTCTTTATTTTCTATTTTTCATATGATAGCTAGTATTTGTTTTTTGGGAGCCGATGCAAATCTATGAAAAGACATCATTTCAAAATTTGAAGAAAATTGCTTTAATACATCCCCAAAAACATTAATGTATTAAAAGAAAAGTCGAAAACTGTCACAATTAAGATGTTTATACTCGCATTAATATACTTCACTATAAGAGGTACTCTAAAAAAAACCCGAACCCATTTGATGTAAGGGCCGACTTCCAATGGATTTAGCCTTTCGGGATAGGCTTACGCTGTATAAATTGCTGTGGTTGGCACCACCGATCGCTGCCATTGTCGCTACTGCCGGAAAGTACAATCCGCGAGCTATTAAAAAACCTTCGGATTTTAGAAGCATACTTCGGGTATTGACGATGACACGCGATCGTGATATGCGGTTCTGTTCTGTTATCACTCTACGCATGATGGATTGCTTCTATGTCAAAAAGACAATTGTCATTTTCTGCTACACGAATTATTCCGATTTCCCGCGAAACTCGAAGGTTTTTCTAAAAGCTGACGGACTACGCGGCATGGTCGCCTCACTGTTTGTCAATTTCGCACCCCTCGCCGCTAATACAAAAGTATGGTCCCAGCCGCCAGGTTCTAAGTTTTAGGTAATTTATTCACGCACTATTCTGTGATGTCCGGTTTAGGTAACTCATTTATTGTATTATACAATTTAGATAACTGTCCTTTTTTTAGGTACCTACTTAATTGTACGTCATCAATTAATCATGTTTTATTTTCGACATAACTGCTTAGACTATCCGTAGAAAAGGTTGTAAATATTTTATGGACATAACTGACCGTTGTACTGTCTCGTAATTAGCATGTTCGTGATCGTATCGGTAGTATGGTCCAAATTGCGTATTCGATGCATAATCTATTATTTTATTATCAATCTATTTTTTAAGATCATATATTAAGTATTGTAACAATTGCGTTATTAGATTATTTATTATGTTTAATGCGCATAAATTCTTTCAAACAGAAAACAAATGCACTTTTGATGAAATTGTAATGATTTTTTTCATTAATTATTGTTGCTTCCTTCAGGCAACGTCTAAAGGAACTGTTAAATTGAAAGCACGTTTCGAAATTCATTGAATTATTCATTTTAGATCTCTTACTGTAGGACCTCCTCAAACTTTACAGGCATCACTTGCTCGGATATTTATGTTGTACATTATTATTAGAAATAGGTAAAATGTTTGCTTAAAGGAATACCTCAGTGCTGTAGCAGTAAAGGCTGCAATAGGATTGCGCTGAACGACACATTTCCGAAATTTATTTTTACTCCTTTTAATAAAGAAAAAGTGCGATTAAATTCATTAATAAAATGGATGCTACACTTTTCACACCACCGGGTGTAAAAGGGATTTCAAAAAATATATGTTTTTTTATGCTGTAAGTAAAAAAAGCAGTGAAATGGCATTATTATAAAAAAAACTTGACAGCAATTTTTCTGTGAAAGTAAGATAAAATATCCGTTCGAGTGCGAGTCGGACTCGCGCTCGAACGGTCCGTACCATCATCCATCAAAACTCACGGTTGTTGTAAGTTGTAAGGGAGCCCCCTCAAATATTTATTATATACTGTTTTTAGTATTTGTTGTTATAGCGGCAACAGAAATACATTATCTGTGAAAATTCCAACTGTCTAGCTATCACGGTTCGTGAGATACAGCCTGGTGACAGACAGACGGACAGCGGAGTCTTAGTAATAGGGTCCCGGTTTCACCCTTTGGGTACGGAACCCTAAAAAACATTGTTCAGATATTTGACATAGGTATTGCTGTCATAGGTCCTTACTGTGTATAGTATGAATCTTCTCAAATGAACTTTTCGCTTCGAGCCCTAATCTTCCAAACAAAGGCCATTGTTTCTATTATCGCAAAACCGCTAGCTACCGAGTTAGCACGTGCTACTACAACATTGATATTGAAAAACAAACGGTATCGTCATAGTATTAAGGTTCAAATTGAATGTCACTGACATTCTAGATGTTACGTTTTGGTAGTGTAGGACGATACCGCCCCGAGGCAATACGGCAAATACCAAAACGTAACATCTAGAATGTCAGTGACATTCAATTTGAACCTTAATACTATGACGATACCGTTTGTTTTTCAATATCAATGTTGTAGTAGCACGTGCTAACTCGGTAGCTAGCGGTTTTGCGATAATAGAAACAATGGCCTTTGTTTGGAAGATTAGGGCTCGAAGCGAAAAGTTCATTTGAGAAGATTCATACTATACTTACTAATCTTTTTGGTAAAGAAAGTTTATAGGTACTAATAATTTTCCGAACAAAGTTATAATAATTAAGATAAAAATACCTATAGTCGAGTCCGGAATTAGGCGAACTAACTTGACAGTTCATTGTACACTAATGTTGCCACAGTTTGGCTAGTGCTGTTAATATCGATATTTAAAAAGTCTAGTTTATCATTATTATTGTGTTTGGAATCTAACTAATAATTTGGAAGCCACCTAAAAGGATCACAATGGCCTGTTGTAATGTCAGCATTATTTTTGTATTTTATTTCTAATTTGAGGAGTAAGTATCGTAAATATCCGCTTTAAACCGTACATCCTTCAGATCATATTATATCGTAAAATTTCATGTAGATTTTCCCTATTTGGCAAGTATGTATGAGTGTGAAAGTTTCGACGACAATTACTTGATAAAATATAAATATAATCAGATGACAAGGTTATATCGACATATTTGTGTCGACATAAACCTATCACTATTTATTTTTTCCTATGTCCGGCAACATTTTCGGCTGTCAAGTTAGTTCGCCTAATTCCGGACTCGACTATAGCTTGCGTTATTTATATTTTATATAAAATTGGTTTTTCATCTTACAGTACGATTATTTAGAGTTTACCGCTCGGCATTCCTTGACTCTTATCGAAATAGATCGGAAGTACAAATTACATGAAATACACTCCTGCATATAACATTGTAAGGTGCAAACTATAATAATATGTGAGTGTATAGTGTGTATAGTCTTTATTATTTCTACTGAGCCGATCTTCTACACAAAGGCCATTGTTTGTAAACAATACCATTGTCTTTCTTTGTGTCCGTAACAGCAAGCCGATTACATACAAAATAGTTAGAACTACATTGAATGTACATTGAATTATCAACCCTACCCTCGTAGTCAGTAGGTTTAAAATGTAAAGTGTCAGGATACAGATATAAGTCTTTATTATTGGAACTGTGCTTATTCTCTACACAATACTATCATCTACACAAGATTTATATCTGTATCCTGACTCCTGACACTTTACATTTTAAACCTACTGACTACGAGGGTGGGGTTGATAATTCAATGTACATTCAATGTAGTTCTAACTTTTTTGTATGTAATCGGCTTGCGGTTACGGACACAGAAAGACAATGGTATTGTTTACAAACAATGGCTTAAAAGTATTAAAAATAACAAATTATACGTTTAATGCGTGTATTAACTTCATTTAATGCGTTATTTACAATAAGTACGATATCTATTTTTTTAATAATACAAAATTTATAAAATATTTAACCATTATAAAATTTATCTATTTTATAATCCACAATGACCATTAAGACAGATTTCGTAAATAAGCTCAGGATAAGCTCGTACTAATGAGTTTAGGAACATGTATTTTGGTGAGAAAGCCTGCGTACATCGGCAGACCGGGCCCACTCCGCGTTATTGCCTTCAAAATGTGCGGGCTGGCACGCGTGGCTAATCAGTTGAGTGCCACGAGCGGCGCGCGCTCGTCTTGACGGGCGCCGTACGCTGCCAAAGTAATTAGAGTTTTTATTCGAGGTAGTCACAATGCACGGTGCCGCGGTGCGTGTGCGCTGTGCCGCACAACACGGGAGCCACTTGCCACCGTGTGTATTTTGGCCGTGTAGTACAAATCTGGTTTAGTCGGTCATGCTCGTATGTCCAGACTAGGAAAGTCGCAGGAAAGTATTCCATCTTTGTCATAGTGTTTGACAGGCGAGAAGTGACATTTAGGTTAGAATCACTTGATTAATAATATATTTTCATGCAATTTAACTGTTGCCTAACCCGAAAACCAAGCCTGACGACCTGACAATAGTTATTACACCCAAAGCCAACCAATTGCAGGTCTAGAAACAGTAACCTGGAAACAATTGTTATAAACCATACCCCGGCCGGCGAGAGCAAAAATGCGTTGACAGCTTAATAGTGCGAGGACACACACTTTGGTCGATGTCGATAAAAACAACACGATGTACTGGACCACCGTTATGATATGCAGAAGTATTAATTATTGTTGTAAACAAAATTAAAACCAAGTGATTGTATTTATTCAGTATTAAGATTTGGAATTTAACATTGTGATTTCACATTTTTTACAAAATAAATGTTCACCTCGATCTTCTATATATTCCGCGTAATCGGCTATGCAAGTACACTGTTTCTTCTTGCGTGGCATGGCGGGTCGATAATATAAATGAATTAAATGGGGAGTTTCAAAAAAATAGCACACCCTAATAAAAAAGCTGTCCAAAAAATTACTTTACTTTAGGGTATTTTTAAAAACTGTATTTGAATACTTATATTGTCTTTATTCATAAAACTAATATGATATTTAATTTAGAATGCTGTTTATCGAGAAAAACTTAAAACAATGAGAGAAAGAAATTAATTTCTGTCGGTTTTGTTACCACAGTTTAGGTTAAATATAAATAAAACTATGATGAATTCAACAAAACTCCGATTTATTATTTGAAATGACAATGATATCAAAATTCCCTAAATAATTCAGTAATCCACATAAATTAACAAAACGAAATCTAAAAAATATTTACTTTCGGATTTGTTACCGTCGGTCCCAAAGCTTATCTTATTTTTACTTTTACGACTTAAAAATAAACAACAATGTACTTAAAAAGGAATTAGGACGATTTAAACACATTTTATTTTAATTTAAAACAAACTTTCCTTAAATAAGTGAAAATATGTAGAAGAAAACTCTTTTAAGTCTTTAATTATTTTTAGGGACAGTAACAAATCCGACAGTAACAAAACTCTAAAGAGTGGTTTACATGATCTAAAATACACCATGTGCACGGATTGGTTTTTAGTGTTTATAAAAAAAAATGTTTTTTTTTAATTTAGTATCGTATTACAAATAATCAAGTCTTTCTTCAGATTAAGGAATCCAACTACTAAATTTCACTATTACTCCTTAGTTATAATTGTACTGATAAATATTTATCATAGTGAATTTTTGAAGTTGGATTCCTTAATCATTTCACTAGTGATCGAAATAGGTAGTGATATGCAGCAATGTAGGATAGTACCTACCTATTCTGACCACTGTTAATAATTATACATTGCTGGTGTCATTTGAGAAATCTTTTTTATTTTTTATTTTATTCTCGCTAAATTTTTTTTTCGCTGTTCATCGTATTTTTCCGGATTTTCAGTTTTTAATCTTTCCCTATATATTTTCATCTTTTCTTTTGCTGTTAATGGCATGATTCTGAAAAAAAATACCTTTCAAATAGCTTTAAATTTAGTCTTAACAAAGTTTACTAAAACACAAAGTTGGCTTTACGGGTACCTATAGGAATAGGTACCTACTATCATTGACGAACTATAAAAACTAGTTTATCGATGCTACTATAAAAACTTGGTAAGTAACAGAACTTTAATTGAGTACCGTATTTATTTTACATGACTTAATTTGAGTACTTGTTTATTTTACACTGTAGTTTTGAAGCTTGAGGATACAATGTCTACTACAGGTATTTTTTTTCGTTCTATTCTTTTTACGACCGAAAAATATCAATATAGAGTTATTTTATAGTCATTCTCAACATTACTCCCGCAAAATAAGTTTAGGTAACAGGTTGCCCCCAGATACGAACATACAAACACTAAAAACACTCCTTTCGGTTTAAATATGAACTCAACCGAACAAATAGAAACAATTTTTAAACGTTAGTAACTATTGAAATTAGATTTTTAAATATAGTTAATACTATAACATACACCTCAAATACATAACCCTGATTTGGGTAACGCCGTAGTCGGGTAATAATCATGTGAACTAAGCTTTATGCGGTCGGTTTTGTTACTTTCCCGGTCCGTCTATATGTTACCGTACCTGTAGTAACAAAACGGAAGTAACACAGTGTACCCAATTTAAATAAAAAAAAATATAGTCGGCGAATGATTTTTCCGACAGGTTACATTTATACATCAAACAAATCGTATAAAAAGCGGGTTTTGTTTAAAGACCATCCATTAACAAATAAAGAAGTATATAATAAAATACATAATCACAAACCTGACAGTCAGTTTCTTTACAAGTCCAACTCGTCGACACACGTGCTCTCCCTGACAATAAATAGACGACTGACGTTTGGTTTTAAAAAACGGTTACACCGTATGAAGTTCAGTGCTGCCATTTAAAAAGAAAAATGATAGTTGGTAGAAATATTTTAGGGAGTTATTGAGGTAACAAAACCGACATGTCCGGAAATGCCAAAATTCGGGGACCTACGTTTTATTTTTATTTTAATAACTTTTCATTATATTGACCTAAAAAAAATTAGTTTGTCGTATAAAACAAAGTATTTTCTACTTAAAACAACGAAATAGTTGCAGGTTTCTAGTTCATAAAACACGAATAATTCGATCTGAAGTTTTGAAAACATGGCGGGGACATAACAAAATTAGGGGGGTTCTTGGTAAAAAAACTACTAATTATAAATATACGTTTATTTTAAATCGTTTATAAGTTTACAAAGGGTTTAAATATATATATATGTGCAATGTTCAGTCATCAAAACTTTAAAAGTTGCTACACAGATTTCAGAAAAAAAAGATGAATATGAAGGACATGCTAAAATCAGGGGTGTGCTATTTTTTTGAAACTCCCCAAATGATGGTAAATTAATTTGTCTCAATGCAATTTCTACGATTGATATCGATTGATTTGAGTCAATGTCAAATAGCAGTTGTTTATTATCGCGATATACACATATGATATGAAAGAGGTCTATTAGTTACGAGTATGTGAAAAGTATCTATTTACAACTGTCACTCACTCTTATCTATTACGAACATTCCCGTGAGTATGATAAATTGATTATAATTGTAATCAGTTGATTGAAATAGTATATAAGCTTAAAAATAATAATTGTGCTTAATTAAATGTCGACTATTCTATCGACATCCATATGTCGATAGAATTGTCGATATTTAATTAAGCACTAGGAGCAGAAGCATTTTTGCTCTCGCCGGCCGGGGTATGGTTATAACGTAAAGATAGGTATCAGCGGAAAAACCATGATTGGTCATACCACATCGGGAAAACTCGGAACGGTGTTCCCGAGTCTAATAATTTAATAAATGACCGATGTTCTGTCAGATTTTGACAGCTGATTTGATGGAAATACCGAATGACACAGATAGAATACTCTTTCTGTTACACGAATATAGACATGTTATCATTCGTTATCAGTCGTTTACGACGATGTCACACGAGTATGCCCGATTTGTATTACACGGCTAAATTATGAACAGTGCATAGCATAATGTCGACTTGTCATTACTTAGACTGCCTAACGATACCGAAGGTAAGATTATTATTAATATTATTTATAACTTCGAATTAGGTGGGTAGGTGAATATTTGAGCATTCATTAATTTGTTAGAAACGGTTGTCTTTATAATAAATGTCATCAATTAGTCATATTCTCTAGTTTAGACGGTAATAAAACTAGTTCTACATGAGGCACAGCTCACAGAAGCATAGTTTCGGAGAAATCATTTTTTTTGTTTTTTTTTCGCCCTTGATGAAGCCAATATACGGCAGCATATAGCACATTTGTCGAGATTATAGTGATGCTTTGTTATGGATAATGACGTTTTGTAATTCTTTCTATGAACATGGATAAGAAAAACTTGAAAATTATAATATAAATATTTTTATATGAATTTTGTGTATTTTTACATGAGGATCCACCTTCATTCTCAGCAAATCAAATATACCTTTAAAAAAACTTATGTGAATAGTTAAACGAAGCACTGAACGTTTAAAATAATCGTGACCTTTTTATTTCTTTGTATTTAAAAAGAACAAAAATACAAGTAATGTTTCGATACTTATTTTTATTTATTTCGTTTCTATTGTTGCGTGCTTCAGTTAACCAATGACGTCAGCTTCTCAGAAATGTTATCAGGATCATTGTGTTAGTAATACAAACAGATACATTTACTTACGGACTAATGTTAGTAAACACAAGAATAACTTATTTTAATTGCTGCACGTGAAGCTTCCAACAGTGCTTCACGTACGGACAGTCGAGCCTGTCTGCGAACACGCTCAGGAGGCTGTTGGCGCTGGCCCGCACCCGGCGCACCAGGGAGGCGCTGCGCTTGCGCATAGTAGCGTAAAAGCAGTCTACTCGAGCTTCCGCAAACATCCCTGATGCACTGCAGTAGCGGGGCAGCCCCATCAGCATCCTAAACGCGTTGTTGTACTGCACGCGCAGAGCGCTGTACTGTTTCTGAGTATAATTTACCCACAGGCTGCTTGTATAGAAAGTAGTACAGTAAGCTTTAAAAAGTGTGACCTTTGCCTCCTTAGAGCACTTAGCAAACCTGCGAGCTATCATATTCGCTCGTACAGACAACGCTCTGCGCTCGCGCTCAATATCGGCATCGTCCTTTGGGTTCGGTGTCAACAAATGCCCCAGATATTTAAACTGGTCCACTCTTCGAAGTGGTACTCCATCTAATTTCACCGGTGGAACAGTAAGTGGACATTTGTTTCCAACCGTAAAGACCATGCATTCACTTTTATTTACGTTGTACACTAGACCGTGGCTGACTGCGTAAGCTTCACAAACGCCTATAAGCTTATTTAGTCCACAGACAGAGGCGCTCAGCAACACCATGTCATCCGCATAGCTTATATTGTTCACACAGACTCCGCCAATATGGCAGCCGACATGAGTGCTGCTGAGCTTCTCTATTAACGCGTTTACATACAGACTGAAGAGGCTGGGCGAGGTCAGGCCGCCCTGCCTCACCCCGCACTCCAGACCATATGGTTCTGAGTAACAACCCGCCCATCTTACAACATTGACCTGGTGCTGATACCAAAATTGAAATATTCTGTTTATTTCAACAGGCATATTGATATTTTCAAGTTTTTTCCACAACGTGTCATAATGCACCAGGTCAAATGCCTTGGATAGGTCAAGGAAACAACTATACACAGGTGTTTGACGGTCAGTATAGTATCCGACAGTTCGCTTTAACCCCAATATTGCACTTTCCGTAGAGAGGCCCGGTCTGAAGCCGAACTGATTGTCGTGCAATTTTAAGTAACGATTTAATTGGCAATTATTTACCTTTACCTCTAGATATGGACCTAATCGCGGTATTGACTTCTTTCGCTGTAAATCTGATGCCCATCTCCCGCCCAATAGGCCCAGCACCGGCCATGTGTGTCCGTGAAGGTCCCAATGGCGATTTCACGGTAAAATGATCCTTAAATAAATCAGCTATACGTTCACTTTTGCTTAGACCGCCAACACTCACAGGGAGGCTTGGCTTACTGTTCAATTTGTTGGTCGATTTCCAAAAGTTACGAAAATCCCGCACAAAATGATGTTTCGCAATAATATCCAATTTAATTTGCTCACTATGTTTCTGACACCATCTTAAGCGAGACTTAAAGACCCTTCTACTTTCGACCATATCGTCATAAGTAGTCCCTGATGCGGGCTCTCCATACCAGCGCCATAATTTAAATTTATTTCTAGCCTCCCTATGGGCATAGGCCACATGTTTATTCCAACCTTACTTTCCTTTTTTGATTTACATTGTTTACATTTGTATAACTAATTATAGCCGATTCGCTGAGCGCCTGTACAATATCTTTGTAAAGGTTATCTATTAAAACTTGGTGACTTTTATCGTTACAAATACAGTCGCAACACTTTTGCAACTCATGTAGCAAACAAATCTATCATTTCGGGTTTTTTATCACCCCAAATAACTGTTCACCACGAAATTATTATTCCAGCCTTTCCTAGGTTTAACTACACATAAATCACATTCTATTACCAAGGGAAAGTGATCCGACCACATAACGTCATACTTAATATATACATTAGTAATAGAATTGCTGGCTGACTTAGTAGTCACACAGTGATCCAACTGAACTGAAAAAATCTTTGAGCCGTGCGCCTCACTCACATATGTATAGCTATGAGACAGCACTTTCACATCCGCACAGATCCATTCTTGATCGTCACAGAAACACTTAAGTTCGTTATAAAACCGCTCACCCGGGTGCGCGTTGAAATCTCCGAGGATGTAAACTGACTCCGTATCATTATTATTTACAATGGCACTTACCAACGCGAGGCAGTCCGTAAAGTCCGTTAAGTTATCCATTTTGTCCGTGGGCATGTAAACACTCACCACCATAAAAGACCTTTGTTCAATGTTTATTTTAACGGCACACACTCGCGGATTTCCACACTGAACGACCGAGACGTTTTGAAACACTTTCTTGTTCCATAACAGCGCAACTCCGCCGTACGGTCGGCCACGAAGCATGCCAGCCGACGTATCCACAGCTGCTGACGTTCCCGTAAAACCGAAGTCTTTGTCGATACTGCCAAGAAATGAGATATCACATGGTAGCAGCCATGTTTCCTGGAGGCAGATAATGTGTGATTTTTCGCATAAATGCCGTATATTATCGATGGAGCGTTTTACACTCTTGCAATTAAAACTAACTAATTTATGTAAGGATCTGTTTGCCATGTTTATTCTTATTAGTGCCGTCTTTTATTCCATTTTCTACCACACTTTTACGCCTAAAATGCACAAATTGACGAAATATTATTCCTCGGGGCCATAATGACTCATCCAAAAACATTGATAACCTTTCTTCTTATATAAAAAATTTGTAGGCGTTGTAATCAGTTTCTTTCTTAATAGAGACTTTATCTAATGTAATAATTTCCTGTGTCTTATTGCGAATGTAATCAATTATATCCTGTTCAGAGGTGGTCTTGTGAACATTTGTAATAAAAATAGGCATTTTTATATCAGCCGCCTTAAACTTGTCACCACTCTCGCTCACATTGCCTTTCTTCCCCAGAAGACGATTTTGAGTCTTTAGTTTTCGTTTTGGTCTATACTCGAAAATCTAATTAGATTCCAAAATCTGACAGGTCCCATCTTGATTATTTCTTTATTAAAATATTATTTCATAAACATATCAATGAGAACTCGTGTAACCAGTAATATTAGGGTCAGTTTAATTGATAAAAATACCTACACTTAAACCAAAATGCAGTAATCACAGCGAATGTGCGTCGGTTGAGGTTAGGATTTTGGAATCTAATTACAGTTTCGAGTATAGTGGCTTCTTTCCACTCGCCCTTTTCTTGCAATACATCCGCAAAAGACTTCCGACTTGAATTATGCGCTTCGGGCGTGTTATCGTTGCTTAAAACGTCATTTGTTTGTGTTAAACAAATCAGCTGATTATCTGTAGGCTCACTGCTGGAACCGGTTCTGCGCTCGCGCCGCCGGCCCGCCGACAACGCAGACTCGACCTTTGGACTTGCCGTTACTCCGTTGCAGTGACTTATATTTATTTTCTGCCTTGGCGGGTAATTATGCATCACCAAATTATCGGTTACTTTAGGCGTTGATGATATAGTTATATTACTCGTATTATCATTCACATCATTCATATCCAAATGGGAAAGGCCTATGGGGCCGCTGTCCACGTAACCACCGCGACGATTGCAGTTAACGTTCATGCTGCGAAACCTCAAAGACTGATCCGTTGATGACTGTATTTGCGCAACTTGAGCTTTTAACTCGTCAAATTGTTCCGTCGTAACGTATTGTGACTTTATGTCACATAATTCGGCTTTTAAATGCACTAAGTCCTTAAGAATACTCGTCACATCCAGATTGTCAAATGTTACTGGGGGCAGTTTATCCAGGTCTCGGGCAACAAAGATTGGCATCGCTTCTGCACTCGTTGCTTTAAAAAGAGAAAAGATATCCAGCAGATCTCGGGTCTCCTTGCCCACCTTTTTCCGTTTAATGTTACGTTGTTCCGTTGAGACGGATTCAAATAATAACGATTTCGATCGCTTAATGTCGTCACTTTGGTAAGCCGTCGTACAGATCCTAGTTAACGTGATCTCATACACGATAGATATTTTGTTTTGCACATACGCCAATAACTCGTCTATCACAATATTGCAATTATTACACTTCACCGTAGAGGCCATTTTCGTACGAGAGGTGACTCGCGTTATGTTAAACACTTTTTCATCATTTAAGTTAGTAATACATGTTACACAGGTGAGTTACGAGATAATGTAAGTCTAAGATTAACATAATATTATGACAACAACTCCATTTGAGATACCTACATGAAATCAAGAGTAATTTTAATCAAGCACAAAAACTTAAAAGAGAACTCATTTTAATATATAGACCTGCATTATGTTAAATATGTACTATTTTCTAGTAATGCTGCAATTGGATCTAGAGTTCGCCTTCTTCTCATTTTCAAGATGTCTCAAAACATGTTTTACTAACATTGCCTTGGCTGCCATGGTAGGTACCTGAAAATGTTTGATGTAGTCAGTGAGGTTTGGCCATGCTGCGGAATTTCATTGGAACTAATTACAACTTATGTTGACTAGCCTTTCCAGCCTAGTGGTTTGGCCTACGGCTTCTCAAGCCGAAGATCGTGGGTTCAATCACCTCTGAGTATTTCTGAATTTATGTGCAAAATTACAGTACTTTTCATGCTGATGAGTAATGACGTAAAAATGAGACGCTACATAGAGTATAATTCCAAATGGTTTTATTGTAATTATTAACCATTAGTCGTCAATCGTTTAATCATGTACATATGAGCTCAGTAATCTAATGACGCGTAGAAAAACAAATACCTACTTCATACGTAAAGAGTAAATTTAACTATTTGTGTAATTAAATGGTATCTATTGTTAGAAAACAAAATTCCTCTTGTCTTACTTGAAGCACACAATCCTTATTGCTTTAATCTCATACAGAGAAAATCTTCGTCATCTTCGTTTTCATACGTAATATAATGCTTATGTTTTTTTAAACATTTATTTCTTGATGCTATATTTTAATCACAATAAGAAAAATAAACGTTATTGTTGTTCACGATTAAAAACGGATATTGGTTGCAAAACTCTTGACAACAGATGACATTGTGCCAATGGTTTTTTTTTCAACAATAGCAAGTAAACAAGAACAATAGAATTTACAGTTGTTAGAGTTGTTGGTAATTCTGTAGCTCTACCTACCCCACTCTGGGAATGAAGGCGTGAAGGTATGTATGTATGTAATTGAATTTGAGTCTTTTTTCAAACGAATTCAGTTTTAAATTCGTATACCAAATCTCAAGGAGTTATCCGAGTTTGAAGTAAGGCGACTCAAATATAAACAATAATTAACACTATTAAGTAGGTAACATGTATATTATTTAATGAACTGAAAATTTGTTATTTATTTGAGTGACAATAAGATAAAAGTCATCAAGTAAGTACTGATTATTTCAAGTATCGATATCGGTTAACTAAAGAAGTTGACATAATATTTATTTATTTATTTATTTAATAACCAACTTACATTAACAGACATGCCACACATATAAGTTATAGGTTTACATACAGTATAGTATTCACATGTTAAAAATAATACAAATTAGAAGTAAAAATTAAAAAGGTACAGGGGACTAGTGGCTAAAGCAACAGTGCTATTATTGGGAACTGCAAATAGAGGGCGTTGTCGCGGACGGAGTTTGTTTCTGGTCGATGGTGGCACATGAAGAGAGATTAGCTGTAGAATAGATGGGTTAATTATGAGGCCACGTAATAGTTTAAATACAAATTTCATCGGCGGCAAGCCTTCGCACTTCCAGACTTTGGTAAGTTACCATCCCTAATATAAAGGGTTTAGGGTAGAGGTAGGGGTAATAACCATATATTTTAAAGTAAAGGTAGCGTAAGAAGGATTTCTGAATTCTCTCGAATATCATTGTGACGAAATACTATTAGGAATCATACTATATGTAGCGTGACGTCATTCTTGCGTCAACGGCATGAAAATTACGGGCGCTGGAAACTACACAAGATATTTACAATTTTCGGTGCTTCCAGCTTTTGGTGAACGAAAACATCATAGGGAAGCCTGCACACACCTGCGCAGCAGTTCAATAGTCGTTAACAGAAATACATGTGTATCAAATTTCAACTTATTTTGTTCAGTAGATTCGGAGAATATTGGCTTTGACTGTGACGGACGGACAGACGGACCAGTGAGGGGACTACAGCTCATTCCCTCTCGCTCATGGGAGGATGATGATGAAACGATAGGTATCTGAATTAGAAATGTCGATTACTAAGAGGGTTACTAAATATATCCAGCATTATTTTTTAAAAAGGTTCCGCTACCTAGGTTTAAGGTTTTCAAAATCCCCGTTGCTTCTATAACTCGGTCTTGAACCTTATTAAAATATTTACAATCGACACTTTTCTTGAACCTTCGGCTTCTTTTACTTATATACATTATAAACCATTTCCCGTGATTGGCTATTTACATAAATACCCTGTTAAAGCTGACTCCCCATAGAAATCAATTTCCGAAAAATAATAAATTAAATGAAAAACTAAGCGGTGGTTTTAACTGCTCTATATAAATCAATGAAGACACAACGAGTGCACTCTTCGCGTGATGGATTGCTTCTATGTCCAAAAGGCAATTCTCATTTTCTCCTACACGAATCCTTCCGATTTCCCGCGGAACCCGAAGGTTTATCTAACAGCTCTCGGTCTGTACCCGGTCAAGCCCGAGAAGTGCCGCGTGGTAAATCCTCTGACAGGAGTGAATGTCGGGGTTAAGTACCTTTATACAGGGTTGTTGATTGCTATTTGCGAGGGTTTATTCCAGTCCGATGACCCATATTATTACAATTTTTAATCATTGAAGCCAAGTTGAACTGCAAGGTTGTCAACTAATAAATTTATTGGAAAGTTAAAACAATATTCTATAATATTTTTCATATCTTATTGTGCCTGTGACACATTAAATTTAACATTTCTAGCAGCTTTCCCAACCAAAGAAGAAGAGCGGCGCTGGCTTATACTCTGGCTATACTTTGTATACCTACCTACATATAATATTTTTTATTTCTTTTTAATTTTTTTGTTGAGCGTTGTTGTGAATAAATGTATTTTCTTTCTTTCTTTCAACCAATTGAGCAGTCCACTAACTTGACGTTAGCTGACACTCAACTGCTTGAAAATATATTGTATCTATTTATTTACTATACACTCACGGACTAAATAAGAAGAACCGGAAGAAGTAAAAATTTTATAGCAAAAAGCATGATTTTTATTTTATATGATTTTTTAGTTAATTCAAAAGATTATTTTGTATCATTCATTACTTACTTACTTTATGGCATAGGAAGGCAATCGAGCACACAGGCCGCCTGATGGTAAGTGGAAACTGTGACCCATACACATTCGCATTCACAAGACTGCAAATGCACTGCCAACCCTGAGGACTAAGATGGAATGCCTCTATGCTAGTCATTTCACCGGCTGTCTTATCCCCAAACCGGAACACAACAATGCGAACACTGCTGCTTGGCGGTAGGTTAATGGATAAGATGGTGGTACCAACCCGGACGGACCCTGCACAAGGTCCTCCCAAGTATTACACAGTGAAATATATACGAGGCCCGCAATTGCCGTTCCTGCCGAGGCATATAGTGCTTTTCTCAAAAATCGAAAGATACAAATCGCATATAAACAGAAACTTCACGTGAATTAACATCACTCTTTACCGCCTTTATTTTTATGACAAGGAGAAGGGCGCAAGTTTTTTTTAGAAAAAAAACTCAAGCTATTCCAGACACATATAAAAAAGTTACGTTTCGAATAAAATATGGATGTATAAGACTTGTGCCCTCATTTTATTATGGCCGTTTTCACTTTTTTTAAAGTTACAAACTAGATAACAATTAAATTTGTATGCAGCTCGGGCTTGTGCAGCGAGCACTCAAATGTATTTTTTTTTTAATTTGTGTACTGTCTGTAAACTATGTACTTCGCGTCTCAGTATGGAGTTAGTAATGTCAACTTTTTCGGTCATTTTTGAGAAAAATACGTTAGTCTTGTTGTGTTTTTTGCGTTCCTCTAAATTTGCCCATGAGTGTAGATTGGTTTAAAAAAGAATAATTGGTTACCACTAAAGTCGAAATTTGTTAGTTACGAATATTTACAAATTTAACAATAACTATGTATGAAAGTCGAGGAGTCTCAAAAAAAAATTAACTTAGGCTACTTTGTTCGCGTAGAATTAATTCAATGTGAACTTGTGTAAAAAGGATGTACTTAACCAAAAAGTGGGAGGTAGTTATATTTTAATGATTAGATCATAGGTATTAAAACATTCAGTATAGGTACCATTTTAACGAAAGCTCCGTTTTATATAGTTGCTTTTTATTAAAGAAGTTCTCAGTGTCCATTTTTAAACTATGTATAGGAATTAACGTATAATTTAATGATCGATTTCCGCCTTGGTATTTTCCAAAATTATGTGCCCGTAGCTATCATTCAGTCTTCATATTGACATTAAAAAGTATTTGTTTGATGTGTAATATGATGTCAGGCTTTATATATTTAATTGGGTTTACTGCCCTTTTCCAAAAAAACGTTTCCGAAACTGATTCATTTGCCAAACATACGTATCATTTGGGACACCGTTTCTTTTCCGACACTGTAAATATTCTTTTTTTATAAAACTACCTAACGTAACCTAATCTATAGGTAAGGTTCTACACAATGGTCCCCAAATAAATCCTGAAATATATGAGCCGAATTTCCATTACGAAACAAGTTTCATGCATGATGAAATGATTTCATGACACTACTTTCAGTACCTAAATATAAAATATCATTATTTTCACGCTGAATAGTTCCATGGAAAAAACAAATGTATTATTATTTGCAAAAAACAGACACAGGCGTAATGGTTATTGAGATCCAGATCCTGGTACCAGGGAACAAGCTATCGTGGAATCATTACCTATTTGCCACTCACATCTTATCCGACTGCATCAAGGCGGTTGATGCGCGATACTGTGACAAACGTTTATAAAAAATAGCAGTGGGAAGACGTTTATTTATTTATTTAAGTAAGTATACATTGCATTCGGACTTTGTAATGTTTTTACCCAGTGGTAGAGGACCTTGTTAACTAAGTACATTGTAATTCTTGTTTGTATAGTGTGCCGTTTTTTAAAGTTGATTCTATATTAGCGCTTTAAATGTAAGTAATAGGTATAAAATGTGTGTTATCACTATCAGTATAAACAATTTAATGTCAATACAACTCTTCAGTGAGCCCAACCGAGGTGCATTTTACGAAAGGTAACGAATGTAGGAATGTAACTAATTGTATGGATTTAACCTAGCCGCCTGAAACAATCGAGTGCAACAACTTGATACCACTCTCGTTGTATAGTAGCTTGCCAGGCAAAATCGTGTCCAAATACCTCTTTGTAAATCCACCTTAAGCGTTCGCAGAATCATGCAGAATTCAATTTGTCGGGGCCCACAGTTGTGATAATTTCGCATTCTTTGATATTGTGTCCAAAATCATTCAAAATGTATTGTAACAACCGTTTCTACCTTATGCTTTCATTGAACGTTTGATGTCAGCTTCAAATATTGTACCTACGTGTTGTTTAAGGATATTATGTAAATATGGTTATAGGAATTATAAATTACATGAAGACAGAATTTTTATTTATTTGAATCCCTTGTGTTTTAACTAGTCGTAAGCTTGATAAATGATTCAATGGTTTCTCTACTGTCTTCCTAGGGTTTCTTTCTGGTCAAAACTGCAATGACAAGAACGGATTCATATATAGAACGTTAGGTTAGGGGTACTCCGTCCTATTTATCTGTCCGAGAATCAGAATATATCGAATATGAAACCCCGAACCTCTCTGGATACTGCTGTTCCTACCCATAGCTGTTTTGATAGTGTATGGGAACCTTGCACTTTTTGACCATGCGATGAAACTAGGCACAGTGGATCCCTAGGTGGTCTCGAGTGAATTCAGACCGGTAGCCATCGAGAGCCATCGCGCATTAATTGAAGACATAGGTATTTCCCTAAAACTATACGTGTTATGGCGTCCTTATATAATTTTCAGATAAATTAAGGATGGGTAATCTATTTCTCGGATAAAAACGAACAAAAAATCGAAAAATGGGCAAAAGACAAAAGTGAAGTTAATTTTTTTTAATCTCTACCTCTTAATTTTTAATCACGTGATATACTCGTATGTTAATAATAAAAATTATTTCATTCTTTTCAAAAATATATAGTTTATTTTTACGTGCAAGATGGGCATGGAACTAGTTCGCGTAAACGCAAACGTAACATACCTATTGTAAGAGTAAGCATCCTTGGCAGTTCAAAACACGTAAGTACAATATTGCAAATATTGTAAGATTTGTAATTTTCTAATAAATATTTCATTCCAAACATGCTTATATATATATTTTATTTCTTCCTACTTTTAATTTAGTTCTACTTTAGTTCTATTAAACTTTACTAACACTCCAATTCTGAATAGAGACGTTATTAATGTATCCTTCCACATGCCAACTTTACCTAAACTTCGCTTGGAGTGGTCAGTAGACGGTAGCCACGCGCGCGGCGGCGGCCTTTGTAAAGCCTGCGCGAAGCTACGAATTGTCTTGAATTGACATTTCAAAAAAAAAACATTATTGTTTTTTCGCGTTTGTAATAGCTGGTTAAAAATTAGACTACCCGTATTTCTTGGTTTTTCTTTATTTAACTTAAATTCGTCGTTAATAATTTATTAAAGAAATAGTCATTAAAAAGACCGTATATACAAAGTTAGGAATACTGAGGTCGTGATCTTAGCCTGATATTACATTACATTACATTAAATCACGCCTGTTTCCCAGAGGGGTAGGCAGAGACCACTTCTGATATAAAATAAAAAAGTAACTTTAAACAGAAACAGAACTGACTGTCATGTCATGTCACTCACTTGTCAATCATTCGCTGCCGTTCGTTCACAAATTTGTTATTTTGCGTAATTTAATTAATTACATAATTTGTAACCGCCATTAAAATAAATAAAGTATTTTGCGTAGAATCGAAAGCGTGTCGTTAGAATCAAGTAATCCGAATCCGTCAGAAAGATAAAAAATGAACATGACAGTTGTATATATTTTTTCAATTCCTTTAGTAATAAATGGACTAAGGGCACTATAAGTGTATTCCTAACATTCACAATCCAACTTTTTTTACTGTTTTTCCTAAATATAAAAAAAAAACTACTGCATAAAAAAATTCAAAGATATTTTTACTGTAATCAGCAGTGTAAAATCTAGAAACGGTATTTTATTTTACTACCTTAGCACATAATGAATTGTTGTCAATTGTTGAAAAGTAAGTTAACTATGTGGTGAAGCGTGTAAATAGCTCCAGCCCAGGAGGAGGTAATTTTTGTAAAAATTACGTTTAGTTTTAACGAAAACTACGCACGCAGCGGAGACCACATGGTCGCAAGGCCGGTGACAAACCCAACACATAACACAATAAAACCTCATTACAACACAGAAACCACTTACCCAGTATCTTCAGGATTGTGGTCTTCTATGCACTGAATAAAAATAAAATAGTTCCGCAAAAAATAAGCACGTGCGTTCCAAACTGTTTGGTGAAATCGTCTGATTGGATTTTCTTCGCGGCGTCAGCGAATGAAGTTGAAAATGGTCATACAGCATGGCGTCGAAAACTCCAACCAATAACAGTAGAGTTTTAACGTTGAAAAAGTGCTTGCCAGCGCCCTCTCTGGGCAACAGGGAATCGAAATTCGTGCTTCTGACGTTTTATGAGTCCACCTAATCCCAAAGTGGATCTGTGTCTGTCGTGAATGCGACAGATGGCGTTGTATTATGTTTTGTGTTGAGGGTTTGAAATTTGCTGCGTAACCATACTCCCCACCTTGGAAGTTCTAAGAACTTTTAAAGTTTAAATATTAATAAATCGAGACTATTAATTACGTCCTGATATAAAATAATAATAATAAAATAAAATAAAATGAAATAAAAGAAAATAACAATGAACCTCTATCAATTAGTTACCTATATATCTAAATGCAATTTTTTTTAAATAAATTCTAAGTGAACTTTGGGCTATTGACAAATTATTTTAATTATTGCGTTGGGATAGGATATAATTTAACTACTGGACGTTTAAAAATTCCGTTTTTTGTTTGAACGAGTGCGACCCTAACCACGTCATCAGTGCCAGGATAGACCTCTTTAATTACACCCATAGGCCAGCGTAAAGGGGGAACATCATCTTGGTCAATGAGAACTACGGTCCCGACTGTAACCGGATTATCTGGTGTGCACCACTTCTGTCTGATCTGCAGCGTATGCAAATATTCAACTCCACTTTTACTAATAAATCAGCACGCAAAAAAGGCGCAAATATTAAGTCGTCGAGTTGCGGAAAACAGCCCGTTCCAACCTATATACTAATAAATCCAACAATCTTTTTCGATCGCTAAGATTGACGCGTTCGTTTGAAAGATCAGTCATTGGTAAGTATTGAAGCGGTGACGACATTAAAAAATGAGCTGGGGTAAGTACAGTGTGCGTCAGAGATAAGTATACCCCCTAAGAATAGCGTTTGTTTTACACAAAACGGTAAAACAATTTCATCTCATGACGTATGTAGCTTCTTGGTCAAGTGGTGAAAGTGGTAAACAGTAGGTGACACAATGTATCGTAGGTTCGAATCCGAGCTGAAATTACTTTTTTTTTTCTGTCAATATCTTCGAAGAGAAAAAATCTTTTGTATTTTTTATGTTCTTTATTCTTTAATATTTTTGAATAGGTTTGTCTTTATAAAAAAAACTCATTTTTTTATAAATGTTTTTATTTGCCTATTATGTTAACTAGGTAAGCAAAAAACTGCTTGCAAAACGTTTTGTATGTTATTTACACATTGTGGTAAATGTATTTTAGTGCCTCAATTGTAAGCTATTTCTTATCAAGCGCATCATCATTATTATGAAAATCTTAAAATAAGGTATTTACAAAAAACGGTAAAACTTGCAAAAATCGGGTAATTTTTGTTATTATTCATTTGTCAAACGACAACTCTAATCTATGGTGATTCAAATTACAGTAGGAGAGTAGGTATTCCTAGAAATATAAACACACTATCCTGATTTAAGAAAGCGTAGTTTTAAGTTTACAAAAGGATTACTCAAATACTTTATTCAATGTTTGTGCGTGTAAAAAGTATTGCAATAATATATGCCACAATAAAATAAAAAAAATGAGCATTATATTCCTAGAAATACGACTCATTATACTTATTTACTTTTATAAAACTGTGAACTTTTTTACACGTGAAAGAGAACCAACATGTCAAACTACCAAGCAGTGTAACAATTTACATCTCTGGTAAATAAGTATCACAGTTTTTGACAAAAGCTAACAACAACATATACAGTTACAAACTATGGGGTTATGTATGATGACTATGCGGATCAAATAGTATCAATATCGAAGAGGGTGACCGTCATTGTTAATTATTTCTTGGAGCCGGCTACGCATGTGCATGACCATGTTTGAACATGCACTGCTGCTGTTTTGCATCAACTCCCATGTCCTGTTGACCTCTTCATCTAATTGTTGCTTTGACTTAACTTCACTGGGGTCCCAATTCAAAACCATTTGACCCCACAAGTTTTCGATTGGGTTTAGGTCAGGACTTTTAGACGGCCAAGTGAAAACAAAAATATCATCCTGTGATGATAACCAGTCCTGGACGAGTCGTGAACGGTGCACCGCACTATTGTCTTGGACGAGGTGAATTCGGCCTTCGGGATATGCAACTCGCACTGACGGCAGCATGACATCTTTCAGCACCTCCAAGTAACGCTGGCTATTCATACGGCCACCGACTTGAACGAGTTCTCCGGGGCCCATGGATGACATCCAGCCCCAATAGGCTGTAAATTACAATAAATATATATATAGCAATGAAAATGCATTAACAGATTAAATCGTGTAACGTATAATAATGCAAACTGAAATTACAAAAATAAAACTATTCCGACGTTTCGAGTCCTCGTCGTCGTTCGTGTCTGTCCGTTACTCGAAACATTGGAATAGTAAATTATTATATGCACTATTATACACGATTTAATCCGTAAATGCATTTTCATTGCTATGTCGAGTAATCGTGAAAACCTAAGAAGATAATAAATATATAATTCCAGTATTTTTCAATTACCTGCACGTATCTATATAAAACTATAATTATTTTCATATTTTTGTGTATACCTACATAGGTAAGTAAAATTGCTCACCCAATGTTATTCTTCCACTAGTTCTCAAATCCAATATATTTTTAGGATTATATCTCTCCCCGCTTCTTCTCCATAGTATTTTTCTGCCATCTTTATCAGATTTGAAACATTTTTCATCCGTAAAAATCACTATCTCGTTTTCCCAATCAAAATTAAGGTAACGTTCAGCAAAATGTATTCTAGCGGTTCGATGAGCATCAGTAAGAGGTATTTTTCTTGCAGGTTTGTAATGATGAATATTCGCTGCATGCAAATGTCGCCGAACCGTACTGAGCGAAATCCCAAATGTTTGAGCACTTGAAAGAGTGGTAGTAAATGGAGCCTCCGCGTGAATATTTACAATGTGACGGTGTCTTTCAGATTCATCGGTGTATACTCGAGGACGTGGGCCGGGAAGGTCACACTTCACATCACCCGTCTCCTGGTATCTTCTTATCCACTTCTGAACGGTTCTTCTCTAGAAAATAAATATTAACGCCTATAAGGAACACTTTTGAAAAACAACAAAACACTAAGATGAAAAGTTTTGAAAATATAACGTATATGTATATAACGAGAATTACTCGTCCAGTTCATAATTTTACTTACCGTTATATTCATATCACGGGCTATTTTTTTAATACTCTGGTTTTGTTCCCAGAGAACAATTATTTTGGCTTTTAAAAAAGTCGTCAATCGAACCATAATGAAACTTGTAACAATGCCGCAGAAGTATCCCTTCAGGTGGCAAGAAAAATATAGTTAGTTTAAATTTGAATTTTGAGTTAATGTCATAAAGTATTAATTGTTTTTTGACAGCAGCCGTTATACGGCTGCTTGCCACTTGAAGGGGTATACGAAAATACAGAAATAATAAGTGAAAGTTTACACACTACACAACACGTATTAAGAGATTTCTAAAAGTAATCTAATAATATGAAGTTACCCTCAAATGCAATAAGTAAACGGAACGAATAAAGCATTCAATTTGCGACCCTATTATCAACATAATTAAAGCGTTGTCATTCAGTTTACGTAAGTCCGAGATGAAATGACGGTCGTATGCGATCAAGTGCAGTATTGAGATAACATAACAAACAAAGATAAAAATAGTTCCATATTGACGTTAGACAAGGATGCACTATCAAGACATTGCAAAAAACTAACACATAATTTCGCCATATTATCTCAATGTTTCGATAGCCCTGTGGCAAACAGAGCAGGATCGAAAGGAATCAGACGTCGCGGGATCGATCCCTCGGCAAGTGTTTGTCTTTTTGTATGTTTCTGAGGCAAAATGTTCTTGGTTAATAATGTTCATATTTAAGTAATTCGAATTTGAAGAAATCGGGGGAAACATTACTCGTAAAGTTCGTAAACACAATTCCAGTGGCAACCATCTCCGACGGAGTCACGTGATGCATCGTTGTCACGTGACTCGGTCAGTCCAGTTTTACAAACAAGGGGTATACTTATCTCTGCAGCTGACTGTACATCAGGTTGTGGATCCGATGATATCAGACACAACGGCCTTGAATTTAACAATCCTTCTATCTGTGTTAACACTGTCAACATCTCCTCGTAAGTTAGTAGTTGAGTACCTATAACGCGAAATAGGTGAGTTTTCATGCTTTTAATGTTCGATTCCCAAATACCCCCAAAATGAGGTGACCTAGGTGGAATCATTTTCCACCGAATGCGACAATCAGCGAGTTCTTTACCCAACGTGTGTTGGAAATTTGAGGACATTATGAAGTTGTACATTTCAGCCATTTTAGGAGACGGGTGACAAGGTGACAACCTGAAGCACGGATTACACATTTCTACTCGTTTACGAATGATATTTCTGGCGGAGAGAATCCAAAACCGTTGTCGGATTATAGACATTAGCAAAGTTGCCCCAGTATGCAAATTATGCTTATGATAATGATCAATGATAATGTTCACCACATGATCTCGTTTAGGGAGCAAAGCTGGATGTTTTGTTTCAAAAGGAAGATTCGCGTTTGACAATCTTCCTTCTATGCGCAATATATTATCCTCATCGACGAAGGGACATAGCTTTCTTATACCTTTAGAAGGCAAAGTACCATTTTTTAAAGCACGAATTTCAGCATCAAAATGAACTTCTTGCACGACTTTAATTATTTCCTTTTCTGCTACATTTAAATCTTCTGCAGAAATTTCTTTAGAACGTGAAAGCCTCCTAGCGAATCGTAACACATAAACAACAACCCTTAAAAGCTTTGACCATGACGAAATTCGCTGTGAACATTCGTAGAGTACGTGATTTGATGTCTGTATTCGTACCTCACAGATCAATGTTCTCGTTTTAAGCTCAGGCAATTGTTCTACATTTGACTGACAGAATGGTTGAATTGGCCAGTCTGAAGAAATCGAATGCATCCACGATGGTCCATTCCAGCACAAGTCATTATTTATCAGTTGGGAAGGTAACAAACCCCTCGACAAACAGTCGCTAGGATTTTCCTTTCCTGACACATGATATATCTTTTGGGGATTTAGATTTTCTTGAAACTGAGCAACTCTGTTACTCACAAATATTGACCATCTGTGGGGTGAAGAATGCACCCAAGACAGGGCGATGGTCGAATCCGAAAAGGTATATACATCTTTTATCGGTACGCGAATATTGTATGTATCAAGGACAACCTTCACAAGCCGAGACATCAAGACGGCAGCGCATAATTCGAGTCGAGCTAGAGTGGTCACCTTGACCGGTGATACCTTTGACTTCGAGCAGAGAAGTCGCACAATGACATTTCCAAAATTATCAGTTATGTGTAGGTAAACGACACACCCATAAGCCTTGAGGCTTGCATCGCAGAATGCAACTAAATTTACTGAACTGTTGCTCCAAACCCCAATATGCCGTGGGATCTCAACGTCCGATAATAAGGGTAGTTCCGAGATAAGTGCCAAGAAACATAATTTTATGTTTTCTGGAGCCAAGTCATCCCAATCTACTTACTGCAACCATAATTCTTTTATGAGCAACTTGGCGTAGACTACGACAGGAGCCACTAACCCGAGAACGTCAAACAATCTAGCCACGAAAGACAAGATGGTACGTTTAGTGCATGTGACTTCAGTAACCGCGGTCGTAAACTGAAATACATCTTGGCGCGGACGCCACGTGAGACCAAGGACTGCAAGATGACAATCGTTATCAGAGAAATTCACAGGAGCTCTATGTGAATGCGGCAAACTATAGAGGACCACTGTCGAGTTACTTGCCCACTTAACTAAATCAAAACAGCCACTTTTGAACAAGTCGATTAATTCTTTGGCTAGATGCTTGGCTGAGTCCGTATCCTGAATAGAGGTTACTAAATCGTCCATATACAATCTTGACTGGGCAATTGCGGCTGCAGCAGGAAACCGATCACCTTCATCTGAAGCCAATTTATGCACCGTGCGCTTGGCAATGTATGGGCTTGATTTAAGGCCGAACGGAACCCGATTGAACTGAAAGGTGCGTAATTCATCCTTTTCATTAAAACGATATAAAATCTTTAAATATTTGCGATGTGATTCGGGAGTGCCTATTTGCATATACATTTGTTTGACATCAGCTGTCAGTGCAATAGGAAACAAACGAAAATCTAATAAAAGCAGAAACAAGTCTGCTTGAAGATTAGGACCAGTGTGTAGGATGTCATTAAGTGACAACCCCGTGTGAGTTTTAGAACTGGCATCCAATACAACTCTCAATTTGCTAGTACTTTTGTCTTGTCGAATGACAGCGTGGTGAGGGATGTAATAGCCATCAGTACTGTTTTCTGAAACAGGTACTTCACGGAAGATACGGTTTCACAGATTTTTCTCACTTGCGAGTGAAACTTTCGAGCGCTCGTAAGTCAAAAATCGGGCCCCAGGTCTCATTCAGTGTAGATCAGTGGGGGGAATGGGGCAGGACGGATAATGTTCTCTGGAGGTGGACCGGGGTCGGCATATGGGTTGGGTCATCCACATCCTCGTCCTCCTCGTCTAGGACGATAGGGATCGCGTTGTTGCAATTTCGCTCGTGGCAAAAGGATCATTGGATACAGCACTTGAGCCCAGGTTTTCTGCAAGTGCACGACCCTAAGCAACGTCTTTTTGCATTTGCAAGCTACTATTTTAAGCAGGGCCTGAGGAGCGGGCTCTGCGAACATTGCGCATATTTGACTTGCTGTTTTGCCGCAACGGATATAGTGTGCTCCGGTCACGCTCAAATTGTAGCACATTTAGTAATCTTTAGTAGAGTACCGAATAGAGATACTTGAAAAACTCTTCCACTGGCTAGTTTTTCAGAAAAAACTGAATCATGTTTTTCGAGCGCAATGGGGTAGCACAGGGTTTTCAGGGTTGCAAACTTGGGTGTTAACTACTGTCAAGAGACCTAACAACATATAAAAAAATCGTAGTTACATGCGCGTATGCGATGTTTGCCTTTTTTGTGTTGGTATAGACTGGCCTACAGGTTATTAGCAGCTTTCGAAACATTATTAGATCTAGTAATGAGTCTGACATCAGTTTTATACAAGGCACACCTGAACTTCCTTTGCGAGGAACTGCGTGAAGCCAGCAAGCACGTCCTGGCGCCACTCAGGGAAGTCCACGATAAGGGTCTGCAGGCTCTGGAAGGACAGCCCGCGTAGCTCCTCGTCCATGTGCACCGTCAGCCGGCACAGCAGCTCTACCAGCTCGCATAAACTCATGCCTTCGGGGATCAACCTACGGAGATAAGTTAACTAATTATACACTTTATATTTTTACTCCAAAATACTCGTACTTATTTTTTTTTATACTAGTGCCTCGACCCGCATTTACCCGGGTTTGATCATTGTATTACTTACGTACCCTATCTTGAAGAAATTCTTCAAATAATGGTATAAGGTGCATCGAAATATAGAATGCCTTGGGATAGCTGCGACACACGTTCTGAATAAATCTATCCTTGGCTTTCTCTCTCCCGTGTTTATCTCCTGCTCTTTTGTCACATTCTGGGTGTTGGTCAACATTAACGGCCTCCCGTAATGCGCATCTAACGCTCTAAGGATCTCTACCAACACCCTCCTCACATAAGGAAAGTACGCACTCATTCCGATGGACCGAGCCGTTTCATCTGTCAACATTTTATTAAGAAATGTCTTTTTCACTCGAAGCGTATTGCCTGAGGGCAAAGTGCCTGATGTTCTGGGCATAGGTGGTTCTCCTTCTTTTTGTTGCAGGCTATCAGCCACGACGAGAAAAGCACGAAGACCAATAGACATCCTTTCCGGAGTCATAATTATTTTGATCGGTCTACCAACCATCAAGAGATCAAACACAATCTCTCTCATAGCAAAATCTAATCGTTCTTGCGCTATGAACTGTATTATTTTAACGAATATATTCAAAGGAGTATCACGAGGTACGACTCCCTTAGATCCTTTTGGAAATAGAGAGTTCACGATGCTTTGCAGGCGGGATTGCGTCGCCGAGTTGCTTTCACATTTGATTCTTATCATGTACACCCATAGCAGGCGATACAGAGATTCTGGAAAATTAAACTTTCATTGCATTAACCAGCTCTATTCGCGGTTGCATATCGATCTATATAACAACGAAAGATATATTGATGGTCAATATTACTCTTAAGATCTCTGGCCACTTCACCGTATCATACCATGCCCGTACCATGACCGCGACACAGACTACTACGTGTCAACGGCGTGCATACCCGTGTATAACGGGTTTAGTGACCGTAGCATACGCGTATTATCCGCGTACCATCTCCGTAGCAACCGAGTAATATCCCCGTAGCATGCCCATCGCATTTGCGTTTATTTCATAACGTTAAAGGTTTCTGCCCACTACACCGTATCATACCATGCCCGTAATAGGCACGTGTGAGGCACAGAATGCATGCGACACGGATTATTACGTATCAACGGCTTGTCATACCCGTGTATAAGAGGTTTAGTGCCCGTAGCATTCACATATTATCCGCATGCTATCCCCGTATTATCCTCGTACTATCCCCGTAGCATCCCCGTGGCATCTTCGTTAATTTCATAACGTTAATGAGACATGTGGCAACGCGTCTATAGCGGGGTTTGAACGGTCATCATACGCAGTTGTAATTGTAACCCGTATGCTCGCAGTGTCACCGCCTGGCCGCACCGGTCTGGCAACGTTGCGGGCCGTTCAAGAAGCGTTTCGCCACGCTACGTACATGGTGTCCATCGGCGGCGGGACGGTCGAGGGGGCATAGACGTCTCATACTTTTCAAAACAAATAATATTTTTTGTCTGAAACGTTCCTATTACGTACACAGTACGGTCTTGGTATAATACGGTGTAGTGGGCAGAGACCTTAATGAGAAATGTGGCAACGCGTTTACAGCGGGCTTAGATCGGTCATCATACGCGGTTGTAACCTGTACGCTCGCCGTGTCGCCGCCTGCTCGCACCGGTCCAGCAACGTCGCGAACTGTGCACGTAGGTAAATGGCACGCGATGGTGTCGGTCAGTGATGGAACGGTCTAGTGAGCATAGTCTCATACTTTTCATTACAAAGATTTTTTTTTGTGTGACACGGTCTTATTACTGTCATAGTACGATCCTGGTATAATACGGTGTAGTGGGCAGATACCTTTAATGGATATTTAATGCACTCACACAAAAACTATTTGGTGTATTAAAAGAACGATGTAAAGCCTGACAAGTTCCTTTTTAGCCCTCGCCATGTTGCGGATTTTCAGTGGAACAAATTTATTTAAATGGCAACGTTTTTTTTTGACAACGGACGTTGGAAGTCATTTAATGTCACCGATGTAAACAAATCGATTTTAAAATCAAAATGCCCAAGAAATTTCACGCCGATGCAAAAAACATTATTATAAATACATTCAAATGGTTGCGGCAGAAAAATGACGAAGGATTCAGCAGCATTCCAATAAACAATGTTTTGAAATTAGTTGTTGACATGACGGGTATGATATTCATAGTGCGATTGTCATGAATTGGTTAGCTTGGTACTAAATATGTATATTAATTATTCAATTTTATTTTTTTTCTCATTCAAGGCGTCTGTAGTGCTACAATTAAGAATATATACAAAAAGAATGGATAATGGATAATAATGCCAGAATCTGATGAATATATGGATGTCGAATATTTAGAATCGGATTTTGACGGATAGGTAATTATTCATATTTAATTATCAACTAAACATGCTCTTCCGATTACATGAAAACATAGTTTCACAATCTACAAGTACAGGTCTATCCACGAGAGTTGGCACGAATGGATTGACCTAAAGTAATGTCACTTGTCACTGTGAGTGGCAGTGTGAGTGCCTTTCTTATACAGGGGCCTCCTTATATTCTGTAAACACGTACCTAACACGTTCTCGTTGTTAAGGAAAAAAAAAAAATCTGCACCAAGTATCAATGTTAATCCTTTTAGTAATTTTTGAAGTCCATTGTATTTAAAAAAAACATAAATATTTTTATTTGTGAAGAAAGGTGATGGCGTGTTCGAATAGTAAATAATCTAAAAAGGATCAGACCGAGGAGTCCGTCGTCAACAGAGTTTTAAATTTATTTATAATATACTGTCTTATCCTGTTTTCATACCGACGCCGCAATTAACAAAATAATGGCAAAAAGTTTCACGACATCGTCATTACGCATGAAAAATGTTTATATTTTATTAATTTGTAAAATGCAAAATGCAGGCTAGATTACGAAGTAAGAACTTACATAGATAAGATTACATTGTGCTTGATAACCTTCTTATTAGAATGACACTTCACTCATTTTTTACTGTCATATAAGCGACAAACAATACTTATACCGTAATGTAATTTTATCTTATTCTCAAAATGACTACACCTACTTTTGGACGAGGAAAAACATTATCGGGACAGTCTCGAGAAATAATTTTTAACGTTTTTAATTATTTTAAACAAAAAACTAAAAATGCTGAAGGTGGATTTCTAAAAATTCAAGAGTTATACAAATTAACGTCTGCGGCGACTGGGACATCAGAACGAAGTGTACAGCGAATCGTTAACTGTATCTGCAAAAATGCGACTGAGGGATCGACTTCTAATGTGTTCGTGACACCCGGTGAAAAACGATCACGTTTGTCGAAAAGATCGGAGGTGGACAATTTTGATTTAAACGTCATCCGAAGGTGTATTTACGATTTTCACAAAATACACAAAACACTACCAACTATTAAAACATTACACAAAGTTTTAAAGGAGTCGATAGATTTTCCTGGCAGTGTCAGTTCTTTATTACGACTGGTACATAAAATGGGATTCCGGTGGAAGAAGATTCAGAACAACAGGATGCGGATAATTGAAAATGACCACATTCGTTACAAAAGATTTATGTATTTACAAAAATTACAAGAATATAGAGACCAAAAACGGCCTATTGTGTATACCGATGAGACCTACGTGCATAGCACTCATACTACGCCAAACGCATGGACTGACAACAGCAACAGTGGCATCAGAGTTCCCATATCAAAAGGGCAAAGACTTATAGCGGTTCATGCTTGTACAGAGGAAGGCTTTGTAGAAAATGCTTTGCTGACATTCAAATCTAACCAGAAGTCTGGAGATTACCACAGTAATATGAATGCTATAAATTATCAAAAATGGGTGAAGGAATATTTGTTACCGAATTTAAAGCCCAGAAGCGTCCTTGTCGTCGATAACGCTCCTTATCACAACGTTCAGATGGATCGAGCTCCAGTAAAAAACTCAAATAAAAAAGAGATGCTGACCTGGTTAGATAAAAATAAAATATCATACCCAAAAAGAAATACTAAAATCGTTCTGTACAAAATAATTAAGAAACATAAAGACACAAAGAAAACTTACAAGTTAGATCAAATACTGCGAGACCACGGTCATTCTGTACTACGTCTTCCACCTTACCATCCAGATTTAAACCCAATTGAGATGTTGTGGGGGATTATAAAAGGTAAAGTAGGGACAAGGAACGTCACTTTTAATATGAACGAATTTCAAAAACTATTCATCGATGAAGTTCATGCCGTTAAAACAGAAACGTTTCATGATACTTGGAGAAAGGCCCAAGAAACAGAGCGTTCGTACGAGTCTATGGAACACCGGCTAGACGACCTTACTGATGGTTTCATTGTTAATATAGGTGACAGCGAGGACGAAGAATCTTCAACATCTAGTAGTTCAAGTGATGCAGAGTCGGATTAACAATTTTATAAATAAATTTTATAGTCAGGTTATGCATATGTATGTACAGTCGAGTTTATAAATATGTGTACACTTTTTTACCTACTCGAATGCGGTCGCTAACAATTAGTTTGCAAACGCATTCGACTAGATAAAAAGGGTACACATATTTATGAACTCGACTGTACAGTCAGCGTCAAATAGTTTGTAGCAGTCAAAGTGGTCGAAAAGTTCGGTACATCATACTAAATGTATCCTATACCAAACTATTTGACCACTTTCACTGCTACAAACTATTTGACGCTGACTGCACATAAACCACAGTCAATTAACCCACTTAGCCCGACTAGGTGTTATAACACCGCTCAAATTGATTAAACCCACTTAGTCCGACTAGGTGTCGTAGCCCGAATAGGTTATCAATTTGAGCGGTGTTATAACACCTAGTCGGGCTAAGTGGGTTAATGCATTTGTACATATGAGGATAAAGTATTTACATTAATGGTGTTGTTTTAATTTAAGACTGATAGATCTATCAAACCCATCAATCCCAGGACCGCTGCTTAGAAGGCAACTCCCGTTGACAACGTTGTCAAAGATTTTTCATACATTTTATTCATGATGAAAGTAGACCTTAGTTTACTAGATTTATCTTCATGGATGGTTTGCGTGGCACTGCAGTATACTACGTTAGGTGTTCTTGGTTTCCAAAGGTTTCTTATTTTGGCGGGTATGCCAGATTTTCTTAGACACAATTATCGTAATTACTTTTTGCATCAACCTGTATTTAATAATTATGTCATGCACACATAGACATTTTCATTCACTCGTTCAATCCATTCGTGCCAACTCTCGTGAATATATCTGTACTTAATTGTATATCTCACTCGTTCTTGCACGATGCCAATACTCACTGTCCCGACTATTCATGACGTACACGTATAATTGCCATATGTAAGCTGTTTGTAGCGACACTACATCAGGGCTAAATAGGAACTTGTCAGGCTATAACTACTTTTAACATACTGCAGGCATAATGTACATTTTAATATAAGAATTTCCGAATAAACTATAAATGTGAAAGTAAATTTGTCTGTTGGTTGTGCTTTCACTGTTAAACTGCTGCGCGTATTTAGATGAAATTTGGCATGGAGATAGCTTAAAACCCGAGAAAGGACAAAGGGTACTTTTTACGGCGAGTCGTGGGCATCAGTTAGTTTCAATATAAAACTTTAATCGCTACTAAAATAGGTTATCTTAGGTTAGTGTAGCGTAAGGCCCGACGGGTCAACCCACCCAGCAATAGCCAGCCGATCCCTCCTCAGTCTTGTTTGTCTGAATATACGTTGACATGATTCTATTATACTTTTACGGCGTTACTTATAAACGTGGAATAACCGTGGGGTACCTAAACCATGCTTTGTGATTATCTGTCATTGTGACATTATACTTATTATGATACAGATATAAGTCTTGTGTAGATGATAGTATTGTGTAGAGAATAAGCACAGTTCAAATAATAAAGACTTATATCTGTATCCTGACACTTTACATTTTAAACTTACTGACTAAGAGGGTAGGGTTGATAACTCAATGTACATTCAATGTAGTTCTAACTTTTTTGTATGTAATCGGCTTGCGGTTACGGACACAAAGAAAGACAATGGTATTGTTTACAAACAATGGCCTTTGTGTAGAAGATCGGCTCAGTAGAAATAATAAAGACTATACAAGCATTTTAAACTGCCAATTAATTAAACAGCGATTAGACAGAGAGATCCAATATGCACTGTTTTTTCTGATCTGACATGTAACAGATCGACCATATAAACTCTGTTTATTTTTGTTTTGCTAGAAGGAGATAGAAACATGTCTTTGTTGGCTTATATCTTGGTTAAAAATCTTTTTTTCAACTGGTGTAAGTTACATGTATCAGGTTTTATTGAAGAAAAAAAAGTCATGAATATTCCCTATCGCCAGAATAAGGGTTGTATGAAAATAAACACCCGGGCGACGCCCCGGGCACTAACAGCTAGTTCCGTATACATGTTAACCGGTTACCTATCTTAAGTTCGAAAAACTTTTGTCCGCTGTTTCGTTTGTCCGAAAATATTTTTTTCTCTAAAACCATTACACTTTCCTGGATTGTTATAAAACTAACCTACATAACCTACAGGTTCTGTAGGTCATCATCAGTGATCGGAATTAGGTGAGCCAAAATACCTATTCTTCGCAAGAGGACATAATATAGATAAAACTGTTGACGATACGCGCCAACAGTTGACTAACCCCGATAGCTCGGAGTTCCAAAACACTAAACAAAAACGCAACGCGACTCAATTAGGAGAGGAAAAAATAAAACACGATAAAAACGTTAAATGAATTTAAATTATTAAAACTTTGATATTACATTTACTTAAACACTATAAACTTTAAAACAATATAAACAAAAACGATTTTACTTTAGGGCAGAGAGACTAACAAACACGCATGCACCGTATACGACGAGTGCAGTACGAAACACTACGAATACTAAGAGCTTGTGACGAGTACTAAACGAAACTAAACGAGTATTAACTATGAAACGAGTACTTCCCCCAGTCCTGGTTCGGGGTGAGAGTACTATCACGAAACGAGTATTAATCCGAGTAATAACAAACTGCGAAACCGAGTAATAACAAACTGCGAAACCGAGTACTAATCCGAGTAATAACAAACTGCGAAACCGAGTACTAATCCGAGTACTTCCCCCAGTCCTGGTTCGGGGTGAGAGTACTATCACGAAACGAGTATTCACTGCGAAACCGAGTACTAACTAACTATGAAACCGAGTACAAACAATTAAAATATTGGCTCCGTATTTATAGTATTTCATACAGGTTCAAATAGTGCCTTCACGTCCGAGGAGTCCCAAGCCTCTGCACAAATCAAAAGCCTTAGCTCAATAAACTTAATCGGGACGACCAATCAGAGCGCCTGCATTTCCGGGCGCTTTCCACTCGACCTTCGGGTGGAAACATCGAGGTTCTTCCCCGTCGCCGCCCGTAAATACCGCCTGCGTCTGATTGGCCGCACGCTTTATCAAATTATCCTAAATTTGATTCAATATTTCCTTATAAACTAACATATAATCAATCATACTTCCTATCTCGCTGCTCGGATCTGACTAGTTTCTTCCTGGCTTTGGTCCGGCTCAGGATCTCTGACCCGATAACCTTTTCCCTTCTAATATCGGAACTAGGTTACCGGGTCAGGAGGACAATAGCCGCGTTCGGCGGTCTATTTTACACAAATTTTTCGTAGTTATTCTAATGGGATTTAGCTGAGGGAGCAAGGATCGGTTCGGGGTTCAGTCCAGCTTGTAGTTCGGGCTGGACTTTACCTAACTTACACATAAAAAACTTAAATCTATACATCGCCTATCCACAGCTCGTAATATTAGGTGGCTCCCTAAGCTAAATCTCCATTCTATGTCTAAAACTAACTAAAAACCTTTATTTATATACCTAAAATCTACCTAATACTATATACAACATTTATATACTAACTTAACTATTTACAGTATCCTTATATACTAGGGTCACGTGTAAATACATTGCTGTCAGCTAGGGTTCGGCGGTGGCTGTCGTCAACAATAGAGTAATAACTACCGGGCAGTTTTTTTTTCTTGAATAGGAACCGGGTATTATTCGGTACGTAGTCGTTTTTAGGTACTGTTAAGTACGGGGTCTTTTATGTTAGTTTGTAGTAAAAAGGGCTAGACATAAGGTTCCACTGAGTAACGACCATGTTCATCACGAGTCACGGAATTAGTAAACAAATTTTCGCATTCAATTTCATTAGGAGCTAAATAACGTTTATTTGGAAGTTCTTCTAATTCCCAAAATTTGTGAAGGGTAAAGTCGAGATCACTCATAGTAAATGCAGCAAATGGAGCAGGTGGCTCAAATATTGGGTCGTAGAATGAAGAGGGTACATCTCCCATTAATACGTAACCAAAAACCGTCAAAAAGGCTGGCGGTGCGGCAGCGACAGAATTCAGCCGCTTGTCTAAATAAATATAGGGGAATAGCTGAGCTCCCATCACCAAGTCAATATTCCCAGGAATATTCCAAGTCAGGTCCGCTAGAGGTACCTCTTTGAACAATTCGTCAGTTGGAACCTTTACCTCGTGCGCAGGTAATTTGTCGGTAATATGGTCAACCACTAAAGCCTGAATTTTATATTTGTGCGCCGAAACGCGAGATTCTACAGACAAATATACGTATCCATGAATGGGTCGTGACGTCAATCCGACTCCCTTCAGAGATGAATTGTAAAGTGGAATTATTGACAGCTTGAGTAATTTGCAGCATTCTAATGTAATCAAATTATTTTGTGAACCATTATCCAACAACAGACGAATAATTTTCCTTTCGTTTTTATTTATTATTATCGTACGCGTACACCTGCGCGGTTGACAGCATAAGGGTGCGGCTCCACTGAGGCGGAGATGAGAGGAGCGGAGCGGAGCTGTGCCAATATTAACCAATAAAAGGCGCATGCGGTCACGTCGAGCGCGCCTTGCGCAGATTCCATTGGTTAATATTGGCACAGCTCCGCTCCGCTCCTCTCGTCTCCGCCTCAGTGGAGCCGCACCCTTATAGTGGTACGAGGTGTCGAATTCGCATTAAACGATAACGTGGTACCGGGCGGCGTTTCATCGCTCGCGCTCGTGGTACCGGGCGAGCAGAAATCAGCTGTACTCGAAGGCACTGCGGTCGTGACCCCGGGGGGTGTCATTGAAAATTCGGCCGTACGCGTATGTATCGAAGGCTGCGTTGGTATGCACCTATTGATTTCGCGACTTTCGTGGTATTCGTTATAGTTCATTTATTTTAGGATGAGAAAAAAAAAGAAAAAAGAACCAGTAGTCGTCAACTCTAATACTTGCTGGCAGAATCAATAAGAATCTATTATATAAAAAAATTACTATAAAACTATTTGAATATGTATATATTGGTTTCTAACTGCTATACTTAATTGATTTACCTAATTTAAGACTGACTGTTCCGGATGAAGTGTCATCGTTTCTCCGCTAAAGAGTGCGGTAGTAGGGTAGAGATTAAAGATGTAGACTAAACGAGCAGCTGCCAACTTTAACAAGGAAATTAACAACAAACAACTCACAACAAAAACAACTATGGAACAATATCAACGCTCACGCTCTCGAACTCGAGAGAAAATGACATAACATAACATGGGACATATACATATCACATAAGGGCGTTGTGACGTTCAATCTGTCAAAAAATGCAAACTGTGGCGTTATTAATAATCAATTTAAAATTCACTAGGTTCGCTATATTTGACAAGTGACAGGATAGTATTTGATTTAGTCGAGTTATATGCTCGGACGTTTCGTTATTTTGTTAACACAGGTTTGTAACCCCTGCTTCTTTAGGTCTTTTATAGACCACGTTTCTAATTGAAGTAAATTTAATCAACACAAATAAAAAACGCTATGTAAATATTAACGAATATGACTTAAAGTACTACTGCAATAGATTATAACGTTCATTTAATATTTACTGTCAAATAATAGCAGTCATAAAAGACGTTTTGGAGCAATATTTTTGTATAATTATTATGTTGCGTGTAACGTGCCCAATAAAATACCTTTATTTCGTTCTGTATCATGCTAAAATAAATGAACTATAGCTGCTAACGTCGTTTGATCGACGCCGACGTCGGTCTCGCAAGTGTAGGCGTGAAGTTGCACCGGCGCGATGTTACTACTACATATTTGTAGACACATTATTTTTATTAAAATGCAAAAGTGTGTGATGCTTCCTTTTACAGTGATTGCAAACATGTCGTGAATTGCAGAAAGACACAAGATGAGCAGTACTTAAACAATTAACACACGCGTTTTTTGCTTTTATAAAATCAAATCGCGACTGAGTAAAACCTAAATTTTTAAACTGAGAGCAATTGAAAATTATATGATCAGTACTTTGGCACATCACATCAGGCAGATATTATTATTATTTTCACTACTCAAAAACGTTCTATAACTACGCTGAGTCGCGGGTTCAGCCCTTGGCGCATGACTCGACGATGTGCCACGCGAGTAGGTACTGTTACTATTACTCGATCTTTCTAATATTTTTACTTGATCTTGTACAAACGAAATGAACTCTTCGCACGATGGAATTTCTGTATTACGAACCGATAGTTCGAAGGATTGTACGGTTTGAGAATCTACCTTTTTAAGCGCACAGTGTAGTAATATGAAATCGGCGACATCACCGATACCTAATTGGTTCAACGCGGCGATCGACGCCGAATAGGCACTAGGTTTCTATGAACAAGTTTAAACTAGTCGCAGAATGCGTGGTGCTTTTTAAATCAAAGATGTTATTTAGGTAGAAGGTACCTAGAGCTCTTTTGTCTTGATATTTCTTTACTAAGCCATTCCAAATAATGTGGTAGGTGTCGCCCGTCGGCACAATCCCGGCAGTAACTTTTAATGCGTTTTGAGTTAATTTACCTACGAGATATTGCACCCGCTGCGAATCAGTCAGTTGCGGGTTTTCGTGAATTTTAGTACCTACGAAAAGACTCGTAAAACATAGACCAATTCTCTGTTTTTCCATCAAAGGCAGGAATATCAATGGGTGGTAGTTTGATGGTCATTTTTGTAAGCTGTGATGCCACTGCTGACGGAGTAGGTATAATTGTATTTTGAGCGGCGTTAATGTTGTTACGCATACGTTTTAGTCGCGAATAAATCTCATCAAAAGCTTCTAAACTGTCATAATCCGGCGCAAAATCAACTTCCACTTTTAAGCCAATTTGAGTTAGGTATTTCATCAATAAGAGAATTAAATTCGCAACGCATTTCGTCAATAGTTTCAGTGTCCGCCATAAAGTTTTCTGTTGACCTTGAGTCAGACATGACTACAACCTTTTTTGATTGATCGTACAGTTTAGTAATTCGTTTTTATATCATTTCTTTTTTACTACGAAACATAATCAATTTACTGGCTTCCATTTTGGATTTGCCAAGTGATGATGGTGGATAGGTAAAAGGTATGTGTAAGTTAATTACACGACAATATGGTGGGTGCGATACAACGAATAATACGTAATGCCTTATTTAGCTACTACGCAGGTGAAACTGGAACATTCGGTTCTATAGGACCATTAATTATGGTGAAGCGTGTAAATAGCTCCAGCCCAGTAGGAGGTAATTTTTGTAAAAATTACGTTTAGTTTTAACGAAAACTACGCGAACGCAGCGGAGACCACATGGTCGCACGGCCGGTGACAAACCCAACACATAACACAATAAAACCTCATTACAACACAGAAACCACTTACCCAGTATCTTCAGGATTGTAGTCTTCTATGCACTGAATAAAAATAAAATAGTTCCGCAAAAAATAAGCACGTGCGTTCCAAGCTGTTTGGTGAAATCGTCTGATTGGATTTTATTCGCGGCGTCAGCGAATGAAGTTGAAAATGGTCATACAATACAGCATGGCGTCGAAAACTCCAACCAATAACAGTAGAGTTTTAACGTTGAAAAAGTGCTTGCCTTGCCAGCGCCCTCTCTGGGCAACAGGGAATCGAAATTCGTGCTTCTGACGTTTTATGAGTCTGTAGTGTACTCAGTACCTACCTATTTGTGATGATACTAATGATAATGATTTTATATTGTGTATAATTAAACTTAACATTAAAAACTTAATCTTAACTCAATAATACTTACTTAGTTATTGTTATAATATAATTAACATAAATAAATAAATCCTAATAAGGTCACTGTGGGTAAGACCGTCTACAAGGCAAGTCCGTCAACACGTTATAACTTTTGAATTTGAAAGCGTTTCCCGCTTTAGCGTCCAGTCGATTAAGTAGTTTGTCGCGCTAGTTCTCTCTCTCTATAACAGATGGCGCTGTGTCAACAAACTTCAGAGAAATCCGCCTAAACAAGTCAGTACGTATATGGAACTCGAAGTGGTAGTGAGACGGACCCTGTTAATAAAATCGATAAAAATATTTTCTGACAAGATTCTGCACCAGGAGTTAACTACGTAAGTAAAATAAGAACCGGCTTTCTTTATTCTGTGTTTAAATTATCAGAAATCGGCTTAGTTTTGTAATTATACGTTCCATCATTTATCACATTAATATTTCGTTAAGTTGGAAAGTCCGTCTACTCTGTAGAAGGCAAGTCCGTCATATGCCGGACTTCCCTTGAATCAGAGGTTACCAACAGTTTTTACGACTGCTGATGCTGGATTATCCAAGGAGACCACAGATGTGGTATTTAAGTTAAATATTTAGTTATTGATTCGTTTGATTAGGTAAGTATATGCTCAGAGGGCCCTGCCAAGATGCATTACGCTAACTAGCGTTTCTATTTGATTCGTTTTTAAACCAATCGCATCACTGGTAGATGACGTAATACGAAAAGTCACGTGATCTGCCAGTGACACGATTGGTTTAAAAACGAAATAAATAGAAGCGCTGGTTAGCGCAATACATCTTGGCAAGGCCCTCTGTATTGTTTTCTAATACAATAAGGTGACTTGTTTACCATCACTAATACAATAAGGTTTGAGTCTTTTTTATTTATTTAGCGATGTATGTTTGTATCGGCTTGCCAGTCTAGCTCATGGTAACGAAAAAGAGCTTATTTTTTTTTACTTATTTCGCCTAATATAATAATCAAGACATAGTACGATTATTTAAAAAAAAATATTCTTTAATGAAAGAGTCTAATGTTTTATTTTTATGTTAATGGTTTTAACTAAGTACTCACATACCCTCGTTGAACTCAGTTAATTTTAAAAAAGCTATTAAAATACATTTTTGAATTATATTTCATCTTTTATTTGGGAAACCCAAAAAATAAGTAAGTACATATAATAAAATTATTTGCCAAAAAAGGTTTACGACCCCATTTACGTAATATATGCCGGACTTGCCTTCGAAAAAGAAAAATTGAGTTTATTTCGATTCTAATTGTTATATTAACACGTTTAAAGTACACTTTTCATCGTCTTGTTTTATTCTTTATAAGGATTCGTATACGAACGTATAAGCACCCATAGTATGGCTGATATCATTACTAGACGAACTTACCTTAAACTGCAGGGGAAGTCCGTCTACTCGCCGAATTTTAAAAAATACTATTGTTTTTGCTTAATTTGTGGTTAAATTGATCTGTCACTATAGCTTAACTATTATTTATGAAATTCTTCATCGTATGCGATTACAAGCGTTAACATAGGTCGATAATTAACGCAGCTAGATCACTACGAAGTCAAAAAAAAAAATGTATGCCGGACTTCCCCACAGTGACCTTATATGTATTTACAACATGCATAACAAATAACAATGTAAACCTAAATACTAAGAAATATGTTATTGTAATATTTAATATTTTGTATTTGAGCGGACAAACAATCCTAGAATTAATATTAGTGACCGCGCATCACGCGTTCACGCGATGGCCGCTCGAATCGCCGATGTACCGCCGAACGTTTCCGAGCGCCACCGAGTCGGAGGCGCCCGCGCCACCGCACTTCGCGGCGGGCGCCGCGTCACCAGTCCGAAGCTTGATTTATTCTAATAAGCACGCCGCCGCTCGTACGCTAATTTAAGTACCTAACTCGGACACTCACGCTAATAATAACATCGGTGATTGTATTCGTTAGTTCCGTTTTCTGTATCCTTCCTTTCGATATTTTGTGGTAATTTACTAACATTTTCTCCTTCTATTATTTACGTTATCGTGAATTAAACTGTGTTGTGTTATTTACGGACTTATAATTTCAACCCCATCTCCACAACCACATTGGTGACCCCGACGTGATCGTCATCCTACATTGGTGACCCTCGACAATGGACAATTACGCAACCTGACGACCTTCAAGCACATGACGCAGTTTCACAGCAAGCCAGACCAACCCGCACTGTGCACCACTAGCATTCTGTCATATCTCTATGCCTGGTGTCTACAGTGTGCAACCCTACTCTCACTCAACAACGCGACTCACTGCGTCCTACAACGAGTACTTCACGAGCAGGTACACGACTCACTGTGTACTCCACTCACACTCCTCTTCTCCTGCTACGCTCGCCAACGCGGCTCTGAGCAACCATTGGAGATATCCACTGGCACCTGCAAGCGGCAATTCAACGCACAGACTGCACGTCATCACATCACCATCAACCTCCGGTCTCAAAGGGGGGCTAATGTGGCGACCTAGCGACATCTAACGTCAACATGTATCAACCAACTCGCTAGCGCCACCAATGTCAGACAGCGGAACTAAGGATCCTACAAAGCGCTAACGAAGTTTCTAAAAGTCGATTGACATAATATACCACTTCCAACTTCATCCTAATGGACTTCGGTCCCCAGGCATAACACCCGCCTGAAGAGAGATCTCTCTATTGTCCTCTCCTCCTACATTGGATAATATGTGTTACTACATGCGATAATAGGTGTTGATTTTTTATCGCACTATGGACTTGTCGTCGACGTGAGGAATAAACGCCTCATCGATGGCAATACATCGCTTGCGACCCCGGCTTTGCTTGCGCGGAAATCGGAGGACGTCACTTCGGTAAAGGTAGTGTCTGGTAATTCTATATATCCTTCCATTCTAGAACAGTACCCCGAAATTACACGTCCACCTGGAATACACCGCACACCCACACATAGTACAGTACACCACATACGTACTACACCTGGACCGCCAGTATCTAGTACACCTCGCCGTCTGGCTCCAGACAAATTAAAAATTGCCAAAGCCGAGTTTGATGCAATGTTACAGAGTGGTTTCTGCCGACCATCAGAATCCCCGTGGTCTTCTCCACTCCACCTGGCTCCAAAGAAAAACGATGGATGGCGTCCATGTGGCGATTACAGGATGCTTAACGCCCGGACTATTCCGGATAAGTATCCAATCCGCCACATACAGGACTTTTCCCACAGCCTTTCCGGTAGTACAATTTTTTCAACCATCTACCTGGTAAAGGCGTACAACCAGATCCCCGTACACCCTGACGACATCGCGAAGACCGCTATAACGACTCCCCATACGAGTTCCCATTCATGACGTTTGGACTCCGTAACGCCGGCCAGACGTTCCAGCGCTTCGTCGATGAAATGCTCAGGGGCCTGGATTTTGTTTACGCCTATCTCGACGACTTTTTGGTTTTTTCACAGGATCAGGAAACCCACGAGCAACACCTACATCAGCTCTTCCGCAGACTCAAAGACTTCGGCATGGTGGTGAACACAGCGAAGTGCACCTTTGGCGTATCTGAAGTTACCTTCCTTGGTTACCGCATAACAGTCGAAGGAACCACGCCGCTGCCATCCAAGGTTGAGGCTATTCAGAGCTTCCCGGCGCCGAAGACTGTCAGGGAGCTTCGTCGTTTTTTAGGTATGCTTAATTTTTACCGCAGGTTTATCCCCAACGCAGCCAACCACCAAGCGCCTTTAAATGCTTTGCTGACCGGTTCCGTGAAAGGTTCCCATCCTGTTCATTTTTCTGCGCAAGACAGTGCAGCATTTCAGGCTTGCAAGGACGGTCTTTGCCAGGCAGCTATGCTGGCTCACCCAGACTGTCACATGAAGCTCGCGTTGGTGACTGATGCTTCTGATAAGGCCATCGGAGCAGTGCTCCAGCAGAAAAAGGATGACGATTGGCAGCCATTAGCTTTCTTTTCGCGAAAGCTTACTCCAGCACAGGTAAAATACTCACCCTATGATCGCGAACTTCTGGCGATTTACGAGAGTGTGAAGTATTTTCGACACATGGTGGAGGCTCGAGACTTCACGATCTATACAGACCATAAGCCTCTCACCTTCGCGTTCCACTCTCGTAAAGAAAATTGCTCTCCACGACAGTTTAGACACCTGGACCTGATAGCCCAGTTTACGACAGACATCAGGCACATATCCGGTAAGAATAACGTCGTGGCGGATACACTTTCTCGCATAGAGGAAATCTCACAGCCTGTCCCTGCCGAGAAGATAGCTGCTGCTCAACTCGCAGACCAAGAGCTGGAACAGCTGCAGGCAGACTCGTCACTGCAGCTGGAAAGAATAAATATCACTGGTTCTCAGAGTTACCTCTACTGCGACGTCAGTAACTCCACTCAGAGACCATTCATTCCCAAGGAACTACGTAAGGCAGTGTTTGACAGTCTCCACTCCTTGAGCCATCCCGGCGCTAATGCCACCGCCAAGCTGGTTGCTGAGCGTTACGTTTGGCCCGGAGTCAAAAAAGACTGCAGAGAATGGGTACGTACTTGCTTAGCCTGCCAAAGCTCCAAGGTAACTCGCCACGTCTCTGCTCCTATAGGTAGTTTCAAATTACCACAGTCGAGACTAGCTTTTGTCCACATAGATTTAATAGGCCCGTTACCATTGTGTCATGGTTTGCGCTATTGTCTCACAGCCGTCGATAGATTCACGCGGTGGCCAGAGGCAATACCATTGGCAGACATTACGGCTGAAACGGTGGCAAAAGCATTGCTGAGCGGCTGGATATCCCGCTTCGGTTGCCCAGCAGATATAGTAACTGACAGAGGGGCTCAGTTTGAGTCGGATCTTTTTAAGCAGTTAGCCATTATAGCCGGTTTCCAGCACCGAAGGACGACCGCTTACCATCCCGCATCAAACGGTCTCGTCGAGAGGCTCCACCGGCAACTCTAGGCTGCCATCACCTGCCACAGAGGAAGCAGTTGGGTGGAAGCACTTCCACTTGTCCTTTTAGGAATACGTAGCGCTTATAAAGAAGACGCTCAGGCTTCCACGGCTGAACTTCTTTATGGGCAACCGTTGCGACTTCCAGGTGAATTTTTCAACCCAGGACCAGATGAAATCATTGACGTGACAGATTACTTGTCACGGCTTCGCAGTTTCGTCAGAGACCTGCGCCCATCACCAGCCTCACGGCACAGTGGTAGGCGCAGTACCTTCATCTTTAAAGATCTGTCCACATCGACTCACGTTTTTCTTCGAGACGACACGATAGGGGGATCTCTGAAACCTGCATACACAGGTCCTTACGAGGTTGTCACGAGAAAGGATAAAACCTTCAAAATAATGGTAAAGGGTAAACAGGTAACAGTATCCGTTGACCGCATCAAACCGGCCTTCATACTGCGCGATCCAGACACCTCGCCTCATACTTCTGCAAACACCTACACAAACATTCATCCCACAAGTTCATTCAGAAACCACCAGAGATTACCGGGTGCCAAGGATGACGTCGTCAATACGACGCGTTCAGGACGTCACGTTCGTTATCCCGCCCGATTATTATCGCCCTAGAGGGTCTCTGGAGGGGGGTGATGTAGTGTACTCAGTACCTACCTATTTGTGATGATACTAATGATAATGATTTTATATTGTGTATAATTAAACTTAACATTAAAAACTTAATCTTAACTCAATAATACTTACTTAGTTATTGTTATAATATAATTAACATAAATAAATAAATCCTAATATATGTATTTACAACATGCATAACAAATAACAATGTAAACCTAAATACTAAGAAATATGTTATTGTAATATTTAATATTTTGTATTTGAGCGGACAAACAATCCTAGAATTAATATTAGTGACCGCGCATCACGCGTTCACGCGATGGCCGCTCGAATCGCCGATGTACCGCCGAACGTTTCCGAGCGCCACCGCGCTTCGCGGCGGGCGCCGCGTCACCAGTCCGAAGCTTGATTTATTCTAATAAGCACGCCGCCGCTCGTACGCTAATTTAAGTACCTAACTCGGACACTCACGCTAATAATAACATCGGTGATTGTATTCGTTAGTTCCGTTTTCTGTATCCTTCCTTTCGATATTTTGTGGTAATTTACTAACATTTTCTCCTTCTATTATTTACGTTATCGTGAATTAAACTGTGTTGTGTTATTTACGGACTTATAATTTCAACCCCATCTCCACAACCACAAGTCCACCTAATCACAGAATAATAACTAGTAACTAGCGTTACAGAAACTAACTAAACTAAGTAAACTTCACAACGGTTTTCAAAGAAATATGTACTCAATTTGATAGACAATATGATTTAATTTAGCTCGCGTTCCAGTCGAGCACGTGTTCATTTACATACCTTCTATTTTTTTTTGAGGAAATATGGGCCTTAATTCACTGTACTACGGTTCATAATAAGTTAGACGTGGTTATACGTGGTTATACGTGTGTCGTCTTTCGCTTGCGGCAGCCTACTAGATTGGCCCTTCCGCCGTGGCCGGCGCCTGGAGGTATGTTTTTAATACCTACACGCGGAGTGACACAGGCCTGACCTAATCCCAGAGTGGATCTCTGTGTCTGTCTTGAATGCGACAGATGGCGTTGTAGGTATTATGTTTTGTGTTGAGGGTTTGAAATTTGCTGCGTAACCACTATGTATTACTTGTGTCAGCAAGAGAACAAGTGTACCTATTACCCCACTTTCACGCATTCACATGATGTGACACGGTATCTTCATTCAATGTTAAAGGTAAGAGAAGTGCTTTTGAAGCTTGGGAAGGCTTTCCTGACCTAACTGTAAGTTTCAAGTCAGCAATCGCGGGGCGCGTTGAGGAGACAATGGCTTCCATCGATGATTTATTTCCCACTAAGAAAGTAAAGAAAAAAACCTCTGACTCAAAACAGTCTGTAAAAAAACCTCTAAAAAGTAAAGAATAATAAGTATTGGCCCTATAAGTTTCATCAAATCGTTGTCTCATTGTTTTTATTATAGGTACCGTAAAACCATACAACTTTGCCCGCTTTTTGCAATTATTGCTATTTTTTTCACGTTTATAATAACTTTTTGAAATAAAAGTCTGTACCTACTAATAACACCTTTGGACTCTGTTCTTGGTGTCTGTTATGAATAGAATACAAAAATACGCCTTTTTATCGGTGAAAATGCCTCTCAAAGCTGCGGGCCAAAAAAAAAACTTTTTTCCAACATTGCCCACTTTTGTATAAACGCTAATAACTTTGGCATCGACGACTTTATCATCAGGTCCTTAAAAACCTATAATATACATTAACTATGACCTACATACATACATACATACCTTCACGCCTTTATTCCCAGAGTGGGGTAGGCAGAGCTACAGAATTACCAACAACTCCAAAAACTTGTTGATAACTCTGTAACCACAATTTGCACAATCACCATATAATTAAAAAGTCTTTTTTGACGTCGGATTCTCCAACTAAATTCGGTGGGCAAAGTTGTGCATCGATTTTGTGACACCTTCATACAAAAATGAAAGTGAATTAGGGTTGTCAATTTTTGATTTTACGCGACTAAGTCAAAACCTAAAGGAGGGTAATGTGTTTAAGTCTGTATAAATGAAGAAAGTCTAATCTTAGCTGTAAGCATCTTTTAAAATATAAATAATAGGCTCATTAAGAATCAGATTTTTATTAATAACATATAAAGATGTATAAAGGCTATTGTTAACAGCTTCAGCGCGAGTCAAATTATATCGCCACTTTGCCGAGTGACAACCTGATGTAAAAATGGTTGTTCCTTTGAACAGATAATTGTTACCAATTTGAAAAAAAAAAAATACCTGCTTATATTGGACAAGGCTAAACTTGTTGGTCCAAGCTCTCGGTTGGTTAATCCTGCACAAGAGACGCCATATTTAGTGCATAAAAAGTAAGTTAGTCTAAGTAAAAAGTCAAAATTCAGATATGCATATAGTTGTCCTTTTAATTCCGTTATCACGTCTTGAGTGACAACCCTAACGGTGAAATTGTGCTGGGCAATGTTGCGAGCAGCACTCCCGGAATTAGCATATAACATTGCCCACCGCCATAACTCAGAAATTAATTGAGATACAGTGTTGAGTTTTTGTCTGTAGCGATTACTAACTATAGAGTTATAACAGTCAAAAGTACATACCTGTTGGGACGTCGTAGGTGAATTTACCACAGAAGTTTTTTCGCACTTTTTGGCCCACCAAAATACACTACTGTGTTCGCAGCCGTCTGACGAGTGACTAAAGCATGGTGGGGGGTCAGCCCTTACTCGGTATTGCCAGCGATATGTTTAACTTTCTACCACAGATTGACAATAAGGTGTGCGTCTGATATTTTTTGATTTATTTCGGTTATATTCTAAAGTGACGACTAGGGCAAAGTTATGTTCAAAGGGCAAAGTTGTAAGGTTTTACGGTAGGTAATAATTCTTGATACAAATGGCGCCTTAGCGTCGGGGACCACTTAGTAGGTGGGGTATTTTATATTATTTAATTTACTTAACGGTCACTTGTATCACGAATTATTACCTACCTATAATAAAAACAATGAGACTTAACGATTTGATGAAACTTATAGGGCCAATACTTATTATTCTTTACATTTTAGAGGATTTTCACAGACTGTTTTGAGCGAGGTACTTTTTTTTAAATTATTTTTTTTATTTCACGCTTTTTAAACTTCTCCAAATTAACAATACGACTACAGCTCTGCCCTACTACGGAGAAAATGCACAAGTGCAATTAATTCAAAGAAGCATATTGAAGTCTCAGGGGTAAGGTTGGAAGTGCAATACAATTATTTTAGTAGATGTGCCTTTTTTCCGTAGGAGGGCAGAGCTAGCAACGTGTCTTTAAAGACATGAATAATGTTAACTTTGTATTTTTTTTGTTCTGCGCCTAAAACTAGAAGGACTTCGTCGTATTACTTAAAATCTGGATCTGGACCTCTCTCTCTTCTGAAGAAGTAAACAATATCGCCTTTTGCGTGTTAAGGTACTGTCAACGTTTTGATAGTTCTTATTTAATTAACGGCAATGGCGGCCGGGAACATTACCATAACACGTATAAAAGGCGGTATTGTTTTGTAAACTTGCTTACAAATTAATAAAAACGCATCCAAATCGGTTCATCCGTTTAAGAGCTACGGCGCCGCCGACACACACACACACACACACACACACACACACACACACACGCACACGCACACGCACACACACACACACACACACACACACACGCACACGCACGCACACGTCAACACTTATAACACCCCATTTTTTTGCGTCGGCGGCATCGACATACCAACCAATAGACACCGGGTTCCATACAGAATTCTCTCCCAAAAGTGTCCTAGGGCGACCTATACAAACTTCATACTTGTATAAAATCATTATCAAAATAAAACATCCTAATTTAAATGGTATATCATTAACGCAATGCTTAATTTTGCATGAAACAATTTATCATCTTATGTCGCTTCGACTAGAGGCTCGTTTTTTTACCTTATGCAGCTTCTACTAGCGGAGTGCCAAGCCAATGTCACCGCGAACAGAGTACAAATGGAGTAGCTTTATACTTAATATTATTTCTGTTTTGACGTCTCAGGTGGGTTTCATTTAAACAAAAACTCAACGCTATTTTTATTATTTAAGATAATAAAAATAATATTGTGGGCTCGTAACCCAAAAACCCAAAAGTCTTCAAAAACCCTAATAGCTACTTGAAAAACTTATATCGACTGACTTATTATGTCGATGGCAAAAATCATGTGACATTGCTATTTGTGTAAGTATACCTACTTGACACTGGCTTGGATATAATTATAAAATATCATATATTTGATATACCTGTTAGGCAACGATAGGGAATTTCTAGGAGACCGGTCATTTATTTCACCTTGTTCAGTGGGTCAAAACTATGAATGTAGAGGAAGCGAAAGTTATACTTGTATGCTTAGAAAGACCGGTGCACCTGGCATTCCGTAGTCTCTGCCTACACCACAGGGCAACAAATGTGAAGCGATGTATAGGTATGTTTAGTGGATTTTTGAAGACGGTTTTATTTTTAAAAAGAAAAATCGCTTTTTAGTGATATTTCTCATATCATTGAGATTTTCTACAGCACATAATTATACTCGTTCATTACATTAAAAAACCTTATAGTCTAATAACAATTTCCAATCAGCCTTAACAATATTTCGCTATCCAATATGCAGGGCCGTTAATTATTAAAGAGTTCTCCCGGTACTTCACCATACTACATGCATTACGTGAATAAAAGTAATTTCATATTCTTAATAGAGAAATCTCATCACTGCCCGTTAAACAATTATGATTAATGATTTCCGATGTTCATCTTTGGTCTTCATCAGTTAAAAAACTCTTGCCGTTCACTCGCGACAATATAACTCTATATCGCACAATAAAATGGATCACGAGGAATCCACAAACTAATATTTAATTTATTACTGCAATAATATAAAGTATAAACTACTCCATTGACATACTGTTCTCCAACATCCAAATATTGACAATTGTTGGTCCAAAACTAAAATATATTTTTTTATTAGAAAGACAGCTATTTATCAATTAATATTACGAATCGACATTTACATGCCGAAAGTATGACATTCCGTCTGAAAGATTTTTGTAACGGTGATTATTTTTGCGCTTTCTGTAAACGCATTGAGGCATTGTGACACGTGTCACTGTTGGCGTAGTTGACAACGAACTAAATTGAAGTAAAGTAAGCTCCCAATTAGAAGTGGGTATATATTCGCTGGGCCGTGTTTTGTTCTCTGACCCGTTATCTAGTTGTATTGTTGATCGAAGGTCGGCGGTAAAAAAAATACGTCGTAACATTGTATGATAAGCAGGTCAGATGTTCTGCTTTTTTAATCAAACATAATAAAAGATAAAAATACATTACTAATTAGGCACTAATAGGGCGTTATTAATAGGATTTCAAAGCTTAAACTAAAATATTGCAAGTCATGATTATTATTTCAGATCAGCTTCGTACTTCAGTAAATGAGTGGCGTAAATTATCTGTTTACGAATAATATAATTAATATATAATAAAGAATAATAACGCCTGTCCCAGAAAAAAATGTCGCTCATTATTAGATGGGGTTGTACTACTCAAAACAAAATAGGGGCCACTGTATATTCTGCATACAAAAGAACTGTTTTCGGAGAAGGATTATTATAACAAATTTTAACCTGTAATTTTTGAATTTAGTATCATTCGAAAGCTGCAAAGCTGTAACGTCAAGAGGGTCTCTATTCTAATATTCATAGATATTAAAACAGTTATCGAATCAAAACGTCAATTCAGTACCTTTTTTAATATAAACCCAAAGACCTTTCATACTACTAGATCGTGCACCGAAAAAATCTGTCTTCATACACTTAGGGTAGCTATTTCCTTATAAGTGGTAGCTAGACAAAAGCCGGTCCTGGCGAGAGGGCTCCCGCTGGTAGTGTGTCCTTGTCTGATGTCTTGCTAGCTCGATTAATCATTGGGTTTGGTAGAAATGGTAGAAAATTTTATATTTTTCTTTTTTATGATTTATCAAAATCAATGATTCATAAACTTTGAAACGTATTTAAATATTATACAGTTCCTATAATTAATAATCAATTCGTTGTATTTTAATAATAATTCATTAATACTGAGTAAGAGTAGTACTCAAATGTTTGGGCCTGGTAATACTAAATATAAGATGGCGGTTTGCTCATTGAGTTATTTGAAATTGTTTTGTTGAGTTTTGTGGATAAGTTCTAGAATATGGTGAATTCTTGTTGTGTGACAGGGTGCAACAATGAATCATATCCTGGTAGCCGCTTTTCTTTCCACGGGTAAGTAAATCAAATCATTTAATGTAAAAAAATACACAAAAACAACAATCGTATTCTTTAGGATAACCATGAATTTTGTTGATCAAAGCTTTTTTACAATCTCGTTGTAGTAGGTATAGTCTGGCAAACGAAAGCTGTCCACAAAAAAGGGCGGCAATTCAAAAATCAGCAGCTGGATAAGCTGGATTAGGCGATACTAAACGTAGTTGATATTATTTTATTTGTCAGAAATGTTAAATGATTGTTTTTATCTATCAACTCCGTTTGTTTAGTGTACCTACAGACATTGATATCTGCTGCAGATATTTTGTATTGCCGCCCGTTCTTGTGGACAGCTTTCGTTTGCCAGACTCTAGGTAGATACCGACTGTTTTATCAATTGGGGATGTACCGGTCACCGACAGAGTGTACCAAAGAGACAAAACGACACATACATACATACATACCTTCTCGCCTATAATCCCAGAGCGGGGTAGGCAGAACCACAGAACTGCCAACAACTGTAAGAAATAAATTAGGTAGGTTAAGGTAGATAGCGTAGTTAGTTAGCATCAATATATCGTTTTTACAAGCAATTTATCCCGTGTTCTGTTTGGTCATGGTCACCTCATTAGAAAGGGACACACTACCAACGGAAGCCCTCTCGCTCGGACCGGTTTTTGCGCCGTAGTACACAGTCTAGTAGTATGAAAGGTCTTTGTATAAACCGCACGACATTTGATCTCGAGTAACTTGATATTAAGGACTTCATTCGTTTATCTATGATTTAAAAAAAACATTCGTCTTGACGGAGGATCGAATTGCCGCCATTATTGTGGTCATTTGTTTGGTTTTTTGCTGTTACCAAAGTAATAATTAATAATTCTTAACTTATGTTATGCTTATGAATGTTATGATATGTGTGTAGATAAAGTAGTGTATGCAACTGTACATAATTAGACCTTAAAACACTGGTGTGATCCTATTATGAAACTAGCTCACGCTCGTTTCATAAAACCACACTCGTATTTTAAGGCCTCTCATTATGCATCAGTTGCATAAACTACTACACTACACCAGGGTACCTGCATAGCTACAATAGTTATTTGAAACTAAAACATGGTCATCTATTTAAGGTACCTAGTAATTTACTGGTATTAAGTAAATTAATTGTTGCAACATACTTACCAGGTACTTTCTGGGCTGCTAAATACATGATGTCATGTATAGGTACTTATTAAGTCCAGATAAGTAGGGTAAAATTACCCCAATTCAACATTAGTTGTTACCTTAAAGTTTTACTAGCTTCTGATCGCGACAGTCTGCATAGATTTAGATACTTAATCGTTATTCCCTCGGGGTTAACGCTTATTAATTATGTGGATGTCGTAAGAGGTGACTAAGGGAATAAAGGCGATTGCCTATGTCCAGCAGTGGACGTCTTTCGGCTGATGATGATGATGATGATGATGAAGTTTTCTACTATATCGGCCGCCCTCTCTTTCATAAACTCCGGTGTTAATACATCTTCTTCATCCATCACTTGAATGCATTTTCAATCGTTTTTTTAAATTAAGTAGCACTAAATTTTATGTTCGTACAACTTTCAGTATTCAAAATGGCCCCCGTTTTGTCGTGGTCCTGATTTGTCCTATTAGTAGGACCCTCGTGGTCCTATTTCTGTCTGCCCTACTTCAGTTTTTACCCCTAATTTCAAATCAATAAGACAGTGTCGACGGAGCTCCGCTACCGCGGAGCTCCTATTTCTGGGTCTGTTCTGCTTCCGGGCCTGCTGCAAAACTAACATAACCTAAACCTACCTACGTATACTATTATAAAGGACGAACATTTTCACAAGCATACATACTAATAGGACTACGAGAAATAGGCCTCCCTCGTGGTCCTACTAATAGGACAAATCAGTAGGGCCACGAGAAAACGCCTAAAATCGCGCCAATTTATTTTTCCTTGTATTTTTCCCAGAGGGAAAGGCAAAGGACATCGATCCATACAGCCTAACGCGCCAATTTACCTACTAATGACTTAGACCATACTTTCATAACTTTGTCAAATAATATCTAGTACAAATACGGTCAATAAGGTTTCATCTCATAAAACAATAGGTAATAAGAAACATTGTGCTATAATCTCCATGAGTGGTCAAAATATAAAACACATCGTACTTTTCCGTTATTGTTAATTATAATTAACATGACTTAACAACTATTTTATTGACCAATAATATCCGATAACGATAGATTATGATTTTTTTATGGCAGAGGAGACGGCACATTAGCACTCGGGCCACCTGATGGTAAGTGGGAACTGAGACAATCTCAAGATTGCAATCCTAAGGGCCGTATTAATAAACTCATCTTGACTGAGAGATGTCCGTCACAGGATACGTCACAGTAAACGACAAGCCATAGAAAACTGTCATTTTGACGCATCTTCAGACTGGCATTAAAGTCGAGATAAGTTTATTTATACGGGCCTAAGACTTCAAAGGCGTTGCCAACTCTGAGTTCTACGATGGATTCTCTATGCTCGTAATTTCACCGGTTGTCCTATTCCGACACCGGAACACAACAATGCGAACACTGCCGCTAGGCGGCGGGTCAAAAATTGTATGCTTCTGTAAATGTCAGTAAAAATATCGATATGAGCTATCGACCTAATCCTCGCACCAAAAGGTTATGCCGACCACATTGACATTTACGTATTACCTCGTTTGTACAGTCAAGGTCAAAGATATATATGCAACTAATGTGATAAAAAACAGGTAATCATAAAAAGTTCAAAAGATATGTCCTCATACAAATACTAATAAATATATAAATTTCAAAGGCCACGTAAATATGTACGAGGGTGGATTGAAAAGTTCTGAGCCTGGTAAAAAAAAGTAACGGGCTCACTTTTTATAACAATTTTATTTTTCGACATATTCTCCATGAAGGTCAATGCACTTAGTCCACCTCGCCTCCGACTTCATTATCCCATAAAAAAAAAAGAATCGCTGCGGTCGTTAAAATATGAGTCTACTGCTTCTTGTACCTCCATATTTGTCGAAAATATTTGTCCTCCCAAGTGTTTTTTGAGGTTTGGGAAGAGATGATAATCGGGAGGAGCTAGATCCGGCGAGTAAGGGTCATGCGGCAGCACTACAAATCCACAATCATATATTTGTGCCATTGATTTCGCCGAAGTGTGAACGCGAGCGTTGTCTTGGTGAAACAGTACTTTTTTCGACAGCATTCCAGGTCTCTTTATTTTAATTTCCTCTCGCAGACGATGTAAAAGAGCACAATAGTAGTCCGAATTTATTGTTTTGCCCTGTTCGAGATAGTCTATCATGATATTCATGATAACCCCCCTGCAATCCCAGAAAACTGAGGCCATTACCTTATTAGCTGACAAAATGACCTTGGCTTTTTTGGGTGGTGGTGAACCTGGTCTTTTCCATTGCCTGGATTGTTCTTTCGATTCTGGTGTACTGTGGTGGACCCATGTCTCGTCCATAGTTATAAAACGATTGAAAAAATCGTCGGAGTCACGTTGAAACATACATAAACAATCTTGGGAAATTGTAACACGTACTCGTTTGTTCTCGACTGAAAGCAGTCTAGGCACCCACCTGGTTGACACCTTAGAAAATCCAAGAACATCGGTGATGATGTTCTGTGCCCGCTCATAAGAAATACCCATTGCTTCCGCTATCTCCACAATCTTCAATCGCCTATCCTTCATTATCGCATATAATATATTATTGACATTTTCGTCCGTAGTAGCCGTCAACGGCCGCCCACTCCTCTGGTACCTTGGGTATCCACGTCGAGGTCCCGAGGAAGTCTCACCTCATCAACCAATGCCACAATTGCCAACGTTACGGACATGCGCAGCGCAACTGCCGTGGGAAGCCACGTTGCGTGAAGTGCCTGGGCGACCATTCCACTCGCGACTGCTCGCGGGAAAAGGGGACCCTTGACCCGCCAGGCTGCGTTTTGTGCGGTCAATTGGGGCATACCGCGAACTATCGCGGTTGTCCCAAGGCCCCGCGCGTGACGCGCCAGGGGGGGTCGGTGTACCCCGGGCACCCTGCCCACCCGTCGTCGAGGACCCGCCCAGGTTCTTTTCCTCGTTCATCCTCTCACCCTTCATCTTCACCTCCTTCCGCTTTCCCGTCCTTACCCTCTAAGACGCCTCTGCCTTCCCCTCCTCGGCCCCTTGCTGCGCCTCCTGTGGCCTCCCTTCCACGTACTTCCTGGGCCTCTGTTTTGGCCCAAGACCCACGCCCGGCACCCCTGCGGGTTCCGTCGGCACCCCTTCCACCTGCTCCCTCACGCGCCTCTCTGGACGCGTCGGCTTACCCCCTGATCTGCAAGGTGATCATTTTGAATGATCGCATTGCAGAGCTGGAGGAAAAGCTGCGCTATGCCAGAGGGGACGAGATTGTTAAACTCCTGGCCGAAAACCAGGAGATCATCGCCGTTTTCCGCGGTGGCCTCACCTCTTCTACAATTTGATTATGCCACCGATAAGTAGCAAAATTAAACCACGCTCTCTGGTCCTGGGTTTCTGGAACGCCTGCGGTGTGCGGGGTAAGAAAGATTGTATCATTGAATTCGTTAAGGAGCACAACCTTGATATACTCCTGGTCCAGGAATCGTTCCTGAAACCGAGTGTACGCAGTTTTCTTATTCCTAACTTTCTTACAGTTAGGAATGACAGACCTGACAACAGACTTGGGGGCACCCTCATTTTCTACAGACGTAACCTGCACTGTTGCCCTCTTGATCCCCCTCCCCTGACTAATTTGGAGATTTCTGTCTGCCGCCTCTCTTTGACTGGGCATTGCTCAGTCATATTGGCGTCAGCCTATTTATCTCCAAATAAGGACCTACTTACTACCGACCTACAATCCCTTTTTGACCTGGGTCCCTCTGTCATTGTGGCGGGGGACCTTAATTCCAAACACCTAGCCTGGAACTGTAATACAACTAACAATAACGGACGTAGACTGTTTAGGACTATGGACGAGTTGACTTTCGACCTGATCGCTCCTCTTGAACCGACCCACTACCCTTTCTCCTTAGACTTCCGACCGGACATACTTGACGTGGCACTTCTTAAGAATGTATCCCTTAGGATGCACTCCATAGAGGTGCTACACGAGCTTGACTCTGACCATCGACCGGTAATTCTCAGGCTAGGCCCCCCTACCGATTCCCCTCCCATGACCAAAACGGTGACTGACTGGGTGAAGGTCGGGGACAGTCTTGCCAAGGCAGATCTGTCTAACCTGACTGCCTTGACCTCCAACCTGTCAGCCCCCACCGACATTGACGATGCAGTCGACTCCCTCACTAGGCTCCTCAGTGACATCACGTCTGGCGCCTCGAAAGAGGTGGAGGTTGTAGCCGACAAGCGCTCCCGTCTCACGGCGGAACTGAGGAGCCTCTTGAGGGAGAAGAACGCTGCGACTAGACGCTACGACCGTTACCCGACTGAAGACAACAGACGGGAACTGCGTGCACTCCAAAACGAGTCCAAAACCCGTATCGCCAAATTCAGGAGCGATTCCTGGGACAACTTCCTCCGGGGTTTTACCCCGCACCACCAAGCCCTTTGGGGTGTTACCAGGGCCATGAGACGTGGCACTGTCTCGGCGATGCCCCCTCTATTCACGGCTCCCGATCTTCCTCCGGCCTTCGAGGACGAGGAAAAGGCCGAATGCCTGGCCGACAGCCTTGAACTACAGTGCTCCCCGAGCGTCCTGTCCGCTGACGATGCTCACAATTCTTTTGTGGACTCGGAAGTGGACAGGCGCTTGGGCTCTTGTACTGCCGACGATCCGCCTATCTCTTCTATCTCTCCTGTTGAGGTACAGGAGGCCATTGACGGGCTGAAGGTTAGGAAGGCTCCTGGCGCTGATGGGGTGTCTAATAAGACCCTCAAACTTCTTCCTCCTTCTTTCATCCTCATTCTTGTTTCCATTTTCAACTCTGCCATCTCTCTTTCCTATTTTCCCGGTGCGTGGAAGTCCGCCAATGTCATTGGTATTCACAAACCGGGTAAATCTTCTTCTCTTCCATCTAGTTATCGTCCTATTAGCCTTCTTTCATCCTTGGGTAAGGTGTACGAAAGGATGATTCTCTCCCGTATCCTCCTCTTTCTTCATTCCGATGGCATACTGATCGATGAACAGTTCGGTTTTCGAGCTAAACACTCTTGTGTTCACCAGGTTCATCGATTAGTAGAGCACATCCTTTCTGGCTTCTCCCTTTTTAAAAAAGGTGTTCCTACGGGTGTGATCTTCCTGGACGTGGCTAAGGCTTTTGACAAGGTCTGGCATAATGGGCTTATCTATAAGCTCTTCCTTATGGGTATGCCCACCAGCCTTGTCAGGTTGCTGGCGAGCTTCCTCAGCAATCGCAGCTTTAGCTACCGTGTGGAAAGATCGCACTCTTCCCCTCGTCCTATTCGCGCAGGTGTCCCTCAGGGCTCTGTTCTTTCTCCTGTTCTTTACTCGTTGTTTACCAATGACATCCCCAGACATCCTTCCGTACACCTTGCCCTTTTCGCCGATGATACTGCACTCTTCTCCACTCATTCCGATCCCGCCATCATCGCCCGACACCTCCAGGAAGCCACTGATGGCCTTGGAGAGTGGTTTCGCAAATGGCGTTTCGAGGTTAACGTGGAGAAGTGTGCGGCTGTCTGGTTTCATCCTTCTCGCCGTCTCTTTCCCATCAAACCGATGAGCCTCTTTAACAGGGATATTCCATGGTGCTCCAAGGCTAAATACCTTGGAGTCACCCTTGACCGCAGACTCAGTTTCCGCTCACACATCTCCACCGTCAGGAACCGCGCCCGTATGGCCTGCGGTCTTCTTGGTCCTCTCCTGTCGCGCAGAAGTGCCCTGTCGACATCTAACAAACTCACACTCTACACTCTCTGTATCCGACCCATCTTCACATACGCCAGTGTGGTTTTTAGCCACACTGCGCCTCACCTCATTGACACTCTACAAACATTTCAGAATCGCACACTCCGTAGGTTAGTTGGGGCCCCTTGGTATATCCGTAATACGGCTTTCGGTCAGACACACTTTCCAAGAAGCGTCTACTCAAAATAATTTAAACACAATTGTGTTTTTTGCAAAATAACAAGTTATCTAAGTTATCACATTTATAAAAATGTATTTCGTACCACCAAAATTAGATACTTATGTACTTAGAGGGAAGATGCAGCAAGACGGTATAAATATTTCACCATCTCATCTATCGCTGGAACTAAACGAACGACTGACGCCATATTTGTTTGTTTAATCACTTTTCGTTCGATCATATAATCAATTTTAATATTCACCACCAAAATTTACTATTTCGCAAGGACAGTTTTATTTACACTGTTCCCAGTTTCTTTTTATTTGCAAATGCAATAATTGTAATATTTTATAATTCCTTAATTAATAGGGAATAGAGGTAACTAAAATATCAATCTAGTTGAGGTTTAATAACTTTGTACCACGGTATGTCAGTGTATGCGACAAGTACTGGACACGATACCAAAATTGATTTTGGAATGTTTTTTTTTTTTTACTATAAACATGATAAGTTATTAACAATTTTAACTTTGGCTCAACATGGTACTTTGTGTAAGATTTTCTAGAAAATAAATAGTTTTCCAATAAATGTACTTTACACCCCAATTATCACGTCCGCCGCTTAAAAAATGTGGTTGGGATTGGTGGGGATGGCTTCACCCTTAGCTACTTCGGACGGAATGTTCCTGAGATTGACGTTGAAACCTAGCGTATCGCGCCTATGATTCCATATCAAGCCTAACGTCCGTTCCGTTTCGCATTTGCCTAACGTTGTTTGTTCACATTTCCGCTTATCGGCGACGTCTTCAATGACGTCCGGGACGTTTGACGCCCACCCGCGGAGTTCGAATGATGCATTTAAATGCACTTTGTGCATCGCGGTGATAACCCGTTTGGCCTCCCCCTCGTCATTGAAAACGCCCAGATAGTCGTCCATGTAGAAATTTCGAACAGTAGCCCGCGCGACTTCGGGATATTCGCTTTCGTGATTGTTTGCGTTCTTGTTCTTTGCGTAAATTGCCGTGCAGGGCGATGATGCCGCTCCAAAAATTAGCGACTTCATTCTATATTCGATAGGCGGTCCTGCACGGTCCTCGCCCCTCCATAAGAACCGTAAACTATCACGATCGGCTTTGATAATCCTGATTTGAAGGAACATTTCTTTTATGTCGGCGACTACCGCGATCCTTCCTTCACGGAACCTAACTAGTACTCCGAACAATGACTGTAATAGGTCCGGACCTGCTAGTAGCGCGTCATTAAGACTTTTTCCTTCCGATTTAGCCGCTGCGTCAAAAACTAACCGTATCTTGTTTTTCTGTGGGTGAAAGACCGCGAAGTGCGGTAAGTACCATGTTCTCGGCGAGGTGGGCGGGGCTTCGGCCCTCTCAGCGTAACCCGAGTCTATTAAATTTCGTACTTGTCTACTATATTCCTCCCGTTGTTCCGTGTTACGGTCTAGTTTTCTTTCTAAATTGTACAGTCGGCTGAGGGCCTGGGCTCTGTTAGCCCAGCCTCGAATCTATTTTCCCCGTCAATCCGCCTACACGTTTCGTCCAACAGTTTCAGCGCGCGCTGTTCGGGATCCGCCCTGGGCGCTTTAGCTTCAATACCTAAACTTTCTATACTGAAAAAATCCCTCATCATCTTAACAGCGATTTCGTCGCTCTGAACTACCGGTCTCGCGTGATTGACGTAGGCAATAGTACCGCGCGTTAACGCATCCCTACCGTGTAGTACCCATCCCAGCTTAGTTAGCGACGCGACGGGGTCGTGCTTTTCTCCTATCTTTAATTGGCGTGATGTAATCAAGTGCCAATTGTCTTGACCTATCAAGATAGTCGGTCTCGATGCGTCATAGCACAACTCGTCTCTAATGTCCTTAAGGTGTTCGCACCTTTCAACTAACTCTTTATCTACTTGCTGCGGGGCTATACTCAATTCGTTAATCGTATGCGCGTGTATCGTATCGAAATTTCGGCTACACAAGCCTCTAATAGTTATTTTAACTACACTCGATTCGTTATCGTCTACTCGGTGACCCCCCACCCCCTCTATCGACAATAAACCGACTCGGCCCTCCGGTACTATTTCGTTCGCGACCGCCTTTTCTATCAACGTTATCGACGAACCTTCGTCTAATAAGGCGTGCGTCGAGATAGCACCGAGAGGTCCCGACAATTCTACCGGCATTATTTTTAGGTAGGTGTTGGGTTGCAGCACGTTTACCGATCCTACGTTGCCGCGAACCGGTGTGGGGCGCTCGTTTCTCCTACTGGCTATTTCCCTACTTCTATGCAACAACCTATGGTGTGACGCTTCGCAACCTTCCGTGCCGCATGGTACGTATTTGCACCTAAAGTTCCGCCTATGGTCGTCTCTGAGACATCTAAAACACAATCTAAAACGCTTTGCGGTCATTCTCCAGACAGCCATTTCTGTATGTCCTCGGACTTAAAAAATATAAAACTATTGAATTTGGTATAATTTATATTTTTTAAACGTAGGAGGTACTTGTATTGAGGTGTACATGAATTTTCAAGTAAATATTCGATACCCTTATAGGTGAAAAAAAAAATCAATACCCCATTCTCCTAATTAACACCTCGCGTCCCACTTCCGAAATCACTAATATACCTACTTCCCCCGATCATATACAAGAAGAAAGATAAATGAAAGTATTTTTATTTAATTAAAGATAAGATGTCCACATTACAAAAAAATAACCAAATGTATTAAGTAATATATCACTAAGATATACAGTAAAGTAACTTTGTCCCGAGATGTGTACTAATCCACGCGCCGCTTTCATTATTGTCCGTGCAAGGCCATTGAAGAAAGAGACAAACATCGCTAACGCATTTTGCGTGAGCCGCCAGTCGTGTCGAGACCCTCTTGAGGGAAAGATGTATTAATGTTGTGTGGATCGCAGACTACAAATGTAAGTATCTAATTCGCGCGTTTTGGTTCTCGTAAATTCTAATTAACACGTTAACGTTTTTAAAATCAGCCAATAACTCTTTAGCTCTGTAAATTATTGTATACATTAAAGACCTCAGTATTTACCAGTTACTGGATTTTGTAGTTTATCACATGTACCTACAAGGAGTTATATTTTATTTATCAAGAATCCCTAATACACGTCTAATTCACGGGTTAAAAATGAACGCGTTAATTAGTTTAAGAGTAGTAAAAAAGGTTTTTGGTACATATAAAAGGTTTTTATTTCTAAATTCTTGTTTAAGCTAAACCAGTTTAAATGAATACACAGGAATAATCTTTTAACAAAAAGGTAATTCCCGGAAGAATGATGGCGGGTTCGATCTTACTAGGATTTTCCTTAGATGATTAGATATATTATTATGTCAAACTGACATTATTAACGGGTCCGTAACCATAAATTCTTAACCTTATAATCGTATCTATGTACTTAAGTGTTTGAACAATATGCTATGTCAAAAAGCTATGTTATTTTGTTTTGCTAATATTTTTAAATTCATTTAAGTTATGTTTAATGAAAGTTTTTTTGTTAACCGTTTCAAAGATATAATTTATCTTTAAAACAAAATTACCTACTTTCGTGTTTTTTTTTTATTTTCCGTTAGGTACTTACCTACTTAATATTTTTTTTTAATTTCTTTTAGCGTTAATTAAACTAGTATCTTTAATCGTCCAGAAGACTAATAATGTGATAGTTACTTTACTAATTAAGAGCAAACTTTATAAGTTGATTTTTTATATTTTTATAATTTTGATAAGTTGGTCGCGTGTTGAGGGTGGTGACTTATTTTTGAAAGAGAATTTTGTGGTGATTTCTTATGAATACCTATTCATTATGTGTTTTTATATAATTGATATTTGTCAAATCATTAATAAAGACCGTTTAAAAACGTTTTTGTCTTATTTCCCAAAAAAATATATATTTGGCAACCACATTTATCTAATAAACGCGTAGTTTTTCTAATTCGCAAGCAAGTAATTCTAATTAACGCGTAGCTTTTCTAATTCGCGCGTCACGCAAATACTAAAACCCTTCTAGTTAATTACCCGCTAATAATAATTAAGTGCCCAATAAATATTAAAGTTTGAATGGTCGATATGTTACTACATATAGTATAAAATTTATCAAAAAGCAAGTGGGAAAAAAGTGCCGTGTTAATTAGACTGAGAACATAATTCTGGAGAATGACCGTTTGCTCTTTCCCACTTTTCTTCAGCGCTCAAAATGACGAAGTCCGCGCATTCTGGTGGGAAGTGATTCCCTCCACAAATCGCGCACTTAGTATCTTTCTGTTTTGGTGCCTCTACCGGTGGAGGCGGTGGTGGGGGTAGCGTTTTAGTTTGGTTTCTTGTGCTCTTTTTCCTACTATTATTTGGCGTTTTTTTTTGATTTAGATTTGCTACCGTAGCTCTACTTGACGACGTCGGTTGTTCGCACTCGTTTTCCGATTCGGTATAACTGGAACTTTCCGAGTTCGATCGATGTCGCGTCAAGTTGACCTTTGGTTTAAATTTATTTCGACGGTCCTCCTTCGCGTTCTCGTACGCGAACATGGACCCGCACTGATCTCCCACGGTGTTCAAAAAGCGCGAGAGTAGCACTAGATCGGGTGCGGCACCTTCGTGCGTCGATTTAAATTCGAACCATCGGTATTTCAATATTACGTTTAACTTTTCTACGATTCTATTGACCAGCTCCGGCGCGTACAAATACTGTTCCTGGTTTAGAGTCCTAATAGCTGCGACCGTGTTCGCGACCCTATTCGCGAAAATTGCTATGTTCCGGCCGTCTTCGGACAAACGAGGCATTCGTTTTATGTTCTCTACTTTTGTCAAAATGATTAGGTCGGGTCGGCCGTACCTACGTTCGAGTGTATCTATTATTTCGTACGGCTCGTTGCACGTATATAGCAAAGCCCTAACAGACTCGCGGGCCGTCCCGCGTATCGCTTTGCGTAACCGAGCTACATTTTGCACGTCTGAAAACATACTTTCGGTATCGTTGAACACTGCCTTAAATGCCATCCACTCGGCCACGCTCCCGTCAAAATGTGGGAGTTCGTGGATGAATTTAGGTGCGTGTGCCCTACTGTTTGAGTTAACCGCCGCTACGATAGCGTCCGCTAATGACTTTACGTCGTTTCCCCCCGTCCCTTGTTGCGGGTGGGAAACTTCTCTAGGAGCGCGTTCTTCCTCCTGGACACCGATTCTATCCGCGATCGCAAGCCTACGTTGGTGGCGCTGTTCCGCGAGCCATTGTTCTACATGCAAAGACCCCTCGACTCGGGGAGGCCCCGCCGCATCGCTGGATGTCGCCAGACCACTAATTCTGGCTACTTCCAAACGACATTTAGCCGCGGCGGCGGCCGCCTGGGCCCTAGCTAACTCTGCGTTATGCGCCTCCAATTCTGCCATCAGGACAGACATCCTACTGCTTAACGTCGCGTTTATTACAGTGCCCGGTGCACTCCTATTTTCGTGTAAAGTTTCGTCATTATTATTATTAGCGTTCGCGTTCGCGTTATTTCCTAAATTTTCCCTACCGTCACTGCCACTATCCTGCTCTGTCATGCCGGTGCCTTTACTCCACGTATTAGTGTTCGTCGACGTGGTCTCTCCGGACTCAGGCGTCGGTGTCGGCACTGTTGTTTTAGACCGCGTTTTGCGTTTATCCGACATTCTTCCAAGCTCGCGCACGAGGGTCCCTAGCTAAACAATTATACAGATTAACACTCCCTAGGTAATCACTTCCTAACTATCACTCCCTAACAATGCCCTATCGCTATCAGCCTGGGTGGACTGCTACCGCGGTGATGCCACACCAGGAATGGGAATGTAGGGATAGAGGAGGGATGGAAGCCCCCGGCAGAGGGATCGGCAGCTTAGGGTTGCTAAAGCACGGTAGGAACGACCGTACTCAATTCTTGACCAACCTGTGGCCCCCTTCGCTAACCTCACCGTACCGGCGCAGACTGGGCTTACACCTGAGAGAGGTGGGTGGAGTTGCCCGTATTTCCACCAGCTTCGCAGCCGTTTAACACCGCAAGGTGACTGTAGGATTTAACGAGCCAATAACCGGACCAAAGCGGGGCCCGGACTACGACTCGCACGTACTTGTTTCTTGTTTCTTTCTTGATCAAGTATACTTGTTGCAGTGAAAACTGCGAAACAAGAACTCGCACGTTCGTTTTTCTTTCTTGCTGATTGCTCCAAATTCGGCTTCTGAAGGACCATTGAAACGGTCGGGTCCGTTTGGGTCCATGCAGTGGACTGTATTTTTCTTGTATTCGGCGGAGGTCTCGAAAGAAAACACGTGTTGCAGTTTATAAACGATGCGGAAGGTGAGTATGTTGCGGGTGGCGGCAGTTGACTGGTATCTCGATTGATCAACGTCTGTATGTAGCGATTGACAGCGGCTAACTGATTTTTTATTTTATTATTATTATTATCTTGGACTATGTAGTTGGTAATCTATACCGTGACTACTTCACCCGGGCACGGGTAGCGATGCCCCAAGGGGGGGCATGCTGAACCCTAAGTTAGAGGTGCGGTGTTGGTCGCACCTCTGGAGGGGTGCCTCCATCGGGTGTCAGGCCGGTCAAGCGCAGCTCGGCCGGCTGAGTATCTTGAAGGACTTCGTTTTCTTCGGTTGCTTCCAAGTGTTCGGTTTCTTCGGTTTCTTGAGTATGTTCGGTTTCTTCGGTTTCTTCGATCTTCTCGATCCCTGCAGTGATGCTATGAGGCTCAGGTCCGGATCTGGGAGGGCGGCCACGACGTCCCTGGCGCCAGAGCTTCTTCCTTTCTTCAGTGCCCTCATCCACTGCGAGTTGGATGGGATCGGTGGGATCGAGCAGGATGTGCTTGGGGCGCCTGACGGGTGCCCCGAGCGCAGCGAGCACGTCGGGACCGGATGGGGTGAGTTCGGGAGTGTAGGAGGTGGCACGGACGATGAGCGGGTTAGGGTGGTGTGGGCCTTTATCAAAGAAGCGCCTAGACGCGTCCTTGATAATGTGTCTGATCGACGGGACGCCGAGGTCCCTGTGCAGGTCCGCGTTGCGAACAAACCAAGGGGCCCCCGCGACCGATCGGAGAAGTATGTTTTGAAATATCTGTAGAGTGTTTATGTGTAAGTCGTGGGCGTGTGCGAATGCCACGCTGGCATATGTGAAAACTGGGGCCCTAGACAAGATGCATTACGCCGAGTCGCTTTTCTGTTCGTTTCGTTTTTAAACCAATCGCGTCACTGCTAGATCACGTAATACGAAAAGTCACGTGATCTAGCAGTGACGCGATTGGTTTAAAAACGAAACGAACAGAAAAGCGACTCGGCGTAATGCATCTTGTCTAGGGCCCCAGGTCTGATACATACTTTGTATAGTGTTAGCTTGTTGCGAGCGCTGAGTTTACTGCGTCGGTTGAGAAGGGGACCGAGACGACTCTTGATCATCTTGGCCCTGTTGAGTACTATTTGGATGTGCTGACTGAAGCTCAGGTGTCTGTCCAGGGTCACGCCGAGGTGTTTGACCTTTGGTGACCAAGGAATGGGTCTATCGAAAAGAACGATATTCTCGAGGTGGAAATGGCGGAGGGACGGGTAAAACCAGACAGCCGCACTCTTCTCGGGGTTAACCTCTATCCTCCAGAGTTTAAGCCACCGACCTAGGTCGGTGATCGCCTCCTGGAGGTAGCGCTGGATGACGGAGGCGATTTTGTGGGTGGTGAAGAGTGCGGTGTCGTCAGCGAATAGGGCAAGCTGCACGTTGGGATGGCGCGGGATATCATTAGTGTATAATGAATAGAGGATGGGAGAGAGCACGGACCCTTGCGGGACCCCGGCTCTGATAGGATGGGGGCGGGAGAGCGAGCCTTCCACTCGGTAGCGAAAGCTTCTGTTACTGAGGAAGCCCCTCAGTATTAGGACTAGCCCAATGGGCATACCCATAAGCTGAAGCTTATAAATAAGCCCATTGTGCCAGACCTTATCAAAAGCCTTCGCTACGTCGAGGAAGATAGCGCCCGTGGGAATTCCTCTCGCGAAGGTGGAGAAGCCATCCATTATGTGCTCCGTGAGGCGGTGCACCTGGTGGACGCATGAGTGTCGGGCTCTGAAGCCGAATTGCTCGTCGATGAGGATCGAGTTGGATCTCAGGAAGGAGTGGATGCGGGATAAAAGGACCCGTTCAGATTCACAGCTTGCCCATGGTGTTAAGTAAGCTAATAGGACGATAGCTGGAAGGCTCGGGGCGTGGTTTACCCGGTTTGTGGATACCGATCACCACTGCGGTTTTCCACGCCTCGGGGAAGTGACAATTGGACATGCAAGCGTTAAAGATAGCTACAAGGAAGAGAAGTAAAGCGGAAGGAAGCAGTTTGAGAATATCGTTCGGAATGCCGTCGGCACCCGGCGCCTTTCTCGGTCGCAGAACCCTGATCAGATCCTGAACCTCCTCGAGTGTTACGGGAGGGAGAGGAGGGTCGGTAGGAGGGAAGGAGGCACGTCTGTGTACTTCGGAGTCCACCCAGGTGATATGGGCCTCGTCCGGGTACAACGTACTGGGAGAGCACTGCGACTCGAGGCTGGCGGCAAGGACGTCTGCCTTGTCGCCGTCCTCGAACGCAGGGCCGGAGTTGTCGGGATGGTTTAGAGGGGGCATTGGGGAGGCTGTGTCGGATTTGAGGCACCTAGCCAACCGCCAATAAGCGAGGTGACTAGGTTGGAGGTCGGATAACAGATCGTTCCAAGAGTCGTTTCTCAAAGTCGCGACGCCGGTTTTGACCTGGTTTTGAAGCGTACGCAGCCTAACTCTATTCTGTTCGGTCGGGTAAGAGTCGTATTGTCTGGTCGCGGCGTTTTTGGCCCTCACCAACTCCATAAGCTCTCGAGTGAGCGGGGGACGTCTGTCCCTATATGAGGGCACGACTTTAGCGGAGCTTTTGAGCACTGAGCTGAGGTGATCGGTGAGAGCCCCAATCGCCTTGTCCGCGTCGTCGGTACTCGTCAGAGTCTCCGTTAGGTCAGTGAGGTCGGTCGGGTCGTCTTGGAGTCTGTCCTTGACGACCTTCCAGTCCGTGATAGTCTTGGTCTGGGGGAGCGAGTCGGAGGGGAGGCCTAATGTTAAAACAACAGGTCTGTGGTCGGAGTCGAGTTCGTGTCGCACTTCTATAGAACGCAACACGAGTGATACGTTCTTTAGAAGTACTATGTCCAGTATGTCGGGTCTATGGTCAACGTTGTGGGGAAAGTGAGTGGGTTCCATTGGAGCTATGAGGTGCACTGAAAGCTCATCCACTATCCTGTGCAGTCTTACACCGTTTGTGTTAGTGATATTCGTATTCCATGAAATATGCTTCGAATTAAAGTCCCCTGCCAGAATGACAGAAGGCCCTAGGGCTAGAAGAGCTTGAATGTCGGTCGTGAGTATGTCCTTGTTCGGTGAAAGGTAGACTGACGCCACTATGACCGAGCTATGCCCGGTCATAGCGAGGCGGCAGACTGACACTTCCAGATTAGAAAGGGGCGGAGGGTCGAGAGGGCAGCAGTGAAGGTTGCGTCTGTAATAGATTAGGGTGCCCCCTAATCTATTGTCGAGTCGATCGTTACGAACAGTCAAGTAGTTAGGTATACAAAACCTGCGCGTGCTCGGTTTGAGATACGACTCCTGTACAAGAAATAAGTCTAAATCGTTATCTTTGATGAAATTTAAGACAAGCTCCTTCTGACCCTTAATTCCGTTGGCATTAAAGGAGGCGAGCTTGAGCGATCTAGGCTTAATCTTCATCGATCCGTTATCCATTAAATGGGGAAATGGGAGCACGGCCGCCGATACCGGCGATGACGTGTCTGTATTCTGACATTAACTCTATCATTCGGAGGCCCGATGCACCTCGAAGCTTCTCCTCCAGCACGGCAAGGCTCTCGCTAAAAGCGAGCGCCCGGCATACTAGGGGATAAGCCGAGAGGTCCACAGGGGGAGAACCACTACCACACATCTGAGTCATCGCCGGTACCTTTGGGGGCGCGGGGGATGGGGCAGTGTGGCTAAGTCTAGGCGGGGGGGCGGCCCAGGGGTTAGACTTAGCGGGTGCGGGACGTGTAGGTTCGTAAGCGGGTGCACTTCTGAGTGGCGGAAAGTGTACCTGACTACTGAGTGCGGGCCTAGGGCCCTGTGAGGTCTGGGGGTTGGGTGTAGGGTTTGCAATATTCGTCCAATTTTAGTATTCGAATAATACGAATACTTAGATTTCCAATATTCGAATATTCGAATATTTCGAATAATTCGAATATTTTTGAAAATAAATCAAAAAAAAAATTTATAAGTTGTATAATTGTAAAATCTGTAATGTAAAATTAAACTTTTTGGCAATCAACATTTGGTATTTGGTAAATCTAACCGCAAACACTACATACATGTTTGTAAGGTGAGGTGAAAGAGAGAGTGGACAATTTTTGCCCATAGGCCAAATTTAATGAACAAATACAAACTTATTTTACATATCATATACACTTGGGAGCAAAGAAATCGAGCCACCGTTGCAATTTTTACTTCGATGGTGATTGTACAAAGGTCGTAAGTTATCATGAAAATTCGAATGCCATATGATAGGTAATTTCGTCTTCTATCGAATGACACAATTTTAGTGGTGGGGATGGGTATATCCCGTCATTATGGGCAATAACAATACCCCTCTCAAATTAGCTCATTAGTTCACATACTGATTGTGCCACATCATAAGGTATAAAACCATTTTGTTTAATTGTTTTTACATCATTTGTTTATGATACGAAATCCTGAACACATCTCTTCTCGATTCTACTGGAAAACTTTGAAGAAACATGGATACTACCCCGTCTGAAGCCGCCCAAGCAATTGCTCTGTTGCAAACAGGGTTGGGTCAACATGAAGTGGCCCGACAACTGAACCTGACACGATCATCTGTCCAACGTGTGTTCCAGAGGTTCCAAGCGACTGGTGCTTTCTCCAGGAGACCTGGCACTGGCCGGGTACGCTCTACCTCGGAGCAAGATGACGCTTCATTGCTGTCAACTCGCTACGGAATCGACGACTCAATGCTGTTCAGCTTCAGCGGAAGCTACGAGAGACCCGGAATGTGTCCATCAGCCGATGGACTGTTAGAAGGAGACTTGCAGAGAAGAATTTAACTTCACACAAGGCTGCGAATGGCCCTAAACTCACTCCGAGTCACCGTCAAACACGTCTTCGCTTTGCTCAGGAACATGAAAACTGGACCCTTGAGCAATGGAGGACAGTACTCTTCTCTGACGAGTGCAGGATTTGTCTTTTTGGCAATGACGGCAGGGAGAGGGTCTACCGAAGGCCGGGAGAGCGATTTTCGCAAAGCTGCATCGAAGAACGAGTCGCATATGGAGGCGGTTCATGCATGGTCTGGGCCGGCATTTCTTTGGAAGCGAAGACAGACATTGTGTTCGTCACTGGGCCTGGTGTCGGGCCAAATTCAAGAGGATTGACTGCTCATCGGTACATTGAAGAGGTCATCGCTGAACATGTGGTCCCATTTGCTGGCTACATCGGTGACAACTTCATGCTGATGCAAGATAACGCCGGACCACATACAACTCGGATCACTCAGGAGTACCTAAGAGAGGTCGATATCCCTACCATTGAACCCGATAGAGAACGTCTGGGACGAGCTCAAGAGGCGAATCCGGGCCAGGGATTCCGCTCCTGAGATCCTGCACCAGCTCAAGACAGCGATCGAGGAAGAATGGGCGGACATACCTCAAAAATTTCATCAAAAACTCGTGCGTTCGATGAAAAATCGCATGCGTGCATGTCGATTGGCTAGAGGAGGGAATACACGTTATTAAAAATCGATAATTTGTTTTAATTCTCATAAAACTCTTTAATTATTCCCTTGTATTCTTCTGTTCTAAATAATCGAATGCATACATTTTGCGGTTTTCGGCCCTGAAATGCACTGAAAAATCCACCCCTACCATTAAAAGTTATGTCATTCGATAGAAGACAAAATTACCTATCATATCGACGGAGGAAAGGAGAAACCCCTTAAGCGACATTTTCTAACTTACTACTTAACCCGGCTCAAAAGACGCAGAAAACGAAGCCGGTTCTAATGATATATAAAACTCAATTTCGAAAATCATGTCGCTTAAGGGGTTTCTCCTTTCCTCCGTCGATATGGCATTCGAATTTTCATGATAACACTTACGACCTTTATACAATTAGCATTGACGTAAAAATTGCAAGGGCGGCTCGATTTCTTTGCTCCCAAGTGTATATACATGGTATACAAATAAAAACTTATGATAAAAACTTATTTTCCATTATGTAGCAGGTAGCCGGACTCGCCAGCTGGCTACCCCTTTTACCAATTACTGTACGGTAGTTAGTTCATTCGAGAAAGTTTGATGTTAGCAAAGATAAAGAAAAATAGGTAATTATATTGTTTGTCTTAAATTTGAAGTTATTTTTGATATTTAAATCTATTTCCACGTAGTTGTTAATGTGAAGGATAATTAATCCTGGCATTTTGTTGTAGTGTTTCGCTAGATTAAATAATTACAGACATATTTCTGCACTATTCGAAATATTCGTTTTATTCGAATAATTAATACTGTCGAATTCGAATAATATTTATGGCGAATAATTCGAATATTCGAATATTCGAATATTCGGATTGCAAACCCTAGTTGGGTGGGTGCGAGCTCCTCTGGCCCGCCCGGCCGGTTACTCGCGGAGCCTTGGGGCAGCCACGGTAGTTAGCCGTGTGACCCAATTGTCCACAAAGTACACAGCCGGGAGGGTCAGGGGTGCCCTTAACCCGAGCACACTCAGAGGTGCCATGATTGCCTAGACACTTAACGCATCTAGGCGTCCCATGGCAGTTTTTCTGACTGTGCCCGTAGTTCTGACACCGGTGGCACTGGGAAAGCGCAGAGGTCTTTCTAGGAGGCTCAACGCTGATCCCCGACAGTTTTGACACGTGTCAATTTAAAAATTTGTTTACCCTCAGGGGTATTGTCACTAATAACTAATATGAGGTCGAGATTGCCCATATGTCGGTTTTTCAGACGATGAACCTCCTGGATAGGAAGGCCCTGACTGACCAGATCGAGTTTGATGGTGTTTGTGTCTATCTCCTTCGGGACACCTCGGATTACCGTTCTCAGGACTTTGTCCTCGGCCGGGGTAAACGTATGATACGCGACCTTGCGCGTGTTCAAAAGACGCGTAAGGTTTCGGTAATCCGAAATCTCCGCGACTTGCACACTAATCCCTAATACAGTGTTCCTAGCACGTGTAAAGCGGATGTTATTGGTCGTGATGGCCTGAGAGAGGTCATCCCACATCCCTTTGTTATGAATAACAATGGGCGGGGGAGCCTTAAGTTTGGGTTGGGAATGAGAAGCGGGAGTAACAGTGGACGACTCACCAGTGGTCTTTGAGGGCACACTCTCGATGCGGGGCCCTCTAGGGGTCTTAGCCGGGCGCTCGCTGGGAGGCGGAGATAACGCTGCCTTCTTCTTTGAGGCCTTGCGGTGGGACACGGTGCTCCACTCCTCGTGGGCCGTGTCCATATCGACCGTTTCGGAGGTCGAAGGAGTTAGTATCGAGCCTCTTACTGGGCTCGATGACAGTCTGCGTGTGCGTGATTTTTCGTCGGGCGGTCTTCTCGGTCCGCCTGAAAGGCGAACGAGGAGCCGGTGTCGAGCTTGTCGGCTCTTTACCGGGGAACTCTGCGCCGGCCGAGAATACGGCCGGGTCCTTGGTGAGCGGCCGGCGCCGACGGCGCCGGCGGCGGGGGGAAATTTGGTTAAGGGGGGTGGATATTGGGAAGGGGGGGGGGGGGGGGGCGTCATGTCCGGGTGTACGCTGCTCGCGAGGTCGAGCCAGCTGGGTGAAACCCCGTTGGGGGGGGGGGGCTAGCGACCTACGAGCAGAGCAGCGTCTTCATGGGTCTTCACGTGGGTGTCGTCGTCGCCTTGACGAGGTCGCGAGGGTAGGCCTTGCCGTCGGGGGGTCGCGCGTGCTGCGGTGCTATATCCCTCAGGTGGGGGAAGCGCGACTCTTCAGCTCGCGCGAACATCGACGTGGCAAGGCGTCCGACAAAGTCGTCCAGGCTCTCGATCTTGAGGTCCCTCTGAATGGTAGCATTCCTCACGTAGCGGGGGGCATTGGTGACGGCTCGCAGGGACAGATTTTGCTGGGAGTTCAGCTTTTTTCTGTGCCCTGCGGCCAAGAGGGCATACCAGGATGGTGCGGCGTACGTGAGGCGGGGTCGTATGTAGGTCTTGTAGACCCCGAGCTTCACACGCAGAGGGAGGCTGGACTGGAGCACTGGACGCAACAGTGATCTCGCTGTTCTCGCGGCGGCGACGACGGTTTTGGTGTGGGGACCCATGGTGAGTCGCTTGTCGATAGTGATCCCCAGGTATTTAACTACCGGGGACCACTGAATGTCAAGTCCGTGGAGAGTTAGTTGTGGAAGGCGGCGTATGCTGTTGCTCACGAAGATCGCTTGGGTTTTTGCCACGTTGACGGATAGCCTCCACCTGGAGAGCCACGCTGGTAGGGCATCCATTTGTCGCTGCAGCTTGATGACGGCGTACTCTGGCTTGTAAGAGGAGGCAAAGTACGCCGCGTCATCAGCGTACAGGGCCAGGTGGGATCCGTCAACCACCGGTATGTCATCGGTGTAAAGGCCGTAACATACCGGCGATAGGCAGCTGCCTTGGGGGACTCCGGCTGCGATGGGGCGATCTTCGGAGATGGCGTCTTCCACAACCACTCTGAAGGTGCGGTCCGTCAGGAATGACTGGACCACCTTCGTCAGTCTGCGGGGGGCCGAGGATAGCGAGAGTTTATAGACCAGGCCTGAGTGCCAGACCCGGTCAAAGGCCTTCTCCATGTCCAGGAATGCTGCGGCCGTGTGCTCGCGCTTGTTCGCGGCGACAGCCATGTAGTGCAGCACCCTGGACAGCTGGAGCGTGGTGCTGTGTTCCGAGCGGAACCCATGTTGCTCGGGACGAGGCGTGACGTGCGGGACCAGCTTCGTCAGGATCAGTCTTTCGAGCACCTTCGAGATGCACGGGAGGAGGGTGATGGGCCGATAGCTCTCAGGCTTCAGGATGTTTTTCCCCTGTTTGGGCAACATGATCACGTTTCCAGCCTTCCAGTTTGCTGGAAAATGACCGGTGCGGAGGATGCCATTGAAAAGGTGGGTTACCGCCGCGATTGCTCGAGGCGGTAGGTGGCGGAGGGTGGCGTTTGAGATGCCATCCGCACCGGGGGCCTTTCTGGGCTTTGTCTTTGCGATCATGTGCCACACTTTGCCAGGGGAAAAGAAGATGGGGTCCTCATCAGGAGCTATCGGCGGTTCGAAGTAGGCTCGAAGGTGCTCTTCCACAGCCGCGATGTGGTCTGCCTCGTCGGATGGGTTCGGCTGGAACTGTCGCTCCAGGCACTCTGCGAATATCTCCGCTCGGTCCTCGGCCCGGTACCTGGGGGTACCGTCGGTGTGAGTCAGGGGGCGGACAGGCGTGGGGGCTCCGCTAAGTCGGCGGCATAGACGATGGATGGAGTTCCAGTCGTCCGCCGCGCCGGCTAGCGTTTCTTCCCACTGCCCTGTCCTGTGGTCCTCTAGGGCTGCCTTGACCTTCGCTGTCAAGGCGTTCAACTGGGTCTTCATCCCCGGACAGCGAATGGTCTGCCAGCGCTTTCGGAGACGCCTCTTGTCCCCTATCATTTTGGCGATGTGCGCTGGCAGTGAAGGCAGCTTGTTGGTGGTCTTCTTTGTGTGTGATGCAGCGGACAGAGCTTCTCGGATGCGAGTGGTTAGGTCGATCGAGAATCTGTCGATGTCCGCTGCATCAGTGAGCTTGTCTTGCGGGACTGGGGCATCCATGCGCCTCGAGAACTCCCCCCAGTCAGTCACGGGTCTGGGAGTTCTCGGGGTGGTGACTGCGGGCGCCGCAGACAGGACGAGGAGTACTGGCTGGTGATCGGACTGGACCTCGTCGTCCAGGGTCTCCTGGAGGAGCTGTCCTTGGAGTCCACGGTGCACGGCTATGTCCAGGACGTCCGGAGAGTACGCATTGTTATATGGGTAGTGCGTCGGAGTCTCCGGACCGTCCACGTGGTAGCCGTGGGCCTCAGCGTCCAGGAGGAGTCGGCGTCCGTCCCGATTAAAGGTAGAGGAGTTCCAGGCCGGGTTCTTGCAGTTCCAGTCGCCGGCCGCTAAAGTAGGCAGCGGCGAGTCTAGCAATGCCCTGACCTCGTTAAGGTCGAGGTGGGTGAGCGGGGGCTTGTAAACGGCATAGACTCGCATGCGAACGGCGGCGACTAGGATCTCCACACCTAGGGCTTGTAAAGAGCCCAGGCGGATTTGCGGCAGCGGTTGGTGGATGACTCCTCTACGAACCAGGACGGCCAGTCCACGGTAGGCCCTAGCCCCTTCCTCGTCCTGTCGGTAGACATGGAAGTACGGCACCTTCAAGTTGATGGCAGGAGACAGCATGGTCTCCGAGATCAGGGCGATGTGTATCCTCTGATCTCGGAGGACTTCCGTGAGGAGCGCAGTCTTCTTCTTAAGGCCCGCGGCGTTCCAGTGAATAATCCTCAGAGGGTCCATTACACCAGCCGAGTGATCCCTCTGAGGACTATGGCGACGATGTCTGCGCCGGTGTGGAGGGCCATCAGCACCTCTTGGAGAATCTCCAGTGCCACCTTGACCGTGTCCGCTTTTTCTTTGTTGGCACCACTCAGGCCAGGCCCCTGTGCAGGAGCAATAGTGGCCTGGGGTGCGGCCTTAGTGACAGCTGGCCCGGTGGCAAAGGAGGTGGTGGTTGCAGCGGAAAAGATGGGGGCATCGACCTCAGGCGCGCCGACTTCGCCTTTGGGGGGCTCTCCTCGCTGTCTCCTCCCCCTACGCGCGTTCACGCGGCGGGGGCGTGGCTCTCCTGGGTTGTTGGCGGGGGCCATGAGGGTGGCGCTCTCCTGTGTCGCCTCCACGGTCCCCACTCGGGTCAGCTCTGAGCCCTGTCTGGGCTTCGGGGGGTGGACTGTCTTTTTGGCCTTCCGGTTCTCCCTCAGGAGAACCGGGCAGGCGGTGCTATTTGCGGTGTGCGCGCCGCTGCAGTTCGCGCAAGTAGGTGGGTCCTCCCTGGGCCGGTCGCAGTCGCCGGCGGCGTGTGGTCCACCGCACCGCACGCAGGCTATGGGGCGGTGGCAGTTGTGGGAGGAGTGCGCGAACTTCTGGCAGCGGTGGCACTGCGCTAGTCCCCGTTTTCCCCTCCAGGGCTCAATGATGACCCCCGGCATGCAGAGGACCTCCGTGGTCTGGAAAATCTTCGCAGCGGTGTCGACATCACGCCTGACCTGGGCGTAAAAGATGCACCCGGGTCGGCCCTGACGGGCCCTTATGGGTCTGACGTATTCGACGCCAAACCCTTGCTCCGTCAGGTCGCTGGTGATGTCTTCAGGCGCGGTGTCCACCGGAAGTCCCCTGATGGCGACCTTGAGGCTTCGCTCGCTGGGCAGGGAGTAGCAAAACCACTCCAACCCGGAGTCCTCCTTCTCCAGGTTGGAGAGGTACCTTTGCACCTCCCGGAACTCTTCTTCCCCCGCCGGGGAGAAGCGCACTCCGGTGCCGAAGGGGCGGGCATTTGGTGCGTGCCCCAAACGGGCCTTTAGGGCACGGAAGTGGGTGCCCCAGTTTGGTATCCGCTCGACCACTATCGGCGGATACCTTTTCTTCTTGGGTATGGTGGTGGTGGTGGTGGTGGTGGTGGTGGTGGTGGTGGTGGTGGCGGGTGGTGGCTGATTTCCACCTTGACCTCCGGCGGAGGGAGAGGGTGGAGAGGCGACCGCGTCCGCAAAGGACAACCGCAGGGGTGTCGGGAGCGGCGGTGAGTGCAGCAGTGGTGGCTGTTGTGGTTTGCGGGGGGCGGCGGGAGGAGAAGATGATGGCCCCGCTGAGTCCATGGGGGACAGATCCAGCCTGGGGAGAGATAGCGGTGGCTGCTGGTGGTTTGGCGGTGATGCAGCCGCCCGCTTCGGCTGAGACGGAGATACGCCGAAGGGTGGCGGCGATTTGAAACGCGCTGCGGCTGTCGAGCGGGGTGCGCTAGTTGGCTGCAGGCGTTTAGGGGTAGCCAGACGTGCCGACTCGGCGGCCTGTTTGACACGGGCGAGGTGCGCGGCCACACATGCGGGAGGGGTCGCGGTCGCGGTCACGGGTGCGGTCCCGGTCGCTGACACGGTCGCGGTCTCGGTCGCGGTCGCGGCCGCGCGCGCGGGCGCGGCAGATGCAGAGGCTCTCGGGGCCTCACCCGCGGAACTCGCGGGTTCACGCGGGGTCGCGGGCGCCTCGCGGGGCGCGGAGACGTCTCGCCGAGTGGACGGCAGCCCCACGGAGGGGCGCGTCTTTGGCGGACGTTTTTCCCGTGGTTGCGGGGCAGGGACATTTGCGGGGCTCAATTCTTGTGCTGCGCGCAGGGCTGATGTTTTGCCCTGCGCGAGTTGCTTGATGGGGGCCAGCTGTTGTCCCGGGGAGTTTGCGGACTCCGGGGGGGCGGTACGAAGTGCAGGGGGAGGCCTGCCGCTGTTGAAGTCTTCCGACCTCGCCAGTACGACCTCCATGGTCTGGGAGTCTTCCTGGAAGGTCGGGGGGCCGTAGCGCACCTCGCCGGCTCCTTCCTCCGTCGGGGTGGTGACCGGGGCCTGGGATGAGGTAAACACCACCTTCGCAGATGTGAGCATCTGCAGCGCCTGCAGCGAGTCACGGGCGATTTTGTTGGCTGTTAGATGATGTCTTTGGGTGTTCTTGAATACCCTGGGGCGCGTGATCTTCCGCACCGTGGGGTCTTGCCCAATTTGTGGGGGCGGAGGGGGCGGCATAGTGGGTAGCCCTGAAAAGGGCTTTTAGGGTGTACCCCCACCTTTGCGGACTCGCAGTAAGGCGGGGAGACAAAACAAAAGTTTGTGGAGGGTAGATATTTCCGTGGCCGTTTCCTTCTACCCTCACGAATTTCCGAAAAATTATTGGATAATTTGTTCGAAAATTCGGAAACTCGATCTTGGGGCTGCGACGACGCGACCGCTGTGCGCCGTCCGATTCGCTTCCCTTCCGTTTCCCCCGTCCCTAGGGACTCGGTACTCGGGTCGGTAGGCTTCACGGCTAAACGGCGCAGGAGTTCAGCGTATGTCGGTCCGAGCGTCAGAGGTGTTTTGCCGGTGTTGTGGCTTTGTTGATGTTGCATATAGGGTTCAATTTCGCACCTCAGGTCGCAGTAGCTAATCCAGCGTGATTTTTTATGACGCGGAAGGGGTATTTGTAGGCTCGCCTAGTGGGCGGAACTCGTTGCATGACCCTCCAGGAGTGCCGTGCAAGGAGTAACGCGCTAGGCGCTAGAGTGAGATAGCAAGTCGTGTAAGTGGGGTGAGTTCGTAGGTGATTGCATCTTTTATATTTAAAACAACTTATTATATTACAATAATCAAATAAAACTTAATAATATAAAATATAAAGAAAACAAAACATAACATTCGACTCGGACTTAATTCAGTTATATAACATAAACTTACTAACTAACTGTTAACGACAGCCACCGCCGAACCCTGGCTGACAGCAACGTATTTACACGTGACCCTAGTATATAAGGATACTGTAACTAGTTAAGTTAGTATATAAGTGTTGTATATAGTATTAGGTAGATTTTAGGTATATAAATAAAGGTTTTTAGTTAGTTTTAGACATAGAATGGAGATTTAGCTTAGGGAGCCACCTAATATTACGAGCTGTGGATAGGCGATGTATAGATTTAAGTTTTTTATGTGTAAGTTAGGTAAAGTCCAGCCCGAACTACAAGCTGGACTGAACCCCGAACCGATCCTTGCTCCCTCAGCTAAATCCCATTAGAATAACTACCAAAAATTTATGTAAAATAGACCGCCGAACGCGGCTATTGTCCTCCTGACCCGGTAACCCAGTTCCGATATTAGAATGGAAAAGGTTATCGGGTCAGGGATCCTGAGCCGGACCAAAGCCAGGAAGAAACTAATCAGATCCGAGCAGCGAGATAGGAAGTATGATTGATTATATGTTAGTTTATAAGGAAATATTGAACCAAATTTAGGATAATAAGATAAAGCGTGCGGCCAATCAGACGCAGGCGGTATTTACGGGCGGCGACGGGGAAGAACATCGGATGTTTCCACCCGAAGGTCGAGTGGAAAGCGCCCGGAAATGCAGGCGCTCTGATTGGTCGTCCCGATTAAGTTTATTGAGCTAAGGCTTTTGATTTGTGCAGAGGCTTGGGACTCCTCGGACGTGAAGGCACTATTTGAACCTGTATGAAATGCTATAAATACGGAGCCAATATTTTGATTGTCGTACTCGGTTTCATAGTTAGTTACTACTCTGATTAGTACTCGGTTTCGCAGTTTGTTAGTACTCGGTTTCGCAGTTTGTTATTACTCGGATTAATACTCGTTTCGTGATAGTACTCTCACCCCGAACCAGGACTGGGGGAAGTACTCGTTTCATAGTTAATACTCGTTTAGTTTCGTTTAGTACTCGTTACAAGCTCTTAGTATTCGTAGTGTTTCGTACTGCACTCGTCGTATACGGTGCAAGCCTTTTTTTTAGTCTCTCTGCCCTAAAGTAAAATCGTTTTGTTTATATTGTTTAAAGTTTATAGTGTTAAAGTAAATGTAATATCAAAGTGTTTGTCTGTTTTAATAATTTAAATTCATTTAACGTTTTTATCTAGTTTCATTTTATTTCCTCTCCTAATAGTCGCGTTTTTGTTTAGTGTTTTTGGAACTCTGAGCTATCGGGGTTAGTCAACTGTTGACGCGTATCGCCAATAGTGTTATGGTCCATCGAACCGGATCTTAACCTGCGGTCGCCAACACTAACCTAACTACCTTACTCTACCTAGCTATGTATTTACAACAACCTACCTGGACTCCAGTACCGGCGGGAGCCCTATGGCCGAGGACAACCCATCCGCGTCGGTGACGTCGTCCTGATCGTCGACGGCACGCTGCCGCGCAACACCTGGCCACGAGGAAGAGTGACCAAGGTGTACCCGGGTCCCGATGGTGTAACGAGAGCTGTCGACGTGGCTACAAAGGGAGGAGTGTTCCGGAGGCCCACAAAGAAGCTGGTGATCCTGCCTACGGAAGCCATGGACCTGCACGCCAGTGAAAATGCAACGCTCACCCGAGCGATGCACGGCGGGAGAGATGTGCAGGACGGTGCGACATAGCGTTACAGGATAGTGATATAGTTAATAGTTAGTTCGTGTATAAACAAAATAGCGTAATAGTTAATAGTCAGTTCGTGTATAAACAAGAGAGCGTAATAGTGATAAATTTTAGTTCGTGTACTGTGTAACCTAGAGATAAGTCTATTATTGTGAATTGTCAATAATCCATAGAGTCAGTAGCTGAAAAATAAACATATTTCTAGTCGTTGTATTAATTTCCCACTAGTTCCTAACCGCACGCCGACGCGTTTACGACTGTGCGCCCGCGGGGAGCCGCGCGCTATTTATATCACGACAGTGGGGGACGAGGTGCATAAATACGCGCGGCTCTAAAAACCGCGCGCAGTCGCAAACAGGCAGCGTGCGGATAAAGTATATAAGCAGATCTCATTAGAATTTAGATAAACTACTGTAATTAGAAACTAATAAGAATTTTTGTATTAGTTTTAAGTGAGATTTATTGAAATAAAGATGCGGGGGGAGGGGGGATTGAGAGGGAGGGGCGCTGCCAGAACGGTATAAAATGGCGGCGCGCGCGCCGCCATTAGCACTTCAATCGACGGAGCTCAACCGAGCACACCTCAAGGAAAACCCCTGCCTCTCAAGCCAGCCCTCAGAGAACCCAAAGAAGAAAAACGGCGTTCATTATTTAAATCGATCAACCAGTCATAGGTGTCACGCACACAACCTATTCGCCGATCCGAGCGAAAATTTTGAAAATTGTTCAGACTGTTGCGGAACAAGGGCACGCATAAGGTTAGCGCTTAAGGCTGCAGTCTCCCTTTGCGACATTTAAGCTTTTGTCTTACCTATGGCTTTAGAAGTGGTGCTCCCCCCCCTGCATTATCTCGGTAAGAAACGCACGAGAATGTTGCTCTACTTCAATAAAGAGTGTAGGATTACTTAAAATTTGACATGTAATGATTTTTTCAGCCCTCCGGCCGGAAAGTGGCAACTCCCTGGCCGCTGCGCTAAACGAAGTTGCCACTTTCCGTTTCCGTCGAGCAGAAAAATGGTAAACACACCTTGGCCAGTAAAAAAGAGGTAGATTATGATGTAGCAAGATACCGTTCACTACTATAAATAATATTTGATCAAATATCGTCTATATTATAACCATTAAAATCAGATAAACATTAAACTATGGAAATGACCGTTATTTAAAGATAAAAGATAAAGATAAAGACATTTATTCAGTAAGTAGGCCGCACGGGCACTTTTACACGTCACGGCTTCACAAGAGGAGACCACTGCTGAGAAGAAACGCCGCAAGAAACTCAGCAGTCAGTAATTTTTTTTAAATATATTTAGTATAACAATGGTACTACTGAGTCTAGCATTATATAAATCTATCAATAGTAAATTATAAAATAAATCAAATAACCTGTGTAATTTCTGCAGGAAAACACCCAAAATCTTAAGACAGAGATAGAGAAAGAAAAGGAAAAAAGGACACCTACTTATGTGTATATACGACGGTGCAAGACGGCGACATAAGATTGATATGTTTTCCTACATCAACGGTGTCCCCTACACAAGATAACGCTTCTGAATTTGAAAAAATATATATTTATGATTAAGTTTTGGGTTTAGGCCAAGAATTTTTCTATTAGATAGTCCTCGATCCTATAATACGTTTTAGACATTAACGACTTTATCAAGTAATTTTAAGTGCTGGAAAGGGAAAAGGAAAGAATTTTTTATTTAAAGTATTTAAATTATGTATATCAGATTTTTTTGTAAAATAATCCAAATGTTTAATAACATAAATAATATTCTCATAAATAAATTGAGATGCTACAGTTAAGATATTCATTTCCTTAAAAAGTTCTCTTAAGGAGTCACGGGAATTTAAGTTGTACATAGAAGGGATGGGCTTTTTTGTAAAACAAATATAGTTTGTATGTCAGCTGCCTTACCCCAAACCAGAATACCGTACGACATGACACTGATTATGATTATGATTATGAAATAACTGATGAAAATAACTCCACTGGATGCCTCTTAAACTAAATTTTGGAGATATATTACAAGAAAATAGGCTTAGCTACGTTTTACGACGAATATTTTTGTTTTTTTTTTCTATGGCGGCTATTATATGCGGTGGGTCTTTTATTGGCATAGAACGCTCAAGGCGCGAGTCAATTAATTCTGGCAGCAGACAATGATGATAGAATTGTGTTAAAGGGCCAAGCATTTTAGATTCCCAAAATACTTTATCCCTTTTTATATATTCGACCTTCATCGGTTGCTGCTCACTCGTCCAAACTGCAAAAATGCAAATATCATATTCTGTGATATTTAACTGGCCCTGAATTTGGAAATAATAATCATGTTTCATATCTATTGTAAACAAGTTATTTTTTGGGTCGTATTTCCAAATTTTTTTTTTTTTATCTTTTATTGCATCTCTAGGATTGATGTCTTTGGCAGCAAATGAACATTTCACCTCTATGATTCCTTTTTTTCCTTCTTTGTCTGTATAAATGCCATCAGGAGTGGCACCCAAAAAACACTTTGTCCTGTGAATATAAAGTCCACACGGTTCAATTTTTATTTGTTCCTGATGCGCTAATTGGGAAAGTGCTTTTTCTTCATTATTTATGCCATATGCAATTGACGGTACATTAGATAAGTCTTTCGGTCTTACAATTGATTTGACCAGTGGCGCACAACTAATGTTATTTCTTCTTTTACAAATTTTGCCAAAACGCGAAGCTGTCAGTCTTTTTTTTCTTTGCTCTATCCAGTCTTGGCTATTGCTTTGCTGCATAGTATTTTTTCCAATATGATCTCGTTCTTCTGTAGTGACCTCCAATTCCTTTAGTAAATATTGTTTAGCAAAGTTGAAAACTTCTTCCGACATGTCCGGACCTTGAGCGTTTTCACCATAATCTGGATCGATTTTAGTGGCATAACGAAATGTTTTCCTATACTGTCTTGAATATTTTTTTTGCTTTGTTTTATGTGTTTCATATATTCGTGTGTATTTACCTGTAGGTTTATTAAATATAAACCTGTTGACTGCAGTGATTGGTGTCTTTGTATTAAAACTGATGGCGGCGGCTGAACATCTTTCTTGATACGAATTTCTTAAACTGTAATTTATTCTCTTACCTCCAACATATTTGGCGATAACTGAATTAAACGTTACAGCTGCATTGCTGTCCACGTCAAAAACGAGGCTCTTTGCATTTGATGCCAAATATGAGACGTGTTGGCTCATTTTTAACCAAAGAGCGGTGTTTTGCAAATTTTGCGTCACATCTATGTCGAGTTTATCAGTTGAAGGACATATCTGATCTTCACATTTAGTATGATCTCCTAAAGCATGGCGTAAGGCAGTGTAAATATCTGCGTTTAGATTTATTATTTTTTCTGTCTGGGAAACCACTGTATGTTTTCTGAACTTTATTGCACGTACCACGTATCTTCTTAATTTCATAATTTTTGGCTCTGTAAAGAGTTTTCTTTGTTGGAGGGGAATTTGAGTGTTTTTTATGAGAAGCCGCAATTTATTGCATAGGTTTCGTAAAAGGTGATTGCGGCATTCGATCTTCTCAACTTTTATATTTTTGTAAGGATTGCTAGCCAAAATTTTTTTTATGGTGCTTGAGTCTCCGTCTGATATCAATTTAGCATATATCAAACCGTGTGTGTCAAGAGATTCTTTGAAGCCTTCGACCAGTGCAGTCGATTCCATACTAGATGAACTTCCTGTGAAATTTTTATAACATCTATGTTCTTTCGGCTCAGTTTTCTTATTGGCTGCTCGAGCACATATCGTGCAGTACTTATTCTTGACGCCTAGGTATAATAGCTTTCTAGTATAGGCACCGATAATGGCTGCTGCACCAGATGCCGCTGCATAATTATTGTTGACGACAGCCACCGCCGAACTCTAGCCGACAGCGACGTATTTAGACGTGACCCTAGTATATAAGGATACTGTAAATAGTTAAGTTAGTATATAAGTGTTTTATATAGTATTAGGTAGATTTTAGGTATTTAATAAAGATTTTTTAGTTAGTTTTAGGTTTAGAATGGGGATTTAGCTTAGGGAGCCACCTAGTATTACGAGCTGTGGATGAACGATGTATAGATTTAAGTTTTTTATGTGTAAATTAGGTAAAGTCCAGCCCGAACTACAAGCTGGACTGAACCCCGAACCGATCCTTGCTCCCTCAGCTAAATCCCATTAGAATAACTACCAAAAATTTAGGTAAAATAGACCGCCGAACGCGGCTATTGTCCTCCTGACCCGGTAACCTAGTTCCGATATTAGAAGGGAAAAGGTTATCGGGTCAGAGATCCTGAGCCGGACCTAAGCCAGGAAGAAACGAATCAGATCCGAGCAGCGAGATAGGAAGTATGATTGATTATGTGTTAGTTTATAAGGAAATATTGAACCAAATTTGAGATAATTTGATAAAGCGTGCGGCCAATCAGACGCAGGCGGTATTTACGGGCGGCGACGGGGAAGAACCTCGGATGTTTCCACCCGAAGGTCGAGTGGAAAGCGCCCGGAAATGCAGGCGCTCTGATTGGTCGTCCCGATTAAGTTTATTGAGCTAAGGCTTTTGATTTGTGCAGAGGCTTGGGACTCCTCGGACGTGAAGGCACTATTTGAACCTGTATGAAATACTATAAATACGGAGCCAATATTTTAATTGTTTGTACTCGGTTTCATAGTTAGTTAATACTCGGATTTGTATACTCGGATTAGTACTCGGTTTCGCAGTGAATACTCGTTTCATAGTTACTCGTTTAGTTTCGTTTAGTACTCGTTACAAGCTCTTAGTATTCGTAGTGTTTCGTACTGCACTCGTCGTATACGGTGCATGCGTGTTTGTTAGTCTCTCTGCCCTAAAGTAAAATCGTTTTTGTTTTGTATTGTTTAAAGTCTATAGTGTTTAAGTAAATGTAATATCAAAGTGTTTGTCTGTTTTAATAATTTAAATTCATTTAACGTTTTTATCTAGTTTCATTTTATTTCCTCTCCTAATCGCGTCGCGTTTTGTTTAGTGTCTTTGGAACTCTGAGCTATCGGGGTTAGTCAACTGTTAGCGCGTATCGCCAATAGTGTTATGGTCCATCGAACCGGATCTTAACCTGCGGTCGTCAACAGTTTTATGGTCCTTCGAGCCGGATCCGCGAACTAGGATTTGTGATTGTGTTGTGAACCCACGTAAAACCATAAATATGGTTGTTACGAGGAGCCAGGCGGGCGATAACCTCGAGGACGAGGAAAATCGTCGTCTGATGGAGCAGCGCTTAGAAGAGGAAAGGCAGAGATTACTTGAACAAACTCCGCTACGAGGAGGTAACGTCGAGGGAGCACCCGCGGAACGAGCGGGCCCCCTCAGAACCGGGACGGAAAACCCAACCCTTCGGCGGATGAACCCGATGGGCGACTCACCAGTCTCACCCCCGAACCAGGACAGGGGGGAGTTTAGTCGCAATGTCGGATGGGGTGCGCAGCCGCGGGACACCTACGGAGTGTCACCGCTCGCGCCACCCGCGATCCGAGTACCCGAGCAGCGTATGGAGGAGAGGCTCGCGCAAGGAGCGCAACGACCGGCGGATCGTGACCGCGTTGCGTTTGCGTCGAGGCCTGCATCCGTGGCTTCTACCACGGATCTTAAGGTAAGAAGGCGGAGAGCAGAACTGGAGGCGGCAGAGCAGCTCGCCGAGTTGCGTCGTCGTGAACTGGAAATTCAAGAGGAATTGATCCAGAAACGACTAGCCGCAACCATCGAACAAATCGAGGTAGAAGGGTCCCGGGCAGGAGGGTCGGTCGCAGATCCCGCGAACCGGGTGGGCGACTGGCTCGACAACGTGCAGCCCGAGAGAGCAGCGCCGATACCACGCAGGTCACGTGAAGACCTAAGAACCCCGCACAGTCAGCGGGAACGATCAGAAGGTAGGAGCCGCGCCATTGATCGACTGACGGATCATCTCGAGACGATGATGAGGCCGCCACCAAGGCAAGTATATGAGTTGCCTATATTTGCCGGAGATCCGAGCGAATGGCTCACATTTTTAAATAGTTACGAACAGTCATCGCAGCGGTACAAGTTCTCGCCGTACGAGAACGTTGCGAGGCTACGACACGCGTTGAAAGGTGAGGCGCGACAGTGTGTACATCATATGCTCGCGTCATCGACATCACCAGAACTAATTGTCAGAGTGTTGAAAAAGAACTTCGGTAGAACCGATTTGCTGATTGATCGAGCGATCGAGGAACTGAAGAGGATGCCTATAATTGGTCCGAGCGCAACGGATCTAAATGCGTTCGCGACGAAAATCATGAACATAGCATCGACTTTAGTGAATTTAGATAAACGGAGTTACGGAGCTAACCCGTTACTGATAAGGGAGATAACAGAGAGGTTGAGTCCGCATTTGCGCTCGCGATGGTGTGCATATGCGAAAGAAAGATATACTCTAGAACAGAGTGAGTTAATGCTGATGGCTAACTTTTTACTCGATGAGAGCGACGCCGAGTTGGAGTTCTCGCACGCACGGGCGCCGTCAAAGAGGACGACACCCGCGCCACCGATCCAGCGAGACACTCGACGCGCACCGATCCCGGCCGGCGGAGGAGCTTTCCGTCGCCCACAACCACCTAGAGTCAACAGAACCTACACGACAGAAACAGTGAGTAGTTGTTTGTTTTGCGGAGGCGGTCACAATACGCCTGACTGTCGCCGACTTCTTAACATGCCAGTCGGAGCCCGCTGGGACTGGGCCCGACAGAACCGGGTATGCTTTAAATGTGTTAATCAAAAACATCGTCGGGAGCAATGCCCGGCGAGAGGGTGCGGTGTGAACGGATGCCCGCGACCCCACCATCCCGTGCTGCACGAACCCCTGAACCAGCAGCATACATACCAGGTGCCACCTGTGCAGGCGCCACCTGTGCAAGCGCCGCTAGCGCCGGCGCCACGCTTTGCTAGGCCGCTAGCGCCGCCCCGCGCATCGTCGGCACGCGCTGTGACGTCACGAGAAAGGACGCAGCGCGCCGCGGCGTGCGCAACGAACAACGAACCGACGGAGCTCTATGATCCAGAGCGGAGCTTCGCGGCGACCTACACGAACCCCCACATGGTCGCAAACATAGTGTTGTTAAAGGTAGTACCTATAATTATTTCGGGACCGCGATGCGAGGTCAAGACACACGCGTTGCTCGACGAGGGAAGCACCGTTAGCCTTGTGGATGAAAGGTTGGCGGAGGCGATCGGAGCAACCGGACCCGAGACACCGTTACACATTCAAGGTGTGGGAAACATGACTTCGAGCCAACGGAGCCGAAGGGTGACAACGCAGGTACGAGGAATCCGAGATGGACCTGTACACGAAATGACGCTGCGGACCGTACCGAACCTAGGCCTACGAACGCAGCGCCTAAATAAAACAGAACTAGGTAAGTACAAGCACCTCGCCGGCCTGAACGAAGCGGCATTTGAGGAAGGAGTGCCGTATGTGCTTATCGGTGCCGATCACTGGCACATAATGATCCCTCACGAACTGAGGACAGGGCGCATGAACGAGCCCGCAGCCCTACGAACCGACCTAGGATGGGTCGTGTACGGTACCGTACCGCGGCTCATCCGAACCGAACATGCCGAGACGTCGCTACACTTAGCGGCGCGTGAACCAGAGCTGGACGAAGCTCTGAAAAGGTATTTTGATATAGACTCGTTGGGGATCAAGTTGATCAACAAGAAACGCCCCCTCGAGGAACGAGCTGAGAGGATTTTCGCACAAACCGTGACGAAAATAGACGGACCCCGCTACGAGGTAGGACAACTGTGGCGGGACGATGAACCCCGAATGCCACCGACGTACGCAATGGCGTTTCGGCGGCTACAGGGGATTGAAAGGAAGATGGACCATGATCCGACCTTTGCGACGGAGTATGCCGCACAGGTCGACAACCTACTGGTCAAGGGTTACGCCGAACCAGTGGAAGACCACGAACTCACCCAGACCGGGAAAATAGAACCAAGAAAATTAAGGTTGGTATTTGATGCTGCGTCAACAGTCCAAGGACGCAGCCTGAACAATTATGGGTTGGAGGGACCAGACAACCCGGTTGACGACGCGACCCGCGCGGACAGCGCGCGGCAGGTGCGAGTCAACGACCGGTGGTACACCGGCCCACCTTTTCTGCGGCGGCCCGAGGCGGAGTGGCCGCAGGAAGTTTCGACGACCCACAAAGACGACCACGAAGAGGAGGTGACTTCGTGCCACACAGTCCGACGGGAGAGCGCGCCACTACCAGACATAGAGCGCTTCTCTAACTATGACCGGCTGATCGGCGCGACGGCACGAGTGCTGCAGTTCATCGAGATGATGAAGAATAAGAACCGCATACCGTTGGAACTCCGGCATATTAAAGGCGCGGAGCACCTCTGGTATCAGAACGCGCAACGGCGAGATTTTGCGGAAGAGCTGCGCAGTCTATCGAAAGGGGAGCCTATCCCGAAGAAGAGCCGGCTGTATGGGCTCGACCCAAGACTGGACGAGGATGGGGTAATGCGCATGCGCGGCCGGATCGACGCCGCGCCAGTGCGTACGTATGATAAGCGCCCAGTTTTGTTGGATGGACGCAACCCATATGTGAGGTTGCTCATACTGCGAGCACATCAACGAGCCGCACACGCCAACAATGAAAGGTTGGTAAATGATCTAAGGCAGCAGTTCTGGATACTGCACTTAAGACCCTCAGTACGAGCGGTAGCGAACGCGTGCCAGGTGTGCATCCTGCGCCGGGCGCGACCTCAGGTGCCCGCGCTGGGAGATCTGCCACTGGCACGGATCGAGCCATTCCACCGACCGTTCACAAACGCGGCGGTGGATTACTTCGGACCACTGATGGTGACCGTCGGGCGACGGCACGAAAAGCGCTGGGTGGCGCTATTCACGTGCCTCACCACCCGCGCAGTCCATTTGGAGCTGGCGCACTCGCTGTCCACCGGCTCGGCCATCATGGCGCTAAGGCGCATGGCCGCGCGACGGGGGTGGCCGCGGGTCATCTACAGTGACAACGGAACCAACTTCCGGGGTGCGGACGCGGAGCTGCGCGCCGCCTACCTCGAGTGGCTGCCAGCAATGCGGCAGTACGGGCAGCGGAACGCGATGGAGTGGCGCTTTATACCGCCGGGAGCTCCGAACCAGGGAGGCGCCTGGGAGCGCATGGTGCGCTCCGTGAAGACGGCGCTGACGGCGACACTGACGTCCAGGGCGCCCAAGGAAGAGGTGCTATGGACGCTGCTCGCCGAGGCCGAGCACACTGTGAATGCTCGGCCCCTCACTCACGTATCGGTTGAGGCAGCCGACGAAGAAGCCTTAACACCGAACCATTTTCTACTGGGAGGCTCCACGGGGGTCCCTCTCACTGGCCCTTGTGTGGAAGCCGATCGCCGAACCTGGCGAGCCAGCCAGGCGCTCGCCGACCATTTCTGGGCCCGCTGGGTCCGGGAATACCTGCCGACGCTTGCCCCGCGACGCTCATCCGCGGCGGGCGAGCGACAACTGCAGGTTGGGGACTACGTGATCGTGGTCGACCCCACCCTGCCACGGAACGTGTGGCCACGAGGAGTCGTCGAGACGACCTACCCTGGACCAGATGGCGGCGTGCGGAGCGCGGACGTCCGAACGAGAGGCGGCGTGTTCCGGAGACCGACGACGAAGCTGGCTGTCGTACCGTTGCACCCGGGTCAACATGGCATGTTGACGGGGGGATAGTGTTGACGACAGCCACCGCCGAACTCTAGCCGACAGCGACGTATTTAGACGTGACCCTAGTATATAAGGATACTGTAAATAGTTAAGTTAGTATATAAGTGTTTTATATAGTATTAGGTAGATTTTAGGTATTTAATAAAGATTTTTTAGTTAGTTTTAGGTTTAGAATGGGGATTTAGCTTAGGGAGCCAACTAGTATTACGAGCTGTGGATGAACGATGTATAGATTTAAGTTTTTTATGTGTAAATTAGGTAAAGTCCAGCCCGAACTACAAGCTGGACTGAACCCCGAACCGATCCTTGCTCCCTCAGCTAAATCCCATTAGAATAACTACCAAAAATTTAGGTAAAATAGACCGCCGAACGCGGCTATTGTCCTCCTGACCCGGTAACCTAGTTCCGATATTAGAAGGGAAAAGGTTATCGGGTCAGAGATCCTGAGCCGGACCTAAGCCAGGAAGAAACGAATCAGATCCGAGCAGCGAGATAGGAAGTATGATTGATTATGTGTTAGTTTATAAGGAAATATTGAACCAAATTTGAGATAATTTGATAAAGCGTGCGGCCAATCAGACGCAGGCGGTATTTACGGGCGGCGACGGGGAAGAACCTCGGATGTTTCCACCCGAAGGTCGAGTGGAAAGCGCCCGGAAATGCAGGCGCTCTGATTGGTCGTCCCGATTAAGTTTATTGAGCTAAGGCTTTTGATTTGTGCAGAGGCTTGGGACTCCTCGGACGTGAAGGCACTATTTGAACCTGTATGAAATACTATAAATACGGAGCCAATATTTTAATTGTTTGTACTCGGTTTCATAGTTAGTTAATACTCGGATTTGTATACTCGGATTAGTACTCGGTTTCGCAGTGAATTACTCGTTTCATAGTTACTCGTTTAGTTTCGTTTAGTACTCGTTACAAGCTCTTAGTATTCGTAGTGTTTCGTACTGCACTCGTCGTATACGGTGCATGCGTGTTTGTTAGTCTCTCTGCCCTAAAGTAAAATCGTTTTTGTTTTGTATTGTTTAAAGTCTATAGTGTTTAAGTAAATGTAATATCAAAGTGTTTGTCTGTTTTAATAATTTAAATTCATTTAACGTTTTTATCTAGTTTCATTTTATTTCCTCTCCTAATCGCGTCGCGTTTTGTTTAGTGTCTTTGGAACTCTGAGCTATCGGGGTTAGTCAACTGTTAGCGCGTATCGCCAATAGTGTTATGGTCCATCGAACCGGATCTTAACCTGCGGTCGTCAACAATTATTACGAAATGATCGTTTAGACCAGCATCCATCAGCAATTACAACTATCATGGGATTTCCTTCGCTATCAACGCTTCCGATTTCCTTTGCATGTTTTGCTTCTTCTTCCCCTGCCTTGCGCATTTCTCTTTCCGCCGTTTTGTGATACCAGTCATAGACATCTTCGCAAGTCTCAGAATATATTCTTTTTGACATAGAGGGTATGTTAGTATTTGCGGCCAATTCGTTTAAATTTTCATGTCCGCAGCCAGTACTAATGGTGCCGGCGACAATACCATGATTGATATCATAGTTAAAATTAGGATCATCAGTACTAACATCAAATTCTACGTTACATAATTCACACTTCAGTCGAAGAGACGAAATAAAACCTTTTCAAGTCTCGCCGATGCATTTTAAATTTGAAAATCTGCATCCAAATGATCCTGTACTATGGTCAGCAACTGCTTGCAAAGATGTCAAGAAATATTTAACAGACACAATTCTACGTCCATCTAAATCAAAGGAGTCATTTTTATCCCGAAATACATCTTCATGTTCCGTTTCAAAATCTTTATCAGGTACAGATTGCTGGTACTGAAACGAAAAAGAGATTTTCATTGTCAATTCAGGTAAACAATATAATAGCTATTATCAGCTAACATCAGTGTTTATGACTATGTATCTGAGTCACATTCCTTGTGCAGGTACTTTTTTTATTAATTTTGTAGACTCTTATTTAATTTTAGGTTTACCGTGTGGTTGCCGGGTTAGAATAGTGCCACTCCATGTCTTCCCGTGGATGTCGTAAGAGGCGAATAAGGGAATAAAGGCTTGTAGTACTGTTAGGCGATGGGCTTGCCACCTGTCACTAATATACTGGGAAACATCTTAGCCGTGTGGTTGCCGGCTTAGAATTGTGCCACTCCATGTCTTCCCGTGGAAGTCGTAAGAGGCAACTAAGGGAATAAAGGCTTGTAGTACTGTTAGGCGATGGGCTTGCTACCTGTCACTAATATACACTGTTAAACATCTTAGCCTAATTGTGCAAATTGTGGTTACAGAGTTATCAACAAGTTTTTAGAGTGGTTGGTAATTCTGTAGCTCTGCCTACCCCACTCTGGGAATCAATGCGTGACGGTATGTATGTATGTGTACATCTTAGCCTACTTGTGCAAAATATGATTACAGAATTATCAAGAAGTTTAAAGACTTGTTGGTAATTCTTTAGCTCTGCCTATCCCACTCTGGGAATGAAGGCGTCAGTTTATATATATATATATATATATATTATTTTATTACCTTTCTTTTAGAAACCCTTCGAAATGGTAGATCATTGTTTGGTTTTCGCTTACGACTCTTCTTAATTACCTATAAAATAAATTATAAATAAATTATTGGGAACGGACAGTTTTCTAGGAAGGAATATAGGAGACAGGCAGTTTTATAAGGTCATACTCATTATAATTACCTACATAAGTCCAAACGGATTTTGTTTTTTCTTTCACTGTATTAATAATTTCGATATGAGTTATAAAAGCTAAACAAATGCGGACGAAACCGCGGCAACATAGTAGCTAAGAACACTCGAACAAGTCACTATTCTTTTTTTTTTGTATAAATTTATTATATTATACATACTACATTTTCTTTGTTTGGATCATTTGCTGTATCTGTTTTATCTGATTCGATATTAGCCAGCGTTGGTCTAGAATTTTCCGTTAGGACCAAAATTCTTTCAGAGGAAGTCTGACTTATTGCCTCTTGATTACTGAAAAAAATTGTAAATCATGTTAATATTGTGTAATTAACAAAATACAAAAGAAAATTAAAAAATAAAATGTTTTTTTTAAAACCAACTTTTATTTTTACGTACATACATACATACATAAATACATAACATTACGCCTTAATTCCCATAGTGGGGTACAAAGAGCTACATAAATACCAAATACTCTAAAATGACTTCTTGAAAAATCTGTAACCACATTTTGCACAAGCTTTTATATATGTACTAAAAAGGAATAAATGAGTTTATACATAGTTATTTTTTTCAGCGTGTTTTCTTAGTAAATCCTTATCTTCTATACATATAAGCAAGTACATAAAGCGCCAAATCTTTATTTAAAGAAAATAAATTTAAAAGTAAAAGCTAACTTACTTACAACAATCCATACATACTTATATACGAACGTTGCAAGTACAAAATAAAGTAACTATAAAAACAGCATTCTTACCATTGCACAATATTATTGAATTGAGGGTAATTGTTGCTAATGTCTGACATCGGTCGCCGATCACAAGATACAGTGGCACTGACATTACTGCAAAAGTAAAATCTAGGTATAAGTAATGAGAATCACGAAAGGTATACAAAATCGTAAATGGGAGTATCATAAAGATAAATGGTACTAGAAATGCAATAGCTGCTTTGAACTTGTCGTCGCACAGGTGACTCCCATGTCGTAATTATACCAAAGTACTGACTGACAAAAGATAGCTTTTTAATAAAGTCTTCTGTTTTTATTGTGGGTAGTCCTATCCGTAATACCTTTTTAACATCACTGAAAAAATACATTTTAACATTGCAAATATCTAAAAATAACTAGGCTCTAAGCTAAACTGATAAATAATTTATTTTTAACATCAGAACAAATAGGTTTAACGTGTGTATTCAACTTACCTCTTTAAACGGTTTTTTTTCATGAGTTCCACTTTTGATTTTGACTTTTTTTTAGCAACACAGGGATATTTCTTCCTTTTCGTATACATAGTTAACGTTTACGTTTATTAGTTGATAAGTGAAATATTCAAGTAGAGCAACTGTCACGGTGTACTTCGCTTTTCCATAAGAATCTGCGCGAGGGAAAGGGACTAACCGTGCGAGCAGGAGGTGAAATGACGATGAGCTACACAACACACGTTTGAACGCTGCGATGTCACAGCGGAAAGCGGAACTGAGGGAAATTTCGACGTGTTTTTCGTATTAAACAGTCGATAAGTTTCAATTAGATAAAATGGTCTTAAAAATATTTTATAAAATTATTTTTTTTGTTATTTGACTTGTTAATAGTTCTATTCTACGTGTTTTAAGTTTGACTACGCTACACGATCATTTTCTAGGAGAAAAAAAATATTGTAGCAATGGTCGAATTCATAAAATTATAGGTATTTAAACCACTCAAAATAAGAAAACTAAAGCATTATCCAAAAAAGTAATCAGATAAGATTATAGTCGAAGGTATGAGAATAAATGATACCTGAATAGATTTTTTGTTTTAGTCATAATATTTACGTGGCGTGTGCATGAACGAGACTCTCAACGCGTAAAACGTAAATACAGGTATGTTTAAAGCCTAAAAAAACTATTAAAAGAAGCGTTAAAGTAAATAAAAAATATGTGTTTAAATGGTCAAATGCCACACTTTATATTAATGTAAAATTTACTTCATTTATTGCTTTCTTAATAACTAAAATAAGACCTTTCTTTTCGGGTAATTCTGCAAGAATACTGATTAACAGGAGACTGGGGCCTTAAGTAGTTCCTCCACGAGCACCTCTTGTTGGACTTTATTGCTTTTTTTTCCACTAACCCCTGTTTTCTTTTTATGGTGGTCTACCAAGTGATTTCACCGTCATTAAATTAAATAAACTTAAAAGAAAAAAACACAGACACTAACGGATCAATCCACAAACAACTAGCTTTTTTTTAATCTTTTAAATGTGGCCCATTTAAATATGTTAAATTATTTTTACCTGATCTTAAATGTGAACAACAGTATTAAAGATAGTATTAAAAATAAATAATATAATAAAAAGGATTTAAATATTAAAATATAATATACATGGTAAAAAATCCACGATTCCGTACCATTTTTATAGATTCCTTTCATTTGTTAACTCACTTATTTTTTTAAAGTATCAACACATTCAACTCAACTTAGAAGTTTTAGATTACGGATAAATTCAGGCTAATGTTAGTCAGCTTGACATTCTGGAATAGCACTGCCGTCTAAACTATGTCTAAAAATTAGACAATTTAGTTTTAGGCTATTTAAGCGATGAGCACGTAGAAACGGGTCCAAGCCTGGCAAAAAAGTCGAGCCAAAAAATGAGGGCAGCACTGTCGTTCGTATAGCCACCCAATATACTACGACTAAAAAGATATTGATACTTTATTATATAAATTCTCTTTAACACTAAGGTTTTTTCATAATCACTTTGTATTAGTAATAGTCGTAAACTTTAACATTTATAATAATTACTAGCTTGTACCCGCGACTTCTAAGCTTAGGAGAAGACCTAATGATAGATATTTTTGTGGTTGCCGTACCCGTGTGGTTGCCGTACCGGTGTGGTTGCCGGGTTAAAATAGTACCACTCCATGTCTTCCCGTGAATGTCGTAAGAGGCGCCTAAGGGAATAAAGGCTTGCAGTACTGTTAGGCGATGGGCTTGCCACCTGTCACTAATACACTGGGAAACATCTTAGCCTACTTGTGCAAAATGTGGTTACAGAATTTACTTGTTGGTAATTCTTTAGCTCTGCCTACCCCACTCTGGGAATGAAGGCGTGAGTTTATATATGTGTCAGAAGGCAAACTAAGGAAACAGCAGAAATAGCGGGGGGTCGTCCGATACCGCTAGCGCAAGGCAGTCACGTATTTCTTAGTTCCGTTATCTTTAATTCTTAAGGATTGGAAAAAATTGTTAACTAGATCTGCAAGTTAAATCGTTTTGTAGGGAGTGAAAAGTGGAATACAGTGAAAAAAACCGTCTTCTAAAATACGTACTAGTTTAGAAGATATGGCAAAAATCATTTGATTTTTTTGAAGGTAGCGTATTTTGCTTATCGTTTTGTTTTGTTTAAACCCGCGACTCGCGCACCGCGGACGGTGACTGCGGTGAGTCATCCGGGCTCGGCGCCGCGCGCGGCCGCTGACTTACAACCGGAGAGGACACCTGACGCAGGAGCAGCGGACATAAGTGTAAGAATTTAAAATGGCACCAAAAAATATACCCAAGGTGATGTGCTCCAAATGCACATATGAAATAAAAGATCGAGAATATCTGAGATGTAAAAAGTGTTTAAATACCTTTGATCTCGCATGCACAAATGTAACACTAAAACGATTCTTTTTGATGGCTAAAGACACAAAAATAAATTGGAAATGTGGCGCATGTGTATGTCCAAAAAATAAAACAAGCACTCCGCAAGCACCCTCGAGTACTAAATCGATGATAGGAGCAAACAGTACACTAACTGATAATGTTACAACTAGGAAACGAGTAAAAAATAATAAAAATAATTCTTCAATATTGCCTCGAGAATCGAGTATGCACTCTAAATGCTTATCAGACCTAGATATTTCAAACTCCACATTCGGCGACGACACCCATAGCCTGCCGAATATATCGACAACGGATCTGGTAACAAATTTTGAAGTCGACACTCTCACCACGCAGTTAGATAGTGCACACCAGGAAATAGAGAAGCTTAATTTACAAATTATGGAAATGAAGAAAATAATGGATACCAAAGATAAAACTATACAAGTATACAAAAAACTTCTAACCGGAGAAACGCCTACAAAATATGCTGCGCAAAAACAGACTTGCAATAAATGCAACTCGTCGAGTAATAAAAGTAACTCGCAGTCGCCTAGGGAAAAAATTGCCCCTGTTATATCTGAGTCCGAAGATCGAGAAATACAACTAGAGGAAGATTCAGAACCACCTGAAAATCACCTTAGCAATACAAACATACAGGTAAAGGATAAAAACCTAATAAGTATAATAAGTAGTAACAGTCACAATAAAGTGTTGACTATCGCAAATCGGTATTTGAACGAAAATAATGAAATTTGCCATTTTTTGATGCCACGTGTAGAGACTAGGTATCTTCTTGATAATATAGAATCAAAATTGATCAATTATACCAGAAATGACTACTGTATTATTTTTGTTGGCGACGACGACTTTAAAACATCTCAGGATTATACAAAATTGGTCGCAGATATAAGAAACAAATTACAAAAAGTGCAACACACGAACATTATTATTTGCTTCCCAACATTTAACTGCAGTGGCTATGCCAATGTCTACAATTGGAGAGTGGAAACCTTTAATAGACTGATATATCTTGACAATGAAAAATATGAATACGCATATATTCTAGACAGCAACAGAAATTTAAGCTATGATTATACAATGTTTCTCAAACGTCACGGATGGATAAATAACTACGGTCTGGGTGTAATATTCCATGACATAACTAAATTAATACTATATACAAAAGATTACAAAAGAAGTCCGGAAATAACGAATAAAGATATTAATTCCACTAAGTTTTTTCGTGACTAGTGATAATGATCCTGAAAACCTAAACACTGAACATTTTAATAAGAAGAGTTATATTCTCAACAATAAACAGATATGTGTCCTACACCAAAACATAGCTGGATTAAGTAATAAAGCCGATCAACTAGCAATATGTTTGGATGAACTATTCCACGAGCAGTTTGGTATGGATGTGCTCTGTATTACCGAACATAACATGTCAGCTGCTTGCCGCGACACTGTGACAATACAAAACTACCAGATAGCCGCATCGTTTACAGGGTTGGGCAGATTAAGTGTCCTAGTTAAAAAGAGCCATAAAATTAAAACAAGACAGTTTTTTTTTAAATTTATCACGTATTTATTTTTAGCGTACTCTATACTTAAAAAAACTAATTCATAAGTTCAAATCGCTCGCCATCAGCTTTAATAACTTGACGCATTCTTCCATAGAATGCATTGCACGCGGCACGCACTACCTCGTCCGGTATTTCATCCCATATCTTGACTAATCGATGCTTGAATGAGTTTAGATTCATGCCCAATCTTGCTCAGCATGTAACCCATATCGAAAAGTCCAAAGCATTCAAATCCGGCGATGTTACAGGCCATTCTTGCCAAGGTATAAAATCTGTCAAATTTGTTCTACACCAATCTTGAGTGCGTTTAGCTTTGTGAGATGGGGCACTATCTTGTTGGAAGCAGTAATAGTCGTTTCCATATAATTTTTGAGTATTTCCTAGCAAATGACCCTGTAACACGTTCTGGATGTAATAGTCTTGGTTAATTTTGACACCTCGATCAATAAACAGCAGCGGTAACTTGCCTCTAGGCGATATCGCACCCCATACTATGATAGCTGATGCACTCTGGAACCCGTTGTACGGCTAATTTGTCCACAGGAATATCCTTCAATGAAGCACCATAGACACGATCGTTTTGTTGGTTGTGACTGTCTTGTAACTGGAACATCTTTTCATCGGAAAAAATAATATCATCGCCGTCGTGCCAAGCTAGCTATTCCCTACATTTTTTCACTCTAGCTTTTTTCTGGGCATCTGTTAAGCCATGATTTTTTTGTTTTTTGTAGGCCTTTAGCCCAAGATCATATTTTAAAATACGACTCATTGTTCGACGGGATATTTTCATATCTTTAGCAAGTTTGCTTGCACTTCGAGCTGGATTTCGTCTAATACGCTCACGAATATTTTTAATGATGTTTTTGGTGCGAACAGATGGCTTTCTCCCAGGTTTGGGCCTGATTTGTGAAGATCCCGTTTCTTTGAATCGCTTGACGGTCCGCGATATAAACCTTATATTGATATTTAAATGTTTCAGCGTCTTCAATATCTCACACGGTCGGTATTTTTTCTGGTACAAATCGCACACGAGCTGGCGTTTCACGTCCATTGTTGAAAACAATATAAAAACAAAAACTACAGGGTGCCTCTGACCTTGGGGCTTTAAATGCATAGATCAATTCTACTCCTGAAACTAAACTTCTTTTGTTCTGTAAGTTGTTAAAAATATGTTCAGTTTAAATTTATTTTTTATCATACAAGTTAAATCTAATTTTCAATGTACGCGATCCAATTCTCCATTTTCCTTTAGCCCTCGTACCAAGGTAATGTCGCCCCCGTTACCCCCGTACCATGAGATAGTGATTACATGGCCAATATGTAATACACTGATTTTACAATTAGACTTTAACATCAATTAGTTATCTAAATTTAAGTTATTTTTTCATGTTGCAGAACAAAAGTAGTTCAGTTTAGCGAGTAGAATCGATCGTTGAAATTAAAGCCCCAAGGTCAGAGACACACTGTATCAAGCTGACGTGTAGAAATCATAAAGAAGATTAAATTGTCAACAAAAAAAAAATACGAAGTGAATAAGAAGTTAAGTTATATTTAAGTAAAAAAGCCATACACAACTAGGACACTTAATCTGCCCAACCCTGTACTAGGAACAAAAAAAGGGGCGGAGCATGCATATTAGTGAAAAATGGTCATCAGTACAAAGAAGTTAAGGAAGTGGCTAAACTATCTATAAGCGGTGTTTTTGAATGTTGTGCGATAGAATTAATTAAGTATAAGATAATAATTGTGTGCATATATAGGGTTCCAAAACTAGATAATTTTTATTTAAGTTTGTTTTTTGAAAAACTTGATGAAGTCTTACACGTTATAGGTAAAAAACCCAAGTTTAATATTGTCATTTGCGGGGATTTTAATATCAATACCTTAATAAATAATAATCTAACTCAAGAATTTGTAAATACTCTTAGTAACTATAACCTAAAATTACAAATTAAGGAAGTCACAAGAAGTAGTAGCGGTACGTGTTTAGATAACATTGCACATAACATATCAAAAAAATGTGAATCAAAGGTAGTCGAATTAGCGTTGTCTGACCACGCCGCTCAATTATTAAAGATACCAACAGAGATATCTGGCATGGTTGATGTTAAAAAGATAATAAAACGAGACTTTTGTGTAAAACACATCAAAAAGTTCAGGGATTGTATGGAAACTTTAAGTTTTAATAATATTTTGTTAATGGACAATCCTGTTGATGCATTTATTCATTTTCATGACGAATTTAAATTGTTTTACAATTTGTGCTTTCCATTTCAGGAAATAACTATAAAATCATATAAAAAGTCAACCTGGATTACTAAAGGGGTAAAAAAATGCAGTAAAGTAAAAAGAAAGCTGCTTTGGCAATATCGAATGAAACCCACGTTAGTAAACGGTCAATATTTAAAAAAATATTCAAATATGTTTAAAAAGATTACAAAATTGACACAACGAATACAGAATATGAAAGCTATTCGAGCTGCTGACAATAAAACAAAAATGGCATGGCAGGTAATAAACCAATCCAAATTTAATAAACCTAAAGAGTACATCCAGAAAATAAAAGTTAACGATACTATAATCGCCGATCCAACTAATATTGCAGAAGCATTTAATGATTTATTTATCGATAGAATAAAATGCCATTCTGATGTAGGTAAACATAAGATGCAAATTGATCCACAGCCAACGTCTCTGTTCATGTCGCCGTGTTCGCCCATGGACGTGTATAATATAATTAAAAAAATTAAGAATAAAAATAGTGTTGGTTATGACGACATATCTACAAAAATTGTTAAGAGTGTGGCAGACTGTATATCGACATGTTTAAGTCACATTATAAATTTGTGCATATCGGAAGGTATTTTCCCAGATAGGTTAAAAGTAGGTGTTGTAAACCCTTTGTTTAAAAAAGACGATAAAGAAAATATGAATTGTTATAGACCAATTACCGTAATTTCTGTATTTGCGAAAATATTCGAAAAGTTTTTACATAAAGAAGTTTATAATTATTTGGAAAAAAAGAACATACTATCATGTGAACAGCAAGGTTTTAGAAAAGATAGATCAACTAACCTGGCGATACACAATCTACTAAAAGTTGTTACTAAATGTATAGATTTAAGAAAACCTGTCTGTTCGATTTATATGGATATGACACAAGCTTTTGACCACGTGGATCACCAAATACTTCTGGATAAACTTAATGCATATGGTATACGTGGCAACATACTGAAATTAATAAAATCATATCTTAGTAATAGACAACAAGTTGTGAAAATAGTAAGGGTGGATCCAAAAACAAAACAAGAAATTTCATACATGTCAAAGTATAGTCATTGAATATGGAGTACCTCAAGGTACAATATTGGGACCATTGTTGTTTATCATTTACATCAATGATTTGCCAAATAACATAGAATACCCAATGACACTTTTTGCAGACGATTGTACAATAACAGTAATATGTGATAATGTAGACACATACAGAAAAAATATTAATGACGCGTTAAACAATACCATAAAATGGCTAATAAACAATAACCTTAAAATAAACATTTCTAAAACCAAATTAATGCATTTTAGTCAAAGACAGTACAATACGGAAAATATATCCGTCTGCTACTCAAATTCAGTAATAGATGAAGTAGAAACTATAAATTTTTTAGGAATTAATATTGATTGACATGGAAAGCGCACATCGATAAATTATGTAATAAATTGTCGAGTTCGTCATATGCACTTTATAAACTAAGACAAGTCGTAAATGTAGAAACGGTATTGTCTGCTTACCATGCAATGGTCGCTTCTAACTTAAGATATGGGATAATATTCTGGGGGAATTCAGTTGACAGAGGAAAAATATTCATATGTCAAAAAAGATGTATCAGGGCAATGTTCGGACTACGTCCAATTGTTAGCTGTAAATATTGTTTCGTGAATTATAAACTTTTGACATTTCCCTCAATTTATATCTTCGAATTAGCCTTGTTTGTAAAAAGTCATCCAGATCTATTCCAACAAAAAGAAAATCCCTTGTGCCATAACTTACGACGACGAGACTCTAACGTACTACATACACAACGAGCCAACACAGCATTGTTTAAAAAGAGTTTCTTTGGAATGGCTTCCAACATTTTTAATAAAATACCTAAAAACATTAGAGATAGTAGTATTAATTTATTTAAGAAAAAAATGTTTATATTACTAGTCAACAAATGTTATTATACCATTAGTGAGTTTATAAATGATAAGAGTATATAAATATGAACATAACTGTAACATAAATACAACGCAATAACACAATACAATGCAATATTGATTAACATATAGGATATTTTTAATTGTGATTTAATTTTGATTTAATTTTATGACTTGTTAATTATTAAAAATAGTTCTTAAAATATGTATTTCCTAATTTTATATAAAAAAATAATATTTGTACACCATTGTATGGTAGGACAAGATATGTACCTAATGTAACATTGTAACATCCTTTTACTTTTGTTTACAAATAAATAAATTCTGATTCTGATTCTGAAATAAAATAAACATGAAATTTAAAACGTAATATAAGAATCAAAGTCTTTATTATTATTATTATTTTAATTTTAAGTACAAGCACTTCAAAATGTCAGTCAGAGTCTAAAAACTCTTCATTTAAATATTCCACCCCAGAAAAAAGAGGCTCTTGGGTCGAGGTTCCTGCACCTTTCTTTGTAATCATCATTCTCTGTATCAGATGAATCACTGCTACTGTCATCTCTGAGATTAATAATTAGTTTTTCCATGTCCGTATACAATGTTTGACCCCTTTCATAGTATGCCTTTTCAATTTGTTTCACGTGTTTACATGAATTTTCCCAATTATCAACAGTTATAATTATCTTGGAATGCTTGCTCAGCCGCCACCTGAATAAAAGAATAATCACATCCATGAATATTAATATTACTCACATCATATACGACAATATTGAACACTATATAAAGAAAATAAAAGTATTATCTATCTTCTATCTTTCTATCCATACATATAAAACAGTTTTCTGACTGACTGACAGACAATGTAGGTACAGCCTAAACAACTTGTATAAAAATCACGCGTAAGCCACTTGTAAAAAAAACTAAAAGGATCAATCACATTCAGTCCTCGTATTAAGAGTCACGTAAAATGATGAATATAACCTCAAAAATGAGTTTTAGAAATAACATTTCAAAGTCATTAATTTTATGGTAAAATGTTACAATTGATCATAAGAATTGATTTTTAGAGTTTTAGGTAATTCTGTAGCTCTGCCTACCCCTCCCCGGGAACGAAGGCGTGTTTATCTATGTATGTATGATCATAAGAACTGTAATAATGGGTAATATGCTATACGCAAAACAAATTTCATATGAATTACTTACCTGTAAATTCAGCAGTACGTCGATAAACATCGTCAAGTTCAGACAAAGTCTTTCCAGTCTTACTTTCTGCCAAACATCGCAAGAAAACTTTGAAAATTATTGCTCTTGCACCACTTCGAATTGGCCTACTCATGTTTTTGTAGTTATTAGACGGAACAGAATGCTTTAAATATATTTATTAAATAATTATCTCGAAAATCGACTCGTGGGTGACACAATAAGTACTAGTACTTGCCAGTACAGTATTGTTGCCATGGGACAAAAAATTTAGTTGCAGCTGTCACCACTGGCTCGACTTTTTTGCCAGGCTATGTCTATACATACAGGGAGTATACGGAGGGGTGGATCAAACGAAGGTCAAAGGTAGAGGACCTCAAGGGCTACCGAATTGACCCCCATACATGTTCAGCGATTTTCTTTTGTTTTAGAGTTACGAGCTTTTTTGGGAAAATTTCAGAAATGTCGGATTACCAGTATAATTCCTTTGTTGTAGCTAAACTATTTGACCTATGACTGTGGTTTTTTTTTGGAAGTAGTCAGATAGCGGACCTAACAAATAACAATGCCATTTTGAGTCATGGTCATGGCATACATTTTACAAGAAAAAATAAAACTCAATAATTTGAGCACATTTAAATTTTCCATAAAAATTCACAGGTCAAAAAGTTTTTGAATTATCTCATAACTTTTTTTTTCCCTTTTTTTTTGGTAATTCCCAATAGCTACTTTTTACCCGACTTCAACAAGCGGTCAACTGCGAGTCGGAAATATAATCCTCGTGCTTGTGACATTAACACTGTGGGTTTTGATGGCAGGATAAATGATACCCACTTGTACACAATATATAAAGTATTTTAATTCACTTATACATAGTTAGTAACGAACAGTTATTTATTATAATGTATTACTAAGAAAGTCTAACAAACACTCGCGACGAAAGTCGGTAGGAAAACGAACGCGGGGAACGGCGGAGAGAGGCGACCAAGCGCTGTGGTCGTCTCGCTAACATTGGTGACCCCGACGTGATCGTACTCCTACATTGGTGACCCTCGACAATGGACAATTACGCAACCTTTCAACACATGACGCAGTTTCACAGTAGGTACGTATAAAGTTTGATTTCGGGGTCACCAATGTAGGAAGAGAGGACAATAGAGAGATCTCTCTCCAGGCGGGTGTTATGCCTGGGGACCGAAGTCCATTAGGATGAAGTTGGAAGTGGTATATATGTCAACCGACTTTAGAAACTTCGTTAGCGCGTTGTAGGATTCTTAGTTCCGCTGTCTGACACTGTTGGCGCTAGCGAGTTGTTGATACAAGTTTCCGTTAGATGTCGCTAGGTCGCCACATCACTATAATTTTCATAGGGCGTTGCTCACTGTTTTAAATCACATTCGCAACCTCCTAACCCCCGAATGTGTGTACCTACGTATTCGAATACCTACCGAAAGTTACAATATCGAACGCTCAAAACCCCTACAATAATAATATTATTTTAGGCCTGAAATGCCTACGACTAAATGCCACTTTAAGTTCGTGTAAATGTTTATTTAGGTATATAAATATTTTTTTTCAGGAGGTAGGTATACCTACTCGTTTATTAACAATATCCTTCGAAGTGTTCCGAGCTGATACGAGAAAACTTTGTTGGTTGCCAATTTATGCGACCTGTAGCTTTACTCCAAAGCTTCCTTGCTTCTGTATCCGACGGTTATCTGAATTAAAAAAATAAATAAATGCGAATATAAAAACCCGCTCTCTCGGGCTTTTACATCCTAAATACTAAAGTTCACCATCACGAAAGTGTTCTTTATCACACGAAACGTATACTTGTCCCTTGTAATTTGCAAAAAAACTCTAACAACAGCGAAAAACTCATCAGAGTTGCATCCTCTGTCAGGTTTGTCTACCACATTTTTTTGTGGCAAACATATACGCGAGAGAGGGACAGGTAAGTCACTCCTTTACACATACTTAATTATGTATAAACGCATCTCAGACTTCCCACCATAATACCAGTTTTTTATTTTATTTGTACTAGTCCAATGCCCAGTATCGTATTTTGAGAATTCTCCCTCTACGGTGACATAAAATTGTGATCGCTGTGATTGTAGAGCCTAGAAGAGTTTACGCGAAATTCGGCGGCGCGAATTGCGCGTGAACGTAGCCGGTAGCGTAACCTTGGGCGTTGCGCGTGAATGTAAAGCGCGCATATCACAGACTACTAAGGGATACTAACGTATCAGACTGCCATCTCGCGAACAAAATCGGCTCATCGTAGGATTTTGACATATTTCTTACCTCATACGACATTTTGCTATTTTTTTTCATTTTAAATGTAGGTACTGGAATTTCAAAATAATACATCCTATTTTTTTGTACAAATAGTGATCGTTTGGTTGTTTTTCCAACAAATTTAGACTAAGGCACTTCTAAATAATACAGCCACATTTTTTTTCTAAAAATGGTGATGTTGATTTTTTAAACCACATTTAGACTATGGAACTGATGGACAATACTGCCTATATTTATTGACCTATTCTACTCGGTAAAACCATATTGGTTTTGACATGTTGTCGTATTGTTTTTTAACCTGCCGCCTTTACTGTCAGGCAGAATAGAGCCCCTGCTAGAATACTACAGCCCGTGAGCACTTAAAATACCATTCGGTTTGTACTTCTCTCTCATTCGTTCTCAATAAGAGCGTATGAGACCGAGTGAGAGACAAGTACAAACCGAATGTTTTTCTTAGTGCTCACGGACCGTATGTTGTTTACGCCGCCCATACGTGATTCGGCGTATAGACACCAACACGAATATTCACCGAATCTCACAGTGTGGCCCCGGCCTGAGAAAATAAAACCAATCTAATGTTGTAAACATGTATACTTATTTAAAAAATCACAATTAAAATACATATAGTTTACAAAATTATGATGTCGTGGATTTTGCAGTGAAGACTCTGGGACCTGCCTTGACCAGGGTAGCTGCCATTCCAGTAGTCTATTATAGACACCTCCGGGATCTCACACCTGGTGCTTACCTCTTCTAAAACATAAATATAGCTATACAGAAAGATAATGGTGCCAGCGCCATGTATCTATACCATGCGGTGGACCTAATGCAGCCGGTGCATATTTTATAATTTTGTATTAGGCCAGTTCTAGATAGTCCTTAATATTAAAATAAAGACATTAAGACAGACATGTTTCACTTCACAGAAGACCCACGTAAAACTGAGTGATCTGTTATAATATACTAAATCAGTCGCAAACAAGTATAGGTACCACCTATGTGAAGTTTTAAATAATAACCTATAAAATTGATTAAAGAATAAAGCGCCCTTTCACACACAGTGAACCGTCGTCCTATTGCGAGTAGTAAATACTGCCGTACCCTAACATATACCCTATACCTAGGTACTATTAAACTGTTATAACAATAATGAACCTAGTAATAAAAATGTAAGGTCACATCTAGCCTCACAACATAGCACATACCAATACATTTTTTCGAATAATGGTTTCATATGATCATCTTTAACAAGGTTAGGGTTTGAGGCTTAGGTGATCGGTTCTTTACAGTATCAGAAACGCAGCCTTCATTAAACTGTATTATAAAAATAAAAATTCTGTTTTTCATCTTTTATCGAAACAAAATGATGACAAGATTGACTTGACATGACATGACAATCAGAAACTGACTTAACAGCTCAACAGCCACTTGGTGCCAATTTGTCTATGGCATTATCTGGTAGCGGTAGCTGGGTTAAAGTGTAATATAACTCCGAAAATTGATAGCTGTTTGACAGCCCTGAAGCTGAGTTTTTTTTCTATGAAGTTATAGGGCCGTTTTTCGGTCTGTGGAGCGCGGGAGGGTAGGACGCTTCCAGTGCGGATAATCTTAGAACTATGAACAAGGTAATGTCGAAAAGGTAATATTCATCTTTAACATACAGATGGCAGCACAGAGGTACAGTTAATTACCTAAACTTTTTGATAATCTTTACATTATAACGGGAAATAATATTTTAATTTAAATGAATAACATCATGAATATAAACATTAAATAAAAAAATCCAAAATCCATAAGGTCCAAATTGTATTATTTACCTTTCTTGGCAACACTAAATTTGAATACCTACTTTTACCAAAAATACTGTTACGAGATTGTGCGCCTTTTACTATTCTTACAAGTGGATTTCACCATCGAATCCGTTGAGTTCAGACTTGTCGCCTCCGGTTTCACGTTTGCAGTGATATTGTGGGTTTGGAGGATGACCATAATATATAAATATCGCCGAGTTTGCCGTAGGCATTTTGAACCCAGATTTCTGTGCAGAAACAATAGGATCAGCAATGCAGCAGTCCCCACATTACATTTAGCAGGTTAGTTTATTGTAAGAAAATTGAATATTGCATATTATGTGGCCAAAAGTACGGCTATTGTTTTATTGTTTGTTGTTTAGACAACTTTTGTCATGTGAGAGCTATGAACTTGCTATGGCCGAAGTTATTATTTCCCTTATGCTGATACCACTTTCTGATTCTATGGTAATGTGTAAAGTTTTCAAAGTGACGAACCTTTTTATTCTCCGACTGTAAATGCACTTTTTGGTTTCAGGAGTATTATCTTCCCGCCAATTATTATTTCATCAAAGGAGACCTTTAAGGGAGCTGCAAATCAGTGACTCATTGATATCAAAGGGTAACGTTACATATTTTAATCCTTATATTCATTTTAACTACATTGTTGTAATAACAATTAATACTTTTTTTGGAGACCAGTTTTTTTTGGGATTAGATTTTAGGGTTCCGTACCCAGAGTATCCGTAGCTTTTGAACCGTAGGACGAGTAGAAACTTGAAATTAACACAGAGTTTGTATTACTATGGCGCTATAACAATAAATAAAAAATAAACGGGTCTCCATACACGATTTGTATATTTTTGTTCGTTGTATAGTTGTATGGATTCCTTCGTGTGCAAGTTCAACTCCCATTTGGCCGGATTTTAGGATGTGTACAATCTGCTGAAATCATAATTTTTTAACATACTTATTAAATTCATGTTCCTTGCTACTTTGAGGGCTGGGTCCATACTAATATTATAAATTATATATATTTAAATGCGAAAGTCGTCGTTCTGTCTATTACGTTTTCACGTCTTAACCGCTGAAATAATTTTGATGAATTTTGGTATAGAGATAAATGGGAACTTGGAGAAGGACATAGGCGGCTTTTTTCCGCGAAAATCTAAAACTTGTAGGAGTTTGAAATAACTAGCTCTCCGCAGCATGGATTGTGTATTTTACTTATTAAAATTTCCAGAACCAGAAGTTGAAGAGATGCCTTCAAGTTTCAAATTTCAAAGTTCAGCAGTGGTCTCCTCTTGTGAAGCGCTGGCAGATTCTTGACTTGTAAAAGTGCCCGTGCGGCCTACTTACTGAATAAATGTCTTTATCTTTATCTGTATGTATTTCATTTATTTCCTAATAGGTACCTAAAGTACTTAACTGACAAAAAAGGCCCCATTTCCACGGCCTGCATTTTTACCCCGTAACGCGCGTTCGGCGTAAAAATGACGGCAGTAGAAACGGGACCTAAACTAACTACAAACTATTGATGCTATAGATACCTATGCATATTTATACACAGTAGTTCTAACTATTAATAACAGATGGCGTTAGTTACGCCGTTACCCATTTCAGTCTCAGAGTTTGTTCTCTATTTCAGTTATATACAATGTACTCTATGGACGCTTCTAAACGCTGGTAGGATTAAAATATCTTTTGTACAGTTATATTATAGGTGTACAGTACCTAATAATTGTTTATATTTGATATTTAGTTGTATGATTAAGTGTTATTTTGTATAATTGTAGTTAAATACTCGAGTCAAACTTGTATTTCGATAACGGAAATGTTGGGGCCGTAATCTATCTCGGGGAATTCAGAATTTTTTGATTCCCCTCAGAGTCCACCTGATATTGACAAAGTGGCTTCCTGTATCGCAATGGATGAGGAATGTACCGTAGATGATTCTGTAAATAGTGTAAAATCGAATGTATCTAAGAAGAGGCCGTCTCATGAGGCAAATTGTAACGATGAACTACCGTCTAAAACTTTAAAAATGAATGCCACGCCTCAGCCTCTCATAACTAGGCAATGCTACATTCAGGTGGATAATGGTCCATTCATTGTTCACATCGTTAAGAAAAACTCGGAGTTGAATGGCGGCACATTAAACCCAGTTAAATTTGGGCAATTTTTAGTTTCACATGGAGTTGCTCAAATTAAACCGGAGGGAATTAAAAAAATAGGTCGGAATAGGCTGTCTGTTGAATTTACCTCGATGATAGCAGCAAACACATTTTTGAATAGACATGCATCAGATAATATGTACTCGGTTTTTATTCCCACATTTAACGTGTGTAAAATGTGTATAATTCGTGGAGTCCCTAAGGACCTATCCAATGAGGAGATTGTTGCCAATATCTCAACGCCTGATGGTTTTGGCAAAGTGATTAAAGTCCGGCGACTTAACGCCAAACGAAAAAACGACACAACGTTGGCAATGGAGTGGGTTCCTACTGAAACTGTAGCTTTGACTGTGGATGGTCAAAAGTTACCTTCCCGAATGTATCTGTTTCACAATGCTTTTACAACCCAAGCGTATAACTACCCGGTAATTCAATGCTTTAAGTGCTGTAGGTTTGGTCACGTACTATCACAGTGTAGGTCACAGCCCCGGTGTTCAAAATGTGCTCAGCCTCATACAGGTAAAGAATGTCCGGTCCCGGAAGAAAGAATTTCGTGTTTGAACTGTTCCGGCCCCCATGCAGCTACTGACAAAAAATGCCCTGAGTTCGATCGACAACTTAAGATCAAAGTGGCGATGTCTGAAAATTCAATATCTTTCATAGAGGCTTCTCAGCTAATTCCTTCTTCCAGACGGTCATTTGCTGAAGTCGCCAAATCTGCTCCTAGTCACGTGTCTTATAAAAAAACAGTTACATTACCACGCAAGGTTCACGTTCCCCTACAGTCAGGGTATGATATAAGAGCTCATCAAGATATAATTAACAGTTATAACTTTCCTTCTTCTCGTAATGGATGTGGTTTGCAAAGCTCCACAGAGGATGGGCATCAGAATCAATCGTATAACGAATCAATATCAGGCCAGTCGCATGGGCACAGTGACTATGCAGCTGATGGACAGATTAACGAAAAGGTTCTAGACTCTCTTTTGGATACTGTTATTATGCTCCTTAATCTCGATAGAATACCGCCCAACGTTGCTATAAAAATTGAATCTCTTTCTAAATAAAAAACTTCAAAATGCATACGGCCGTTCAATGGAATGCTCGTAGTTTAATTAATAAAAAAAATGAATTGTCCTTTTTATGTAATAAATATAAACCCATATTTTTTTCTATTGCGGAAACTTGGTTGAAACCACAGCGTTTTTTTAAATTTCCCGGTTATTCAACTCTGCGAGATGACAGAGTTGACGGATGGAATGGCGCTGCTTTGATTGTAATAAATAATAATATTCCTTTTTCATCAATTCCCCTCCCAGTTCATTCAAATAGTATCTTTATGGTGGCGGTCCGCATTTTTGACGTATCGTATGTGTCAGTCTATATTCCGTACCCCTCTCATATAGTTTTGTCAGAATTTCATTGTATTATAAAAGATATTCCTATGCCTGTTCTAATCATGGGTGACTTGAACAGTCATCATATATCTTGGGGTTCCTCTTTATCGGATAATAATGGCAACAAATTAATATCTATCATGGATGATTTAGGTTTGTGTTGTTTAAATGATGGAAGACCCACTAGACGAACTGCCCCTAATCAAAACGCCTCTGCGGTTGATGTGTCATTATGTTCTTCAGAATTAAATGCGGAATTAGAGTGGAATATTTTAGCTAATTCTCATAACAGTGATCATTTCCCAATCATTATAAATTTTCCGGTTAAAAATAGTTTAGGTCACGTATGTCGCAAAATAAAGAGATATAAATACGTTATACGTCATATGATATCAATCAATCAATCAATTTGATTTTATAGCGCCATCGAAACCATCGATGATTCCGCCAATGTCAAGGTTCAAGGAGACACGTTACACTTTTAGCAATTGTTCGGTAGTCTCGCGCGTATGCGACGATTCATTTGAGGATCTAAAACAAAAGACGGCACAAACATTTACTGTTATTCTAGCTACGGGTTACAGATACAAATTATTAGTTTTAATAAATTTACCCAGTACAAACACAATGGACCAAAGACAAGAGAGATTTAAAGTTTACAGGGCGAGGAATATCTATGGGAAGAAGGTCTTACAAGGGAGTGCTAATCTTAGGGCATTCCAAAACTATGTGTTCTAGGGTACCTTCTTCTAGCCCACACTCGCACAGATAGTGATCACGGACATGAATTTTTGCTAGAAAAACAGGAGTACATACATGTCCCAACCGTAGGCGTATAATTGTCGAAGTAACGTTTTTCGGGATCGACCTGGTATTAAAAAACCACGGTTTAATTGGTAAATCAGGCTGAAGATTTCCATAGTGCTTTCCGCAAATTGAGCGGGACGCTTGCCACCGAGTATTCCAGGATTCCCGCATTTGAGGGAGTGCGAGAGCTCTGACGTCACGAGAGAAACTGTTAGAGTATTTGTCGCATCCAAACAGAATGGCCTCTTTTGCACAAATATCAACGGTTTCGTTACCATTAATGCCGCTGTGCCCGGGGATCCAGGCCAGAACAACCTCCAAGTTATTAACATGACATTTAAAAAGGGTTTCTTTGATTTTTAAGGTTACTGGAAAATTATCTTTAGCATGAAATGGTAACTTAACTATGTCCTGTAGGCAACTAAGTGAATCAGTAAGGATAAGGGATTTATTGATTTGGTGAGACAGAACAAAGGATATTGCTTCCAACAACGCTACCGCTTCGCCAGTGAAGACGGAGCTGATGTTGGGGAGCTTAAAATTTAAAATAATTTTGAATTTTGGTATCCAAACCGCTGCGCCCACTGGACGGTCATCACTGAGCTTCGATGCATCGGTATATATTACTAAATGGTCAGACCAGTTTTCGTCAATTAATAACTTAAGCGTCGAGTCCGCACCTATTTGGTTTTTGCAAATGCCAAAGTTTAATAGAACAGAAGGTTCTAATACAAGACTATCGTAATCTGTTTCAAAAAGAGGATTTTTGGAATTCTGATGGATTGGTACAGAAAGGTCTAACATTTTTCTGTAACTAATGATGAGAGGAGGTGGAGTTTTGTGCGACCAGAATGCGGAAGTAGTTATGAGTTGGTGAAGGGACTCGAGGATTGATAGAAGTCGATGGGACGAAATTTGATGAATTTTATAGAAAAAGCGATCGGCTAGGAATTGTCTCCTGAGGGAGTAGGGCGGATCCATACACTCCACCTGAAGGGCATTGGTAGGGGACGACTTCATGGCTCCTGTTATAATCCTAAGGCATCTTGCTTGAATTCTGTCAAGTTTTGACAATGCAGATCTATTGCATGGCTCCAACACAAAGCTACCATAATCAAAATAACTTCTTATTATTGCGTTGTACAGAAGCTTTTGACAATATGGGTGGGAACCCCACCTCACACCCGAGAGAGCACGAAGGATGTTTATGTTTTTTTCCGCTTTTTGGCAGATGTAATTTAGGTGAGATATGCCAGATAATTCGGAGTCAAGAATAATACCTAAAAACTTCGCCTTATCCTGAGTTGCGACCGGTTGGTCGTCAACTAATATACAGATATTCGGCACCTGTTTCTTACGCGTAAAAATGACTACATTGCTTTTTTCTGCAGAGAGAGAGAGACCGTGGTCATTGAGCCAGTTGTTAAGATAATGCAAGGCAGAATTAAGGGAATAAGTACTTTCTGACAGAACTTTAGATGAAGAATATAGAGCAATGTCGTCGGCATATTGCAGTATCTTGCAGAAACTGTTTACCGAAGTGTCCAGGTCGGCGGTATATAAACTATAAAGAAGCGGGCTCAATACCGAACCTTGTGGAAGTCCCTTCCATACAAAGTAAGGGGGTAATAGGTAGGCTTGGGACTTTTGGATGCTCGCTATGGTTTTAGATTCCACGGAGTCGCCATTATGTTAAAATATAATTTTTCGAAGTCAAAGTCAAAGTGTAAAAATAAAACATGTTAGATTTACGCTGTTATATCGATCGGTAATAACCACGTTATTATGACTGCAATTAATTTTATCATAAATTTATTAGTTATTACACACACATGTCACAGTTCACAGGTGACGCGATATGCAAATATAGGTACGATTTACTTAATTATGCATCCTCTTTGATACTTGCGTTGTGACAGACTACTGACTGACATCTATTTTAGCAATTAAAAAAACACTTGATTAATAAATTGTCACTTGATTAAACACGGTTTAAGCAATTTCTGGGAGGCCATTTGCAACGTTAAAAGATGGCGGACGTGTAATTTGTTTTAGACTTTAATTTTTGGGTAATTAGGTGTTCAAAGTTCTTTTCTGATAGTGATTTGTACTTTTTATGCCTTTGTGTCGCACAGTGATTGAAGACTTGGACTTATTTCGTGTATCTGGCATCTTTCTTCTCGTTTCAAGTGGACTCGCAGTGGTGCAGAGGTTAAAACTATCTTGACCTCTGACCTACAAATCACCGTACAACGTTACCCCCAATCTTCCTAGAGAAGATTGGATTGTGTTTTATTGCTATATTGATTTATACTCATACATACCTTGACACTGGCGAAATCACTTCACGTGGAAACGCCATATCCCTGCGGTAGTAGCTGTTCAAGTCGCCGCGGGGGCAAAAAAAAAAAAAAAATAGCAATTTCTGATAAAATTTAAAATTACATCAACGAATTTTACCACAACGCACCACAAAGATGACGAATCGGCAAAAATTCTCGAGAATACAACTTTAACATCAGTGGACGTGGAGAGATCTTTTTCAACACACAAAAGAGTTTTTGATAGGTCCAGAACTCGTTTAACCCCGCAAAATATAGAAAAAATAATAGTGGTCCATTCTTACTACCATTTTAATGATGAACATGAAATAGTAATAGATGATGATTATGATGCACTGATTCAAAAAGCCTGTACCTCATCAAAAACATAGAAGTGGCGACTAAAATTAGATTGAAAAATACATTTTTGTTATTGTTACTTAAATTATTTGTTTTAGTTTATTTTGTTTACTAGCAATAGAGTATTTTATTATTGGTAATTAAATAAATAAATAATAAATATCAGGGGACAATGTCACACCAATTGACCTAGTCCCAATTTAAGCTCTAGGCTTGTATTATGGGTACTAGACAATGATATAAATACTTATATAGAGAAATATATACTTAAATACATAGTAAACATCCATGACTCAGGAACAAATATTCGCGCTCATCACACAAATATCTGCCCTTACCGGGATTTGAACCCAGGACCGCTAGCTTCGTAGGCAGGGTCACTACCAACTAGGCCAGCGCGTCGTCAGAAGAATTATATACATACAAGTTGTATGTACTTATCCACTTTGACTTTGACTTCTAAAAAAATATTTTAACATAATGGCGACTCCGTGGATTCTAGAACCATAGCGAGCATCCAAAAGTCCCAAGCCTAGTAATAGGTCACCTTTACTACGGATATGAATAGAGCGGCCCATGAACATATTGCATATAATGTTGGTAATCCTCTCAGGGATACTCAGATTAAGCATTTTCTGCCTGAGTATTGGAAGATCAACGTTATCATAGGCTGCTTTAATGTCCAGGAAAACGCCAACCAGATGTTCGCCGCGAGAGATGGCTACTCGGATCTCAGAGGTCAGGATGGCCAGGCTATCGACTGTACCCATGCCCTTTCGAAAACCAAATTGGGTATTGGATAATGCGTTTCGGTTTTCCAAAATCCATTCAAGTCTGTTTTTGACTAAATGCTCCATAATTTTTGCAAGTACAGATGACAGGGCGATTGGTCTGTATGAGTTCGGATCAGCAGGGTCTTTGGCGGGTTTTAAAATCGGTACAATAATTTGAGACTTCCAGCTGTCCGGTATTTTACCTGATAGAAATATTTTATTAATAATATTTAAAAAAAACGATTTAGTAGTTTTTGACGATTGAGTGATGAAAGAATATGGGATACCATCTATGCCAGGAGAGGAGTCTCTGAGATGGTCAAGAGCACAAGATAATTCCTCATATCTAAAGATGTTATTCATCCTTTCCTGTGAACACTGAGCAGAACTGTAATCACCCATTCCGTCATGGGTTGGGACAAAAGGGGGAGCTAGTTTGGAGGAAAATTCTTCAAGCCAAGATGTCAGATTACAGCTAATGTTGTTGTTGACTTGGGAGCACCGAAACGCTTTAATTTTTTTCCATACCAGAGCTGAAGGGGTTCTAGGGGATAATGATTCGCAAAAGGAGCGCCAACCAGAGAACTTCTTCTTTTTCAGCAGTCTACTACATTTAGCTGATACATTTTGGAGTGAGAGATAATTTTCAAGGGTGAGATCTACCGAAAACAGCAATTCAGCCTGTTTGCGCTCCTTAACGGAGGCGGTGCATTCTGCATCCCACCATGCTGGGGAGGGCATCTTGTCAAGAGCACGAGACTTTGCTGGAATGGCGTTATCAGCCGCGGATAAGAGTGCTGCGGTGAACAAGTAGTATACTGTTGTAAAGTTTTGATCGTCAACGGTAGGCAGTTCATCTATTAATTCTATCATGAAATTGTTGAATTTTTCCCAGTCGGCAAGAGGTAGCCTATATTTTAACAGTGGAGCTAGAGTTGAAGTTGGGGTGGCAAGGGAGTTAAAAAGGGATATTAATATGGGAAGATGGTCACTGCCCAAAGAGTGAGGAAGAACTGTCCAGGACAAGGAGGAAACTAAATTAGGGGAGGAAAGCGTTAAGTCTGGAACACTCACGTTCTGTACAGGAGATGACCGGCGGGTAGGTGTACCGTCATTTAATACGCAAAGATTAGCGTTATCTAAAAGATCTAAGAAAAATGGTGAAACTGAGTCACAACAGTGAGAACCCCACATCGTATGACGGCAGTTAAAATCACCTTGGACAATAATAGGTGTAGGGAGGGGGGAGAGAATGGAAATGAGAATGGAATAGAGTTCTTGAAACAAGACAGAATTGGGATAAGGAATATAAATTGAGACAAAAGTGATATTGAGAACCCGGATTGCAACAATATTAATCCCTGTTGAATGAGGAGGGATAGGGATTTGAGTAAAAGTAAAATTCCTTTTTACAAAAAGAGCACAACCAGCCCAACCGTCATCTCTGTCATCCCTGAGACAGGAGTAGCCTGTCACCCGGAATAGGGATCCAGGTCTCAGCCAGGTCTCAGAGATGGCAAGGATAACTGGGCTATATGTATTAATAAGATGAGCTAGGTCATGTTTTTTGTTTTTAATATTTCTACAGTTCCATTGAACTATGTTGTGATTGGCCATCTTTTATTATTTTATTTATAGCACTACTTATGTGACCCTGGAGGGTTTCAAGAACGGTGTACGGTATTATGTCTGAAAATTTGGACAGCAAATTGATTAGCATTTTTGTTATTAATTCTGCCAGATTATCATTCTGGCCAGTTTGATCCAAATTACCCAGCGCACAGCCATTGGGTTGGGAAGATTGTGGTGTGGATGTGATATTTCTATGTAATTCCATATTATATGTTTTTCCTAGAGCAGGCCTAGGACGTCGTTCAGAGAAAACCGTTTTGCGGTATGACTGAGATACAGACCCAAACATAGAAGGCGAGTTCAGGGGGGATGGGGATGGAGGAGACACATACTCAGGACTACCTTGACTCAAGGGAATAGTTTTAGTTGTATCTGCATAAGAGGTACGAACAGGGCGAAACCTTCTGGCCGCTTCAACATATCCAACATTTTCTTCAGACATGACCATTTTAATTGACCTCTGACGAGAGAACTCTGGGCATTTATGGTCTGTAGCAGTATGGGGGCCTGAACAAAACAGGCACGACACCTGAGAGTCTGGTACAGAGCATTCTGCTGAGGTATGATTTTGGGCACAGCGGGCACATCTGGGGTTTGAACGACATTGATCTTTGACATGACCGAATCGACAACATTTGTGGCATTGAATGATAGGCAGTTTGTATATGTCTACCAAAATAGACATGTTGTATATAAAAATACGTTCTGGTAAATTTTGACCCAAAAATGTTAGAACCACAGTGGAAGACGGTTCCCACACTGGTTTACCTTCAATATACTTTTTTTTATTTAACCGCCTAGCTTTTATGGCTGCTCCAGACCCTGTTGGGCACTCGACAGCCTCTAAGAGTTCTTCCAAGGTCCAGTCTAAAGGAATCTGTCTCACTACCCCCATGCGCGATACCTGGAATCTGGGAATAACTGCAGATAAATTGTTAACTGTCAATAATGGGTTTTCAACAAAGGAGTTTGCTTCTTGCGCAGAGGCAAAGTAAATGCTCAACTTGTTTTTACCTATACTTTTTAATTCCTTAATTCCCGACACTTTAGCGTTGTAAATAATTTGCGCGATCTTTAAACCACGCATACGGCTGGTTGTTAATGTTGAATCACTCTCTGTACGGGTCACATGTACCAAAAATGGTCCCGAATCAGTTACAGTATACTTTAAATCTGATCCATTCTCATACCCTGGTCGAGTAAACGTATGCTGTACAGAAGCAATAGGGGAAGCTGTTTTTTTGGCTTGTGTTTCACTAATCTGAGTTAATACTTCAGCTGAACGTTTAGCACCAGATTTGATTGAAGCACACGCAGCTTCATCACGGCCCCTATCAGGAGGGTCATCCTCCTCTATAGACGACATCACAAGACTACACAAATAACACTCACCTGTTAAATATTATATTGTAACCACCACAAACACAAATATTAGACCCTCAATTGATAGTTACTAAAAAAAAAGAACAACAACAACTTATTAAACACAAGTTTGAGCTTCCATCCAACGTCAATACTATTTTGGCTAATTTTGATAAATTTTCTATACAAATCTTAGCAAAACATGTAGAAAGAAACAGTATTAAGTTGTAAAAATCTTACCTAACATTATATTTTGTGTTGTACCTTTTAAGTCTAGTTTTAAGAATTGTAGTTTCTCTCTTGGGGTAATGTAAGCGCTCCACTGCAATCAAAAAGTCGTCTCGTCTTATCATTTTAAATAATTTCTCAGACGTATGTCGCAAAATAAAGAGATATAAATACGTTATACGTCATATCATATGATAAGATAAACCTATGAAATGAACCTTGGTTAGATGTCGTGTAGAACCAGTGAAATAAATGTCAAATGTCAGTCATCCACCAATCACTGCGATATTGCGATATGGCAATGGCTAAACAAGCCGCCTAACTTGACATTGGCTAAGTGCCTTGCAGCAAGAGCCATAACACAAGAAAAAAAAAAAAAAAGTTATAGGGCCGTGGCGCATATGAATGTGACGATGGTAGGTTATGTTTACATTTTACTAATAAGTATCATAAGGTGTTTTTTTAAATTACGACCGCTTAATAGTGAACAATGTTGAATTCCTTTCGATTAATAAGACGTCGTTATGAAAATTCTCTTGTACACGTACTACATTGTGATTGTGCACGAAGGAAAATACATAACTTGGAGTTAAATGATATACCAAAGATAACGGCTACTGAAATGCGAAAGTTATTGAGGCAAAAAGGATTCGCTGTTCAAGATGGTTTCACTGCTCTGGTCACAAAATGCACTATTTGCGCTGAAGAGCATCAAGAAGGCAATAAAGTATATATAAACAAAACAAATGGTTAGTAGCAGATAATGGTTGTAACTTTTTCTGTAAACTGGACTTAAAACTATTAAAATTTATTTAAAACTTAGGTTAATGTTATCAAGCATTTTAACAAAAGAACAGTATAATTTCTGGTTAAGAAAAAACAGAAGTATTAATGCCACGATATTGTGTTTTGTCATGTGAAAAAATATCTTAGGAATACAAATAAAGCGATTGATTTAAGATTTGCCATTGCTGAAAATATATATAACTATGTAAAAAATTATTTAGTGCCTGAAAAAGTATGAACAGAGGAATTAAATTTCACCCTTTTATAATAAAATACTTAAATAACAATCTTATAAGATTATGTGATCACTTGGAGACATTTTTCAAATTATGAACAATCAATGTACAGTCGGGGTAAGAAAAGGTTCGTCACCTTAAGATCTATTTTCGTTTGCTCAGAATGAGCAATACTCTGCTTTACCGATTGAGTATGACATATTGCAGTCGGTAGTCGACTGTCAGTCGCCGCCAGTCGGGACGACAGTTACAATAAAGTTTACCAACTTTTTAGACTACAAAGCATTCAGGAAGGATTATGCTTCGTGAATGCTCGTGTCATATCGGAGATTAGAATAATTGCTTTGTATCTTATGAAAGAGATAACGATAACAACTGTGTCATCTTGTTTACGAGTATGCGGCTAGAGTATCATGTTCAATAGTGCCGTCTCGTGAGTAAATTAAATACTAAACAAAATTTTCAACTATGGTAAAATTTATTCAAATAAACAAAACTTAACTAAAACCGAGTATATCCGGCATTCGCATCAATCACAGCTTGTAGTCGCTCTCGCATTGAGCCAACAAGACGAGAGCATATGTCGGTTCCTCTAAAGCCCTCCCAAACACTTCGGCAATGTTCAACAACAGCTGCTTTGCTCCTCTCGTTGTTATTTACCCACCGCTGCACCATCAAACCCCACAGATTTTCGATCGGGTTTATGTCCGCTGATTTTGCAGGCCAAGGAATCACTACCACCTCAGGATGCCGATGGAACCACTCGTTCACGATACGTGCTGTGTGGATACGGGCGTTGTCGTGGACATAATTGAACTCGGTTAGTTCATTAGCCGGAAATACAGTACGAACGCTTGGAAGCATGCTGTCCTCCAGAACAGTTATGTAACTTGCAGCGTTTGCCCTAGGCGGAAGGTCAACAAGCTCGCCTACTCCATCAGCAGACATCCAACCCCAAATGTTGGCAGATATGCGTCCAGAACTGAAATTTGGCACAATATGGTCCTCCGAATACCTCGATCCAAATATTCTCCACAAGTGTAGTCTACCATGTTGGGATGATTGGAAGCTCTTTTCATACGTAAAAAATGTGTGACACCAATCGAAGTTTAAATATGATCGGGCAAAACTTAAACGTTGAGCTTATGACCGGACGGCGGTGATGTAGTCCCATTGAGTGCAATGCATTTCTAATTATTCTTGGAGACACGTCAAACATTTCAGCAAAAAAACTAGTTTTCTCAAAACCATTTTCGTCATATTTTTGCCTCATAAAGTTTAATTGTTCATGGGTGAGGGTCGGGCGGCGTCCAGAATTAGTATGGCGATGATCAGTAAGATGACCCTCTTCCGCGTGTCGGGTGATCCAGAACCTTACAGTATCTCTGGTCATGTTGAGATTTGACGAAATTTCGCTAATATTATACCCAGCTTCATGGTCCGCAATAATTGCAGCTCTTTCTTCGATGCTTAAATTCCTCGGCATTATCGAAATTACACGACGGAGCGATAAATTATTATTGCAAAAATATGTGACAGTGACAGACATTGACAATTAAACAGAAGATTCGTAAGTGATTAAAAGTTTGAAATAACTAAATAGGCCATTAAAAAGGTTTGATGTTGATATGAAACTAGACGTAGGTCAAAGGTGTGCACTAATTTGAACCTTGTTATCATACTATGTTAGTATAATTTTATGTGCGGTTGTCTGCGTAATGCTTTAGTTTCAAAAGGTACTAAGAGTTTACGACTTGACAAAGCACAGTTTTCAATATGACTCCAAAAATTTCCCTATGCTGTTATCGCAGATATCGATCAAGGAATGCATTTTAAACGTAAGACTAGAACACCCACAAGTCTATTTCAAATACTTTTATTTTATAAAAAACATTTTATGTTTCGTAACCTTGACCTACAAAAACGATTAAATAAATTATGTAAGCGTACCTGATTAAGATATTTCTTTATAATCAATACAGTTTGATAAAGGACTTTTTGGTGCAAATTTACAAGTTTTTATTTTTGGAATATCACCTCTGGTTGCCGAGCTATTAATGTTTTTTCATATTTTGGTTTTTAATTTTTTCCCCAAAAAAAACTCAAAAGTGCGACTTGTGACTAGCACCGAAAGATTGCTCTTAACTAGGCCTATCACTGGTAAAAAAATCAAGTTCCACTATCGCGGCGTTTTGGAGTTACGAGTAAAGGTCAAATGATACTTTTTAGGGTTTTCACTAAAAGGTCAAACAAATATGAAATTAGGGATATATAAAACGGATGAAATTTTGTAATAAGATATTTTCATATTCAAGGAACAATATAAGATACTTTGTTAGTCATTAAATTCAGAAACTTGGCAACCAAACCAACTAACGAGATGTCATGTTAAGCTATTCTAGTGTCTTTTCGCAAGTTGGTTCCAGATTTTATGTATTTATGACTCATACAAATCATTTTCATTATCAAGTATCAACGTGCAGTTGTTAACATTAGATGGATTTTCATCATCGCCTAATGATGAAGATCCATCTAATGCGGGATCTTCGTCATCGACTTCAGCCACCTGCAAGTTTTCTTCGTGAATTGCCTTCAGTAGTTCACGAGCTGCTTCTGGTAGGCAAATCCTACTGGACGATTTTAGGCGTTGTCTGTAATGTGCCATAGACACGAACGGATCCGATGATTCTAGTGCACGGTGAAAATAGGTCTATCATAGTTTTTCTCCTGTTCATTTTCCGGCAATGGTGTTCCCTATCTGAGCGCCAAAATTTATTGCGCGATTCAGCCGCTTGCTCTGAGAGCATACCAACAGGAAGAGCACATGATTCTATGATCTCTTCACCGTGTACTAGAATTTTGTGTACCGTTACAGTCAAGCCCCTGCTGAGGCAAAGTGGCGCCATGGGTCTGTAGCGGCTCCATGGTGCCTCACCCCCGTTTCTCCAGTTCACATGTATCAGCATGGGGTTATAGCATGCATAAGCCTGACGAGGGTTTCCCCGCTTCCCACGCTACGTGTGAACCTTCATCGAAAGAAAAAACAACTCTTACGAATAACCGATAAAAAAACCGTCAAAGTATATACCTAGGGTTAGATATATAATAATCTATGTATATAACCAAATAATACCAAATAAATGATGTCCAAATAATATACTGTTTTGTAATCAAGGGAACAAATTGGATCAATTCTAACTAACAAATCAAAGGTCAATTTGAGTGACAACCCTACCACTATATTTTGAAATTCGATAACTCCAAAACGCCGCGATAGTGGAACTTGATTTTTTTACCAGTGATAGGCCTAGTTAAGAGCAATCTTTCGGTGCTAGTCACAAGTCGCACTTTTGAGTTTTTTTTGGGGAAAAAATTAAAAACCAAAATATGAAAAAACATTAATAGCTCGGCAACCAGAGGTGATATTCCAAAAATAAAAACTTGTAAATTTGCACCAAAAAGTCCTTTATCAAACTGTATTGATTATAAAGAAATATCTTAATCAGGTACGCTTACATAACTTATTTAATCGTTTTTGTAGGTCAAGGTTTCGAAACATAAAATGTTTTTTATAAAATAAAAGTATTTGAAATAGACTTGTGGGTGTTCTAGTCTTACGTTTAAAATGCATTCCTTGATCGATATCTGCGATAACAGCATAGGGAATTTTTTTGAGTCATATTGAACACTGTGCAAAGGAATGAAAAAGATAACTGACGAAGGTTTTCTTACCCCGACTGTACCTATGTCATTGTGGTAAGGTTTTATTGTCAGAACTCACACTTAAAATAATTTCATATGGTCTAGGACCACTTGTTTGTTAAGACTGCACCGAGCAAACGTCGAGCGTCCAGTGGCGCCCTCAATACTATTATTGTGTTTTCTGATAAACGAAAGAATTTCCATGGAATTGGACGATGCTTTTTTGTAGCGCAAGTAAAAACACAATTTATGGGATACGTAAAAAACTTTGATAATAGTTACCCTTTGAGTAGTCAGCTTAACGGGAAAAGGTGGCCACTTTTTTCCGTTAAGTTGATAACTCGAAGGTCAATTGTTAGTAAACTATGGGATTTATCGTATAAGTTGTGTTTTTATTTGTAGTACAAAAATGCATCGTCCGAATTCAAGAAAATACTTTAGTTTATTAGAAATCTCAATAATAGTAATGAGGGCGCCACTGTACATCCGGCGTACGCTCGGCGCAGTCTTAAGTTGTTGGTGAAATTCACAATAATTCCGGGACAGCACAATCTTATTTCTTCTTCTTCTTTATCAGCGCTAATGCGCCTACCGTTGGCCATACGCCTCTCCAATTTTCCTCCAGTTATTTGTTTGAAATAAAATCTACATTTTAGACTTACCAATGTTTCAGGCTATTTTTTGTGCCCAAGATGCAACGTCCATGGAAGCTGGAACATAATGGAAAATCTTGTGAAAAAAACGAAGACTGATGTTGCCATTAAAGAATATATTGTTGATTGCTTGCACCAATATAGGCAGGTTCAAAAAGACTGGCAAGTGCTTGTTAGTAAAACCTCCACATTGTCCAAGTTAACAGAATCTCAACTGTTTGACTTATGTAGATTGTTTGAATTTACTACATCTTTGGCAGACCGGGATACTAGCAAGGTGTTTTCCGATGTGAGAGTCTCGGAAGATCACACCACATTATACTTTCCATTGAAAAACTGTTTGGACCTTGTGGTTGGGTACCGCAAGGTACAGGCTGGGAAAGAAGAGGAAGCTGAGGCTCACGGCTTGATCACACATGGCTTGTTTTGGTGCAGACCCACTAAAGTAAGCCGTAGTGATCAGGCAGTTATAGTTTCCAGTATACATGATATCATGCATTTAGCAGCTCAGAAAGTACCTGGTAAGTAGGTTGCAACAATTAATTTATTTAAAAGTGGTAAATTACTACCTAAAATAGATGACCATGTTTTAGTTTCAAATAACTATTGTAACTATGCAGGTACCCTGGTGTGGTTAAACAATAATACTCTGCCTCCTTTACTTCTTCCAACTCTGGAAAACTATCAGAAGCTCTGCCTCTGGGGTGATTGGGAAAATATGCGTGATGTTGCCAATAAATTAGGTGAAGAAAGATGCACATTTGTAAGGTAAGTAATTTCAGTGTGTTTTTTTAGTATTATATTCATCAACATTAAATTTCTTTATGATCAAAGGTCGGAATTTTCATGGAAAAATAAGACATGATGACGTTCACTCAATCACTTCACCCGACCCCGCTGCTTTGACTTGAGATGACAATGTAAAATAAATAAACAAGGATTCTACACAAACCTGTTGTAAGTTCTTTAGAATGAGAAAATATAAGTTTTGAGTCTGCTACTTATAACCGCAACACCAAGAAAATTAACAAAATTCGAAATAAACGCTCCATTTACAACGACAATGTTAACATGAATGACAGATGCATTGTGACAATTTTTAATATACTTTTTGATGCCAATATATTACACTGTAGTCTTTTTATTTCAAATAAGTTGATATCCAAACCCAATGTCGCGTACGTATTTACGATTTTGATAAATGATTTATGTCATTACTCATTGGATTCATCTCATGCTGGAGAGTTGCATAAAACTCTTCGTTTTTTATTTTATTTTGATAAGGAACCGAAAATAAATTTTACCAGCATGCCTCTGCCAAAGGAACATGGTATCCCCTTAAAAAAGGTATAACCAATTTAAATACCTGGAGCACTGGCCTGGTCTTTGAGGTACTTAGTAATAAGTATCTCAAAGACGATAACGATATGGAGGGGGCGAAGGGCGCTATCAGTTAGGGCTATAGCCAGCAGGTTCACTCGTATTTCTTATTTCCTGCAATATACCGTGGTCAACAACTCATAATTTCCTCAATAAATATTTATGCTGCAACTGCTCAAAAGTGTCTCTACCGGACGAATCGAATCGAATCGGTTCGTACGGGACTAATCGTACCTACGCATTTTTAAAGATAAATAAAAAGTATGTAGCATACCAAGTGTTATCCAGTATCCTACACAACTTCCAATAAATATGAAAAAAGGAATAAAGGATGTATACTAAACAATTATTGATTCTTCTAAACAGTAACACATTCCTGAGTAAATCAACAAAATAATAGCATTTGTACAGGACATGCCCAGTCCACCGTGTCTCCAGTTTTGTTCAATCTTGCCTTAGTTTTATCATAATTGGAGTATTTAACCGATAAATAAAAACGCACTATAAAAACACGAAAAACATGTGGTGAAATACGGGGTGACTGGAAATTCGCCGTATTCCTTGAAAGGGGTTATTCTACAGCTCATTTGTAACATTTGATTCAAGTCCAGTCAACCAGGGGTCAAAACTCATTGGTTATAGATGAGCCGTTTTCAAAATAGGTGTACGTAACACAAAAATAAACAAAGGATTTCTGTGTTTTCGTTACACAAATTAAAATTTGTTACACAATGGAGTACATAAAGGCCAGTTCACCATTGAATTTTTTTACCCTTGATATATGTAAAGAAAAAGCATTTTATTATCATAATATTTATTCTGTTCTGCTGAAGTCATTGGAGCCATTTTTCATCATCTATCGACAAAATACACCATTTATTACATACATACCTTTATAAAGGCTAGTGAAATTGTTTTTTTTCTAAGTTCTGCAAAATGTATTAAACACAGCTTTGTGCAGTATACATACAGCTTTATCCTTTGTGTAACGTTACACAGTGTTACACAATTTTTTGTGTAACACTCAGCGTTACACAAAAGATCCATTATTTCGTGGCGTTAACATAATCTCAAACAATTTATAGAAAAATCTTACTAGATTGATTTATAATTTCTATTGTATTACCTTATTATTAAACGAAACTACACTGTTCAATAAAGATTTCGTGTTAATTAGATTTACTTACCTGTGAAATTCACGTTATACAGGACAATAATTTTAGCGACAAAACTCAAGCACAACCGGTTTGGATCAATGTAAGTGAAAAAAACATGGCTAAGCTGTCATTTCTTAAGTTGGTAGTACCGTAAAGTATTGCCGGACTAAAATAAATGAAGGTCGCGTTCTGAATAGATCGAATATCCGTGTTATTGTCGTTACACATAGGTGTTACACAAATTGATAGAAAAGTGGACATGTAATTAAATTCGTTTTTATTGCGTATAATTATTATTATTTTATTAATAATACTCGTATTTAACTGAAAAACTATCTCAGCTGATATAACCCGTAACAAATGTATGAATATTTGAAAGTTATATAAGCATGAGGACATTCGAACTTGCGAGAGTAGGAGTGGGACAACGTAATTTTGTATGAAACATTAAAATACTTTTTAATCGTATCATGCTTGTTTGCTATTTGTCTATAAAATATATATAATCTAAATTAAAAAAATATTAAAATATAGTATAAATAACGTTATTAACATACCAAGTAAATTTCACTGGCTATGTAACCTTTATAATATAATATTTTTGAGTGAGGACAAAAAAATATAGGAAAAAGTACACCTTTTTTGAAAACGACTCAGATAGGGTTTGCAATATTCGTCCAATTTTAGTATTCGAATAATACGAATACTTAGATTTCCAATATTCGAATATTCGAATATTTCGAATAATTCGAATATTTTTGAAAATAAAACAAAAAAAATATTCTAAGTTGTATGTATAATTGTAAAATCTGTAATGTAAAATTAAACTGTTTGTAAGGTGAGGTGAAAGAGAGAGTGGGCAGTTAGATTTGCCGCTGATTAATATGTAATGTAACTACTTAAAAATCTCTAATCTACTACAATTTTCAGGAAAATAATCAACAGGCCAACTTTAATGAACAAATAAAATCTTATTTTCCATATCATAATACAGGGTGTCTCATTTAAATCGGTCAATATGGGAAAGTCTGAAACTGTAAGACATACGAAGATCTGTTCTTACGAAACATGTCATCAAGTTTAATAAGAAGAAAAACTGCATTCAAAACTTGAACTCATCTCGGGAATCGAACCCGGCCTTAAGCAGTAAATGGCGCTTTGAAAGATTATATCTAAAATGAATTGAATACATTGTTTTCACATACTTTAATTTATTTTAGTAGGTATTCGAAGTGACCACCGTTACAATATTAAGTTCAAGTTCAGGCATGTGAAGTTGTCTCGATGGTTGTTTGTATGTACACAATGCATTTTATTCATTTTAGACATCATGTTTCATGGGGTCTTTTACTGCTTAAGATCTACACAATCGATATCTAAATAAAAATAGGGTAAGTTTATTTTTTTCGCAACAACCGGGTTCGATTCCCGAGCTGAGTACAGGTTTTTTTAAAATGTATGAATGCAGTTTTTCTTCTTATTAAAATCGATGACATGGTTCGAAAGAACAGATCTTCGTATGTCTTACAGTTCCAGACTTTCCACACTGACCGATTTAAATGAGACACTATATTATATACATGGTACGAGGGCAGAGTGAAAAGTCTGGAAAAAAATCAACATTAAACCTATGCCAAGTTACAGCTTTGTACTACCAAGACTCTAAACTAGACGACGGACAGACGGACTGACGGATATGGTGAAACTATAAGGGGTAGTTTGACTTCGGAACACTAATACTGCGCGCACACGGGCCCCCGACCACAGCCACAAGACGCCGCCATCGACCTATTTCCTGTAGTTTCATACGTTTTATGTGTACTCGCCGCAAACGGTTGACGCCGGTAGTCGTCGCACGGCACGGTGAAAACTACAGGAAATAGGTCGGTGGCGGCGTTTTGTGGTTGTGCTCGGTGGCCCGTAACCGAGCAGTCGAAAAATGAACATGTTCGCGGCCGGCAAACTGAGCACTTCCCCGTGAGTTCCCTTCCGTTGCTATGCGCAAGGGGTGCGTCCCACGAGATATAACTACATAATAACTATTTTAATTTTACTAACGTTTACGAGATATAATGAACGTTAGCTATAATAACAATATTTTTATAAGGAATAACGGTCAAGTCATATAATATTCATTTTATATAATATTTTTTAATATAACACTCACAATGACTAATTTCAGTTCGTATAACATACATGACATATAGCGATCATAATACATATTATCTTTTAGCATAAGTGTTACAAGATATAATATCGTATGATATAAATGTGAGCGAGCGAAGCGAGCGAGCAAGACTTCTCTGGGCAGAACCGACTCGGTTAGGTTAGGTTAGAAGGCCTAGGCGGGAGCAAAGCTCCCGCCTAGGCCTTCGAGGTTATTTTTTTTTGCCCAGAAAATTCAGACTGCTGCCAGTAAAGTTAGTAAGGTAAGGTTGATTGTTAATAAAGAAGGCCACTTAATACTGAAAATAGAATTTAATTTCAAATAACATATGCATGTATTTATATTATACGTGTATTATGTTTTTTGATGTTAGATAATTTGATTAATATATCTTTTAAATCTTAGGTGTTATGAACGTTGTACGTTTTATAATAGTTATATAAATTGATATTATATATTACTAACGTTATACTGTATGGAAATAGATATTTTGAAATTATATCTTCCGTTCATTATATCCAGTGAACGTTATACTAAACGTGTTTATACAAAGTGAGCGTATATATTATGAGTGTTATATTATCAGTTCTTATATCTCGTATTACTTACCCATGCGCAAGTGCATTCGTTGCGCAACTGTACCTATGAATGTTAAACTATGGGGCAGGCCGACGGACGGGCTGGTGACGGCGTCGCAGGCGGCGGCGGCGGGGCGGGCGCTGCGCGCGCTCGTGGCGGCCGCCAAGCCCGCCGCGCATCGCTGCATCACCACTTTCGCCGCGCTGCGCGACGATGTTTACGCCGATCTCGCCAACCTCGATAAGGTACTGCTACCTGTCAAATACTACAAGAGAAAACAGCCCTTACCGAATAATTGGTTTCATTTTGTGTCGGTTACTAAAGTCTATTTTTTATTCCGTAGACCTAAATGACATTTCATAACCTAATTTTTTTTATTTTTTTTTATTTATTAAAAACAAACAACACAGTACAATAATATTAAACGCCCTGCAAAACAGTTACAACAGTTTGACTGCAGGAATGTGTCCGTGAATAAATCTGCTTTATGTATTTAATATAGCTTACAGTATGTCTAGTATGGAAGTACATACATACATACATTAAATCACGCCTGTTTCCCAGAGGGGTAGGCAGAGACCACTTCTTTCCACTTGCTACGATCTTGACAAATTTCTTTCGCTTCTTCAACATTCATACATCGAGTCATGCACGCACGTCGGTTTCGGGTACTTAAGATTCGGCCCTTTCCCAGTATTTCTCCGATTTGATTCGAAAAAGTACGCCTAGGGCGGCCCCTTCCGACCCTTCCACTCACTTTCGATCTGTATATCTCTTTCGTCAATCTACTTTCATCCATCCTTTCCAAATGACCGAACCATCGAAGCATGCCCTTTTCAATCTTAGTCACTACGTCTTCTTTCATTCCACATTTCTCTCTGATTTTTTCATTTCTAACTCTATCAATCAGTTTCACACCACACATACTACGCAAAGAACGCATTTCAACTGCATTTACACGACTAACATGCTTGTCCTGCCACACCCAACATTCACTACCATACATCAGGGTAGGGGCTAGCACTCCATTGTGAACAGCCAGCCGGGCTTTTTGTGAAACGCCCTGTCTGCTCACAAAGGAGTGCAGGGCCCCATTAATTTGATTCCCCGCATTCACCCTCCTCTCGATATCCTTCTCACACTTACCATCTCTTGTAAACATACTTCCCAGGTACACAAATTCGCTCACTTGTTCTACTAATTCACCATTTATATTTATCACGCACTCAGTCATCTCCTCATCCTTCTCTATCACCATGACCTTGGTCTTGGCAACATTTACTTTCATCCCCTTTTTCTTAAATCCCTCATTCATTACTGTCACCATCTCCTGCAACTCAAGTACCGATGAGGCAAGTATAACTTGATCATCGGCATATAAGAGGCATTTGATTAGCAACTCTTGCATACGCAAACCCTTATCATACTCTTTCAAATCCCACATACAACTGTCCATGAATAGATTGAACAGCCATGGTGAGGCAACACAGCCCTGTCTAACACCTTTAGAGATATTAAACCAGGCCGAGTATGCCCCATTGATCCTGACACAGGCTCTGGAGCCCTCATAAAGGGACCTCAAAGCCTGCACCAGGTTGCTGCTCACTCCATACATAGACAGCACCGTCCACAACTCCTTTCTATCTACCCTATCATAGGCCTTTTCCAGGTCCACAAAAGCACAGAAAACCTTTTGGTTCACAGCCACGAACTTTTCTGTGATGGACCGTAGTGAAAAGACCTGATCCGTACATCCCATTCCCTTTCGAAATCCCGCTTGTACATCCCAGATTTTGTCATTCGTAACATTCAATACCCTTTCTATTAGAATCTTCGCATATACTTTGCCGACAACACTAAGGAGGCTGATACCGCGGTAGTTTTTGCAGTCTTGCTGTGACCCCTTTCCTTTATACAGAGGGACGATAACGGCCTTGACCCAATCTTCTGGGACTCGGCCGCTATTCCAACATGCATTGAAAAGACGGTACAACAGACTACCCACCAGGCCATCTCCTCTCCTCAGCATTTCTATCGACACTCTATCACAACCTGCTGACTTTCCCGCTTTCATACTTTTTAAAGCTTTCATGATTTCACTCATACTAATCACACTTTCATCTTCGCTACTTGCATCTTTACTTATGCTTTCTGGCTCACGACAAATATCTAGTATGGAAGTGACTCTAATAAATAATTTTTGACTAGCCTCTTAAATCTACGAATGTTTGGCTCCTGCCGGATATCCTCGGGCAGACTATTCAACACATATGGCACACGTTTCTTTAATGTTCTATCACCAAAATAATTATTCACTCTAGGTACCTCACATTTACCCGCAGACACCGACCTAGTGCCATAACTATGACTTACAGTCTGTTTGACAAGAACATGTCCGATATAATTTTTATTTTATGAAAGTGGCACAGAAAAAAAAAGTACTGGCTGAATAGAGTGGTCATCTAGCTACAATGCTTTGTAAAAAAAAAAAAACTTTTGACAGTTTCCCGCCAATATAGTTAATTTTCCAAAATGAGTGCCGCGTTTGCTTCACGATATGAAGCAGTGTTCCTTTGTTCACACCCGAAGGGACCCAAAATGTCCAGTGGCGTGCCTAGGGTTTCAGAATAGGGCAAGCCGAGAGATATGTTTTGTCGTTTTTACGGTTATTAATGTTATTATGGATAAATTTATCTTGTTACCACATTACTGATCAATCTTCACTTCACTCTGCAGTTGTATAGGCATTTGCTTACGTGGACGAGCTCACCAAAGCTCCCTGAAGGCAAGTTACCACTAGATATAATTTTACAGACATATTAGCAATTGCATACTTGCCTTGCAAAAAAGCAGCTTGGTTTGTTTGACAGAATAAAATAAAGGTTCAACTTCTTTTTTTAACTTTGCTTGCCTGGGGAGAAAGCAATAAGTACTTACTTTTATTTCAATTACCTACCTAAAAATTACATACCTATTTCGTACCGTACCTATTTCGAAAGTAGCGACACAAGCTCTAAAAAATTACCCCTATTCAATGAAGTTTTAGACTCATCGTGACCTCTGAAGGGAAGTTCTTGTTGTGCTAAATGACCCACAACATCGACTAATCTTTGAAAAACGCTACTATTGTTGTCAACACGCATGTTGTTTTGTAATTTCCTCTGATAATTGGCGCGATAAAGATGTCTCAATTCGCTGTTTATCAAAATCACTCAAATAAATTACCGCGTGCATGTGTTTTTGAGAATTCATGTGTCTTTTAATGGCGCCAGCTAAATTATTTAAATCGTCATTTATAACCAGATGTATTCCACACGTCTTTGTCGTTAGAAAAGAAAATACAACACCAGCAATATAACTTATTAGCAGTGATCGTACTTTTTCCAGCATTCTTGGTGCAATGACGTCAAATGACACACGACAGCGACCTAGGGTTGTAGACGTGTATATAATATGATTGACGTTTAAAATTATGTAATATTATGTGGTCATTGAAAATGAATTACAATTTTTTTACTTAATCATTTATTATAATTTAGCACTTGACGGGACGTCAGCGAAGAAACAATAGTACATTATTGCCTAGGCAGTGAAGCAGGCAATTGCGGGCCGAGAATTGGTTTAAACGGACGAGCTTGCGAGTCCGTTTAAAAATACGAGGCCCGCAATTGCGATTCCTGCCGAGGCATATATAGTGCTTTTCTCAAAAATCGCAAGAAAAAAATCGCATATAAACACAAACTTCACGTGAAATAACCTCACTCTTTACCGCCATTATTTTTATGACAAGGAGAAACGCAAGCTTTTTTTAGAAAAAAAAACTCAAGCTATTCCAGACACAGATGAAAAAGTTACGTTTCGAATAAAATATGGATGAATAACACTTGCGCCCTCATTTTATTATGGCCGTTTTCACTTTTTAAAAAGTTACAAACTAGATAACAATGAAATTTGTATGCAACATTGCGGGCTTGTGTAGCGAGCACGCAATGTAATTTTTTTTTAATTTGGGAACTGTCTGTAAACTATGTACTTCGCGTCTGAGTATGGAGTTAGTAATGTCAACTTTTCCGGTCATTTTTGAGAAAAATGTCTTATATATTTATGTACTGCCATTACCTACGCATTATACTGTCTATGCTAATACATAGTATATCAATTCCTTATCATAAATATGAACTATATAACCTGAGATAAGGATTAATTGCGACTGTGTTACATTTTCTCATATACTCGTAGTAAATTAACCCTTCTTTAGGCCTAACATGTTCTGAGAATATTTTCTGTATATCCGATTTGTTTAATACGCTATTTTATTTTTATTTTATTTGATACTTGGTTCAAACAATTCAATATTGGGCGCTACTGACAACCCTAGCACTGCACCAAAAATGCTGGAAAAAGTACGATCACTGCTTATTAGAGTGCGAACAACCAACAATCCAATGAGTTTTGTACACTGACCTGTTAAACTGTCTTTTGTGCGATTTACTACTCTGAGAAATACACAAGTCAGGCGTAGGTTTTGCCGAAGAAATAAGTAGGTACCTTTTTCTCTACAAAGTTCAAACATTTTACCTTTCCGTCGACAAGCAAAGTTTGTGCACACTTTAAGTTATCACAGTCACACGGGACTACATCCTCCATTGTCAATCTAATTGAATCACAACTCACAACACCACAAAAAAAAACTTATTATTGCACTGACCGCGCCGCTCAACGCCTTAAACAAACTATTCAACAAGTGAATAAAAGCATTTGTCAACAAATAGCAATGAAGTGAAGTTGGCCGCTAACGCGGCTCAACGCGCGCTCCGCGCCTGCGCGAAGCGAATTTCGCATTTACTATGGACTCGTATACAACTTCATACGCAAGCATGGCTTAAACTCTCATACTATTTGCCATATTAATACACGAACAGTCGTATTTGGGCATATGCCGTTTCGGTGGGTAAGACAGAGAATATGAAAGCCCGATTGCAAGCCAATACGTGCGAGCGAGATACGAGCTAGCCGCGTCATGGATAGTTCGACTGGTTGCCGCACAGCGCTGAGCGCTGTGCTGCGTAGGTGGCGGCCGGCGGTGCGCGGTAAAATTTAGTAGGTACTACTGTTGCATGTAATTTGATTTGAAGATTTTAGTGAGAGCGCGCGGCGCGCGAAGGTGAAATACCTATCTAATACATTACGTGGATTTAATGAATACAGGATAAACGGATTTTGCAAATATTCTCGAAAAATCCTCTATTATCATTGCGTGCAGGGCAGAAAAAATTAAAGAATAAAGGCTTAAATATATCTCTAGCCACAATTAGACAGCGTTTGATTGAAAATGGATTGAAATATCGAAGTACAGTAAAGAAACTTCTCCTTACTGAAAACCATATGAAGAAAAGGTTGTCATGGGCAAGTGAAAATAAAGACCGGGATTGGAACAAGGTAATTTTTTCCAATGAAGCTTCTTTTTGGGCAGCCAACTACTCGACTCGGGCCTGGTCTACGGCGGAGAATAGAGTGCTCGTACGGACCGTAAAACACTTAGTCAAGGTGCATGTTTGGGGATGCTTCTCAAAACAGGGTTTTGGTCGTTTGCACTTGTTCACTGGCACACTCGACGCTCAAAAAATGATTAAAATTTATGAAAAGGCATTGTTGCCCTCTGCTAAAACGATGTTTCCAAGCTATAATGCTTCTTGGATCCTGCAAGAGGACAATGACCCCAAACACCGCAGTCGGCTCTGTACAACGTGGAAAGCTGAAAATGGCATCGATGTTTTGGATTGGCCCTCACAATCACCCGACGCCAATCCAATTGAAAATGTTTGGGCTTGGATGAAGCTTCAATTACGAGGAAAAAATATAGCTGGAGTTGCTGACCTAACTCGGGAATTGAAGTCCGTGTGGAGGTCTTTACCGCGTAGTTACGCTGAAAGTTGGTAGAAAGTATACCTAGAAGATGCCAAGCTATTGTAGATAATTCAGGAGACTGGACACCTTATTAAATATAAAGCATGAATGTGCAATTGGTAAGCTATTTGATTTTAGTATTCCACAAAATAATTCTTATTTTTTCTAAAAAAAAAACCGGTCACGCTCTTGTCGTAAAAAGTGTATCTGAGATAGGTTATGCTCTTGACTATCACGGTTATTTATAGCTAAAAGGTATTTATGTTTTACACTAACTGGAAGAATTTTACAAATTTTAAACAATTTCCGATAATCTTTATTACAGCTCTCTCTAGTTTTATTATTAACGAGTAATTTTAAAAACCCTATCTGCAAAGATTCTAATTTATCTAAATGGGTTTTAAACGTGAGACCATAACTATCAAGAGCATAGCCCAATATGGAATCTACTAACGAGAAATATGAACACTTTAAGGTACTAATAGGAACTCTATAACTTAAATGATAAAATTTTCCCAATAACGTTCTTATAATAGTATCACTTCGTCTAAAAAGCAACTGGTCTAAGTTACATTTGAGCTAAAACGCAGCTGGTCTAAGAAGCATGTAGTTTAAAACGCAACTGGTCTAAGTAGCACGTGGTCTAAAACGCAACTGATCTAAGTAGCATGTGATCTAAACAAAAATAGGCAACCTGGAGCATAGGAAAGCTCAGGCAAAAAGTAAATGGCGCTAGTTGCCACGGTAAACAACACGCTCTGTGTTTAATAAATCCTAATATTTTATTATAATAATTTTAACTTTAAAATAAACATTATAATTACCTTCCTTAATATACAAAGTGCTTGTGTGAGTGTTATCTCGGTTGAATATTACGCCCCTTTAAAGTTATGAGTGATAATTGTGAAGTGATTTTCTAAATAACACGATATTACATACATACATACATAAAATCACGCCTGTTTCCCAGAGGGGCTGGCAGAGACCACTTCTTTCCAAGATATTTAAACTGTTTTAACACGATCCCTGTCCGTACTTCCACCATGGGGTCACATCCCCATACTAAATGCACATGTTGGACTTGTGACATTGTCAGATCGTTTTTAATGGCGTTGCACGTTCACTACGTGTTAAACCAAAATGAGTTAAAATATATCACAGAAAACAAACCAATAAACACAACAATTAAAGTTATCGTCAAAATTTTAACAAGAAAAACATTCGTTATTTTTTTTAATTGAAAACGTTGTCTATTGTAAGAAATTCGAAAGTAACTTCCAAACAACTTTGGCTGAGTTCGTAGTGAGTTTTATTCAATTTAACTTCTATTCCTAAAACTTTTAGTTTGACCCTCTTATGCCAACAATCCCTGCCGGTATTCTACGCGGTATAAACGATATCGTAGTTAATCTGTTATGGCGTTGTTGTGTCGTCAACAACGTCAATGTATTTACCGCCGAGAATACCGGGCAAGCTGAGTGAAATTTGCTGATTTGCTGATGATAACTTTAATGATAGGTTGGATATCATACTATTCACGTTTTGACCGTGAGGCTCCGGAACGACGACTGATCACGGCCAAAGATAATATAATACTATTTTAAAATTAAATGGCGCCGTAGGCAAAGCATTGCAGTTTAACAAAAATAAATAAGCCAGTACTACTGCGCAAAACTACATCGGCATTTAAAATTAAAATTAAATGTTTATACTTAGTACATTACTGCAGACACCAGTAAGTGAGCCTTCCTGGACGAGTACGAGTTAAAGCCCAAGACGAGTCAAAGATCATAGTGGTCGAAGCATGTATAGAACTTTTCTCAAAAATAAAACGAGTAGATTGTATAAAAAGAAGTGAAATAAAAAGTTTCATTCATAAATTAATATTATTGTAAATTTACCTACGTTTCTCCAAAAAATATCAAACCATAATTTTATTTTTCGGCTTGTTTTTACAACATACATCCTGGCAATACTGACCTCGTGCATGACAATTTCTTTTTTATTAAAGGACCGTGTTGAATCAAATTGCGCCAACCTCTGTAGAGCTGAATATCCAGTTTATTTATTGCAATAAAAAATGTTACATAGTTAAGAGTATTTTAAATATAAAAACGAATAAAATTGTTTATATTAACGATTATTTTTGCAAAAATCTTGAGGATTTAAATTTTTGGTTACTTTAGCCTTTAGGCTGTCACAGGTCTGTTCAGATAGTTCCACATTCAAATAATATGGTACGTTACGTTACAGTCTATAATTACTCTTTACACTGTATATGTTATGGAATATGAAAACTTACTTACTGGAGACGCACTGCCGCACTCAGAGACGTCAATAAAATTTAATGCTTGAATAAAGTGGCTGCTGTCACTTTCTTTGCTATAGCAATAGAATAAGACAACACGTCACTAAGCAATCATTACATTTTATGGAAGTCTCTGAGTGCGGCAGTTATTGATTCCAAATACAAAATCACTCGACTTTACTGGACGTACTTACTTACTTTACTTTCGTAGTTGTACAGGAACTTGAACCTTTTGGCTCCTAAATTAATGGAGTTATGGCAAGATTTATATAGCATTTTTGAGAAAAGCACAATATATTATTTTATTTTTCATTTGACAAAATAAATGAATTACTGATTGTAGATGTGTGATAGATATAACCGATAAAAGGATTTATAGAACAGAACACGACCTTAAAGTTTATAATAGAAATGGCACTCTTGCCTCCTGATTTATTACTTAAATTAAACAATAGTTTACGGGTAGGTAGTGTAGGTACCTTGTCGGCATCAGTTACCAAAAGTCATTGAAAATAACTTTATGGCGTAACATATGGAAGAGTAATCAATTTTAAAACCTGTATAGTATGTATAGCATGTAGTGAGTAAGATAGTCGTATAGGTTGGATGCAAACCCCAAGAATAAATCTAATTACAAGCGACACACTGCTTACGTTTAATAATCCACCCAGTCTTCTGTAAATAGGTCAATATGATGTACCTATAATTACCTAAATACAATTATTTTAGTAGGTGTAAATAGAATTTGTATTAAAAAATGGGCAGTATTTCGGTACGCTCATATCTTACGTACCTATGCTCTTACAGTAAAGAAATCAAACATGAGGAAACCTGCCCATTCGAACAGGTGAGCTATTAAGGAGGAGGTAATTGAAGAAAAGATACAAATGGGTCGACGTTTATCGAAAAGGACCCATGAATGGGGTTGCCATGAAATATTAGGGCAGTATGAGTTTAGGTTGAAGAAAACGATCGAGCTAAAGCAGTTATACAGCTTTGTCACTTTCTCCCAACCTAAAGTGAACTGGTTTAGTATGTCATGGTAACCCCACAGTACAAGATGAGATAAGAAGTGTACGTTTATGGTGTAGGTGCGCGGCGTGAAGTGGAGGCGGTTTCCTGCGCTGACGCGGCTGCTGGGCGGGCACCGGCGCGGTGAGCTCTCCGTGCTCACCGGCCCGACCGGCTGCGGCAAGACCACACTGTGCGCGGAGATGTCGCTCGACCTGGCGCAGCAGGGGGTTGCTACTTCACTCAATCAATACCTACGTTACATATGCACTAGCTACTGTTGCATCGGCTGCCGCACACTTGTCAGCTCGATCGATTCCGCAGCCTGCGGTTAATTTCACTGGTTTTTTATTCCACGTAGAAGGCAAACGAGCACACAGGCCTCCTGCTGGTAAGTAGGATCTGTGACCAATAGACATATGCATTATCGAAGCTACAATCTAAGGACTACAATCCTATGACTACGAATGTGTTGCCGACCATGAGGACTAAAATGGGAAGCATCTATGCTAGTTAGTAATTACACCACTTGTCTTTACCCTACACCAAAATAACAAAGCGAGCACTGCGGAAAAGTCTGGGAAATTCGCGGGAAATTTAATAAAGGTCAGGGAAAAATTTGGTTGGGGTGTACCCCAACAAGGGTTGTTTTTTTATTAATGTGTCGTGTAGGATATGTTAAACTAAGCTTCTTTTGTAACAGAGTGAGTCCAAAAACTTAAAAAGACTTCTCTGTGGTGTGAAAATGATGCCAATATACACTTGTTTTTTATTTATTAGCCCGGTTAAATTGGACCAGAAATTAGGCCAACCTTGCACGAATTACAAACAGCATTTTTTCTCATTAAATGTCTTGGGTATAGACAAGAGAATGTATAAAATGGTATAAAAAATAAAATGTATGTATGTTATGTAAATGTGTTGTTGAATGTATTAAGTTCACCTCCGCGCATAAGTTTTTTAAAGAAATTACGTTTATCAATTCAACTTGGTAGAAAAAAAAATTAAGAAGTATGTTTGTGAGGAGATTTTGTGAAAGAGATAAAGTTTCACCAGTAGGTATTAAACATTTCGCGTCTCCGCAATAATGTTTTTTTTGAAAAATCTAATAATTTAACATTGTACCTACGTTTCCCAGTGTATTAGTGACAGGTGGCAAGCCCATCGCCTAATAGTACTACAAGCCTTTATTCCCTTAGTCGCCTCTTACGACTTTCACTGGAAGACATGGAGTGGCACTATTCTAACCCGGCAACCACACGGCAACGTCTTAGCCTACTTGTGCAAAATGAGGTTACAGAATTATCAAGAAGTTTTAAGACTTGTTGGTAATTCTTTAGCTCTGCCTACTCCACTCTGGGAATGACGGCGTGAGTTTATGTTGTTGTTGTTGTTGTACCTACGTTAAGCGAAAATACTAACAGAACATAAAAATGCAAAATACATTTTAATTCGTGTATTAAAAGATTTAAACTTATATTATAGTACTTTGCACTTCAGAAAAATCAAAAAATATTAAATATCGGTTCAGGCAAAAATTAAACAGAACTTATAGTTGTTGAATAATGTAACATATTTAAGCCCAATAGTTAATTCTAAAAAATTAACAGATTAGGTGTTGTTTGATAGTTAACGAGTAATATACCTACAGTATTGCCCGTGTGGGTGCCGGCCGAGAATAGCACCACCCCATCTCTTCCCGTGGGTGTCGTAAGAGGCTACTAAGGGATAAACCGGAGGATGGGCGACAGCGTCCTCCGCGGACTACGTGGTATAACTGCGGTCGCCAACCGGTTGGGAATCATAGGGTTGTCAGAAGTCCGTAGAGAGGGAGAGGACATGATAACCCTGAAGTCCGGTAACTAGCTCTATTTCCGGGAGAGCGACCACCAGTCCCAGGGAGGTGTCGGGTTTATCGTCCACAAGTCCCTCGTGAACAACGTGGTGAAGATTGAGAGCGTGTCGAGCAGGGTAGGGTGCCTTGTACTCAGAATGACCCAACGATATTCGTTGAAGGTCATACAGGTATATGCTCCGACCTCGACACACTCCGACGGTGAGGTGGAGGCTATGTATGAGGATATTTCCAAAGCCATGCATAGCTCCAAAACTCAATGCACGGTTGTTATGGGGGACTTCAACGCAAAGCGGGGCAAACGAGACGGTGAAGAGCAGAGAGTGGGGAAGTTTGGAGTGGGGCATAGGAATCACCGGGGCCACCTACTGGCCAGTTTTATGGAGAAGGAGGGACTTTTTATGATGAACTCCTTCTTCAGAAAACGTGAGCATAGGAAGTGGACCTAGATGAGCCCTGATGGTGTAACGAGGAATGAGATAGACTTTATCATGACGACGAAAAAGCACATATTCAATGATGTCTCCGTGATCAGTGCGGTTAAAACCGGGAGTGATCACCGTGTGGTACGAGGCTCATTGAATATTCAGTTCAAGCTTGAAAGGTCTCGACTGATGAAGTCTACGCTCCGCCCGGCACCCGCTCAGCTCCAAAACCCCGAGAGCTTTCAGCTCGAACTTCAAAACCGTTTCTAGTGCCTTGGTAGCGACGTGGACGATTACAACGACGGGTTTGTGGAAGCTGTCCAAACGGTCGGGTCTAAGTTCTTCAGGATCCGCCGTACAAAAACCAGGAAGCCCTCAGACTCCACCCTTAGGCTCATGGAGGTGAGGCGTGAAATAATTCTGCAGTCCTCTGATGACGCTTGTCGCTATCGGCAGCTCAACAGACGGATCTCGAAGTCTCTGAAGCGTGATATACGCCGATTCAATACTAAAAGTATTGAAGAGGCTATTGAGCGCAACAGAGGCTCTAAGGTGTTTGCCAGGGATCTGTCTGTTGGCCAAAGCCAATTGATGAAGCTGAAGACCGACGACGGCCGAGTCATTTCATCCAAACCTGAGCTATTGGCGGAAGTTGAGAAGTTTTATGGACAGATGTACACGACAACCCGAACACCCGTCGAAAATCTAGCTAAACACCCGAGGGCTAGGTTAACCCGACACTATTCCGAAGATCTCCCCGACGTCAGCCTGTACGAGATAAGTATGGCCCTCAAACAGCTTAAGAATGGCAAAGCCCCAGGTGAGAATGGAATTACAGCCGATCTCCTGAAGGCGGGTGGTAAACCCATCCTTAGGGGCCTTCAGACGCTGTTCAGCTCTGTCCTCCACGAAGGCAGAACGCCGAAAGCATGGAACAGAGGTGAGGTGGTTCTCTTCTTCAAGAAAGGTGACAAAACTTTGCTGAAGAACTATAGACCCATCTCGCTTCTGAGCCATGTTTACAAGCTGTTTTCGAGGGTCATCACAAATCGTCTCGCGCGCAGGTTTGACGATTTCCAGCCTCCCGAACAAGTCGGTTTCCGAAAAGGCTATAGTACCGTAGACCACATACATGCGTTGCGGCAGGTTATACAGAAGACCGAAGAGTATAACCTCCCCCTTTGCCTTGCATTTGTGGACTACGAGAAAGCCTTTGATTCGATCGAGACATGGGCTGTGCTGCAGTCTCTCCAGCGGTGCCAAGTTGACTACCGATATATCGAAGTGTTGAAGTGTCTGTACGAAAACGCCACTATGTCCGTCCGACTACAGGACCGAAGCACGAAGCCTATTCCTCTACAGCGGGGAGTCAGACAAGGAGATGTGATCTCTCCGAAGCTGTTCACCGCTGCATTGGAGGATGCTTTTAAGGTTCTGGACTGGAAAGGACGAGGCATCAACATAAATGGTAAGTACATCACTCACCTTCGATTCGCTGACGATATCGTAGTCATGGCTGAGACCATGGAGGACCTCAGTGCAATGCTCGCTGACCTCAGTAGAGTTTCCGACCGATTTGGCTTGAGAATGAACATGGACAAGACGAAAGTCATGTCCAATGTCCATGTCGCGCCAACTCCCGTGATAGTCGGAGGCTCTGCGCTCGAAGTTGTTGACGACTTTATTTACCTGGGACAAACGGTCCAGTTAGGTAGGTCCAACTTTGAGAAAGAGGTCACTCGTCGAATCCGACTCGGCTGGGCAGCGTTCGGGGAGCTTCGCAGCACCTTTTCGTCCAAATTACCGCAGTGTTTGAAGTCAAAAGTCTTTGACCAGTGTGTATTGCCAGTGATGACCTACGGATCCGAGACGAGACGTGGGCGCTAACCAGTGGCGTAACTATACCATCCGGGGCCCGTGGCAAATTCTTTTGACACTCAAGTACGATGTTAAAAAAAAATTGGCTGAGCTAGCGACCTCTTAAGCCGGGGGCCCTCTTGGGCTGGGGGCCCGTGGCATTTTGCCAGCCCTGCCACCCTATAGTTACGCCACTGGCGCTAACAATGGGCCTCATAAGAAAGCTCAAGGTCACTCAGAGGGCTATGGAGAGGGCTATGCTCGGGGTTTCTCTGCGTGATAGAATCAGAAATGATGATATCCGCAGGAGAACTAAGGTTGCCGACATAGCCCGAAGAATAGCTAAACTGAAGTGGCAGTGGGCGGGGAACATCGCACGCAGGACTGATGGCCGATGGGGTCAGATGGTTCTTGAGTGGCGTCCGCGGACCGGGAGACGAGCTGTAGGTAGGCCTCCAACAAGATGGAGTGACGACCTTGTAAGGATCGCGGGAACGCGGTGGATGCGAAAAGCACAAGACCGGTCTGAGTGGAGAGCCTTGGGGGAGGCCTATGTCCAGCAGTGGACGTCTTTTGGCTGACATGATACCTATAGTAAAACAAACAATTTGCATGATTGTGTTTAAATTTCTTGTAAATAAGTAAGATGTAAGTTAGTGAAAGTTAAACTAAGTTCACCTTTGTTACACTTTTGCCTAAATCGGTATTTAAAAATACTTTTAATATTAATTTGCTTTATTCAAATTTGTTTCATTTCGTTTGTAAGCGTATTAATATATTACTTTAAATTATTTTTTGTAAAAAAATTACTGTTAATTTTTTTCTTTAAGTACCTACACTTAAAAAAAAACATATTTTTTTTCAATTCCATGGAAGAATTTGGTTAATTCTGCAAAAATAAAGATAAGGATAAGGATAACCTGTTAACTATTTTGCCTTAAATTTTATTTACAAAAACCAAAATCTAAAGGCCCTACAGTATACAGGGTGTTTGGCAGATGGATGGACCTACGTATATAGGGGATAGGTGGGGCCATCTGCTACGAGGTACAAACTTTAAAAAAAATGATAAAACGGACAACATTTTTACTTTTTTTTATCTGAGCTAATACTAGAATAACATAAATTTAATATTTGGTGCACAAGACAGCTAAAAAAAAATTACGGGCCCTCAACCCACAAAAGGAGGTAAAAATTAATCTAAACAGCCAACTTTGCATTGCATTATAGTACATTGTGTATTAAGGTCGGTAAGTAAGGAATTACGATCGAGGCTCTAGTAGAAGCCCGTAGTCGAAGACTGAGGGCTTTCTGAGTCGAGGTACGTAATTCCTGTACCGACCGTGAAACATACAATGTTTTTCATCACATTTGCGAGTAAATAAATAAAATTATAGGGCAGAAAAAACTTATAATATAATACACAAGTCAGCACAACTATTATTACGAATTACTTGAACTTTTTTTAAGCGGATGACGGGCGGACTCCACAGATTATACAAATGTTTCGTTCAGAAATGTTAAGGGCAAATACTTACGTAGGTCATACATACAGCCCTGAAGGAGTGTAAAAAAAAACGACGTTTTGATACAGAAAACTATTTAAATCGATTATTAAGAACATTAATTGAGTATTTTAGTAACATGTAGCGAGATTGCAATGAAATTCCTGTTTAAATAACATTTTAAGACAATTTTTCAATTGCGTGTAAACTCTTGGCTTGAACTTGCATGACATGTGTGCTGTGCTATAAATTAAAAAAAAATTACTTACCGACCTTGGGTTTCATGGTAAAAAAAAAGGTCGAGGGTTTTATATGGGGCATTGCGGCCAAGTTAACCTGTATGTTTAGATACTGTTTACGTGCAAGTGTGATGAAAAAAAATAAACTAAAAACGATTGACTACTTCTAATTATTCAAAAACATCTTCAATTTATACTCTTTCGATCGGTATACAAAAATCCCATTTTTTTAATAGCTTAAGTTCTTCGACAACTTTAATAAGGCGGGCATTTTTTTACGAAACTACTTTTGAGGAAAGTGATAATAACATACATACATAACTTCACGCCTGTAATCCCATAGTGGGGTAGGCAGAGATACAGAATTACCTACAACTTTAAAAACTTTGTGATAATTCTGTAACCAAACTTTGCACAATTAGGCTAAGATGTTTACCAGCGTATTAGTAACAGGTTGCAAGCCCATCGCCTAACAGTACTACAAGCCTTTATTTCCTTAGTCGCCTCTTACGACATCCACGGGACGACATGGAGTGGCACTATTCTATTCTAACCCGGCAACCACACGGGAAATTTATTTATAAAAATTGCTCAAACTGCTGCCCTTGATTATTTATGCATGTTCGGCATCGATTTCTCATTTCTTCTTATCTTCAGTTTATTTCGCGTCCATTACGCTAACGATCGTTTTCGCTTACTTATTTTTGTTTTTTCGTTTAGTTTTGTTGTTATCCCTTCATTTTGTTAAGTTTTTTTGTTATTATTGCATTTTTGTGTTATTGGTAACTATTGGTTTACTAATGAAGAATATGCGGACATGTTGTTGGCGTATGGAAGAGCTAACTCCAATGCACGCGAAGCCCGAAGACTTTATGAGAAACGTTATCCGGACCGATACAAAATGAAGGGATAACCACAAAACTAAACGAATAAACAAAAACAAGTAAGCGAAAACGAGCGTTAGCGTAATGGACGCGAAATAAACTGAAGATGTTTTTTGAAATTAGAACTAGTCTATCTTTTTTTTTTATTCGGTGTAAAGTTGGCTTTTTAGATTTCTAACTTCCTTTTGTGGTTAGAGAGCTCGTATTTTTTTTAACTATCATGTGCACCAAATAATAAATTTGTAAGATTCTAGTATCAGTAGAAATGAGAAATCGATGCCGAGCATGCAATAAATAATCAAGGGCAACAGTGTGAGCAATTTTTATAAATAAATGACATAGTTAATGATCAACTTTTGTGTTTTCATTATTTCCTATAGGTTATTATCACTTTCCTCAAAAGTAGAGTTTCGTAAAAAAATGGCCGCCTTATTAAAGTTGTCGAATAACTTTAGCTAGGTATAAAAAGGGATTTTTGTATACTGATCGAAAGAGTATAAACTGAAGATGTTTTTGAATAATTAGAAGTAGTCAATCGTCTTTAGTTTTTTTTTAATGCAATGCAAAGTTGGCTGTTTAGATTAATTTTTACCTCTTTTTGTGGGTTGAGGGCCCGTAATTTTTTTTTAGCTGTCTTTTGTACCAAATAATTAATTTGTAAGATTTAAGTAGTAGCCCAGATAAAAAAAAGTTATTGAGGTTTTCAATCTTAAAATCTGAATATTTTTCAAAAATCCAAAGAATTTAATTTAAAAAAAAACGAAGGGCCTTGATGTTTTTTTTTAGTGGACCGCGTAGCAGATGGCCCCACCTATCCCCTATATACGTATGTCCATCCATCTGCCAAACACCCTGTATATGTATCGTGTAGAATATGATAATACAAGCACCTTTTGTTTAACATTTTTTTCTTGTGACCAATTGTGGCGGTAATATTTTAGTTAGGTTAGTCGGTATCTTGCGATCGCAACAGATTCCGACTTACTGCCAAAAAAGTAGGACAATCCCAAAATCTCTGTTTGGTACGAAGACAAGCGAAACGGGAGGATCATCCAATACAAGACAATCTGGGTTCTTGGGTCAGTCAACTTTTTTACCAAAACTTTTATTTTATCGGATTTCAACAAACTTGGTGGTTTGAATGATATAATATAATATCTGTGCTTATTTTCGTATTTGATTATGGAGCCAATTTACCAGATTATCAATCTATCTTTGTCAAGTACCTACTTATTCATATTTTCATTCATAAAACGTTTGAAAATAGGCTAAACATGTCTACTGAGCTATTGTCCTCGGATTTTTATGATACCTCAATATATAAGTACCTACAGAATTGTCAACTAAGTTAAGTATCACCTTTTTAGGGTTCCGTAACAAAATGGAAAAAGGAACCCTTATGGTGAGACTTCGATGTCTGTCTGTCTGTCTGGCTGTCTGTATATAATATGTCACAGCAGTTTTTCTCTCAAATTGTAGAAGTTATCAACTTGAAAATTGGCATAGTTGTATGCTTGCCCGCATCTGTTTTTAGTAAAAACATTATGGAATTGTTTTTCTGAATATTTGAAAAGGGGTCTAGAATGAGGGGTGGACATTTTAAAGTGATTTGAATTAGCAAACAGAGTGTTTCTTAAAGGGCAATCTGCAAATTTTAAAACTTTATTTTTTACAAAAATGACCCCCCCCCCTCCAAAGTTTATGGAACGATTTTTTTTTAATAATCCTGGTGTAAAGATAATTATTTATAATTACGCGAAAATATGAAATGAAATTGTCACATTTTACAATTCTGGAATAATTATCAAACACCTTCAAGAACAGTATTCAAATTTAAGCTGGTCAAAATTGTCCTTATTGCGTAGAAAATAAAGTTCATAATAAAATTAGTATTTTCTTTGGCGTTTTCCAACCATTTTATCTTAAATAGTCACAGAACCCTCGGTGCGGGAGTTTGACTAGTTCTTGGCCTGTTTTTATGCTATACAGGGTTGGGCAGATTAAGTGTCCTAGTTGTGTATGGCTTTTTTACTTAAATATAACTAAACTTGTTATTCACTTCGTATTTTTTTTTGTTGACAATTTAACCTTCTTTGTGATTTCTACACGTCAGCTTGATATATTTTGTTTTTATATTGTTTTCAACAATGGACGCGAAACGCCAGCTCGTGTGCGATTTGTACCAGAAAAAATACCGACCGTGTGAGATATTGAAGACGCTGAAACATTTAAATATCAATATAAGGTTTATATCGCGGACCGTCAAGCGATTCAAAGAAACGGGTACACAAATCAGGCCCAAACCTGGGAGAAAGCCATCTGTTCGCACCAAAAACATCACTAAAAATATTCGTGAGCGTATTAGACGAAATCCAGCTCGAAGTGCAAGCAAACTTGCTAAAGATATGAAGATATCCCGTCGAACAATGAGTCGTATTTTAAAATATGAACTTGGGCTAAAGGCCTACAAAAAACAAAAAAATCATGGCTTAACAGATGCCCAGAAAAAAGCTAGAGTGAAAAAATGTAGGGAATTGCTAGCTTGGCACGACGGCGATGATATCATTTTTTCTGATGAAAAGATGTTCCAGTTACAAGACAGTCACAACCAAGAAAACGATCGTGTCTATGGTGCTTCATTGAAGGATATTCCTGTGGACAAATTAGCCGTACAACGGTTCCAGAGTGCATCAGCTGTCATGGTATAGGGTGCGATATCGCCTAGAGGCAAGTTACCGCTGCTGTTTATTGATCGAGGTGTCAAAATTAACCAAGACTATTACATCCAGAACGTGTTACAGGGTTATTTGCTAGAAAATGCTCAAAAATTATATGGAAACGACTATTACTGCTTCCAACAAGATAGTGCCCCATCTCACAAAGCTAAACGCACTCAAGACTGGTGTAGAACAAATTTGACAGATTTTATACCTTGGCAAAAATGGCCTGCATCATCGCCAGATTTGAATGCTTTGGACTTTTCGGTATGGGGTTACATGCTGAGCAAGATTGGGAGCACACAGGGCATGAATCTAAACTCATTCAAGCATCGATTAGTCAAGGTGTGGGATGAAATACCAGACGAGGTAGTGCGTGCCGCGTGCAATGCATTCTATGGAAGAATGCGTCAAGTTATTAAAGCTGATGGCGAGCGATTTGAACTTATGCATTAGTTTTTTTAAGTATAGAGTACGCTAAAAATAAAAACGTGATAAATTTTAAAAAAATCTGTCTTGTTTTAATTTTATGGCTCTTTTTAACTAGGACACTTAATCTGCCCAACCCTGTACATTTTAACAATAGATTATAAATTATAAGGTGAATTATGAAAATATTTCTACAAGGAAAAAATATTTCACTCACAATAAGTCGGGTCCATTTTATCGGTTTCATCTTATAAAATCTGACCGGTGTGCAACTGACAAAAATGTCTGGGTAAAAAAGTTAATTGACCCTTTTATTTTGGTCAGGGAAAAACTTGAAGAATTGCCTAGAAAACCGGGAAAAGTCAGGGAAATTTAAATGTTGTGAAAATCGGCCACGCTGCTTCTACATTGCCTCCTGCTTAATTGTTGCCCTTTTCTCAAGGTCATTATTCCCTCCTCCTATGAATATAATGAATTACCGATTCTCACCTCCCGCTTCTCACTCAACACCCAACAAGAACCGCATTAACGAAAACTGAAAGAGGTCAAGCAATTCAAGTTCTTTAAAAACTTATCTGATTAATGCTCTTTCCAACGATATATATGCGTAGATTTTATTTTATTAACTGGAGTTATTTGCCAATTTGGCTGGACACTTGGCATAATTCTTAGGCCTTGCCTGCCTCTAACATGCTTGAAAAAAAATAGTAGAATTTTGCCCGGCGTCCGGTGTCCCGCTAAAGAAGCTCACAACTCCAGTGAATCAAATAAAATTACGCATATATGGTACATCCTTGGAAAGAGGATTAATCAGAGGAGTTTTCAAAGAACTTGAAGTGCTTGAACATCTTGAGTTCTTTTTAAAGCGACGCATTTTAGGCTATTAATTTTTTTACGTCTTTTTAAAACTTTACTGTGGTCTAGGTATTTTATGAGTAATTATTTACACCAAATATCAACTAACTCTCAGAGAACATAGGAACAGTCAACATACAAAACAAAACAAAAAAAAAATGCGGGTTTATTGATGTTTCTTTTTAGTTATTCGATTTTAAATAATGAGTTTGTCATTTTTTGAACCAGCTAAAAGAACATACCTATTTGTTTTAACCTGTGTCCTGGGCATCCTTATCAGGCCTGCATACGTAGTACATGGGACCACTCGCGCTGCACACATAAATGATTGCCTTTAATTTATTAAGAAGATTATTTTTAGTTGCCATCGATATAGCTGTTGATATTGCTATCGTTACGAAAATCAGCACAAATTTCAAAAAAAATCGGCCCTGGATAAGATGCATTACGCTAAATAGCGTTTTTATTCGTTTCGTTTCTAAACCAATCGCGTCACTGGTAGGTGACGCGATACGAAGAGTCGCGTGATCTACCAGTGATGCGAATGGTTTAAAAACGAAACGAATAGAAACTCTATGCTAGTTAGCGTAATGCATCTTGGCTAGGGCCTCTGGTGTGAGCATATGACATAGATTATTCGAATATGTGCGTGAGTGGAGCTTTCGCGTCCTTCGTATCGTATAAAAGTAGGCTTCGTGCGCAGGTGACGACACTGTGGGGCAGCTTCGAGATCCGCAACGCGCGGCTGGCGCGCACCATGCTGCAGCAGAGCGCCGGCGTGCCGCTGGAGCTGCACCTCGATCGCTTCCAGGCCTTCGCCGATGACTTCGAGAAACTGCCCATCTACTACCTCGCCTTCCATGGCCAACAGCCTATCCAAGTCGTCATGGAGGTTAATAGTTTACTTTCGTTTGCCTCAGTATACTATTTTGCATTAAGAGGACACCTATGCTATGGAGCCACGTGTCACGCCCCGGAAGGGATGAAAAGGGACGGCTTGATGTGCTTCAATTGCAAGAATGTGAGATGGAGATAGTTCGCGTGCACCTTGATGGCAACGTCAAATTCAATTAATTGCTGTTTACTTTAAAACCACAACATTTATTGAAAAAATGGTTTGCCAGGATTTAGACGTTACATATATGTTTGGTGTTTGTGTGGTCTCTCTATTGAATCTAAAATCATAGTTAAAGGATTTCGAAGATTCAACCAAAAACAAGCAAAAAAGGTGTCATATTTGAAAAATAAAACTATCGAGTATTTAATTTGTAATCGTGTTTTCACGTTTGCCAGTCTCAAGGAAATATGATCAAGTTTAATATATCCGGACGGATAGAAAGGCGTTCTGGTCATTGAGATGCAGATCGCGGAACAGTACAGACTTCGTCAAACAAACCAACAAATTATTAAATTTGCAAAAAATATGTGGCTTCTAAGACGCCTTAGAATCTTGAATGTTCTTCGTTTCGACAAAATCATGCTCGATAGATGACGTTAGCTTCACCGTGTTGGCGCGGTTACCCAGAGTTGCGTTGCAGGTGTAATAACGCGGACTAAATAATCTTGATATTTTTTCTTAGGTCTTCATTTTTAGTTATTTTCTTGCGTATTATTAATTCCTTTATGTTTTCATTATGTGTGATTTTTGGTCACTATATTAGGCCGGTGGCGCACCCCGAATATTATGCACGATTAAGCTATTAGCCAGCACCAGCAATATTGTATTATCCGAAAAAAATTCTCACAAATATCCGACAAACCTGGAAAACTGTTGAACTCCGAAGTAGCTGTACATTTTAGTGTCATGTCAAATTGCAGTAACGTATTAAAGTGGGAAATACTTTTGTTCTGGGTATCGCGCGTATGAATAAGAAAGATGCGACACAAAGAGAAACACAGTTTGACATACTTAAACGCTGTTTTGTCGAGAGAACACCTTAGTAAGTGTATTTTTTTATACGATAATATGTTATTTTGTACTGTTTATAGGTAGTCTATTCGATCCTTACTTAAAGAAATTACTAATTCAAAGACATAAATAAATTAAATGAACTTTCATTTTGTCGATAACATCGATAAACTGCGGTGTACTCTCCCAACAACTTGTCAAAAGCCGCCCCCAAAATTCGTGATGCCCAGGGCCAGTCCACACAGCACACAAGCACGTACAACTAACCCTGGAATTGATAAAACTAGTCATGTTTTCGATTTAACCTCCTAAGATCCCACCATACAACGAAATTTGCCAGTGGAAAATAAACTTATTGCTATTGCAATAAAGTCTATTTTCCAATTTAATTGCCAGTCATAAAAACGAGAAATTCTACTTTATCTTCTTTACAATTGATATTTTATTGCAATGGCCGTATTATGTACATTTTTTTGTACGCGGGAACTTAGGAGGTTAAAACAACGTTTTGTTAACCTTTTTTTTTTACCAGGACCCTTTCAAGGAATACAGCGAATTTCCAGTCACCCTGTATTACAAACCCTGAAGAAAAACAAACAATACAAAAAACAGGTCAAGTGTGAGTTGGGCTTGCACTAATTAGATTCGAAATCGACTTCGAATCGGAATATAATGTTTACGCTTCCAATGCGTGACCTAGGCGATTGCGGGGCAAGAAGACTCGGGGTGGGGCACCTAGAACTGGTTCGCCGCCCAGGCCGCAGCGCCGTCACGCCGCGACACTTGCCAACAGATTCTTCATAGGAACGCACGCGTTCGAAACAACCTAATGTACTTACCTAAATCTGTACTAAGCAAGTCGATTTTCCTTTAAACAATTTCATTATAATAATACCTACTGTGCAGCGGTACGGACGTCTCTGTTCGCGAGTCCGACTCGCACTTGATTGGTTTTTTACCATTTTGGTACTGAACCAATATGGCACATTCAAAAATATCGGAAATTTATAATTTAGTTAGAAAAAAAGTATCTGAACTTTAACTTTTACGCAGATTGTTCATGATTTATTCCTTTTACTAAAAACTGGTAATCTTTTTTCCACAACGTTAATTGGATAATGAAAAATCTCAGCTGTAGACTTAACTGTTTACATTTATAAGCGAGGTTAGGTGGTAACGGTAGTCAACATTTGTCAAAATCTTTAATTCCGAATAATAAGAAACCGCTGAACGTACACGGGGGTGACATCGATAGGCTGTGCGGTGTCCTCTATCGTGCGATCCCCGACCGAAGTTGCACCTTGTATAGAGCAGAGCAGCTTACTCACGGCTATTGCGCTTGTCGATAGGCGGTGGAGCACGCGCGGTACATGCACGACATCAGCCACGTGGTGGTGGACAACGTGCAGTTCATGCTGGGCCTGGAGGAGCGCGGCGGCGACCGCTTCGCTCGCCAGGACGCCGTTGTCGCCGCCTTCCGTGCCTTCGCTACGGCTCGCCACTGCCACGTCACGCTCGTCATGCACCCTCGCAAGGTAGAGCATGAACCCCATTTTTATTTTTCATACATTTCTTACTGTACAGGGTGACTGGAAATTCGCCGTATTACTTGAAAGGGGTTATTCTACAGCTCATTTGTAACGATTTAAGTTCAATCAACTGGTCAAAACTCATTGGTTATCGAGTTATTCACGTTTTTAGAATTTTTAAAAAATACCCGCCTTTCGGCCTAAAACTAGTCATTGTGTAAAAACTTCGTCATTTAGAAATAAAAAAAAGCATTTTTCAAATAGCCAATGAATTACTGATTACGAAAAATAATAAAAAATGCCAAATAAATGAAAAGTTGTGAATAAAAAGATTTGAAGTTGAAAGTTCTAGTAATTATATTCCAAATTTTGTAAAATTTTAAAACATAGTAACTAAAAAAAAAAGTACAACACTGCGCGTACAAATGTCAGGAATAGTTTGCGCAATTCATAAGCTTTCTAAAAAGGTACAATTTATGACATTTTAAAATTAATTTTCATTTAAAAATGTACAATTAATAATAATAGCAGAAATGTTCGCGGTTAAGCTCCATCGTTTCATTCAAAAAACGCGGGATCGTTATCGATTTTAAATTCAGTTATTCGTGTTCTTTTAAATTTGCTTTTTAAAAACATAAAGTGCGTTCCATTTTTAACCGAAAAACACGAGAAGTGTTGTAGTAAAATGAATAGAACATCGTTCTCCTTTTTAAATTCAGCTAATGGTGTTCTATTTTTAAATAAATTTGCTTTTTAAAAGCAAAGTGCGTTCCATTTTGAAATTTCGAGCATCTCAAAACTTTTTGAGTGACCTACGTAATCAGTTATTTAAATGAAAACCAATTTTAAAATGTCATAAATTGTACCTTTTTAGAACGCTTATGAATTGAGCAAACTATTCCTGTCATTTGTACGCGAAGTGTTGTACTTTTATTTTTAGTTATGCTTTAAAATGTTACAAAATTTGGAAAATAATTACTAGAACTTTCAACTTCTAATCCTTTTATTCACAACTTTGCATTTATTTGGCATTTTTTATTATTTTTCGTAATCAGTAATTCATTGGCTATTTGAAAAATGCTTTTTTTTCTTTCTAAATGACGAATTTTTTACACAATGACTAGTTTTAGGCCGAAAGGCGGGTATTTTTAAAAAATTCTAAAAACGTGAATAACTCGATAACCAATGAGTTTTGACCCCTGGTTGACTGGACTTAAATCGTTACAAATGAGCTGTAGAATAACCCCTTTCAAGGAATACGGCGAATTTCCAGTCACCCTGTATATTTAAGTAAAGAAAAATAAAATAACTTCCACAAGAGCATAATAGTACATGGTATGTCTAAATCGCGCCTCAACCTTTACCTTTATCTACATTATGTACAGTATGCTACATTTCAAGTTATTTAATAAAACTTCAATAAAAATAAACAAAAAAGTAATTACTTAATTATGAAAGTGTTTTTATTTAAATCATTATACACGAGATAGTGTACAAGTATCCATTTCTGAGTATTATAATTACTTAATCTATCTGAAAATTCTTTATTAATTACCTTTTAATTAGTTAAGTTTAGCTCTTGTTTACAATAATATCGGCCATTGAAGTATGCATTTGAAGATAACTACTGATTTCTGAGGAGTTCGTACCATACAAACGACGTTCATAAAAAGTGTATTTCTTAGTGTTAATTAGTGCTGAATTAATTTGAATACCTATTTTTTTGTTAAGTGTTGTAACTCAATTAGATAGCTAGTAAACCAAGAAAGTTTTTCCAGCAATTTGTACGCTTCATATCATACAATGATTTTAAAAAAAAACACTCTTTCATAATGAAGTAATTACTTTTTTGTTTATTATTATTAAATAACTTGAAATGTAGCATTATGTGTTTTTTTTTTGTTATATTAAATCGTTGACATTTTAGATTTCAGTAAATACATTGAAGAGAATTAAAAATGCCAATATTTTTTATTATAAATTTTTTTCGAGCTACGTTCCCCAATTTCGAAAAAAAACTTAAATCTCAAATATCTATGAGACGAATAATTTTCGACCATTAATTTACTACATGACCTTATTGGCTCCAAATGAGCTCTACTATGCCTCCTTAAAAGGTTTGTATGGAATATCCAGTCACCCTGTATAAAACTACTTATTTTATTACATACTTTACTACATAACATACATACTTTATTAGTTATTACATACTTTATCTATATGCAAACTCCAATCGCAGTAGCTATCCAGGATTATTCCAAGAAAGTTGGTGTTATTGACTTCCGCAATTAGTTTATTTTAAACCCGCATGGTATGAAAACGCATAAATTGCGTTTTTAAGATATTAACTTGGAAGAATATTTTCTTTGAACTAATTTATAACTGAATTTAAAGTTAGATTTATCTCATTTTGCAATGTTTCTGTATCCTTTCCTTTTATGATAATTGAAGTATCGTCGGCAAATAAGATACACTCATGTTTTATGTTATCCGGTAAATAATTTATGTACGCAAGGAAAAGAAGAGGTCCTAAAACACTTCCTTGCGGTACTCCATCACACTAGCCGCCAATTTAATTCAAAAGATTTTTTGTGATTGTTGGCTTGTAGTTGAGTTATCTCTGTGAAAGATAAATTAATTAAATGTGCTAGAACTTTGCCAAAACTGAAGCGCATAATTTAATAATTCTTGTTGAAAGGCTATCATACCCTACAGAACCAGTATTTCTCAAACCTTTGATAATATTTAGCACTTCTTGGTCATTTGGTTTTATAAATATGCTAGACGATTGGCTTGGAATTTGATTTGAAACTATAAGATTATCTTTTTGTTTGTTTGTGATATCTACATATAAAGTAATTATTAAAAGCTTTGGCTATATCACATGGCTTTGTAATTACAGTATTATTTGCGTTTATTTTCTTAGTTAAGACGGTTGGGCAGCTATCTCCTGATTGCGCTTGTATTATATTCCAAACTGCTCTGCACTTATTTTTCGCAATGGAAACGTAATTTATGTTACTTTTTGTTTCGCTTGCTTGTTTTGCTTAAGAATTTTACAGTACTTTTTATAAAGATATTTAAAATGGGGTTTAATTTTGTAGCATATGGATATTGAAAAATCATTCGTCTTTTAACATTACAACTTTTTTTATGCTTCTAGACATTGTAAACACATTGTCGAAAAGGTGTAATAAAGATTTGTTTGGGGACAAAGGGTCTAGCCGGCTAAGCTAATAAAATAAGATTGGCCCCCATGAGGGATTCGGTTATAATTTTACGTGGAGTAGTGGCAGGACGTAATAACACTGTATGCCTAATATCAGCCTTCGATTTTCTTTTGTTTCTGATTTATTCACGAAAATGTTAAAAAAAGGTAACTTTTAAACTGTAAATATAGCTAAATCAAGCAGCATTTTGTGATGATGTTTACTAATCTGAGGTGATCTCGTTAACAGGAACGTGATTCGGAAGATCTTTCCACTAGTTCGATATTCGGCAGCGCCAAAGCGTCTCAAGAAGCAGACAATGTTTTCATTATTCAGGTACCTATTTCTTTATTTTTTTAAATACAGTCTTTATTGCACAGCCCGCTAAAATACCGCTGAGATCTTTCATTATGAACTCGTTAATTTTTTGGCCCATTTGTATTTCTTTCGGGTCGCCCCACTATTCACAAAAGAAAAACAGCAAAAGTTGACAAAGTTGAACTGCTATTTCTGTTGCATCTGGACATTTGAAACTTCAGATATTTTATATAGGTATGTCTCAGGGAAATGATAAAAAGTGGTATTTGATCTAACTTTTCATCATTTCCCTACGAAATATATGTACTTACCTATGTATAAATTTATATATTTTTAAATATTCCTTTCAGCTTAAAAGGCCAAATTCGGAGTTAGCGTAGTTGTTAGTGACCCTGCAAACGAACCTAGCGGTCCCGGGTTCGATTCTCGGCTTGCGCAAGTATTTGTTTCTGAGTCTTGGATGTTTTCTATGTATTTTAGAACTTATTTTTCTTCTCTATATAAGTATGATTATCGTTGTCTAGTACCCATAGCATAAGCCTAGAGCTGTTTAGGGCTAGGTCAATTCGTGTGGAATGGTCTCCTGGTGTTTATTCATTTATTTATTCGTAGCTTCGACCTCGAAATCTTTACTATTAAATAAAATTAAGTACCTTTAAGACAAAACAGCTCGTTCCCAAATATAATTTTTATTAAAAGCGGCCCAGGTTCGCCGATATTATATCCGCATATACATATATTATATGTATATATCAATGGATATTTATTTTCTAAATCAGTTTTATCTATTAGGAAACGGGTTTCTCTTGGAGATACCGATCATTCATTATTAGGGACGAAGTGTGTAAAATAAACTCACTTTTTGCATATATTGGTTTTATTTGTTTATTTTTAAAAATAATTTACGCGGGCACAAAGTCTGTCAATTTTCATAATTCGTATTCACGCTGACTAAAAATATGAATATCTCTGTTCTGCAATGGAATTCGATTTCGTGCCTATAGAATGAAATTAATTAGATTTAAAAACCTATTTAATTTTGGGGTCATTATGACGCATGGTCCTTTGTGTTTCATTTCAATTATGCATGATATTTATCCGATGTACAGTGGTGGCCACATAATTAGGAACGCTTGCGTTTTTCCCACACAATTGCATATAATTTTGACAAAAAATTAAAAAGTTCTTAACCAATTTTATTTTTAGTTACACTTAACTTAACTAATAAACAAAGAGCGGAATTCTTCATAGCAAAAATCAAACTGTCAGAGGGATTGACCTAACTGTTTTATCGACTTATCGATAAATATTTGTCACTTAACGAAACAAAGTTAAAGTAATGAAATCAGGCTTTTGGATATACATACAAACAAATTACGGGGTCTCTAATTAGCTGACCGCCACTGTATTTTAGTATAATAGTAAATAATAAAACAGAAAATACTTTTTTTTTAATTTTCTATATGAAACTTATCATTAAAAATTAAAAACAAATATTGCTAAGAGTAGGTAACTAATCTTCATTCAAAATAACAAAGTTGAAATCTAAATCTGTACTAAATATGTTTTCTTCATCTTCCCTGTAGTAAAAGAAAATAGTCATTATTTTTTCAACATTGTCACCTCATCATTTAAGTCATTATCATTTAAGTTATTGTCATCTTTTAAGTTGATTATGGATACCTAATACGATATTATTCCGTAACATCGATACGTCGATAGAACAGTTAGGTCAATCCCTCTAACAGTTTGATTTTTGCTATGAAGAATTCCGCTCTTTGCTAATAAACTAAGGTTTAAATGTGAGTACAATTTATCGCTGTTAAAAACGAATATTTCATTTTATAAGGATTTGAAAATATACTTTTGAAATCCACATAAAATTAAATATTACGTGGCCACCACTGTATATCGGATGTACATATATCAAAATAACGGATACTTTTATATTTATTGTAAAAATATTATGCGTTTATATTATAACGACCATTTAAAGCCGACTGACTACCCCTAGAAATACAAAAGCGAACACATAGTGGAATGCAATCAACTTTTGAGTATTTGAGTCAGACAATAAGTAGAGTGGCGTGTTTATATGAGCAGATAAGGTGAATGTACTGTAAGGAAGACAGAGCAATGCTATGGGGAACACGAAACATATGCGATACTTATGCGACGCGACGCGCGGCGAGTGCGCACTGTGCTGCCGCCTGCCTGCACGGCAAGGCAATGGCCGGATATCGAAATGGATAACAAAAGTTTAATTAAAAAACGACTCGAAATAAGCGTAACTTAGCAGAAATACAATAAAAGTAACGAACATAATACGCCCTTAATAATACCGCAGGATAACGGTATTGACTATACAATCCTACCGGTATTGAAAAAAAACTCAAAATATACCGGGATCCCGGGATCCCTTTATTGGAAGCCTAGTATACAGGGTGTCTGGAAAACCTTCGAAGAAATTTGGGGGGGTAATAGTTGGCACGATTCTGATCACGGGGGTATGGTTCATTTTTGTTTCTGTTAATGTAAAAAAAAAGGATTAATTATATTCATTTTGTTACTTGATGTATCGCAGCCGATATCTCGACCTTGACATTTTGACGTTGATAGTATACTACTCCAACAGTTCGTAGTATCTTACGTCAAAATTCAATGTCCGAGGTCAATGACCTGAGACCATACGTTGTCACATGGTATGTAAACAAACAGTTCGCTCCATGTAAACAAACAGTTCGCTCCATGTAAACAAAAATCAAGGTAGCATTATAATAAAAATAAATGAGTAATTTTAGTGCAACTTACTGTATTTTCGTTTTTGCAATTTGAACACTAATTGGTTTTAAATGTGAAATCACTAGGTCTCTTGTTCATGTTTTGCCGAGACTGATCATATCGTCCGTCTTTTACTGTCGAGATCTAACCATTTACCATTGTTTTCTGCTCTAAAGTAGCCCATATAACTGATTTACAGCAAAAATATTGAAGACGTGAATATTGAAAATAACATAATTTAACACTGACATCTAATGACAGCCATAAATTCATAGACTTCTCAAAGTTCAAATAGACGGATTGAACGATCCGATTATTGCTCTCCGTATTGAAGAAAAAAAGGAGAAAAAGAAAATCGTTTATTGGTGCAAACCACAGAAAAATAATAATCAAATTAAATACAGTGAGAAAATAATTTAAAACAAAACCTTAAAACTATTTTATAAAATAATAATGCACCAAATTGGGTGCTACTCAGCATCATAGTGTCAGACATGCCGTGACGCTGCACGCGCTGATTTTCAGGGCAACCAGACGGGGAGAAAGCGCTGCTGGCTGTTGGTTCTTTCCTTTTGATCCGCATGGTATTTGTGGCAGTAGCCAAAAGTCCAAGTGCAAAACATTTTGTCGATGGATATAAAGGTCGTCGCATAATTGATTATAATAGGCTATTTGACAACATTGAAAATATACTACAAATTGTGGTCATCCTATCTGATACTAGCGTAAAATAACGTATTTCACTTTATTTCACATTAAATTATGTCTATTTTTTTGGAAATTACACCAAATAATAAGGATTTTTTTTGAAATTTAATCTGTGGCAAAAACGCTATGTGATGTTAGAAATACTTTATAACCTGTGAGTGTGATGTGAAGTCACATCACATGCAAGTAAACAAAACAAACCCCAAACCAAACATCGCTTCGCTTGTGACATCGCTTCCTTGACTGATTGTGATTGTAGTCCACGTTTTATACTTTCTGGGTGTTCCTTAAGCCGGCTACTCACACACCTGCTGCAGGGGCAATACCGGTCGCACGGCGGTTGGACCAATTTTAGGCTGTTCTCTACACACTAGCCTGCCGTTCAGTGTGTAACTGATAGTCCCGCTGAACGCACGTCCACGAGAAAGCCTCCTGTATTGTCGAAACACCAGAGGATTGGTATCGCCTTGGCACTTTCTGTGGTGCTACCAAAAAAAAAAGGAAGAGAAGATATTGGGTGAAGAATTGGTGGCAGAAACGAAGCAAATTGTGCCACATGAATATTATGAAAGAATTGAAAGTAGATGATCTTAGAAACTTTTTGCGAATGGATATTGATTCTTTTGAAGAGCTCCTGGCTATGGTAACACCATTTTTTCCATTTTTGTCCACTCCGCTCGGTTGTCACCAATGAACTGACTGGAATTGCCCCAATCCTACTACACACGCAGCAACCTTGCAGGGCGGTAGACACAATCTAGGGAGCTAGGAAGGTCTTGCGCCCCTGCCGCCCTGCCGCAGGCCCAATCTAAAAATTGCTCCTGCTTGCCTACACACATCACAATTAAGGAGGCAATCAAGGGTCCAATTCCCATATTGCCCCTGCAGCAGGTGTGTGAGTAGCCGGCTTTAGTGGCCTTTTTCTTTTAAGGGTTTTTACCACAGAGTGTAATCACGTCGACCTCTTCTTACAAAGCGATCCTATTTTTCTCTTTCTTCTATGATACGAATATCTAGCAACAACATGTATGATGCCAGCTTTAAATGTAATTTTGATAAAACGTAACGTGTAGGTAGGATTTTTTGTTTACAAATGAAACCTAAAACTCTTTTCATAAAGAGTTTTAATGGTCCAAGATTTAAAAAGATAATATGTCAAATTGTCAATAATTAATTATTGTGTTTTTTATGCGTCGGAAGCCCTGATAGTGGTACAAATCAATGAAATACAGCCATGATTCATGATCTCGTAAAAGAAGTAATGTGCCTACGAGTGCAAGTGCTATTTTAGCCGTGTGAGTGTGAGAAAAGTGTGAGTAAAAATCATAATCGTAAGTTTCAGTTTTAGATTATTTCACATAATAGCCCTTATCAGACACCGTCTTTTCATTCACATTACAGGATAATGTGTCAGTTTTCTAAACTCCATGGAGCTTTTGACCATGATTGGAAACATTGTTCATAAGGAACAACTTGTTTATTTACATTACGTTGTGACACATATCGTCGGTGAAACTGCAAAACCGCGTAAGTGACATTTTAAATAAGGAGCAAAATGCACCTTTTTAATAAGACCGTAAGGTTTATTTTGCTCTATCATAAATTTGTTACTTACGCGGTTTTGCAGTATCACCGACGATATTATGAATGAATCAGTTAAGATGGGGCACACTGAGAGCATCGTCAGGAAAGTCGATGATAAATCTGTCTGTAACCCAGTCAAATATTAACTTAAACAAAAGTTACCAATATAGGGATGATCCAAATCATCCACCCTATCTACAGTTAAAATTTCTCAGAAGGTTTTCCAGACACCCTGTATATAGTCATAACTGAAACTAACTGTTACTTAACTCAAAAGGGCCTTTTACAATGCAAGTAGATACAACATTTAATTACTGTTATTAAACGAAAAAAAAAAAACCTTTTTATAAATGTAATCTACCAGTTGGTTTCTATGAATGTAAGTTCCTATTAATATGCTGAAGCTAAAGTAAATTAAAAAAAAAACACGGTGTATATCGGATATAAATATATCAAATAATCAGATATATATAATAAATATCGGTTTTTTTTCGAACCCCGAGAACGCCACTGTCATCTCTATTTTGGCAAACTTAACCCAACGCTCGAAACATGGCGCCTTTGCATACAAAGTTGAACTTTGGATATTACATCCCTAATAACCCCTGCTTGCACGTGAATCTTAACCCTAAGTTAACACTCCGTTAAAAATTTAATTTCGTTATTGACAATTTTCATAACAATCTGACATTCGTGAATAGTTTAATCTGGAGCCTAGGGTTAAATTTACGTAAGCGGTTCCGTAGCCCCCCTCCCAAAGCGATTGGCGCAACGCCCAAGCGTTTTAGTCCGTGCCTAGGCATACCGGCCCCGACATAACCCGTCGGGGCCGGTATGCCTAGGCATTTCCCCCGGGTCTGAAAAAAAGGTTTATGAATGAAGACAAAATCATACTGAAAAAGAGTTTGGAAAATGGCTATTATTCAATTTGAAGCTCAATCCTTCCTTATCTAAAATAAGGCATTTTAATTAATATTATTTTCCTACTCCTGTACTTTTATCTGTCATTTATATAGTCACTAACACTAATATAAGAATATAGATAATATGTCCGCAGAACATTCCGTAGAAAAGTCTATCTAGTCTATTCCCCTTAACAGCACTTGTGCTTTTTTGAGCCAAAACGATATGCCTAGCTGCCAAAGCTTACACCTAGGTTAATTTGACCAATCAAAATACTTCACCAAATTAAACCACCAATCACAATACACATTGACTGTCAATCGGAACGTTAGGTTCTTTTTGGTATGTAAACTCTTTAACTAATTTAACTCTTTAAAAAAAACATTTTATTTGGTATCAACCAACCAGACCGCAGCTATAATAAAATCGACCAATCAGGTATAAGAATTCATTTCTCAAATCATTAAGTGTTTTTAAGTTAAATCGATTGTGCAACTTTTTTTTTAAATATGAAACATGGCAAGTGCACATCAATTTAAAAACAAAGTTAACCATAGACACATATTTTGTTGTTTTCGAATGTTTCTCGCTCGTTTGTTGTTCTGTGCTTCGTTCGTTCGTATTCTAACCTAGGTATATTAAATTTTGTTAATTTAATTTTGCATTTTATTTGAAACCTAGTCGTAGAAAAAGTATTGTATGCAACGGCACAGATTAAGTAAGAGTTACTACGTAACAGATATTTATCTGAGCGAGGTACGTCCGATAATCACCGCCTGACGGAACATAGTTGCCGATGCTAATACATCAAGGATGCCCGCGCGCGGCGATGTCAACTCGCTCGACCGGTTTTTGAGTGTCGAGACATGGTCGAGACACGTCAAGCGAGATGCAAGTAGGCGAGTAGTACTCTTACTTAATCTGTGGTAGTAGGTACATTCTAGTCATTACGTCAAGTTCGGTTAGATGTGTGTGGTGTGTTGTTGTTTCTTTGAATTATTTTGGTGAATGTAATGTAAGTAATTAAAACTATTCATTAGATTTCGATTTTTTACCGTATTGAAATTTAACAACCGATTATTCCGGGCCAACAAAAACTTGCGACAGCATTTTTTAAGGTTGAATCATATGTAAAACCTGTGTAAAACCATAAAAAATAACAAATAAATATTATATTTTGATTATTCAAGTAACTGTTTTTCTCATAATGTGTACCTGTTAATTTATATTAATATTTTCGATGTGTTGACAACCCTACCGTTCGAGCGAGCAAACGTAGGTATAACTATACGTTCGCAGTAAACTACGAAAAATGAACTTTCAATAGGAGTTAATATGGTTTATTTAGGCGCGTTCGGCCAGCATTATACATATATTTTATATGTATTCAATACTTTTACGTGTTGACCGGACCTACTTTGTCGCTTTGTATAGAAGTGAAATATGCCTGGCAACGGTGTATAACTAAGTCAAAAAATACTCGTGGCGTCTTGCTTTACGATAACCACACCACTCGTCTTTTATGACCTCTCTTATACAACTGTTGCATAAACTACTATTTTAGCGTCAATAAAACATATGGCCTAGTCAGTAATGAAAGGCTTTGTTTCGCAGGACAAACGTTTGACAGCCCCGCGCGGTAAGAAATACTTGCAGATTGCCAAAAATCGATACAGCGGTGACCTCGGCATCGTTCCGTTAGAGTTCGACAAGGAGTCGTTGAGCTACCAGGCGAAGAAGAAGAGCAAAACGCGGCCCGAGGAGAGCGAGCCAAATAATTATAGTCGAACATAAATCTATTCTTACCCAACTACGGCAAAGCCAAACGAAAGGGTTATGATTTTAGCAGTTTATGTATGCGTGTATTCACGGATGTTCCACTTTGGCGACTAAACTACCCACCCGATTTTGATGAAAGAGGAGTCAATTGATTCGTAATGAATTAATTATGGTCCGGGTGACATATGGATACATTTTATTCGAGCAAAATCGATATGACTTTATATCACAATCGGTATCAAGACTTTTTACCAAATCATCATTTGACAGACTATATCATTTTACAAACTTTCATTTCGCATAAACATGTTAATGCTCAAACCGTTACATATTACATAAGTTAGGTTAGACTTTTGACCACAAAAAAATGTTAAATAATGCGGCGGGAAGCGTATCTTTATGAAATGAAAGTTTTGGTAAAACATTAGTGAATCATCAAAAACGTAGGTCTCTGATGTATTTTTTTGCTACCCTATCGAGTGGTGTGTCAAATGATAGAGGAAAACATCCTCAGTTCATAAATAAAAACATGATTAAATAGCCCAAGTGACAGCAGTTATGAATATCAATCGCTTAAAAAGTACAACATTAAAATCTTAACCCCACCTGTTTCTGTTTCTTATTAACCTAAATAATAAAATACAATTTCAGTGCATGAATGAAATTGCAAATGAGTACAGAGGCTCTACTTTGAAAATCGAAGTTCGAAGTTACGTTAACTTTATCCCTTTCTCTCGATTTAGTTTCGAATGACGAGTAACAGGGATGGAACTAACGTAACTTCGAACTTCGACTTTTAGAGTAGGGCCACAGAAGTAGCGCATAATTAGTTTCCATCGTGTTTAGGGCGGCCGCATACATTCGGAATTCCGTTTCGGAACATTTTTAAACGCTATATCTGACCTCCATGGTAAAATTCTTAACTAAATCCTTTTTTTAATACTCTCCGTTTTTTTTTTTTCCCATGTACGCTAGTCTTTTGTTTTTGGCGGGTTTAAAATGTCATCTCGCTGCAAAAATGGAACTCACACGTGAAAATTTGGGTGCTATTATTTATTTCGATTTTCGGCGTGGTTCAACGCAACAACAGTGCTTAGATCAATTACATTCAACTTTTGGTAATGAAGCTCCATCGAAAACCACCGTGTATCACTGGTTTAGTGAGTTCAATCGTGGACGTAGTATGCTCACGGACGAAGTTAAGGATGGTCGCCCGAAATCGGTCGATGTACCAAAAAATAATTGAAGAGAAAGAAATCGTTAGATCTTAACTTAGATACATTTTTATACATACATTAAATCACGCCTTTTTCCCAGAGGGGTAGGCAGAGACCTCTTCTTTCCACTTTTATGATGTATACATATTGTAAACAATACCTAATACTAATGAACACACTGCCCAAAAATTCCTAATTTGTTACCAATGCTCCTATTATTGTTACTGTCCCTTGATATTTTAAGATAATATTGTTAATTTTTGTTTAGTTTTTTTTATAGAACTCATACTTAATAAGTATTTATATTAACATATAATTGGCCTTAAATTCTAATTTCCAAAGATATTAAAAATAACTTTAATAAATACGTGTTACAATTTAACTTTAAAACTGAGGTTTGATTAAAAGGTAAAGGTGTAAAGGAGTAATTTTTACCTTAAAATAACAAAGAATTTGGTTATTAAACATACGCAATTGGTTATAAGCAGGGGTCGTACTTTTGGTGCCGATGACGTCATAATGACGAAAATTTACACACAGGGTGCTCTGTTTTCATTTGGCTTGTGTTTTGGTATGTATTAACTGGTACAAAAAAATAAGAAGCGGTAAAATGATTTAAGTTAAATACAGCTTAATCGCAATCAAAATACAGATCACGGCACCATGCTTTTTTTTAACCACTCATTACTTAACAATTGCAAATAGAGACAATTTTCTTTTATGAATGTCAATGCCATAATTGTATTTATGACTACTTATCATATTCATTTGTATTACAGCAAAAAATAAGGTTTTTGCCACTGTTCTTCTCAATCAAATAGTTTAATTTACGTTTTAGGTATGAAGTAGGTATTTATTTGTCTAAATACCTACTACTACTATTAGATTACTTAACCTATTTTTACATGATTAAATGAGTGACGACCTATGGTTAATAATTACGATATATCTATTTGGAATCATACTACATGTAGCGTAACGTAATTTTTGCATCAACGGCATGAAAAGTACGGGCCCTGGTTATAATATAAGTAAATATCCTGTTTAATAAATTATAACAATTACATTGTTGTCTAATTATTAGAATTCCCTTATGATTCATGGTCACAAAACAGGAATTTGTGATTGCCCCGACTCAATTAAATAAACATTACATATTTAATTACTCATAGAATCTTTAAACAAAATTATTATTCTGGTCCATTCTGAACTAGTTTATAATATGCAATAAAAATATATAAATAAAACGTGGTATTATTTTTTTTGATACAAAATGTACAAACTTTTGCTGGCTGCACATTTTCCGGTATAGCGTACTTCCGGTTCAAATTTCGGAATGGCGACAGGCAGATCCGTATTCTACAAGGTCAAAACCCTCTAATAACGTTGACACCCCAACTGTTGTTGGTTGCTTGTTTAAAGACTCATTTTTCAGTTTTGGGCTTTGTCTAAAACGGCGAGACAGTGCTGTCACAGTATATAAATAAACCAGTAAAGAAGCTACGTACAAACGCTCGAAACGACGCACTCACACAGACGCACGCCTCTACGAGTCCGCTAAGAGGATTTGGCGGTGCTGTCAGTCGCGTGTGTCGTGTCGAGACGAATGGGCTCCTTCGCATTTTTTTTTAAACTCCCTGCTGGTGTTGAAAGGTAAGAATAAATAAAATGCTTTTTATAATACGATGACGTGTTGCAAAAGTAAACATTTAAAAAGCGTTTAATTTCCCAGCGAAAAATCGGGGAGTATTTTAGTAGAAATAAAACAACTGTATTTTACACTAATTACTTTAATTTACAAACTATTAAAATATTATACGATAATAAAATAATAAACATCTCTGCAATATTTGAACTTTGAGTGTTTTTTTTTTATATATTTTTCTCGACCGTGGATAGGTCCTTCTTTGAGTGTCTACCTTTGGTGTTGTCGTCTTAAAAATACTGTCTTAATTTGTTAATTTGGTTCGAAATGTAGAAATTCGGGAAACGGGGTCGCTAAATCGGGATATCGGGAGGGAAGAGCCGAAATCGGTAGATCTCCCGATGAATCGGGAACTTTTGCAACACGTCTGACATTTTGTTTATTAGGTTATGAAATATGTCAAATAAGCATACCTCCTCTCGAATTTAGAAAAAAAAGAAACAGCCGCCATGTTACACTTTGTGTTATTCTACCTATTCCTTCCAAAATCGAAATCTGGGGATCTGTATGGTCTCTGACAATGATTTCGTAGGCAGCATGAGAAAAAGTAGCCGCCATCTTGAACTTTTTAGTTATTCAACCGATTGCTTCCAAAATCGATATCTGGGGATGTGTATGGTCTCCGACAACTAATCTGTTGGCAGAATGAGAAAAAGTAGCCGCCATCTTGAACTCTTTAGTTATTCAACCGATTGCTTCCAAAATCGATATCTGGGGATGTGTATGGTCTCCGACCACTAATCTGTTGGCAGAATGAGAAAAATTAGCCGCCATCTTGAACTCTTTAGTTATTCAACCGATTTTTTTATTTTTCAATTTTAGAAAATGTTAGCGGACAACCCTTACGCTCAATTGGAGCTTAGGTATTTATCTTGAAAAGTAGGCCCAGTTTCTTTACTGGTTGATTTATATACTGTGGTGCTGTGCTGTTTAAGGCGAAGGGTATGGCAAAATTACGAAATCGAGGTGTTTTTGGATAAATTTACTGGGAAAAATATAGGAAGTGGTAGTTTTAAATGATGATAATCTGAAGACATATATCCTCAAGTCTTGCTCTGACTCATTAATATAGTTATCTAACTGATAGTAAGCTCTATATACCACTTTAAATGAACCGTTTAAAAAAAGTTCATATTCGTTTTATTCCGGCTGGGCGATTTAGTTTGCAGCCAAACTTTCCACACTTCTTTTTACGGATTTAATGTGTTGCGTCAACTTGAATATATTAGCTTTAATAAGAATTTACAGATTATAGACTCAAAACCTATGTGCTCCTAGTGAAACCATGAACTAAATGTTTGCTCTTAAACTATGACTAGGCGTTTTGAAGCTTTTTGTTGAATGTGAACAAAAAAATATACACAAACTAAAATAAAAGAATTTAAAATACTCAAAAAAGAAACAAAACTATATAAAGAAAAAAAACAAATTGTTTTGAATAAAAGTTGATTTTAGTGTTAGATAATGGATTTGAACTTGCATTCACGTTGGATCAGTAAAAAATCGTAAAAGTTATAGTTATTATAACTAGGTAGGTAGGCTCAAAACTACAAAGCGATGAAAGCGAGACGTTGCGTGCTCGGTTTGGGTTTTGGCGTGTGGCGGCCGGCCGCGGCGTTTCCAGACCGTTGGGTTGGGTGGCGGCGGCAATTCATAAAGCTATGATAAATGCCGCCACGAGCGGCTCGTGGCACTGCACTCGCCTTTGAAGCGCGCACGCCGCCCAAGTTTAGGTTTATATAAACGGTCCAATAATATGTCGTACACAGTTTGCCTAAGAACTAAAATTGCTTGAAGGTATTTTAAGCGGTAACCCATTCGGGGGTTTTGATACTGGTAAGCGGTAAGCCAAATTAACTCAATCGAATGGATTATCCGTTTAATGTGTAACCCGATTTAGCGCTTACCGAAAGGTGCGGGTTTTTAAAAATCAGCGCTATAAAAACCCATTAAAAACCCCGGGTTAGGGTAAGCGGGTCCGGTCCCTGCTTACTAGTCGATGTAGGTTAAAGAAGCTATCGGTAGTCGGCGCAGTGTCGGCACGCGTCCTAACCAGTGAGAGCCCTAGATTCGGACTTGTGTGGAAATGTCCATTTAGGAGCCAATATCTCCTCTATCCTCGTCCTCTATACGATAGCATCATACAAACTTCGTGTTATAATAACACCACTTCACTCAAACCCCAATATCTCGGTAAATATTGGTCGGAGAAAAAAAGTTTATATAACAAAACATGCTTATTTTACCATGTTTTATAGGATTTATTAACAAAAATGAGGGTTATATTGACATCAATTTCACTACTCCAAAATTTCTCCGAGTCCCAGATCCCTTCAAAATGACTGACATTTGAACCCCTAATATCTCGGTAAATATCAAGTTTAGAGAAAAGTTGCCTATACAAAACACGCTTATTTAAGCGTCTTCTATACGATAGCATCATAAAAAATAGGTGTTATAATGACACCACTTCCATCAAAAAAAAATAGTCTTGCGCCCCCTTTGCTATACCCCAACCCGAAATTCTCGACGAATCGCCGCCTTGTCGTAGACCACGTCGAAAATAAAATACTTTAATACATTTAAAGTAGTATTATTGAAACAATTTAATCCCTATGCTTTATTATTAATTAAATTTTTGGTTCGAAATATAAACTGTAACTGATAGCACTTTTGGGGTAGCCGTACCGAGTGGTAATACCCGTTTATATTCGTGTTGCGTAGCGGGGCTCGTTGCAGTGGTGAGAAGAGAAATTCCGGAGACAGTTTTTACTGGATTTAATCTTGTGTTTTTACATATACATCGGAAGAAATAATAGTGCGTCCGCGCTGGGTAGCGTCCGGTGAGCGAGCTATTTACATTTCACAATGTTGCCAACATACAATTTGGCGGCGTCGTTTTAGGCACACATTTTGACGCCACACACACACAATCCTAGTAGACCAAAGTTTTCATTGATCTATTCGTGCCAGCTATTCATGAAAAAACCTTTACGTGTTAAATAATTAACTATTTATGTATTTACTTATTTGTTTAAAAGCTATTTTGGACATTCGTTACTGAATTTGAGATAGTATTTAGAAAAACACAAGTGTATCATATTGGTCGATCTAATCAAGCGCCATCTAACGGTAAATGCATGCCTGACTGTTTGACAAACAGCATTATGCGGTCGATCGCAGAGCTTACTTGTTAGATGGCGCGCGAATTAAAACTTTACTCGTCTGGCCGAATGAGCAAGGTCAATTGCCCGCCCCGTCGCCTTAATGCGACTTCGATTGTAAAAAATCCGAGAGATGGCGCTTTTGTTGTTTGGTCGAATAAATGTGTCGTTTTTGTTCACGAGACCCTATCTATACTTAGTCGTTTAAAACACGTAGGCATCTATAAATAGAGCCCAGTGGTACCAGAGGTTGAAAGAGTTTTATTCTTTAAATTAAAAAAAGGACTGTAGTACTTATTTATTTTAGCCACTATATTATTAAGAGTGCAACTTATTAGTAAATACAATAAAAATATAATTTGTATCTTGATTTGGATATCTGGACAATGGGCAATGGATGATAATTTTAAAAGTGCTTGAATATTTTTATATCGGTAGGAATAACGTTCCTTATTAACAGGAAAAAATTACAGATTTTTAGGTATCGTATATCATTAATAAATAAATAATTCGTTTGAACTCGACCAATTTGTCTCCTATACAGAAGTATGGTTTAATTAAACCGTGGTCCAATAAAAAAAAAAAAAAAGAGCTGCCGTTGTTATACTGTCAAAACTGTCAATCAATGTAATTCTAACCTCTCTCTTGGCTTATTATTATCGTTTGCGTTTGGATATATCTTATCTTATATTTTACGACTGCTTACTCACACCGGACCTTTGATATTGCCTTCTTAAACGACGACCTCAGCTTTGGACTCCGGATTTGATACTGTTAGCCTTTACGACGACCACTGAGTTTGAAAATGGCAAACATTGATTCTGCTGTGTTTGTTCGAGCAGACTCTTCCAATTTACCGAATGTAGATTCATTTATGCTGATGGAGTTCATGAAAAACAGTGACAAGTACAATGCCGCTGAAATAAGAGGCGTTAAAGCTTTACAGTAAGTATGCACCCAAGGACGTTGCGTAGTTGTTCAAACGGTAACTAGTCTGTAATGTATAGATTTAGTGAATAATCCTTTCCCGTCGTATTTTCTCGGACGCGTCTGTAGTTTGTCGTGCTGGTACCACGTTTTAACGCCGTTTCCTAGTCTGCTTTTTTGTGATGCCACCCGACAACAAGCTAGCTAGTAGTATATTTGCACACAATTGTTTCTGAGATATTTTATTTTTGTTTCGATAGATTCAATTTCTTTTCAATAGAAATACCTATGTAAAGGATAGGCTATTAGAGCTTACCATAGGAACATACATATAGGAAAATTTGTGTGAAATGCCACTCATTGCCAAGTGATGTTTATTTTATTAATTGTATTTATTTATTTTTAGCTCTTCTCGGGAATCTTATGTTGAAACTGCAGTTGGCTATGTGGAATTAAAAAGAGCTGGTCCTCTATGTGTTGTCAGAGCTAAAATTGTACCAGAACATAAACTAGCCAGCAAGTATTATATTGTGACAGTTCTCCTCAACAATGATACCATTACAGATACTTCATGTGATGGTTGTGCAGCTGCAGCAGGTTTGTTGTTTTGTTATAACAGATAAAAAAATATGATTCTGAATTCATAGAATATAATAACCAGGGGTCGGACAAAAAGTGCGGATGACGTAAAAATGACGTAATCTTGCACACAGGATGATGTTTAAGTTTGTATTTAGACTTCCGTGTGACATGTAGTAACAAAGTAGTATTAATGAAACATAACAAAATAATCGTAAAAAAGTTATCCATGGAATTAATAATACAGAGGTGATGATGAGAGAGAGAGGGTGATGTAGTGAATAATAGTATATTACACCACTAGGGAGATAAAACAAAGAAAGTCCGAGATCGCAGATGTTTGCGGCATTTTCCGTACGCGTAGCGGGCGTAAAAAGCGACTTTATGGGCAGGTGTGACATAAACTTGTTACCATAAGGTATAATTATTTGAAATTAGAACAAGTCTGTGGGAACCTCAGATAAATAGGTTCAATACTCAAAAGTGGGAACAGTTGGTAAGATAAGTAAAAATAAAAAAAAGATAATTTGGTGTTATTTTATTATACTTATTATTTAATGAAATTATGCATAGATGACTATTTTTCTAACAAGTCTATTATTGTTGTCACAGACTTAAAATATGCTTGAATGATTTTTTTTTCCTCAATTGGTTGACCGGGGGAAAAAAAATTAGCCAACAATTTCGCGGTATCCATAACAATCGCAGTACTTGATTGCTCAGTTTGTGTAGAGATATCTTTGCCTTGTCCTGTAGTCTGCGTTCCTACGGATATTAAAATATCATATCAATATATATAATATTGTCACAATATTCGAGTAAAGATGACATTTTACAGCGTTTTTTATACATTAGTAAATGTAATTTTTAGCTAAATATAATCGTGAAGATACAATAGCTAAACAATAACGATGTCAATTTATTGTTCATCTGATTGACAATATGTCAGTCAAAACCGTACTTACTCATTTCAAGTGGCGATATAATTTAATAAAGAGGTTGATAAATGATAAGTGATAATTGTTTATGAAAATCAAAAATACTATTTGAAATCATCCTATAAGTGGTTTGACGTCATCTGCACTTTTTGTCCGACCCCTGAAATAACCTTCATTTTAATTTTGTAATGTTATTGTCTCAATGTGTATCCCTTTGGTGAAAATAAACTTATTTGTATAAACCTGGATTCAAAGCCTTAAAACTTGGACATCTGAACCACAGCTTCATATTATTGTTTTTCAGGTGGTTGTAAACACACAATCTTAATGCTGTATTGGTTACAAAAACGAAGTAGTGAACCATCACCCACCAGTGTAAAGTGCTATTGGGTAAAACCAAGTTTAAAAGGTGCCCAAAATGAGGTTCTACAGTGCAGTGAAATTTTCACATGCAAAAAAAAACCAATGGGGCCAAAGGACACATCAGTACTAGAAAAATTTCGAGCCGAAGCAAAAAGTCATGCTTGCACCAACTCATTAATAATGGCTCATGGTTGCAGTAATGACACAGGAAAACAATTAACCTCTTACTGTTTATTTAACCTGATGATTGATTTTATTGCTGAGGAAGATGATAACAGTTTTGAAAATTTTAAGGAATATTCGGAAGCTAAAGTGATAATAACTAGGGATAAAATTTATAATGACACAATTAGCCAGGTGAATTCTAAATTGTGGCATGCAATGAGGCAAGGTCGAATTACAGGTTCCAAAATATACGAGATGGCCCACTGTGGCACGCCTGATGGTAGCCTTGTGCAAGAAATATTAGGTGGCTACAAATATCATGAAACCAAAGCCATGAAAAGGGGAAAACATTTAGAAAAGAAAATAATAGGAAAAATAGAGAAGGAGTTAAATAAAAAAATTGATGAATCAGGTTTCATGCTAATAAATGGAATCTTTGGGGCATCTCCTGATGGAGTATGTGAAGATTTTGTTGTGGAGGTGAAATGTCCCATATCAGAAAAAACAAAAAAAAATTATATAAAGGATGGAAAAGTAACAGATAAATGCATGGGTCAAATCCAGTTGGAAATGCTTGCGACTAAGAAACTAAAATGTTTATTTTGTGTCGCAAGCCCAGATTTTGAAGTAAATGAACAAGTGGTGAAAGTGTGGGTGGACTATAACGAACAATACCTTGAAAGTTTAATGAAGAATGCTGAAGAGTTTTGGAAAATTAATATATTTCCTAAAATATTAAATAGTGCATGCATGTAAATAATTATAAATATGAATAAAGTAAACAAATTTCACTTTTAATCATAAACTTGTATTATTTCTTCTAACTTCTGGGATCAGCAATGAAGTATTACCTATTACAAGTATATCTGTCATAATAAAATAACTATTTTCATTAAATTTTGCTTAAACTTAATTCAACTCAACTATACTGCTTATAACGTTGGTACTTTGGACAGATTGTCAACCAGTTGTTCAGTTCAGTTATTTTACTCATTTATTAGAATTAGTAAGACTGATTATTGTCCTTCCTTTTGTCCTCAGCATTAAAATAATTACAACTGGCTTTTAAAATAAGGTTCTTCAACTTCAAGGCAATATTTTTGTTTCTAAATTTTAATACAAAAACCTAGTGATCCTATTAATGAAGAACAGACTTGGATATAAAATAATAAATAATGTATTAAATTTATTTTATTATGGGTTCCTGTAGATTAATGAGACCACATGCAATTATAACCATTTCATCTAAATATTTGACATGCTTATTATTGACCACAGAGTGGGGTTTTAGCATGTGAAACTCTCTTACTCTTCTAATAACTCTTTCTACATGTACTCTTAGACTTGCTATTACTTTTGTCTCCATTACTTCTTTTTTACTCATGCCTTTATTTTGATAAACACTTGGAGGACGAAGAAGCTTTATATTTTTGGCACTTAATAAAGCTTCTATTTCTTTAAATCCTCTATCTGCCATGATGACAGCATTTACTGGTAAAATATCAATGAAACCAGACTTTTCAGTAATATTTTTATCAGATATCCTTCCTCCAAAACCTCTTGATACAAAACAAATTAAGCCAGCTGGCGTACACCCTAATAAATATTTGACAGTATTACATGATTTATATTGAGACCATGTTTGAGCTTGTTTTACTGGATTACTTGGTTTTTCAATTTGTATTTCGAAGCAATCTATTATACATTGAACACTGGAGTATCTTATTTTAAAAGCAAGAGGTAAGTTCTTTTTTATCTCAATAGCTGGAGGTAAATATATGAAATTCTGAAAGTATGTAGCCAAAATAATAACATTTTTTTCAAATAATAATCGAATGGTGCACCTCGTTATTTCAAATGTATCTCTCATCCTGGTAAAGGAATCATTGTTTTTTATTTTAAATAGCGTTATTATTATGTGCAGTGCCAAGGATGAGTATTGTTGAGCAATAAAATTTATAAGCCACCAGTATTTTTTAGGCAAACCTAAATACAGTTTTGGTTTATCTTTTATTACTTTCATTATATGTTTTCTTCCCTCCAGTTTTTTATCATAACATTGTGCTGCTGATGATGATGTGGAATCAAAGTTTGATGTCCCAAATAATGAAGGTGATTGCGAAACCACATCCTCCTCAATGTCAGAATGTATTTTCAGTGATGGCATTATTTTTTGCTTGACAGTACGTGCCCGAAAGTTAGTACTCTTGTCTTTGGTACTTGGTTTGACCAGAATAGCTAAGTTTTTGTGTTCTATTTTTTCACATTGTATGGCCACATGAGTCTGAAACAAAAATTCAAGGGTAAGACTTAACTATTAGGTTTACAAAAAAAAGGTATGCAATGTACCAAGTTAGCAGTAAAAAATCCACTACATACATCAATTCAAAGTAAATGGTAACAATAAATAAAAAAATTGGTCAAGTGCAAGGCAGTCTGCAAACCATGTAAATAAATACTTTTGTATAATTTTATACTCACATTTGCACATTACCTCATCAAGTACCACAGAATCTACATGCTATTTAATTAATGTACACAAAAAAAACTATATATTACTACTAAAAAACTAAAAAAACCTGAATTTTTCGTAAAATATTGAAAATTATTCTGCTATTGAGGTTTACAAGTTTTATTGGCATAGAGTTCACTAAAATCTGTTCCTTGAGACTTGTCTTATTAAGTAAACAACTTTCTAACCTCAGAATGCATGATTTTTGACTGAAACAGCTCTGTTATCATAAATAATGCAAATTGAGAAAACATTTTGAAAGTTAGAAAGTTGTTTACTAAATAAGACAAGTCTATTGGAACAGACCTTATATTATAATACTAACATTAGAGGGCTTCAATATATCAGCTGTTCCTGGTATGGTTGTATCTACATTTGAGGTATGTCTTTCCACATTAGCCAAATTCTGTAAAAAAAAAGAATAGCTTATTGTATTGACTATTATAAGACTAGGTAAAAAAAAATAGCGCTAATCCATTTTGTCATATACAAGGTGTAACAGAACCCCTGATTAAAAATAACCTGAGTAACTATGATAAAATTGATAAAAGTGCAAGCATTTTTAAAATTTGAAAACAAAATTGCTCACTTTGTGTGGAGTTAAGCTAACCAGGAAAGTGCAAACATTTTTAAAATTTGAAAACAAAAATTTTCACTTTGTATGGAGTTAGCTAATCAGTAATGCACTTTCCCCATTTTCCACAGGTGCCATACTCGGGGTATTGACCCTATCATACTCATTTTGAAGTAGGTGATGATTTTTAAGTTCAAAGATATTAAGCTGACTCCCTTACTTTTTACTTGTGCATACAAACCTATAACTACTACTAACTAAAAGATCTACTTCTACTTACAATATTTTTCAGGGTTGTATTCAACTTAAGTCTTGGTTTAGCACCAGACATCCATTGCTCGTAATTTTCTATATCCTCTTCAACCTGCAAAAAAAATATGTTTGTTTGGTATTTTGAAAATATGTGAATATTGTAGTCCGAAATTTGTAATAGTGAACATTTAGTTTGATGATAGATACTGAATAAAATGACATAGGCATGAGGTTAAGGTGCATTGGTTTCAGTGGTGCAGCAGAGTACCCACACACAAACACACAAATTTTGTGTACAAACATACAAATTTTGTAACATTAGTTACAAATCTTAGACAGTAATGACCGTTATAAGGGTTAAGGGCTTCAACAAATTATCAAAACTTTTGGACACCCATTTATTACTACAAATTTAACAATAGACGATCTATATATATATGTATATATATATATATTTACGACTTACGTTTATATGGTCTTCACAACAAAAAAGAGGACGCTTCGGACAGTTTCTACCGATCATTAGGCACCAGCTCTCTTTTAGTTCTTTTCTTATGGTAAAGAATCTCATGCCCGGGTTTTTCACGTCGTTATGAGAACATATCTGCAGGAAACATGTCTTGACTGGTTCTCTGTAGTCAGTAGAATCCATGGTAATCAACCAAAAATAATTTAATACGCAAATACAAGTGCCGGTCCTGTTTACGTGTGTAGTGGTCGTCGTAAAGGCTAACAATATCAAATACGGAGTCCAAAGCTGAGGTCGTCGTTTAAGAAGGCAATATCAAAGGTCCGGTGTGAGTAAGCAGTCGTAAAATATAAGATAAGATATATCCAAACGCAAACGATAATAATAAGCCAAGAGAGAGGTTAGAATTACATTGATTGACAGTTTTGACAGTATAACAACGGCACCTCTTTTTTTTTTTTTTTATTGGACCACGGTTTAGTTAAACCATACTTCTGTATAGGAGACAAATTGGTCGAGTTCAAACGAATTATTTATTTATTAATGATATACGATACCTAAAAATCTGTAATTTTTTCCTGTTAATAAGGAACGTTATTCCTACCGATATAAAAATATTCAAGCACTTTTAAAATTATCATCCATTGCCCATTCTAATTAGAGCCTCTAAGGAATAGTACATTGTTGCCTAGGCGCGGAAAGTAAGGGTTTTCCTGACGAGGTGGTTAGCAGGCCGAGCAACAGCGAGGCCTGCTAAAATACGAGTCAGGAAATCCTCGTTTCCGCCGAGGCATACATAATGCTTTTCTCAAACATGTGAGGAAATAATACAAATACATTTCTAAAAAGCAAGTAATTTAATAATATTCGGTTTCACAATTATATTATGCAGAATGAACGAATGTTACCGACTGTCAATTGTTTTTAAATACTAACCATAGACATTGGAATGCAAATTCAAAAAGAAACACACGCACTGTGCTAAAAAAGCGAGCAGTTACCTTGGCTGTTTGGAATTTTTGTCTTGGTCCTTTTGATTTTGTATGCAAATTGACAGCATTTTTAAGAAATATATGGACATGGACGGAAAGTGTTTTCATATGGTTTTTTTACTCCTAGGAGTAAAATGAGGCTCTTTCCGTCCTTGTGTTTCAATCGGAAAACCGTTTTTTCCGAGCATGTTTGAGAAAATTATATTATTTTATATAGGTAGGTACACAAAAAAAGAGGGAAAGGAGAAGAAATACCTAACATCTCAAATGTTATGTACTAAGTAAGTAGTTACCTGTATTACCAAATGATTCAAACGAGTAAATAAACAATGACAAAACTGTTAACTAAAACAATAAAAAAAGTGAGTACTTACAACTAAACCTCTTGTTCATAATCGCAAAATTGCTAAAATATGCTTTGTCTTTATGACATTGTGGTAAGATTTGCATGTGACAAAAAGAGACAAAGCATACTTTATTTTTAACTTCTGACCTGAATTGGCTACTTGACAGTTGTAACAATTAAACATAAAAAGTGTTGAATATGGTAGTTTACACTAAAAAAATAACTGCACATATTTTTATTTGCAATAACAAATATGTTAAGTACTTTATTTTTGGAAAATAACATCGTCGTTTTTTACCTGTGGCTCCAATGAACCCAAACGCTAGCGGCCATGACTGATTTACGTGTGACGTCACTGCAGCCTAAATACAAAGTTGTCAAATATCTCCGTAGTAAAAATAAACGACTCGTAAGCTTACCATAATTGTATTCGTGAGAAGTTGCACTAAATGGAGGCGGGATATTTAAAGGCAGATAGTGCAAACCTGCCAAAAGTGGACAGATGTTAACTTCGAATCTCGACGTGCCACTGCCAACTGCAACCACTTCTTTCAATGTTGAGGATTTTTAGGAACGTGTATAAATAATTTTTTGTACTCGTCGATTAAAATGTTTGTATTACGATTTCATAGAGAATACTGTAACGTCACTCTTTTCATCGTTGAATAGTCTATGTTACTTCCGAAACAACCGAAATAACTATTTCGATACGCTCCAGACAACCGAAAAAAAATTGAAAATAGAACTTCGTATTTAAATAATATGTGCCCTTGTTTAAGGAGACTCGATGCGGTACAAAATTTGCCAATATTGTATGGCGTTTTGGAACGTAGCAGCATCGCGTCATCTGTCAAAAATCTACTTAAACATGCTGCTGTATCCAGGACATTAAAAAAAACCGGTGGTGTGATAACTTTTCTTTTAAAAGCCAAGAAGTTTACGTTTTCTCTGTGGAAATAAAAATCATCATTCATAAAGATTTCATAGAGAATACTGCAACGTCACTCTTTTCATCGTTGTTACTTCAGAAACAACCGAAATAACTATTTCGATACGCTCTAGACAACCGAAAAAATTTTGAAAATAGATCTTCGGATTTCCATATGTGTCCTTGTTTAAGGAGCCTCGATCCGATACAAAATTGCTAATCTGTGGCGTTTCGGAACGTAGCAGCGTCGCATCATCTGTCAAAAATCTACTTTTAGTTTTCTTATATACTCGTATTAATGACTTACATTATTAATTTTAATGAACTCGTACAAAAAGTATTGTTCACAATAGTGTCATAATTAAGCTTTTTAATCTCGTACCTTACTTAGGCCACTCAGCAAGCTTCGTGGCCTAAACACGGTACTCGACTAAAAAGCTCTCTATTATAACACGATTACGAAAAATACTATTTCAGGAGTTTTGATCGTCACACATTGGTACGGCACACGTCTTATAATTAGACATTTTCTCAAAATATATGTTTAAAACTTTATCGTCTTTATTCTCAAGTACCGTAAATAATTTTAACATTTTATTTACACCTCGCCATAATTTGTTTATTTTTGCTCCTGCGTCACTGTCACCTATGAAACATGAGATACACAATTAGATATCGCATGAGTGCGATAAAGACGTAGCTAAGGCGCCCGTAACCGGGCACTTGTTTTGGCGGGAATGGCGAGCAATTTGAAACAACTCTTTATCTCTTTCTAACAATAGCGTTCTCTACGGATTGCCGTCTTTGTATGTAGAACTTCGATCAACAATACAACTAGATAACGGATCAGAGAACAAAACACGGCCCAGCGAATATATACCCACTTCAAATTGGGAGCTTACTTCAATTTAGTTCGTTGTCAACTGCGCCAACAGTGACACGTGTCTCAATGCGTTTTCAGAAACTGCAAAAATAATCACCGTTACAAAAATCTTTCAGACGGAATATCATACTTTCGGCATGTAAATGTCGATTCGTAATATTAATTGATAAATAGCTAAGTCATTCTAATAATCAAAAAAAAATTTAGTTTCGGACCTACAATTGTCAATATTTGGATGTTGGGGAACAGTATGTCAATGGAGTAGTTTTATACTTTATATTATTGCAGTAATAAATTAAATATTAGTTTGTGGATTCCTCGTGATCCATTTTATTGTGCGATATAGAGTTATATTGTCGCGAGTGAACGGCAGGAGTTTTTGAACTGATGAACACCAAAGATGAACACCGGAAATCATTAATCATAACATAATTATTTAACGGGCAGTGATGAGATTTCTCTATTAAGAATATGAAATTACTTTTATTCACGTAATGCATGTAGTGAAGTGCAATTGATGGTAAAGTACCGGGAGAACTCTTTAATAATTAACGGCCCTGCATATTGGATAGCGAAATATTGTTAAGGCTGATTGGAAACTGTTATTAGACTATAAGGTTTTTTAATGTAATGAACGAGTATAATTATGTGCTGTAGAAAATCTCAATGATATGAGAAATATCACTAAAAAGAGACTTTTCTTTTTATAAATAAAACCGTCTTCAAAAATCCACTAAACATACATCGCTTCACATTTGTTCCCCTGTGGTGTAGGCAGACACTACGGAATGCCAGGTGCACCGGTCTAAGCATACAAGTATAACTTTCGCTTCCTCTACATTCATAATTTTGACCCACTGAACAAGGTGAAATAAATGACCGGTCTCCTAGAAATTCCCTATCGTTGCCTAACAGGTATATCAAATATATGATATTTTATAATTATATCCAAGCCAGTGTCAAGTAGGTATACATACACAAATAGCAATGCCACATGATTTTTGCCAGCGACATAATAAGTCAGTCGATATAAGTTTTTCAAGTAGCTATTAGGGTTTTTGAAGACGCTTTTACTTTATGTTGCTAAAAAAATATATGATGGGTTACGAGCCCACAATATTATTTTTATTATCTTAAATAATAAAAATAGCGTTGAGTTTTTGTTTAAATGAAACCCACCTGAGACGTCAAAACAGAAATAATATTAAGTATAAAGCTACTCCATTTGTACTCTGTTCGCGGTGACATTGGCACTCCGCTAGTAGAAGCTGCATAAGGTAAAAAAACGAGCCTCTAGTCGAAGCGACATAAGATGATAAATTGTTTCATGCAAAATTAAGCATTGCGTTAATGATATACCATTTAAATTAGGATGTTATATTTTGACAATGATTTTATACAAGTATGAAGTTTGTATAGGTCGCCCTAGGACACTTTTGGGAGAGAATTCTGTATGGAACCCGGTGTCTATTGGTTGGTATGTCGATGATGTAGAAATATAAATATGGTAACGTAGCAACTGACAGTGATTGGCGACGGTTTTTAAATGCGTTTAGTATAAGCATAACGTATCTAAATATAAAATATCATTGCCTATAGGTAAGACGATGACGTTGCGACAACCTTTTGAGTTTACTATGGTTGTTCATAGGCGTAAAGATTTATGCCCTTATTCATAAACGCACTATAGTCCTATTTTAGTTAGGTTGACGAATAACACCATAGAGGCGTTCCGTTATTCCTCATGGATTGCCATGAAAAAGAAGAATGCCATCATAAAATCACACCAATTTTCTTGTACGTACTCTTTCCAGAAAAATTACCTTTAAAAAGACACCAACATCGAATTGGCTACTTGACAGTTTTCAGAAAAGTATTTTAAAATGTGCGTTTGCTTATTTTATACATCTCACAATATTTTTTTTCTAGAAAAAATGTTAATTATTAGAAAAAAACACGTATATAACGAAATTAATTTGAAATACGCGCGTAAACGGTAGGTCACGTGACTTTTGTCGTTGGTGAGACGTCACTACACATAAAACAACGAACCGAATTATTATAAAGCCAACTTAAGCGAAAGGATAAAGTTTTAAACATATATTTTGTGAAAATGTCTAATTATAAGACGTGTGCCGTACCAATGTGTGACGATCAAAACTCCTGAAATAGTATTTTTCGTAATCGTGTTATAATAGAGAGCTTTTTAGTCGAGTACCGTGTTTAGGCCACGAAGCTTGCTGAGTACGTACTGAGAAAGAGTACGTACAAGAAAATTGGTGTGATTTTATGATGGCATTCTTCTTTTTCATGGCAATCCATGAGGAATAACGGAACGCCTCTATGGTGTTATTCGTCAACCTAACTAAAATAGGACTATAGTGCGTTTATGAATAAGGGCATAAATCTTTACGCCTATGAACAACCATAGTAAACTCAAAAGGTTGTCGCAACGTCATCGTCTTACCTATAGGCAATGATATTTTATATTTAGATACGTTATGCTTATACTAAACGCATTTAAAAACCGTCGCCAATCACTGTCAGTTGCTACGTTACCATATTTATATTTCTACATCATCGACATACCAACCAATAGACACCGGGTTCCATACAGAATTCTCTCCCAAAAGTGTCCTAGGGCGACCTATACAAACTTCATACTTGTATAAAATCATTGTCAAAATATAACATCCTAATTTAAATGGTATATCATTAACGCAATGCTTAATTTTGCATGAAACAATTTATCATCTTATGTCGCTTCGACTAGAGGCTCGTTTTTTTACCTTATGCAGCTTCTACTAGCGGAGTGCCAATGTCACCGCGAACAGAGTACAAATGGAGTAGCTTTATACTTAATATTATTTCTGTTTTGACGTCTCAGGTGGGTTTCATTTAAACAAAAACTCAACGCTATTTTTATTATTTAAGATAATAAAAATAATATTGTGGGCTCGTAACCCATCATATATTTTTTTAGCAACATAAAGTAAAAGCGTCTTCAAAAACCCTAATAGCTACTTGAAAAACTTATATCGACTGACTTATTATGTCGCTGGCAAAAATCATGTGGCATTGCTATTTGTGTATGTATACCTACTTGACACTGGCTTGGATATAATTATAAAATATCATATATTTGATATACCTGTTAGGCAACGATAGGGAATTTCTAGGAGACCGGTCATTTATTTCACCTTGTTCAGTGGGTCAAAATTATGAATGTAGAGGAAGCGAAAGTTATACTTGTATGCTTAGACCGGTGCACCTGGCATTCCGTAGTGTCTGCCTACACCACAGGGGAACAAATGTGAAGCGATGTATGTTTAGTGGATTTTTGAAGACGGTTTTATTTATAAAAAGAAAAGTCTCTTTTTAGTGATATTTCTCATATCATTGAGATTTTCTACAGCACATAATTATACTCGTTCATTACATTAAAAAACCTTATAGTCTAATAACCAGGGATCGGAAATTCGGATCGATATTTACCTATACTTTCGCACCGGCTTTGTTGTTCAGTTGTATGGAGGCGGACTCAATCATAGAATTCATTACAAAACATTCTGGGATTTCAAAATAATAAATTGCACCGGCATTAATTCATATTCAATTATTTATATTAACTGTTTGAAGTATATTTTTCATGTATAGATTTACCAAATATTATTTAATTTACCTGTTACTCATTAACCTAACGAATTTATAGGAGCAAAAATGAATGTTTTATCCTACATGTAAAGTAACTATTATATTAACATTTTGTTGAACCCCAGAATCCCGGAACTTATATTATTAAAATAATATTTTTAAGAAGCCGACGCCATGTTTGCCTATCTTTTTTCGGGATTTTGCCAACTTTAGGTAAATATCGATCCGAATATCCGATCCCTGCTAATAACAGTTTCCAATCAGCCTTAACAATATTTCGCTATCCAATATGCAGGGCCGTTAATTATTAAAGAGTTCTCCCGGTACTTTACCATCAATTGCACTTCACTACATGCATTACGTGAATAAAAGTAATTTCATATTCTTAATAGAGAAATCTCATCACTGCCCGTTAAATAATTATGTTATGATTAATGATTTCCGGTGTTCATCTTTGGTCTTCATCAGTTCAAAAACTCCTGCCGTTCACTCGCGACAATATAACTCTATATCGCACAATAAAATGGATCACGAGGAATCCACAAACTAATATTTAATTTATTACTGCAATAATATAAAGTATAAAACTACTCCATTGACATACTGTTCCCCAACATCCAAATATTGACAATTGTAGGTCCGAAACTAAATTTTTTTTTGATTATTAGAATGACTTAGCTATTTATCAATTAATATTACGAATCGACATTTACATGCCGAAAGTATGATATTCCGTCTGAAAGATTTTTGTAACGGTGATTATTTTTGCAGTTTCTGAAAACGCATTGAGACACGTGTCACTGTTGGCGCAGTTGACAACGAACTAAATTGAAGTAAGCTCCCAATTTGAAGTGGGTATATATTCGCTGGGCCGTGTTTTGTTCTCTGATCCGTTATCTAGTTGTATTGTTGATCGAAGTTCTACATACAAAGACGGCAATCCGTAGAGAACGCTATTGTTAGAAAGAGATAAAGAGTTGTTTCAAATTGCTCGCCATTCCCGCCAAAACAAGTGCCCGGTTACGGGCGCCTTAGCTACGTCTTTATCGCACTCATGCGATATCTAATTGTGTATCTCATGTTTCATAGGTGACAGTGACGCAGGAGCAAAAATAAACAAATTATGGCGAGGTGTAAATAAAATGTTAAAATTATTTACGGTACTTGAGAATGAAATGAGGGGCCGTTTCTTCCTCTTACAGTTAAAAGTATAATTTTTTAAGCTAAATTACAGTAGATGACGTATCATAATATAAAATATTATTGCCTAAGTAAAGGTAGTCGACAAGTCTAACGAAAAGCAAGCTTTAAAAAACCCAACTGCTGTTTGGATAATGTCACAAAAGGTATCATGTATATATATTTTATTCCGCCGACGTCGTTACGGACGACGACTGCCACGGACCTTCACTGCGCTTGGACGTCCACTACTACCGCTGCTCTCGCGACGTTTCGGCACCGTCCTCTTAAGGAAGACCGATGCCGAAACGCACCCGACCGCAGCCCTCGGTCGGCGGGGACTACTACTCGCAGCCCGCGCCCCGGCCTACGGCAGCCCTCCTCGCAACCGTTATCGGGTGGCTTGAGTATCCCAGCGGTTCCAGGAGACTGGAGGCTACGTCAGGAAGCATGAATCCGGGAGACGACGTCGCACTTCCGTCAGAGCCGACCGCTATATTGTGTCGACGTCATTGCGGAGTCGATTCTCCAACGCTGTTGAGCTGCAACAGCAGCTCCGAACAGCTCGGAGGACGTCGGTGAGCGTCTCCACAATCAGGAGAAGGCTACGAAAGAAGAAAGTGCTGCCCCGTAGTGCTGCTACGGGCCCGCAATTGACAGCGAATCAGACTGCAGTTTGCCCGAGACCACGTGGATTGGCCGTTTGACCAGTGGACGTCCTCTTCTCCGACGAGATGAGAGTGCGCCTTTTCTGCAATGATAGGCTACAGGAGGCAGGTGGAACGGTTCTCACGAGTTTGCATTGAAGAGACCGTCAGCTACGGAGGAGGATCCTGCATGTTTTGGGGCGGTATTTCCACCCAGGGCAAAACCGACCGTGTATGCGTCTCCCGCACTGGAGGTGGACGTGGCCAGGGCTCATCGCTACATCACAGAGATCCTGGAGGACCATGTGGTCCCATACGCCGGATTTGTCGGACCTGAATTCACATTTATGCACGACAACGCCCTCTGCCACACGGCGTTGATCGTACGAAACTACCTGGATCAGGTTGGGATGTCTGTGATGCAGTGGCCAGCGAGAAGTCCTGACACGAATCCCATAGAGCACCTTTGGGATGATCTGAAGCGGCGGGTGCGGTCTCGTGATACTGCACCTGCCACCATTAAACAGCTTCGTAACGCCGTCGTCGAGGAGTTGGATGACATCCCTCAAGAACGCGTCGCGCGTCGTGACGTTAGTGAGGTCGATGAAGGATCGCATGGAGGCAGTGATTAGGGCTAGGGGAGGCAACACTAGGTTTTAAGTCTAGTTTTAAGAATTTGTTTTGCTGTATTTTTTAATTTTATTGTGTTTTCAACGTATGTAAATTTCACGTGAATAAAAATGTTTTTTAGTTTTTCATGAATTTTTTTTTATTTTACTCTCTATATAGAATATCACATTTAATTTAATATTCAATAGAGGATTAAGTAACCTTTAAAATGAGGCCCCACAGTCACACCTTCCCTGAGATGAAGTAGGGTTTATAACAGCTTGAAGTCAAAATTGCAAAAGGTGCGATTTTTTTGTACGCCGAGTGTGTATACAGGATGTTTGGCAGATGGATGGACATACGTGTATAGGGGATAGGTGGGGCCATCTGCTACGCGGTCCACTAAAAAAAAAACATCTAGGCCCTTTGTTTTTTTTTTTAATTTTTTTTTTTGGTTTGGTTAAAATATTCCGATTTTAAGATTTAAAACCTCAATAACTTTTTTAAAAATGATAAAACGGACAACATTTTTTCCTTTTTTTTATCTGGGCTAATACTAGCATATGACAAATTTAATATTTGGTGCACAAGATAGCTAAAAAAAAAATACGAGCCCTCAAACCACAAAATGAGGTAAAAATCAATCTAAACAGCCAACTTTGCATTGCATTAAAAAAAAATGTAAAAACGATTGACTACTTGTAATTATGGCTGTTACATTATTGCATTTTTATGTTATTGGCAAAATGGCTACATTTACTAATGAAGAATATGCGGACATGTTGTTGGCGTATGGAAGAGCTAACTCCAATGCACGCGAAGCCCGAAGACTTTATGAGGAACGTTATCCCGACAAATACAAAATGAAGGGATAACCACAAAACTAAACGAATAAACAAAAACAAGTAAGCGAAAACGAGCGTTAGCGTAATGGACGCGAAATAAACTGAAGATGTTTTTTGAAATTAGAACTAGTTTTTTTTTGATGCATTGCAAAGTTGGCTTTTTAGATTTCTAACTTCCTTTTGTGGTTCTCGTATTTTTTCAACTATCATGTGGACCAAATAATAAATTTGTAAGATTCTAGTATCAGAAGAAACGAGAAATCGATGCCGAGCATGCATAAATAATCAAAGGCAGCAGTTTGAGCAATTTTTATAAATAAATGACATAGTTAAAGATCAACTTCTGTGTTTTCATTATTTCCTGTAGGTTATTATCACTTTCCTCAAAAGTAAAGTTTCGTAAAAAAATGGTCGCCTTATTAAAGTTGACGAATAACTATAGATATTTAAAAAAAAAGGGATTTTTTTATACCGATCGAAAGAGTATAAACTGAAGATGTTTTTGAATAATTAGAAGTAGTCAATCGTTTTTAGTTTTTTTTTAATGCAATGCAAAGTTGGCTGTTTAGATTAATTTTTACCTCCTTTTGTGGTTTGAGGGCCCGTAATTTTTTTTTTAGCTATCTTGTGTACCAATTATTAAATTTGTAATATTCTAGTATTTTCTAAAGTGCAGCTCTTTAAAGCCTACTGTCAGTCCTTCTACACGTGCAGCCTGTGGGGTAGTTTTACGCAGCGGGCATACAGCGACCTTCGGGTGCAGTATAATAACGCCTTCAGGATGCTGATGGGGTTGCCGCGTCACTGTAGTGCGTCGCTTATGTTCGCGGAGGAACAGTTTGACGGTTTTACCGCTATCATGCGTAAGCGCTGTGCCTCTCTGCTAAGTAGATGGCGGGCCAGCACCAACAGCGTCTTGATGGCGTTAGTTGATAGGTGGGACTCCCCACTGCTCCAGCGGTGGACTCAGCTCCACACTTATTATAAAACTAACATTAGAGTATAAGGTTTTTAATATAAGTAACTAACACCTATGGATTTTATGTCCGAAATAAATGATTATTATTATTATTATTATTATTAACCCAGATTAAAAAAAGTAAAAATGTTGTCCGATTTATCATTAAAAAAAAAGTTATTGAGGTTTTAAATCTTAAAACCGGAATATTAAAAAAATCATAAAACAAAATAAATGAAAAAACAAAAGGCCTACATGTTTTTTTTTAGTGGACCGCGTAGCAGGTGGCCCCACCTATCCCCTATTTGTCCATCGATACGAATTCCTACTTTTTTGCATTAAGATATCATTTGTCACTCTGATTTTGTTTGTGGAACTGAAACGACTACTCGGCACTCTTAACGGAAGTTGATTTCGCTTATTAAAATGTTTTTTTTTTTGGTGATGTTTGAAAGACAATATTTATTCAAAACCAATAAGTAACGAAGAGGAACTACGGCGACGTGTCTTCAATGCAGCCCGAGACATATCGGAAACCAGTTTACGAAAATTAAACCGAAATTTTATTCGAAGATGCCATTTGTGCCTTAGAGTCGGAGGGAAACAATTCGAACATTTACTGTAAAAACTAATGAAAATTAAACCCGTTTTCTATTATCTTTGAACCAAGGTCAACCAAAAATCAATCATATTCTTCAAAGGAGCACAAACAAATGAGATATCGTAGAGTACAAGATAATTTTTTAGATGATTAGCATTGATTTCCGAGGATCCATATTGGCAAATGTCATACGAATTCCTACTTTTATGCATTAAGATATCATGTGTCATACCATTTTAGAATTTGCATAAAATACGCATGTTTTTAATGTTATTTGCTCATTTTGTTTATGGTAAAAAAAAGTTATGGCAGGTGCTCAAAGTTTAAATTACTATGTTGATGGTAATTTAAGTCAAGTTCATTACAGTATTTTTCCAACTTTTACATTAGTTATTGACATAATAATGCTTCTATCATCTTAATAAACTATTCATAAACGCGCACAAATGAAAAAAACTAAATTTTAAAGCTATCCCAGTAAATGCGAGCACTTACAATGTCAAAAGAGGTGAAAAATTGGAAAAATCTTTAAATTGGTATAACTCGAAAACGGTGCAACTTTTACTGAGGTCATGTTAGGCTGGTTAGGTTTCTCTTGAGCTGACCTACCTCCGGTGTCACTGTGGCGTGGTACTTTTGGGACACCCTGTATGAAACGTTTTTGACATATTAAAAACTAGTTAATACATGAATTGAGTTTTTTTTTAGATATTGTGCCCAGGTAGGGACTTAATTAATTAATTAAAAATAATGTTGTATTGTATTGTTTTTATAAGACTTTATATATTATGTATTATAAGTCAGCAAATCGTTACTTGGCTCAGCCAAGTTGGCTGGATAAAGTGATCTCATTAACTTGTAATACTTTTGTTTTGACATTATATTGTAATAGATGTGTCACTGACATGACATGAATCATACACAAGTAAAAATAAGTACATGATTGTTACCGTAAAATGTACCTACTTTGCTCCCCCACGGGTAATCTTGCTCCATCGTTATATTGAGGTATTCTGTATTGTAAATCATTCTAGTGCTTTCATTCACTGCGCAGCTGGATGTATGTATACATACATCAATTATTTTTAGAAAATTTGTCATTGACCTTGTCTTATAAGTAACATACAAAAAAGTCAGTATGGAGCATAGTTGCCCATGGGGGAGCAAAGTAGGCACATTTTACGGTATTCATTAAATAAATTAATATGGTATGGTATGGTATTTTCTTTTAATAAAGTTTAGTAATACTTTAATTCAATTATTGTTGCATTACCATCCTGTGCTAAAATTACCGTCAGAGGCCGATTCTTTCCATTGGCAAGTCATTAACATCTTAGATAATTTCATTACTGGCGCGTACTTCATTACCGGCAGTCCTTTTTCATAAAAAGTAAAAACTCAGTCAAGGTGCCTTTCCCACAGAAATATTTATAAACGAGTTCCAAATCACATAAAACCCTAAGACTAAAACATTTCAAGAAAAAAGAACAACTCGAGAGAACACCGATTGGATCGAAATGAGAGAATGACGCTTTAGCCGTTTAGTAGTTACGAGCGGACATTGAGTCGGACATATATACAAGTCAAGCACATAACACTCCTTTTGGGCTTTGCCCAGTCGGGTAAAAACACTCTAGCACGGAACTAACATAATGGCTGTTACATTATTGGGCTAGGCCTTTTGAGACACCTTGGTGAAGGATGTGTAAAGTAGGTTTTTTTCCAAACTGTTCCTTGCTAGTTTAGATAACAAAGGGAAAATTTGTTTCAACTCATTTATTGTTCTCTAATTAATCGATTTTTTAACACGTCTATTCAACCAATAATAATGCGTGTTTATAACCATGAATGACTTGAGCGGACGAAGTGTTTGGCAAATACTAGTAGCTAGTACCTAGCTAGTATAGTATGAATCTTCTCAAATGAACTTTTCGCTTCGAGCCCTAATCTTCCAAACAAAGGCCATTGTTTCTATTGTTGTCCATTGTTGGTCATTGTTGTCCTACACTACCAAAACGTAACATCTAGAATGTCAGTGACATTCAATTTGAACCTTAATACTATGACGATACCGTTTGTTTTTCAATATCAATGTTGTAGTAGCACGTGCTAACTCGGTAGCTAGCGGTTTTGCGATAATAGAAACAATGGCCTTTGTTTGGAAGATTAGGGCTCGAAGCGAAAAGTTCATTTGAGAAGATTCATACTATACCTAAGGGTCTCCCCAAACCAGTCGACGCGAAGTCGGCTTTCGCCGAGTGTTTTACACCACACTATTCGCATTTAGCCGATCGGCCTTCTCCGTGGTTGGACGCAGGGAACGCAGGTGCGTTCAGCAGTCTCATCCTCCTTGCGGCCGTCGAAACGCCCGATCGCCTGCGATTTGCTATCGCAACAGTTGTAAAGCGACGGTCGGCTCTCCCGTGCTCCGTATGGCCGTCGAGACGTCAGACAGCACGCGTAGGGGAAGATAGTACCTATAGTATCGGACACATTTTAATTTTAACAAATAAAGTCTTGAAATTGGAGACAATAAAATCATTTTTAATAATAATTGTGTACATTGAAGTTCATTCGTTATACCGTTTTGGTGAAAAGCATAATAACTTTATCGATTACCGATTTATATCAATTATTATTTCAAAAAAAATTAGTATACCATCGGACATCATGCGATAGTATCGGACAGTATACTTAAAATGCCAAAAAAAATATATATACCTAATAAGCGTGAGAATAGGTGAATCCCTACTTTCAATAAATACCTTGCAAACATGTTCGTCAGGAGAGTTTTAGTAAAAATTAAGAAGAAAGTCAAATAACACTAGTTTGTTAAGTAGGTATCGGACAGTTTGGTTTAGTAACGGACATCTTATTATTTTACTATTATTATTTATTATTTATCGATATTAAGTAAGAAACGAAGGTAAGAAGGAACCTAACACTACTGGTATCTAATAAAAAGTCGACTAAACTGGTTGAGTATTGTTTAATTAGTTTTAAGTAATTGAACACGTATAATAGGTATTATGATTATAATCTCCAACAAAAACTTAAAAACTCTTTGTACCTATATCTATAATATGTATTACTTTTGGCTATCTTCTTAGGAAAAACACTTAAAGACACATTAAATTAAACATAATAGATGCATAGTAGATAAATACGAGTAAGTACCTTTGAAAATTTAAATTTTCTTATGCCTATTGGAACAATCGCTGCAAAGCAGAATGTGTTACAAATTTTTAAGAAGTCTTTTTCTTGCTGTAAGAACTAAAAATAATCTTACATTATTTGTGCTTGTATCATCTTTGGCCATATACCTACTATAATTTTAAGGACACTTATTAAACTTAACAGACTTGACCTACCTTGGACATTGAATTATTTTCTTTTACAAAACAATCATAATGAGATCACAAATCACAATGCAGAAACATTAAAAGGTTAGGCTTACCTAACCACCTGTATTTATTCCCAGTTCATTACAGCTTTTGTCATAGCTCATAGCTAATATTTATTGAACTTCGATAAGTACATACTTCGACCCCCCTTTTCACCCCCTTGGGAATATTTTTTTCAAAATCGCCAAAAGTAGGTAATAATTTTTATTTGTAATTTTAAATTGATCTGACAAAGTTAAGTCAAAATTTTCTTGCAACATTTGTACCGGCCATCATCAATACATACCTAGTACCTAACGTGTAATAATTAAAAGTGTTAGGTATTATTTCATTTATTTTTAGGCAATTCTATTATTATTTATTATTAACTTACGTGTAGTAATGGACGCGAGGACGTGTCCCATACTATTGGCAGAGTGCAAAGCGGGTGGAGGGGGTAGCCTAAACGATCACAGCGCTCGCTACGGCTAAAATTGTCATTTTTGTCGCTGACTTCAGCTGTCAAATCCATATTGCAGTAAACATTTTCTAATCGTTTTTGAGATAAAAATATGGTGAATTACTATGTTACAGTCCCGATTGTGTAATATAGTAAAATAACACAAGATTTCATTAATATTTTTCACAATATTTACTTACTTCTTGTTTGACAGCGGTGACAATATTGTCCATAATGGCCGCCTGTCACGTGGCGCTGTCGTCGCGCTCGGTCCCAATACGAAACTTCCCTGTCCGATACTATACAACACGACTAACATTATAAAAAAATTAATTAAAAAAGAACACGCCATTTCTCATTAGTTTTAGTATCATAAATTAAGTAGGTATATAATAAACTTATGATATACTCGTAACATGAGCTGTTTGTAATAAATTAAATTGTGCAGATAGTAAACAAAGCAAAAAATATAATCCTTACGTTGAAATTGATTTATTCACATAAATCGATGCGGTGCACGTAGGGGCGTCGGCAGCTTGCCACAGACTGGTTCATCGCGTGTCTAGAATGGTATATTTCGCTTGTGCGTTCATAGATGGCGCTTAGACGTGAAATAGAGATGTTAGCGACATTGTCCGATACTATACACTGTCCGATACTATACTATCTTCCCCTACAGCCGTAGAGTCGGATGAACAGATGTAGGCAACAGCGGGTGATCGGCTATCGTAAATCTCATTTTTGGAGACTGGTTGTTATTAACAACGTGAGTTGGGAATCGGACAGACGTGTTAGATTATTTTCCTTCATATAATTAAATACAATACAAATATAAATTAAATACAAACGCATCAGTAGCTACTTCGGCCGTCATCGGCTCTGTTCGGCCGTCGCCGGCTGTGTTCGGCCGTCGAAGACGCTGAACGGCTTCCGCCAGCTCTACTCGGACATTTATGAATGCGAACGTGTGCGTAAGGCTGCTAACAGCGTCGTACAGATGCGAACAGCTTTACAGCAAAATGCCGTTTTTCCGTCAAAAGACGTCGTTTCGCGTCGGCCGAGCCGATTGACGTCTTATTCGCTCTTATTGCGTTGACATAAAGCTTTTTCCGTACGCGATTTGTCGAAACGGCGTCGACTGGTTTGGGGAGACCCTAAGGCGCTGAAAACATAAAGCACTCAACTTTTTAATGGCTCACAAACTTTAAATTTATAAAAGCTTGTTCTCCCCTCGCCTGATGGCAATGATAGGAGCAGGGTAGCGCCACGAAACTAATTTTAATTCTTGTCATTTTTTTAGCCCATTTGATGATATTTTATGGTAAGACATTAGACTACTACTACAACACTTTACACTGTACACTCAACATTGGAAAATTTTAAATTTCTGCGATAAAAAGTAACTGCAATGTGGTTAGGTATAAAACCGGTAAGTATTTTAATTATTACAGGAAACCGAAAACCTTCTTGCCTTCTAGATCAGTGTTTCTCAATATTTTATAATACGCGACCCCTTTATAATTTATAAGTGAAAGTATATATCGCCCTAGGGCAAAAATCAAACAAAATGTTATGTAGGTACTCCGAAAAACTATGTTTACCTATGATTTTCTTTCATTTGGAACCTATACGAAGGAAAGACAAGACAAGAGGTCTTAAACTGAAAGCTGAATTGTTAATGCTCTTACAGGAGCTGTATTTGAATATGCTAATGGCTCTTGACATTAGCACTGGTTGATGATCTTCTCAGACAACTAAACCACTTAAACAAAAATCTCAAGGCAGAGGTGAAAACATTTTAACATCTAAGGATAAAATTAAAGCATTCAATGCTATCTTATAAACAAAAGAACGATCACAAAGTATTGCCGAGTTCAAAGAGAAAACAAGAATTCATATCCAAAGATGGCATCAAGGCACGCTTTAAAATTATTAGTGCCATTTGCCACTTCTTACCTGCATGAACAAACAAACTTACAAACTGGATCACGTTTTAATTTATATTTTAGTATATTATTTTATTATAAACAAGCCCCATTAATTAAGCACTGATGCGCAACACTTATTTGTTGTGCAAAAGAAGTGCTTACGTATAATTGTAAACATTAATCAAAGAAATAACTGCCGACCCCATTTCATCCAATATAAAATGCTAACCCTTCCGTCAGTATACACACATAATTATACATCTTTACACTTTCATTAATCTTAATACGTCGCTATAAACTGGCCCTACCGGAACCAAAACGTAGTATTTACGAGCCCAAATGCAAAAGAGTTCGTCTAGTCGCTTTAGTCCCAACTCGTAGCCGGATTTGGTAGCTGGCTTCCAAATGGGAACGGTGGTTTCCCGCCTAGTAGCCAGCTATGAAATGGGAATGACTTTCCCATCTCGTAGCCGGATTTGGTAGCTGGCTTCCAAATAAAAATCCTCATCTTGTAAGCAACCATAATATTAAGAACATATTCTGACTATATTCTGCGAGACATTTCGAAGTTCTTTGCCTATATTTCCCTCTATGAGGTGAGGGTAGGTTACTAGGTTACTAGGGACTTTAAAATTCCCGTTTCGTAGCCAGCTTTAAATGGGGACTATCTCTCCCATTTGGAAGCCAGCTTTAAAACCTAGCTACAAAGATTCAAAGAATTTATTTGCTCAGAATACAGTTGTGTAGATGTTACATTACTTTTTAAATTATGTCCAGTGTATTCAGCCTGCATGTAATTAAAATAAAATAAAATTAAAGATAAAAGACAATCATTACAAAATATAAAGATAAGAATAACAATCAATAAACATTCAATTAAATTAAAAATTGAAAATGTCAGTCACGATTTAAATATTTCTGAATGGTATAAAAACAACGGTCTAAGAGCCAGGTAGTCAATTTATACTTAAAACTATTTCCCTCAAGTAACTTTATGTCCTCAGGTAGGTTATTGTATATGTCTATGCACATGTTACAAACATTTTTCCTGTAAATCATTTTATGAGCCCGTGGTTTATAAAGTAAATTCATTATTTTAATTCTGGTTTCTCTGTGTATTACTTCACCTCGTTTTTTGAATAAATATCTATGGGTACTTACAAATAGACATATTTCCCGTATATATAAGCAAGGTAACAGAATAATGTGCAGTTTTTTAAATAAAGGGATGCAAGAGTCATCATTCCAAGCATTACAAATAACCCTAATACATTTTTTTTGGACTTTTCTATATCGACGGAACCACCCCACAGAATCAGGCCGTAACGAAGAACTGCGAGATGCGAAATACGAGATGGGACTTTAAAATTCCCGTTTCGTAGCCAGCTTCGAATCGGGACTATCTCTCCCATTTGGAAGCCAGCTACCAAATCTGGCTACAAGATGGGACTAAAGGGTCTAGTCGTTTGCTCAGCGATAATATTTAAGCAAATCAACTAATGTCAACTAATATAGTTTTCCTTCATACATTATTATTAATATCCGGCTGATATTGTACATTAGGGTGGAGCGTCGTTGTATGGGAAAAAATAAAAACTTGTTATTCAATGCAGAACCGATACAAAAAGTTGCAGTTTTTCATGTAGATTATAGTGATTATATTAAGTTTCAAAATAAACACTACTTTTAGCCCTCTACCCAGCCGCCAAAGATATAAAGTAAGGTAAATTTTCATCAATTATTTAAATATACTAATTCATTAATATTTGTAAATTTTATTTACATAAAATAATACTTAATGAGTGTACAATAGGAAATTACTATGATTTTAGTGCCTTTTTCAATATTTATGAAATAATATAATTTTAAAATTTCATATTAAACAGCAATTTCAAGCAAAACAAGGAAAATGCTCCAGTATAAAAAAAATATACTACTTATTTTTTTTAGACATTCATGTGCTAAAGTAAGGAGGTTACTAATTACGAAAAGTATAATTTTACTGCAAAAAAAAGGTTGCTTGCAAGTTTAAATAAACGGCAAATATCGCCTGTCGGCGTCGCTTACGCCCTTATTGGGCTTTGTTTACACGTATTTTCGGCATATATTTACTTTAACTAGTATTATTTTTATTATGTTATCACATTTACAATAGTTTTCACAGTTGTGTAATATGTTGTAAACACCAATTTGTGGTATATTTCCTGGTAAAAGGGCCTTTTTCATAAAAACCCTATTTACGTGGTTTTACTGTGTCATAAAAAAAACATGTTACTAACAAAAAAAAGTATAGGAATCGAGCATATCTGTTACAAAATGATGTTATTCAATGAATAAAACTTGTTTTTAAAAAAATAATCATAAATTAAATTTATTAAAAATGTAAGTAATTTGCTTTATATAATAATAAGTAGAGGGCTAAAAAAATATACCGAGATTTTTTACATTATTTTTTCCTTAAATAATAAAAAATCAGACATCCTTTTAGTGGGGTTCAATTGCTATATTCAAGAATTTTGGAATTCGCTCCACCCTATTGTACATAGTAAGAGGATTGCTCTTTTATATTTCATGCAGCACAAGCAAAAAAGTTCGTTTCACGTTAACTGGTGCAAAATAGTTCGTCAAAGAAATAATTAACGCTTTAAAATTTATTTAAAAATATGGTTCGAGAAAAGAATTATTTGATGTTTTTGAAATGTCACTTGGGCTTTATAAAGAGACAAATTTTCCGAATTTTATATTATTCACCAAGTTTTCATATTCAATGACGGATGACGTTCGAAAAATTATAATTTCAAGCAGTAATGCAGAAAAATCTGCGTATAATACTTATAGCTCAAGACCTTCATCTAGCGAGATCTACTATACAATCTATTATCCAGCATTACAAGAAAACTGGAAATGTATCAAGCTTGAAGAAAACTGGCCGTCCTCGCATTACAACACCAGCTGAAAACAGAGTCTTAAAGAAAATCATTAAGCAAAATCGACGAGCTCGGGCAGGGGAACTCACCGTGAGATGGCGAGCAATGATCAACAAAGATGTTTCCGTCGATACATACAAACGAGTCATGAAGAGAATGGGATACGGATTCTATACGGCAAAAGAAAAGCCATCACTTACTAAACTTCAGAAAAAGAAGAGGTTGAAATTTGCTTCAGCTCATCGAAACTGGGCTATTGATCAGTGGCGGTCCATAATATGGAGCGACGAATCGAAATTTGAAGTGACTGTTGGAGATGAACGGAAAAAAGTTGTTCGCAATAAGGACGAAGCTTTTCATAAAGACTGCCTAAAAAGAAAAGTCAAGTTGCCCGCCTCACTCATGATCTGGGGCTGCATGTCAGCTCAAGGTGTGGGTCGGCTGCACTTTATAGACTGCACTGTCAATGCCATCAAGTATCAAAAAATCTTAAAAACGAGTCTATTACCTTCGATTCCCAGTCTACAACATAACAAGGCTTGGTTACATGCCCACAGAATTCCTACATTGGAGAATTGGGCACCTAGGAGCCCCAATTTATCCCCGATAGCGTCAGGACTAGTCAGGAGCCCGCCCAGTCACAGGAAGATTTAAGGAACAAGATAAACGCAGTGTGGAATTCAACATCCTCTGCAGAATGTGCGGCGTTAGTTGACACAATGCCACTAAGAATTCAAGCCGTCATCAAGAGGAAAGGCGACACGACGCAGTGGTAGACGAATTATTTTGCACCTAACATAGTGGCAGATGAACTATTTTGCTCCGGCAATAAAAGTAAATATTTATAAATATTTTTTTATGTTAAATTACAGAAATGTGTACCATGTGTTGTATATCAAATGAAAAAACATTATATTTGAAAGTTTTGACGATATTTGTTTATTGCCTTAGTTATTCTTAGATCTCGATATTTAATTTATAAAATACGGGTTATCGTAAATTTGTTAATAGACGAACTCTTTTGCATTTGGGCTCGTATAAGAAAATAGCCCATAATTATATATAACGAAATACATAATAAAATACAATTACTGAATTACTGGTTACTGAATTATCAACAACTTTTTTCAAATTGTAATTCTGTAGCTCTGGCTAGCCCACTCTGGGATTACAGACGTGAAGGTATGTATGTATGTAAGTTAAAATAAAAATTGAAGAAAATACCCATTTATTTATAAAAAAACTAAAAGATTTTCTCATCATAAAATGTTACTACTTTGTTGAAGAATTTATGACCGACAATTTAAAATAAATAGGTAATACAATTATCATAGTCACGCTCATAAATACATAAGTATATTTACATGTTATAGTTTTAATAATAAGTGTTAGCACAAAATAGTGTTAACAGGTTACTAAATTAAAAGTACTCATAGCGAATGTTTAATTTGTTAAAAACTATAGATACAGAGATCTTATTTTGTGTTATTTCGTTATTTTATAATTTACTTAATTAGTTATTTTATAACAGAGAAATGTTATGATTATTAAATTACGCGTTGCAGTACCCTGACAGGGCTGTACCGCCAGCATCATGTAGTACGTAGCAGTCAAGATCACCAAATAGTTGGAAAGTACGGAACACAACAGATTAGGAAAATGGACTTAATTACGTGTCGTATACGGTTCAATGGTCAAATCCTCTTTCAATATAATCCGAGCAGTAAGTTATCTGAACGGTAATAAAAACTATTTTTTAATTTGACATACTTGGGTCAATCATCTTTTCTTTGTAGCTCGTTGCCATGGTGACGTCTCCTGGGTCACTCTTTAAAACTATGATTTCAAAAGATATAAGTCCACTGAAAAACTGTATTATTGGCAATTACGCACCCATTCTTTTATGGCCTTTCTTCTGAGTGTGCTGGAAGTATATATTATAACATTTTTTCTAAGAAACTCTATCACTGTTGTCTCCTGGCTTACGGGACAGAATAACAACAACAAAAAGTTGATCCACCCACTTACTGGCAAAATTCAAGCTATATTTAAAAAGAAAATCCTTACAGACTGACGTAGGTAATCAATTTCAATTTGAGTAACATAATTAATTAAACCGAGATAAAATAAAATAAAATCTTATATCATTTGAAATAAAGCTCACTTTTGTATTGTGTTCCGTACCTTTGGTTACTTCGGATGCTACGATACCAGCGGCGGTGTGGTTGTGACGGTACGAGCGGTGTCTTGAATGTAATCAATCCCCTGTTCCACATATCCCTACTGGTCTATCCCTCCTGGTAGGGAAGAAAGGATTTTTTTTCCACATTTAGCTACTAGGGGGGATACAATGATGTTTTATTTCCACACATTTCTACTAAGATAAAGTACAAGTACATAGAAAAATCATTTATTATAGGTACCTTAAAAAAAACGATTTATTCGCATTATATACACTTTCGCAGAAAGTCGACGGAGCTCTGCTACCGCAGAGCTCCTATTTCTGGATAGTTTGGCCCTCCGGGCCTGCTGCAAAACTAACATAACCTAAACCTACCTCATATTTTTCAATGCGATGATATCAATTTCCTGAATTATTTTATCAGTAGAGATAAGTGGAAAAGTATTCCCCCCTAGTAGCTAAGTGTGGAAGAAAATTCCTTTCTTCCCTACCAGGAGGGATAGACCAGTAGGGATATGTGGAACTGCCTTAGTATCAATCAAGTATTTGCCGTTGTGTGCTCCGGAACATTTGAGCACTGTGGATTACCTGAATAATTTGATTACTTAGGCTGTTGTGTGTGTGTCGTGTGTTAATGAGTATTCTGGATGTTTGCAACTATTTGGTGATCTAGACTGCTACGTACAGTCAGCATCATAAATATAGTGGCAGTCAATAGTTCCAAATATACCGCACCATCCAAAATATCCATAAATACGTACTCATTCCAAGTGATCAAATTGTTCAGGCCATCCACTGTATACAAATATACCGGAGCATCCACAACGCCATATACTTGGTAACATTCAACCCGCCGTTAGTACAGCAACGTCCAGAACGCCGAAGGTTTCTAAGCATCCAAAGTAGCCAAAAATACGGGACACATAAGAAAATTTAACCTTATTTACCAGTAGGTACGGTTGAATATTCAGTCAAATCATTTTAATAGGTTAGCCAGTAAGCAATTTGACAAACTACGAAAACAGTACCATACTGTCATGGCATATATCTGTCTCACGTTTTAATTTGACTCATTATTTCGTGGACTGCGTGGTTTTAAAAGGTTTTGCAATATTGAAGCTGCCAACTTAAACGTTTCAATACGTTTCAATATTTCGCCTAGTTAGCCGTTAGTTACGATGGACCAGTGGTTTAGTAGTAACGCTCTCGAGTCATGTGTTCTGGGTTCTAATCTCCGTATCAGGTGCTATTTGCATTTTTATTTTATATTTTTGAAAATTTAACCTTATTTTGAATGCAATTGAGCTCAAACAAAATGTACAACTACTCATTTTCAAAGCGGTTGAGTAGATACCCATTAAAACCAAAGAGGTTAATGCCCATTTTGCTTAAATTAAAAAATATAAATTCAACGTAATTTATTTGTTTTGTAGTGAGTTTCGTCTGTGTAAACAAGTAATAAAGGAATACGGCCTTTTCTGTATAAGTAGTTATTACAAATTAAAATAAAACAACGACTTTAAAAATATAAAATAAAAACGCAAATAGCACCTAAGGCACTGGTCCCACCGCGAGCGAGTAAGCTATGAGCTATCGGCTATTTTCTAGCTCAAGAAACGAACAAAAGATAATCGTTTTCGTGTAAATAAAAGTGAGAGATATATATTTATAGTTTATAGCTGGCTGTTCACACCGCCGGCGAGGACACTCTCCCACCGCCCGGCGAGTAAGCGATAATCCCATAGAATTTTTACTAGCCTCCCGCCGATTGTCAACTGTTTCTAGTACATAATTTTACTAGTTGCTCGCCGAGCTCGCCGATATCTGGCGGTGGGACCGCTGTTTACTAGTTGACCGCAGCGGTAAAAGCTATCGACTATAAAACTAGCTCAGCGGTACTCAGCTTTATAGCCGAGCGTCAAAACTATCAAAACTTTACTCGCTTCTCGCCGCTCGCCCACTCTTTTGTAGTTTATAGTTCTACTAGCTTATAGTCTGTAGCCGGCGGTGGGACCAGTGCCTAATACGGGGATTAGAACCCAGAACACATGACACGATAGCGTTACTACTAAACCACTGGTCCATCGTAACTAACGACTAACTAGGCGAAATATTGAAACGTATTGATGCGTTTAAGTTGGCAGCTTCAATATTGCAAAACCTTTTAAAACCACGCAGTCCACGCAATAATGTGTCAAATTAAAACGTGAGACAGATATATGCCATGACAGTATGGTACTGTTCGTTCGTGACAGTATGTTTGTCAAATTGCTTACTGGCTAACCTATTAAAATGATTTGACTGAATATTCAACCGTACCTACTGGTAAATAAGGTTAAATTTTCTTATGTGTCCCGTATTTTTGGCTACTTTGGATGCTTAGAAACCTTCGGCGTTCTGGACGTTGCTGTACTAACGGTGGGTTGAATGTTACCAAGTATATGGCGTTGTGGATGCTCCGGTATATTTGTATACAGTGGATGGCCTGAACAATTTGATCATTTGGAATGAGTACGTATTTATGGATATTTTGGATGGTGCGGTATATTTGGAACTATTGACTGCCACTATATTTATGATGCTGACTGTAGTACATGATGCTGACTGTACTTAGAATTAAGTTTCTTTTGTACAAAAATGCAATAAATAAATAAATAAATTATTTTTAATTTTGGTATACGACCTAAAAATATATGTCCTTTTTCTTTTTCCTGGGAATCCCTGAAGTTACCGTTTGAAAAACACTGCTCTAGATGATTAGATTAGTCAATTATGAACCAATTCCCGTTAGTGGATTGAGCTGAAATTTGGACTACATACGTAGATCCGATACCAATGCAATATTATGGGGTATTCCCGAACTGGAAAAAAACCCAGTTCGCAGTGTGAACAAAGGAGTGCGGGCTACTGGGAATAACCGAATATTATGGTAGGTATCTAAGAGCTGATCCGATGAAAGAGTCGAAAGATGGCAACAGGATCTCCGCTATACGTAACAGCCCGTTCACACAGAGTCTCCGTATTTACGGTACCCGTTTTATCGTATACGTTTTTTCATTGATGGCGTATGGAGTTGTATGAGCGACTTCACATATGACACAGTATTCAGTATACAGTAAAAAATGTCGGTCCGCTAAATTATGACATTCCGTTTTGTTATCGAATACTGGATGAACGGAATACGTATCCGTCATGTATCCGTACGTTTATACTGGATATAAACTGTGTGTGGGGTGCGGTACGGAGAATATGTGAACGGGCTCTCCGTTAATGACGGATACGTTGAACGCTATACGGTGCCTATGTGTGAACAAAGCATCATTTTTTGTTGTATCCGTTAAAACGGGTACCCGTTTTATCGTATACGTTTTTTCATTGATGGCATGAGCGACTTCACATATGACACAGTATTCAGTATACAGTAAAAAATGTCGGTCCGCTAAATTATGACATTCCGTTTTGTTATCGAATACTGGATGAACGGAATACGTATCCGTCATGTATCCGTACGTTTTTACTGGATATAAACTGTGTGTCAGCCCGTTCACACAGAGTCTCCGTATTTACGGTACCCGTTTTAACGGATACAACAAAAAATGATGCTTTGTTCACACATAGGCACCGTATAGCGTTCAACGTATCCGTCATTAACTGAGAGCCCGTTCACATATGCTCCGTACCGCACCCCACACACAGTTTATATCCAGTAAAAACGTACGGATACATGACGGATACGTATTCCGTTCATCCAGTATTCGATAACAAAACGGAATGTCATAATTTAGCGGACCGACATTTTTTACTGTATACTGAATACTGTGTCATATGTGAAGTCGCTCATACAACTCCATACGCCATCAATGAAAAAACGTATACGATAAAACGGGTACCGTAAATACGGAGACTCTGTGTGAACGGGCTGTGTGGGGTGCGGTACGGAGAATATGTGTGTGTGAATGTGTGATAATCTCGTACTTTTAAAGATCAAGTGAGGTCTTTGCAATGATCTATGCACTAGATCATTATTTTCATATTAAGTTTGGGATGAAATATCTATTCATTATAAGTTATTTTTAATTAAAACACGCTTGGTGAATTTTTGAGGTTATGTGTCAGTCAGTACTAATTTGTTTACATCGTTCGCAAGTTCCATTGACGGCGACCATTCGATCAATTTGAGGTATTTGTCTCAAAAAGCAGGCATAGCTTCTTTACTGCTTTAGCTATATATATTATACAGTGTGTAAGGGACGGCTCACCGAAAACTGAAACCATAGCTTCAGACCATTGTACTGAACTGAAATCCAGTGGAAATTTTCCCGGGAAAACGAAAAGTTTCTCGTTTTTTACGTGAAAATGCCGTTTTCACAGTTTTTTTTACATAATGAGCTTCAGTATGTCATAATATGTTGTCCTAGATCGGTTTATATGCAAAAACATGAAAAAAAAACGACAAAATTTACATTTTCCCGGGAAAATTTCCACTGGATTTAAGTTCAGTACAATGGTCTGAAGCTATGGTTTCAGTTTTCGGTGACCCGTCCCTTACACCCTGTATATACTGTGCCGTGACTGTACCTATTGCCATCATTCCCAACTTGACCCGATTTTGTGCCAGCGTACGTTTCGTTTTCGTTTTTATAGCACGGGAAGGCAAACGAACACACAGGCCACCTGATGGTAAGTGGAAACTGTGACCCATAGACATTCGCATTCACAAGACTGCAAATGCGTTGCCAACCCTGAGGACCAAGATGGAATGCCTCTATGCTAGTCATTTCACCGGCTGTCTTATCCCCAAACCGGAACACAACTAAGTAGGGTTTGCAATCCGAATAATCCGAATATTCAATTATCCGAATATCCGCCGAAAATAATATTCAAAATTATCCGAATACTAAACCGCGAATTATCCGAATAAACGGATATTTTAAAAACACTAATAAAATCATTATAAGCAGGAAAAATTCAAAAAAATTATGAGAAAAACACTAATGACTAATGAATGACGTTTTATATCCATCTGTATTGCCCAAATAAGGTGTTTAGACAAATGTTCCATAATTATTAAGTATTATTATTATATTTTATTAAATAAGTACCTGAATACCAACTTACATAAATTACATAATATATTGATTAAATCTAGCAGACACGAATTGTTACTAATGTTACTATTATTAGGTATTTAAATGAGCAACGAAAACACTTGCAGATAAGGCGGATTTTCTACCTGTCACTAAAATAATTATTAGTATTACCTACCTACTCTGACTCACGGTTGTTATGGGGGACTTCAACGCAAAGCTGGGCAAACGAGACGGTGAAGAGCAGAGAGTGGGGAAGTTTGGAGTGGGGCATAGGAATCACCGGGGCCACCTACTGGCCAGTTTTATGGAGATGGAGGGACTCTATATGATGAACTCCTTCTTCAGAAAACGTGAGCATAGGAAGTGGACCTGGATGAGCCCTGATGGTGTAATGAGGAATGAGATAGACTTTATCATGACGACGAAAAAGCACATATTCAATGATGTCTCCGTGATCAGTGCGGTTAAAACCGGGAGTGATCACCGTGTGGTACGAGGCTCATTGAATATTCAGTTCAAGCTTGAAAGGTCTCGACTGATGAAGTCTACGCTCCGCCCGGCACCCGCTCAGCTCCAAAACCCCGAGAGTTTTCAGCTCGAACTTCAAAACCGTTTCGAGTGCCTTGGTAGCGACGTGGACGATTACAACGACGGGTTTGTGGAAGCTGTCCAAACGGTCGGGTCTAAGTTCTTCAAGATCCGCCGTACAAAAACCAGGAAGCTCTCGGACTCCACCCTTAGGCTCATGGAGGTGAGGCGCGAAATGATTCTGCAGTCCTCTGATAACGCTAGTCGCTATCGGCAGCTCAACAGACAGATCTCGAAGTCTCTGAAGCGTGATATACGCCGATTCAATACTAAAAGTATTGAAGAGGCTATTGAGCGCAACAGAGGGTCTAAGGTGTTTGCCAGGGATCTATCTGTTGGCCAAAGCCAATTGATGAAGCTGAAGACCGACGACGGCAGAGTCATTTCATCCAAACCTGAGCTATTGGCGGAAGTTGAGAAGTTTTATGGACAGCTGTACACGACAACCCGAACACCCGTCGAAAATCTAGCTCAAGATCCGAGGGCTAGATTAACCCGACACTATACCGAAGATCTCCCCGACGTCAGCCTGTACGAGATTAGTATGGCCCTCAAACAGCTTAAGAATGGCAAAGCCCCAGGTGAGGATGGAATTACAGCCGAACTCCTGAAGGCGGGTGGTAAACCCATCCTTAGGGGCCTTCAGACGCTGTTCAGCTCCGTCCTCCACGAAGGGAGAACGCCGAGAGCATGGAACAGAGGTGTGGTGGTTCTCTTCTTCAAGAAAGGTGACAAATCTTTGTTGAAGAACTATAGACCCATCTCACTTCTGAGCCATGTTTACAAGCTGTTTTCGAGGGTCATCACAAATCGTCTCGCGCGCAGGTTTGACGAAGCCAGTTCCCGAAAAGGCTATAGTACCGTAGACCATATACATGCGTTGCGGGGCAGGTTATACAGAAGACCGAAGAGTATAACCTCCCCCTTTTCCTTGCATTTGTGGACTACGAGAAAGCCTTTGATTCGATCGAGACATGGGCTGTGCTGCAGTCTCTCCAGCGGTGCAAAGTTGACTACCGATATATCGAAGTGTTGAAGTGTCTGTACGAAAACGCCACTATGTCCGTCCGACTACAGGACCGGAGCACGAAGCCTATTCCCCTGCAGCGGGGAGTCAGACAAGGAGATGTGATCTCTCCAAAGCTGTTCACCGCTGCATTGGAGGATGCTTTTAAGGTTCTGGACTGGAAAGGACGAGGCATCAACATAAATGGTGAGTACATCACTCACCTTCGATTCGCTGACGATATCGTAGTCATGGCTGAGACCATGGAGGACCTCAGTGCAATGCTCGCTGACCTCAGTAGAGTTTCCGACAGAGTTTTCTTGAGAATGAACATGGACAAGACGAAAGTCATGTCCAACGTCCATGTCACGCCAACTCCCGTGATAGTCGGAGGCTCTGCGCTCGAAGTTGTTGACGACTATATTTACCTGGGACAAACGGTCCAGTTAGGTAGGTCCAACTTTGAGAAAGAGGTCACTCGTCGAATCCGACTCGGCTGGGCAGCGTTCGGGAAGCTTCGCAGCACCTTTTCGTCCAAATTACCGCAGTGTTTGAAGTCAAAAGTCTTTGACCAGTGTGTGTTGCCAGTGATGACTTACGGATCCGAGACGTGGGCCTCATAAGAAAGCTCAAGGTCACTCAGAGGGCTATGGAGAGGGCTATGCTCGGGGTTTCTCTGCGTGATAGAATCAGAAATGATGATATCCGCAGGAGAACTAAGGTTACCGACATAGCCCGAAGAATAGCTAAACTGAAGTGGCAGTGGGCGGGGCACATCGCACGCAGGACTGATGGCCGATGGGGTCAGAAGGTTCTTGAGTGGCGTCCGCGGACCGGGACACGAGCTGTGGGTAGGCCTCCAACAAGATGGAGTGACGACCTTGTAAGGATCGCGGGAAAGCGGTGGATGCGAAAAGCACAAGACCGGTGTGAGTGGAGAGCCTTGGGGGAGGCCTATGTCCAGCAGTGGACGTCTTTCGGCTGACATGATGATGATGATGATGACCTACTCTGAACCGACCGAACACCGAACCCATTCGCTCAGTCAGTCAGTCTGTATCTATTACGTTACACACCTTTAAAAACGCTAATTTTGTTTTATTTTATAAAATACCAAAATTATCCGAAATTATTCAAATATCCGAATATTCGGATAATAAATATTGAAGTATTCAATTATCCGAATATTAAAAAACTGGGCGGATATTGCAAACCCTAAACACAACGATGCGAACACTGCTGCTTGGCGGTAGGTTAATGGATAAGATGGTGGTACCAACCCGGACGGACCCTGCACAAGGTCCTCCCACAAGTACACATGGGGAATAAACAGCGAATCATGTAATAGTCTCGCTTTAACCAATTGAAATGTACAGCTAAAGAAACAGGACAGCTAGCACGCGGGAACTTGAATGTAGCCCGTTGAAAATATATCATACAACACCATTTTGGTACAATTAAATACTTCAAGCAGTTTATTTTGAAATATTTATTCACCCCCACATCTTTTGATTTCCTAATATCCTAATATATATATGTTACATAAATCATTATACAATAAGGCAGGAAACTGATTTTACTAATTCAAATATCCTTAAATACGGTCTACATTGCCTTCGATGGGGCAACCAAAAAAGTGGCCATATTTATTCTCCACATATGAGAGGATACTTGTATTCAACATATAATTCATTTTTTACACATAAAATGTTTGATAGGTAATTAAGATAAAGATTTTTTTATATAGCATGTTGTTAATGCAAAAACGAAAAATGAAAAGTAAACCATTCAGACACTTGACAAGCTTTTGTCATCAGTTGTGCGTTTCTGTATCCTTTTACATTTAGGACAAGGCACATTGGCGTTGAAGCATTTAATGTGAAACACACTAGAGCAGTCATCACATCTGTATGTGGTGCTTGTCTCAAATGGATACAATATTTTAGGGTCGCGACAGACTTCACAAATGAAACCTTTCAGACTGCAAAGCCCGCAATCGAAAACATGGGTTTTTGCAAAGTTTACAACTTTTTCTAATTGCAACAATAATGAGCCATTAGGTATCTGAGCAATATCTGATATAGTGTACAAGTGCACATGGTCATAAAGATATTCTCTAGGCCACACCCGTTTTTGCAATTCTTCTATCACTGGCTCCCGACATGTAAATATATAAGCTCTTAAGAAATTAAGTTGTATTCTTAATTCCTGTAACTGTACCATATCTGATACACCACAATAAATCTTGGGATTTAGTTTCTTCATATTTATCCAAGGATGATGCTGAAATTCTATTAAAAAAGTAGCTGACTTTTTGGATACAGGATATCTTTTGAAGTCCCAGTTATGAATCACTCGAGCCGGAATTATAAAATAATTAGCATCCATACAGTTGGAACAGAAATATTCCCCAGTATAAGCGCAAACTTTAGCTTTAGAAATGGTGCTACCTAGCAAGTCCTGGCACCCTTTACACTGATAATTCTGATGATCAAGTCCATGTTCTTTGGAGAGGGTTCCGAGTTGTTGAATCATTTTCTGGAGTTCAGATGCAGTAAATGACCCAGTTACAGAGTTTGAAACAATCTCAAAACCTAGTCCCTGAAGCATAGGATCCTCTGGTGTAACAGCATCTTCTTTTAACTCTTCTACTGCAGCTTCATTTAAGTTTAACTTTAACTCATCATGAATATCTCTCATAATATCATGCAGGTTAGGGGTATTAACACACTTTTCATTTAAATTATTTGAGTTGTCTATAAGTGATGATAGACTTTTTAGCTCTGGAGTCTTAATAAGACTACTGCCATGAGAGGAGTCGGAATTGATGGAGCAATTCATATCATCAGCTCTGTCTGTAGACCAACCTTTACCAGACAGAGAGTTTCCAGTCACTACTAATTCAGCAGTAGCCACCTGTGAATTATTATCTGTATGGATTTGTGAAATGTTGCCTGTGCCATCTTGGTCTAGGCTGGTAGAAGGTGGCTGGAATAATATTGGATTGTTATCATTGTTGCCTTCAATTTTGTTATTGGACTCTCTTATTACTAGTTCTTCTGATTGTACACTTCTTACACTAACAATGTCATTAGAACTAGACAGAATGAAATCTAATGCTTCATCTTCATTCAAAGCTAGCATTCTGCCCAGCCCAGTTATAGCTGGAGCATAGGTAGGAGTGGATACATCTTCCTGCTTGTTGTCGTCATCAGAAAGGGTGCTAGCTACATCGAGCCCTGCACTGATGGGAGCCGCTCGCAAGGTGGGCACCCATAAACCAGCCAACATCAAAACTGGTTCTGGCCAATGGTTAAGCAAACTTGAGTTGGTAGGCAAATTAAACTGAATGCATGTCTCCAAGCCCTCAATGAGTTTTTGGGCAACTTCTAAAATTTCTGAGTCGCAAACAAAGGCAGATTTGTTATAGAATGGTCTTACTGCAGAGATGTTTCTTAGAAGGGCGGCCATGTAAGACGACAGTAAACATTCATTGAGCGCGATACGGAGCCATGCCCTGCACTGCCCGATCTCAGTGTTAATCTGCAGAAGGGATGAAATCTCGTCGATGTTCTGACGGTGCGAGAGCACAAGCACGAGCGGCCAGAAGTTGGTTTGTGGCCGATGGTCAGGGTCCCCAGAAAGTACATTTTTTGCTTTGCGCAAAAATGTATCTTTTAATCCATGTAATAAAATGGCTTCCAGTGCCATGCACAGAGTGTTCGTAGAGTCGGTTGATCCGAGAACGCTATGAAAATTTTCTTCGAATTGATTATTGTATTGTATATCTTTAACGCATTCTGACAAGTTATTTATCAATGATTCTTTCAAGATCGCGTCACGACTACGGATACTAAAACTTGAAGCTACGTTCTTGAAAAATGACATGACTGGTTTACACTAAATTAAGTTTCAAATATCTCTAATAAATATAATATAAGACATCCATAGGAGTACTTAATCAAACGTAAACACATTTTTTTTATTAAGAGGATGCCCTCAATGCCGTGCCATAGAGTAGAGTAACCACAGATTGTATTGTACATTAATCCGTAACTTAAAAGGCCTGATAGACATACGATGATACGAGCTATAAAATCGCGGTTCCTGCCGTTTGTCAAAAATATGTTTGCCAAATGTATCGTTTCACTATAGTTACCGTAAAACGGGGTGAATAGAAATCAAGGGGTGAATAGAGACACAACCTAAAAAAAGTCATAACTTGTTACAAATAAGAACAAGTATTAAATGGACAATAACGTTACGTCTATTGGAAATAATTTCAATCTTATAATTAGTAACATATGTTTCATTTTAGGTTGTGTTTCTATTCACCCCTTGATTTCTATTCACCCCGTTTTACTGTAGTTAGGGAGCTGGCGAGCATTTCGGTATATGTTTTGCACGCGTTTCACATCGAGGTGGATTACAAAGGCCCTATTTTGAAAATCGAAGTTCAAAGTTACGTTAGCTCCATCCCTGTCACTCGTCATTCGACACTAAATCGAGAGAAAGATATGGAGCTATCGTAACTTCGATTTTCAAAGTTGGGCCTCAGTTAAGACCAGTAACAATAGATCAGGATAGTCCAGTGGCCCGTTTCACGAAGCTACAAGTTACAAATTACAAGTTCACAAGTAACAAGAGCAAAAAGTTACAATTTACAAGTACAAGTGTTTCTGGAACGCGGCCTTCCATGGTAGAATAATAGGATCGTATGGTAATCTCGATTACAAGTGAATGACATCTCGATTTAACAAGTCCCTATTAAAAAAAAGTTTGTTGATGTTTTGACGTTTCTAAATGTCAAATCTTGAAATATTTATATTTATAATCTGTAAATCCGATGATGTCTCCACTCCAGTCTCGCGGAGTCTTCGGAGTTGTCTCTCGTTATCGTTAAAATTTGAAAGTAGGTACGGGAGTTATTTTAGTTATGTAAAGCAACCGGAAATTTTTGAAGGCAACACTTCTAAAAGGAGTGTTGCTTAAGAAAAAAGAATTTTTTGAAGCATTTTCGGCAACCAAGACCGATGCGTGGAAAGTCATACACGCAAAGGCACAGGCTTTAGGATTTGTGCCAAATTCAAGGGATTTTTCATATATACCCGTGATGTACTTTCACATTCCACAAGCTTATGAAACTTCACTTAATATTTACAGACAAAATAACAATAACAACAAAAAGCAGAGAATTAAACTCAACAACTAACAATAACAAAATATACAATAACAATAACAACAAACTTTTTTAACAGAAAATTAAACTCAACGACGGTACGACATGAGAGTGACGTTTATAAACAAACGAGGTAGGTATAAATGATTTGACAGCGACTCTAACAAATTACAAGTTTACTTAGCTCGGAAGCTAGGTAGTTTTTTTTACTAATTGACAAGTACAAGTTGACAATGTAACAAAATTTCCGAGAAACGTTAGTTCGATTGAAGCAATTTCTAACAATAAAATAAAAAAAATGTCTATGGTTCAAATTTTACACTTGTAACTTGAATTTTACAAATTGTAGAAAAGTAGCTTCGTGAAACGCTTGTAGTACCTTTTTTGACCAATGTTGCCAGTTTACACTTGTAAAATTGTAACTTGTAGCTTCGTGAAACGGGCCACAGGCAATTGGCTACTTGACAGTTGTAACAATTAAATATAAAAAGTGTTGAATATGTTTACACTAAAAAAATAACTGCACATATTTTTATTTGCAATAACAAATATGTTAAGTACTTTATTTTTGGAAAATAACATCGTCGTTTTTTACCTGTGGCTCCAATGAACCCAAACGCTAGCGGCCATGACTGATTTACGTGTGACGTCACTGCAGCCTAAATACAAAGTTGTCAAATATCTCCGTAGTAAAAATAAACGACTCGTAAGCTTACCATAATTGTATTCGTGAGAAGTTGCACTAAATGGAGGCGGGATATTTAAAGGCAGATAGTGCAAACCTGCCAAAAGTGGACAGATGTAAAACTTCGAATCTCGACGTGCCACTGCCAACTGCAACCACTTCTTTCGATGTTGAGGATTTTTAGGAACGTGTATAAATAATTTTTCAGGAGTTTTGATCGTCACACATTGGTACGGCACACGTCTTATAATTAGACATTTTCACAAAATATATTTTTAAGACTTTATCCTTTCGCTTAAGTTGGCTTTATAATAATTCGGTTCGTTGTTTTGTGTAGTGACGTCTCACCAACGACAAAAGTCACGTGACCTACCGTTTACGCGCGTATTTCAAATTAATTTCGTTATATACGTGTTTTTTCTAATAATTAACATTTTTTCTAGAAAAAATATATTGTGAGATGTATAAAATAAGCAAACGCACATTTTAAAATACTTTTCTGAAAACTGTCAAGTAGCCAATTAAGGTCCTTTGGGGTAGCCGTACCGAGTGGTAATACCCGTTTATATACGTGTTGCGTAGCGGGGCTCGTTGCAGTGGTGAGAAAAGAAATTCCGGAGACAGTTTTTACTGGATTTAATCTTGTGTTTAATACATATACATCGGAAGAAATAATAGTGCGTCCGCGCTGAGTAGCGGCCGGTGAGCGAGCTTAACATTTCACAATGTTGCCAACATACAATTTGGCGGCGTCGTTTCAGGCACACATTTTGACGCCACACCACCCCCCCACGGAGAAGGATAAACAAAAAAAACAATAATTAAAAATAAATAATTAAAAGTAACTAAAATCATTACGATTCTGGAAACTCACGTGGCGGCCAGACCTGGTTATATAAGGCCGTTTCGAAGGGGCTGTGGTATCTGAAGGCGCAGGCGCCGCTATAGGGCAAGGCGCAAGTGCAGCTGCAGGCTGTGCTCGAGGCAAATCCGTAGGTAACGAAGTAACCGGCGGGCTAGGGTCAGAATTAAGAAATGCTGGTTTGACGCGGTCGACGCTCACTACAACCTTCCTGTTTTTGATATCCAAGGTCAGTGTCTTCCCGTCCGCGGAACGCTGTAATACGGCGAAAGGACCTTTATAAGGAGGTTGCAATGGGCGCCGAACTGTGTCGTCACGAAGGAAAACGTGAGATGCGGTGGGTAAGTCCTTTGAGATGAAAACAGAAGGAGTCGAGTGGCGAGAGGCGGGAGCTGGACGAAGTGAGGACATCTTTCTTCGCAGTTGGACGACGAAATCAGCGGAATCGACCAGTAGGTTTTCGCAAGAATCGGAAACCAACATTTCTCAGGGTAAACGCAGAGGTTCTCCATACGTGATTTCCGCAGCCGTAGCCTTCAAGTCTTCCTTGTAGGCGGTAGGCATGCCGAGTAGGACGAGAGGAAGAGCACGTGTCCAAGAGTCAGAGTTGCACATAAGTGCGGCCTTTAACTGGCGATGGAGTCGCTCAATCATTCCGTTCGCACAAGGATGGTATGCGGTTGTCCGAATGCGCTTTGTCGCAAAAGTTTGCATACTTAAGGCGCCGGAACAGGTCGGATTCGAACTGGGTGCCCTGGTCAGTTGTTATGGTAGAAGGGACACCAAAACGAGCGACCCATCCTTGGACGAAGGTATCGGCCACCTCATCGGCAGTGATAGAGCGCATAGGCCACACCTCTGGCCACCTAGAAACCCTGTCAATAGCGGTGAGACAATAACGAAAATCGTCGCAGACGGGCAGAGGGCCAACTATGTCAATATGGACATGGGTGAATCGACCAGACGGTTGCTCTATTGTACCTAGAGGAGCCGAAGTGTGTCTTGAAACTTTGCTGCGTTGGCACGCGAGACAAGACTGTGCCCACCTGCGACAGTCTTTCCGAATGGAAGGCCAGACATAGCGTCCTACCAAGAGTCGAGTGGTGGCTCTGACGCCGGGGTGACTCAAGTTATGTAACTTGTCAAACACCGCGCGACGAAACGAAGGGGTCAGATAGGGACGAGGCTTGCCAGTAGAAACGTCACAAAGTATGAAGACCTCAGTACCAGGAACAGCAATACGAGAAAGCTGAAGGCTTGAGGCTCCTTGACGAAGGTCGACGAGTTCTGGGTCTGAGATTTAGAGAAAGCTTCATAGTCCTCTTCTAAAGAAATGGCTTCAATCCGCGACATTGCATCAGCGACGACGTTATCCTCTCCTTTTATATAGCGGATGTCAGTCGTAAACTGGCCGATGAATGACAGCTGGTTTAGCTGAGACGGAGGAAGCTTTTCACGGCGCTGTACGAAAGCGTACAGCAATGGCTTGTGGTCAGTATAAATAGTAACGTGCTGAACCTCGAGAATATGACGGAAGTGCTGTACGCTTTCATACACCGCCAGTAACTCTCGGTAGTACGCTGGCCACTGAGCCTTTTGGGGGGTCAACTTTTTGCTGAAAAAGGCAACAGGGCACAATTGGTCGTTAACAAACTGCTGAAGGCAAGATCCTAAATGGACACTAGACGCGTCCGTAAACAGGCCAAGGGGTGCGTCGTTGACCGGATGCTGCTGTAAAGTTGCGTTTAAAAGGCCTGATTTGCAGGTTTCAAAATGCACCAGGAGCTCAGGTGTCCATAAGAATGGTTTAGTACCCTACCCGTTGGTTGCGACTACTGCATCAATCAAAGGCGCCTGAGACTGAGCGGCGTGAGGCACGAAGCGGCGATAATAATTTATCATGCCGAGGAAACGGCGCACACCTTGGACAGTCTTCGGAGGCGGGAAATCTATTAAGGCTTGGATGCGATCTTGTGGAGGGCGGGTGCCTTGTGAGCTAATGTGGAAACCCAGGAACACTACTTCGGGAGCGCCTAAAACGCACTTAGAGGGATTAATCACCGCTCCATAATCGTGCAGACGCTTGAAGAGCGTTCTGAGGTGTTCCGTGTTGAGCCTCATCTTTCGAGAAGACGAGGATGTCATCCTCGTAGGGAAATACAAAATCGAGGCCCCGTGTGACCTCATCGATAAATCTTTGAAAACTTTGTCCAGCATTTCGTAATCCAAAACTCATAAAAGGAAATTCGAAAAGGCCGAACGGGGTAACGATGGCGGTCTTGGGGATGTCATCCTCGGCCACCGGGATTTGTTGGTACGCCTTCACAAGATCGAGGGTGCTAAAAACGGTTGCTCCAGCAAGATTGTAAGTCATTAATGTGGCGCACGGGGTACCGGTCAGGAATAGTTCTGGCGTTCAAGGCGCGGTAGTCACCACAGGGACGCCAGGACTGGTCCTTCTTCGTGGTCATGTGTAAAGGAGACGACCAGGCACTTTCAGATGGTCGAGCTGTACCACTGCGCACCATATCCTCAAATTCGCGCTTGGCAGCAGATAATTTCTGGGGTGCCAGGCGCCGGGGGCGGCAAGAAATAGGTGGCCGTTCAGTTGTCCTAATACGATGTACCGTGCTATGTTTAACAAACCGTGGGAAACCAGGAGGTTTGGTGATGTCTGGGAACTCGGCAAGCACCTGTGCAAATGAAGAGTTCTGAGAATCAATAGACTTGACGCTGGACTGCAAGGTAGTAGCAGTAGAAGCAATGGCCTTAACACCGGTGCTGCCGTCAACAAGCCTCTTATGGTGACAGTCAGGTAGCAAATGGTAATGGGACAAAAAGTCTGAACCGATAATGGCTGTATTGACGTCAGCCACCACAAAATGCCAGGTAAAATTGCGCCGCAGTCCAAAATCAAGTTTAAGATTGACAGTTCCGAAGGTTTTAATTGTGCTGCCGTTGGTTGCGCTGAGTTCCCAGTCGGTGGGTGGCCTCTGCTCTCTAAGCCAGCGGTATGGGTAACAACATAAATCGGAACCTGTGTCGATCAGATATTGATGCTTGGTAACCTTGTCGGTGACAAAAAGGCGGAGGGTGTGGGGTTCGATCTGGCAGCAGTCAGAATCCGCCTTTACTGACTGCTGGTCGAGTTTTCCGCTGTCCAGTTGCATGGAGGGATGCACTTGGCTGCCTTTGTACCAAATTTCTTATGGTACCAGCACACTTTTGCAGCATTGGTTGGAGTGCCGCTGCGGCTTGCACCCCTAGATGCGGATCGGCCACGGGATCTTCCACGCTGCTGCTTGTCGGTTAAAGCAGCAACCTGCTGACCAAGCTTGTCTAGGCGTTCCATGACAGTTTTGAGGTCAGGTTGTCCGCTGGCAGCTTTACTGTCCACCTTGTAGATACTCGGAGGTCCAGGAGTAACCTCAATGATCTTGTCCGCCAGCTCTGCCAATTTGTCTAAGCTGAGATCTGACTGTGCAGTAAGTATAGCCTGCGCGTGGCCAGGTAAGCGTCGCATCCACAATCGCCGCAGTATGCTATCATCTTTAGAGGGACCGGCGAGAGACCGAAGGTGCCGCAAGAAAGCTGTAGGTTTTCGGTCACCCCGCTCTTCAGCACTAAGTAGGCGTTCAATGCGCTGGTCATCAGATACAGAAAGTCTTCTAATAAGCTCACGTTTTAGTGTGTCTTACTTGTGTTCCTCCGGTGGGTCCATACTTATGTCTTCGATGTCACCTATTAGACGTTGGTCAATAATACTAATGACATGACTAAATTTTGTCATGTCACTAGAAATTCCTGCCAAGTGGAATTGGGCCTCGGCTTGTTTGAACCACACTGCAGGCCTGTCCGACCAAAAAGGAGGTAACTTGACAGCTACTTTGTAGACATCTTTGGTATCGGCTGAAGATTCACAAGTTTGGGGTTGCAGTCGCGCTTGAAGAGCAGCATTCTGCACCTGCAGGGCCTCCAGCTGGGCTTGCAGCTCCTCAACAAACATTCTGGAATATATTCAGATACCACACCCAAGAAAGAAAATGTTTACGGTTAAAGAAAAGGGTTAGTTTTAAAATTTATCCTTCACCCGCAGGGAGCCAGACCCACAAAACACAAAATTTGTTAATTAGTTACACTAAAATCATAAAATGCAATATTGCATGCCTGCACACAACACAAGATAAAACGCACACCAAATATTAATTAGAAAATGCGCTCTTCAAACAATATAGCAGACATGTGCTCAATGACAAATGCGGTTATGTCAAATAAATAAACAAAACACCATTAATGAAAATCCACATACAATTATTTAAATGCAGAAAATTCGTAGAAAAACCGAAAATTAGCAAAACTTAGTATTTAAAGTTAATTGGCATTAGTAATTAGGACTAACAGGTGAATTAACAATTGTCAACATAAAACCAAATAGTATAAACACTGTAGTTCTGTTAAATAATAGAATAAACGCTAATAGGTACCAATAGTTGCAATCACTGTCAGTTTCTTTGCAGGATATTTTTACGGGAAAACTGAAATAGGTACTGGATACGTAGATGAACTGGATAAAACCGGTTGTAGGCAAGTTTGTTCAAATGCACTTTTTCGTAACTTTTATTGCAACATACACTCACTGCACTTTGTGGAAACTGGCCTCGAACGATGCACACCAGGCTTCGATGTCGAGGGCCGCCATGAGACAAAAGTGGAACCTCCGCAATGTCCAAGGTAAGCGTCCAAACTTGACGCTTATGTACGTGCACGTCGTGGTCACCAATTTGGGGTAGCCGTACCGAGTGGTAATACCCGTTTATATACGTGTTGCGTAGCGGGGCTCGTTGCAGTGGTGAGAAGAGAAATTCCGGAGACAGTTTTTACTGGATTTAATCTTGTGTTTAATACATATACATCGGAAGAAATAATAGTGCGTCCGCGCTGAGTAGCGGCCGGTGAGCGAGCTTAACATTTCACAATGTTGCCAACATACAATTTGGCGGCGTCGTTTTAGGCACACATTTTGACGCCCGCTGTGTTTTTGCGTTACAGCTAACAGAAGTGTGTTTAAAAAAAGGGGAGTATTTAATCATTTGCACATGTATGCCTCTGGGGTTCATGGTCATAATCATCTTGGAAACGAAGAACATCGAAGAGGTAGACATTCAAGGCTCTGCATTATCATGGGACGGAGTTGTAAAAATGTAAAAATAAAGCTCTACTAGAGCATTTCTAAAAAAGTTTGTACATTTCATTCACGACTTCAATTTGCAAAAAAAATGCAGGTTGGTAGAGTGAATGAAGCTGAGCCTAAATAACATAGTCTCCCAAAATGTCCTCATACATACTTTCTTTTTTTGTTACCATGAACCAAAGAAAGTTAGTAACAAAAAAGGAAAGTTTCATACAAATGTATGAGGACATTTTGGGAGACTATGTTATTTAGGCTCAGCTTCATTCACCCTACGAACCTGCATTTTTTTTTGCAAATTGAAGTCGTAAATAAAATGTACAAACTCTTTTAGAAATGCTCACTAAGTCATTTGCACACGTCATTTTTCTCATCCTGGATACGAAAAATCATTTGGCAGACACTTTGCTCACTGATTTTTAGCTGTACACTTTTAAGCGGGGATGCAGTTAACAGACAGATCCCAAATATTTCTGATATTTGAAAAGCGTTCCTATAGATAATAGAAAAAAAAATCAACGAAATTGGTTCACCCGCTCGTTCCCAAAATACCATAATTTGAAAATACCAGATTACACTTTATACCAGATTCCCAAATCACCAGATTCAAAATAAGGATTAATTTATTGTACTTACTTACCCAAAAATTTGAAGCTGTTGATTTGGGAATCTGGTATAAATAAAGTGTTAAGTATCTGTTATTTTCAAATTATGGTATTTTCGGAATGAGCGGTTCACCCAGTCGAAAGTTCTGAGGTAAGCAAAAATAAAAATAAAATCAGTGGAATTGAGAACCTCCTCCTTTTTTTAAAAGTCGTTTAACAATCTTTCTACAGGTCCTGATGAGCACAAAATTTGTGACATTCGTACCAACAAACTTTATTAATTAATACAATATACAGGAGCTTTATTTCAGGTGAGTGTGGCGAAGTACGCCATACTTTTTCCAGGATGAATTAATTCTATGCAAAATAACCTTGTAGAGTTGATCAATAAGTTTAACATGACAATTTCAAAACCCATGACAATTATGATGTAGAGTTTGCATTGAAGACTCTGGGACCTGCCTTGACTAGATTAGCTGCCATTCCAGTAGTCCTGTTATAGACACCTCCAGAGGCCCGTTTCACGAAGCTACAAGTTACAAATTACAAGTTCACAAGTAACAAGAGCAAAAAGTTACAATTTACAAGTACAAGTGTTTCTCGAACGCGGCCTTCCATGGTAGAATAATAGGATCGTATGGGGTAATCTCGATTACAAGTGAATGACATCTCGATTTAACAACAAAAGTTTGTTGATGTTTTGACGTTTCTAAATGTCGAATCTTGAAATATTTATATAACGGGGCATCAGGAAGACCGGCCGGGCGGTCGTGGTTGTTACCCGCCATGTGGGCGTAATGATGGCGGAAATTCCAGAATAAATACACTGGCGTAACAATCAACAATCACGCGTTTAATTTTTATAACACACTGAACTGAAATAACATAAGATGTCAAAGATCGAGACAGATAGATAAGAGCCAATAGGTTAGTACGTGTGCAGCCCTCCGTCAGCTGTCCAAAGAGTGACCAGCTTCACCACGGTGACGCCACTTACTACTCTATTCGGGGTTGCCCGCTCTCATTATTACTTATTTCTAAATTAAACAATAATACGAAATCAAATAGGATATTTTGACTGCGCGCCGTCACGGCCGTCCTGCGTATTCACACGCCCTCGTGTGTACTTGTCTCATCCTCAGATTCTGCGAACAAAGATAACCGTAGTGTTTCACACTAATCTCCACTCTGTCATCCTGATCAAACCTAAATTCCGTGCTAGTATATGTTGTAATAAAGTAAACAATACACATCATAATCATCATTACCGTCAACAATACACACTAATAACTACACTGGTCAAATTACTAAAGGCCACCATGACAGATTGAGTGGTGGAGTTATCATTGCCACACAAAGTCATAGGTGGCACAGAGGCTGGCAGGTGTCACAAAGACTAGTCAATGCCACAAACTCTTGTTGGTGCCACACTAGCTCCTAAGCACCATACAGGCTCATCAGTGCCACACATGCTCATCAGTGCCACAGAGGCTAGTCAGCGCCACTTAGGCTCATCAGCGCCACACAGGCTAGTCAACGCCACACAGGCTCGTCAGCGCCAAACAGGTTCGTCGGCGCCACACAGGCTCGTTAGCGCCACACAGGCTTGTCGTGTCGAAGCCACACAGGCTTGTCTAGTAATGTCTAGTCATTGTCACTTAAATTAAAATAGGAGTAATAAACATGCACAATGTAAGTATGAGCAATTTCTCACCAGCGCCGTCATCGGCACATTCCGCCTCAATTTGATTGGTGGGAGTCTCCAAACCGGTACTTAACTCCAATGGAACGTAACACTCGGGCATACACCGCACGCGATCATGCGCGTACTTATAGGTTCGATTAGAGTTAAGAGCCTTAAGTAAATACCTGTCAAACTTTGTTTTATCAAAGAACATTCGGCACCAGAGTCAAAACAAAACGAAAACTTCTCACCGGTTTCGTCTAAGAGCTGGTCGGTAGCTGGTTTGATGGCGCAGATATCCACTCGCCGTTCGGTCGCTATGTTGCTGCCTTTTGATGGATTCTTAGGGCAGTTCGGCGAGATGTGGCCTCGTTCACCGCAGACGTAGCAGGTTGGGGTCATCGTCTTCTTCTGCATACTGGCTTCTTTCGCCTGATGTGGTGAAGGGGTGCCTGAAAACTCAGAACGGGCGTTAGAACTATTATCACGACTGCTAGTCCCTCGACATTCGGAAGCAACATGGCCTTGTTTGCCACAATTATAGCATCTGCGAGTTTCAAATCGTGGCTTTTTTGCTTCTACAACCGAAATCGCCTTTTCATTAATGAGGGGACCTCTTTTTCTAAAAGTAAAGGCCATAAGTTCTTGTTGTAACTTAATTCGGTTGTCTATTTCAGTAGTAAATGCTACTCTTTGCAAGCGCGGATCAATTCTGGCAGCATGTGCTAGTGTTAGTGCAATCGCGATCTGTTCTGTTGACAACGACTTCCATCGCGCAATTATGCTGCTCATAAATCTACTTGCGTAGGACGATAAACATTCTCCTTCCTTAGGGCTACCGTTTAGCATTCGCCATAAGTTTGCGGCAGGAGTTTCCACGGAATCAAATCTGGCTAAGAACAAGTCTTTAAGTTGGGGCCAGGTTATGCCAGGGAAACTAGACTGAGCAAGCCACGGTGCTGCGGGACCTTTCAGTGCCCTGCTCATTGTAATAACTAAGTTACCACCTGACAAAGGTTTTTCTTTCAAACATAAATTCACCGTTTCACACCACGCACGGGCATCGCTATCGGGACTATCAGGATTATATTCAGGTAACGAAATTTTAAATTCTGATACGCGAGGTTCCTGTATTGCGCGTATTAATTCTGTTAGGTTCCGTTGTTGCATTTCAAAAAGTGTTTTCATTTTCAAAAGAAATATTAACGGTCTGACCTGTTTGCAGCTGCTGAGGCGCCTCGGGTAATCCCATTTCTGATAACGGGGCATCAGGAAGACCGGCCGGGCGGTCGTGGTTGTTACCCGCCATGTGGGCGTAATGATGGCGGAAATTCCAGAATAAATACACTGGCGTAACAATCAACAATCACGCGTTTAATTTTTATAACACACTGAACTGAAATAACATAAGATGTCAAAGATCGAGACAGATAGATAAGAGCCAATAGGTTAGTACGTGTGCAGCCCTCCGTCAGCTGTCCAAAGAGTGACCAGCTTCACCACGGTGACGCCACTTACTACTCTATTCGGGGTTGCCCGCTCTCATTATTACTTATTTCTAAATTAAACAATAATACGAAATCAAATAGGATATTTTGACTGCGCGCCGTCATATATTTATAATCTGTAAATCCGATGATGTCTCCACTCCAGTCTCGCGGAGTCTTCGGAGTTGTCTCTCGTTATCGTTAAAATTTGAAAGTAGGTACGGGAGTTATTTTAGTTATGTAAAGCAACCGGAAAATTTTGAAGGCAACACTTCTAAAAGAAGTGATGCTTAAGAAAAAAGATTTTTTTGGAGCATTTTCGGCAACCAAGACCGATGCGTGGAAAGTCATACACGCAAAGGCACAGGCTTTAGGACTTGTGCCAAATTCAAGGGATTTTTCAATACCCGTGATGTACTTCCACATTCCACAAGCTTATGAAACTTCACTTTACAGACAAAATAACAATAACAACAAAATTTAGCAGAGAATTAAACTCAACAACTAACAATAACAAAATATACAATAACAATAACAACAAACTTTTTTAACAGAAAATTAAACTCAACGACGGTACGACATGAGAGTGACGTTTAAAAACAAACGAGGTAGGTACAATAGTATGAATGATTTGACAGCGACTCTAACAAATTACAAGTTTACTTAGCTCGGAAGCTAGGTAGTTTTTTTTACTAATTGACCAAGTACAAGTTGACAATGTAACAAAATTTTCGAGAAACGTTAGTTCGATTGAAGCAATTTCTAACAATAAAATAAAAAAAATGTCTATGGTTCAAATTTTACACTTGTACCTTTAATTTTACAAATTGTAGAAAAGTAGCTTCGTGAAACGCTTGTAGTACCTTTTTTGACCAATGTTGCCAGTTTACACTTGTAAAATTGTAACTTGAAGCTTCGTGAAACGGGCCACGGATGTAAATAAATATTTATTTGAGAATGTTTGTGGATGAAATACAACAGCTTTTAGGTATGGTCTCATAATAAACAATATAAATGGCAAACAGTCAAGGGTAATTCTGAATATTAGAGTCTTCATATGTGACTCTCCAGCACATGCCTTTGTTAAAGGTAACTTATGTAATACCTATGTAAAATAAACTCCGTTCCGTCAGTTCCGTAGACTAAATTAGGATTCAATTAACATGGATTTATTACGTATATTTCATACCTCTACTCCATACTTTGTAGTGCAATAGGTCATAATCACTAAAAGTGCTATTATAGCAAGTTTAGCAGCGTTTTGGGTAATATTTTGTATATTTTATTAATTCGGACCTGCTGATCACGAATTTGAATATTGGCACTTCCGAATTTCAACGTGGCTCAGAATTCAAGATTCCAATATAAGTAGGTACGATATTTCGACTCCCGAGGCCTATTTTTATATCTACTTAAATGGGTTATTTTCGTCGTACAATGCGAAATTAAAATTGTTATTGACTATTCAAGCAACAAACTGCCAATTAAATTTTACTCCTATGGTAGGTACTCGAAAAACTTAACGCAGATTGATAATGAGTTCGACACAGAGGTATATTATAGCAGCGCATTTCAACTTGAATCGGCATATCAAACCGTTTGTCGAAACCGAAACCACCATGGTGTCAAAACCCATCCCAACCTCCAAAGAAGCTGCGGTGTATTTATTTTATTATCTTTCGTTGTGTAATAATTTCACATTGCTTTCAAAACAATAACATCTACGCACGCGGTACAACAAATTATAAATATCGCACCTCCGATAAAATAGGGTTCTAACTTGAAATAGCATAATTTTCAGTAGGTATACGTCAAAATGTGTCGCTATATTTATAAAAAAAGATTTTTCTGCGTATAATTTTTAAAATAACTTTGAGCGTTATATACCATTTTAAAGCTCACTAGGTATATGCTTTATTAGGTGAAATTAAGAGACTACACATATTCTTAAAGAAATTGTGACTTATTATAACCCTATTTTACAAGGAATTTTAATTAATTTTAATTAACAAAACTGCTGTTGAGATAAAACAATCTTTATTTTAATCATATACTGTAACATTTTGGTTTATTTCTATATTAATGTACACGGATAATGCAAAAATCACTGTCAACTATCCAAAATAGTGTTACATTTCGAAATAAAACTGTATTGGAGATAACTTTTGGAGGAAAAAAAATAGTGTTATAACATCAAACATAGTTACATTTAAACTTAGGACGTTGTTTTACATTAAAAAAAAACAAGTTAAAACATACTTACTTATTAAAAGAAACAGCATTATTTCGTGTTATCACATTATTTTGCACGGGCTTGGCGTCCGCCCGTCACAACTTCAAACTTGAGTCGCAAGTTACGTTTCGTTTCCTGAAAAGTTACAATTTTGCTGCAAAAGTTACATTTTCTTTTTTTTAATTTTCTTTAACACCATTGAGGTGTTCTAGCCCCTTAAGCATAAAAAAACAATAAAGACATACATTATAGATGATGATTTTTATGTATCTTCTCTTTTCTTATTGTGTACTAAATTGTGTGTGGTGTGGATTCTGTACGGGCATTTCATTAAATTTTCTTCTTTTCTTTTTAAATTTTCTTTTTTTTTCTGAAAACAATGACAGGCTTATTTTATGTTCAGACAGAAATATTCAAATAATTATTGTTAAAATAAATTGGAGACAAAAACCAGCGAATCCACCCACCTGTTTTTTATATTATTTGTAATTCTAATAGGTACAGATACCGGCAAACTTCTTGAGCATTAAACAAGGAAGTGGGGGAAAGTTTGCGCATCGTACACATACGAGCAAAAAAAGTGCCTAACTATTTTATTTAACTGAACTGTAGAATACTTTTTAACGTAGATAACTTTTAAAAATAGTTAGTAAGTATTAATTTTTTTAGATTGTTAGTGTATATCAGATATTATTGTGAGTTGTTAAATATAGTTTTTACTACCTTCTAAAATATGATAACAAGAAAATGAAAACCGGCCAAGTGCGATTCAAGCCATACCAGGAAAAAAATGAAAGAATATATTTATTTATGTATTTTTTTGCAGATATGTAATGCGTAGCAATCGAATAATGCTTTTTTCAATTAATAACCTTCGGTTATTTACAGTTTTTTCCACCTAAAGCCCAGCTCTTTTAAAATTCGTCGTAAGCTGCGTTCTGAGCCATTAAAATCTATGTCTTTTAGTTTCTTACGGAGCTTTTCAACTGTAGGGAATTCATTATTTGTTACATGATAATTGTGAACACATCTTCTTATTACAGTTTTATCGAAACTATCGATTCCAGTAACTCTCTTCTTCCCAGATCTTTTTTTCCCGGGGTGCTAAACACAGTGAGTAAGTCGGAGCTCTTCGCTTCTTTGATAATCCACCTGACAGTGCTGACAGACGTTTTTGTAGCATCTGCAGTATTCGTCACTGTCTCCTTGTCACTCTTTCCTTCTTTCATCATAAAGCAATAGACGTCGTACACCATTTTTCTAGCTTGCCTTTTAAAAACCACATTATTTTGTCGTGGCATGGTGTTTTTATTAAGTATAAAACGATACCTAAAAATCGCTTCTGCGCAGGCAAGAACATTTGTTCAAGATTTTTGCCGGTATTGTACTAGTAGAGGTCATCACAATAATCGAAAATCATTCATTTGTTTTCATAATTTGTGATTTTTTTTTATTTGTTTGCACCTGAAATAAAATATTAATGTTTTAGATATGTTTATGATTTCGTTTATGCTGCAAACTTAGACATGCAGTTTGCCAACAAAAGAAAATGTTAGTAGCAAAGCAAATTAATGCGAAAAACATCGTTCCACAAACCTTTAGTTTAACATAAATAATTTTGAGGGTGGTTAATACAATTTAATATTACTTGTAAGAAGTGATTTAGGAGGTTCGTAATCAACAGCGCTTTTAATATATTGCTTCGTTTTCATTAGAGCAGCTATTGTGTCTGTATTTAACCGGTTGCGATGGTCAGTTTTAATAAGTTTCAGCTGGCTGAAAACTCTTTCCACACAAGCGTTAGAAAAGGGAAGAACAAGAAGAAGGCTGATTGCTTTTTTCAAATTTGGAAACATAGGCTCCTGTTCCTGTCCGACATTTTTTAAATTGAACACAGTTCTCCAATAATCTTCTGCATTTAAATTTGCTGATAACCCCAGTTCCTTATGATCAAGAAAAGCGTGTTTACGCCATTCTTTGTGGAGGTCTTGTTCGTTGAGACACTCTCTCAAAACTGGATAACGCAACATTACTTTCGATAGATCCTGAATTTTAAATGATTGTGCCTCTTTAGGGTGTAAAATGGATATGGTTTCAAATATGGTATCTGTAAAATCAAATCTTTGTTTTATTTGATTAATGACTTCGATATAAAAAGCAAGGCAGTTTTTTCTTAAATTTTCTATCTCTGCTCTGGTGGTGGGTGGAGGATTTTCATCTTCTAATTCTTTTATGGATGCCTGTGCCAAGATTCCCAGATATATTGCTTCTAAAGGTAAGAAATTTCTTGGATTGGTGTTTTCTATTTTGAAAGCAGGTGTGATTTTCATGTAGTGAAACTGTAAATAATTGGAGCCTATGGTTTTAATAATTTTTTCTACCTCTGGTTGTAGACAATGTAGCAAAGGTTTTTCGGATTGAAACAATTTATTGAAGTCATTTAAAAGTTCCAGAGTGTAGGACATAAATTCTAAATAAATTTTGACTATTTTGCTATTTAGAGTTTCCAAAATAATTTCAGTCGTTTTACTGGGGTCTTCAAAAACTTCCATGCGAAAGTATTCGTTTAAAGCGTCATATTGTTCGAGGGTTCTGTCCACACAGGCTTTAAGTGAAAGCCATCTGGTATTTGATGGGCTCAAAATTTTATGGCAGTCAAGCTCGAAAAATTTTTGAAATTCTTGTAATTTTGTTTGCCTTTTAGAGCTCCTACAGAAATGTGCAGCAATATGCCTTAACATGTCCTCTACTGATCTGGGTAGCTTTAAACATGCTTTTGAGGCCACAAGATGAATAAGATGGCAGCTGCATTTTAGGCAAGTTATTTCTGGCACTTTTTCCTTCAAGTGCGAAAACACAGAGTTGTGATCGCCAACCATGCTGTTTGTGGTATCTGATGCGAATCCTATCAAGTTTTTAAGTGGAATCGAGTGCACTTCAAGCCAATTTATAATACCTGCACTTAAGTCTACGGCTTTACCAGAATCAACCTCAAACATATCGAGAAATTTAGTCTCTACGATTTCTGTTTGCGGGTTATAAAATATTATTGAGAGTGCACATTGCTTTTTCACTGTATTATCTGTGGTTTCGTCCATGATAATACTGAAAAAAATTCCGGGTTCTTTTATTATTTTAACTAAATCAGTAGAGCATGCCGGAGCTATTAATTTTGTTATTATGTTAGTAGCTTTGGTGCGACCTAAAGTAACTTTTTTAGCGATGTTCGAATCCGGGAATATATTTGCCATAAAAGGCACTAAATCATCCACTAATGAAATCGGTAAATTGTGTTCTGCTATAAATGCGCTAATTTTTAATTCAGCCCTTTTAATAAGCTGGTCTTCGGGCTTGGCTGTGAAGAGTTCTTGAATGGGTTTATTAGATGCTATTGTTTTTATATTGTTTTGGTGCTTTATCGTTCCCATATGTTTATCTAAGGCAGGTTTATGATTAGTAACATTGGTGTCACATATTTTGCAGTAGGCCAAAGGCGAATCATCACCTGCATTTTTTTTTTTCAATAGCCATTTGCTGTAATTGTCATTAGAAAGCCATTTATCGTTAAAATTATATACCGTTTTATGTTTTTTAGCAGGTGGTTCTGCATCTCTTGTCAAGTCTTCAGAAACATCCATATTAATAGAATCGGGGGCGTTAGTTGTAGTTGGGCATCTATAGATCTTATTTTCGGATGTGCTAGCTATGTTTTCTGAGGCTTTTGGTACGGATGATGTACTAGTCACGGAAGTTGTAGTGTCATTTGAAGAAGAGGCTTTTGGTACGGATGATATACTAGTCACGGAAGTTGTAGTGTCATTTGAAGAAGAGGCTTTTGGTACGGATGATATACTAGTCACGGAAGTTGTAGTGTCATTTGAAGAAGAAGAAGTGTTAGTTACAGATTTTGAAGCTGACTTTTCACTTTTTATTAAAAATTTATCCATCTTCACCGAGTTAGTTATCAATCTGATTTTGACCCATGCATGCTGCAAAAAAATGAAAACCACCACATCCATAACACAAAAACACACACATGCATCACAGACAGGTAGACTATGGATAGTATGGATGGATAAGTAAAGTTTAATAAGTATGGTCGGTGTAAAGGAAAGGTTATGCAGGAATGCCAAAATGGAGTCATTATGACACCTACTTTAATTGATTTTATCTTATAGAACACGTTAAAATAAGCATGTTTTACTTGAAAAACTTTTCTCTGAACTCAAGATTGGCTGAGATACAGGGGCTCAAATGTTGGTTAATTACAGGGCGTCAGGGAGTTTATTTCAATATAAGGTCTGTTTATGATGATTTATTTGTTTAGACTATACTAAAACAAGCATCTTTTTTCATATAAAGTTATCACTAAAATCAAGTATGACTGCAATATTACGGAGTTAAAAACAGAGTCGACGGGTCCCCGCTACGCGGAGCCCCTATTTCTGGGCGGTATGCCCTTAGGGCGTATTTAGTAACTTACCTTTTTTTTTTATTATTGACATAGTTTTGAAGCAACAATTTTTTCGTCCCTGAGATGGCTTGTAATTAACAAACATTAGACCCCCATATCTCAGCCAGTTTTGATTTTAGAGCAAAGTTTTTTAACTAAAACATGCTTATTTTAAAGTGTTCTATAAGATAAAATCATTTTAATTAGGTGCCATAATGACACCATTATGTCGAAAAAAAAATTAAGTCCTGCATCCCCTTTCCTTTACCCTAACCTTAAGTATACACATTATTACACATGATTGTTTGAAAGTATAAAAAAATTTAAGATCTGAAAAATCATTCTAGGAGCATCAAGACTTTCTCCTTTCAATATTCCCTATATTTATAGGCAGATATCTAATTCAAAAATACCTTTATACAAACAGACACATTTATATATAAATATTCTTTCTACAAGTTTAGTGTTTAAACCAAAAGTAAAAAAAATGCAAATTAATGTTTATTTATCTCTCAATCGCTTAAAGGTTAACTGGAATCCCTTAAAAGGCATAAGTTCGCCTTTGTACGTACCTTTTGTGTTTCTGTTTCTTTTGTTGTTTTCTGTTTGTGCAATAAAGAGTTTAGATACATACCTACCTACATTTATGTATCTGTCTGTGTATTCCGTATACATCAATAAGTGATTTGAGAATATATTTTTATGCTACCCAGTTATTATTAGTACTGAATAGGCAACTTATAGTGACTGCTTAAGCCAATTACAATAGGTATAATCTTGTGACATAATGTATGTATGTATGTATGTATGTAAACTCTTTATTGCACAAAAATATAAATATTACAATATAAATATTAAAGTAATGTACAAAGGCGAACTTATCCCTAAATGGGATAATGTGTGAATGCAAAGCAAGTAAAATAACGGAATAGCTCATATCTTAACAGATGGCAGAGAAGTATTTAAAAAAAGACAGCTATTCCCAGTTATCTGCATCCCTCTGTTCACACAGCGGACCACTGGGATCATTTTTTCCCAGTTGTCCACACCTAGTAGGGAATTTTTATTAAAAGATAGCTACTAAGTATTACCAAAATTGTTATTAGGCAAATCACAAATAAGGTTTTTTCATTCTTAATTTAGTCATTTATTGGTTGTGGTTGTAATTGTAATGCAAATTATAAGAGAATAATATAATATAAGTGACAATTTGATATGAATAAAAGTGCAGCCATATTAGCTCGGCAAAGGCCAAAGATTTGTTTGTCATGCGGTGTAGGTTTGAGTAAATGAACAGAGAGGATTTGTTAGTTATTATTTCATGTAATACATACCACACGTAATAGAATAGCCTAGTAGTGTCACGTTTTCATTCGTTTTACCAATTTTGGCAAGTTTTTGGCTCGAGGTTTCTGAAAAAGGTAGTTACTTGGTTGACAAATGGGTAGTAACTAGTAGGTACAGTACTTACATAGCATAGCATAACTAGTACTGCTCTTCGAGCCTTGACAAATACATTGATTGGACCATTATTCTCTTAAAAATTGAATTGAATTGAATTGAGCCTTGACAAATGATGACAATAACATAAATAAAATCTTTTGCGGAACTTCTTTTTTGTAAGTATAGATTTCAAAGTCAAAGCTGAATGGTCAGAGAAGTTATTCAAGCACCTAAAAGATGCTCGCTCATATTACCCTATCATTATAAAATAGTTGTTAGTAAAATGGATGACATTATTTGAGTGTAACAAACATAATAGTAATATTCGAAACGTGTAGATGGAATTCGTCATAAGATTCGAGTGACATGATTACATGATAAAATATACTTTTATAAGTTATAACGCTAATAAAGAATATCAATTTTAAGATTGACCTTCACTATTAAAAACATTAATCCATATGAGTGAGATAGGATGGCATGGCACTCGTATCGTGTCACGTTAATTTGAGAAAAGTTTTACGCTACGCTACACTTACTTACCGAACAATAGGTAAATGTATGTAATCAATCGCCGGATTCGCCGGCCGGACGGAAGTTGACGGACGGAACTTCACTCAAACCAAACACCACACCACTAATACATTGTTACGTGCTTTATTAATATGAATATCATTCTTTTTTACACAAAACAATATTAATTTTTTCGTTTCCATGCGTTACTAGCATAAGTTTGCACTTCAAAGAGTTGTACGATGTACAGCAAACAATAACAAACAAATAAGCTAGGTATGGTTGTTTTGTTTGACTTGTTTGTATATTTTCTAGCTACGCTACGAAGCCGCGAAATAGGAACGCGCGCGCGCACGTTCAAGCAAATTCAAGTTTTAATCTATTATGGATAAGTTTCATTTTGTCATAGCATATTCCATTCAGTCAAAGCCATGAGAGCCAGAGCCATCCAGTTTTAGGTGCGTTCAATTTGGATGCGTTTGTAAGTAAACTGTTTACAATAAAAAATAGAAATTATTATTTTATCTTATTAATTGTGGTACCTATCATTATATTAAATAAATACTAGTAGTTGAATTAAATTAAAAATCCCGTTGTACTCAAAAGTTACGAAAATTGCCTTAAAAATAAAAATTACTTACATGTTACGCGAGAGGGCCAAAAGTTACGAAAAATGTAAGAAATGTAACCATCTGGCAACACTGAATGGCACACTAAAAGAGAACACCCGCGAAGAGGCCCCATACAACAGATTGCCAATGTTAAACTGATACAAATGCCATCTCTCGCAAACTAGCCGCACTACAGTTATGACTCTTTTTGAGATAAAATGTTGGCTATCTTCTGCATATTTAGCTCAAAATCTCATTTTTTCAAGTTAGATCGCTATTTTATCGGAGGCGATATCATCATTGAAACGACATTATAATCCACAATTATAATTCATAATGGCCTGCGCTGTCCGGGGATGTAAATCGCGCACGGTTTTTAAAGAAAATGCATCCGAACACTTTAGCTTTCACAGGCCGGGCGGCATTCCTCCTGGTTTTGAGCCGTCAAAAGCGTAATAACAGAACAACTTAATATACGGGGGCCATTTGCAACGTTAAAAGATGGCGGACGTGTAATTTGTTTTAGACTTTAATTTTTGGGTAATTAGGTGTTCAAAGTTCTTTTCTGATAGTGATTTGTACTTTTTATGCCTTTGTGTCGCACAGTGATTGAAGACTTGGACTTATTTCGTGTATCTGGCATCTTTCTTCTCGTTTCAAGTGGACTCGCAGTGGTGCAGAGGTTAAAACTATCTTGACCTCTGACCTACAAATCACCGTACAACGTTGCCCCCAATCTTCCTAGAGAAGATTGGATTGTGTTTTATTGCTATATTGAATTTATACTTATATATACTTGACACTGGCGAAATCACTTCACGTGGAAACGCCATATCCCCGCGGTAGTAGCTGTTAAAGTCGCCGCGGGGGCAAAGAAAGAAGAAGAACTTTATATATTTAGTTGAATGGCACATTATATCTGTAAATTACAACGTAACATATTTTATTATGAATGATTTGTGATTTTTCCGTTGGATAGTGCTGAAAATTACATCGTCAAATAAGTTTATTATATGTTGTATGTTATTATAGCAGGGATGGACCCTATTTGACTTGGTGCGTTATTACATTCTTTACCTTTTATTTTGGATTTCCAGAGGACAGCTTTTTACGTGAAAATGGGTAGCAGCCATTTGCATGTCCAGGGCCAATTGGTCCTGGAAAAAACATCACCGCACGTGTTCGAAGTATTTGAACTTAACTGCTTCCTTAACATTACCAATACTAAACGTAGACCCCTAACGTACCTAATTTAACTTTATTTAGTTAAGTTTTTGTATGAACTTGAAAAAAAGGAGAAGATGTTTATTCAGTAAGTAGGCCGCACGGGCACTTTTACACAGCGCTTCGCAAGATACCACTGCCACAGTATACAGGGTGTCCCAAAAATAGCACGTCACAGTGACACTGGAGATTCCCCAGCCTCAGACGAACCAAACCAGCCTAACATGACCTCAGTAAAAGTTGCACCGTTTTCGAGTTATACCAATTTAAAGATTTTTCAAATTTTTCACCTCTTTTGACATTGTAAGTGCTCGCATTTACTGGGATAGCTTTAGAATTTAGTTTTTTTTATTTGTGCGCGTTTATGAATAGTTGATTAAGATGATAAAAGCATTATTATGTCAATAACTAATCTACAAGTTGGAAAAATACTGTAATGAACTTGACTTAAATTATCATCCACATAGTAATTTAAACTTTGAACACCTGCCATAACTTTTTTTTTACTACAAATGTTTTATGCCAATTCTAAAATGGTATGACACATGATATCTTAATGCATAAAAGTAGGAATTCGTATGACATTTGCCAATATGGATCCTCGGAAATCAATGCTAATCATCTAAAAAATTATCTTGTACTCTACGATATCTCATTTGTTTGTGCTCCTTTGAAGAATATGATTGATTTTTAGTTGACCTTGGTTCAAAGATAATAAAAAACGGGTTTAATTTTCATTAGTTTTTACAGTAAATGTTCGAATTGTTTCCCTCCGACTTTAAGGCACAAATGGCATCTTCGAATAAAATTTCGGTTTAATTTTCGTAAACTGGTTTCCGATATGTCTCGGGCTGCATTGAAGACACGTCGCCGTAGTTCCTCTTCGTTACTTATTGGTTTTGAATAAATATTGTCTTTCAAACATCACCAAAAAAAAACATTTTACAGAGCGAAATCAACTTCCGTTAAGAGTGCCGAGTAGTCGTTTCAGTTCCACAAACAAAATCGCAGTGACACATGATATCTTAATGCAAAAAAGTAGGAATTCGTATCACATTTGCCAATAAGGATCCCGGAAACCAAACTAACAAATGAAACGCGATTAGCCGCTTTGCAAGTTTATCATGTAAATAATTGTAGGATAGTTATTACTTTATTGCAGTTCTGTTGTAGCCCTGTGTCCCAAACTACTCATAGTTCGTTACCTTGCGTTAGGTGCTATACTCGTTGATTAATATTAAACCTCGTTTTAATAGCCGACTTTTTAGCTAGGTACGTTTTATTTTTATTGATTTGAATTATGTCATTACTTATCACCCATGTTCACTGCTTCCGTTTTCCTGTGGTGTTCCTGAATTAAATCGACTTGGCATTCCTCTGATAAAACACGTACGTACGTGTACGTGATATTACACGTTGATAAAAAAACATGTATTTTTTAGTTTTCGGCCTCGCATTCTCAAACGTGTACAGATAATATTTTTTTTAATATTGCATAAGAACAGAAATTTCATCTTGTACAAAAGCAAATAAAAAAAGTTGATTTAAATTCGGTATTTTTTTTTATTTTAATTTTTGAAGTTTCATTTCTGACTTTAGTTTAGTTCGAAGACGAATTTCCGCCCGCTTCCATTGTGATCATTTTTTTTCAGTTTTTTTTTGAATAAGTTCCTAGTTGTTATGCATTTTTGGAGAGCTAAGAAAACAGTTAAGTTTTTAAAACAATCTGCAAGCCAAATTTCATATCGTTTTTTTTGTTTTTAAGGCATTTTAGTGGAAAGCGATCGCAAAAAAATATTGAAAAATTTTCGTTTTCCGACTCGCTTTTTTAAATTTGGACCGATAATTATTGTTTTAATATTGAGAAATAACCTGTGTTTAATAGTATTTATAAATCAGAAAAAAAAATAAGATTTAAATTGACACTTTTTTTGTAATAAATTTTTCAAGTTGAATTCCTGACTAATTTAAAAATTAACTAAAAAACGCGATAACTCCAAAATGGTTCACTTTTGCATAATGCATATGAGGGTCAAAATTATCGCAAATAGTCACCCCTATCACCTCCTAACGGGAATAGGTCGACTTACCAATAACCCTGTATAAATACTGTGCCACTGCTGAGAAGAAACGCCGCAAGAAACTCAACAGTCAGTCTTTTTGTAAATATTGCTTATAACATTATATAATAATAATCTTAATCTAGCATTATATAATAGTAGATTGTTCAACAAGGGACTAAAACAAGCCATAATGACACGAGATGTTTAGCCACGCGAGCGAGCTTGCGAGCGAGGGTGGCTGTAGTTCGAGTGTCATTAGTCATTATGGTTGTTTAGTCTCGCGTTAAACACTCTACTTTTCACTTTGAATGCGAGGAAAAAAACGACGTTCTAAACAAAATTACAACATTTATTATAAAAAAGTTTCTAACAATTAAAACTAACAATTAGGTATCTTATTATTACTATCGTTAATCTAACATTAATAAAATAAAAGTAGCTAACCAAACCTACGATATATTAAAAGTGCAATTAGTACAATTCTTTACATTTAAATGTATAGTTTTCCCCGGTAAATTAAGGTGGGTCTCCGTGGTTTGTATTTGAGAAGTATGTTCAATATCTTCACTTGGAGTACAAGTTTGAGAGTATAGGAGAGACGTAGAGCTATCTTCAAAACGGTTGCCGATGGTTATTTCATTAGGCTCATTCTCATCCCGCGATGTTTGATGGCCGTGGCTCAAATGTTGCACGTGAAGTGGATGGTTGTGGTTCCTGCTTTGAGGATATACTTATTAATTCCTTCAGTAAGTTTTGAATTGACTCCTCTATGTAGCCTTCAGCTACCTGATCGGATTTCCATCCCCCATGGCGTTTTAACGTCGTGATATTCGCACCTGTCTGCCAAAAGGGTCGCAGATGTTCTGCGGAAGCAGCGTCCGGTATAAAGTTCTGGGTTTGGCAAATTTAGGTATGTGGCTATTATCTTCGGCATACTACCGAATTTGTTTTTTCCGATAACTTGCTTAGTGCATTTTCCATTATGGTAATTTAAAAAAAAACGATTAGTAGTCACGGCCGGGGGACGAAGTCTCTGATATTTTTTTACAATATTTACTTAAGTAGTCTCCACTTATACCGAATTTTCTCTCTTTATTAGTTTTTGTATTGGGTATATTTATGGCCTGTAATCTCGTCTCAGTTTCCACATCTTGTAATGTTATATTTGTGAGCTCTATTCCTCTGCACGCTCCGCTGATACCGAATATGAGTGCGACCTGCAAACAATTAGGACTATTATTATAAAATAAAAACTAAATATAAAATTCCTTGGAACCTGAAATCTAAATCATAACATAATAAAAACCGGCCAAGTGCGATGCTGCACACGAAGGGTTCCGTACCATTATCTATACAACATTAGACTATACCTGTTGCCGTTATTATAATTATAATATCGAGCGATAAACCGCAAAAAGACACGTTTGTTGTATGGGATCCCCACTTAAATGTTTATTTTATTCTGTTTTTAATATTTCTTGTTATAACAATATTATTATTTATTTTATTATTATTGCTATAGCGGCAACAGAAATATGTACATCATCTGTGAAAATTTCAACTAGCTATCACGGTTCATGCGATACAGCCTGGTGACAGACAGACAGACAGACCGACAGTGGAGTCTTAGTAATAGGGTCCCGCTTTTACTCTTTGGGTATGGAACCCTAAAAACGACATTTATCACAAACGTGAAATAGCACAATTGTTAAGACCGACATTAATAACATAATAAAATAACCCTCCTTCTGACGCAGTCGGGTAATAAGTAATATTCTAGATAGGTAATTTTTAAGTTTAACATTAACATACCTTCCTTGCCAAGTATATCTCGTCAGGTGCGTCATTTAAAAAAGTTTCTATATTCTGCGACGTAAAAACTCTTGACTTTTTAAGAAGTATGTCCACTTGATAGTCTCTTTAACAAACACGTTAAGTTTGTAAACTTTTTCAAGTTAACATCATGGTTTATCTGCAGTGTGGTTTTAAGCATGGAATAAATACTCCTAAGTGATGACTGATGACGGCTTCTATTTTTTTGATATTTCATCAAAATAAGTGAGAAATACGGATTCAGAAAATGATGTTATTTGTTTCCCACATTTCCAATCAATAAAAGTTTGGTATGTTTTTGAATAAATGCCACTAGATTTTGGCGGGCGGTGCGACCGTCGGCGAGGGGCGGCGGTGCGGGCTCGGTCCACGTTGTTGGCGTGGGTGTCGGGCTCGTTTGGTCCGTTAGCATCGCCAGTACCGGAGGCGCCTTTGGGGTACCGTCGGTGTCGGTAGTGTGGGTGCCGGGGGTGTCGTCGGCGCATTCAGCGACGTTGCCTTCGCTGAGTGCGCGGCCTCGGCTCCTCAGACGCGGGTCTCTTGCGTCGGGCATATAATGGCCCGTCGACGTCTTTTTCATCTTTTTCATCATGTTTGGCGGTGAGATCTCCGATCTCACCCTTTTCCCAGTGGGGGTGAGAATGGGGAAATTATTGAGGATCTCCCAGTATTATAGTATTTTGTGGTCGCCCGGCTGTAGTTGACCGCGTCTCCTTGTTTAAACGCCTCAAGGCGTAGGTAAATTTCATTCCAGCGTATTAGTCCGGCGGAGACCCGGCCGAGCTGGTTGAGATCCTTGACCACCAATCTATCAAGATTGAGGGCCTCGGAGTCAGCCCGGTCGAGTGATGGACCGGGTCTGGTATACGGCGGGCACCCGGGCCGCGAGGTCGGGGGGGTTTCCGAGGTAGGCGGCTTCCGCCAGGCGGCGCGAATCTCCTGGTCAGCCTTATCTAAGACACCTACGAAGGAGTCTTCGGAGCCTGGTAAAGTAGCATTTCGGGCCGTGGGTAGTTGGGATCCTTCCCGATCTCATCTACCACCTCCATCCGTGTTAGAGCGTGACGTCGGCCGGGTGCATATGCCGGTCGGATAGTCGTGATTCTACAGAATCACGACTACCCGCACGTTTTTTCTCGTCCATTGGTGGGCGAGGGCGGTTGTGGGGATGACTAGAGTCTGGCCATCGAATCGTGATATTGACCTTGAAACAGAATTCTTTATATGGCAACTAGCGGCCCACCAGCGGCTTCGCCCCGCTGCAAATTTCTGACTTTCAATTCATTTGTTACAAAAAATGTGATAAATGAAGAACCGCTCGACCGATTTTGTGCAAACTTCACATAAACCATCTACTAAACAGTCCGAACAAAGACCAAACATTTGGTTTGGACAGGTGAGCCCGTTCTTGAGTTATAAAATTACAACGAAAAATGGCATTGATTTTTATATATATAGATATATAGATATATGTAGATATAGATATAGATAGATATTGGCAATACTCGACAACTAGTCAAATTGGTTGTCAAGTCGTGTCAATTTTCGGAATAACAAACGGTTATCTTGCGTTATTATGTCGAAACCTATAAAAAGTTCAGCTAGGAAGTTAATTTATACAATGATGTGTAAATATAAAGCAAAACAAGAAGAGCAAGCCGCTGCTTTTCGCGAGAGAGAACGATATTTTCATGAAATAATGACTGCCACAGGTTAGTGCACGTAATGATATTTGTAAGCTCCTTAGTTATTTCAAGATATATTTCGTTGGACTAAAAATATTATTCGTTTAATTTATGCTTTTGTTGTTGGTTTCAGTTTGAAATAGTAGTTTTTCCTACATTTAGAGGTTATGTTCCGATTGTAATCGAAAAGGTATTTATTGCATGTTTTTTATTTCAGAGAGGATAAGAGATAAAGCCGATGACAGCAGCTTAAATGAGTTGAATTATATTACTAATGCTGTGAAGAGTTTACAACAACTAGATGAAAATAGTCAGCTCAAAACCGAAATTCAATTTGTACAAGAAATTTCTGCGTTGACAGGTATGATATTCTGACAGTAAATTAATATACTTAAGTGTGTTAAAATGCTAATTTATTTTTATATAGGTATATATAAGCAAGGAAATCACATTTAGATAAAAATAATATGTTTGGCGGATGTGGGGTGGGGTAGGCTACAAAGATGCAACTAGGATAGTGCCGGGATGAGACAAAAGATCTTAAGTAATATAACTAAACCAGTTCATATAGAAATGTATAAATGGGTGGACACTAGATGACCCTCACATTGGATTCTGATCAGTTGACCACAACAATTTATTAATCACACCACCCGCTATTGGTTCCGGGGTCGGGGGTTAGGAATGTAACCCTTTACCACATAGGGATGATTAGTTAGATCACTTTATAATATAATAATAAGTTACATAGTGATTGATGCTTCCAATAACCATAAGCTATACCGTTATTTAAACAATATAATGTATTTTTGTTTCTAATTTTCACATGTTGGTACTGCTACTATCAAAAGAATAAAAAAAGAAGGACAGTCAAATGCAGGTGTTTGAAAAACTCCCGGGAAAAAGCGTCCACATAAACCAACAGTTGCCAATTTGGATACTTTTGACATTAATGCGATCAGGCAGAAGATCAATCAATTTTACACAGTTAAAAAACAGGTGCCTACTTTACGTACCTTGTATAAATAAACCACCCACAATGAATCAGAAAAAGGCAGACATTCAAGATTGGCTCACTACCAATGGAATCACTTATGAAAATTACATGTCGAAGGAAGAGCTGATGTGTCTGGTGGGCCAATACAAGACCAACCCAAAATATGAGGTTGACGAAATTTTAAAAGAAAATGGTCATGAAGTTCTACGGTTACCCCCATACAATTGCAACCTTAATGCAATTGAACAAATATGGAGTTTAGCTAAAAGGAAAGTTGGCAGCAAAAATATGGGTCTTACTGTAAAAGAAGTAGAAAAAGCGATTTCAATGGAATTTGGGACTGTAACTCCAGAGGACTGGAAAAAATGCACTGACCATGCACTGCATGTAGAACAAAAATATATAGAACGAGATGGAATCGTCACAACATTAGAACCATTCATTATAAATGTAACCAGTGACAGGGACTCGAGCAGTGAGTCTGAGGAGCCAATTGAGTTTTTGGAATCAGATTTTGAGTATGACAGTTAGTCTGATTTCTTCGAGTCTTCCCATCTCTCACTACAAGTCATATACATAACAATGTACTATATAAATGAAATGTGTCACTTTTAATCAAAATCAAGGTATTCTGTGAATAGACTTATACTGCTCCTTACATTACAAGTATTTCAAGTATTTGTTTGTGAAATAGCACTCATAATAAATGACATAAAATTACATATTTTTTTTACTACCTTGTCGGCGTGATTGATAATTATGTATATTCATGCCAAATTACAGCTTTCTAGTACTGAGGTCTCTGAGCTTAGCCGCACGCACATGGTGAAACTATAAGGGTTCCTAGTTGACTACGGAACCCTAAAAACAGGTTTTAAATGGCGGGCCCGTCTTACAAGAACATAGTACGTAGTAAGTACTTGAAAACATCTCAATAGAGTTACGACAAAAGTCAAGTTTACTTTGACACCTGTTGGCAATTATCAAGAGTGCGTATTCCTAGTTCATAAAGGGTTGCCATATCTACATATTTGAAATTTAAAAAATAAATCTCAGTATCACGTTTTGATGGCCAGACTCTATTATCAAGAGTGCGTATTCCTAGTTCATAAAGGGTTGCCATATCTACATATTTGAAATTTAAAAAATAAATCTCAGTATCACGTTTTGATGGCCAGACTCTATCTGCAGTACGATGCTTGCTCTATCGGTTGACTGCCGTTCTCCGCATTCCTTAGCCCGGGGCTTCCGTTTTAGCGGGACCGGGTTCGGGACGTGCAGCGAGGCCACAAACCGGCAGAGTAGCAGTGGTGTGTGTTGTGCGAAGTGTTCCCCGCCGACCAGTGTGTGTGGTCGGGTGAATCCCGTCGATATTTTTTCCTCAGGAGAAAAGTCTCCGAGTTCGTGGTGATGATGATGTGCGTCCGAGTACAGTTTTTACAGTAGTAGCGATCCTATCAGGCTCCGCACAGTAGCACGATGCCTTTTATAATCCACCATAAAGCATCCGTCCCTTTCTAGCAGTAAGTAAGCCCCTCTGTTTTGAATGTATGGTTAAATTATTATCCTTAAAAAAAACCTCTTTTCAGGGTGAATAAAAGCTAGTAAGGAATTACTTAATGGGTGAATATTTCAGAGCGCCAAAATGTATGTCTCGCTATAATGCTCATAAATGCTGAACGATTTCAAAGCCAAACATTTTTATTCCACTGCGTAAATAAATAAGGAAGATGCAATCGGAGCCATTTTAAGCTTTAATCACACATAATTTAGTTACAGCGGATTTACTGTAAAAATCGTCAATATTTGGCGTGTCGCCCGGGCATAGTTTTCAACATTTCGTGAAATAAAAAAATCACTCTAATGAATATGTTAATCTGTGTGGATAAATATAGAACTTGGGTAAATGAAGAACGTTTTTCATTATAATAATGTTAGAAAAGTTGATTAGAAGTTACTCTAAAATGCTATCAAACAATTTTCAAAAAATACCGGTCTTTTGCGGCAACAGTGTTAAATGTACATTTTTTACGTAAAACCAAACGCAACAGAAGTGTCAAGTGACGTTTAAGCGACGCGTCACCCCGAGCCTCAGTCGGACGGCACGCTTTGGAGGTAACGGACGTCGCACGATTCGAGCGGTAAGTGTTTGAATTTGATTCTCCAAAATGTGTCATAACAATCGTCATTGTTATTTTTGACTATATCTCAATTATTCATTCTCAGTTAAGTGTTTTTATGTAACAACGTCGAAGACTGCGTGAAACTAATACTGTTAGTGCACTTTTTCTCGCTTGATGTACCTAACTCTTTTGTAAATGGCGATCTTTCTAGAATTTGTCATTAGTGGCAACATCATTTAGAGCAACCTAGCAGGAGACGACAAAGACATGTGTTGCTGACAATGATAATGTGTTTAGTATAACAATGACGATTGTTACCAACAATGATTTTAGCATATGTCTTTTTAGTTGAGTTATTCTTCTACATCTGGATTTCCATAGTTAGTTTAGTAGTTTTAGTATAGACGTATTAGCGAAAACAGAGATTGGCTTATATAGTTAATGAAATTCATAGGATCGTAATAATCAAGTGAATATTATATATGTTGTAACATATCATTAAGAATGTCACTCTTGATCCTTAAAAATACATGATTAATGGAGTTACACGGTGTATTGGTTTATATTATCTTTGGCCTATTCTACTGACCACAAATATAATAATTTTGTTTTTTTTTACAGATCTTACAATTTAAAAAAACATCCACAGTCAAAAATGCCCCCTAAATCAAAAAAAAGACGAAGAAGCGCTGGCCAGAAGAAGACTGGCTCAAAAGATCAGTAAAAGACGGCGGTATAATGAAATAAAAAATTATCCAGAATTAAAAGAAATACAAAGAAAAAAGCGAAGAGAAAGATATTTAAAACAAAAGGAAAAAAAGAAAGAATTATCCTCTCGCAAACAAAGGGAACAACGATAAAATTTGTAAAACTGATGTTAGTACTGTTTGAAAAAAATCATTTTAATCGCTTTTTGCTCAAAAGCTATTATTTTGACAAATGTTTATTTAGTATAAGAGCTGTTTGTTTTATTTTAATATTTTGTATAAACATTATTGTTATAGTCTATTAAGGGTAATCGAATGAAAGGTTTTTTTTTAAATGGTGGAATACAATTATGGTATTCTCCTTTACCTTTTTAAAGTCTGATTAGTTTAAAGGTTGTTGTATTTTTATAAAACTGTTAAAATGAAAATAGCGGTTAAGATATCAGGGTTTAGTTTATTGACATAAAATCGTATTATATAAATGTAAAGTCTATCTAAGGCTAGTATTTTACGAAAATGTTTGCTTATAGCTTAAGTTTTGCTTTTTGTTTCTGTTAAAAGTCTATTATCATTAGAGTATCCAATCAGGAGACCAAAGAATCGAAAATTTTAGATGTTATTCTAGATTACCATAACGGTAAATTTAAAAATAAACTGATTTCTATATAAACGCATTTTATTTTTGTCATTCCTGTCATAAAATCATAACAAAAAAATATCTAAAATAACATATGTTATTATATAATTAGAAATTCATCATTGTCGGTAACAATGTGTCATTATTTTCTGCAATAATGTCATTATTCTCCCAAAACGTCATTAGCAGCAACACCATTTTTTTATAATTTTGAAAAATTTCCGAATCTAATGTACTGGTTTTGGTGCCTTTATCACGAAATAGTATATTTTTGATATATACGTAAAACTGGCCTTAAATAGAATCTCTGTCGCGAGGTTTACAAAATCTTGTTTTTTTTCGTCAAGAATATTGTTTTGAGGAGATTCGCCCTAATACCTATTTTAAAAAAATTATGCGGATCCTTGCGGCCCTTTTCGGACCTTTTTAGCTGTGAGATCGGATCTAATCGAATTCCAGTGTTGGCAATACTGTACTGGTCATTACTGTCAAACGAAATAAGAATAACGTAAACATACATGAAACGTGCAGTGATACACGCGCAAATAATATAAATATTTGGTGTGCACCGAGAAAATAGTTACTGCGTTTCATTTTACTGTATTTTAAGTCATGATACATTTATTCTATTCAGTTTTAGTTATTTTTGCAACTCACAACTTGATCACTATTGCCGAGCATCATGTAAAATCAGCAGAAAATGGACAAGGTACCTACTTAGCGTCTATTGTGACAAGTTTAGTTATACCTATTGCCATAAATAAAATAAAAAAAATGATTGAAATTTAAGTCATATAAGAAGCGTATAATATAATTAAAATCCTGAAATGTTTCTTACATTTGACGGGTGTTTATGCTTTCAAATGTCTTATCAGAACTGCTGCTCTGCCGTAAATGTGGCACCGACGTGGCCGACTCTCATTACTTGTTTAACTACAGAAGTCCCGGAGCTCGACATAGTGAAAAAAGAAAACTCTTTGGTAAAAACAATGTCACAGTTCAAACTTTAGTTAATCCTTTTGGGGTTCTGTTTGATGTTGTTACTACAGAAAAAGCTAGATGTCATAATATAGGCCATGTAAGTATTTAATATAATTTTACTTCATCTATACAGTATGATACCTTTTAAAAGATCTTTCAGGTTCAGGGGAAAACCTGGTAGATTTGTACAAGAGCATATGAGAGAGAGTGAGGTAGAAGTACACACCTGACGGTTGTTTTAAAAGCTATCACAGTGTACATAATTATTTGTTTTGTCCAAATGCTAACAATATCATAAAACTTGTCAGCCAGAAGGTGCGGATTCTTGGTTCCCTGGATTCACCTGGCGACTCTGTACGTGTCCCCACTGTGGTGCACACCTTGGTTGGACCTTTGAAAATGCTTCAATTGGAATAACTCATGATCCTCTTGTAGTTAAAACATTTCATGGGCTAATTTTGAGCAACATTCTGGGAGAAAACTGTAAGTGTTCTGAACTTTTGTTTGTCTATTATCTTGGAATAGGCAGAATATCATGGCACAATCTTACACCAATTAACCTCAATACCAAAATAAGAGGGGGTACTAGACAATGATAAACATACATATACAGGATGCCTGGGACGTACCTGAAGGATTTTATTCAGCATTTAGAGATCATAAGTATTTAAAAATTTATATTAACATAGGTCTAATTTGAATTTTTTCCCTATCTTTTTTAATACAAATTAAATGGAATATTTTCGCTTCTCCAAGAAACAAATAACTAACTTTCACTTTCCTTGAAAATTATGAATGTGATTTATTTGAGCAGAAGCTAGTTTTTCAAAAATCAATTACTACTGTCATATCTCGGACGTCAAGGAAAGTAGACATGCAGTTTGCGCTCATACTAACATCCCGATTCAGAGCCGGTAAAGAGGGACAGCATTTGAACTGCAACCCAGCTGCAAAATGGCAGTTCGAGAGCAGTTGCCGTGCAGTCCTGTCGACTGCACACCAACTGCAAGGTGGCTGCATGTTTGGTTTATATCAGGATCATATTCAAACAAAATACTACAAATTGACTTATATTTAATAACACCACAAAGTACAATATGGAATGTGATAGACAATTTAATGCAGCAATATCAAAATTAATAGACTTGAGAGTGTACAAGGACATCAATAAATCAATAAATAGCCTTTTTATTCTGAATTAAGAAGCTTTACATTATGTTTTTATTAGATAAGTATATATTTTATTATATGGGTCAATCAACTTTTCTTTGTAGCTCGTTGCCATGGTGACGTCTCCTGGGTCACTCTTTAAAACTATGATTTCAAAGATAAGTCCACAAAAAAACTGTTTTATTGGTAATTACACACCCATTCTTTTATGGCCTTTCTCCTGAGTGTGCTGGAAGTAAGTATATATTATAACATTTTTTCTAAGAAACTCTATCACTGTTGTCTCCTGGCTTACGGGACAGAATAACAACAGAAAAAAGTTGATCCACCCATATCTCTTAATTCAGCATGCCTCATGGCTAAGGCCTCCTCTAACGATTTACATTGCCAAAATTGCTTAAACTGAAAATGGCGATAATCCTGGATAATCCTAAATTCACAAACATTGTGATAGGCTGTTTAGGGGTCTTCGAAGTAAATTAAAAATTACTCTAGTCCCTAGAGATTAATAAGGAGCTTTAGTCCCGATGTGCAGAGACTAAAGTAACATTTTAAGAGCATGAGAAGTGAAAAAATTGTTAATTTATCTAGAACTGTGGGCTTATCCGAGTTTATGGCCTGAAAAAAGTGGATAAAACATTCGTCATTTTCTGACAAGTATATTATAATATAAGTAGGCATCGGAGTTTTTGTCGCACGGTAAGACTAATAGTAAGCTATGGAGTCGTCATTTGCCATAAATCTAAACTCTTATTAATGTTCATACTCATTTATTTAATTTATCTTAAAATGCCTCTATAGCGGTCGGTCGTGTATAATTATCTTAGTCAAGTTATATAAAAAAATAATTTTCAATTAGATTATAAATTCATTACTTGAACTATTTTAACATACAATTCGCCACTAGTGTGGACTAAATCATTCCCATCTGCCTTGTTTTAATGTATCTTTTGTTTGTTTATAAATTTTTGCAATTAAATTAGTATAAAAATGGTAATTATTTTTTATTGTTATTATTTATTTTCCAAATATAACATTCAATAATCGTTTCTGAACTCGTCAACGTTGTTGTCCTTGATTATAAAAAAAACTTAAATAATTAAATAAATAAATGAGTATGAATATGAATAAGAGTTTAGATTTATGGCAAATGTCGACTCCATAGCTTGCTACGTAGGTCACTCAATAAGTTTTGAGATGCTCGAAATTTAAAAATGGAACGCATAGGTATTATATATTTTTAAAAAGCAAATTTATTTAAAAATAGAATGCCATAAGCCATTTTTTCAATTTAAAAAAAAATACGATGTTCTTGTCATTTTACTACAACGCTTCCCGCGTTTTTTGGCTGAAACGATGGAGCTTAACCGCGAACATTTGCGTGCTATGATCTATTACGATTTTAAATTTGGTTTAACCGAACAGTTAAGTTTGCAACGACTACAGTCGGCATTGGGAGAGTCTGCTTCTTCACGGGCAACCATTTTTAGGTGGTTTAGTGAATTTAAAAGGGGCAAAACTAACCTCGAAGACGATCAAAGAAGCGGACGCCCGCAAACAGCAGTAACTGCAGAAAATGTGTGGACTACTGAAATGTTGGTACGGGAAGACCCACGAATTACATACAACGACATCGAGAAGATCCTGGGCATTACTTCGGGGAGTGTGAACACAATCCTACACCGACATCTCGGAGTCAGGAAGCTTTGTTGTCGTTGGATCCCGCGAATGCTCTCCGAAACTGAAAAACAGGCTCGTGTGGATTGGTGCCGTGAAATGCGTCAACGTTTTGAAAACGGGGCGTCGAGACGTGTTTCGGAAATCATTACTGGTGACGAAACATGGATCTATCAGTATGACCCTGAAAGTAAGAAGCAATCTTCGGTATGGGTCTACTCAGACGGAGAGTTACCGACAAAATTGCAAAGACCACGTAATGTTGGTAAAAAAATGGTGGCTAGTTTTTTTGGCCGGAGTGGATACTTATCGACATCCATGCTGGAAAATTGTAGGTCAGTTAACTCGGAATGGTACACAACAGTAGCATTGCCGAAAGTTATCCAAGCTGTGCGAGAGCGTAGACCAACGGCCGGGCTTCGAGGAATCATGCTGCATCACGATATCGCTTCTTCACATACGTCCCTCAGAACGAAGGCGTTTCTTGAGGAATCTGGTATTGAAACTCTAGCTCACCCACCCTACAGCCCTGACTTAGCTCCTTGTGATTTCTTTTTGTTCCCAACTGTCAAAGAAAAAATTAAAGGAAAGTTTTTTTCGAGTGCCGAAGAAGCCGTCGCTGCCTACGAAGTAGCCATTTCTGACCTCTCAGATCAAGACTGGCAAAAGTGTTTCCAGAGTTGGTTTAGACGAATGGAAGTTTGTATAGAGCATCGTGGAGAGTACTTCGAAAAAATGTAAAATAAATTGTGGTTATATGTTGGATACTTTTTTTTATCTCAAAACTTATTTAGTGACCCACGTATTAGTCTTACCGTGCGACAAAAACTCCGATGCCTAATCATAAGTGATACAGTGACAGATATTTTATCCACGTTTAGTCACGCGATAAACGCACCCATTACAAGCCCTCTGAAATAAAGACAAAACCTACGTACCTATAGGTTTTAATTAGCATAAAATTGTACGTAATTTTAGGAGAGAGACATTACAAATGTCATCTTCGCGACAAGTTAGAGTTACATAAATTTCGTAGAAGATGCTACCAAGAAGGCCGCTACTACATGATGGTGATGCCAGGGACTACTCTATTCGGAAAAATATCGGTTTGTGCGCGCCGCGGCGGTTTCTTTGTACCAATTGTGGTGGCACATCAAAGCATGCAAACTATTTGAACGAACGAACTATAAAAAGTTCGCATATCACGTCAAGAAAATAAATAGTTTTTACTTTCGATGTTTTATCTTATTTTATATTGTTTGTAGGGACAAGCAAGAAAATAACACTTTGTTTAATACCTGCAAGCATGTAAAAAAAAGTAGTATTGATGAAGTGAAGTATTTTGATTAGGCGAATCAAGTGACAGCAACACCGAAAAGTTTACAAGGGGCAGTGACAGTGACAGTCACAGTTTATACGAAGAAGATTAAGTATTGTTACTATTAAATGTAAACATTACTTAATTGCATTATTTTGTATCATTACTTGCCATAGGTTTTGCGACTGTATATTAAAATAAGTAAGGTATTTTGATCCACCATAATTATGCTTACCATACCCGCTTTCGCTCTCACGCACACTTCGACACGTATACAGATACAGGGTGACTGGAAATTCGCCGTATTCCTTGAAAGGGGTTATTCTACAGCTCATTTGTAATGATTCCATTGAGTCCAGTTAACCAGGGGTCAAAACTCATTGGTTATCGAGTTATTCACGTTTTTAGTTTTTTTTTAAATACCCGCCTTTCACCTAAAACTAGTCATTGTGTAAAAACTTCGTCATTTAGAAATTAAAAAAAACCATTTTTCGAATAGCCAATGAACTACTGATTACGAAAAATAATAAAAAATGCCAAAGAAATGCAAAATTTTACAAATAAGTGGAGTTGAAGTTAAAAGTTCTAGTAATTATTTTCCAAATTTTGTAACATTTTAAAGCATAACTAAAAAAAAAAGTATGATACTTCGCGTACAAATGACAGGAATAGTTTCCTCAATTCATAAGCTTTCTAAAAAGGTACAATTTATGACATTTTATAATTAATTTTCATTTAAAAATGTTCAATTAATAATAATAGCAGAAATGTTCGCTGGAAGACCTCGACATGATCCTGCTGACGAAGAAGAAATCCTTCAGTGTTTCCGGGCAGACGGCACTACTTCGACGAATCCTTCTCGCTGGGTCTCCCTCTTCAATAGCGTGTACTGGAGTGTAATGACACAGGTACTGCCGAGCTGAGTGCAGTGTTAACCACACCTTCCACTGAGACATACCGAGCTGGTTAGCCACAATTCTCGTCGAAGTAGTGCTGTCGGTCGGCCCAGAACAGCTGAAGGATTTCTTCTTCGTCAGCAGGATCATGTCGGAGTCTAGCCGCGTCAGCTTGGCGGCGTTGCTGATCTTCTTTCCCGAAGGTTCGATGAACCAAACACGCTTACGTGAGGTAAACGGCGGATAGGGTAACGACGTTGGTATTCCCTTCTAGCTGCAGCGGCGTCTCCATCGCAGAATCCGTAACAATTAATGATATCTGCGTATTATTCGCATTGGTAAGCAGCCAATTGAGAAAGAAGCTTAGTTATCAATATCGTCTGAAACGGAAAGAAAGTTGAAACTGATTACGTAGATCACTCAAAAAGTTACGTAAGTCACTCAAACACTTTAAAAATGGAACGCACTTTGTTTTTAGAAAGCAATTTTATTTAAAAATAACACCATTAGCTGAATTTAAAAAAGAGATCGATGTTCTATTCATTTTACTACAACACTTCCCGCGTTTTTTGGTTATAAATGGAACGCCCTTTATATTTTTAAAAAGCAAATTTAAAAGAACACGATTAGCTGAATTTAAAAAAGAGAACGATCCCGCGTTTTTTGGCTGAAACGATGGAACTTAACCGCGAACATTTCTGCTATTATTATTAATTGAACATTTTTAAATGAAAATTAATTATAAAATGTCATAAATTGTACCTTTTTAGAATGCTTATGAATTCAGCAAACTATTCCTGTCATTTGTACGCGAAGTGTCATACGTTCATTGGCTATTTGAAAAATGCTTTTTTTATTTCTAAATTACGAAATTTTACACAATTACTAGTTTTAGGTCAAAAGGCGGATATTTAAAAAAAAAACTAAAAACGCGAATAACTCGATAACCAATGAGTTTTGACCCCTGGTTAACAAGACTTAAATCACTACAAATGAGCTGTAGAATAACCCCTTTCAAGGAATACGGCGAATTTCCAGTCACTTTGTATGTGTTTCCAACAAGTAAAGTCCACTCGCCATCGAAAATTGCAAGAGCTATAGAAAAGTTTTGTGTATGTGTGCATATAATGCATTTAACATTATTCTTTTTTTATTTACTTGTTCTGTAGTGTTGATAGTTGATAGAACACACGATGAAACGAAATCCGAAAAGCAGTTCCATGTACTGTTCTGTAAATGGTGGGTTCTATAAACAAAATGACGTCAATTATTCTTTTTTACCTATTAATTTTTTTACTATACAGGGTGACTTCAAATTGGTAATACAAAATCAAAGTTTTACACTTTTTCCCTACACTAAACCCCTCTACTTAGTCTCGGGCTGCTAATTTAATGACGTTTTATTTCAAGTGTAAAATTACCCCTTTTTTTGTTTAATGCTGTTATTACCTTACTCCTTATGTTTAAGGTTTGTTTACACTTTGTGAAGTAGCAAGTGCAGGTGAGAGGTGCAGGTGTAAAGTGATTAGTAAAATAAACGTGTAAGGCCCTGTTTACACTTTGTTAAGTGCAAGTGTGAAGTTCATACATTTGCTGTGAAATGGCAAGTAGCAAATGTATGAACTCGACGCTTGCATGTGTAAAAGATTTCTTAACATAATCATCGTGAAAAAAAATGACAACTTTATCACTTCATGCCTTCATTTGCTACTTCACAAAGTGTAAACCAGCCTTAAATTAGATTGATAACGTCGAGTGACAAATAAGATAAGACAGGTATTAAAAGTGCGGTAACCATTCTTTAGGACTTTTATTATTAGTTTTATTAGAATCGTTAACGATGGTTATAGAAGGCAAACGTCAAGAAGGTAAACAACTGAGTCGGTGGAATTCACTATCCGTCATTAATTGAGCCATGACCAAGTGTTTTGTATTACCAATTTGATGTCACCTGTATAGTGTATACTTCCGAGGCTGTAAACGAAAATAATTAGTTTTCACATATTCCCGTAACTGTACTACTCAGCTGATGTGTATTATAGCATTATAGAACATTTAATTCCCGTATATTTGATACCCCACAGCATAATCTGTAATTTAGCAGAATTTTGACTAGGTACCCGAAATCCTGTTCGAATTTATGTCCGAAACAATAATAGCACTATTTCTTCATTAGTGTAATGGTAAATTAATAAAAAACTCATTTTATAGGATACATAAAATCAGAATTACTCGCAATTTTCAAAATACAGCGGTCGCCAATTTGATGACGTCATATCTCAAGAACCAGGTACTTTACCACGCATGTTAGTAACATCCTAAAATTTGGTGCTGGTATCACAAAGTGAACTATTTATAACGGCCTTTTTAAAAGCTAACGAGAACGAACTATTTGCATTATTTTAAAGTATAAGATCAATCTCTCACTTGCCTGTGTTTATTTTCAGAGGTATTTTTTTTGTCAATGACCTTTTGAAATCTTATTAATATTTAGTTAAATTTCCTAAAGTAGTAACAGTAATACTCTGATATTGTTTTTAGGGCTCCGTACCTCAAAAGAAAAAAACGGTACCCTTATAGGATCACTTTTTTGTCCGTCTGTTTGTCCGTCCGCCCGTCCGTCTGTCTGTTTATCAAGACCCTTTTATCTCCGGAACGCGTAGAGGTATCGACTTGAAATTAGACCTATAAACTCAGGTCTACAGTTCTTTGAAGCTGTGAAAAATCAAACTGCCAAGTTAAAGTAAAAAAAAGTATACGGCTGTTTATTCCGCCAAAAACGTATATTTCGACACTCAAGGGAATCAAAATTTATAGGGTATTTTCCGTTGATCTAGAACTATGAAATTTGGCAAGTAATACCGTCTTATAGTATCAATATAGGCAAAAATCTTATACCACCAATATAGGGAAAAGTGCATATTTTGAAGTGAGCTAACCGCGTCGCGCGCGGAACCCTCGGTGGGCGAGTCCGACTCGCACTTGTACAATTTCAATTTCAGCACGGTACGGTCGGTTAATGGTATGCTTAAGAATATTAGTTAATTTTACAAATTAATTTATTAAAAAAACAATATTAGCTTTTTTTTATATGTTTATTACAATTATTTACTAAAAATTTCAGTCATTACTCTTAAGAGATTGTAAATTTATAGTATTTCTAAGTTTTTGTCCCATTTCTATGGAAATAAGGTTGGTAACAAGATTCTAAAAGAATTATCGTCACATAAATCGAAAAATAGGGAACAGGTCTCGGAAATTTTTGATGGAATTGGCTGCGTTTCTCTCACTCGCCTATTGCGGGATGGAAACTTCCCATGAAGCTTTAAAAATTAAAGTAGTAAGAAAATAAGTGTGTATGTAGGTACGAGGGTGGATCCAAAAGTACCCGTGTTAGAAGTGAGGACGCTTATTTTTTTTAAAGTTTTGTTTTATTTTTCAACGTAATCTCCTTCTAAATCCTTACACTATTCCCAGCATTTCGCCTACTTCTTTAACCCCTCCAAAAATTAGGATTTGTCAAACTCTTCAAAATATGCTTCTGTCTCAGCTAAAACCTCCTCGTTTGACCTGAATTTCGTTCCCCCGAGCCTTGTTTTTATATTGGGGATCGGAAAAAAGTCACAGGGATGAAAAGATCCAGTGAGTAAGGCGGGTGTGGCAGCAATTCGTAACGTAGTTGGGTTAGCACGGCAGTGACAATTTTAGATGAATGTGCTGGTGCGTTGTCATGATGGAACAACACTTTCTTCTTTGCGAAATGGGGCCGAGTCTCCTTAATTTTTTTATCAAACCAGTAGTAGTCCAATAACTCACTAAATTACGGCCCTGTGATAGTTTTCCCTTTTTGTAAGAATCTATAGGGATTATTCCCTTACTATCCCAAAAAATCGTGGCCATGACTTTTCCGGCTGATGGGACTTTGGAGCAGATTCGTTAGAAAAAATCCATTGTTTAGACTGCCACTTGGTCTCAGGTGTATAATAATGGATCCGGGTTTCATCAACAGTAACGACACGATGGAAAAACTCCTGCGGAATTCGCTCAATCAAGCCCAAAGACTACTTCGACATTGACAGCCGTAACCGCTTATTTTCATCCGTGAGTAATCGCGGCACCCATCGGGCGGACACTTTTTTCATATTTAATTTACCGTGTATTATAATAATTGCTGTTCCGTACGACACCCCTACAGCCTCTGCTAATTCACGCACTTTAGTACGTCGATCAGTGACCATTTTTTTTTACTTTTGGCACTACATCTTTTGTAACCAACCACGTCTTCCGGGTGCCCTGGGCGGTCCTCGTCGAAAACAAATGTAAGACCTCGTTTAAATTCTTTAAACCAATATCTCACGGTTGTCATAGATGGCGAAAGACCTCCGTAGACAGCATCTAACTTAAATTTTATTTGTTCACATGTTTTTCCATCCAAAAATAAGAAGCGAATTACGGAACGATATTGCTCTTTCTCCATTTCGTACGAAAAACAAAACGATCATCATCATCATCACATCTGAGAAATTATTTAGCATTTGTTACATTAATGAATGACTCACCTAAATATAATGAAGATGTATTTGCTTGTAGCCTTAGTTTTTTGCCTTACAGTAAAAAATATGTAAATTTTCCGTTTTAAATTTCAGTCACTTGAAATTATGTTGGTTGTACAGAAAAAATATGTATTGAGGAGAATGATGACAAACAGCGATATAGAGTTCAGATCGCATATAGATAGTAAATTAATGAATAAATGTATGATTGATTAAAATAAAACAAGTCTTACAAAATTTGCCGCCACAAAAAAAACGGAACCATAGACAATTAACAGTTTTAATTTTTTTATTTGATAAAGTCATTACTACACGACGGTAATGTCAACTTTCCTAAGTAACGCCACCTGCCATCAAACACGGGTACTATTTGATCCACCCTCGTATAAGGTAAACTTATTCTTCTTGCTGTTTTTACAACCAAATCCTCATTCATTCCGAAGAAGAGTAGTCACTGTTCATCGGAATTTCAAAATAAATGAGTATTGTCATCAGTACAGAGAGTTTATGTTTTCATCGTCTTCAGGGAGTCAAATAGTAGTCGCTGGTTCCTTTGGCTTTAGCAGGGAAAGAACTTTAGAACATTAGGAATTGGCATACATTTTTGTATATACATACCAGTGGCGAAGCGTCACTTAAATAAATAGACAAGCCGGAGGAAAAAAACGTGTATGGCGTGTGTGCTTGTTTGCCTCTTTCATGACAAAAAAAAAACACACCTTATAAAATGGATGTGGTCTTTTTACTTCCCAAAAAGCAGTGCTGAAGTGTCGCAAGCGGGAACTGTTTCTACGTGCGATCCGGCCGTATCAATTAATCGTTTCATAAAATTTCGATTACGTTCCAGTTAACGATTGTGGGCCTCAAAATGATTACGAACAAAAGTTTATATTCTGCTGTTATCAAACTCAGGTACCTAATAATATAGCTTCAACTCTGTTTATTATGCTCTCGCTTTGAGCATGTTTCCTATATGCATTATATAAATTGTTGATGTCTGCAAAACCGGAAACCAAACCACGAATTTAACCTAAATAGATGGCACACAAAACCAAACAAACCTCCGTGTCGTCGCCCCGAAACCGCAAATAACATAATCCCACCAGTATGACAATCACAGAACACTAAGCGTTCTAAATTTCAATAGTTGAGTCGCATAAAATACAATAATAAATAACACATATCAATAACAAAACTTTTAAACAAAACAAACAAACACCGCGAAAGTAATGGCGTAATGTGACAAGAGCATGCAAAATAATTATTTTAGAGGCCGTGTGCGACGGTGACGGCGCTATATTGGAGTGTCCTTGGGAAAAAAGAAAATAAGCTGGTGTGCGACTGTCGGACTTGCGAGATTTTTCAATCGAATTTGTAGGTCAAGGAGGGAACAGTGGCTAGGATTTTTTCTACAGGCTGTTGCATGAAAAATAGAAATCCCTGAAATAGTCATTGCAAGCACAAAGCCCAGTGCAGTATTGAAGTTTCATATGTAGCAAATAGATTTGTTATAATATAACTTATACCAAAAAAGAGATATCCAGTCTTTAAAAAAAATAGGAATCGAGCCACTGTCTACTACGACCTGTACACAGTCACTAGTACCCCCAAGTACACAGTGGTTCCAACAGTGCACAGTGGCTCGAACCTTTGTGTACACTCCCTAGTACACACTGGTTCTTACAGTACACAGTGGCTACGTTTTTATATTCTATACTATGTAGGTACAATATTTTTGCAATACCCCCTTAAAATCCTTATTTTTTTCCATTTCGTAACGAAAATTACTATACTTGAATTTTACAGTACAATTTAGTTGTCCTTTAAGCCAATTGTTATTTGAGGTTCGAATACCTATGGTTAACTTTCGTTTTAAGGAGGATGGGATGGGATGGAGGACGAGGATTTTAATTGCGGCTTTAACTATGTACGTTTCTTTTGAAAATGCAAATGCTATTCGTTTGTGCATTTTATCCAGGGACACACTGTAGGTGTACAAGAGTACAAGGTGTACAAAAAATTATAAAAAATTACATGCTGAAAAATGTAATGACGTTATACAATATATTATAAACAATGAACAGCAAATTCTATTCCCAAAACTGCAAAATTTGGGACTTTATATGAATGTCCAAATAATAACATCAAATTTTAAAGTTTGGAATGCTGCAATAAAATCATAAATCAAATTAAAGTTAAGTCAATAAGTCAATAAACCATAGTATGACCTTCACCTATTATTTGTCATAGAACTCATTTACCAACTAATACATTTTTAATATAGGTAATGTAATGTTAACAATGCATGTACACAGTGGGTCGAGATCGACTGTATACTTATCCGAAACGAACTGCTGTTGACCCTGTCGTCATTTTGGATTTTAGTTAAAACTGGAAGCAAACACCAAAGCTGAGGTCCTTGAATTATCATCAGCCAATAATACGAGGGCAGAGTGAGAAGTCTGGTAAAAATCATATTAAAGGTATTTTCTTCACAAATTCATTAATGTCAATTTGTAATGCAACCTTTTTGGAGGTAAATCGTATATTTTCAGCCAGTTCACACGACTAGTTTTTTTTTGACAGCTATGAAAAAGAAACAATTACTTCGGTGTTTGCAAACATGGAGAAAAGTGAGTTTCGTGTTCTGATTAAACATTATTTTTTGCGAAAAAAAACCATTACGGATACAAAAAAAAATTAGATAAATATTACGGAAACTCTGCTCCATAGATTAAAATGATCCACAAGTGGTTTACGGATTTTCGTTGTGGCCGTACAAGCACTGCTGACGCCAACCGACCCGGACGCCCAGTTGAGGTCACTACACCAGAGATGATCACCAAAATCGATGACATCGTATTGACCGACCGAAGAATAAAGGTCCGTGAGATACACTTCACACTTATTTGGATATGAAGAAGCTCTCCGCCCGTTGGGTGCCGCGATTGCTCACAGTAGATCAAAAACGCACTAGGGTGACCCTGTCAGAGGCATGTTTGGCGAAGTTTAGGTGTAATGAAAAGGACTTCTTGCGTCGTTTCATAACTGTTGACGAAACCTGGATTCATCATCATACACAAGAAATCAAGGAGCAGTCAAAACAATGGATTGCTTCAGGTGAACCTGCACCAAAGAAGGCCAAAGCAGTTTTATCGGCGAATAAAGTTATGGCTACTGTCTTCAGGGATGCTCGTGGTGTAATATATGTTGATTACCTTCAGAAAGGTAAAACGATGAACGGCGAATATTATGCCAACTTGTTACAGCGATTTCATGAAGTTTTAATGGAAAAACGACCCCATTTGGCGAAAAAGAAAATCATTTTTCACCAAGACAACGCACGGGTCCACACTTGTGCAGTTGCTATGGCTAAAATCCACGAGTTGCGTTACGAATTGCTCCCGCATCCGCCTTATTCTCCAGATTTAGCCCCCTGCGACTATTTTCTTTTCCCAAACTTAAAGAAATGTCTTGGTGGAAAAAGATTTGGTTCCAACGAAGAAATCATCGCAGAAACCAATGCGTATTTTGAAGGGTTGGAGAAATCGTACTATACGGAGGGAATCGAAAAGCTAGAAAAGCGATGGACCAAGTGTATTGAGTTACATGGGGACTACGTTGAAAAATAAATATTTACTTGGACCAAAAAAAAAAAAATTGTTTAATTTTTTCCAGACTTTTCACTCTGCCCTCGTAAGTCAATTAGACACACTCTTAGACAAAAACATTAAGAATAAAATTAAGTGACCCTTACCTAAAAATGTAGTTTTGTCCGGGATTAAAACAAAAACGCATCGTAACTCGTACACATGGCGCCGGAGCGGCTCACTGACTAAGTTCATGCATGATCGGGTACCGAACACTTTCGATTGATGTAGAGGACAGACATAAAGCTCTTTCCCTTTCGAGTACAGCACATTCGAGCCACTGTTCCCACCGAGCTACTGTTTCCGCCCTGACCCTATGGTAAATTCTGCCGCAGTGTCTATGTGTGCGAGTTTGAAGCGCTAGGAAATTGTTTGATTGTGTTAGGGTAAGTCCGGCGCTGAGTCACCGGATTGTATGGCGGTTTTAATTGTGGGTAAGTTCGAGCGCAGTGAAATGTAACTGAGCGTGTGTGCGTGTGTCCGAATATATTCGTGCGAGTCCTGCGATACATTTCGGCGTTTTGTTCATGAATCGTATTATGAAGATGGTAACGCAAGGTATAGCTATATATAAGCTATACAGGGAGTCCCAAAAATAGCACGTCACAGTGACACCGGAGATTCCCCAGCCTCAGACGAACCAAACCAGCCTAACGTGACCTCAGTAAAAGTTGCACCGTTTTCGAGTTATACCAATTTAAAAAAAACAATTTTTCATCGTTTTTGACATTGTGATTGCCCGCATTTACTGGGATAGCTTTCATGAATAGTTGATTAAGATGATAGAAGCATTATTATGTCAACGACTAATGTAAAAGTTGGAAAAATTATGTAATGAACTTGACTTAAATTATCATCAAGATAGTAATTTCAACTTTGAACACCTGCCATGACTTTTTTTTACTATAAACGAAATGAGCAAATAACTTTAAAAACATGCGTATGTTATGCCAATTCTAAAGTGGTATGACACATGATATCTTAATGCATAAAAGTAGGAATTCGTATCACATTTGCCATAATGGATCCTCGGAAACCAATGCTAATCATCTATAAAATTATCTTGTACTCCACGATATCTCATTTATTTGTGCTCTTTTGAACCGAAATTACCTCGGATAAAATTTGTGCCTTAGAGTCAGAGGGAAACAATTCGAACATTTATTGTAAAAACGAATGAAAGTTAAACCTGTTTTTTAATATCTTTGAACCTTGGTCAACCAAAAATCAATCATATTCTTCAAAAGAGCACAAACAAATGAGATATCGTAGAGTACAAGATATTTTTTTAGATGATTAGCATTGGTTTCCGAGGATCCATATAGGTAAATGTGATACGAATACCAACTTTTATGCATTAAGATCATCTGTCACACCATTTTAGAATTGGCATAGCATACGCATGTTTTTAAAGTTATTTTCATCACACTTGCACGTAAACAGTATCTAAACATACAGGGTAACTTGGCCGCAATGCCCCATATAAAACCCTCGACCTTTCTTTTTACCATGAAACCCAAGGTCGGTAAGTAATTTTTTTTTAATTTATGGCACAGCACACAGGTCATGCAAGTTCAAGCAAAGAGTTTACACGCAATTGAAAAATTGTCTTAAAATGTTATTTAAACAGGAATTTCATTGCAATCTCGCTACATGTTACTTAAATACTCAATTAATGTTCTTAATAACCGATTTTAAAAGTTGTCTGTATCAAAACGTTGTTTTTTTTTACACTCCTTCAGGGCTGTATGTATAACTACGTAAGTATTTGCCCTTAACGTTTCTGAACGAAATATTTGTATAATCTGTGGAGTCCGCCAGCCATCCGCTTAAAAAAAGTTCAAGTAATTCGTAATAATAGTTGTGCTGACTTGTGTATTTATTTACTCGCAAATGTGATGAAAAACATTGTATGTTTCACGGGCGGTACGGGAATTACGAACCTCGACTCAGAAAGCCCTCAGTCTTCGACTTCGGGCTTCTACTAGAGCCTCGATCGTAACTCCTTACTTACCGACCTTAATACACAATGTACTATTGCTCATTTCGTTTCTAGTAAAAAAAAGTCATGGCAGGTGTTCAAAGTTGAAATTACTACACTCGGCGTCAAAAAAATCGCACCTTTTGGTATGTTGACTTCAAGCAGCTATAAACCCTATTTAATCTAAGATAAGGTATGAGTGTGGGGCCTCATTTTAAAGGTTATTGAATCCTTTAATTAATAAAAATGTGATAATGATTACTAAGCTTAAAAAAAATCGTTTTTTATGAAAAGAGGAAAAACATTTATTCACGCCAAAATTAGACAATCTAAAAACGTAACAAAATTAAAAAATGCAGTAAAACAAATTCTTAAAACTAAACTTTAAACCTAGTGTTACCTCCCCTAGCCCTAATTACAGCCTCCATGCGATCCTTGATTGACCTCACCAACGTCACGATGCGTTCTTGAGGAATGTCACTCCACTCCTCGACGACGGCGTCCCGAAGCTGTTCAAGGGTGGCAGGGGCAGTATCACGAGACCGCACCCGGCGTTTCAGATCATCCCAAAGGTACTCTATGGGGTTCAGGTCAGGACTTCTCGCTGGCCACTGCATCACGGGGATCCCAACCTGATCTAGGTAGTCCCGAACAATCAACGCCGTATGAGAGCGGGCGTTGACGTGCATGAATGTGAATTTAGGCCCGACAAAACCAGCATACGGGACCACGTAGTCCTCCAGGATCTCTGTGTTGTACCGATGAGCAGTCAGGGACCCCTGGCCACGTCCACCTCCAGTGCGGGAGACGCACACAAGGTCGGTTGCCCTGGATTGAAATTCCGCCCCAGAACATGCAGCATCCTCCTCCGTAGCTGACGGTTTCTTCAAAGCAGGCTTGTGAGTACCGTTCTTCCTGCCTCCTGTACACTCTTCTACGCCTTTCGTTGCAGAAAAGGCATACCCTCGTCTCGTCGGAGAAGAGGACAGACTTCCATTATTCGAACGTCCAATCCACGTGGTCTCGGGCAAACTGAAGTCTGACTCGCCTATGCTCTGCTGTCAATTTGGGGCCCGTAGCAGCCCTACGAGGCAAGATTTTCTTCTCTCGCAGCCTTCTTCTTACTGTGGAGACGCTCACCGACGTCCTCCGAGCTGTTCGGAGCTGCTGTTACACCTCAACACGTCGACACAATATAGCGGTCGTCTCTGTCGGAAGTGCAACGTCGTCTCCCAGATCCATGCTTCCTGATGTAGCCTCCAGTCTCCTGGAACCGCTGGGATACTCGTTTCACCCGGAAACGGCTTATGTTGAGTTGTCGAGCAACATCAACCTGCCGTAGTCCTGATTGCAGTAGTGCTACCACTTGAGCTGCTTCTTCTGCCGTGGTATCCATTTTTCAGAGTTTTCTCTTACTGGAGCTGTTCAGGTGTGACTTCTGTGATGTCTGGATAGCAAATGACCCATAATATATTTTTACCCCCCCTTTTATTCGTGTTCAGGGTGGCACAAGTAGTGAGTCCTCTAATGAGTTTTTCATGACTTTTTTTAAAGACCCTGACGTGTCGTTATCATTGTTTTTACGAAAAAGAACGATTTGCGTTTTTAAAGTTTATTAACTGTGCTTTCAAATGTTACTAATATTGGTAGGGTACAATAAATAAGTTAAGAGCTTTATTCGCTTTAAGTCAAAATTTCAAAAGGTGCGATTTTTTGGACGCCAGTGTATGTCGATGATAATTTAAGTCAAGTTCATTACATTATTTTTCCAACTTTTACATTAGTTATTGACATAATAATGCTTCTATCATCTTAATCAACTATTCATGAAAGCGGACAAATAAAAAAAACTAAATTCTAAAGCTATCAGAGTAAATGCGGGCACTTACAATGTCAAAAGAGGTGAAAAATTGGAAAAATCTTTAAATTGGTATAACTCGAAAACGGTGCAACTTTTACTGAGGTCACGTTAGGCTGGTTTGGTTCGTCTGAGGCTGGGAAAACTCCGGTGTCACAGTGCCGTGCTATTTTTGGGTCACCCTGTATACCGGGTTATTGTCTGTTTTACGTTTTGTTTTGCGATTTTCTTTATATCTTTAAAACTATGCAATATAAAGCCGTTGGAGATTGACTAAAGACTATAATTTGGCGAGATACACACAATAGCGGCCTGTACACGTAAAGTTCCAATCTTCGTTCCGAACCGTACATTTTTTACTACTATTATATACAGTTGCATTTACACGTACGGTTCGGAACGAAGATGGGAACGGCGCGTGACGTTTCCCGCGGTCCGAACCAGTGTTGCAGTGTGTAGTTTTAGTAATGGGGGCAGTTGAAGAAGCTAATAAGGGCTAGATTGGGCTAGATGGTGCACAAATTAGGTACTTCCCAAGCAGCACATTAGTGAATTTTGCAGCTTATCTTATAGCTTTATGTTCTAAATGAGTGGTTTAACAGTGTTTGACTACACTTATAGCTTTAAACACAACTCAAACTTGTATGGGCATTTTTTTTTCTAGTGTACCTAGCGTTTTTCACGTGTCCGACAACTTCATTTAATATTTTTTACATGATTATGTTAAAAACTTTGACTTGTAGCTAAATTACCAGATAAACAATACTCTTACGTTTAAAATGATGCTACTAGAAGTATTCAATAACGTTAAATTTACTGTTTTTTTGTTATTTTTGTTCCCTAAGACCCCCAATTTTTTCCGCGTCCAGGCCTGGTGTTACATTTTCGAACGTCAAATAAACAAGTTTGGAAACTTTTGTCGTACATGAGAACACTTGTTTTTGGGAGTCTAATATGTGAATTTACTAAAAACGCCCTTAATTTGTCTCCTTTAGAGTTAATATTTAACAAAATACTAGTTTAAATCGTGTCCACCACATTCGACATAAGGCTTAAGGTATCATTTTTATTACTAAAATATATTTTTATTTTCATCTAGAAACTTTAGTTTTCACGTAGCAGCACAATATTTGTCTTCAAACGGTCAGTAAACGAAAAAATTGTGTGTTGAAGTGTCGTGCTTTGCGTGGTTCAAAATGGGTTCCACCACTCCGTTACCAAGATTTGAAGGTAAAATCTTTATCTTTATGTTGTTGTGATACATTTACCTAAATAATTGTTTATATCTAAACTCAATTTCACTAAAATATCTTTACAATCAAGATCGAATGCATATTTAATTTGTATTTCAAAGTGCAAAACATTACTCCCGTTACTTCCCCTTTCGTTGCCATATCGGCAGTCATGTATAAGGGGAATCTAAAAAGGAACGGAATGGAAACATAAAGTTATGTTTACACTGAGATCACATTTGAATAAATTATAGTATTTAAATAGGTAAATTTATTTGTACCACAAAAGTAAATCATCTTATACGGTTTGCAAAATTGTCTTTAGAATAATGCAACGTGTTATTTTTAATCTGCTGCGTAGTTGCAATAACATTAACCGCAGATATCTCAATTAAATTAACGACTAAACTACCTACATTTGTTATAGAAATGGCTCCTCTCACAGCTGCCGAAAAACAAAAACGGTATCGGGAAAGGATTAAAAATGACCCTATTAAATATGAAATCCAAAGAAATAAGGACGTGGCGAAAATAAAAAAAAATATAAAGGCAAGAAAAATTGCAACTATCAAACTATCCCGAAAAATGAAGCATCCACCAAAGAATAGGTACCAACCTAATACCATTGCAGTTGCTCATAATTGTCTCTCAATAATCAGTATTGGTCAGGAAAGTCTAAAATGTAACCACTATAAATATGCGATAACCATAACCCTCATTTTGCTTTGGTCAGTCGGGTTAATAAAGCTTTTGTGGATTTGTGATCTTGGTATAACTGCAGCCTTATGATTTCGTTACCATTATTTTCGTTACCGTCCTTTGAAAATAATTAACATTTTATTTTATTATTAAATCCCCAATTGATAAACATTGCAATTTGTGTATTATATGGATAAACTTTTTACTAAAGTATCCACGTATAAATAAATTTGTCGGGTAAACCTCATAACGTCCAACTGGTAAAGAAAATTGTAAGTAGTTTTGGTCGTCTGGTAACGAAATAGTTACAATAATCGTAATTTCTTTCAAATTAGTTCATAATGTTTTAAAAATAAAACTTATTTTCATAACTTACTATATTTTCAAGTAAGTAATGCATTTGTTTATCCTCTTTTTTTTTCTTTCAATTTATATCAATAAATGTATATGGTAACGGAAGGGAAACAAATATGAGCCCGAGCCACTTTGAAATCGCTGTATAAATTTAATTTCCGTATGTTTTACAAAACCATTGCTAAATTAAGATACCTAACCGCCGCACTCAGAGACGTCAATTAAACTCAATGCTTGATTAAAGTTTTTGTTGTCACTTTCTTTACTATGTGAATAGAATAAGACAACACGTCACTTAACAAGCATTAATTTTAATTGACGTCTCTGAGTGCGGCAGTAAGACTACTAAGAATGCTTCAACACCCTTAAAGTTCAACAATTAATAAGTTCGAAAAAAAATCATCACAAATCTGTTGGTACAACTTTGAAAAAAAATGCCCGTATACGAGTTCATCCTGTCACTTATAGTTGCTTAGGAACGTTTTTTGTTTCTATTTTATTACTTATAGTTGGGTAAAGTCGATTTTGCTACTTAAAGTTGCATGCAGGTTGTAATTGTCACTGAATAAGAAGCAATAGTGATATATAAGGCCCTAAAGTAACTTATAAGCCACTTTTATATATAAGTGGGAACATACCCTTATTTGGAACTTTTAATTCCAAATGACTAGTAAGTATAATAGAGTAGTGTATCACCAATAGTGGCTAAAGAGATAATTTTACGGCCCTTTTGGAAACTAAAGTGATTGCAACTTTAAGGCCTAGAAGGGTCGTAAAATTATCTCTTTAGCCACTATTGGTGATACACTACTCTATTATACTAGTCATTTGGAATTAAAAGATCCAAATAAGGGTATGCTCCCACTTATATGTAAAAGTTGCTTATAAGTAACTTTAGGGCCTTATATAGCACTATTGCTTCTTATTCAGTGAAAATTAAAACCTGCATGCAACTTTAAGTATCAAAATCGACTTTACCCAACCATAAGTAATAAAGTGGAAACAAAAAACGTTCCTAAGCAACTACAAGTGACAAGATGAAGTCATATACAATTTTTAGTTGTGTTTAAAGCTATAAGTGTTGTCAAACAATGTTAAACCACTAATTTAGAACATAAAGCTATAAGATAAGCTGCTAAATTCACTAATGTGCTCCTTGGGTCTTATTGCCACTCCAACGCATAATTAAGTCTCAATAGGAGATTCTTGAAAACCAAAAGCAGTTATTTTCTCTTATTTAGATGGACACAGAAGATACAGATTCAAACCATGAAGTTGTTAATCGGAAATCCAAAGAAGATACTTGTATTGTTGAAACGTAATTATGATTAGAATTTTGGCAAATATTACCTGTATGATACAAAATAAATAATTTGAATTAGGTTATAATAAAATTGTGTCAAGAATAATTGATTACAAATTCAAGGGTTCCGCATACAAATTCAAATTCAAATGTAAAACATTTATTTCAGGTAACCTGACCCATATTGGTTAGTATAAACTATTATCTTACCATGTAATGTTAGTACAGAGGAACAACTTTAAAACTTAAATTCTAAATTCGACTTAACTAAATTACACATACTTAAGACTATAGGACAATCGAATTTAGTTGAAATCATTTCCAGGATCTTATTGGAGCTGCCCCGCATACTGCTCAAAAGTGATGCAATACAAAAGTGATTTGTTTACTTGTATTTTCCGTAACTTGACATTAGTTGTTTATGTAAATTTAACGTATGAAAAGTGTTGCATTTGAGTTAATAAGCGAAACAGCAACTTGGGATTTCGGAGCAGTATTGAGGACTCCTAATTCACGAGCACTGGGCGATCTACAAAAGAGAAAATAATTAGTATTCGTAATAGCATTCACTGCTTTGCCACTCGCAAGATACAATCACAAATAAGTGATTTTCAGACCTGATAGTTTCAAATAGAGAACAAATAAGTGAAAATAAACACTGTAACATCTTTTTTGTTCCGCCATGTTTACAAATTGGAGTCCTTGAAAATGATTTATTTTAAAGAGAATTTTATCACACTGACGCATAATCATAGACTTTTGATAGTTGTGACGATGTTACTTTGACATTGTACGTAACCTACAATCATTAGGTCAGGTTTTTACAGTTTTAGTTCTTATCAGTATCAATTATTTATATGATTTAACACTCTCTTTTTAAATATTCCTGATCTAATCAAAGGCGCATCGAAATTTACAAAGAAACCATACTATAGTTTTACGGTAAAAAAACATTCGCAAGAATTTCGTGCTTATTTCAATGCCTGAACGTGAATTTTAATCACTTACCAAACAGATGTATAAATCCAAAATTAAAATGGCAGATCACATTCACTTTAAAAAAACTTACCGACTTAATTGTTCCCACGTCACTCAAAGGAACTTTGGCGTCCCATTTATCACTCATTGACCGAACTGAAATATTATTATTCATTCGTTCAATAATCGTCGTTCACTGCGCATAACTTTCACCCATAGTTCTAATTGCCACTTAAGGTAATCGTGAGATCTCTTATGGATTCAATATAGAACCAAAAATAAGCTGCAATTTTTCTCCCCGTGGTTCTATATTGGTTGCCTAAGGGTTCTTTCCACCTATATAGAACTTAGTCATGGCTATATATTTCACTTAAGTATCTAAATAGATATGATATACGAGCTATTTCCCACCCAGTGTGCTACTTGGGTTAGAATAGACTTGCTGTAAAAAAGTCCTAAAAAACACCTTTATTCATTTATTTTTTAGTTTGTATCAAAATAAGATTTTTCAAAATGTTCATTTTTGGTATCTACCACAAAAATATAAATAAATCAATATCTATGACACAAATCGCGAAATTTCGATGTTATCGCGATGTTAGCATGGCGCAAATTTCAGATTTTAGTGCAATATTTTCAAGAAAATGAAAAGGGCTAGATAGCCCTTTCCGGGCTTAATCATCGAACAACGAGTTCACCTACATTAAAAAGTGCTAGATCTAGCCCCTAAAGGGCTAAGGTGGCAACACTGGTCCGAACTTTACGCGGCCGCTAAATGGAAACCGAAACGGTGGTGATCACATTTGAGGGAAAATCCCACACAGCGCGACGTGCTCTCTTGCCCGGTTATTGACCCTTCAGCATACCAAAGACTAAGTATAGTAAATTCCTTGTACAGAAGCCATTTATTAATCAGGTTGTGTGTGTGGTTTTGGGGGGGGGGGGGGACTGTCGGGAAATAAAGCACGACTTTTCTAACTAAAGAAATTTAATTTAATATTGCATTATTATTGTTCAAATCAAAAAACGTTTATTTCGCTTACTAAACTATAACATACATGCATTGTTTGAATAGAGGTGCTGCGAAAATGGTGTCCACTCAGCTGATGTCGCACCACCTATTGGAAGTGCGACGCTGGTTTTCAGTGGACCCAAGGACTGGTTTTGCTAGACAGCATACATTGCATTCGCTTTTACCCTCAATTTATAATATGGAAAGTCATACATAATACAAAAATAACCTTACCTACAGAATAAGTGCTTATATCGAATTAACTATTTTAAAGTATAATACAATAATTAAGACAATAATTAACTCTTAACCTGCCAATATTTGCATATATCTGCATATATATATATATATATATATTTATTATTATATTTTTTATGCCTCGGCACGAAACCGTTTACATTAATTGAATAGATAGTAAATGCGCTTTTAAAAGACGCTTGAAGGAAGATAGTGATTTTGCATTTATAATAGGAGGAGGTAGATTGTTCCAGCATTTCGTGGCTGCATACTGGAAGCTGCCACGAAATGCCGCGGTTCCGTGTCGAGGATAGATTAATTTGGGAGCCTGTCTCTCAGGTCTCCGCGAAAATTTCAGTCTCCGGTAGAGATGCGGCGGTTTTTTACTTTTTACAATCTCAAACAGAAGTGAGGCAAAGTGCAGTTTTCGACGAGCTTCCATTTTTAACAAACCACCCTTATTTAGAAATGGTGTAACATGAGATCGATGCGGGACAGGGAAACAAAATCTTACGCACGCATTTTGCAGGCGTTGAATCAGAGTCTTGGTGCGAGACAGCAAACATTCGCCAAAGACAGTATCAGCATAATTTAGTTTAGATAATACCAAGGTATCTGTTAATTTAATACGAAGATCGACGTTAAGATACTCTCTAATTCTATATAATACTTTCAAACGATAGAAGCAGTTACGGACTATTTCAAGCACATGATTCTCAAAACGTAACGATCCGTCCATGAGTACGCCCAAATTCCTAGCCTCTGATACTCGGTTCAATTTATCACCCAAAATTGTTACTTGTGGATTACAAGATATCACTTGTGATCTAAACCGCCGCGTACCTAATACCATAAACTTAGATTTAAGCGGATTCAGAACTAAACTATTTAAATCTGACCATTGGGCTATCTGATCCAGGTCATGGTTCAACTTTGAAACGGCAGAATCAATGTTGTTGGCTTTGAAGGAAATGTACAGCTGCAGATCATCTGCGTAAAGATGGCATTTGCAGTTTTTTATTTTATCAATTATGTTTGCACTATAAAGAATAAACAGTACGGGTCCCAGGATCGAACCTTGGGGGACGCCCCTCGTTACAGGAGACGCGCTGGAGACCACAGTCGTCCCGTCAGCATTTCGTATTTCAACTTGCTGAGTACGACCACCAAGATAAGACGCAAACCACCTAACCGCACTCGGTTCAAAGCCATAATATGTAAGTTTTGAGAGTAATAGTGTGATATTAATTGTTTCAAAAGCGCGCGTAAAGTCAAGCAGGGCAAGAATTGTTCCTTCACCTTCATCCTGCGCTGCTAGGATGTCATCAATAACGCTTAACAAAGCCGTAGATGTGCTCCGCCCTTTCCTAAATCCCGATTGGTTTTCAGGAAGTATATTGTTGCTTTCAAGGAATTGGGTAAGCTGTATACACACAGCCTTTTCTAGAATTTTAGACATAAGAGGAAGAATGCTTATAGGCCTTAAATCTTTTAAATTTATTGGAGTAGCAATTTTAGGTATAGGCCTTACTGTAGCTACCTTCCATGCATCAGGGAAAGTACAGGTTTCAATTGATTGGTTTACTATATTTGTAATAAGTCGCAATGTACGTGGCAAAGTTAGTAGCAACATGTCAAGTGATATTTCATCAACACCCTGGGCATTTGTTTTGATAGATTGAATAATTTTAGCAATACTTGATTCAGTAACCGGTTTAAGAGTAAAAGTGGCGGAGCCATGCCTGTGAAATTCATAATATGATAGTTGTGATATATCTATATCATTCCTGCCAGGCACCTCAAGAAAGTGGGCATTAAGCCGGGATGGGACTTTTAGATGAAGAGGTAAATCAATTTCTTTACGTTTGAAATCAGCTACATTTTTTTTTATATTTTTCCAAAGTGTGCAGGGGTCTTTTGTTTTATTGATAATATGATTATTAAAAAATGCAAATTTTTCACTTTGTATCGCACATATAACAGTTTTTTTTAAATCTGTGTAGTACTGTTTATGTGATTCTACCCCTGTCAATCTACATCTGGCGTGAGCTTCGTTACGTTTTTTTATCATTTCCTTGATGTTGTGTGTTATCCAAGGATATGACCGTTCCCTAATGAGAGCATTTTTTTTTGGCGCATAACGATTAATAAGGTGTAACAAATAGGCATTAAACGAAGCAACAGAAACCTCGACATTATCGGACAATAATCCTTCCCAGTTAATGTTATCAACATCTGAAGTAAAACTTTTTAAATCAATATTTTTAAGAGGGCGGTAAGTTATAAGTTTTGGTGGCAGTTTATCTTTTTTCACAGAAAGTTCACAATAAATAAAGGCATGACTACTCAAATCAGGGACGTAATCAATGTTCAACTTAGATATTTTGGCACTTGAACACACAACATCAATGAGAGTCTCGCTGTGGTCAGTGAAATGCGTTGCCTGGTTCACATACTGTTTAAAGTTATGGGTATAAAAGAAGGCTTGAAGTTTTCTAGCATTAGCATCCTCTGGGTTAAAAAGGTTAATATTGAAATCGCCAACCAGAATTATATGATCAAACGTCAGGAAAGATGAAACCGAAACACTAATAGCATCTATGAAAGTATCTACACTTTGCCAAGGCGGGCGGTACGCGGTGCCAACGGCCAATTTGGTACCTTTAACATTGAGGCTGAGCCACATTTGTTCAACGGACGGCGCCGGCGGGTGAGCGAGAAGACGCGCGCTGATGCCGTATTTAAGATAAAACCCAACGCCTCCGCCACGAGAGCGCGCGCCGGCCGGCCGGGGCTCGTGACGCAGGCGGTAGCCGGGAGGCGCCGGCGCGCGCGCCTCCTCGCCCGCCCGAAGCCACGTCTCGTTGATGGCCATCACATCCACCGCGCGCCGCTCCATGGCCACGAGGAACTCGTCATGCCGCGTTCCCAATGATCCTGCGTTTAACAGCCCAATAGTCAGATTCTTAGTAACAATAAATTGCAAAATATAGGAGAAAGTCAGTTGAATATATTTATTGTTTGATAAGAAAAGCTTAAGGCATGTTGCATGGCGCCAATCCATAACACAAGTTATGCATGCCCTGCTCACACTTGAGTATGGAGGAAGTGTAATATTATTATTACTTTCAAAATGAACCTTCAGACTAAAACTATTAGTGAGATAAATACTATCAAAACACGAGTACTTTAGTACATAATAAACAAATATTACTATCAAAAGTGGGCCCTTGGACCAGTAAATGTCAATATAAGACCATTTTGGGTATAGAAAAAATAATAATATTTTACTGTAAAATATCTCAGATTTAGGAATGTCTAGATTATTACAAATTGTAACTTCATTACCTGACCTTTCCAAATACCTAGCAAAACCAGTCCACAGCAGCAGACAACAAACATAATAAACATGAACATAATCCCACGGTGTCCCCCGGCTTTGACTAACTGAGTAATAATATGTTAGATTAATTTGGGATAACAGACATATGACATAGCATTTAGATACCATACAGCTACAAACAACATAATATTCATAATATTGCACAAAAAAAATTTAAAGAAAAAATACTATTTAACAAGGTTGACCATAGTAGTAGGAAATTGCACTGGTTATTAAAATGAACACTGTATCTATTATTTGTGGTGGTACAAGTTATTGCATGAAATATGATAATTGAAACTGTGCATACAACATGAAAGACTAACCTTTCCTCTACCAAAAATACACATGACATCAGCCGCACTAGACAGTTTAAAGAAAAAATACTACTTAACAAGGTTGAACATAATAGTAGGAATTTACACTGGTTATTGACATTAACAGTGCATATATATACATAGCACCGAGATACCATATAGCTACAAACAACATAAAATTGCACAAAACAATGAAAATAAAAAATACCATTTAGCAAGGTTCTCCATACTAGTAGGAAATTGCACTGGTTATTAAAGTGAACACTGCAATACTTATTTGAGGTAACACAAGTTATTGCAAGGAATATTATAATAAGAGAAACTGTCCATGAAATATGAATGACTAACCTTTCATCCACCAAAAACACACCTGAGGTCCGCTACAGTGCGGATTCTTAGTATTGGTTTACCAGCATCCTGACGGGTAAAAATATTTCCTTGCCTCGTCCATATGAACCTCCATTGAAGCCTACGAGCTTCCATCCGGGCCATGTAGAATAGATGCCTGTTGGTGCCTGTGAGGCGCTCGTTGAGGTAGACTCGCTGGGGTTCACCAGGTAAACCGAAGCCTGTGGTATCAACTACACGGCGGACTCGCGCCGCCTGGATCAGCTCATCCCGCTTGGCACGGCGCACAAACCGTACTGCTAGGGGGCGCGGCGTCGTGCGTCCCGCGTCACCCGACGCGCCGGGTGCCAAGCGCCGCGCACCGACCCGCGACACGCTTGCAACATCTTGTACTGTCACATCTACACCAAGTTTTCTACCAATCAGAGTGATCAGGCTGGCTGCATTCTCATTTGGTGTTTCTGGTAGTCCCGTGATCTCTAAGTCAGCGAGAAGCAATTCTTGATCCCGGCTGTTCAATTCGTTCTTAAGGCGTTCAATTTCTTCTGACTGGGTATTTTGGGTACCAAAAACACCGCCGTCTTGTACTTGTTTCTCCAATGTTAGGATGCGTTCGTCGAAGCCACTCAGGCGCGTCATTATTGCATCCATCGCCGCCGTGAGTTTGTCCAGCCGATTAAAGAACTTGTCGGTGAAACCGTTCAGTAGCGACGTCACATAAGTCTCCATGGTAGATTTTAAGCTTTCGTTGACACTGTTTATTATAAGCTGATGCGTGTTTTCAAGCAGGCTACCACCCGAAGTGTCTGAGGGCTGCTGTGCTACTGACTTAGCTCGCATCGTGACGTTCTCAGAGTGATAATTATCCACCTTATTTGTACACTCAACCATATTCTCGAGCTGATCCGACGCATAAGCAGTCCGCACCGGTGAGTTTTGGTTGTCAACTTTAGGGCCTTTATTATTTCGACAAGGCGGACACACCCAATCCTCTCTACGATGTTTTTCCATAAGTCGAAAGCGTGGCTCAGACACATTGGCACAATCCAGGTCATACTTAAGCTTGCAAATTTTACAACACAACAACAGTCTGCCTTTTATTGCCTCCCTGCATATAGCACATTCATTTATAGAGTTATTATTAGCTTTAGCACCAGTCATCTTTTAGTCGTCGGCCGTTAGCACGCCGTTAGTAAATTGAAATAAGAAAGTTCACGGTGCAAGTCAGCGGAAAGCAGCGAAAACAGCATGCGCTTGAAGATTTTACTGCGTCTAGCGGTTTGAATAATATTACCGCTTGAAGCGCTGAGCCGCTGAATGATGCGAGGTTACGCGTCAGCGTCACGGTAGCAAGTCACCACGAGTTTGCACTTTTACGAGTTAAATATAATATCAAACCGAGCAGAAAACAGTACCAAAGTTTTAGGTATATCCACTGTCAACAAATATACTGATAAACTACAGATTTGTAACGAGAACTTAGTTGATTTTGGATATTTACGGAGGAGCGAGGTAAAAACGCGACCGCACTGACGCTGTCTAGTGTTGCCAGTCAAAAAGTATGTCAGAAGTGGGATCCCAACCCAGTTGTTTGAGCCTAAATACATTTTTACAGTTATTTAATGCATTCGGTCTGTATGTGATTATTACATTACAGCCTAAATAGCTTGAATTTTAATGTGATTTTCAAAGTACCTAAACAATTGTTAGTACGAGTAAAACGAAATAATTAAAACTATAACATGCAAGCCTGACCATGCAATGAGTTAAAGTTACAGTGAAACTCTGGGACATTGTAGTGAAAGGTACAATATTTGCTGACCAATGTTCATCGGTATAAAATGGAACTATATTTCGTCCTTAATTTTTTTTTATACACCCTGTTTTATGAATTTACTGCCTTTGATACACGAGAAATTATTAAGACGAAATTGTATTGCGGCAAACAATCGAGCTATGCGCGTACCAAGAGAAAAGCGTTGCCAGCTCATCCTTAGGCTTTGTTTCGTGAAGAAGCGACAATATTCCATGTAATGAACAATTGTTTTTTTTGATATGCTTATCTTTGATCTTAGTGCACGGTATAAATATTTCTATGAGTGTACAGTCAGCATCATAAATATAGTGGCAGTCAATAGTTCCAAATATACCGCACCATCCAAAATATCCATAAATACGTACTCATTCCAGGTGATCAAATTGTTCAGGCCATCCACTGTATACAAATATACCGGAGCATCCACAACGCCATATACTTAGTAACATTCAACCCGCCGTTAGTACAGCAACGTCCAGAACGCCGAAGATTTCTAAGCATCCAAAGTAGCCAAAAATACGGGGTTCCCTAAGAAAATTGAACCTTATTTTGAATTCAATAGAGCTCAAACAAAATGTACAACTACTCATTTTCAAAGTGGTTGAGTAGATACTCATTAAAACCAAAGAGGTTAATGCCCATTTTGCTTAAATTAAAAAATATAAATTCAATGTAATTTATTTGTTTTGTAGTGAGTTTCGTCTATGTAAACAAGTAATAAAGGAATAGGGCCTTTTATGTATAAGTAGTTATTACAAATTAAAATAAAACAACGACTTTAAAAATATAAAATAAAAATGCAAATAGCACCTAATACGGGGATTAGCACCCAGAACACATGACTCGATAGCGTTACTACTAAACCACTGGTCCATCGTAACTAACGGCTAACTAGGCGAAATATTGAAACGTATTGATGCGTTTAAGTTGGCAGCTTCAATATTGCAAAAACCTTTTAAAACCACGCAGTCCACGCAATAATGTGTCAAATTAAAACGTGAGACAGATATATGCCATGACAGTATGGTACTGTTTTAGTGGTTTGTCAAATTGCTTACTGGCTAACCTATTAAAATGATTTGACTGAATATTCAACCGTAGGTACTTACTGATAAATAAGGTTCAATTTTCTTATGTGTCCCGTATTTTTGGCTACTTTGGATGCTTAGAAACCTTCGGCGTTCTGGACGTTGCTGTACTAACGGTGGGTTGAATGTTACCAAGTATATGGCGTTGTGGATGCTCCGGTATATTTGTATACAGTGGATGGCCTGAACAATTTGATCACTTGGAATGAGTACGTATTTATGGATATTTTGGATGGTGCGGTATATTTGGAACTATTGACTGCCACTATATTTATGATGCTGACTGTACATAATACCAGTTTTGTAACTTTGATACTATCTGAGATAAGTATTGAATGTGACATGGACAGACAGACGGACAGACAGACAGACAGACGGACGGACGGACGGACAGACAGACAGACAGACAGACAGACAGACAGACAGACGGACGGACGGACAGACAGACAGACAGACAGACAGACAGACAGACAGACAGACAGACGGACGGACGGACGGACGGACGGACGGACGGACAGACAGACAGACAGACAGACAGACAGACAGACAGACAGACAGACAGACGCACGGACGGACGGACGGACAGACATGGGGAAAGTTCAGTTTGACTTGGGAATCCTAAACATCTTAGGCCGTTTGTCCTCCGCACGCCGTCAACGACACCACAACGATAACGAGTTTTTTTTAGCCGATATCAAGATGTCGTAACGGCGATTGTTTGTCCACCGCGACGATATCGTTGGTCCAGTAACTTCGTTGTAGATGTTGTGAGTGGTAATTTAACATTGCGGGTAATTACTATGGGTATATAATAAATAACCCTTTCGATCCAAAAAGTTTTTGAGGTAAAACTCAATTTGTACCTCCTTTTTTGAAGTCGGTTAGAATAAAAAGTCGTTATAGGTGTGTCGTTGACAACAGCTGTGGAGAAGCTCAAACGTGTTTTGTATTGCCGGTACATCGGCCCGTCATAATATCGGCCAGAGTTCTAGCGGTAGCGACGATCTACTCCAAAAATCGGGCGTGCGCTGGACAGGCGGCCATAGCAAAGTATGTACCGCGGCTTCGGCGCCGCCGATCGTGTAGTTGACGGCGGCGGTGGATAAACGGCCTAACTCCGTAATCTCCGTATGACCTCAGGAATGCGCTGTACGTCCCGGGCACTGTGTATATAGCACGGCCTTGACACTACGTCTACGGCCACGCTTACTTATACTCGTCCAGGAACGGGTTTCTTCCCGGTCTCTGATCTAGGAAAATGATTGTATCTTCGAATTTATATTTAATTGTCTGTTAACCTCTTTTTTTTAGTTACAGATTCCCTCATAATGATGCCAAATCTATATAAAATGCAATATTAAAACAAGAATATTAAAATAAATCACTATTTAGTTAATTATATCATTTCATTTATATTGTTACCTTAATTTATCGTTGTGATTTGTTTTTTATATTTTTTATTGGAGCTAGTAACTGAACAACTTTTAATGGCAATTTTGAAAATACTACAAGGTTCCAAAATAAAATACTGTAAAGTGTAAATAATAGCCCGTGGTCCACGGGCCATGCAAGATGACGAGAACACGGAGTGCGCTGGGGCCCGTTGTTCGATCAGTAGTTAACTCAACTAAGTCTTCAAATTCGAAAAAGGAATGGAAAATTGGACTCATTTCCTTGTGATTTAACCAATAGTTTCGATTTTTAACGATTACTTAGTTGAACTACTGATCAAACAACAGGCCCTTATTGATTTAGGTACCAACAATAATGTAGCAGGTACAAATGTAAAAAGTTTAAAGATATCTCCAAAGATACTCCAGTAATCTGGCTACGGGCTTGTTAAACTAGAGAGGATGCATACCAAGGCTGAAATATTCTACACATGAACTAGTAAAACAAAACCTTACTTACATATAAAATGGTACGAGTAGGTATGTAACAGTGTTCAACGTTACACTACCTGTAAATATTTTTTGTAACGGTTTTTTTTAACCAGGTACGAGGGGAAATCCAAATTTTAATATATTAATTGGACGTTAATATATTTAACATATTTATCTTAAAGTTCGATACATTAGATTTAGAAAGGGCACTGGGTAAGTTTGTGTGCAGAAAATTGTCTTGTTTTTGTGCAGCGGCCACGGATAATTTTTACATAGTTATTTAGAGGACCTCTTAATACATTTATATTATTAATGGCGTTAAATAATATCGGAGCGGAGATATTAAAGATGTAAGTATTCCGTTTTGGGTAGGTACTGAGAGTGCCTACGCCCAAGTATGAATATTTAAATATCTCGGCTCCGATGCACTTAAGAGTATTACACGTAACTAAATATGTTTATTAATAATGTGAATAATTCTATCATGATTTATCAATTTTACGAATGGCCGCTCATCTTGAAAATGTTTGATTTTTACAAATGAAAATACTTTTACCTTAGCCCCTTTTTTTTCTAAACGGACAAAAATATTCATCTTGACCTTAGAAATTAATCGAATTTGCCTCCTGCACTTCTTCATCGTCACATTTTCTTCCCTCTTAGTTTTTTATTAATTTGCGAACGTATAATAATCGCTGGGGGTCAAGTCCGGCCTGTAGGGCGGGTGGACCAGTGATTCGAATCCACACCTGTGAATAGCAGCGGTCGCGACATTGCTCTTGTGTCCCAGTGCATCTGCAGCGGTTCAAGCATTTTCGGGGCCCACCTCGCGCTGACTTTCGTCATGTCAAGATGATCGTGTAGGATCCTCATAGTACGAGGGGTGCCTTTTAAGTTCTGTCGTTTGGAAAAACTAAGGACAATTTAAGTGTTAAATGGTATTTATTGTTTTTCAATGTAATCACCGTGATATGTAATACACTTTTTCATTCGATCGAACCAGTTTTCGAAACACTTCCATTCCGTAGTCGGGGTCTCCAAAATGGCCGTTTTGTATGCCTCAACCGCTTCTTCAGGCGTCCGGTACTGTTGATCACGAAGTCGTTGCTTGATTTTTGGAGAAGTGAAGTAATCATTAGGGCTTAAGTCTGGGCTGTACGGCGGGTGATCCAGATTTTCGACGTTTTGCTCTTTTAAAAACGCAATTCTTCTGGTAAACAAACAGTGGTAGGTATACCTGTCAGCATTAACTGTTTTACGATCTTCGAGCACGATGGTCGCAACGTGGCCACTTTTCGCTACAAATGTGGCGACCTTTTTTTCGAAGTCCTCCATGAGCGTATTACTTTGGTCGGTTTTGGCTCATCTTGAAACACCCAAACAGTCGACTGCTGTTTAGAATCCGGCTCGTAGGCATAAATCCAAGATTCGTCACCACTGATAATGTCATAAACGTGTTTAGGGTCTCCTCGGTAGAATTGTCGCAGAGTTTTGCGACACCATCTAACGCTGACCGTTTTTTGGTCTTCACTAAGTAAATGATTTTTTACACCAAGTGATCTTGCAAAATATTTTAAACACTGGTCCCTGAAATGCTTAATGAAGCTTCTATCTCACGGTATGTTGCATGGCGATTTTCGACGATCAGTTGCCGTACAGCATCAATGTTTTCCTGGGTTACGGCTGTTTTTGGTCGGTCTTCACGATGCCTATCACTAAGACTAGAGCAACCACGTTGAAATTCCAAATAACAAAGGTTCTACAGTCCGGATGCATGGTGCTTTATTATTAAAAACCGTAGTCAGCTCTTCAAAGCACTGAAGACGCGTTAAACCCCTTAAAGTTGTAAAAAAATATCTAAGGGGCCGCCCTAGGCGTACTTTTTCTAATCAAATCGGAGAAATACTGGAAAAGGGCCGAATCTTAAGTACATACCCAAAACCGTCGTGAGAGCAGGACGTATGAATGTGGAAGAAGCGAAAGAAATTTGTCAAGATCGTAGCAAGTGGAAAGAAGTGGTCTGTGCCTACCCCTCTGGGAAACAGGCGTGATTTAATGTATGTATGTAAAAATATCGCACGTAAATTTTCCCATCTGATTGAGGCGACTACCTACCGATTGAAGCGACTACCTACCGATTGAGGCGACAAACTTTGTCGCCTCAATCGGCCTTCCTGGGCGAGGGTCATCGCTAATCGACATCAACGACTTTTTCGAGTAATTTTCAAGAACTAGAAATGATAACTTTAAAACTTCGTCAGGTAATTTATTATACAGGGCGAACGACATGAAGTGTTACCAAATTCACAAAATCGAGCCTGGTGTCAAAGTAAATGCGACTTACTATCGGGAAAATGTTTTGGAAGCTGCGTTGGAGCCTTGGGCACGCAAACATTTCGGTAGTAGACCGTGGACATTACAACAAGACTCGGCCCCGGCTCATAAAGCTCGTGTGAACCAAGAATAGCTGAACAACGCGTGCCACAATTTATTTCGTCCACACAATGTCTTTCGAATTCCCCTAACGCGAACCCGATGGACTTCTATTATCTGGTCCATTGTGAAGAGCAAGGTGAGGAGAAGGAAACATGCCAGTATGGATGCATTGAAGAAAGCGATCGTACGTAATTGCCATTGCATACCGCAGGATCACATTCGTGCAGCGTGCAACTCATTTTTCTACCTTCTGAAGGCCATAGACAGCAGAAGGTGGTCATATCGAGTTAAAATAAAGTAATCTTAAAAATTTGATATCTTTTTCTCATTTTTTTCTTGATAATGAATAATTTAAGACAACAAAAAAAAATCGTAGCCTTTTGAATTTGGTAACACTTCATATCGTTCGCCCTGTAGAAATGAATGCATTGACCAACAAATTATTTATATACCTTACGGACACGATTTTTTTTAATGGTGGTTTTTTTATGGTATGGTGGTTTTTTGGTATTTTATTTTTATTAATTGTATTCAAATGATGTATATCACAATTCTTAACAAAAGAGTCTCGATTTTTAATGACATAAGTAATATTCTCATAAATTGTGCCGCTAATGTCAAATTACTAATTTCTTTAAATAGTAATATTAAGTAATCCCGGCAGTTTAGGTTATATATAGAACGAATGACTCTTTTTTGTAACACGAATATAGTCTGTATGTCAGCAGCTTTATCCTAAACCAGAAGACCGTACGACATGAAAATAACTATAACGAACTAATCGAGCTGTCTCAACATTGGTAAGTTGCCTGATTTTCCTAATAGCATAAGCTGCCGAACTAAATTTAACTGCTAGTACTGCTACTCTATTGCAAGTTTTTGACTATAGTTATCCCTGAGAAAAGCGCCATATCCTCCATTTCTAAATACTCATCATTTAGAAATATACTAGACCGGTCTAACATTAGGCAAAGCGACCTAACACATTTAGTATGTTTAGCATTAAGTAGCAAATTATTACTAGTAAACCAATCAAGTAATTTACCTAGCGTGGCGTTTATCATACTGTAATCGACTGATTTTCGGTCAGCCCTGAAAATTAATGATGTATCACCCGCAAATAGCAAAATATCACAAAGGTTATCTACCATGGGCGGTAAGTCATATATATAAACCAAAGATAAGAAAGGACCTAATATAGAGCCCTGAGGCACACCTAATTTAACAGCTGCCCCAATGGACTGTGTGTGGTTTACAACTACCGTTTGTATTCTATCGCTAAGATATGAAGACATAAGATTTAGAGAACTATTTGACAGACCATAATGTTCTAATTTTAATATAAGTCGTCTGATCTACTCAATCGAAAGCTTTGGAAAGGTCACAAAAAAATCCTATTGCAGTACAAGATTTCTCCCAAATATTGCATATATATTTAATGAGTAAAGATGGTGCATTAGTTGTGGATCATCCTCTGGTGAAGCCGAACTGATTACTGTTAAGCAGTTTATTTTTATTGAAGTGACCTAACATATCTTTTAACATTAACTTCTCAATAACTTTACATAAAACGGGTAGAATAAAAATAAGACGGAAATTCGTTCAATCACTCATCTCGCCCGATTTAAAAAGTGGTATGACTTAACCATATTTCATAACATTTGGAAAAAAACCCCTCTGAAATGCAATTGACAACATTTCAAAAAAAAAGCATTATTGTTTTTTCGCGTTTATAAAAATTAGACTACCCGTATTTCGCGGTTTTTCTTAATTTAACTTAAATTCGTCGTTAATAATTTATTAAAGAAATAGTCATTAAAAAGACCGTATATCGTCGGTTAAATTCGCAACCCTCGTAAGTCCATTTGACTCAAGTTTACAGGAGACACAAAAAACAAAATTACGGCATATGGCGGCTTAAAGTTACGAGGTTTTCTATTTGTAGATTTTTTAAATAATGGTTTATTTGACGTTTGAATGTAATATATAGATCGATGCGTTTGGTGATTGGCTACACGATTCAATAAAAAAACGATTTTCGCAAAAAATGGACTTACGAGGTTTGCTAATTTAACCGACGATATACAAAGTTAGGAATACTGATGTCGTGATCTTAGCATGATATAAAATAAAAAAAAATAACTTTAAACAGAAACAGAACTGACTGTCATGTCATGTCACTCACTTGTCAATCATTCGCTGCCGTTCGTTCACAAATTTGTTATTTTGCGTAATTTAATTAATTACATAATTTGTAGACGCCAAATAAATAAACTATTTTGCGTTTACTGCTTTGAGTTTCTTTCGTCAGACAGATAAAAAATGAACATGACAGTTGTATATTTTTTTCAATTCCTTTGGTAATAAATGGACTAAGGGCACTATAAGTGTATTCCTAACATTCACAATCCAACTTTTTTTACTGTTTTTCCTAAATATAAAAAAAAACTACTGCATAAAAAAATCCAAAGATATTTTTACTGTAATCAGCAGTGTAAAATCTAGAAACGGTATTATATTTTACTACCTTAGCACATAATGAATTGTTGTCAATTATTGTAGATTAAGCTAAGTGAGGTGCAATTATTTTAAACGGAGCGATTTAAATAAATGAAAAGAAACTACGTGGCTAAAATCAAAGCTTACATTACATTTAGTAACATTAGGCACAAAGTAATTTTTGAGCTTCAATCGCAGACGGTTGAAGACATTTCGTTATATTAATGGCTATGGTGGAGAAACAATCTTCGAACGCTAGGGCCACGTCTTTGTTTGATGTGATTTGTTTTTACCCTTGTTTAGGTTTAGGCTCGATTATCATGACTTTTTGATTTACCCTTTTCTCTATTTATAATTTTCCACACAGTTTTTACTTTATTATCAGAAGCTTTGAGTTTAAGATTTGAAAAGTTCGACTTAGCAGTAAGCAAACTTACTTGAAGGTCCTCGAATAATTCTTTAAGTAAACTAAGAAATCAGCGTTCTTGTTCTTCTACCTCTCTCTATATAATTCATAAAGCCTATTTCTACTTCTATGAATGCCTACAGTAGCCATTCACTAAACTTAGTTTTTGCCCCAGAAATAGTTTTCATCTTAAAATAAAATTGTTATTAAATTAATGAAAAATTATGCCAAACAATTCTTTATAAATACGAGGGCTGTTAGATAAGTCGTTTTAAAAAGTTTTTCTTTTTAAACAATTTACATTTATTCCTCAACTTAGTCTCCATTGAGGGCCAAACACTTGTTCCAGCGAGTTTCCAATTTTTTTTATCCCCTCCAAAAATTACGTTTTATCGAGGTCTTCAAAATAGCCGTTTACACCTGCTATGCAGTTCTCATTTGTCAAAAATGTTTGTCCTCCAAGCCATGTTTTCAGATTTGTTACTAGGTAATAATCGCACGGAGCTAGGTCCGGCGAATACAGAGCATGCGGAACCAGTTCGAAGCCCAACTCGTGGATTTTGGCCATTGCAATAGTTGACCTGTGCACTGGGGCATTTTCTTGATGAAAGAGGAATTTCTTGGTGGACCATTTTGGTTGTTTTTCCAACAATTCGGCATTGAAACGGTCCAATAACTCTGCGTAATAACGGCCAGTGATAGTCTTTCCCTTTTCCAAGTCATCAATCATAATGATTACTTGGAAAAGGGAAAAACTGTCGGCATCACCTTCCCAGCCGACATAACAGTCTTGGCCTTCTTTGGGGCACGTTTACCAGTCACCATCCATTGTTTTGATTGCTGTTTTGATTCAGGTGTATAATGATGGACCCAAGTCTCGCCCACAGTGTCAAATTGACTCAAAAAAATTCGAGGATTACGCTTCATCATATCCAAACAGTTTTGAAATTCGCTTTCGTTCGCGGTCGATTGTCAACAAACTTGGCACCCATCGAGCAGACGGCTGTCATACCCAAATCTTCATGCAGAATTTTATGTACTCGCTCAGTGGAGATGTCTATGTTCTCAGCTATTTCACGCACCTTCACTCGGCGGTATATCGGATAGTAGTATGGAGTTCTTCAACCACATCCTCAGTAGTGACTTCGATTGGGCGACCAGACCATGGAGCATCAGATGTGCTTGACCGACCACGTTTAAAATCATTTATCCAGTTATAAACAGTCTGCAAAATTGGTGCGTTAGTGCCATAAACAGAGTAAAGTTCAGTTTTTGTTGTGGCATCACTGCAACCTTTCATAAAAAAATGTTTTATAACGGCACGAAATTCAGATTTCTCCATAGTTGTTGAAAATTTCCGAGTGATCACAGTTAAACAATGGTTAAACTGACAAAAACTTGTTTTTTTTTTTCTGAATTTTTGACCGTCTTCATTTGCCAGAAAAAAGGTTTTACAAATCGTTTTTAAAAGGACTTATCAAACAGCCCTCGTACTATTAGAATCATTATGTGAAAAGGATAAACCACAGAGATTACTCTCAACTTTATTTTTGAATAAGGTTGGTAGGGGCTATTTCGACTAAAAAAACACAAACATCAACTTCAAAGGTCAGGATCTTCGTCTGTGAATACGATATGATAAATAAAATAAATAGGTGTTCTAAAGGCTTTATTTGACTTTATTTTCCACGTGTCAATAATACAGAATTCCCTCATTGTATGTTCAAATTAAAAAAAAACTCAAAAAAAGGCAGAAATAGTTGCATTTACCCCGCGGAGGGGCAATTTCAACTATGACACATATTTAGTCCTACTAATGCTGTGATGGTACTGAAATTGGAAGCCAGACCTTTATTACGGCATGGTTCATTCAAAATAATACCTTATTGCAATCCTACAAGCCTCAGTTTCGTAAAAAAACACTTTGAACATTTAGGAGGGGCTATTTCAACTTTTTCCATAGATAATAGTGCAGGAGCACATGTCGGCCAACATAGTCGATAAATCGAATCAAATGAATAAAACTAATCCATTGTAAAAAAAATGTGGTTCTTCTAGATTTAATTTAAATCGGTTTTTATTTGCTAATAAAAGAAGTAAAATCAAACCAGTCTTCACCAATATTACTACTAATTAAGTTTTCACTTACAAATAATTAACTAATACTTAATTTACAGTAATTACTAAAACTTTAATGTCCCATTAAAAAATATTTGAAACGTCGTTTGTATATAGTGAAACCATATGTTACACCCTTAACATCTTCAACTGCTCTATGAAGTTGGTCTAATGGATATTGTTTTTCTTTTTTACGTTTATAGTGCCGCACCATCTAAAACCATATGAAAACGCATTACTTTACGCTTTTAAGAAATTGTCATGTTAACCACGACATAGGTACATCAAGTAAAGTGCCGGGTATATCAGTCCCTTAACAATAGCCTAATCAACAAATATTGCTTTCTAAGTGCAAGTTCTTGAGTTCAAAACAAAACATTAATATATAACCAGAAAAGCAGTTTTTTTTTATTCCTACTTTTATTTATATACTGTAAAAAAAGATAATTATATAGATTACTATAAAAACGACTAAAAGTTGTTAAATTAACCAAGTTTTTCAGATAATATGCTAAGGTTTTTATTAAGTAGAGTATCGATAAATTGGACATCACTAGTGTTTTAGAACACCATACAAAATAAAGCGGGGTAATTGCAACTTGAGGGTAGTCGAAAATATCAGACTTCAATACTTTTGCGGGGTTATTAAAACTAACCAAATATCTCTTCTAAAACTTATATCTGTAACAAACAAATAAGCAGAATACAACTTATGGTTTATATTTTCACCACTCACGGTATAATATTGTGAAAACAAGCAATCAAAATATATTTTTTTGTCACAAAGTTGACGAGCGACAGCGAGATAGGCGACTGATAAAAAAAGACCTGTCATTAAGGCAGATTACGCGTGAGCAACGCCAATTTTTTCACGAAACAGGTAGTTTACCGTTCTGCGTACAGATGACATTATTGAATAAGGAAAATAGTATATAAGTTATTGCCCTTAGTTTTAATTACCCCTCAGTCGAAATAGCCCCTACCGACCTTAATTCTAAACGATTGCTAGTTATTGGTATCTATGTTATTGTCTGCGGTTCTTGATAAAAATCATTTAAACTATAAGCCTTTTGGTCACAAATGTCACAATGGTCAGATAAAAGCAATTAAAGATTTTCTTATCCAAACATTCGCAATTTCAAAAAATATTGTTTAAACAGGTATAGTTGGTTCCAGTTTAAATGACGAAAATGCGCTTAACGCAGGATTTTACAACTTTTGTTGCTAAATATGAAAGGAAAGGATAACAAAGGGACGACCGAAGTGTGGCACGTGCCTTGGAGTAGCTCAACCCTTCTTGGTCATTGGGTTTTACCTGAACCGAACACATTTAAGTAGGTGTTTTGTTTTCTAAATACAATTAAGTACAGTGCTGTTAACATTCAGGTAAAAATGTATTTTTAATACTATTCTTAAATTGTACAAAGTGATATTGACATAGTATTTAATTATTATTTTAGAAACATTTAATTATTAAGTAAAATACCAGCAACATCAAAACAAGATTGTTTGTTCACAGTATACTTTGGCCGTACCGACACACCTGCGTAATTGTTTTACAACCCTACTTGAAGATAACATTTGAAGAATAGATGTTGGGAATGGTTGGTTGTAAGTGCTTTTCGTCATATTAACTTGAACCAACTATAGCACTTATCCGTGTATGTTCAAAGAACAAATTACCTAAGTTAAAAGATTTAAATAAACTTAAAATCTTAATTGTATTATTTGATGATTCCAGTAATTTTTTATCAATTAAAGAATAATTAGGTATGTAATTTTCTAATTCTATGCAAGAGATTTCTATAGGCCTCCCTATGGATAGCCTTACTATATCTTTACTTTCTTTGGATTTTACGGTACTTTTAACAATTATTAAAGAACCACCATGAATGGCGGATTTTCTGGCAAAAAAACTAACTAATATAAATTAACAAAATCAAAAATTAATTGATCTGGTAAGCCAATGTTCAGTAATGCACATAATTTGTACATTCTCAGTATCTAAAAATACCCCTTCTTATTATTTGCTGGAAAACCCTTGAATATTTTGATGAACTATATTTATACTCAAAGGCGTTTCCGCTGCCTATACTTTAGTTTAATTAAATGTTTAGGAATGGCATCTGTACAACTGTTATTTCTATTTGGATAACCATTATTAAAAGCAAAAAGTTCTACCAAAATCAAAACATATTTCTTTGGCAAATGATTTTTTTCAGATGTTAGCGTGAGGCGCTTAATGAATTTATTTAGGTCGAAGAAATGATATTTACTATTAATCATAATAGCATTATACATTAAAGAATTGTATTGTGATATTTTATTATTATAATTATATGGCAAGTTTTGTGAATACTTGAAAGATTGTGAGAATCACGTAATAAAAACGGAAGACAAGATGCTGCAGCTGTTAAGTGTTACGGATGAAAGTGAAGATGACGAATTAACCGAGAAGTCTGATAGTGAATAAATAATTTGGCTAACATAAATTATTTTATTTCTATCATCATCATCATCATCATTATATCAGCCGAAAGACGTCCACTGCTGGACATTGGCCTCCCCCAAATGTTATTTCCAATATTAATAATCCATAATAATACCTAATGCATTGTGTTCGATTTTTTCAGTCAAATTGTAACCTAGCAACTATACTTATTAGGGTATTAATTAATTAAAATCGAACACAACGGATTTGGAATTATCATCGACGATATTAGCGTTTGTCATCGCACTTTCATATTTGCCAGAAAGAAAGGGATGAATGCTATATGTATGGTACCTGCATGAAATTTACTGTACTAGCCTTATTTTGAGGAGTAGGTAAGTATCGTAAATATCCGCTTTAAACCGTACATTCTTCAGAACATATTATATCATAAAAATTGCTGTAGTTCGTCCCTATTTGGCAAGTATGTATAAGTGTGAAAGTTTCGACGACAATTACTTGATAAAACATAAATAGAATTAGATTCATAGAAGGCATAAACCTATCACTATTAATTTTTTCCTGTCTGGCAACATTTTCTGCTGTCAAGTTAGTTCGCCTAATTCTGGACTCGACTTTAGCGAAACTTGCGCCTGATAGTTTTTTACATACTCCAAAATTACGGCACTATAAAGTTTATAACTAACATTTAAAGGTCTTCCGTACACAATATATGCATATCCATCATGATGATGTCCGTTTATATTGGCCGATTTCACACAGTGGCCTGTGATCGTGATCCACCCAGCTGATGTGGCAAGGTGGACCATAAGTAATTAGTCGGCCCATGACCACCCTGCTGACGTGGCAAGGTGGACCATGAGTAATGAATCGGCCCGTGATCCACCCAGCTGATGGCCAAGGTGGACCATGAGTAATTAATCGGCCCATGACCACCCAGCTGATGTGGCAAGGCGGACCATGAGTAATTAATCGGCCCATGATCCACCCAGCTGATGTGGCAAGGTGGACCACGAGTAATTAATCGGCCCGTGATCCAACCAGTTGAGCTGGCATGGTGGACCATGAGTAGTTATGGGCGGATATAGTAACAGACATAATATATGTAAGTACCTACATACATTACATACATGTATACATACATTTTGGTCTTCATCGCAGTCGGGTAAAAACAACTCTCTTTAGATACATTCTGATCTGTCGAATGGATCCAAAGAGAATGGATGCTCTACATCACAGATAAACTATGTCCTGAGTTCTGTTAGGTTAGGCTTAGTGGCCTCATTACTTATTGTCCAACTGCTTTTCGCTTTCGTCAGTAATCATTTACCACGAGTCCGAAATCCCGCAAAAGTAGGTAGGTTAGGTTCGTTAGGCTTTGTTAGATGCTCGAAATGCAAACCGCCCAGAAATGAGATCCGACGGATAGCAGCGGGACCACGAGTCCGGGACCGTTCCGTTGATACAAGTTGTATTCTTGACATGCATTTTTCTCTTTAGTTGAGGAAGATAAATGTGGTCGTTATTTTAAAAAGAAAGCAAATTAAAACAAATAGACCTCCGTTTTTTACATCATTTATATTTAATATTTCTTACCTACCTAATTGTAGTCTCTTTATTTCTGGGACACTCAAGTGGCGCCGACACGAGGCGGCGATTACATAATGATTAATGAACAAACTACTTAACGAAATCAGCTTTCTCCCTTTACATTATTATTAAAACAGGTTTAAATGTCGGTTCACAATGCTCTTCTTAAATTAAATAAACATTATAAAATCTCATTCCACTTGCAACCACTCCGTTTCGACTTTGCATTTTACGTAAAATATTTAACAAAATATCACATTTTTATGCATAAGATAAATGTTTTCAAGTAAGTATATTCGCCCAAGGTACAGTATGCTTATGTACTCGTAGCCATCAATACACATTAGGTATTTGTATTCGTAATTCCTCAATTTGTGGGGAAATCCCTCCCGCTTGCAACATTAATTGAACACTCGTGTGCGTATCGTAGTGCGCGAGTACCTACGAGAAAATTACGCCTACATATGAATCAATTTGATGCTTCACATCTAAAAGATTATTTTAAGTAATAACCTAATTAAAAATAAACTCTAAAAAAATCTTGCGTTTTGATCCAGTCATCAAATTTAAAGTTGATCGCTATTATACTTAGTCGGTCCTAAAGTTCTGTCACTGGCACATTATTTTTTAATTTAGAACATAATTTTAAGAAAATGTTTTTGTATTCCATTTTTGAATGTTTAACAATTTTGTTAAAACAAAAAACAGTCATTTGCTGCGATTTCTCACGATGGAGTGGACATTGAAAGAAAACCGAATAGCTGTTTTAGCGTTGCACCGCTGTGGGCACTCGCCAAGTACCGTTTTCAAGTTGCTCAAAAAATTAAATATTACGCTTAGGTTTGTGTATCGTACTATTGATAGGTACAATGAAGTCTCTAGTGTTGAGGACAAAAAAAGAACTGGCCGTCCACGCTCCGTATGAACACCAGCAGTGATCAAAGCGATCAAGGCCCGTATAGCAAGAAATCCTGTCCGAAAACAGAAGTTGATGGCTTTGCAGATGGGTGTCAGTAGGAATACCGTCAAAAAGATTTTAAACGAAGATCTTAGTCTACGAGCATACAAAAAAAAGTGTGGACACATGCTTATTGCCCGTCTAAAAACAATCAGGCTTAAAAGATCCCGAAAGTTGTTAAAACAGTACGCGAAAAATCGACACCGCGATATCCTATTTACAGACGAATTTTTTTTCGATATTGAAGAAAAGTATAATAAACAGAATGATAGAGTGTACGCTAAGAGCTCTGAAGAAGCAAAAAATACCGCTCCGCGGGTGCAACATGGGCATCATCCATCATCAGTGATGGTTTGGTTCGGAGAATCTTATTACGGGCCAACTGAGGTTCATTTTTGCGAAAAAGGGGTCAAAATCTGTGCAAAAGTGTACCAAGAGACGGTTTTGGATCAGGTTGTCAAAGATCTGCCCAACACGCTATTTTCAGAACATCATTTTGTGTTCCAGCAGGATTCTGCACCTGCACACAAAGCCAAGACCACTCAAGCCTGGTTTGAGCGTCAAAAAATCGACTTTATAAGACACGAAGATTGGCCTTCCTCCAGTCCGGACCTTAATCCTTTGGACTACAAAATTTGGCAGGTCTTAGAGGAGAAGGTTTGTGCTAAACCACATACAAATTTGGAGAGCCTGAAGTCATCTATTAGAAAAGCAGTCGCTGAAATAGACATGAATATGGTGCGTGCTGCGATAGACGACTGGCCGCAGCGTTTATTGGCCTGTATTAAAAACAAGGGAAGTCATTTTGAATAATTTTAAGTTATATTAATTCTCTATTAAATTGGTATATAAATTATTAAAAACTTGGTACTTTTGCTTTTATCATTATTCTTATTTGTGACAGAACTTTAGAACCGACTAGGTATAGATCGTTGATCGATATTCCTGCCATTTAAATTTAAATGGGTGTGACGGTAAAACTTATTGTAGGAACCACATCCAAAGACGTCCAAAGTAGTGCCACGTCATGCAGGTAATTATTTGCAAGGAATGAAGATCTTTGCACTGAACCTTTTTTCTGTATTCATTCATGAACTAGCAAATCGTTGATGCAATGTTTGTGCAGTACTCACTGGAGTAGGTACAAAGTTGACTCCACAGGGAGATTCAGTACCTTCACAGGTGTTCGACGTTTTTCCTTGAATGTCTGCAATTTCTTTCTGAAGCTTGACGTTCAAGACTGGTTTGTTGACAAAGTTGCGACTGATGCCGCGACCGCGGGCGCGGCCGCGCGCTCGTCCTCGCGCGGATCGGTTAGACCGCGTGGAGCGATAGGATCGTGTGGAACGTCCGGAGTGGTCGGATCTATCTGAGCGAATGGAACCGACGGAGTTGACACTCCCTGGACCCCCTCTCTGTCTGTATCCGCCCAGTTGGTTAGTCAACTGGGCGAGGGACTGCCTACTGAGGTAGTTAGGGTTCCCGACGCTGTTACGACGACGTTGCTTTGCGAAATCATTAGTCACGCTAACGGTTAGATAAGATGGTAAGTTAAACGAATTATTCTTGGACAGAGGATTGTTCTTCGACCGCGTAAATGTTTGAGATTTAATTATGTTGTTTTGCTGGAGCATATTCTGACGCTGCTCCTTTAGTATTTGATCTGACCGCAGTCCCACCATGCTATATCTGTTGCGAGTACTCAGGCCACGGCCCCGTTTGGAGATACCTCTTTTGGCGAGGGCAAGTAGTCGGCGAGCAGTGTTTGCGAGCCGTCTCTGGGGGGCGACTCCGAGTCTGCTATGGATATCGCCGCGCTGCTTGCGGTTGGAGCGCGAGCGACGAACTTGATTTCGCAAACCACCTGTGAAATAACGACAATATTTATATCATTATTATAAGCTCAAACCACCCAATTATTATCGTACCAGTTATCCGTGACGCGTTTAATATCTATAAAAAAAGTTTTGTTTTGTTTTTTTTTACTCGTATGGAGCCTATCCTTTCATCTTAATGAAAAAGTAGTTAGGTTTCTGATGCAGGCCAAGCATTTTTGTCTGTTAGATCGACAGACTAAGTATGTTTTTGACTTCAATGACATTTGCAAGTAATTGTTGGGAATTGTAAGGATAACTTAAAACTGCTCGGAAATATCGCATAACACTGGGTCGGTTGCACAAAACAGTACTTACTTATAGGAACAGGCCAAGAATACTTTTAAACAATGTATGTATGGTAATACTTTATTGTACAAAAGAAAAACACAATGAATATAAAAAATATATACAAAGGATACTTTAAAAATCTAAGCATAGAGAGAACACAAAGAAGTTTCACATGACACTTAATACGTTCCTACGGAGTAGCAAATAAGATAGAGTAGACTACAACAAGATGTATCCACTTTTGGTCTTTAATGCAATACAGTAAGGTGAAATAGTGGATGTATCTCTTTGTAGTACACTATACAACAAATGTCTTCATTACCTACTTCAAAATAATAGCACTACCTCAGCGTACAAATGCACTCGATCTTTTATTTGAATAAAACAATGAAATAGTACATTGTGCATCAAGGGCGGTAAGAAGAGGATTGCTAACGAGAGACTATTAGATTAGCTTTTAATGACTCGAGTTTGCAATCTCCTTACTGCCCATGATACACACAATGATTTTCATCACATTAGCGAGGAAATAAAAAACAATTAAACGAACTCTATTCGCTAAGCTAAAAGAGTTGGACAACTTTTTTTTAGTCTTCCACAGATAATGCTTAGAATTGCTTTTTTTTTTAAACTTGACAAATACAGGCCATTCTGCCAGATTGTACAAATTTTCAAAATGAAATTTAATAAAATAATTACGGATGTCTCTGAAATAATGGTAAAGTAGAAATATAATGCAGACAAATGTGCCGTATAAGTTTAATTAAACAGTAAAATTGGTTTGTAGCCAAGTTTTGAATATAGGAAATAAACATTGGCTGATTTTACACCTCCTTGGTCTGAAATGATGTACAAGTGGATTCTATATTTTAAAACTAAACTCATAAATCCCTAAGGAGTTATGAAAATCTATAACTCCCGCGGGAGCTAAGTCGGCTATAACTGCCCTAAACGCCTGCGTGTTATAAAACCCTTTCCGAGCAAGTGTGATGAAAAATATATTGTGGGATAATTTAATCTTAACGCTCCACTAGATATTCCCGATACTCCGTTACGGCCATGTACATTATTGTACATCCCTTCCGTAGAACTGTCCTTGACATCAATTCACCTGTTAAACGTCTAAGCAAGCTTGATATACATTTTCACTCATCGGTCAGGATTTGTAGGAACGTCCAAGAATAAAATTCTCCTCAGTAATTATAATCGATAGTTCTACTACTTTTTTTAAAACTGAACTTCTCACTGACGAACATAGTTTGTCGATAACGCTATGTTAATACGGGCAGTAATGAACTAATGACCAAAGGTCAAAATTTTGGTATCGGATGAATTTACTTGGCACTAATGTATCCTAGGACAAACTGAGCTGATTTAGCCTGGTAGCCATCAGCCAACCCTTGGGTTATTCAAGATTCAAATTGCCTATAACCTCGAGTCTGATATCATTTTCTAATAAACCCTAGATGTGGCTTTTATTTTAAATATAATAATTACACTCTTTCATATAAATGTATTAAGATACATAAAGTAGTTTAACCTTTTTTTATGGCATTGAGATGGCAAAAGAGCACAGGCCATCTGATGGTACCTAAGTGGAAACTGTGACCCATAGACATTCGCAAGACTGAAATCCTAAGACAGCAAATGCATTGCCATAAAAAGTCTTTAGACACACAAATATTAAATAATATGGAAGGACAAGGAAGTACTTATGATATATGCAACGGGTTTGTGGAAACCTTTTCTCGAGAAATTAGTTTTATTAAACATGTGTGCAATGATAAATGGCTGTGTAGAGATAACTGACGTGTTTTCAAAAAAGTGTCCCGTCATGAAATCGTCAAGAAATCAGTTTGTCAAGAAACGTCAGGAAATTATCAATACTAAGGATGATGTTATACCAAAGAGCTATGGAAATCAAGTAACGCAAAATTAAACGCATTTTGTCTTATGAATATTTTTCAAAAAGTTGTCCACTTTGAGATTTTTTATTGTCCACTCATGAAAAGCGTTAATATTCTTGACGCTATTTCTACTAACGGAACAGTGTCCCAAGGTAGAAATTTGTATTTTGCGGATGGCAACTCCGATTGGATTCCATAGACAATGAGACAATAGTGCCACCATTTTGTTTTAGTTGTCAGTTGAGCAAAACAGTCGGAGCGTTCGAAGTGAAAGTGATATAAAAAATATTTCCTGACGTGTTTCGACTCAAAAAGTAAGTAATCATTATAATCGAATATGTACAAAACTTTGTGTTAAAGGTGATAAATACTCAGGAAGCTTTTGTTGTTGGATCTCGGTTTTTTTTTTTCACATGCTTCATATTATCAGTACTAAAAAACCGCCTTCAGAAAATGATTTTATCTTATGGAACACGTTAAAATAAGCATATTTTACTTGAAAACTTTTCTCTAAATTCAAAAATGGCCGAGTTATAGGGGTTTGAATGTTAAATAAAATATAAAAAAGTCAAAAATAATACAAAGAAAATAGGTTGGGTTAGTTTTTATATACAGCCGAAGGGCAAACCGGCCAGAAATAGGGGACCCGTCGACTCGGTTTTTAACTCCGTAATATTCTAATATACAACATCCCAAGTCCCTGACGCCTTGAAATAAACCAACATTTGAACCGCTATATCTCGGTCATTTTTGATTTTAAAGAAGTTTATCTAAAAAAATATGCTTATATTTGTATTTTCTCCAAGATTCAATCAAAAATCATGAAAACGGCAAAAATAAATTGGTCAAATTTTCCAAGTCCTTATATTGCACCCCCTTTGCTTTAGGCGGACCGTTGAAGTCAGTGAACATACATAAAAAATAAAATAAAAAATACAAACAGTGAAACGTATAACCTTCTTCTTTTTTTTGAAGTCGGTTCAAAAATATACTAAATTTTACTATGCAACCCTACCTCCTGCATGAAACATCCAAAATTTCTTGACGTCAGGAAAATGTCTTGTCAGGAAAATCAGGCACGCAGTCATATTTTTGTAACTACATCGAAAGTATCTATTAGATCCAACAACAAAAGCTTCCTGAGTATTTATCACCTTTAACACAAAGTTTTGTATATATTTGATTATAATGATTACTTACTTTTTGAGTCGAAACACGTCAGGAAATATTTTTTATATCACTTTCACTTCGAACGCTCCGACTGTTTTGCTCAAATGACAACTAAAACCAAATGGTGGCACTATTGTCTCATTGTCTATGCAATCCAATCGGGGTGCCATCTGCAAAATACAAATTTCTACCTTGGGACACTGTTCCGTTGGTAGAAATAGCGTCAAGAAATGTGTCACGAATTTTTTTATCAAATTGTGGGTCATTTAATGTTTTTGACTTTTAAATAACAGAAAAGGCATAAAAAAGCTCAAGTGTGATTTTAAATAGTGTCACATATTATATAACTGTAGATAAGAGCAAGTCCCTTTCTAAGTATTTGAAAATATAGGTTTCACGAAGACTTATTATCCTTTGGGCAGGGTGGGGACATATATATTTTTATATGGGGGCTACTTTACTGGCCAAACCGAATTCGTTTTTTATATTTGTTTTAATACTTCTATGAGTATAAACGTTTTTTAAGAAACTGGATTGACCCGCACAACAATGTGTAATACAATTTCTGAAAAGAAGATTCATATTTAATTCATATTAACGCTTTTCATGAGTAGACAATAAAAAATTCTCAAAGTGGACAACTTTTTGTAAAATAGTCAACTATGTTAGGAGATTAGATGTGTGTATGAGATGGCAACCAGTAAAGTCTAGAAACATAATGAAAATTGTTAGTAACATGAGCTCGAAGAAATCACCAGGTAGCGATCTAATACGCATGTCTGATTTAAAAGCTATTTCAGATAAGGTTAGTCCAGTGTTGGCTAAACTAATTAATTTATCAGTAAGTAAGAATATATTTCCAAAGGGGTTGAAACAAGCTATAATTCGCCCTATTCACAAAAAAGGGAGTCGTAAAATATTCTCTAACTATAGACCCATAGCCATACTATCTAGTGTAGACAAAATTATTGAAAAATGTATTGTTAAGCAACTTGGAGAATACATGCACAAAAATGATGTAATAAATAAAAATCAGCATGGCTTTCAAAGGGGTAGAAGCACAAACACCTTATTGGGTCAGTTCACTGAACAGATAAACTCGCACTTAGCTAATAAGAAAGTAGCTGTAGCAGTGTTCTTTGATTTCACTAAAGCGTTCGACACGTTAGACACTAATACCCTTTTGAATGCTATGAGCGAGTGCGGGGTGGATGAGCCGCTGAACCAATGGTTCCGCGACTACCTCACCGCGCGCTCGTACCGCGTGAAGGTGGGCTCGGCGCTGAGCGACAAGCGGCGGGTGGCGTGCGGAGTGCCGCAGGGATCCTGCAGCGGCCCGCTGTGCTACCTCATGTACGTGAACAGCCTGTGCGGCGCGCTGCGCCACTGTTCGGCGCACATGTTTGCGGACGACCTGTGCGTGCTGCGCGCGAGCACCAGCGCCGAGCTACCTGACGCTTGTCGCTTAGTACAGCAGGATGTAGATGCTGTAGTCCGGTGGTCCCATGACAACGGCATTGTTTTGAATACCGATAAAACCAAACTTTTAAGTATACGATCGCCTTATTTAGATATTAGTATGCCATCGCCCATAATAAGTATATGATTCAGTATCGTTTAAACACCATAAAAATCGTTGCCTTCCGATCCGTTGCGGGCCGTTTGGTGGAAATAGTGCTTAAGTTGGAAAGCCTCTATGCTAGTCATTTCACCGGCAGTCTTATCCCAAAACCGGAACAGAACAATGCGAACACTGCTGTTTGGCGGTAGGTTAATGGATAAGATGGTGGTAGCGATTCGGATTTTAGTTTCAACACAATAGGTATTTTATAATATAATATTTTAGTACAACATCATATATTTACAAAAAATACCGTTGAAAAGCCGATTTTATGCAGATTTAAAAAACATACTTTTATACTATTTATTTGAGACATGTAGAATAAATAAATATACCCGCGCGGCTAACTGTTTACCGGATACCACAACAAACACAATCTCATATAAGTGTATTTTTAGATAAACTTGAACATTTGCTTAATTTCTTAACTTTAAGGTACAACAAGAAAAAGATTGTCATTTGCGGAGACTGGAACATAGATACTTTGAAGGAGAATTCAGTCACGAAGGATCTAGTAAGTTTATTGAGAAGTCATAATTTTGCATTGCATATAAATTCACCGACTCGGATTAACACTTGCATTGACCAGATTGCCAGTAATCTGCGTCCATTGAAATCTGATACCCATAGACTTGATCTGTCTGATCACGATAGGGCTCAATCAATTATTTTAAATATCGACAAGGTCAAATCTTATACAACTTGGTTTGAATATAAAAGAGACTATAGTAGTGATAATGTTAGGAAGTTTCATGATAGCATGATGTCTCTATCTTTCTGTGATGTATTAAGTTCTAATAATGCTCAGGATGCGTTTGACAAATTTTATGACTTATTAAGACTGTTTTATGATTTGTGCTTTCCCGTCATTAGAGTTAAAATTAAAAATGGACAAAGAAAGGTTAAGTGGATGTCTAAAGGTATTCGTAGGTCATGTCTGGTCAAACGACAAATGCTCCTTCAAAGTAGAAAAAGCGGAGGAAAATCTATCTTAAATAAACTTATATTTAAAAAATATGATAAATTACTGAAAAAATGTATAAATAAATCCCAACAAATAAGTAATTGTAAATATATCCTAACAAATAAGAACAAATGTAAAGCAACCTGGAATATTATTGCCTACATCAAAACATACATCAAAATTAGAAAATAGAAATGACATTAACCATTTAAAAATGAACAACAAGATATTTACTAATCCGCATGATATTTGTTCCATTTTAAATGATTATTTTATTGAATTAAATAATGTAAATGTAATTAAAAACAGGAAATCGAAAATTGATGTTGAAAAAAATCCATTCTCAATGTTTTTAATGCCGGTAAGTGAGAATGAGGTTTATAAACTTATCATGTCATTGAACAACAGCAAGGCTTGTGGCATTGCTGATGTTTCAACTAAAGTACTTAAGTTAACTGGTTTACTTCTTAGCCGCCCTCTTGCTCATGTGATTAACCTATCTTTTAGTCAAGGATACTTCCCTGAACAACTAAAGCTATCTATTGTGAAGCCATTATTTAAAAAAGGGGATCGCGACGACCCAGGTAATTACAGGCCTATTACTATTGTCCCAATCTTATCCAAAGTAGTTGAAAAGGCTTTCATTGTTAGATTGGGAAACTTTTTGACAAAACACAATATCTTACATCCAAATCAATATGGCTATCGAAAAGGTTCCAATACAGAGTTGGCATGCTTTGAATTTGTTAAGTACGTGACCGAATCCATTAATAATAAATCGCCGGTTATGTCAATATTCCTTGACATGACCAAGGCATTTGATCTTGTGGACCACTCGAGGCTTCTGCAAAAATTAGATACTTATGGAATTAGAGGAATAGTAAATGACTGGCTTAAAGCCTATTTAGCTGACAGAAAGCAATGCACGGAAATTACTAAAATTGTTGAATGTGAAAATAAAATTCATAAGAATGTCTATAGGTCATCTTTTCGCAGTGTTATTTCTGGAGTGCCTCAGGGTAGTAACTTAGGCCCATTGTTGTTTTTGTTGTATATTAATGACCTTCCAAAAGCTACCGGGCCCAAATCCATACTTTTCGCTGACGATACAACAATCATAATTAAAGGTAATAATTTGTGTACATATGAGTCAAATATAAATGAGGCCTTGATTGATGTGAGGGACTGGATAAGTAATAACGGCCTACTTTTAAATTTTAACAAAACTCAGTATATGCAATTTCACTCTTATCGGGCAACTATTTCTCAATTTAATCTTAATATTAACGACATTGCATTGCAAGAAGTAAAAAGTATAAATTTTTTAGGTTTAAACATAGATTCATTTTTGAATTGGAAAAATCACATTAACTCAATATGTCTTAGGTTAGATCGCTTCATATTTGCATTGAGGAAACTAAGAAGATGTGTATCCGTGGAAGCCGCTCTTATGGCATATCATGGTCACGTGTCATCCATTCTCGCTTACGGTCTCATATTATGGGGAAATTCTGTAGAAGTGAAAAGAGTATTTAAATTACAAAAAAAATGTGTTCGGGCAATAACATAATACGGAAGAAGACGGCCTCTGTGGTGAGGCAGATGAGGGGGAGCACAAATAGCATCCTGAAAATGATAGCAGGGAGGTGGGATTCGGATATTCTCCGCCGATACACCGACCTTCATGTCTTACGACACTGAAATATTAATATTATTACTGTACTAACTTAGTTTTTATATGTGTTTTTGTAACTAACAACCTATGGATCTGAGATATCTGAAAATAAATTTTTATTTTTTTTATTTTTTTATTTTTATTTATTTATTAATAACGAACTCTTGGCAAATCTGTAGTTGTAAGCCTATTTTTAAAAAACTGAATATTTTACCTTTGCCTTGTATGTATATTTGGAAGATTTGCAATTTTGCCAGAAGATTTCCTGATTACTTTACTAGTCGTTCAATACGCTATGTATACATGTAATCATAGAGCACAATATAAGGATCTCCTGCATCGGCCGCGCTGTAGGACGGACATTTATAAACAGAATGCTTACAACATGTGCATTCTCATTTTTAATAGCTTGCCGGGTCAAATTCGAGCACTTGAAGGTAAACAGTTTTCTATAACCTTAAGGAAGTGGCTTCTAAATTTATGTTTCTATTGTGTTAAGGATTTTATAAATCATGAGCTTAATGAGATGTGACTATAATTATTGATGGATGACTTGTACCTTTTTTTTTTTATTATTGTGACAATGAAGATTTGCATGCTGTTTTATAACTGCTGGAAAGGAGAAAAACAATATTCATTTTAAGATCTGTAACTACCCTTTTTCTGCAAATAAATGAATTATTTTTATTATTATTATTATTTAATCTCTACCCTACTACCGCACTCTTTAGCGGAGAAACGATGACACTTCATCCGGAACAGTCAATCTTAAATTAGGTAAATCAATTAAGTATAGCAGTTAGAAACCAATATATACATATTCAAATAGTTTTATAGTATTTTTTTTATAAAATATCGAGACCCAATGTTTTGTCCAACACAAAAACATTAATGACACATGCACAGATATAATATATTGAGTGCATAGATTCTTATTGATTCTGCCAGCGAGTATTAGAGTTGACGACTACTGGTTCTTTTTCTTTTTTTTTTCTCATCCTAAAATAAATGAACTATACAGAATTACAACTTGAAAAAAGTTGTTGATAATTCAGTAACCACAATTTGCACAAATAGTGAAGGTATGTATGTATGTATGTAATCGACACGAATAAAGCAAACCCAATACTTTTTATCTAAACCGGATAAACTTTTCAATTTAACGTGTAATATTTGTAGTACAAACAAATTGTATAAGGTCTTATTTAAGACGAAAATTAGCTTAGTCCGTTCCGTCCGTTAGTATGTACAAACAACATCTTTCAGTTATATTTAGTTAATAATTTTCGAGAAAAATGGACCAGATATTCCAATGCATAATAATTATTCGTGGTAATTTATTCAACGAGTAAATTATTTGCGAATAAATGATTCGAAAATAAATTATTCGTCGAATAATTTATTCGAACAAGAATAATCATTCGAGAATTTCATTCGTTATTCGCAAATAATTTGGTTATTCTTATTCGTTATACGTCATTCGAATAAATTTTGCCCATCTCTGGATGGCCCCCGACAATAACCCCACGCATCCTCCCCCGGAAAGAAGCGCGGAGCCCGAAACCGTGGCTCGCAGTCCTCCGAGGAAGGCCCAACATCCGCTGCCGCATCCACCAAACTGCCGGCAAACCCAACACATCCACGGGTTTCAGGACGAGGCCCCGCCCCTCACCGTCGTCACCAAGACGCGGTACTACCATCTACCACCCTCCACCCCGCAGCTGCAGATTTACGGACATTGTATTTTCTGATAAAAAATAATTGACTTGGAGCCAGAAGTTAAGATTTCAGAAGTTGGCCTTATCGTCATTGTGACATTTTGACAGAAAGTGACATAGCATACTTTAGTTACAATAGGTTTATCGTGCGATTATGTATAACGGGGTAAATCTTAATTTTAATGAATCTTGAAGTTTATTGTTGTGGTTTTAATTAATTATTTTTGTATTATTTGATTGTTTTGACGATCTCAATGTAATTTATTATAATAACATTGATGAATAAATAAATAAATAAACTAAACTAAAAATGAATTTAGTGCACATAGCAAAAATGAGAAATTGTGTACCTCTAGAATTTCCTATTCGGTTTTGTATCGGCATATCGGGTTGAGTTTCTAGTCCCGCTCTGCTCCTTGGCGTCAACGTTCTCTGCTGAGAGCGTGAGCGTGACGCCGACCTCAGACGAGAGGTGGGCCGGCGCAGCGGGCGCGAGCGGGAGCGGGCGCGGGACTGGCGACGGCCGCGGCTGGGCGCACCCCGTGCTCGGCCCCGCCCGCGGGCGCCTGCCTGCGACGTCGAGCGAGATCGGGAGCGGGAACGCGAGCGCGCTTGCTGGCCCCCTGTTGTAGCGCCGCGGGCTTGCGAGCGTCCGCGATTTGCGGCGCCGCGCGCACCGCCACCTCGTCCGCCCCCTCGCCTGCGAAGGTTGACGCCACCTCTCCCTCGGGATCTACTTGCTCGAATTATTTCATCTGGAAATACAAAGTAAATACAGACACAAACATTTTTTTAATAAGTCACCTTGTTTGACACCTCATTTGATTGATACGCTTGATTTTTTTTTGTTTACGTCTGTCCAGTTCTGTCTTGGCCCTCACTGCTGAGGATCAGAGCTACTTGCCAATCAAAGTCTCAGCTTGATGATTTTTAACATGTTCGGAATCGACTTTTTTGGTTTATCGCAGTCTACAGAAAGGCTGCAGCGTGCAGCGTATCGAAACCGGGGTCAGAAGTGGTTGCAGGTAAACGACCAAGCGACAAAAGAACAATTCAGGTATTATTTCACAACTACTAACATATAGCTCTCTATCATTTTATTAGGCATAGTTGGGGTATCGACCGACTGGATATCGAGGGAGATCATCGTACCACGGTTAGGATCATTTTTCCGTCAACCGCAGGTTTTGCATTCAGACTGTATTCCCTAACGACCAGGAGTGTACCCCGACGTAATAGGCATTAAATACATGCGTACATGAAGTAATAGGCATTAAGTAGTTTTCAGTCAAAATGTGCCAAACAGACAATCACGCAGCTTTGGAACGTTTCAACGAATTGGCAATAACATTGATTATAATACTAATGATAATTTGCATAGATACTCATCATCATACTACTAGTGGCACATAGAATCACCCGAAAGTTTTGAAGGCGTATGCTGTGTGCCCTACTCCGACGACACGCGCTCAGTACTGTGACATGCGAGGTCATTAAACGATCCGGACAACAAGTGTAACGACACATACTCGTAATAATAACTATATCTACTATTGTTTTTAATAACTATCTAGGAATTGGCAAACAAGAAACGTAATTAAGTGCAGTGCGAGTGTGTACAGTGCGTTAATAGTGAAATATGTGCGCTTAAAAAAAATAGGGTAGTAATTACTTATAAAAAACGAAATATTCATACTCCTTTTAGGTAATTAGCAGGGATCGGAAATTCGGATCGATATTTACCTATACTTTAGCGCCGGCTTTGTTGTTCAGTTGTATGGAGGTGGACTCAATCATATAATTCATATAAAATATCCGGGATTTCAAAATAAATAAATTACACCGGCATTAATTCATAATTATTTATTTATATTAACTGTTTGAAGTTATTTTCCATGTACATGTTTAACCAAATGTTATTTAATTTACCTGTAACTTATTAACCTAACGAATTTATAGGAGTAAAACAGAACGTTTTATCCTACATGTAAAGTAATTATTATATTAACGTTTTGTAGAATCCCAAAATCCCAGAACTTAAATTATTAAAACAATATTTTTAAGAAGCCGACGCCATGTTTACCTATCTTTTTCTGGGATTTTGCCAACTTTAGGTAAATATCGATCCGAATTTCCGATCCATGGTAATTAGGCGTTGAATGGCAGTAGACCTACATTCCTTATATAAATAATTAAATGACGTAAGAGCAAAATTGAGTAGAAGAGTAGGCTAGCATATAATAGAAACTCGCCGGTTCTGTATTTAAAAGATCTAGGGACCGATTTTTGACTTTCGAGCGCTCGAAAGTTTCACTCTAAAGTGACAAAAATCAATGAAATGGTATTTTTGCCTTGCGAGCGATAGAAAATATGAATGAAGACGAGTGGTCCGTGGCATGCGTTTTGAACTCTATCAATAGAAAGTATCATTTGACATCTTTCAAACCTGTTGGGATACCAACTTGGGTATGTATGCCGGGAAGTACACGAAGCATAAACAAACCTAGCACAATGCCATAGATATCCACAGACGAGAAAGCGTTACATTTTTACTACATTTATAACCAGTCAAGAATTTGTAAAATAAGCGTAAAAAAATCTTATGGCTACTGAAATATTAAATTGCTTGTTATGATTTCATCTTTTGATAGCATCCCATATTTATTCGCAATTAAAATATGAATAAAAAAAACCGATAAAACATGGACTTTCTGCGTATAATGAAACAAGTTCCAACTTAACAATACTATTTAGTAATCTCAACAATATGGAATTTGGGACCACTCGAAAATAAATCGTGAAAGATTTTCGCATTCGAATATTTTCTACCGCTCGGTTTTGAAATCGAGCGCTCGAAAGTCAAAAATCGGTCCGCAGACACATATCAAAGGAAGTTCATTAGGTCTGAGTCAGACCGTCTGACGCCGCAGCGACGTTACGCTGCTGTGCTGTTTAATTTAACGACGAACATATTTTATTTTTAGTTTTGATCACGATTCAGAAATATATTAAATATTTACTTCCCTATTTCCGTCTTCTAAAATAGCGGACGCTAACTGGTGCACAGGCGGACTCAATCTGGAAATTGAGGACGCGAAATGGTTAAATCGCTTGTTTGAGCTAGGTGATCAATTCATTTATTGTCCTAAAGTGAGCAGTAAACTTAAAAAGACTATATTAGGAATACATGATTTTCGTTCAAAAATATTACATAAACAATTTAAATTTTGGTCTCAAACTTACAAACTCCACTAAGTGCGCGCGAACAGGCGAAATTTTAACTTCCTAAAAGTAGGTACTATTCACAGAATCTCGAATTCCCAAAACGTCATATTCTCAGTATGTGAAGCTCCGAAAATGTCAAACTATCTAAGTGAGAGAAAAATGGAAGGTCATTGTCATGGTATGGCCATGTCATGAGGCCGGATGAAAGACATGTTACGAAGAGAGTTTTAAGTATACCTTCTACGCGGACGAAGTCGCAGTCTAGGTTAGTTAGTAATTCGGACTTGGCAATCACAAAAATGCTATATCCTACTTATGATTATGCTTACATACATACATACATTAATATATGCCTGTTTCCCAGAGGGGTAGGCAGAGACCACTTCTTTCCACTTGCTACGATCTTGACAAATTTATGAAACTATTTATACTTAATTTAAAAAATTGATTTTCTAATATTACTAGATCAGTGATCCCAAATGGGGCGTTGCTGCAACTGCCGTTGCGCAAAATATTGTTTGCCATATTTCACTTCCCAAAAAACTTATCGAGTAGCGAGTAGTTTCATTACCAAAGCGAATCTTTAGCACATAGACATTTCGCATTTTATTAATTTGGTCAAATTATCGTTTAGCATAATTTTACTTTGTCAAGTTTTATGAAGACAAACGTTTATTAAGAAAACTTTCTCCTTTGGCAAATATTATATTTAAAAATATATATATTTTTATATATATGTGTTGAAATTGTTACTTCGCACACTCAATTTATAGCATGCCCAGTTAGCTTAGTTTAGGTTAAAATTAGGTAAGTAGGTTTAGGTTTGAGAATTCATCAGGTCCGAAGAGCCAATCTAAGTAAATGTTTTAAATTAAATGTTTTACCTTACGGTTTGTGCACAGCTCCCTTTGTTTTCACAAAATTACTTAAACCTGTAGTTACACACTTGAGAACACAAAGGTACCTTATTTAATACCTCATTTATCTAGATGACTGGATCTGTTTTGGTAAAACACAACAAAGATAAGATAAAGATAAAGACATTAATTCAGTAAGTAGGCCGCACGGGCACTTTTACACGTCAAGAATCTACCAGCGCTTCACAAGAGGAGACCACTGCTGAGAAGAAACCCCGCAAGAAACTCAGCAGTCAGTCATTTTTTTAAATATATTTAATATTACAATGGTACTACTTAGTCTAGCATTATATAAATCTATAAATACCAAATTAAAAAAATATTTCAAATATCCTGCGTAGTTTCCGCAGGAAAACACACCAAAATCTTAAGAGAGAAAGAGAGAAAAGGAAAAAATAACACCTGCTTATGTGTATATAAGACGGTGCTAGATGAAGATGACCACATAAGATTGATATATTTTCCTACATCAACGGTGTCCCCCAGATAAGATAAAGCTTTTGAATTTGAAAAAAATATATAATTATTGATTAAGTTTCGGGTTTAGGCCAAGCATTTTCGTCTAATATATAGTCCTTGATCCTATAATACGCTTTAGACATTAACGACTTTTTCAAGTAATTTTTGAGTGCTGGAAAGGGTAACTTTAAAACGACCTCAGGTAATTTATTATAGAAAAGAATGCATTGACCAACAAATGATTTATGTACTTTACGGACGCGGAATTTTCGAATAGCTATTTTATTTTTATTTCTAGTATTTAAATTATGTATATCAAATTTTTGTGAAATAATCCAATTTTTTTATAACATAAATAATATTCTCATAAATAAATTGAGACGCTACAGTTAAGATATTAATTTCCTTAAAAAGATATTAATTTCCTAACATGATTGTAAGGCAAAATTAGAAGAAATAAGCAGTCTATTATGTGACCTAGGGTTGGTTATTAACTATGAGAAAAGTATTCTCATTCCAAACCAGACTTGTAAATACCTTGGCGTCATGATTAATTCAAAAACCTTATCATAAGTTGTGCCACAAGAAAAGCAAGTTACAATTGTATAAAAACTAAATTCTTTAAGAAATAAAAGTCAACATAGAATTAGAGATTTTGCACAAATCTTGGGTTTTTTTAATTCTATATGCCCAGCTATGCAGCAGCCCAGCAGTATATGGGCAGATCTACAATAAAATATTGGAAAAATACTTGGCCTTACAAAATTCAAATGACAACTATGATGCTGGGAGCCTGGAATGCCACTTTCATTAGAAGTGTTACAAGAATTTGACTGGAGGCTTAATAATATTGATAAAAAATATCTTCTTAAAGAATACCAATTTAATATTGAAATACATAAGGATGCGTCAAATTCAGGCTAGGGTGCAGTATGTGGTACTGAAAAAGCCTCTGGATCTTGGTCTGCTCAGGAATAGAACTTCCATATTAACTATTTAGAATTAAAAGCAACCTTTTTGGCTTTAAAATGTTTTACTAAAGATTTAAGAGATTGTGAAGTCTTACTTCGAGTACCAGTGTGGTTTTAAGAAATGAGCATCAGCGATAAATAAATAATTTAATATTCTATTAAGGTTAGCACACTATGTCTCCTCAGTCTTTTTAATCTGGTACTGCCAGGGTTCACCGATATATATCATGATGTATATCGGCGGATATAAGTGTTGATATATATCAATGGATATTTATTATTGAAACTGTTTTTTTTTCTGTAGATAGTTACACAGGCAAGACTAGACTGAAATGTTTTACTTCAATTTATGTTACCACACTAAATTTCCGGGTTTCACCTAGTTTCGTTAGTATTCTATAAGCTTCATATTGAATTTCCTCATATTGAAATGGGTAGTAGTAACAAATTTAAATTTGTGTTTAATTTTAAGGATATTTTGATATTTATAGTAAAATTAATATGCATTGATATTTATCCGATAGATATCTGATATATATCAAATATGAAATAATCTGATATTTACAATAAATATCAGTTTTTTTCGTATCCTGGGTACTGCCTGTTTCTTGAAGGATGGCCGCTAGTTAATTCGGGTGTTGTCAGAGTTGGTCATGATATTTTCTGTTGACAGTTGATATTTTTTCACAGACAGTGTTCATCTTTACGTCCTGCTAAATATATTTATTGCTGATGGAGAATGTGATGTTCATTAAAGTTTGAAGCACTTTGCTTTGGAATCTCTCTAAGATGTCACTGTTGCTATTACTGGCTGTTCCCCATAGCTGAACCTCATGTGTCCATACTGGTTTTAACACCACCTTGTACAGGAGGAGTTTACTGTTGATGTTCAGTCTTGATGTTTTTCCTTCAAGCCAGTAAAGACTTCTTAGTTTATGATCTAGCTGTTTGCGTTTTGTCCAAATGTGTTTGTGCCAGGTAAGACAACTATCTAGATGCATGCCCAAATATTTGGCATCCTCTGCTTGGGTATCCTTTTGCTATTTAATAGGATCGGTGGGCAGGTTTCTTTTCTTAATGTGTAGGTCACCTGAACTGACTGACTGATTCGTTTTGACTCTTCATAGGTTAAACCAGTTCTCCAACATTGCAACCTGTTGCTGTAGATACAGTGTGGATCTATAAGGGTTGCGGTTAGGTCTGCCAACTTTTTTTTTTCTAAATATAACGTACCGTAACGTATAAGAGTATTTCCAAATAAAAAAATATTCTTCAATTTTATTCATTATTTGTTTGAAAACATGCTTTTTGTGGTCTTAGCACACTTTACTGTAATTAAACTTTGTGCACATTCAGAAATTTTGTAGAAGTCTTGATTGTGGATTCCGTTCATCAATTCTGATCCATTTCACGCACAAGTCAGAAATAAAGTATTATCAATACTTTTTTTTTATTAAAAAGTAGGATATGTTATTATTTTATCCTTGGCAACCCTAGTTGCGGTGTACGGATAGCAGTGCTGTGTCATATGCGTAAGTGGCATTAGTAATAAGGTCGCTTGCAGGTAGATCTAAAGTAAAGATTAAGTACAGAATAAGCCTGATTATGCTACCCTATGGAACACTAGAGCTTATATTACAATGCGATTTCACATTTTGACTGACTTCAAAGCATCTGTTAGTTAAATAAGATCAAAGAATAAAAAAAAAGAATGAGGCAGAGTACTCTTGATCTTGAACAGTAACCCATCATGCCAAACTGTCAAAAGCCTGGCTTATGTCCAGTAAATCTGTTGAGCAATATTGATGGTTTTCAAATGTGCAACTAATGATGTCTGATTACGTGCACTATGTTCCATAGTACTGTGTTTCTGGCGGAGGCCGAATTGGTGTGCAGGAATGATATCCGGGTAATATTTGTTCACTCTACACAAAACTTTTTAATACCATTACTAGAGGAGTTATTTTCCATTGTCTTTGGAAATGAGCCAGTCTCAGGCAAGCATTATATACGGCTACCAGAAAAATGATAGCTTTTTTAGGAAGATGTTTGATTATTTTGGGAGTCTCTCTTTGTACATTTTTTGAGGTATCATATGCCAGTGGAAGTGATATTTGTGATGCATACTCTTTGACTTTTTTTATCATGATCTGGGTCGTTACTGGGTAGAGGTTAACAAGTAGTGTCAAAATCCCATAATCCATTAATTGAACTGTAAAACCCGACACAGGTAACACAGGTAGATTCACGCCTCCCTAAGGGGTCCAAATAACATACCAAATATCAGCTTTTCATCGCATTTTGCGTTTTTATGTTTTGATTTGTAAGATATGACTAGCCCAGTTATTAATATAAAAGTGGTAATGTGATCGCAGTACCCCTGTCCGATGCCGTCCTGCTTTGCTTGTTTCCTTTTTTGGTCTCTTCAGATTATGATTAATAATTACATACATACATAATCTCACGCCTTCATTCCCAGAGGGGGGTAGCAGAGCTAAAGAATTACCAACGAGTCTTAAAACTTAACAATAATAATTTAATAAATATAAAAAAATAAATCCTAATTTCGGATCCGTCATACATAAGCATGCGATACGAGAGGTTAACACTAACAGATGGCATCAATTCGCGCTGTTTTGGTGGCCGGTTTGAATAATTTAATAATAGGAAAAAATTGACGCTTACTTTAATGGTAGTTAACATATAATAGAAAGAGCATATGCTTTTTATTTCAACAATTGACTTCATTCCAGGATCTCAAAATAGATCCGACGCAATGTTAGATCTAGAACTTACCTAACGACAAGTTAACTGAGTCCGCCATGGTAAAGAGCTGATTTAACACGTGTTAAATACACAAAACTCAAGTAACTGTTGTAGCGAATGTCATGCACAAGTTTGAAGGTATAAATATTATTTATTAAACCGTCTAAACCGACTTATTTATACGGGATAAATTCGAAAAACCAAGCAACACACATAAACATGAACAAACGTCACGCGTATATATTTATTTAAAAAAAAAAAATCTCTTTAATGTTGCCACTGGTAATTATTATAACATCATTTGTGAGTTTTGTGACGCACACTTAGAATTGACAACAATTCATTTTGTGCTAAGGTAGTAAAAAAAAATACCGTTTCTAGATTTTACACTGCTGATTACAGTAAAAATATCTTTGGATTTTTTTATGCCGTAGTTTTTTTATATTTAGGAAAAACAGTAAAAAAAGTTGGATTGTGAATGTTAGGAATACACTTATAGTGCCCTTAGTCCATTTATTACCAAAGGAATTCAAAAAAATATACAACTGTCATGTTCATTTTGTTTATCTGTCTGACGGATTACTTGATTCTGACGACACGCTTTCAATTCTGCGCAAAATACCTAGTTTATTTATTTTAATGGCGTCTATAAATTACGTAATTAATTAAATTACGCAAAATAACAAATTTGTGAACGAACGGCAGCGAATGATTGACATGACATGACAGTCAGTTCTGTTTCTGTTTAAAGTTACTTTTTTTTATTTTATATCAGGCTAAGATCACGACATAAGTATTCCTAACTTTGTATATACGGTCTTTTTAATGACTATTTCTTTAATAAATTATTAACGACGAATTTAAGTTAAATAAAGAAAAACCAAGAAATACGGGTAGTCTTATTTTTAACCAGCTATTATAAACGCGAAAAAACAATAATGCTTTTTTTTTTGAAATGTTGTCAATTCGCAAAGCAAACGACAGATATACAACACAACAGGGGCCGATTCCATAATAAAATACAAGCTAATAGTATTAGTAGTTTTGCATGGATTATTACTAATAGAATGGGTTTGTACCATTCCAAAAAAACGACTCATGTCTCCTGTGCTGCCAATAAAATGTAAAAAATTTGCATCGGTAAGTTTTAACTTTTCTAAATAATGTAGGTACATAAGTAATTTATTTTATTTACATATAATTGTAAAGTTAAAATTAAATACAACCGCGTAAACAAACAATTTCATTGTATTACAGTGGCAAAACTTCAGGTTTTAACAACATTTGGATACTATTATAATTTGCGTAAAATAGTTTGTATGTTTGTGAGTCAAACTCGTAAAAATGGCTCCATTGATTGTGATAAACTCTGGTATTCATGCGCAACACACATTGTATACAATACTTTTTGTCTCTGAAGTCATTCCCAAAGGATTTACATGTCTATATTTTCATATTCATATTCATATTCAATTTATTGCATCCATGGTATTTGCAAAGTTCTTAAAGAGTAGTATAGTGCTAAACATGGACCTTATTAGGGTATAGCAATCTTAAAACTAAATAAAAAATAACCTAAATATAACAAAGCCAGTTAGTAGGTACTTACCTGTAGGTACATTAAAAACGTATAAAATATAAAATCAAGCTCACTTTCTATATACAACTGTTATTTTAATATATTTACATTAACAAAAATAAAATAAAAAGAGTAGTTGAATATTTTCTTACAAATCTATTTAATGAATTTTTTTTTTTTTTTTTTTTTTTTTTATATCATAGGAAGGCAAACGAGCACACAGGCCACCTGATGGTAAGTGGAAACTGTGACCCATAGACATTCGCATTCATAAGACCGCAATCCTAAGACTGCAAATGCGTTGCCAACCCTGAGGCCGAAGATGGAATGCCTCTATGCTAGTCATTTCACCGGCTGTCTTATCCCCAAACCGGAACACAACAATGCGAACACTGCTGCTTGGCGGTAGGTTAATGGATAAGATGGTGGTACCAACCCGGACGGACCCTGCACAAGGTCCTCCCACCTCCAAATCTAAAAAATCTAAATCTAATTTTCTAGGTATTCTGACAAGGTGTAATAACAATTCTTAATTTAAAATATTTTTAGTTTATTTATGAAAGTTGTGTAAGTTTTTTCTGCTTTAGGTCTTTAGGTAGGTTATTATACATTTTTATACACATTGCATGTGGACCTCTACTGTACATTTTAATTCTCGCTGGGACCACTGAGACCAATCTGTTTTTGTGTCGTAAATTAAAATTATGTGGGCACAGGTCTTTTGATTGACAAAACAGGCTGGTTTGGTTTCGGACAAATTTGCATGACTCTAGAATATAAAGGGAAGTTAGGGTTAATATGTTCAGATTTACAAAATGGGGTCTGCATGTCTCATCATTCTTGATATGAGTCAATATTCTGATGCATCTCTTTTGCAGCAGGAATAGCTCTTTTACGTTTGTGCTGTTTCCCCGTAGTACAACTCCGTAGTAGAGCCACGCCTGTGCAAAAGCATGATAGGCAGTGAGAGCAGTTTTCAGGTCAGGTGTTCGAACAATTTCCCTTAGGGCATAGGCAAATCTGGAAAGTTTGCCAGCAACTTTGTCGATGTGGCTTTTCTAGTTTAGGTGTTTGTCGATATTGATACCTAGTAACGTACAGGTGTTCACAAATTCGATTTTGTTGTTCAAATAGGAATATTTTACTTTTAAATTTTGTCTTTGGTGGGGCCTGAATTGAAGTAAATTAGTTTTTTTGAAATTTAAACACAAATTATGTTCCTCGAGCCATGCTATAACTATATCGAAAGTATTATCTAGACTTTTTATTAGGTCGTTATTGTGATTACTGGGGATTACTATGGAGATATCGTCTGCATAAAGAAAACATTTGATATTATTTTTGGATATTATTTTAAGTAAGTCGTTTATATAAATAATGAATAATATACCTACAGCCAAGTACTCTACCTTGTGGTATAGAGCAAGTAGTCCGTAATTCTTGTGATCGTACCTTAGTAATCTTGTTTATTTTGGTATCGAGGTAATCTATTTCTACTATTTGTTTCCTATTTTTCAAATATGACATGAATCAATTATAGAGTGTACCGCGAACTTTTATTTAAAAGGATGTTGTGCTGCACCCTGTCGTAGGCCTTGCTCATATCTAGAAGCAATCCAAAAGCATATTTTTTATTATTTATTGAACTGAATACTTCCTCTATAAATGTGTAAACTGGTAATGTCGTCGATCTTTTTTTTCTGAACCCGAATTGACAGTCATCAAATACGCCAAACTTATCACAAAACGAGCACAGTCGTTTAGCCACTATCGTTTCAAAGACTTTGGAAAAGGTGCACAGAAGGGCTATGGGACGGTATTGCTCGGGATCTGAAGAATTATTCTTCTTTGGTATTGGTTTTATAAGTGAAATCTTAAGAGGCTCTGGAAATACTCCCGTTGCAAGGGACTGATTTATCAAGATTGAGAGAGGGATAGTAAGTTCATCGACACACTTCTTAACAAGGGTTGGAGGTATTTCATCGATGCCGCAGCTGTTTTTATTTTTTAATTGGAGTATACACTTGTGGACTTCTGACGGGCTAACTGGTGATAAGTAAAACGTGTTGCTTGTCGGGGTGTGCACTGGGCGGCCCCGCGGCTGGGCTCCCGGCGGGGGCGCTCCTACCGACGCGAAGTACCTACGAGTTAAAGCAGTTTGCTATACTATGGGGCTCATCGGTGAGTTGATCGTTTATTTTTAATTTAATATTTTTCTTGGACTTTATATCGGTTTTATTTGTTTGTTCACGTATGATTTGCCACACTGTTTTAATTTTGCTACTAGACTACTTTTGATTCTTTTAATATTATGCAGTTTCTTTGATATTTTTACAGTCTTTTTTAACACATTGCCGTAATTTTTACAGTGTTTTTATAAAACTAAATTGTTAGTTTCGCATGTAACAATTTTGAGCAGGCGTTTATGTTTACATGACTTTTTTATTCCTGTGGCCCGTTTCACGAAGCTACAAGTTACAAATTACAAGTAGGTACACAAGTAACAAGAGCAAAAAGTTACAATTTACAAGTACAAGTGTTGTTGTTTTTTTGGTTTAAATTTATGTTCAATTTTTCTTACAGGGATGCAACGGTCGAGTTGTGATTTAATTTCAGCATGGAAACTATCAAAAATTTGGTGGATGGTTTTGTGTGGGGTGTTATTACATTATTCCATTTTATTTTCTGTACTCTTTCTTATAATAATTTAGATTCTTGATTGAATACAAACGTTTGGAACAAGATATGTCACCATTGTCACTTTTTGCCTTATCTGAAGTATCAGGTACGGAAACTAGGACACCCTTGTGATCTGAAAAGCCAAGTTCCGTAACATCAACCTGAATGGTGTTTACTAAGAAATTAGAGAATATCATATCCAGACATTTTGCAGTGGAATTTGAGGTTCTTGTAGGTTCCGATACATGTTGTTTCATATTAAACATTCTAAACAAGTTCAATAAGTTTTTGATTGAACCGTTCCCTTTAAAACATCAACATTTAAATCTCCTCCAATAATAATATTTTTCTTTCCGTATTTTAAATTTACATAATGGTGGTCACCGGGTTAGAATAGTGCCACTCCATGTCTTCTCGTGGATGTCGTAAGAGGCGACTAAGGGAATAATAAAGGCTTCTAGTACTCTTAGGCGATGGGCTTGCAACCTGTCACTAATACACTGGTAAACATCTTAGCCTGATCGTGCGAAACGTGGTTACAGAATTATCAACAACTTATTTAAGAGTGCTTGGTAATTCTGTAGCTCTGCCTACCCCACTCTGGGAATGAAGGCGTGAGTTTATGTATGTATGTATGCAACAATTTTTCAAGGCATTCAAAAAATAGGTCGGGCAATCGGTCGCTGTTAGGCCAATATTTACTTAACTATCAATATTAAATTTTATTTGGTTATTTCTATTGCACACGTCTCAAATATGTATTCTACGGTCATATTTTTAATATCTAACAATTCAATATACTCTATACCATCCTTTAACAACACACATACCCCCCCACCTTCATAGTTTGATCTACAGTAACAAGTTGCCAAATTAAATCCTTCCAATTTCAACAAATCAATTTTTGATGTTGTAATCCATGTTTCAGAAATACATAACGCTTTTATATAAGGTCTTTCATCTATAAGATCATCTACTAGGTGTATTTTGTTTCTTAAACTACACATGTTTTTGATACAATATACTTAACTGGCTGGGTTTAGTGACGAAAAAAAGTTTCGACAGATGGCGTAGGGTGGTCTTCTGAAGTTTGGTGCGGCGGCGCTAGGTTGCGTATTGCGTGGTCGGTGTGCCGCGGCCCTGCCGCACTCGCCGGGTTCGTGGTGGTTGTAGTCGCGTCTCGGGGTTGCTGGGCGTCAGGTGGCGCTGCCGGTGACCATATTTCTCTTCCATTAATAAACAATTTATTGTTGCGAATTATAGCTTTCTGTCCACTTTGTCGCGCTTTTTTTAATTTCTCTCTCAATATTTTATTTTGTTGTAGACTTTGTGGGTCTAGAAATTGAGATAAATAAAGGCCCGTATTTTTCAGGTATCGTGCATTCTCTACAAGGTATCTTGCCAGTCTCTTACTAAGTAGCTCAATGACTATAGGCCGCCTAGATGTCCTACGTCCCATTCGCCACAACTCTTCGATTTGGCCTGATAAATCTACATTATAGATTTCATAGAAGAGGCGTATGATTGGGCCAAGCAGGACGAGTTCCGATTCCTGTTCTAACTCATTTAATCCATATAAGACAATTTTCTTACTCCCTTCCAGGTTACTTAAAGAACTTGTTTGCTGTGGATATTCTACTACTTTAGGGTTCATATTGCAAGAGCCCGTTGTACGTGGCGATTTGGTAATATCTGCGTAAGAGATTAGAGGCTTTAACTTATCTTCTAATAGTTTGGTTTGCTTTTTTAAAGCTGCTATTTCGTTTTCTAGTGATAAAATGCTATCCTTAGTTCTATCAATACGCAGATTAGTTGTTTGCAGAGTGGTGTTCATCAATTGGTTTTTACAGTCGTAATCCTTTTTTATGTCATGAATATTCGTTTTCAGGTCCGAGTATTTTTCAGACAAATCGTGAATACTTCCTTGAATTTTCTCAACAAGCAAGGTAAATTTTTGTTCCTGAATTTTTAAATGGTTTGTCATTTGATGGCGAAAACTTCTCAATTCCGTAAGAATTATTTCAGATACATTGCTACTCGAATTTGAAATTTGTTCTAAATTACACTCAGTACTTAGTAAGTTGTCACTGATATCGTGTACCGTGTGTCCCTTTTGCCTTATTGTAATATTGGAGTCATTGGACATATCATATGTGTATCTTCCATTCCATTTCACCTTCAGACTTGTTGTAGATCTTCCACGGAGGAGAAAATCGCAGGGCTCTTAACAGGTGTGTTTGTGACAGTATTGGCAGATCCAACTCTTTTTTCGTTCACTTGCCATCAAATAGAAACGTTTTTCTGAAACGTTGGTGCAGACGAGGTCATATTTTTGTTCACAAGAAGCGCTGCAGGTCAAGTATTGTCGCTTTGGCAAAATTTGTCTGCAACCTGCACAATTTAGCGTCATCTCTTAGTATCTTAGGGCCGTATTAATAAACTGATCTCGACTGGAATGCCCGTCTCAAGATGCGTCAAAAATGACAGTTTTCTATGGCTTGACGTTTACTTTGACGTATCTTGTGATGCGCATCTCAGCCGAGATGAGTTTATTAATACAGCCCTTAGTATCGTAGTGTCTATTAGTGCTCAAATTTTCAGCAAGATGTCGCAGATGTCGGTAAGCGGCGAAAATCCTTAAAAGCGCTCTATTATTTTCAGGCGCTGAGTGCCGTGAAACAGGCGCGTCGCGTTTATTGGTGTGGTGGCGAGAAATAGGTCGTAAGCGCCGCGCAATCTCTGGCACTTACCCGTTTTGACACTTCACTCGAGATTTGGCGGGCAGTTGCGCGGGAAGCAACGGATTTTTCAAGATTGTTGTTTACACTTTTTGAATTTGTGTGGTTAGTTAACGTATTTTGATAAAAGTATATGGTATTATGTTATTTTGTATGAATTTAATGTTATATTATGGGTCACACATTTGTTTTTAGTACACAGCACTGCTTTAATTATAATTTTTATGTTTAAAATCACTTGAATGTTGTCACTATGTTAGGTTCACTTTTAACTTTTAAATTAAGTACTTATCGTTTGGCCAGGATAACACTCACACTATTGAAATATACTTTATTGATTATAAAATTATAATAATACTATTTATTTCAAAGGCAATGCAATTAATAACCTTTTTAATGAATTTTAAATACGGAGCTTATGTTTACCATGACAGGTAGCGCCATATTTTTGTATATACGTATATATACGTATATATATAATAACATTTATATGTAGCTTCGATCAACAATACACAACTAGATAACGGGTCAGAGAACTAAATACGGCACAGCGAATATAATACTCACTTCAAATTGGGAGTTTATTTTAATTTAGCCCTTCAAGTGGCAAGCAGCCGTATAACGGCTGCTGTCAAAAAACAATTAATACTTTATGACATTAACTCAAAATTCAAATTTAAACTAACTATATTTTTCTTGCCACCTGAAGGGTTAGTACGTTGTCAACTACGCCAACAGTACACGTGTCACAATGCCTCAGTGTGTTTTCAACTTTTCAGAAACTCCAAAAATGATCACCGTAACACAAAAAAAACAGACCGAATATCATACTTTCGGTAAGGAAATGTCGATTCGTAACATTAATGAATAAATAACTAAATATTTCTGATAAAATAATTTATTTTAGTTTCCGACCAACAATTGTCAATATTTGGTTGTTGCAGAACAGTGCATCTATGGAGTAGTTTAATACTTTATATTTTTTGCAGTTGTAAATTTAATATTAATTTGTAGATTTCCTGGTCATCCATTTCAATGTGCAATATGGAATTCAATCGTCGCGACTGAACGGCAGGAGGAGTTTTCTAGACCCGGAAAAAGTTCCGTTGTATACTCGATCCATTTCGACAAATTCGATGTCGTAGGAAAATCGCAAAGACGTAGATTGCGTAAAACAGCTGTCCCTAAATTGCAGGTTATTTATCTTGCCAATAATATAATATGCTATTTATCATAATTTTTATGACGTGGAACTGAAGCTAATTATGTCACTAATATCATAAAAACAGTTTTTACCACTGTCCGAAAACCGTACGGAAACTGTATCGAATTTGAAAATGATGATGTAGTTATTGTAAAGTAATGGGGTTGGTCTGTCTGTTACTTCAGCACGGCTAAACGGCGGCTGCTGGACCGATTTGTCTGAAATATGGTTTAGAGAAATTCCAGGAAAGGTCACATGCTACTTTTAGGGCAGGAAATTACAGTACTTACTCATTTCTACGGGAACAGTATACGCAGGGCCGGATTTAGAGGTGTGGAGGCCCTAGGGTAACGAAGGAATGGAAGCACCTAATTAGTTTTGACGAATAGGTTACCAAGAATTTGTGAGGCCCTTCTGTTGTGGAGGCCCCGGGCCGTTGCCCCGCTTGCCCCCTTAAATCCGGCCCTATACCTACGTTCCAACATTGACAAGGGACCTATATAAGTAGATGTTTGGCTTAATATATTTGTATCACAGATTACAAAATTACAATTGTGAAGTTTTATAGGTTCAATCCCCACGCCAAGATAATCTGATTAAAAAAGTTACAAAAAATCAACACGAGATACCAAATTTAAAGGTATAGTCTTTACTATTTGAACTGAGCTGATCTTCTACACAAAGGCCATTGTTTGTAAACAATACCATTGTCTTTCTTTGTGTCCGTAACACCAAGCCGATTACATACAAAAAAGTTAGAACTACATTGAATGTACATTGAATTATCAACCCTACCCTCTTAGTCAGTAGGTTTAAAATGTAAAGTGTCAGGATACAGATATAAGTTTTGTGTAGATGATAGTATTGTGTAAAGAATAAGCACAGTTCAAATAATAAAGACATATCTGTATCCTGACACTTTACATTTTAAACCTACTGACTAAGAGAGTAGGGTTGATAATTCAATGTACATTCAATGTAGTTCTAACTTTTTTTTATGTAATCGGCTTGGTGTTACGGACACAAAGAAAGAAAGACAATGGTATTGTTTACAAACAATGGCCTTTGTGTAGAAGATCGGCTCAGTAGAAATAATAAAGACTATAATAATGTTTTTTTTATTTATTATTTATCTTTGTAATTCAAGAATGTACTTACTGATTTATAGAGTGATTATGTTCTTGTGCACTGTAGGTACTTATCTTATTTTATTACAGGTCGCGTCTTTAGCAAATCCGGAAATTGCCAGTTTGTCTAGTTCTCCCACTGCGTCGATTTCAGATTTAATATCTATGTGCGAATCCCCCAGAAATAAAAAGTTAAGCTTAGAAGTTAAATCGTGCCGCCAAGTCATTTTAAATAAGTCTAAAAATATATTATGTAGGTTTATGAGCCCACAATATTATAAATATTATCTTAAATAATAAAAATAAGTTTCTGTAAAAAAAAACATTTTTGGGACAAGCTTTTGTTGCTGACTGTACTTTTTTGCGCAGTCGTCATCTACTTGTCAAGACAATTCTAACAAGCTCTAACACGACGGGTTTATCATGTGTAATTTAGGAGTTTATATGGCCACCCTGAGTCTCCATCACCAGACCAGCTCGATAATACCACATTATTGTATTGTCATCAGAACTAAAGGCGTATGCAAATTTTAAGCTTCATCGGTTTCCAATGATGATGTGGGTCAAATTTAACTTGCAAGATTTAACCCTTGCATACATGCATACATACAATACAGAGCAAGTTAAATAAAAGATTGTAAAATAACGTTCGAGTTGTGTTTTATATTAAACCCATACCCACCTGGGAGGTCAAAACATAAATAATATTAAGAGTAAAGCTACTCCATTTGTACCCTGTTCGCGATGACATTGGCACTTCGCTAGTAGAAGCTGCATAAGGTAAAAAACGAGCATCTATACTGCGTCCAAGATAATAGAGTTAATATAGCGTTCTCTCTGTTGCACTTTTGTATGCAAATGAAAGGGACAAAGGAAGGTCGGTGGGCGTAAACAATTGCACCTCTATGCTTGGGCAGGCTTACATGCCGTTCGTTCGGAATATTTATGTAAGTAATATTTTTGTTAATGCGGTCATTTCCAGCGTTCCAGTGCCAATGTTTCCCTTGCGGTTCCGTCTAATAAAACACATTTCTATGCCAAATCCTTCACAGTCCGTGGTGTCCAACTTTGGAATGAGCTTCCGATGTCCTTAAGACAATCACCTACTGTAGTCGCTCTAAAGCGAAATTTAAAAACGTTGTGGCTGAATGAGTCGTGAAGCCGAGTTCCTATAATGATTATAGTTATATATATTCATATATATATATTATAAATATATTATATTATATGTGTATTTTATATGTGGGTACCTAAGTTTATGTTACTTACCTACCTTGAGTACCTGAGTCGTTTAATCGTTGTTTTTTTTTTTTTTTTTTTCTTCTAATTATTAGTATTATCATCTGTTTTTGATATTTTTTGTGCAAACTTGTATGTGTCCAACCCTATGCATTGTCCTTACTCATTAACTTCAGGGTTAGCTGGAAGAGATCCCATTTAGGGATAAGTTCGCCTTTGTACATTACTTTAATATTTATATTGTAATATTTATATTTTTGTGCAATAAAGAGTTTACATACATTACATACATACATACATTTCCCAAATAAAGCGAAGAATTATTATCTTTATTACCTTTTTATTTTAACATCATTAAGGAAAGTTTAAAAAGAGGTAGCTGGATAGTTATATAAATAAAACAATGTATATTCATAATGTACAATTTATTAATCATTCATCAAATATCGCCTCGGTCTTTTAATTGGTGAATTAACCATTGTAGAACACCAAAACTTAGTCCACAATCCAAGTCACACAGTAAGCAGGAATCAGTCCGGTACACAAGCCGAGTCGCAGATTAAGTAGAAAACAGTCCAATAAACAAGCCGAGTCACAAGTTATACAGAAAATAACAATCCAGTATACAAGCCAGGTAAAAGAAAGTATAACGCGTCCTCACCGTATGAGAGACAGATGTTGACTGAACTTTGGCCGCCATGTAAACCTATCTGATGCGTATTTGTGACTCATTTCGCTGACCAATCGCGTGCATTCTCAGTTTTCTAGTACTAACTCGTTATCTTGGACGCAGTATAGTCAAAGCCACATAAGATGATAAATTGTTTCAAGCAATATTAAGCATTGCGTTACCGACATACCATATAAATAAGAATGTTTTATTTTGACAATGATTTTATTCATGTATGAAGTTTGTATAGGTCGCCCTAAGACACTTCTAGGCGTCTATTGGTTAGTATGTTTTTTCGGGTAGGTGGATAAAAAAGTAAACATAGTCTCAAACGAATTTATTTCTCTTAAATTAAAATAACCACTATTTTTCGTAAAGACCTAGTTAAAATCAATGGTAAATTGACCTAAATCACCTACCAGCAGTAATCTTCTCATTTCCTGAAAGTTTCAACATATTTTATCACAGCACTGATATTATAACCTCAAAATGTCACAATCTGAGATGAAGACATCTATTGCCGAACTTGCCACTTTGTTCACTGCCAGGATGGCTGAATTTCAAGGCAGCCTAGATAGGACTAGTGCCGGTAACCCTTCCGTGGCTTCAATTGTAGCAGAATTTGCAGAGTTCAAAAGCTTCATGATGAAAGCGCTGAACATTCTGCAGCAACAGGTGGAGAAACTGTCTCATCAGGTAGACTCCCTTGATATGCGTTCTCGCAGCAAGATGCTGCTATTGCATGGTGTTGCTGAGTCTCACAGTGAGGACACCACAGCTCTTGTTAGTGCGGCGCTTCAAAAACATCTCAAGAGGGAGAATGCAGGTGAGATTGCACGTTGTCACCGCACTGGTCGGTCTCGTAGTGATAAGCCTAGAGCCATCCTTGTCAAGTTTCGTGACATCATAAGCCGGGACGAGGTATGGTTCGGTAAGACGGCTCTAAAAGGCACGGGTATCACGGTGTCGGAGTTTTTGACGAAGTGTCGCCACGATACTTTCATGGCGGCCCGTGAACGCTTCGGAGTCCGGAGCTGTTGGACTCGTGACGGAGTGGTGCATATTCTGGGCGCAGGCGGTGTGCGTCACCGCGTTACTTCTCTTGCGCAGCGCCATCCCAGTCGTGCCTGCGGCCCCTGCCGCTTCATCTCCTCGTGCCAGCGCTAGTGGTACCTTGCAAACTGTGCCGCCGGTCAAGAAGACCAGGAGAAACATTGCGAAGCCGGCCGCTTACTAGCTTTGATGCCGTATAGTTAGCCATTATTTGTAATATTATCTTATTGTCTTCATCTTTGTGCTTCGTGATTTGGTAGTATATTGTACGGGTTATTTTTTAGACCACTAATTTTTGTTGCATGTCATTTATGTATACCCTCAATCCTTTTTATTGATCGATCGATTTATTTTTGTAAATGTAATTTATCAGTTAATTGTCACTTTGACATGACGTTCTTTCTGACACTATTTGGGTCTGTTCAGTGTTGCCGACTTATACGTTGCGTTTCGTTATTCGTTAACAAACTTTCGAGATTACGTTATTATTTCTTATCTTTGTTTTGCTGCTGGCAGGTAGTGTCTACTAAAGCGCCTTTTAATATTTATATATATTTATTATAACTTATTTATTAATTTGTTATGTTTTTTAAATACATATTATGTCTTTTTCTAGCCAAACTGATAGTAACGATAGTAATAATTACGTTTCTTTTTCTTCTAGTTCTGTCAGCGATGATAGTTTTCATAGTCTTCCTCTTTCTCTCCACGACTATCTTGATGCTCAATTTTCTGATGTAACTAAAAAATTTAATGTCGTTCATATAAACGCTCAAAGCATTCCTGCTCATTTTAATGACATGCTACTAACTTTTGACCTAAAAAATGTGCACGCAATTTTAATTTCAGAGTCATGGCTTAAACCGTGTTTACCAACTTCTTCCTATTCTCTACCAGGTTTTCATTTGATTCGCAATGATCGTACAGGGAGAGGCGGTGGAGGGGTTGCCATCTACCTACGTTTCCATATTCCTTACTCAATTGTTTCTACGTCAGCGCAAAATTCTTGTGACGCCGCAGAGTATATTTTTCTTAGCTTAACTTTTTCCCACACTAAACTCCTACTTGGAGTATTTTATTCCCCTTCATTACATGTTAATTATCTTGACGCTCTTGAAAAGCTTCTCGAGGATCTCATGCCCTCTTTTAACCACCACATCTTAATGGGTGATTTCAATACTTGTCTCCTTAAAAATGACTTTCGTTCAAAATCACTTATATCTCTCGTGACTGCTTGCAACATGAGTATTCTTCCTGGTAATGCCACTCATTATTTTCCCAACTGTTCCCCATCACTCTTAGATCTTGCTTTAACTTCTTCTTCTACTCTTGTTGCGAAGTTCGGTCAATACTCTGCGGATGCCTTCTCGTACCATGACTTAATTTATTTATCGTATAAAGTCCGGCCCCCAAAGTCTAAGCCCAAAATTCTCCTTCAGCGCAATTTTAGTAGGTTGGATGTAGATAGTCTCCGTGAGGACGCGGTTAAGGTTGACTGGAGTGTTATTTCTAGTGCTAATACCGTAGACGACCAGGTCGCATTGTTCAACTCCCAACTTACTCAGTTGTATGACGTCCATGCTCCGGTTAGGCCAGTCAAAATTAAGCATCTTCCTGCTCCTTGGCTTACTGATGAAATAAGATCCCTGATTCACAAAAAGAATATTGCAAAATCTAGATACAAAGTTGACTCATCAGACGAAAATAAATTTAAATACCACACATTGCGCAACCGATGTGGCACAATATGTCGTGACGCACAAAGTCGTCATATACATAAATCCGTGGAAAATGGTGATCCTGCTAAAGTATGGAAGTTTCTCAAATCAATAGGAGTTGGAAAATCTCAAGTTAATTCAAGTAGCAACGATGTTATGACATCGATCAGCTAAATCAGCATTTCTCTTCTTCTACCTTATTTAATGGTCCGGCTAAAGCCGATACGCTTAAAAAAATGTCTTTCTAACATCTCAACTCCTGATACTTCAACTTTTTCCTTCTCTCAATTCACTGACAGTGATGTTAAGAAGAGCGTACTATCCATCAGTTCCAACGCTGTTGGTGTTGATAGCATTAGTCGTAACATGATCCTTCCCTTGCTTGACCTTCTCGTTCCTATCATTTCTAGTATCCTTAATAGGTCCATTATGACCAATGAATTTCCTTCGTTATGGAAGGATGCTGAAGTTGTCCCTCTCCCCAAAAAACCAAATCCGGCTTCTTTTTCTGACTATCGTCCCATATCCATTCTTCCTTTCTTATCCAAGATCCTGGAACGCCTTGTTCATCAGCAATTGTCTTCCTACTTAAACAGATATGACCTCCTTAACTCCTTTCAGTCCGGTTTCCGTCCAGGTCATAGTACGGCTACTGCTCTTGTCAAAATCACGGACGACATTCGCGCTGGCATGGATAACAGGAAACTGACGGTTTTGACGCTGTTAGACTTTAGCAATGCTTTTAGTACCGTTGATTTTGACATTATGCTTGGAATTTTACGCTCCCTTAACATATCTCCTGCAGTAATTGAATGGTTTCATAGCTACTTAATCGGTCGTCGGCAGCGAATAAAGGTGGGTGATTCCCGATCTTCATGGTGCGGCACGCTAGCCGGCGTTCCGCAGGGTGGCGTGCTGTCTCCGCTTCTATTTTCTATTTTTATTCATTCTATTACGCACAACCTTCTCTCGTCTTATCACCTTTATGCTGACGATCTTCAAATTTATTCCCAGGGTACGCTTGACGATCTTTCTTCCGTAGTTGACGCTGCCAATGAAGATTTAAACCGTATATTACTCTGGTGCAATGGGTTTGGGCTAAAGGTAAACCCTACTAAAACTCAGGTAATCGTCATAGGCAGCTCCAACCTTATTTCTAGAGTCAACTTTGAAAATCTTCCCCCAGTTTTTTTCGACGGTGCTCTTATTCCTTACTCTCTACAGGTTAAGAATCTTGGTGTCATTATGGACCGCTCTTTGTCATGGGCACCTCAAGTTAGTGAGACTAGCAGGAAGATGTTCGCAGCTGTAGGATCTCTAAGACGACTTCAAAACTTTCTGCCTCTTTCTACTAAAATTGCGCTTGCTCAAACTTTACTCCTTCCTATTTTAGATTATGCTGACGTGTGCTATCTGCATCTTACTGAGGAGCAACTAAATAAGCTTGAGCGTATTCAAAATTTGTGCATACGGTTCATATTTGGGTTACGCAAGTATGACCACGTCTCCATTTTTCGCAATCAGCTCAAGTGGCTCCCAATCCGTGCTCGTCGTAACTTTCATATTTTAAGTCTCCTCTTCAGCATACTTTTCAACCCTGCAACCTCGTCGTGTTATCTTAAGGAGCGTTTCAATTATTTTAATTCAGTTAGAGCTTCCCAAAACCTTCTTCTGTCAGTCCCCTTTTCTTCCACTAAGTTTTACTCCAATTCCTTCACAGTCCAGGCAATAAGGCTATGGAACGCTTTGCCTACAGAAGTAAGGCGTGCTCAGTCTATTTTTATATTTAAAAGCAACCTAAAGGACTATTATCTATCGCTTCCGTAGTTTTTCTAAGATTTCCTTTACTTTTATTTTTACCATCGCATCGTATGACCTCGTGTGTTATCTTTATTTTGCTGATTTCTAGAATTTATGTATATCTATATTTTATAGTTGTATAATAATATGTATTTAGCGTGTATTTAGTATGTATTTATTAACTCATTTACTTTGTGTATGTGTATATTTATATGTAGTTTATATTTGTGTAAGTAGTTTTTACAATAACAGAAGTGTTTCTTGTAGCTTAGTTTGAGTTCTGAAGAATTTAGTTTACACCGCCTGCCATGTATTTTTGTCATTATTATTTCTCTGTCCAAGGTTGTCTGGAAGAGATCGCTATTTAGCGGTAAGACCGCCTGTTGTATACCTATAGTTAAAATGTACTGTTCCGTGTTTTGTTTTTTTTGGTGTTCAATAAAGAGTATTTGTATTGTATTGTATTGTATGTCGATGGTATATAGGTAGTGCCAGCAGAGTTGAGGCGAATTTTATTATTACACACAAAGCTACATGAAGTTCCTACCGATTGCAAAAAAGTTAATGAATGAAATGAATGTGTGAATGTAAATGAACTCGTAAATAAAAATACTTTAATATATATTCTGATAGGCATTAAAAACAGTAAAAATATGCTTTTATAAACTTAACTTACTTTTTTTAACGGGTATGTACCTATATACAGGATGTCCCAAAAATAGCACGTCACAGTGACACTGGAGATTTCCCAGCCTCAGACGAACCAAACCAGCCTAACATGACCTCAGTAAAAGTTGCACCGTTTTCGAGTTATACCAATTTAAAGATTTTTCCGATTTTTCACCTCTTTTGACATTGTAAGTGCTCGCATTTACTGGGATAGCTTTAGAATTTAGTTTTTTTTATTTGTGCGCGTTTATGAATAGTTGATTAAGATGATAAAAGCATTTTTATGTCAATAACTAATGTAAAAGTTGGAAAAATACTGTAATGAACTTGACTTAAATTATCATCAACATAGTAATTTGAACTTTGAACACCTGCCATAACTTTTTTTTACTAAAAACGAAATGAGCAAATAACTTTCAAAACATGCGTATTTTATGCCAATTCTAAAATGGTATGACACATGATATCTTAATGCATAAAAGTAGGAATTCGTATTACATTTGCCAATATGGATCCTCGAAAACCAATGCTAATCATCTAAAAAATTATGTTGTACTCTCTACGATATCTCATTTGTTTGTGCTCCTTTGAAGGATATCATTGATTTTTGGTTGACCTTGGTTCAAAGATAATAAAAAACAGGTTTAATTTTCATTACTTTTTACAATAAATGTTCGAATTGTTTCCCTCCGACTCTAAGGCACAAAAAGCATCTTCGGATAAAATTTCGGTTTAATTTTCGTAAACTGGTTTTGATATGTCTCGGGCTGCATTGAAGACACGTCGCCGTAGTTCTTCTTCGTTACTAATTGGTTTTGAATAAATATTGTCTTTCAAACATCACCAATAAAAAAATCATTTTACAAAGCGAAATGCTGCCGTTCAGAGTGCCGAGTAGTTGTTTCAGTTCCACAAACAAAATCAGAGTCCAGAGGAATGCCAACCCGTTTTAATTCAGGAACACCACAGGAAAACGGACGCAGTGAACATGGGTGATAAGTTATGACATAATTCAAATCAATAAAAATAAAACGTAACTAACAAGTCTGCTATTAAAACGAGGATTAATATTAATCAACGGGTATAGCACGAAACGCAAGGTAACGAACTACGATAAGGGACCTGGTACCAACATATAAGCTACATTAGTAACAAATTAAGAACCCTTCTTGGTAAATTTTACCACTTAAGTTATAAGGTCCCTAGCAATATATTAAAATGTCTGTATTATGCGATAGTAGACTCTGTGTTGGGCTATGCGCTGGACAGCTATGGACTCACATTTAAATCTTACGTAGACAAACTAGAGGCTTTACAATTACGATTCCTAAAATTAATGGTTAGTAATAAAACAAAAGCAAATTGTAAAGGAGATTATACTAAGTTATTTAAAATCTGTCAAATATTACCAGTAAGCTTAAAACATAAATACCTTCTTGCAGTTAACAACCATGGCACTCTAGCGCATGTCCCTACACCCATTGAGCATACTCATGCTACTAGATCGGTGTCCACGGGTAAGTTTGAGGTTCCCCGTGTCTCCAACTATTTTGGAGACAGAACGTTAAAAAAAAGACTGCCTTACCTCCTAAATAGCCTACCTGCGAACATCCGTCATGAACCAAATATTTTTAAGTTTAAGAAAGAGCTCAAAAAATATTTACTACAGACACTTGAGTGACAACTGCTTTCATTAGCAATTGTCACTCAGGTGTGTATCATATTTATAACCTTATGTACCTGTACTCACTTACCTTATTTGTTACTTACTTAGCTAAATAGAGACTCCTGCCTGCAGACAAACTGTAAAAACAGTTTTGCGGGAATATTGTTATATATTTACTTTTGTACCGTGCCTAATAATTAAATAAATTCAAAAAAAAAAGGTTGGGTCACAGGGCTACAACTGCAATAAATTAATAACTATCCTACAATTCTTTACATGATAAACTTGCAAAGCGGCTAATCGCGTTTCATTTGTTAGTTTGGTTGCCGGGATCCTTATTGGCAAATGTGATACGAATTCCTACTTTTTTGCATTAAGATATCATGTGTCACTCTGATTTTGTTTGTGGAACTGAAACGACTACTCGGCACTCTTAACGAAAGTTGATTTCGCTTTGTAAAATGTTTTTTTTATTTGTGATATTTGAAAGACAATATTTATTCAAAACCAATTAGTAACGAAGAAGAACTACGGCGACGTGTCTTCAATGCAGCCCGAGACATATCGGAAACCAGTTTACGAAAATTAAACCGAAATTTTATCCGAAGATGCCATTTGTGCCTTAGAGTCGGAGGGAAACAATTCGGACATTTATTGTAAAAACTAATGAAAATGAAACCTGTTTTTTATTATCTTTGAACCAAGGTCAACTAAAAATCAATGATATCCTTCAAAGGAGCACAAACAAATGAGATATCGTAGAGAGTACAACATAATTTTTTAGATGATTAGCATTGGTTTTCGAGGATCCATATTGGCAAATGTAATACGAATTCCTACTTTTATGCATTAAGATATCATGTGTCATACCATTTTAGAATTGGCATAAAATACGCATGTTTTTAAAGTTATTTGCTCATTTTGTTTCTAGTAAAAAAAAGTTATGGCAGGTGTTCAAAGTTTAAATTACTATGTTGATGATAATTTAAGTCAAGTTCATTACAGTATTTTTCCAACTTTTACATTAGTTATTGACATAATAATACTTTTATCATCTTAATCAACTATTCATAAACGCGCACAAATAAAAAAAACTAAATTCTAACGCTATCCCAGTAAATGCGAGGACTTACAATGTCAAAAGAGGTGAAAAATCAGAAAAATCTTTAAATTGGTATAACTCGAAAACGGTGCAACTTTTACTGAGGTCATGTTAGGCTGGTTTGGTTCGTCTGAGGCTGGGGAATCTCCAGTGTCACTGTGACGTGCTATTTTTGGGACACCCTGTATATACAGGGTGACTGGTAATTCGCCGTATTCCTTGAAAGGGGTTATTCTACAGCTTATTTGTAACGATTTAAGTCCAGTCAACCAGGGGTCAAAACTCACTGGTTATCGAGTTATTCACGTTTTTAGATTTTTTTAAAAATACCCGCCTTTCGACCTAAAACTAGTCATTGTGTAAAAACTTCGTCATTTAGAAATAAAAAAAAGCATTTTTCAAATAACAATGAATTACTGATTACGAAAAATAGTAAAAAATGCCAAAGAAATGCAAAGTTTTGCAAATAACAGGATTTGAAGTTGAAAGTTCAAGTAATTATTTTCCAAATTTTGTAACATTTTAAAGCATTACTAAAAAAAAAAGTATGACACTTCGCGTACAAATGACAGGAATAATTTGCTCAATGCATAAGCTTTCTAAAAAAGTACAATTTATGACCTTTTAAACTTAATTTTCATTTAAAAATGTACAATTAATAAAAAATAGCAGAAATTTTCGCGGTTAAGCTCCATCGTTTCAACTAAAAATCGCGGAATTGTTATCGTTTTTAAATTCGCCTAATCGTGTTCTTTTAAATTTGCTTTTTAAAAACATAAAGTGCGTTCCATTTTTAACCGAAAAACGCGGGTAGTGTTGTAGTAAAATGAATAAAACATCGTTCTCCATTTTAAATTCGGCTAATAGTGTTTTATTTTTAAATAAATTTGCTTTTTAAAAACTAAGTGCGTTCCATTTTGAAATTTCGAGCATCTCAAAACTTTTTGAGTGACCTACGTAATCAGTTACTTTCCACTTTCTTTCCATTTCGGACGATATTGATAACTAAGCTTCTTTCTCAAATGCCTGCTTGCCAATTCGAAGAATACGCAGATATCATTTATTGTTACGGATTCTGCGATGGAGACGCGGCTGCAGCTAGAAGGGAATGCCAACGTCGTTACCCTAACCGCCGTTTACCTCACGCAAGCGTGTTTGGTTCATCGTACCGTCTTATTCGGGAAAGAGGATCAGTTCAACGCCGCCAAGCTGATGCTGGAAGACCTCGACATGATACTGCTCAAGATGAAGAAATCTTTCAGTGTTTCCGGGCAGACGGCACTACTTTGATGAGATCCTTCTCGCCGGGTCTCCCTCTTCAATAGCGTGTATTGGAGTTTAATGACACGGGTACTGCCGAGCTGAGTGCAGTGTAAACCACGCCTTCCACTGAGACATATCGAGCCGGTTAGCCACAATTCTCGTCGAACTAGTGCCGTCTGTCCGCAAACACTGAAGGATTTCTTCATCTTGAGCAGTATCATGTCGAGGTCTTCCAGCATCAGCTTGGCGGCGTTGAACTGATCCTCTTTCCCGAATAAGACGGTACGATGAACCAAACACGCTTGCGTGAGGTAAACGGCGGTTAGGGTAACGACGTTGGTATTCCCTTCTAGCTGCAGCCGCGTCTCCATCGCAGAATCCGTAACAATAAATGATATCTGCGTATTCTTCGAATTGGCAAGCAGGCATTTGAGAAAGAAGCTTAGTTATCAATATCGTCCGAAATGGAAAGAAAGTTGAAAGTAACTGATTACGTAGGTCACTCAAAAAGTTTTGAGATGCTTGAAATTTCAAAATGGAACGCACTTTGTTTTTAAAAAGCAAATTTATTTAAAAATAAAACACTATTAGCCGAATTTAAAATGGAGAACGATGTTTTATTCATTTTACTACAACACTACCCGCGTTTTTCGGTTAAAAATGGAACGCACTTTGTTTTTAAAAAGCAAATTTAAAAGAGCACGATTAGGCGAATTTAAAAACGATAACGATTCCGCGATTTTTAGTTGAAACGATGGAGCTTAACCGCGAAAATTTCTACTATTTTTTATTAATTGTACATTTTTAAATGAAAATTAAGTTTAAAAGGTCATAAATTGTACTTTTTCAGAAAGCTTATGCATTGAGCAAATTATTCCTGTCATTTGTACGCGAAGTGTCATACTTTTTTTTTAGTAATGCTTTAAAATGTTACAAAATTTGGAAAATAATTACTTGAACTTTCAACTTCAAATCCTGTTATTTGCAAAACTTTGCATTTCTTTGGCATTTTTTACTATTTTTCGTAATCAAGTAATTCATTGGCTATTTGAAAAATGCTTTTTTTTATTTCTAAATGACGAAGTTTTTACACAATGACTAGTTTTAGGTCGAAAGGCGGGTATTTTAAAAAAAATCTAAAAACGTGATAACTCGATAACCAGTGAGTTTTGACCCCTGGTTGACTGGACTTAAATCGTTACAAATGAGCTGTAGAATAACCCCTTTCAAGGAATACGGCGAATTACCAGTCACCCTGTATACAGGGTTATTGGTAATTCGACGTATTCCCGTTAGGGGGTGATAGGGGTGACTATTTGCAGTAATTTTAACCCCCATATGCATTATGCAAAAGTTAACCATTTTTGAGTTATCATGTTTTTTAGCTTTTTTCAAAATAAGTCAAAAATGCAGCATCAAAAATCAATTTAATAAAAAGTAGCAATTCAAATCTAATTTTTTCTTCTGATTTATAAAACCGATTAAACACTGGTTATTTATCAATATTCAAACAACAATTATCGGTCCAAATTTAAAAATGCGAGACGAAAAGCGATATTATTTCTAGATTTTTTACATATTCTTTTCCACTTAAATGCCTTAAAAAAGAAAAAAATCGTTATAAAACTTGGCTTGCAGATTATTTTAAAAACATAACCGTTTTCTTAGCTCTCCAAAAATGCATAACAAATAGGAACTTATTTCAAAGAAACTGAAAAAAAAATGATCACAAAGGAAGCAGGCGGAAATTTGTACTCGAACTAAACACAAGGTCGTTCTTTAATAATTCGCATAAAATTAATTAAAAACAATACCCAATGTCAATAAAACAAAAAAAACTATTTTAAAATAACATTTAGAACCAGTCACAGTTTGAATAGTAATAACAATTAACAATTAATAATAGTAACAATTAACACATTTTGTAATTTAGCCTATTTAAAGTTCTTGCTCGATGTGACTTCCCCTACGCTAAGTCTCATTCTTTTTCTGAGTTGTGACTTAACTACCGAAGTAGTCACATAATTGCTGCGTTTATAATTCTTGTCTTGAGTTCTTCCGCGGATGACACAGGCGAGACGTCGTAAACTATGAATTCCATGTGACCCCAGACATAGAAATCAACCGGCGTTAAGTCCGGACTTCTCGCAGGCCACGGAATGGGTCCTCCTCGCCCTATCCAACGATTAGGAAAATGGCTATCGAGCCATCGCCTAGCATTGACACCAAAATGTGCAGGACATCCGTCTTGCTGGTATATCATGTTTTGCCTTGTAGCTTTTTTGTTTTATTGACATTGGGTATTGTTTTTAATTAATTTTATGCGAATTATTAAAGAACGACCTTGTGTTTAGTTCGAATACAAATTTCCGCCTGCTTCCTTTGTGATCATTTTTTTTCAGTTTCTTTGAAATAAGTTCCTATTTGTTATGCATTTTTGGAGAGCTAAGAAAACGGTTATGTTTTTAAAATAATCTGCAAGCCAAGTTTTATAACGATTTTTTCTTTTTTAAGGCATTTAAGTGGAAAAGAATATGTAAAACATCTAGAAATAATATCGTTTTTAGTCTCGCATTTTTAAATTTGGACCTATAATTGTTGTTTTAATATTGATAAATAACCAGTGTTTAATCGGTTTTATAAATCAGAAGAAAAAAATAGATTTGAATTGATACTTTTTTTTAAATAGATTTTTGATGCTGCATTTTTGACTTATTTTGAAAAAAGCTAAAAAACATGATAACTCAAAAATGGTTCACTTTTGCATAATGCATGTGGGGGTTAAAATTACTGCAAATAGTCACCCCTATCACCCCCTAACGGGAATACGTCGAATTACCAATAATCCTGTATACCCGTTAAAATTGATCATAAGTAGGGATCGGAAATTCGGATCGATATTTACCTAAAGTTGGCAAAATCCCGGAAAAAGATAGGCAAACATAGCGTCGGCTTCTTAAAAATATTATTTTAATAATTTAAGTTCTGGGATTCTGGGATTCTACAAAACGTTAATATAATAATTACTTTACATGTAGGATAAAACATTCTGTTTTGCTCCTATAAATTCGTTAGGTTAATAAGTTACAGGTAAATTAAATAACATTTGGTTAAACATATACATGGAAAATAACTTGAAACAGTTAATATAAATAAATAATTATGAATTAATGCCGGTGTAATTTATTTATTTTGAAATCCCGGAAATTTTATTATGAATTATATGATTGAGTCCACCTCCATACAACTGAACAACGAAGCCGGCGCGAAAGTATAGGTAAATATCGATCCGAATTTCCGATCCCTGATCATAAGGTTACGGTTTTCATATAAATCATAAATCTTAGGGTGCATTAACCAGTATCTTTCTTCTTTTTCTTGGATTTTTCTGAACATATTGTGATACGTCTCTTTGTCAAGTCGCCGAAGACCGAGAGAAATATGCGGAGCTGACTGCCAACCTTCACTAGTTGGAGAGGCACTATAAGAAGAAGAATAAACAATAGGTAGGTAGTTTAAAAAAAACAATTATTAATTATGCAGTAATTAATTTTATAAGGAAATAATTTAAGAGAAAAATGTACCTAACCAACATTAAAAAAATATATATTTTCTGCAATAGATACCTAGCTATACTCGTAAAGACTACTTACATACTAAACCATACACCTTTTATCTTTTTATTTACAAATTTGTCTTATATAATAAATGTATGACTTACTTTTTGGTGTTTTTATTTACATTATCATATCTAATCATAATCACTAAACATAAATGCATAAATACTAATCTAATTAGGCAGGTAAAGTAATAAAGTAAAAGTCTATAGTAATAATAATAGTAGGTAGGTAATGTCTATAGGCACCCGCTGTTCTCAAAAGTCTTTAAATGGTAAAATTTTAAAAGCCATTGACATAATGTAGTAAAGCCTGACAAGTTCCTATTTAGCCCTCACTATGTTGCGAATTTTCAGTGGAACTAATTTATTTTAATGGCAATGTTTTTTTTGACAACAGGCGTTGGAAGTCATTGAATGTCACCGATGTAAACAAATCCACTAAAGAGAAGAAATGTCATGGCTTCTTGTCTATTTTGTTCTGGCATGCATTTTGCCACAAATTCTTCCTGCCCTGAGCACTCTAGGCAGAAAAGTATAAAGTTGGTGATGTCAGAGGAAAACATCCCATACTCTGATGCTGCTCGTCGCTTTCGCCCTGTTTGGCGTTCATTTGCTGATACTACTCGCTATTCGGTTTCTCCTTCCTTGTTTCCCCTGACTCAAGAATCCTTGGCTCCTTTATCTCCTCCTTCTCCTGTCACTCCATCACGCTCTATTCCTCCGGTTTCTCACAAAAAAACAATCTTTGTTCCTCGTCGCCCTGCCCCAGTGCTGGAGAAGGGCTATGACAAAGCTGCTCACAACGCAATCATTCATTCTCCGAAATCCACTCAATTAAATGGCTGTGCACTCAATGACTCTGAACCTGATTTTACTCCAAATGATAACCTTATTAAGCTGCTTATCAGCACATTAGTGAATCTTCTTTCGAAGTTCTCTGATGCTATACCGAACAATGTCTCAGAACTGCTGAATCAATTGACGTCTGTCCTTATGACCAATAATGGCTTATACAGCCATTCAATGGAATTGTAGAAGCATTCGACATAAAAAACATGAAATCATTCATCTCATTAACAAATTCAATCCCTCAATTCTTGCTATCTTGGAGTCATGGTTAAAGCCTGGGTCCCTTTTTAGGGTTTCAGGTTTCTCATGTCTTCGGGATGACAGTGTTGATGGTTGGAACGGTTGTGCCGTTCTTATTAAACGTTCTCTTCCCTTTTCTTTAGTTCCTATCCCCAATCATTGTTCAGGCATAAATATTGTTGCTGTAAAACTTTTTAATTCTACTTTCATTTCCCTTTATATTCCTCACCCTAATCTCTCGATTATTGCTGAATTAGACTCAATCCTTTCCTCTCTCTCTGGCCCTTTTGTTGTCATGGGGGATTTTAACTGTCATCACACTTTGTTGGGTTCTCATTCCTGCGATTACAATTCATCTCATCTTTTAAATGTCTTTGACAACATTAAGTAATTTGTGCCTGTTGAATGATGGATCTCCTACTAGGAGATCATCCCCTTTGCAAAACCCTAGCTCTGTGGATTTAACTCTGACATCACCTAACTTGGCTTCTAAGGACCGTGCCAGAATGAAAGTGGACAACTAAAATGGTGAGAGTCAGAATGGGGGTGTACCTTCACAAATATATAAAATGGTTATACTAAAAAAATGTACTCAAAATGTACTATTTAGTACCTACTTTTAAAAAAATTGTACCGCTCCACAAATAAAGTTATTACAATGTGGAGGTACACCCGCCATTCTGACAGTCAGGACGGCGGGTGTACCCCAATTATTGCAAGTTCACAATGACCTGATAGACTATTGATTAATGTTATTGCTCCAAAAAAATGTACTAAATTTGTACTTTAATATGCACTTAAAACTTCAGCAATCAGATTCGTAATCTGATAATTAGACACAATTAAATTTTTCTCTATTAAAAATGAGTCGTTAAGTGCCGTTTTACTATGAGGTATCGATTATTGACACTATCGATTATTACTTAGGAAAAATTACAAAATTTGTACAGTCTGTGAGCACTTAGAAGAGGCGTCGGTTTAGTACTTCTCTCTCACTCGCTCTCATACGATCTTATTAAGAGCGAGTCAGAGAAAAGTACTAAACCGAAGGCTCTTCTAAGTGCTCACAGACTGTACTTATATATGCAATTAAAATTTCAACCCGATGCAAAAATTACAATTTTAAATACAATCAAATGGTTGCGGCAGAAAAAGAACAAAGGATTCAGCAGCATTCCAATAATGTTTTGAAATTAGTTGTTGACATGACGGGTATGATATTCATAGTGCGGTTGCAATGAACTGGTTAGCTTAGTACTAAATATATATACATAATTATTAAATAAAATAATAAGGCGTCTGTAGTGCTGCAATCAAAAATATATACAAAAAGAATGAGCCGTTACCGCCTTTGCCATCGGTACCAAAAAAAAACCAACAAAAAAAAAGAATACAAATCGACGACTTCGACAAATGTGCCATAAGGCACAAAATTGATGCATTCTATGCTGTGCGAAAGCAAGTACCAACTCTCAAAAGTCTGCTTACCGAATTGAAAAAAAATATATTGGTTTTACCGGTTGTAGGGAGTACTTGCGATTGCTATTGCACAATATGGGGTTCAAATACAAAAAGTGCAGAAACCAACGGTCCATATTGAAGGAGCGGTCGGTTATTGTGGTTTGGCGGGAAAGTTATTTAGACGAAATAAAAGAAGCAAGGGACAAAAATATACCTCTTGTTTAGTTAGATTAGACTTAGGTACATCCATACTTCTCTTAACCACGCCAAATGCTGGCAAAGCGAAAATGAACCCGGTGTGTCGAAATCCGTTTCAACCGGCAAACGATATATTATATTTTTCATCACACTTGCACGTAAACAGCATCTAAACATACAGGTTAACTTGGCCGCAATGCCCGATATAAAACCCTCGACCTTTTTTTTTACCATGAAACCCAAGGTCGGTAAGTAATTTTTTTTTAATTTATAGCACAGCACACAGGTCATGCAAGTTCAAGCAAAGAGTTTACACGCAATTGAAAAATTGTTTTAAAATGTTATTTAAACAGGAATTTCATTGCAATCTCGCTACATGTTACTTAATGTTCTTAGTAATCGATTTTAATAGTTTTCTGTATCAAAACGTCATTTTTTTTTACACTCCTTCAGGGCTGTATGTATACCTACGTAAGTATTTGCCCTTAACGTTTCTGAACGAAACATTTGTATAATCTGTGGAGTCCGCCCGTCATCCACTTAAAAAAAGTTCAAGTAATTCGTAATAATAGATGTGCTGACTTGTGTATTATATTATAAGTTTTTTCTGCCCTATAATTTTATTTATTTACTCGCAAATGTGATGAAAAACATTGTATGTTTCACGGGCGGTACGGGAATTACGAACCTCGACTCAGAAAGCCCTCAGTCTTCGACTTCGGGCTTCTACTAGAGCCTCGGTCGTAATTCCTTACTTACCGACCTTAATACACAATGTACTATTTCATCACACTTGCACGTAAACAGTATCTAAACATACAGGTTAACTTGGCCGCAATGCCCCATATAAAACCCTCGACCTTTTTTTTACCATGAAACCCAAGGTCGGTAAGTAATTTTTTTTTAAATTAAACCACAGCACACATGTCATGCAAGTTCAAGCAAAGAGTTTACACGCAATTGAAAAATTGTCTTAAAATGTTATTTAAACAGGAATTTCATTGCAATCTCGCTACATGTTACTAAAATACTCAATTAATGTTCTTAATAATCGATTTTAATAGTTTTCTGTATCAAAACGTCGTTTTTTTTTACACTCCTTCAGGGCTGTATGTATACCTACGTAAGTATTTGCCCTTAACATTTCTGAACGAAACATTTGTATAATCTGTGGAGTCCGCCCGTCATCCGCTTAAAAAAAGTTCAAGTAATTCGTAATAATAGTTGTGCTGACTTGTGTATTATATTATAAGTTTTATCTGCCCTATAATTTTATTTATTTACTCGCAAATGTGATGAAAAACATTGTATGTTTCACGGGCGGTACGGGAATTACGTACCTCGACTCAGAAAGCCCTCAGTCTTCGACTTCGGGCTTCTACTAGAGCCTCGATCGTAATTCCTTACTTACCGACCTTAATACACAATGTACTATTTCATCACACTTGCACGTAAACAGTATCTAAACATACAGGTTAACTTGGCCGCAATGCCCCATATAAAACCCTCGACCTTTCTTTTTACCATGAAACCCAAGGTCGGTAAGTAATTTTTTTTTAATTTATGGCACAGCACACAGGTCATGCAAGTTCAAGCAAAGAGTTTACACGCAATTGAAAAATTGTCTTAAAATGTTATTTAAACAGGAATTTCATTGCAATCTCGCTACCTGTTACTTAAATACTCAATTAATGTTCTTAATAACCGATTTTAAAAGTTTTCTGTATCAAAACGTCGTTTTTTTTTACACTCCTTCAGGGCTGTATGTATAACTACGTAAGTATTTGCCCTTAACGTTTCTGAACGAAATATTTGTATAATCTGTGGATTCCGCCAGCCATCCGCTTAAAAAAGTTCAAGTAATTCGTAATAATAGTTGTGCTGACTTGTGTATTTATTTACTCGCAAATGTGATGAAAAACATTGTATGTTTCACGGGCGGTACGGGAATTACGAACCTCGACTCAGAAAGCCCTCAGTCTTCGACTTCGGGCTTCTACTAGAGCCTCGATCGTAATTCCTTACTTACCGACCTGAATACACAATGTACTATTTCATGCCATCGGGATTGGTTCCCAATGCACTCCTAATATATAATGATAAGGGAAAAAAAGCCGATTATCATGACTCCATGAACAGGAACAATTTTAAGAAATGGGTTTTGCAGAGATTAATTTCCAACCTCAGTGAACCCACGTGTGTTATAAATTATAATGCACGGTACCATTCTTTCCAAATTAACAAAGCTCCAACATCTGGCGATAGAAAACACGTCAATGCTGAGTGGCTGCGTTTATATAACATCTCATTTCGCCAAAACGCATCTAAAGATAAATTGCTCACAATTTTGAGACGTCATAAACCCGAGGCAGTGTACGAAATAGATACGATTCTCTCAAATCATGGTCACAAAGTTACCGCCCTATCACTGTGATTTAAATCCCCTCTAGAAGATTTGGGGCATCATGAAAGCAAAAGTGGTATCTAAAAATGTTTCCATCACGAATAAGCCTTCCTAAAGCTCGTTGAAGATAGTTTTCAGGTATTTACATTTAGGTATCAATGTTTATTATTTTCATTGAATAGTTAAAAATATAGCTCACTGCTGGGCATTTGCTACGCGCTCCACTAAAAAAAAAACACCTAGGCCCTTTGTATTTTTTAAATTGATTTTTTGAATTTTCCGTTTTCAAGATTTAAAACCTCAATAACTTTTTAAAAATGATAAAACAGGCAACATTTTTACTCTGGGCTAATACTAGAATTTTACAAATTTATTATTTGGTGCACACGACAGCTAAAAAAAAATACGGGCCCTTACACCACAAAGGGAGGTAAAAAGAAATCTAAAAAGCCAAATTTGCATTACATTAAAAAGAAGCGATTGACTACTTCTAATTATTCAAAAACATCTTCAGTTACCCTTTCGATCGGTACACAATAATCCCAATTTCTTTAAAAACAGCTAAAGTTATTCGTCAACTTTAACAAGGCGGACATTTTTTACGAGACTATAGTTTTGAGGAAAGTGATAATAACCTACAAGAAATAAAGAAAACACAGTTGATCATTAACTATGTCATTTATTAATAAAAATTGCTCAAACTGCTGCCCTTCATTATTTATGCATGCTCGGCATCGATGTCTCATTTCTACAGTCGTTACTTGTAGCAGCATCTCTGCTTTCATTACATCAAGTGCAGCATTTATCCGATTTATGAAATCTTCACGATTTTCTACTTCGGTTACGTACACCAACTCCTTAGCCCTTCCCCAAACGTAAAAATCGATCGTAGTGAGGTCTAACAACCGCCGAGGTCATTCAATTGGACCACCCCGGCAAACCATGAGTTGGGAGAAGATGGGCCTATATTTGATTGACGAATTGAATTTTGCCGTCATTTGCTTCACACGGATGTGGATGACTTCCAGTGGTGTCAGTTTTTGGTGTATAAAAAATAGTGATGTTCCTTACTGAATGAATGAAAAAATGAACGATGTAATGTAGTTCATTTCAGTGATGCACTACTTTAATAATATTCGTATTTAAAATAACGTAAGTAATTAAGAAAATAACAAAACAAACATTACGATAGTGGCGGCGTGCTCGCGTCTATGCTGTTTACAAAGTTTTTTTCAACATTAGATCGTAGGTCATTTTAGGTAGTACTGCGTTATAATCGTAGTTAAATTTGAGTTGAAACTCGTTGGTTTTTAATAATTACTTCAATGATACCAACACAAATAATTAAAAATGGAAATGAATCAATATTTGTACCTACCTATAGTTAAAAAAATACCACCGAAATAGTCTAAGGCTAAAACGCCTAAAGCAACTGATTACTATTAAATGAAAAAGTGATCTGACGTTTTTTGTTTAATTATTTTACAGATCCCTTGATTTAAGTATTTTACAGTCTTTTTTTAAATGTTATAATTGTCTGCTTAGTCTGTGGCTTGCTCGTGTCTAATATTAATATTTTTAACAATCTGTTGCAAGCAAAATGATCAGTTAAATATTACAAAATAGTATACTTAGTTAAGTACGTAATATTCATAAAATATTTAGTTCATTCTTTGATCATATCATTCATTAGGTTAACTTGTGAAGCACTATTAAAATAAATGTGGTATCATTATTTCGCAGAATGACATTTGGCTCTGTCATTTTACTGCAGTGAATTAAAAGTCGGACCTTAAGTGTGCATAAGCTATATAAAAGGTGCCCCAAAAAGGACGCAAGATTTGAAATTGATGAAAAACACTTTTTTTTTTCGTTATAATATATTTGTATATAAAGTCTTGAATTACATAAAATAGGGTTATTTGTGGAATAATACGTCAGGCAAATGTCCTCCTAGACTTTGCTGGTACACATACGCACTCTTGTCAAAATTTTCTATGACCATTTTGCATTTTGCAGATGCGGCTGAATTTCTCCAATGCAGCGTCGAATTTCCTCTTTTAAAGCATGAGTGGTTGTGGGCTTATTGGCATAGACTTTAGACTTTAAATAACCCCATAAAAAGAAGTCTAAAGGCGTTAAATCGCAAGATCTAGGGGGCCAATTCTGATCACCGAATCGAGAGATTACACGACTAGGAAATATTTCATGCAGTAATTGCATCTTTTCTCTGGCTGTGTGGCAAGTGGCTCCGACTTGTTGAAACCACATTGCTTCCACATCGATAAACTCTAATTCGGCTAGAAAAAAACCTTGCTATCATGTCGCGATATCGAGCTCCATTAACAGTAACTGTTTGACCAGCCTCATTTTGAAAAAATATGGTCCAATAATGCCTCCAGCCCAAAATCCGCACTACACAGTGACCCGTTGTGGATAGTGTTCCATAGGACTCGAGCCTTTTTAGCCCGAATTTTAAAGCTCCGGAGGTCTTTTTAGAGCTGGCTTAATGGAATGGGTTTCAGAGAGCTAGTGATTTTAATAAGGCCGTAGTCTTAAAAAAGGCTATAGCCTTTTTTTTGGGTTTTAGCTTTTTTAAAGGCTTAAGCCTTTTTTTTCAAGGTTGTAGCCGCTAACTTGAGCCGAGCTGAGCCTTATAAAATGTTTAACTTTTATGAATGCAGTCGCAGTTCGGATCATATTCGTAAAAATCACCCAAGCAGCAAAATATGTTCTTTAATGATCGAGACAACGTTTCTTATTCAGTCTTATCGGATTAAATATTGTCATATAAACATCATATACACGTTTATATAACGCGATTTGGGCGCACTTTACTCGACTTACTGGTCGTATACACATCGCATAAATATCATATAACTATCCAATATGTCATATAGAAGGGGTCACGCTGACTTCTATAACACTCGATTGTTCAATTAAAGCATGTTATATGATTATTACATGTCTAATGAATCGAATAACCGCAAATAATATGACCATCAAGCCGCATAACAGCGATTTATATCACTATGGAAGCTTTTAATATGACTAGTTAGTCCCTTAGTTGCAATTTTCATGACAGTTAAATGATCTATGGATCATATTAGAGCGGATTAATTGTCTTTAAGCCAGAACAACCAAATGTGTATCCGCGTGGGGAAATAAGTATAAGTATTTAAGTTTCATGTTTTCTACTACTATTTTGGTAATTAATGTTAAGAGCATATAAACGTGAAGTATAGTCATATTCATAAACGCTTACCAGTTTATCGACTAAGTTTTACTGATGTTATGTTTAATTTTAATGCCCCCCTTCTATTTGCTCAATTTAAATATTATTTATTTATAAAAAATATGTGCTAACAATTAATTGTTTGTTATTCGACACATAAGTTGCGTTCATTACAACTATTCATCTAAATTGTTGAGTAATAGTTACTTATTCAGCTAACCTGACGCCATTATTGTTTGTTTTAGGGTTCTCTAAGACTAGCTCAAAACTCATTTTTAACTTACTTTCTAACAATAAACTTATTTTGAATTTTAAGGGTATTAGTATAAGAACCTAACAGCAAAAGCTATGTAAAGGTACAATGACATTCATCAAATTATTTAGGTGGTATTATTTTTGAGTTCGCGTGCATACTAATGTATTTAGTAGGCATACCGCATCTGCATATGCGTAACGTGACGCGTAAGTGTAGTAAATTAAGCCTATGCGTATAGAGTTTTGTAAAATTTCCTTTATTTGGTTTATAAAAGATAAAAAAAGATAAAAGATGTTTATTCAGTAAGTAGGCCGCACGGGCACTTTTACACGTCAAAAAAAATCTACCAGCGCTTCACAAGAGACCATTGCTGAGAAGAAGCGCCGCAAGAAACTCAACAGTAAGTCGTTTTTTTAAATATTGCTAATGATATTAAACAATACCTAATAAACTTAACCTAGCATTATATAAAACAATGAATCTCATATAAAACCAAAAATTAATATATTCATGCGTAGTTGAGCAGGAAAATGTGTCAAAACTCAGAATTGTCACAAAACTAATAAGCAACAGTAATAAAAAAAATAAAAAAAATAATTGAAAGTATACAAGTTATACTTACCTGTGACGGTGCAAAACAACCTGCATAAAAGTTTCGATACATTCTCCTACAGAAACCGTGTCCCCTAGACAATATACAAATGTTTACATATTTTTATGACTAAGTTATTATTAAATTATTTAGGTGTTGGCCAAGCATTTTTATCTGTTAGATAGTCTTCGACCCTATAGTAAGCTTTAGACATCAACGACTTTTTCAAGTAAGTTTTAAGTACTGGAAATGGTAACTTTAAAACAACGTCAGGTAATTTATTAAAGAAAAGGATGCATTGACCTACAAATGATTTATAAACCTTACGGACACGAATTTTTTTAATAGCAATTTTATTTTTATTTCTTGTATTCAAATTATGTATATCACAATTCTTAACAAAAGAGTCTTGATTTTTAATGACATAAATAATATTCTCATAAATAAATTGTGATGCTACTGTCAAAATATTAATTTCTTTAAATAGTACTCTTAAGGAATCACGGGAGTTTAGATTATATATAGAACGAATGGCTCTTTTTTGCAACACGAATATAGTCTGTATGTCAGCAGCTTTTCCCCAAACCAGAATACCGTACGACATAACACTATGAAAATAACTATAATAACTATAATAATATAAGACCATTGTGCCAATAATTTCCAGTATCTACTGGAGTTACGCATATTTTTTCACTGTTTGTACAGAGGAGTGTTCTGGGTCAGAAGGCATGATATGTGGAATTCTTTTATTCAATATGTCGCTAAGTTCTTTTAGCGCGCTATGTGAAATATTATTATCCAAAGCCCATTTCGTAATTTCAGTGCGGCATTCTAAGTTGCAGAGATGTTCATTAAAATCATCACTATGCTCTGAATTAGTATCTAGTGATGTGGTAACAGAATTTGAAGTAGCGTTATCTTCTTCACTTGTGTATTGTAATTCATTTAAAAAAATATTTTCTACTGAACCACTTTCTGTCACAATATCATTTGTCACTTGACTTTCCGAACCAAAACGAGCACATTCGATGGTGTCGACCTTAGATATTGTACTTATATGCTTTTTTGTCACTTTCCTCCTATAACCACCGCTTCTTTTAAACTTTAACCATTTTTCCCATTCCATTTTATTAATAACTTTTATGATTTGCTTCATGCAGTTAAGGAAAAACGTTGACTAAAAGTAATGATGGCCACAGTAATATGAAATTTCAGTCATATAATTGCGATTAATAGATACTAATGTTCGATTAACAAGAACTACAACACCGTTACTCGACCTATAAAAGTTTAGTAAAAGAATTTTACACTACCAATAAATCGACTAAGATTTGTATAAGGGTTTCTTATATAGGCGATGTTTAATAAATATAAAGTCGTTATACATATAATATAAGGATTTGAGTTGACGTTTAGTCGTGTTTTTAAATGACCAAAAATATTGCCAATTATTGCTGAGTAATTTGTTATATTTGTTGTTTTTACAACCTCATAGTCATGTAATAGCAACCTATAACACTTTTATTTGATTTGTTTTGATTGGCGAATAAAGGCCATATAAAAGGATTTTACATGCCCCATGTGTCATTTAAAAGCATTAAAAATGCAGTTATGTCACTATCCCTTATACGACTAGATCGTTACGTAAAACAACCGTGTAAACGTCTACTCGACTTCTCTGCATGCCTTAATGATTCTGTCGTTTAAAGATCGGATAAAACACTATAATATGATTAATTAGAATAGAATCGCTTTTATAAGATTGTTATACGTTGGCATTATATAAGTTGCGGTTATCCGACTTTTAAAAGATCTTGAATCATGTAATTTGTGGTTAGAGTCTGGCCATCAAAACGTGATACTGAGATTTATTTTTTAAATTTCAAATATGTAGATATGGCAACCCTTTATGAACTAGGAATACGCACTCTTGATAATTGCCAACAGGTGTAAACTTGACTTTTGGCGTAACTCTATTGAGATGTTTTCAAGTACTTACTATGTTCTTGTAAGACAGGCCCGCCATTTAAAACCTGTTTTTAGGGTTCCGTAGTCAACAAGGAACCCTTATAGTTTCACCATGTGAGCATTTCTAAAAAAGTTTGTACATTTCATATACGACTTCGATTTGCAAAAAAAATTGCAGGTTGGTAGGGTGAATGAAGCTGAGCCTAAATAACATAGTCTCCCAAAATGACCTCATACATTTGTATGAAACTTTCCTTTTTTGTACCGACATCTGAAAATTAGAAATAAAAATACATTATATTGTTTAAATAACGGTATAGCTTATGGTTATTGGAAGCATCAATCACTATGTACGGTATTATAATATTATAAAGTGATCTAACTAATCATCCCTATGTAGTAAAGTGGTACATTCCTAACCCCCGACCCCGATGTGAGGGTCATCTAGTGTCCACCCATTTATACATTTCTATATGAACTGGTTTAGTTATATCACGTAAGATCTTTTGCCTCATCCCGGCACTATCCTAGTTGCATCTTTGTAACCTACCCCACCCCACATCCGCCAAACATATTATTTTTATCAAAATGTGATTTCCTTGCTTATATATACCTATATAAAAATAAATTAGCATTTTAACACACTTAAGTATATTAATTTACTGTCAGAATATCTATCATACCTGTCAACGCAGAAATTTCTTGCACAAATTGAATTTCGGTTTTGAGCTGACTATTTCCATCTAGTTGTTGTAAACTCTTCACAGCATTAGTAATATCATTCAACTCATTTAAGCTGCTGTCATCGGCTTTATCTCTTAAGCCGGGTATTCATCTGTAAACTTTTGTTAATAAATACTGTTTATAAACAGTGTTGCACAATGTTTCATCATCTCTGTAAACATGTTTATAAACAAAAATGATGAAACATTGTTGCATAAACATGTTGCTGTGCTCCCCACTCTCGGTGGAGAGCAAGAGAGAACAATGTCTACATAAACTTGTTGCAAAACATGATGATCAAATTCATAAACAGTTTATTAACAAATGTTTACAGATGAATACCCGGCTTTATCCTCTCTGAAATAAAAAACATGCAATAAATACCTTTTCGATTACAATCGGAACATAACCTCTAAATGTAGGAAAAACTACTATTTCAAACTGAAACAAACAACAAAAGCATAAATTAAACGAATAACATTTTTAGTCCAACGAAATATATCTTGAAATAACTAAGGAGCTTACAAATATTCAACAAGTATCAATATCATTACGTGCACTAACCTGTGGCAGTCATTATTTCATGAAAATGTCGTTCTCTCTCGCGAAAAGCAGAGGCTCGCTCTTCTTGTTTTGCTTTATATTTACACATCATTGTATAAATTAACTTCCTAGCTGAACTTTTTATAGGTTTCGACATAATAACGCAAGATAACCGTTTGTTATTCCGAAATTTGAAACGACTTGACGACCAACGTATTATGGTTTGACTAGTTGTTGAGTATTGCCATATAAAGAATTCTGTTTCAAGGTCAATATCACGATTCGATGGCCAGACTCTATCGAACTCTTAAAAGATCTCAAATCATATAAGCATAAAATTATAGGACTACTTTGCTGCTTGGGCAGTTGTGTGTTTCTGTTGCCGCTATACAACAAATAATTAAACTCAAAAAAATCATTAAAAAATATTTTTATAAACTCAAAAATATTTTAGCCTCCGAGCCTAAAGAAGCTTGGAGGCAAAAATATTTTTAAGTTTCAATATTTTGACAAGGACTTTAAGTCTAAAAATATATAGCCTTTTATTAAGGTTACGAGCTCCGAGAGTCAAGGCTGCCGAATATAACAAGGCTTGTGGGCTTTATAGGCTTTTAGCCCTCTAGGCGTTTAAATCGAAGCCAGGCTTAAAAAAAAGAGCTAAAAGGCTCGAGTCCTTTAGAACACTAGTTGTGGATCATTTGTTTTTGAACAATCACATGTGCATTCTCTGAGCCCCAAATGCGGCAATTCTGACGATTAACAAAGCCATCGAGATGAAAATGTGCTTCGTCGCTAAAGATTATTTTGTTTGAAAAATCTGCATCCCTGTTTTGGCGGCCGATAATAATCCATTCCACGAACTCTCTTCGCTGTCCATGATCATGAGGCTTCAGTTCTTGTGTTATTTGAACTTTGTAAGCATGGAGATGCAGATCTTTAGTGAGTATACGCTGGAGAGAGCTTCTTGAAATTTGCAATTCTTGTCCACGATGCCTAATGGATGTTCCTGGATGTTCACGGACATTCTGACGCACTGACTCGATATTGCCATTTGAACGGCTTGTTATTGGACATTAATTGATCCACTCCACTCTCCCTGAATTTTGCAACCACTCTGCTCACAGTTGATGAAGTCAAGTCAATATTCCGACCATATTTTGCACGGAATTTTCTTACTACTTATTACTATATTGTTTATATTGTTTTTTTATTACTTTTGAAATATTGTTTAATAATTAAAACGCGTTGATCTTTCGTATAACCCGCCATTTTTACAAACCCTAAACATTCAGCTGTTAAATAGTTTTTTTAGGGTTGCCTGTACTAAAATACTAAAATGGCGGCAAATTGAAATCCTGCGTCCTTTTTGGGACACTATTAGTTCTGTACATTGCTCTCGATTTAGTAGGTATGATTTTAACCAGTCGATTGCTATGCCTCTTACACCATACGATAGTATAGTTCAAGTTTCTTGATGAGTACATTATGATTGACACAGTCAAATGCTTTTAACATATCGGTTAGGACTGCTGATACGTACTCTATTATACGCAACTATGTGTAGGTAGTTTTTAGAAGTTGATAGATTGCTTGTTGAAAAAATTCAAAACTCTTTTGAACATAATAGCTCAAACAACTTTGAGAAAATGGGAATCAAAGTTACCGGTCTATAGTTTTTTAGTTGATCCTTTTCATCTTTCTTGTAAAGCGGCTTAGCAATGGATTTTTTTAAATTTTCTGGCCTTTCAGAATTCTGTAGTGATAAGTTAATAATATGTGTCAGAGGTAGAATTAGTTCGATAGCAGTTTCCTTAATTATTTTAGTTGAAATTTCGTCGTGTCCAACAGAGGGAGTATTTTTAAGGATTTTAATTTCTTTAATAATTTCGATTGGTGTTGTAGTTTCCAAATAAATCTTGTATTTATTTTGGATACAGGTAAAGAGTCAATTAAAAAATTGTTGAACTTAGTTGCTATTTCAATCGGATTTGTAATAACTTGATTATTGTCTGTCACCTTTTTAATTGTTTCTGGTGCTTTATTTGTTCTCGTGTCTTTGTTTATAATTTTCCAAACTGATTTAAGTACATTTATTATAAGAATTGTGGATAATATTCTGGTTTGTGTTCCTTAACGACATGTGTATGCATTTTTTAAATAGATGGGAATAGTTTTCATACATCTTTCGTTTCGATTCATCTCCTGTAAGTATATCTAAACGAAATGTACAACTTCCTTTTTACTTTACTCGCGGTTTTTATAACTTTTTTATTTTTATTCGTTTGTTAGGGAAGCAAAGATCATAAAATAGTTTATCTACTCTCATATCGTAAAGTTCGAATTATAAACTTCAGAACGAATTTATATTGACATACTTTATAAACACAACACCGAAATAAAAAATAAAAAACACTTTATAACATTATTTCTTAATTATTAAATAATGTTATAAAGTATTTTTTTTACCATTACGCTATAAGTTAATCCAAAAAGTTAATGTCACCAACGAGGTTCCATATCAATTATTTTTTTATAACGAAAAGCACATGCGTTTCGCGTCATTTTTACAGCATTACAAAAAGTTTTCATTCCAATTTTTACTTGTCTGTGACAGCGCCCGCTTTAACGCATGCGCGGTGATGTGCTAGGTTTTGGCGCTATTCATTGAATACGTTTTGCTGTAGTTACTTTATTAACTTTGATCTTTTATTTAGTAGTTGAATCGCAATGTATGAGAGTAGACAAAGTAGTGTATGAAACTGCACATAACTAGGTATTAAAACACTCGTGTGATACTATTAAAAACCTCGCCTAGCGGCTCGGTTCTTAAACACACACTTGTGTTTTAATACCCCTCATTATGCAACAATTTCATAAACTACTATTATACACATCCATGAATTCACTAAATGCTTTATTAGCATACCTGGGATAACTCGGGGCATCTGTACGAAAGTGATGTAGCAAAATATTTTATCGATATAAAATATATCGATGTTACTGCCAACATCTAAATGTTATTCGACATAAATAAATATTACTTATTTTCTCCTCATTTTTAGATAAAAAATAAACAAATTAACACGTATATTTATTTGTTTATTTATCTGACTTAATGGTCATATTTAATCACTGTGTTGACTGTGGCGAGTTTCCTGATCTTATGAAACAGCAAGATAATTCCATTATTCAAAACGGGTAGTACTTCTGACCCCACTAACTTTAGACCGATCTCCATACTACCCACTTTCAGTAAAATCTTTGAGAAATTAATTTTATCACAATTAATGGAACATTTTCAATATAATAATTTATTACACAACAAACAATTTGGTTTTACTCGGGGTCGCTCGACAACCGAAGCTGGTGTTGAGTTAATTAAACATATTTTTGAAGCCTGGGAGGGGTCACATGATGCCTTAGGTATTTTCTGTGATTTGTCCAAGGCCTTCGATTGCGTTAACCATGACACATTGGTCAGGAAGCTACACCATTATGGAGTTAGAAGTACTGCGCTAAACTTAATAAAAACGTACTCATACGGGAGAATACAAAGGGTAGACGTGAATGGAAAACGATCACCTGGGTCTTTGGTCAAAATGGGCGTACCACAGGGCTCAATTTTGGGTCCTTTTTTATTCCTCATTTACATAAATGATTTACCATACCTTATAAAGGACAAACATGATATAGTATTGTTTGCTGATGATACCTCACTCGTATTTAAAGTCAAACGACAACAGGAGTTTAATATCGATGTAAACAATGCTATATCAAAAGTAGTAGATTGGTTCAGTGTTAATAATTTATTACTGAATGAGAAAAAGACTAAATGTATTAAATTTATGACTACAAATGTGAAAAATAGACAAACTACTTTAACTATAAAAAATGATAGATTAGACCTAGTTAATGATACAGTATTTCTTGGAATAACGTTAGACTCCAAACTCCAATGGGGTCCTCATCTGGCTAAATTAGCGAATAGACGAAGTTCTGCAGTTTTTGCAGTTAATAAAATTCGGAATATAATAGACTTGAAAACCGCTCGATTAGTTTATTTTAGTTACTTCCATAGTATTATGTCATATGGTATTTTACTATGGGGTAGTGGTGCTGAGATGTAAACAGCATCTTTGTTCTACAGAAGAGGGCTATTCGTGCTGTTTACAAGATGGGTCATAGAGACTCGCTTAGAGATAAGTTCAAAGAAACGAATATATTAACCGTATACAGTCAATATATTTATGAAAATATTATGCATGTTCATAAACACATCGGTAGTTTTAGAAAGAACTGTGACATACATAATGTTAATACCAGAAATAAACATAAGCTCGCAGTGCCCTTTACACGGCTTCACAAAATAAAAAACTCTTTCATGGGTAATTGTATAAGGTTCTATAATAAGCTCCCAAGTAGTGTTACTCATTTATTAGTAAATCAATTTAAGAGTTACGTTAAACGTCAACTAATTTCTAAAGCGTATTATAGTATTAAAGATTATATGAATGATGACAATGCTTGGGACTGAATTATTTGTATTACAATTATTAATGACCCTGGAGACTATATACATCTCCTTGTATGCTTATTATTTTAATTTGACATCTGGAGACTCTTTACATCTCCAAAATTGACCGTGGAGACTTTCTACATCTCCCTTGTTTTTTTTGTTTTTTGTTTTTTTGTTTAATTACCTACTTACCTATATTTAATTTTAATTTGACATTTGGAGACTCTTTACATCTCCGGAATTGTATTATTATTTTAACCTGACATTTTTATTAATTTAATTTTTATTACTACTGGGACCTGTACATCCCTGTGACATTTAAATTAGATAGCTTAAGTTTAGTATTGTAATAAGTTATTTATTTAAAAAAATGGCTTACGGTTGAGTTTCTTGCGGCGCTTCTTCTCAACAATGGTCTCTTGAAGCGCTGGTAGATGGTAGATTCAGACTTGTAAAAGTGCCTACATGGCCTACTTACAGAATAAATGAATTGAAATTTTGAAATTTGAAATTTATTTTACAACAGTTTTCATAATATACAATCAATATTTTTCCATATTCGTCGGTATTAATGATTGCCGTCTAGTTGAAAATATCTACTTTAAACTGCTAAGCTATTTTGATTGAAATGACATCCGCATACTTTTATTATCTTAAGAGGCTCGATATCAGATATGACATCGAACCTCTTTACAGTAATCGAGAATGTGCAATGTGCACATGTATTAATTTAATTATATCGACATCTTTTTTATCGATATCAAATCCCTAGAACTTGCCCCGAGTTATCCCAGGTATGTTTATTAGTATCTTTTTTGTATTAAAACATCATGAAATGATACATTTAGTATGCTATCTATCTGTGTTATTGAAAAATCCCTTTTATATACAGGGTGTCCCAGAACCCCAACTCATCAACTTCCGTTAAGAGTGCCGAGTAGTCGTTTCAGTTCCACAAACAAAATCAGAGTCACGAAACGCAAGGTAATGAACTATGAGTAGTTTGGGTCACAGGGCTACAACTGCAATAAATTAATAACTATCCTACCTACAATTCTATACATGATAAACTTGCAAAGCGGCTAATCGCGTTTCATTTGTTAGTTTGGTTGCCGGGATCCTTATTGGCAAATGTGATACGAATTCCTACTTTTTTGCATTAAGATATCATGTGTAACTCTGATTTTGTTTGTGGAACTGAAACGACTACTCACCACTCTTAACGGAAGTTGATTTCGCTTTGTAAAATGTTTTTTTTTTTTTGGTGATGTTTGACAGACAATATTTATTCAAAACCAATAAGTAACGAAGAGGAACTACGGCGACGTGTCTTCAATGCAGCCCGAGACATATCGGAAACCAGTTTACGAAAATTAAACCGAAATTTTATTCGAAGATGCCTTAGAGTCGGAGGGAAACAATTCGAACATTTACTGTAAAAACTAATGAAAATTAAACCCGTTTTTTATTATCTTTGAACCAAGGTCAATCATATTCTTCAAAGGAGCACAAACAAATGAGATATCGTAGAGTACAAGATAATTTTTTAGATGATTAGCATTGATTTCCGAGAATCCATATTGGCAAATGTCAAACGAATTCCTACTTTTATGCATTAAGATATCATGTGTCATACCATTTTAGAATTGGCATAAAATACGCGTGTTTTTAAAGTTATTTGCTCATTTCGTTTGTAGTAAAAAAAAGTTATGGCAGGTGTTCAAAGTTTAAATTACTATGTTGATGATAATTTAAGTCAAGTTCATTACAGTATTTTTCCAACTATTACATTAGTTATTGACATAATAATGCTTCTATCATCTTAATCAACTATTCATAAACGCGCACAAATAAAAAATAAAAATTCTAAAGCTATCCCAGTAAATGCGAGCACTTACAATGTCAAAATAGGTGAAAATTTGGAAAAATCTTTAAATTGGTATAACTCGAAAACGGTGCAACTTTTACTGAGGTCATGTTAGGCTGGTTTGGTTCGTCTGAGGCAGGGGAATCTCCAGTGTCACTGTGACGTGCTATTTTTGGGACACCCTGTATATACCAGTAGTTTGCAGAATGTTTGTTTTTAAATTTTATTGTATATCATTTTATGTATGCGCGAGAAGATCAGAAAACCGCATTCAAGGACATGAAAATCGGGGTAGTTTGTTCGTTGGTGTTTTTTTTCACCTCATAGGAACCTTTTGACAAGAATAAACATTTATGTCAGTGGATGCAACATAGGCTTTCCGAAACTGTAAAAGAAGACCCGTGTGTATATCCTTACAAATATACTAGGTCAAGACTAGGATAAGTCTAGGGTTAGACTAGGCTTTCTAAAATATCATGGCGATGAAAATGGGCACTTTTATACCAATATGATTCGAAAAACATGAAAGCATTATCGATATGTATGTTGACAATGGTACCAGCTCGGTATTAATTTACCAAATATTGAAATATAAAGCATAACAGTTTATACCAACATAAATGGGATAAAAAATAGTTTTTTTAATACGTAAATTGGCTGACTATCCATAAAGATACACAGCAAAAGTATAGCGTACCTGGTAATGTAAACATATACATAGCAGTATGAACCTTACTTAATGGTGTAGCTGGCGGTGTGCATTTAAAGATACATTGCCTAAATGTTCTTCCCGAAGCCGGAAAGCGGTCGCTGAGGGGAAAAATTACCGTAACCTTCCAGAGAATAATGTATAAAACGCAAAACAGCAAAAAAAACAAAACAAACTGTAGGAAGAGAATAGAGAGATCTCTCTCCAGGCGGGTGTTATGCCTGGGGACCGAAGTCCATTGGGACTAAGTTGGAAGTAGAACACTTATTTCTAACAAGGAGCCCTGCTTGTGAGTGTGGGGATGAGTTTGGGGACTTAAATCATATATTTTTCGCATGCAGCTTGTATGACCATATTCCCTTTTTCGAAATAGTAGATTATACACCGAGGGGATAAAGCACAGTTTTATGTCACGGGCGCGATATTGAATCCTGAACGTAACGAAGGACTCCAGATTTAACTCCCGAGCACAGCGAGGGTGTTACGAGTTAATTCCCGAGCGAAGCGAGGGAATTAAGAAGAGTCCTGAGCGCAGTGAGGGGTTCAAGCGCGCCCAAGACGAAAACAGCTTTATCCCCGAGGAGTGTACTCTACTTTTCTCACCTTTTGCGAGACAATAAAAAAGCGAGTCTACTATAAACAGCGTTTTATTATAGTAAATTAAAATTAAAAGTGAAAATTGATATTTGAGACATTAGTCCAGTTGTGGAAAGACAAAGTTATATTTTTATTTGGTACGTTTATCGAAGTTGAGGTAGAGTTTATCTGAGTATTGTTCACAGCTTCAGAAACGTGCGTCTGAGGGTCGTTTTGTACTGTAAAGGTTGGAGAAGATGGTCCTTGAGGCAGTGGGCTTGATGTGATGTGTTTTGAGGTGGATGGCTGTGGTGGCAAAGGTGTCCAAGGATCATCATTATTAGACGAAGTTTTTAGATTTATGTTTTCACCAATACGACAGCTTATTCTATTCTTGTTCTGTATAGAATTTTCTATGTAGCCCTCCGCTACTGCATCGGATTTCCAGCCACCGTGTCGTTTTATCTGGGCCATGTCTGCACCTGAATCTGCCAACAGACTTGCCGATGTTCTACGAAAAGAATGGCCCGTGTAAAGCCCGGGATTTTGCAATTTCAAGTATTTTGCAATTTCTTTTGGCATGGCGCTAATTTTATTTTTGCCAATAACTTGTCTGGTGCATTTGCCATTGCTGTAACCTACAAAAAATCTGTTGGTGTTTATGTTAGAGGGGCGTAGATCTTGGTACTTTTTGACAATTCTTGCATACTCTTCACGAACTATGAATGACCGTTCTCTATTTGTTTTGGTATCAGGCAAGTTTACCAGCAACAACTCTGAATGCTTTTCGATATCATTGACTTTTATGTTTACGAGTTCATTTCCCCGACAAGCGCCATTCACTCCAAAAATCAACGCCACCTTTAACAAAAAATAGGAATGTAAATTAACAAAAAATCTTGAGGCAAAATAATTGGGTAGTCTTAAAATGTATTTTTTTAATTTTTGGCATAAAATAAGCCTTTTATTTATTACTAGCTAGTATAAGCTAGTATAAGCTATCTCCATTTTAAATTTCATCCAAATCCATCCAGCCGTTTTTGCGGGAAGAGGTAACAAACATACACACTCACCTCACACACAAAACTTTCGCATTTATAATATTAGTGTGATACATAGCACTTAATTGACGCAATTGTAGGTACCAGAAATTCAATCAATAAGTAGGTGGTATTCATTCATACTCACTTTTATGGCAAGATAGCTGTGGTCGGGAGCTTCATTTTGAGTTGTAAATACTTTTGACTTCTTTGATTGATGACCATCCGGTTTCCTTTTTAAAAATGCCAATAACTTGGTATATGTATTAATCTGGATGTCGTGTTTAATGCTTATTGTCGACCTGAGCATAGAATAGATGCACCACAGGCTGCTTGACTTCTTTGTGGATGATAAGTGCTGGAAATAGACCAGAAGCACTGATTCAGACACTGACTTTGCACCTTTTCCAGTTTTCCATATGTCGAAATCGTTGTAGGCTTTCAGGTATTTTTCCTTTGACTTCTCTGGGAGTAGATTATGAACAATGCCCAAGGCATCCAATTTAATGGACTCCGGAGTTAAATCACTTTCGTCACTCGACATTTTAACAGATGTTTTCTTCAATTTTGATATATTTATTTAAAACTTTTCAGTTATCACCAATGTATTTTATTGCAGCGTCTTACAATACTCGCGGCTTTTGTTTAATTTCAAATGTGTTCCATTCAGCTTGCCGTGGCCAGCTCGATTTTAGAAAATGTTCGATTTTCAAATTAGGTTCGACGCGGCGGTGGCGGCGGCGCCGCGCCCGGCCTTCGAGTATTAGTTGATCTTTTATTACGAAATTAGACTTTAAGGCCATTGTAATAAGAACTATGAAAAGTGAAAATATTACAACCCAGCGGGTTATAATGAGATTCAGTACAACATTACACCCCGGCTAAAGCCAAGGGCTTTAATGACTTGGTTTGCGTAAGGTTTGCATGATATGTAATTTGGCATTGTCGAGCAGGTGGTGTGAAATAGTACATTGTTGCCTAGGCGCGGAAAGTAAGGGTTTTCCTGACGAGGTGCTTAGCAGGCCGAGCAATAGCGAGGCCTGCTAAAATACGAGTCAGGAAATCCTCGTTTCCGCCGAGGCATACATAATGCTTTTCTCAAACATGTGAGGAAATAATATAAATACATTTCTAAAAAGCAAGTAATTTAATTTCCTTAGATTTAGCGGGAAGCAGGTTTTGCCTAACCGAGGCAGCTTCAGATTTTAATATAGGCGGTGTGGTACCTATTTCGTCGCTTTCGTCGCTTGAGCTCCTTTTTCAATAGTAAGTATTTCACACAACAAATAGTTTAATATTCGGTTTCACAATTATATTATGCAGAATGAACGAACGTTACCGACGGTCAATTGTTTTTAAATACTAACCATAGACATTGGAATGCAAATTCAAAAAGAAACACACGCACTGTGCTAAAAAAGCGAGCAGTTACCTTGGCTGTTTAAAATTTTTGTCTTGGTCCTTTTGATTTTGTATGCAAATTGACAGAATTTTTAAAAAGTATATGGACATGGACGGAAAGTGTTTTCATATGGTTTTTTTACTCCTAGGAGTAAAATGAGGCTCTTTCCGTCCTTGTGTTTCAATCGGAAAACAGTTTTTTCCGAGCATGTTTGAGAAAACCTAATTACCCACCATGTCCCATTACCTACAAATATGAATATCCTACTCTCTTCTCTTGATCCTTCTATTTATTTGTTTATAGAATCTTTTATAAATTGTAACAACATTAAAATATAATATTTATTCTTTCTTCCTATACTTTTTTTTACATGTAATCTATTTATTATGTTATAAAATATAACCAACTACTGTACTGATCCATAGTTCCTAATCCTTTCCGTTTTTTAGTAGTAAAAATATTCCGTGTTAGTATCCCTGATTTTTGTTAATAATAAAAAAATAAAATAAAAAATAAAAGCTCCAGAAAATACTTGACTAATGGCTAAGCATTCGTGCGGGTCCTGAAAAAAAAAACACTTATTTCCGCTGTCTGACGCTGGTGGCGCTAGCGAGTTGGTTGATACACGTTGCCGTTAGATGTCGCTAGGGCGCCTGATCGTCACGGGCTCTAGCTGTTTCTATCATGGCGCCGGCCATTGTGACGTCACACGCAAGTAAACAATAAACAATCATTTGAAGAGATATACCCTTATGAGCGGTGGATACTTTCGTGTGCTGTCACCAGCAAGTAGCCACATCTGCAAACCTTTGCAACACAGCGTTTCTGCCACAGATCCCAATACATCGACACATAGGTCGCGGTCAGTTTATCAACACCGCAAATAAGTTTTCGGTATGTAAAAACAATAAAACCGTTTGTAACTCAAGAACCACTGAAGTCTAGTAAGTGGTGATAGTTTTACTATTAAATTTATTAATATATGTGATTTCAATTTCAAATATTTTTTTTCGTTTAATTTCCAAAAAGTATACATAATTTATTTAGTTGAAAATATGTTGTTTTACGCTATTATCTGATAGGATGAACAAAATTTGTAGTTTATTTTCAATACCGTAAAACCCCGTGACTTCGCCTGGGATACCTATCATCGCCTGTTTTTATAAAAGTGGAGTGCGACGTATAAACATAACTTAAGTAAGTACAAAATAATAATACCATAAGAAAGAGCATTAGTTGTAGACTATAACACAAGAAAAAGCTTACCTTTATCTCTTGTTTCGCACTATTTATACTTAAGTCAAGGTAAAAATAAACACGTGATGTCACTTGTAAGAAAAGACGGCACTGATCGTAAACGGCATGAAGTTAGCCACAATTAGTGATGGGCGGCATGTAAGTTTCAAACGTGAAACTTTCACTTAAATTTTGCAATATTGTAAAAGTTTCAAAAGTGAAACTTTCACCTATAATTTCATGCAAAATTCTGAAAGTTACCAAAGTAAAATCGTCTAATTTCTGAAAATTACTAAATTGTTGTAATTTAACGTAAGTAATGGAAACTTTTCAAGAAATTTAAATGAAATTTACTTATCTCAGAATCATTTCCATCTAATTATGTAACTTACAGAGGCTGTAATTTTCACAGTTAAGGAAAGTTTTGTAATGTTTCAGAAATCGCCCATTACTAGCCACAATTGGGATTGTTCATTATTTTTAATGTGTGGTTTTTGTTCATTAACTTGAAAATACAATATATTTTAAGGTACTAATTTGAACATTTATGAATTTTGTGGCTCCGTTTAATTTAAATATTTTTATCAATATTTTTTTACATTAATCGTTTTTAGGAAAACATTGCAACGTCTAAGTCTTGTCTAAGTCTAATGAAAAAAAAAAACTGTTGCTGGTTTGTCAACGTCAACGTCTTGTCACGGACTCTGTGCGTTACGATTTCAAAGTTTGAATTGTTAATAATCTTAAAAAATATGACCGAAAGTGACTTTATTAAAGCCGACTCTCGTAACTTGCCGATGGTGAGACACGTGGCTATAATGGAGTACATCGCTTCAAGCAATAAACACAATTTGGCTGAAATAAGAGGAGCCAAAATTCTCATGTAAGTATAACTGAAGTTAGTAAAACGCGCCATATATTCATAATCAATAATGTGTTATTATAACAGTTCTAATAATGTGTATCATGTTCCAGATCCTCACGTGATTCCTATCTTAAAAACGATTTTGGATATGTACAAGTGCGACAAACGGGAAGCGAGTGCACAGTTCAGGCGAGAATTGAAGAGTATTTGGTTTAAGATGTGTTTTAAATGGCATTTTTTTTATTGTTTTATGATATTTAAATAATGTATATTAACGTGTATACCTACACCTTAATTTAGATTATTTAAATGTCGTAAACAATAAAAAATATGCCATTTAAATAGGTAATGATGAATTAATCAAATAAAACAGTATAATATCAAGCACTTTTTATTATTTCTCCTTGAAGATTAATTAATCCACAGGCTATAACTACAATTTCATCTAAATAACGCCCATAGTTATAGGTGACTGTAGTGTGTGGTTTTAAGATTGAAAATTCTCTAACACGTCTTATGACTCTTTCAACATGTACTCTCAAACTGGCTATTACTTTGCTTTGCAAGGATTCAGTTAGAGTCTGCTTTACTCCGGTGAATACACTAGGTGGTAGGGTGTTTCATATTTTTTTTTTCTATTTTTTTTCACTTTGCTTGAATTCTTGATCCTACTCATGCACAAGGTTTATATACCAAAAATCAGTAAAATCGATTAATATTTAGAGGTTGCACAACGCCAATGAAGTTTTCTCATACAATTAACATCTTTACAATGGAGGGTAAGTTCTTCAAGTGACACGTTTTTGCAGTGGAGGGTAATAAGTGCTACAGTCAACCAGTTAAACATATATAAACGTAAAAATGAGTAAAAGACGTGGAATTTGGTTACTTGATACGGTGCCTTGTGAAGAATTTTTAGGAGCTAGGCTCCCTTCCAAAAAACCAGTGTTGTTAGTTTTTATATACCACCATAAAGATATAAAAGAAACACTTTCTGATGCTGCTAAGTCGACAAGTGTAAAACTACAAGAAGTATGGAAGAGGGCTAATATCCCTGTTAAGACAGAGGAAAACATTCGAGGTGGTATACAAAAATTATATAAGGAATATCAAACCTTGGGGAAAGAGAAATCCAGAAACACGGATGCGGCAAATATAAAACGGCAAAAATGGAAAGTTGATCTTGACAAATTATTTGATATTGCTAGCCAAAATGTAATGACAACGAGCGGCGTATTACAAAACGATAAAGAATTTCTAATATTACAGAGAGAGGATCGCATGAGTTCTTCAATGAGTGGTATAGACAAAAAGATGTACTTAAAAATTGCGGAAAAGATTAAGAAACAAGAAAAAATTGATGCTTTTAAGAAAAAACACTATAAAGAGATCGCAGAACACAACACGGTAGCGAAGTCGGATCATAATTCTACTTCATCATCATCATCAAGTGACGAACACGACGAATTCACTGCACCAAGTGGCAGGCACGCATTAGCAAAAATGCCTCGCCTTATTAGTAAATTAAGGCCACTTGATAGGACACTCACAGCTACATGGGATCGGGAACAACTTTCCAATCGTCAAACTAGTACTTCTTTTATTGCGACTGCTAAAAGCCTTGGTCATGATGTCTCAGATATTTCTATATCGCCGTCCACCGTTTACCGAGCTCGGGTTGCCAACAGAAGCCTAATGGCTCAAAACATTGAAAAATCTTTATTTGAAAATCTTTCACCATTAGTTTTACATTGGGACAGTAAATTGCTGCCGTCGGTTGCTTCCAGTAAGACTCTCGAAGACAGGGTGGCCGTTCTTGTAACTGGTTTAAATTTTGAGCATTTACTTGGTGTTCCAGTTGCATCGAAAGGCACCGGTGAGGAAATGGCTAAAGTTGTAGTTCAAGAGGTGGACCGATTTGATCTGCGTTGCCATATCATTGGTATTTGTTTTGATACTACAGCATCTAACACAGGACTTATTCAAGGAGCATGTGTTAGAATTGAGAATAATCTTAAACGAAATTTGCTGTGGTTGGCTTGTCGTCATCATACCCACGAATTAATCTTGAAAGGGGTATTTGATGAGTGCTATCCTGTACCTTCTAGTGGCCCGGACATCAAGATTTTTCGAAAGTTACAAATTTTGTGGAATACGCTTGATAAGACGTTGTATACGACTATGATGGACGAAGAAGATTCTATGCAAGGTTTTTTAAGAGATCAACGTGTGAAAATGGTACATTATATCCAAAACGTCTTGGAAAATGGAACTTATCCAAGAGAAGATTACAAAGAGTTATTACAACTCTCACTATTATATCTTGGAGGTTGGCCTCAAAATGATTTTGCATTCAGGGCTCCAGGGGCTCTTCATCAAGCAAGGTGGATGGCAAAGGCCATATATGCACTGAAAATTGTCTTATTCACCCGACAATTATTCAATGTTCCTGGTATTACTAAAAAAGAACTGAATGGTATGAAACAAATTGGATATTTCGTGTGTTTAATATATATTAAATTTTGGCACGAAGCAGTCAAAAGTCGATGGGCTCCGAAAAACGATTTGGATATGCTACAGCTTTTAAACTCTTACCCTGATACAAATGTAAAAAAAACTGCCCTCGCAGCGGCCAAGAGACACCTTTGGTATTTATCTGAAATGAGCATAGGGTTAGCTTTTTTGGATGAACGCATTACTGAAAATGAAAAAGAAAAAATGTTTTTAAGTTTAAAAAACCCTGCAAAAAAAAAAGAAATGAAACGACTGGATGGTAAAACACTTAAGTTTGAAGGAAAATCTCTTAGTGACTTTGTTACTAGTAAAACAAGAACTTTCTTCGAGCTGTTCGGTATTCGCGACGAAAAGGAATATAGTAGCACTACAGTCAGAAGCTTGATCGATGCTCTTAAGGTGGTCAATGATACCGCTGAAAGAGGGATTGCTTTGATAAAGAAATTTCAGAATTCGGTCAAAGATGAACAACAGAAACAATTCTTGCTAAGAGTCGTCGAGCATCATAGAAAAGGCGTCAGCAAGCGAACAAAACATGAGGTTGCAGCATACGTAGCAAATTAGTTAATTTGATATTACTTGGGTAAAATTAATAATTGTATTGTATTCTAAACTAATTTTGATTCATTTCACTTGTCCATTGTATTGTCCATTACATTGTGCTATTTTGAAATAAAGGTAATTAACGTTAAAAATATGCTTTTTTTCTCTCTAACTTTTTATTTGTGCAACCCCTAAATACTGTCTAATCTTCTTGAAATTTGGCATATACATTATTAAACTTAACGAGACTCGGAAAGTGAGCAAAGTCTGGAAAAATATCACTTTTTTTTTAACCCCTTACAAAGTGAAACACCCTACTAGGTGGCCTTAAAAGTTTAACACCATGAGAATTTAAAAGACGAAGAATTTCCTTAAAACCTCTGTCAGCTAGTACAACAGCATTTGGTTGAAGAATATCTAACAAGTTACTTTTTTCAACAATCGCTTTATCGAAATAAAACTTATTAGTCCCTGAGGTGTACAACCTATCAAATATTTGACCGTATTGCAATTACAATGAGCTTGTTTGGGCTATTGATCGAGTAATTTTTACATGTAGGAATAAAGCACTTCTTATAGTCCATTTGTATTAAGTGTACAAATTCAAATAGGATAGCAGAGAAATAATATTATACGGAATTCAATCAACGTAAACATTGAACGGAATGTCGTTAATATCTTAACCTTTTCAACGCCATGTCAAATACAAAAGTCGTCACTCACACGCCGAGCCCGGTAGTAGCAATAAAACAAATAACAGGCTAGGGATGGGATCGTATTTATCGATATTTTTATTATTTAGAAGCAGGACCAGTTGCAATCGGTTTCGTTTCAGTTTTATAAATAATTATTTAAATAAAATACAATAAATAATGTTGGTCGTAACGTTTAATGACTAAAAGAAACGGAATCTATTTTCTTTTAACTTGACCTGCTTCGTGTTTGGCAATTGGGCACAGAGGAAGTAAAGATTTTTCGAGAAGTGGGCTAGATGACAGTCAGCTGTCAGACGTCTAGCATTTTACCAAGATAAAATGTGATACATTTTAAGAAGTTTAGTGTCAACAAGATAGCCTTATATATGGAGTTGTATGAAATAATTAACCTACTTGTGACGTCACACGTTCCTTACTGTTCATTTAAGAAGTTTCCGAGATTTTCTTTCTATTTCAAAGAACTTTTTAATGGCCATTGTGAAATGATTTGTCTTTAGTTTAGTTTAAACACTTCTTAGACACGCCTTAGACATGTCTTAATGACAGTTTTCTATAAATTGACTTACGGCCGAAACCTAAAGTCAAACCGCGTATAGATAAGGCTTACTTCGGGTTGAAATTTGACATTTGCCCATACAAAATGTGTCAAATTTTAATACGAAGTAAGGCTACCTGTCCGCGGTTTGACAATAGGGTTCGGCTGTTAGTTTAGTAAGTCATCACTAGAGTTAGGACTTTTGGTGGCAAATCGTGGTTCTAGAATCCATGGAGTCGCTATTTTCTATTCATTGTGATACCACTTTGATTTTGACCTTCAGTATTTTAATATTTTAAAATTAATTTATTCATTAAACCGATAAACCAATTTAAATGAATTTTGGTATGGAGAATATCTCTGCTGTGAAAGCGTTACAAAAATGCAAATATTAGTAGGGACAGAAAAACCGAAATAAAAATGTAATCAGTTCATTTTGAAATATGACCATACTGAAGGTCAAAATCAAAGTGTCATGTATTATAATAATTAGGAAATAGCGGCTCCATGGATTCTATAACCAGAAATGCCACCAAAATCCTAACCCTAGTCATCACTGTAACCAGGAACAGGACTTTCTAAAATTCGTATTAACTCTTCACAATTCATGTTGTATCTACGTTAAACACTAAACATTGCTATTACGTCATAAGCGGACGTATTTATCAGTCAATGGCGTAGGAATCTTGCGTTTTCCATATTTAAAGTCAGAAGATAGGGACGCGTCTTGTTACTAAACTCAATATTTTATATATCGAGAGTTCCATTTTCAAATTATGTTTTTAAATGAATGTCTTGAAAATGGCGGCTGTATTATGGTGTAGTTTGAATGCATTTGAGTATTGATTATTAAAAAGTTTACAAATTCTGTAAAATGACGTGTATTATTTTAGTTTTTAATATAAATATGAATGTTATATCATAGCTAGAATAAATGACGAATTCGATTCACCTCCTCACTATCGACGGAATAAAGCGTCAATGGCGTAGGAAATCTACCTGAATTATACTGAATTAATGCTTTTTGTAATACATATATTTTTTTAAAAAAACGCATTCATATAATAATTAGTTATTATAAGCAGGAAGTCTATTTCTCTGAGTATAGTTTACGAAAATAAATACCTTTAAACACTCTTTGAATTATCCAAAATTCGTTATTTTTGTCACGCCACCCATATGACGGATATATACGTCGATGGCGTTGAACCAGTGGTGCGGATATATCCGTCAATGGCGTTGAAAAGGTTAAATCAGAGCTGACAATAGAGCATAGACAAACTAGAAGAATCAACGATTTATTTTAAGGCACAGAATTCTATTAGTTCTGCCACAAAGCGGCAAAATTAAGGTCTAACAAAGGTCATAAGTTTGTTTACAATAATAACAATAATCAGAGATTATTTTTAAGATATAATTAAATAAATTGGTTCTATGACTGATATACTCCAAATGGTTTTATAGTTAGACGAAATCAAAAAATATGAACAATCCCAATTGATGCGAGAATATTGACATGCATAAAAAACACTTTCTATTTAGTCGTTTTGTGTGGAACCTGCCCTGAAAACTAGGCGTAATTTCCACTTTTATAAAAACAGGCGATGATAGGTATCCCAGGCGAAGTCAGGGGGTTTTACTATTGTCAAATAGCCTATTAAAATTGGATGGTCAAACCTAGGTGTAACTTTTTGTGCGGTGGGACAAAGAAGTGGCATATGCCCATTTTTAAATAGGGCGCCATTACTGTCAAGTAAATAAGAGCTATCAAGACGTTCGATCGGAGAGTATTCAAATACGTTTTGAATGTTACCGCTAAAACTCAAATCGTTTTGATCTGTTATCGTATTGTTTTTAACTCGGCCGTCATCAGGTACTGTCAAGTAAATGAGGTTGCTCCCTATTTCGTTGTATTCCTGATTCGTCATATCCTTGTTAAGACAGAGCAGTTTCAGTATTAACATTGCCGTGGATAATGGGAATATAGTGAGACCCACTCCCTTATAGGGATAAGTTAGCCTTGGTACCTTCCTGCTATATTTTCGTTCATTTTATAAATATTATCTATTGTTAATAAAGTGTTTACATACATACGAGGACTTTTACAAAAATAAAGTATTTTATTCGGCGGAGCTTAAAAAGGAGTGGGCAATCCTCGTCGTTCGATCAATGGAAGTGCGCTATCGGAACACGCGACCCTTGTCTTTTCCATGTTTTCTAAACGGTGAAAATGACAAAAAAATTGACAAATAAAATAGGTGAAACCAATAAAATATTATATTTCTGTGAATTAAAGTTAAATCAAAGTCCACCCCTCTATAAATAGAGACCTACAAGGCACATAACATTTAAATAATTCGCAATACAAACGAAAACCTCGTTTTCATAATTCTAATGTTTACATTTGACAGAAATATGCACTTACAGAATTAATAAATTGCTACACATTAATGTAACTACTGTGCATTTTCACATATATTTGATATTATCTAACGACAATCTATTAAACAACTGCCATTAAGAGGGGTGATGGGCGTGAGTACCTGGCCTAGCGGCCCCTCGCCGCCACCTTGATTGTTTTATTATTCAATATAGTACGGGCGGATGTGTCATTGTGTCACCCAATGTATGGAGAGGTCAATATTTGGAATCAGATAAATTCACTTGGCTCAGATGTATCCCAAGAAAATAAGTAAAATGTTGACTAAAACATCAAAATTGGTTTTCCATTTTTTTTATTAAAGGTATCTTTGAAAATAATGAAGTTTTTGCAAATCTAAAGAACATTCATTCACTTTTCAATATATATATCTATATAGTGTCGAGTTTCTTGTGGTCCAAATGAATTTTTTTAATAGGTCATCTTGAGGGCTACCAAAGACACCCTCATGTATGTTCAGCGAGTTTTAGTACTTTCAGAGATATTGATCATTTTAATCGGAATTTTTGTAATTTTTCCGTGTGTCTATCGTACGAAAAACCCTTAAGCTCTTGTATTATTCTTACCCCCTTACTTATAAACATGGAATAAGCTTGGAATAGTTTATGCCATGCTTTGTCTTTATCTGTAATTGTGACATTTGCATCTGACAGAAAGTGACAAAGCATGTCATAAACTATTCCAAGCTTATTCCACGTTTATAAGTAAGGGGGTTAATGTTTTTCAGTCATTTCTTACATTGTTAGAATCATTATGAACTTAAGATGTTTTTAAGGCTACATTCCAGTTTTTCCATACTAAGTGAACCCCATGTTTGTTTTTCATCTTGTATGGAAAAACAAACTTTGTGTGATTACACTGATTACACGAAAAGTTGACATAAAGTAAAAACTGGAACTAAAAACATCTCAAGTTCATAATTATTCTAACAATGGAAGGAAATACTGAAAAAACATTGAAATAATACAAAAGTTTTTCGTACGATGGACACACGGAAAAATTACAAAAAATCCGATTAAAATGATCAATATCTCTGAAAGTACTAAAAATCGCTGAACATACTTGGGGGTGTTTTTGGTAGCACTCAAGATGACCTATTTAAATTTTTCATTTGGACCACAACAAACCCGACACCTTGTATATATAACGCGAGGCCGATTTTTGTCCATGGCATCAGGTCTACAGTTACGGTCCGATTTTGATAAATTATATGTATGTATTGGATTCGTCTCATGCTGGAGAGTTACATAAAACGCTTCGTTTTGTTATATTATAACGTACTGAACATTTTATTATGAAAAACTCGATTGTATTTCCCATCCCCAATCCGCCGGACTGGGAAGAAGAATGGCATTGGCACCGTACGTAATCTGTGATATCAATAAAGTAGTAGGCTGCGCGGCGAGTTCTCGTCTCTGTTAGTTCCGCGCGCTGTCTTAATTCAAGCTGCCATGCCGCTCGGGTATATTTATTTATGCTACACGTCTCAAATAAATGGTATAAATTAAAACTTTATGTTTTTTTAAATTGCATATATTGGGCTTTTCAACCGTATTTTTCGTAAATATGATGATAAAATATTGTGTGTTGAAACAAAAAAGATAAGCTGATGTTGTGAAATTTCTTTATGTAAGTATGTTAATAAATTTATATGAAGGATATTATTACAGTGTAATTATTATATCAAAAATGAAAGCCACATCTATGGTTTATCAGCAAATGACACCATACTCAAAGTTTGTAATCTCGAGTGCCGAACACAACTTTGTCAAAATTAAAAAAACCGCGAAAGTTACGGACATTTTTCAGACTTTGGCGATTATAACCCTAAAGGACTACTTTCTGATAGTACCTTTTCCGGACATTTTTAAAGCAGACTAAATTTGATACCATATGAGACTAGAATTGCCTCTGTAAACCCAAAAGTTTTTGAGATTAAAGCTTTTCAAAATTCATATTTTTTTCGAACTGCGCAGTTTTTTGCAATTAGGCGTTCTGTTAGGGGTAGCATAGATCACTTTGTGATACCAGCACCAAATTTTTGTATGTCGCTAAACACTTTATTCTATCTTGAAAACCGATACGGAGATATGACGTCATCAAAAGGGGCCGCTGTATTTTGATTAAAGGATCTGGCCGGTCTGCTATAGTAAAATCGCCCCTGTCTGAATATGAAAACTGAATATGCACGTTTATTTGCCTCATTGTCAAATATAATTTTACTGAATATTAAGCCTTAAATACTTACGATTGGCGAAATATAAAAAAAAAACAGTTTTTAATTTATATTGGCCAAACTACTTTATCGATTGACACGTCCTTCGAATGTTTTATACATGTATTTAAGAAACATTTATAAAAAAAAAATTAAAGTCCTAGCTTTTTTTGAAGTCAACATTTTTGTCTGTTTTAGTTTTTTTTTTTTTTTTTTTACTTGCAAGTTAGCGACACCCTACCATATTTTGATATGTTATATACACAATTTAATATTCCATTACATATATTTTTTTCAAAAGTAAAGTAATGTAGTAATTAGTTTGGATCAACAAAGTGGAAATAAGCTATTTGTGTAGGAGTGGTATTCAGATTGATTCAAAGACTTTGAATTTCGAACACGGTGGAACAACTTACTTTCTCTGTTTACGTTTACGGAATCAATTTGAATACCACTCCTACACAAATAGCTTATTTCCACTTTGTTGATCCAAACTAATACTTTTGAAAAAAATATATGTAATGGAATATTAAATTGTGTATATTATATCAAAATATGGTAGGTGTCGCTAACTTGCAAGTAAAAAAAAAAGAAAACGAAAAAACTAAAACAGACAAAAATGTTGACTTCAAAAAAAGCTAGGACTTTAATTTTTTTTTATAAATGTATCTTAAATACATGTATAAAACATTCGAAGGACGTGTCAATCGATAAAGTAGTTTGGCCAATATAAATTAAAAACTGTTTTTTTTTTATATTTCGCCAATCGTAAGTATTTAAGGCTTAATATTCAGTAAAATTATATTTGACAATCAGGCAAATAAACGTGCATATTCAGTTTTCATATTCAGCCAGGGGCGATTTTACTATAGCAGACCGGCCAGACCCTTCAAATCTCAGATAAATTAAAAAAAACAAAAAAACATCCGATCGAGATCCGGTTTCTTTTATTAGACTGACAATATTTTTTTAACGGAGACAATTTTAGTCTCATATGGTAGCAAATTTAGTTTGCTTCAAAAACGTACTGAGAAGGTACTTTCAAAAACTATAGTACGTTCGTCGTAAGAATGCAGTGAGTCATCATTGTCCGTCGGCCTAGCCACGCCCCCTAACCAATCAAAGGGCCACTAATTAGTAAGGGCAAGTTTACAGTGACCAGTTGAAGGCTTGCTTTCGAACGCAACGGTTGTGTCTTGTCAGTAGTGTGCTAACTAAATTGAACTTTTAAAATGAACACCTCACCTATTCGTAAAAATAAAAGGGGTTCCATAATTCATAGCGGGGAAAGAAGAGTTATTTATAACGTCTTTAAACTAAGTACTTTAAAGAATCGGATTTGAGTGCAATTATGGACAGTATAGTGCTAAAAACAGCAACTGCATGTGGTGTATCCGAGAGAACCGTTTACGGTATTCTAAGTGAACAAAAGGATACGAATACTATAAAATCTCCAGTGAAAAAAAGAGCACGCCTGTCATTGATTGACAAATTCGATGAGTTAGACAAATGTGCAATAAGGAGAAAAGTGCATTCAATATATTTGAATAAAGACTACCCAACGTTAAATAAAATCATGGCACTTTGTGAAGCTGATGAAGATGTTCCAAAGTTTAAACGTACAACACTTAATACAATATTACATAAGTTGGGATTTGCCTTTGATAAACAGGATAGTAGAGCATTATTAATGGAGAGAGAAGACATTATTTTATGGCGGCGTAAATATCTCAGGAAGATAAAGGAACACAGGAATGCAAATAAACCCATATACTTCCTTGACGAAACTTGGGTTAACGCAGGACATGTAAAATCAAAGGCGTGGTTGGATACAACTGTAAAAGATAAGAGACACGCTAATCTAGACGGCTTATCTACTAGTCCAAAAGTACCTACGGGAGAAGGTAAAAGGTTAATTGTTTAGCACATTGGTAGCGACAAAGGATTCGTGGAAGGAGGGTTATTCGTTTTCGAGTCCAAATCGACGAAAGATTATCACGAGGAGATGGACGGTGACAGGTTCTTCGAGTGGTTCCAAAATATAATACCTAAGCTAGAACCAGGGAGCGTTGTTGTCATGGACAAAGCTCCCTATCATTCCGTCAAACTTGAAAAAAATCCGGTTAAAGCTTGGAACAAACAGCAAATAATAGACTGGCTTCAAAGCAAAGGAGTATCGATGGACATCAGTTATTTGGAAAAAAGAGTTATTGGAAAAAGCCGCTGAAATCGCCCCACAATACGATCGATATTTAATAGACGAAACTGCGAAAAGTAATGGCGTTGAAATTCTTCGTCTACCCCCATACCACTGCAAATTAAACCCTGTGTGAGTTGGTGTGGGCTCAGATAAAAAATTATATTGCCACCAATAATTCCACATTTAAAATGACAGACGTAAATAATTTGTTCTATGACGCAATAAAATTAGTACAAGCTAATCAATGGAAAAAATGCTGTGACCACGTCATTAAGGAAGAAAACACCATGTGGGATTTAGATGATGTCATGGAACTGGCAGATAACAGTCGTTTTGTTATAAATACGAACGACGATAATGATAGTGATTAAAATATTGTATTATACACATTTGTACTTTATTTCTATGTTATTATTAAAATTTTGTCTTCAAAAAATTGTTTTAATTTTAACACCATGATGGATACACCTTTACCCTGTAGTTGCACTGATGACTCACTGCATTCTTACGACGAACGTAGGTACAGTCAGCATCATAAATATAGTGGCAGTCAATAGTTCCAAATATACCGCACCATCCAAAATATTCATAAATACGTACTCATTCCAAGTGATCAAATTGTTCAGGCCATCCACTGTATACAAATATACCGGAGCATCCACAACGCCATATACTTGGTAACATTCAACCCGCCGTTAGTACAGCAACGTCCAGAACGCCGAAGGTATCTAAGCATCCAAAGTAGCCAAAAATACGGGACACTTAAGAAAATTGAACCTTATTTACCAGTAGGTACGGTTGAATATTCAGTCAAATCATTTTAATAGGTTAGCCAGTAAGCAATTTGACAAACTACGAAAACAGTACCATACTGTCATGGCATATATCTGTCTCACGTTTTAATTTGACTCATTATTTCGTGGACTGCGTGGTTTTAAAAGGTTTTGCAATATTGAAGCTGCCAACTTAAACGTTTCAATACGTTTCAATATTTCGCCTAGTTAGCCGTTAGTTACGATGGACCAGTGGTTTAGTAGTAACGCTCTCGAGTCATGTGTTCTGGGTTCTAATCTCCGTATCAGGTGCTATTTGCATTTTTATTTTATATTTTTGAAAATTTAACCTTATTTTGAATGCAATTGAGCTCAAACAAAATGTACAACTACTCATTTTCAAAGCGGTTGAGTAGATACCCATTAAAACCAAAGAGGTTAATGCCCATTTTGCTTAAATTAAAAAATATAAATTCAATGTAATTTATTTCTTTTGTAGTGAGTTTCGTCTATGTAAACAAGTAATAAAGGAATACGGCCTTTTATGTATAAGTAGTTATTACAAATTAAAATAAAACAACGACTTTAAAAATATAAAATAAAAATGCAAATAGCACCTAATACGGGGATTAGAACCCAGAACACATGACTCGATAGCGTTACTACTAATACACTGGTCCATCGTAACTAACGGCTAACTAAACGAAATATTGATACGTATTGATGCGTTTAAGTTGACAGCTTCAATATTGCAAAACCTTTTAAAACCACGCAGTCCACGCAATAATGTGTCAAATTAAAACGTGAGACAGATATATGCCATGACAGTATGGTACTGTTTTCGTGGTTTGTCAAATTGCTTACTGGCTAATCTATTAAAATGATTTGACTGAATACTCAACCTTACTTACTGGTAAATAAGGTTCAATTTTCTTATGTGTCCCGTATTTTTGGCTACTTTGGATGCTTAGAAACCTTCGGCGTACTGGACGTTGCTGTACTAACGGCGGGTTGTATGTTACCAAGTATATGGCGTTGTGGATGCTCCGGTATATTTGTATACAGTGGATGGCCTGAACAATTTGATCACTTGGAATGAGTACGTATTTATGAATATTTTGGATGGTGCGGTATATTTGGAACTATTGACTGCCACTATATTTATGATGCTGACTGTACTATAGTCCTAGACGGTTATACTCGCCAAACTCTGAAAAATAACCGAAATTTTAGCGTTTTATTTTTATTTTGACAATGTTTCATTCGGCGCTCGAGGTCACAAATTTGGATTTTTCATTGGGCCAACATCATAAACAAGTCAGCATAAAATCACATGTGGACTAAAGTTGCTGGCTAAATCAGCTCAGTTTATTCTAGGATACATCTGTGCCAAGTGAATTCGGCCGATACCAACATATTGACGTATGGTCGTTACCGCCGGTACTAATAGAGGTAAGTAATTTAATAAACACTGACACAAAATGTTATACAACTAACTACACAATTTTAACTACAATAGTATGGCTTAACCTTTTCAACGCCATGTCAAATGGGTCAATCAACTTTTCTTTGTAGCTCGTTGCCATGGTGACGTCTCCTGGGTCACTCTTTAAAACTATGATTTCAAAGGATATAAGTCCACTAAAAAACTGTTTTATTGGCAATTACACACCCATTCTTTTATGGCCTTTCTGCTGAGTGTGCTGGAAGTATAAATTATAACATTTTTTCTAAGAAACTCTATCACTGTTGTCTCCTGGCTTACGGGACAGAATAACAACAAGAAAAAGTTGATCGACCCAAATACAAAAGTCGTCACTCACACGCCGAGCCCGGTAGTAGCAATAAAACAAATAACAGGCTAGGGATGGGATCGTATTTATCGATATTTTTATTATTTAGAAGCAGGACCAGTTGCAATCGGTTTCGTTTCAGTTTTATAAATAATTATTTAAATAAAATACAATAAATAATGTTGGTCGTAACGTTTAATGACTAAAAGAAACGGAATCTATTTCCTTTATTGCCCGTGGTCCACCTATTTTGTCCACCTGGGCATTTTAGGAAAACTTAAAGAAGTCGACGGAGCTGCGCTTACGCGCACCTCCTACTTCTAGCTTATTTTGGCCCTTCGGGCCTTCTGAAGAACTAACATAACCTAAACCTACCTGTTAATTTTGGCCAGTTTACTCTCCGTAATCCACATAGGTGGACAAAATAGGTGGACCACGGGCAATGCACCATCTATTTTCTTTTAACTTGACCTGCTTCGTGTTTGGCAATTGGGCACAGAGGAAGTAAAGATTTTTCGAGAAGTGGTCTAGATGACAGTCAGCTGTCAGACGTCTAGCATTTTACCAAGATAAAATGTGATACATTTTAAGAAGTTTAGTGTCAACAAGATAGCCTTATATATGGAGTTGTATGAAATAATTAACCTACTTGTGACGTCACACGTTCCTTACTGTTCATTTAAGAAGTTTCCGAGATTTTCTTTCTATTTCAAAGAACTTTTTAATGGCCATTGTGAAATGATTTGTCTTTAGTTTAGTTTAAACACTTCTTAGACACGCCTTAGACATGTCTTAATGACAGTTTTCTATAAATTGACTTACGGCCGAAACCTAAAGTCAAACCGCGTATAGATAAGGCTTACTTCGGGTTGAAATTTGACATTTGCCCATACAAAATGTGTCAAATTTTAATACGAAGTAAGGCTACCTGTCCGCGGTTTGACAATAGGGTTCGGCTGTTAGTTTAGTAAGTCATCACTAGAGTTAGGACTTTTGGTGGCAAATCGTGGTTCTAGAATCCATGGAGTCGCTATTTTCTATTCATTGTGATACCACTTTGATTTTGACCTTCAGTATTTTAATATTTTAAAATTAATTTATTCATTAAACCGATAAACCAATTTAAATGAATTTTGGTATGGAGAATATCTCTGCTGTGAAAGCGTTACAAAAATGCAAATATTAGTAGGGACAGAAAAACCGAAATAAAAATGTAATCAGTTCATTTTGAAATATGACCATACTGAAGGTCAAAATCAAAGTGTCATGTATTATAATAATTAGGAAATAGCGGCTCCATGGATTCTATAACCAGAAATGCCACCAAAATCCTAACCCTAGTCATCACTGTAACCAGGAACAGGACTTTCTAAAATTCGTATTAACTCTTCACAATTCATGTTGTATCTACGTTAAACACTAAACATTGCTATTACGTCATAAGCGGACGTATTTATCAGTCAATGGCGTAGGAATCTTGCGTTTTCCTTATTTAAAGTCAGAAGATAGGGACGCGTCTTGTTACTAAACTCAATATTTTATATATCGAGAGTTCCATTTTCAAATGATGTTTTTAAATGAATGTCTTGAAAATGGCGGCTGTATTATGGTGTAGTTTGAATGCATTTGAGTATTGATTATTAAAAAGTTTACAAATTCTGTAAAATGACGTGTATTATTTTAGTTTTTAATATAAATATGAATGTTATATCATAGCTAGAATAAATGACGAATTCGATTCACCTCCTCACTATCGACAGAATAAAGCGTCAATGGCGTAGGAAATCTACCTGAATTATACTGAATTAATGCTTTTTGTAATACATATATTTTTTAATAAAAACGCATTGATATAATAATTAGTTATTATAAGCAGGAAGTCTATTTCTCTGAGTATAGTTTACGAAAATAAATACCTTTAAACACTCTTTGAATTATCCAAAATTCGTTATTTTTGTCACGCCACCCATATGACGGATATATACGTCGATGGCGTTGAACCAGTGGTGCGGATATATCCGTCAATGGCGTTGAAAAGGTTAATATTACTCTTCATGTAATTTATTAGCATAACGGAGAAAAGCTAACATTTATTAAATAAATATAAATCTTTATACTTAAAGTTATTCCGAACAGCCTATAAATTGTATAAATATAACTTCTTCTCTAATTTATCTTAAGTTATCTTAGGAAGCACAATTTATAGCTACGACAGCGCTAACGGCATCCACCGGGCGCACGACGGCCGTGACGCTCTCTTCAGGAAGATAGCAACTTCAAATATAATAAGTGAATTCGATAAGTCAGTCAATAGTTTTACTAGAATGGTGTTCTCCTACCGCAAATTACAAGACCGTAAATAGGCATTATTTAAGGCTAGACTTAAATAAAGGCCGTGGCAGGATAAGGGACCATCTTGTGCCTTAATAGCTTTTCGGCCTGATTTTTTTTCTGATGATGGGTCACGTCATTAGTAAGTGTTATACTAAATTTCAGCTTCCGCCTCATCTTATTTTTGAAGAAAATAAATAAATAAGAAAAATGTTTTTTCATTAATAGTTCCGTTTTAATGGAACGAATTATTTCGTGCTTTGCACATATAGTACACTTAGTTAAGACCCGTAATTTGTCCCTATAAACGGATAACACGCGATATAAAACAATAAAAATACAGGTGTCAACATTTTTCAATTATTTGTTTTACCTTGTTAAACAGAGACACCTCCAACTTTTTTACTTATAATAGGCTTTTTAATGAGCTATAACATATATTTAATTCAAGCTTCTAACAATGGTGCATCATAATGAAATTATTTATAAAAGCTGGTAAGTCTCCTTGAAATAATTAAAATGAAATTAATTTCATCATATTAAACCTTCTTGCAAATGTGTATCAATACTGGCCAGTTGCATAATACTGTTTTGAAATAAAAAAAATTACATAGGTATCGACAAAAATAAGATTAATTGCGAAAAGAATAACGGAAAATACTGCAGACTAGAATATGAAATATAAAATGAATCTCTACTCAACATGTTTTATGCAAATTAAAAACCAAATACGGGATTCACTGGTTTTTGAATGTTGTGAAGACGTTGTTTCGCTGGAGGAGGTTAGTACCTTTTAGTTTTCACACGAGTTATTTTATATTTTGAAATCTCTCTAGTCTCGATCTTCCTGATCATAAAATAGGATTAATATGTTTCATTAAGATGTCCTCAATTATTGTTTTAGGTCAATCGATGGAAATCGAATATAAATGAGCTACGCCTTCCTTCATATATCCGTCGGGATTTGTTTTCAGAGATAATTAAGGATTTAAGTTTAAACATTAACCTCGAGGAAGACGAAGTTACGTACATAGGTCCATGTACCAGCTTTGGCATTCCCACTAATTGGAAGTTGATGACGACTACAGCGAAATGGACTTACAATATTTATTTTGTCAAATCTGTGCTGGAAATTGTTTCATAAAATGTGGATGTGGCATAAGCTGTAATTGTGTTGAAATCACACAACGACGTATTATTCGTAATATTATGATGCAAGTAGATAATTAAATACTAATAGACTACTTCATTAGACATTACTTAGAACACCTGGATCAGTGTTATAACTGTAAATAAAATAATTAATAATAAATAATTAATTATTATTATTATTAATTATTTTCTTATAACTGTCTCAATAAATAATTATTATCTCTCTCGCTATTGTAATTATAAAAGATTAGTGCTACAAGAATTGTTTATAATAAGAAGCTAGATTAAGATACTAGCCATAATGTCAACGAGTAATCATGATAATAAGAGAAATTGTGCTTGCTGTGGGAAAAATTTCTCTAAAATAAAAGGTAAAAAGAAAACTATTTTGACTATTCAAGAACCTGTAAAATTCTCAGCATCATTATCAAAAACTTTAACAATTAACGATGTTTTATGCCCTGTATGTCGAATTAAGGCATATCGAAAAAAGATAACGAAAGGGACTCCAGTGACTCGGATACGGATATGGATGTTGACAGCACGTACCTATATATTGCCGAGTTGTGCCGTAAAAATAGAGGCAACTGAGACAGTCCTGCTCCCTATTCCAAGAACTGTGTCTACGCATAGTTATTGCTGTGTTTGTAAAGGTAAAACCAATTTACAACTTATTCCTGAAAAGGCTAGATACAAGCTTATGTGAAAAGATGTATATATATTCCGGTAGGAAATTGGTGTTGTAATTCTCATATTATAGCCCAGTAACTTTATACATCCGTAGTATGCGTCAAATCCGGTAGTTCTGAATTTTTGCAGACTGGTTTAGGATGTTGGCCTAGTGAATAATCCAAGTTTGTGACTTCGAGCGTCGAACGCAACTTTGTCAAAAATCGAAAAAACCATGAAAAAATCGTTTCGTTTTCAAATTTTGGCAATTATAACCCTAAAGGACTAGTTTTTGAAAAAACTTTCTGAGAACGTTTTTTAAGTAGACTAAATTTGCTATAATATGATACTAAACTACTTGTCTCCATAGACCCAATAGTTTCCGAGATTAAGCTTTTCAAAGTTTATAATTTTTTCGAACTTCGCAATTTTTTGCAATTCTGTCGTTCTGAATGAATATTACTCAATTTCAATTAATTTTGCCCTCTTAGAAGGTCCCGGTTGAGGTTCATCCGTATTTGGATCGACGTATTGGGATGGCATATCCCCATCAGGGGATGGTAATGAATCGTCGACGTCTTGTTCCGTCAAGTCACCCTCCATTTCGACATCGGACAGATCGTCGCCTTCTGGGATATTTATTACCGAAACATCAGGTATATTGCCAAGATAGGCCTCCCGCCTCAAAATCCTCTATCTACGTGGCTCCAGCTATCTTCGGGGACCGCTACTCTCTCCTACGGGTCCCACCTCAGGCACACCTGCCTCCGTGTACCAACGGGGCCGCTGCCTCTAGCGCCTGCCTCTAGCGCTCCGGAGCACAGCGCCAGCGTGCGTGCTCCGTGTTCCCGGTCTGATGTCTCCAGGAAGGAAGTCCCGGGGGAACTACTATCACCCTCACCACCAAAATTCTAATCTTACCCTGGTGATATTAGGGACCTTAATTTAATTTTTGTATATTTTTCTTTATTCTGTGTGAGGAACGCCATAGTGCTAAATAAATACTCTGACCCTGATTTACTATTTTCGTCTTTTTCTCTCCAAACCACCTCTCCCTCTTTCTCTCATTTTTGTTTCAACGTCTGGTACCTGATCTTACGAATCATCGGAAGATCACGTAACACGACAATGAGCAAATTGCGAAGTTCGAGAAAAATGATAAACTTTGAAAGGCTTAATCTCGGAAACTATTGGGTCCACGGAGACAATTCTAGTATCATATTGTAGCAAATTTAGTCTACTTTAGAAACGTCTAAAGAAAGTTTTTTCAAAAACTAGTCCTTTAGGGTTATAATCGCCAAAATTTTAAAACGAAACGACTTTTTCGCGGTTTTTTCGATTTTTGACAAAGTTACGTTCGGCGCTCGAGGTCACAAACTTGGATTATTCACTAGGCCAACATCCTAAACAAGTCTGCAAAAATTCAGAACTACCGGATTTGACGCATACTAGCCCCATACTTTCAGGCGACAAAGTTACTGGACTATTATAAAATACCGCTTTTATGATAGTGATTTAACGTACTTAACTGTCCATTCAAATAAGTCTGAAGTAAGTACAACAGAGATAACTAACATTTTCAAGTCTATGGCAATAAAAATTGATTCTACTTTATTCAATAGAATAAAAGACCAATCAATTTCAGAGGAGCAGATACCTACATGTTTTAACTGGGCGGAGTTGGGAAAACATTAATGATTTGACAAAAGAGATTACATCATTGCGTAATAATTCTAAACGGACAGTAATGCAAGCTTTGATATTATTTTTTTACTAAGTTACGAACTGGTGGTTCTAATAGACTTTTATGTACAATATTTGAGCTCGAAGCACATAAACTAATATCTGAATATTGTCATAGTGTCATAGAGGCTTTTGAAAATTATATTCTGTCGCACAAGTCAATCAAACAAGACAATGGTTAATAAATAACCAAAGTAGTAGCGTTGCAAATAAATTACATAATACTACTGATTGTCTGATCTTGATATGCGATGGAACATATTGTCGACATGAAAAGAGTACCAACAACGAATACAAGAGAAAATCATTTTCAGGTAGAAAAAAACACCGCTCTGTAAACCCTTTACTATTTGCACGACGACTGGTTATATTGTCGATATGTTAGGTCCGATTAAAGTAAGTAAGTAAGTAAAAAAATTATTCACAACAATAACACAACAAAAAATAAAAGTAGCAATAAAAAAGAAGGAAAAGAGACAAGAGAACAGATGTGCTAATGTTGCGAAACGGTCCCAACTCAGCATGTGCTGGCTGTGAAGCCAACGCTGGTCTTCCGTGGGGGTTTCTAGCCAACCTCAACGATGCAGCAATACTTCGGCAAATCATGGATGATCCTAATGGTCTGTGTATTTATACTAGATCGCGGTTTCCGAGACGTTGTTCCTTATTTAGAAACTCGAGGATTCAAAGTTCTATGGAACATATCAAATGGGTCAAGCTATGTCGTATCTGGGAGAAATGATTCTGGAGGATGGTACTATCAATATGTAATTTGTCAAAGATCAATCTAACATCTTGAAATTACAGGTCCAGTCCAGACAAATGTTGTCCAGGAAACGTTATCGTTGTTTTGTGGAATATATTCCAAATTGCAATGATATTAACGGTATCAAGAGTTTCTTCTGTGAGTGTGATTCCGGTTTACGTACAGTCAGCTGCTGCTCCCACATTGCTGCAATTATATAGTATTTATCACATGGAAGGTTTTTATCCAAAATACCACGACCAGCCGAGAAATTAAGCAACCTTTACAAAAATAATAGCATAAGGATAGTAATTAATGAAAATAGTGACGAGGACGATTGAGTCTAGTCTTACTTTTGTTATGATGCACCATTGTTAGAAGCTTGAATTAAATATATGTTATAGCTCATTAAAAAGTAAGTAAGTAAGTAAGTAAAAAAGTAGAAAAGTTGGAGGTGTCTCTGTACAAGGAAAAAAAAATTAAAAAAATGTTGACACCTGTATTTTTATTGTTTTATATCGCGTGTTATCCGTTTATAGGGACAAATTACGGGTCTTAACTAAGTGTACTATATGTGCAAAGCACGAAATAATTCGTTCTATTAAAACGGAACTAATTAATGAAAAACATTTTTCTTATTTATTGATTTTCTTCAAACATAAAATGAGGCGAAAGCTGAAATTTAGTATAACACTTAATAAGGACGTGACCCATCATCAGAAAAAAAATCAGGACGAAAAGCTATTAAGGCACAAGATGGTCTCTTATCCTGCCACGGCCTTTATTTAAGTCTAGCCTTAAATAATGCCTATTTAATTTATGTACTCCGTACATTGCTCATTCGAGTACACAGGCTAATGAAGCAAAACATTAAAAGAGTATTGCTCGAGAGAATTGACGAGATCACGATACAATTGTGAATTCATAAGATTCTTCGCTAAAAATGATATGCCAATTTTGCCATGGCTAGGTAATGACCGCGGCCCCAGGTATAGTTATAAACACTGTCTGGACGTGAGTGCTGCTGCGGTTCTGCGGCGGGGCCGGCTTAGCCGAGACAAACACGTTGCGAGTGAAACCCTGACCCACCATAGGACGGTGTCACGGTGACATTATAAACAATTTGTTTGACACTTCTTACGAGTTTGGTAAGTTCGATTAGGCTGATAGTACCTACCTAATATAGCTGATAGTATATTTGTTACCTAATCAATGAAAGACAACGAAAATGATTATACAAAGACCAAGATAATAACATAGAAATTTAAAATATACACATTGTCGGTCTTTTATATTGACTACAAGCGTGCGGTTCACACGTATTGAGTATGATGAACCCATAACGTCATCCATTCAGAATACCAAACCGAAAATAATACGTAACTTCAATAAAAAAAAAACTAAATATATGCAAATATTAAAAGGGTAAAGACCAAAAAGTAGCCACGCTGACTGAATTAAATTTTCTATGAAACTTTTCAGTTGTGACACGATTATTTGGCTATACAATTGTAAGGATACTTTTCGTCGCACAACAGACCTTTTTTCGACTTCGTTGTTTGTATGGTTAACTGTGCTTAACTATGCGAGCGTAGCGAGGGAGGGGTGTGTGTGGGGGGTTTAATCAGCGCTGTTGCGCTTCTCAAAGGATTGATTCGCGACCCATAACGATGGGCCGGGCTATACCAAAGGAACGCGCAAGGCCGGAGCCCGTTTATGTAACGCTGTGCGGGTGCAGGCCGAGCGCCTACGCAGTGCGCAGCGGGGTAGTTAGGAAAACTGGCTTTGTCATGTGAAGAATGATTCTGCGTCGCTGGTTGTTTTCACGTACCTATATCTTCAAATACTTCCGCCAAAGAAATGGTCGTGTACCACTCCGAATTAACTGTTTAAAGATTATCTAGTGGCACTATAGCCATTAATACCAAAAAAGCAGGCCACCATTTGCTTAAAGGTGATTTATGCACAAGTTACGAGTATTCTTGATTAATCTTTCTTTTATTGTATTTTATAGGATATTTCTTTATCTATAAGTATTTAAGAGAAATATGCCGTTCAAGTATTGGTTTCAAAAATGTATACCTAAGCCGATACTTGAACGGTGTTCAGCTACTGGCCAGGCGTACTTTTTTTCGCTTCTTAATAAATCGTACTGAAGTGATAGATGGAAACTTTATAACTTAAAATGATCGTTACAATGCTCCTGTATTTTTAAACCAAAAGATGAACATAAATTTCATGAAAATATTTGCCTTATACTTGAACGAATTAAATTTACTAGTTCAACTGTTGAGTTCCGTTCCATAAGGTGAACTCTTAATTTATTTTGTTCGTTCATTTCATAAATTCTGTGCCCCAAAAGCTGAACCAAGTAAATTCAGCAGTTCAACTTTTAGGCATACAGTCGTGGCCTTCTTATTAGGGACAAACAATGGGATAAAAACATTTTATATAACTAGATACAGAACAGATATAGATATAGGCAGTATACAAGAAATTAATGTTAACTAAAGCTGTATCATGTATCTAGGTACCTACTATCAAAATAATTCTGTTTACATATATTACTTTGCAAACCCATGGATAACTGATGAATATATATCTTGTTACTATTTAAAGTAGGTACTTTATTACTTGCCAGTAGGCACTCTAATTAAGAACAGTGGGTTTGAATCCCTGTATCTTCCTAAACAATTGAAAAGAACCAACATGCCACTTGATTTTCTGTTTCATAGCTATTCAATTATTATTACGTGCTTCAAAAGGTTAGTAAAAATGGGTAAAACCCAATGATATTTTATATTAGATACGTTGTGCTCATAATAAAACATTTAAAATCCGTCGCCAATTACTGACAGTTGCTATTTTACCATATTTCTACAAACAAAGATGGCAATCCGTAGCGAACGCTATTGTTAGAAAGAGATAAGTAGTTGTTTCAAATTGCTCGCCCCTCTCGCAAAGACAAGTGCCCGCTCACACGTAGCTACTCGTCTATCTAATTGTGAATGTCATGTTAAAATTAAACAAAATAGCGAGATGCAAACAAAATGTAAAAAATATTTACGGTAGTTACGAATGAAATGAGACACCCTTTATTACTTTTACAGTTACGGCATTATTTCGGCAGCCTCGATAAACATAAGACTGTATTTTTTATGAAATATGTTTGTTACTTTTCCGTAGTAATATTTAATTTTCTTTGATGCGTGCGTGTCAGCGGCCGCGGACAACTGAACCGTAGTAAGGTAAATTACCTTCCTTTTTGAGGAATAAAATTGCGCGCAGACGACGTATCTTAATATAAAATATCATTGTAAAAAACCTAGTTCTGATGCCTCCATCAGAAACATCATAGTAACATTGGTTTTAGAGAGGAAGTAGACTTATCGAGAAGTTGCCGCGCACCTTTAATGATCGAAAACGAAAGTATTTAACACGATCAAATATTTTAAGAAGAACCGAACATGCCAGAAGGTCCGTCGGAAATAACGACCACGTAAGACAACCCCGCGAACTGACACCCGAGTCAATCAACTATTCTTTTTACATTTTAGTACCTAAGTCTTAATTATACAACACTGTTAAACCACAGCCCGGAATAAACTATATTTTTTAATCAATAGATTCATTGTCAGTACAAGTGAAAATAAGCTATCCAAATCAGAATAACATTTTTTGCAAATACTGGTAACTTAGGGGACAAACCACTATTTTCATACAAAACTGGGGAACATAAGGCCTGTACCTACCGAAAAGTTTTTTTTCATCACACTTTCACGTAAACAGTATCTAAACATACAGGTTAACTTGGCCGCAATGCCCCATATAAAACCCTCGACCTTTCTTTTTACCATGAAACCCAAGGTCGGTAAGTAATTTTTTTTTAATTTATTGCACAGCACACAGGTCATGCAAGTTCAAGCAAAGAGTTTACACGCAATTGAAAAATTGTCTTAAAATGTTATTTAAACAGGAATTTCATTGCAATTTCGCTATATGTTACTTAAATACTCAATTAATGTTTATAATAAGTAATCGATTTTAATAGTTTTCTGTATCAAAACGTCGTTTTTTTTACACTCCTTCCGGGCTGTATGTATACCTACGTAAGTTTGCCCTTAACGTTTCGGAACGAAACATTTGTATAAATCTGTGGAGTCCGCCCGCCATCCGCTTAAAAAAAGTTCAAGTAATTCGTAATAATAGTTGTGCTGACTTGTGTATTAAAGCTATAATTCATAGTTATTTACTCGCAAATGTGATGAAAAACATTGTGTGTTTCACGGGCGGTACGGGAATTACGAACCTCGACTCAGAAAGCCCTCAGTCTTCGACTTCGGGCTTCTACTAGAGCCTCGATCGTAATTCCTTACTTACCGACCTTAATACACAATGTACTATTACAAACTCTGCACATGATATGGTACAGGTCAGTAATCGTTTTTTTATTTTTTATTTTATGACTTCGTTTTTGTCATTTTGAACTGTCAATCGACACAATTATCTCCGAAAAAATATCGCTTTTATTTAAAATGCAGGACGATAAAATAATTCGAAGAGAAAGTTTTCTGCGACTTTACCTGGAAAATCCTAATTCCACTTTTGCGTCGGTCGGAAAGAGAGTAAATATGAATCGTGCCACAGTTCGAAATATTGTTAACCGATACTTAAACGATTATAGAATCCAAGAAAAAGCTCGGCGTGGGCGACCGACAGGTCCTTCAAATAAAAAATTAGAAATGAAAATAGTGTCCACTTACAAAAATAATTGTAATCTGACTGTGCGAGATGTGGCAAAAAAAGTTAAAACAAGTGCATCTATGGTGCAAAGAGCAAAAGTGCGTCAGAATTTAAAAACCTACAAAAAAGTAAAAGCCCCTAAACAGTCGGTAAAACAAGGTCGCGAAAACTTTACAAACTGCTGTGCAATTTGAGTGGAACATGCGTTCTTTAGGACGATGAGACATATGTGAAAAAGGATTTTTCGACTTTACCAGGTGACCAATTCTTCACTACCGAGAATAAAGAGAATATTAGCGATAAGAATAAGTACATTTATATGGAAAAAAATCGGAGAAAAATATTTGATCTGGCAAGCAATATGTTCCTGTGGCAAACGCACGGGGTCATTTATAACGAAAGGGACCATAAATGGTGATATTCATGTTCAAAAATGTATAAAAGGGTTTTTATTACCATTTATAAGGAAACATGAACGGAATGTGTTGTTTTGTCCCGATCTGGCTACTTCACATTATGCCAAAGCAACACAGGATTGTCTTGCTTTGAATAATGTGCAATATGTGCAGAAGGAAATGAGCCCCCTAACTGCCCCCAACTACGACCCATTGAGCGGTATTGGGCGTTAGTAAAAGCGGAACTAAGTAAAAACTGTGCTCCAACAGTATCAGAGGAAGATTTTAAAAAGAAATGGAAAAAGGATGCCACCAAAGTCTCCGAAACAACTGTGCAGAAATTAATGACGGGCTTGAAGAAAAAAATTCGCTGCTTCAGCCGCCAAACCCTCAAACCATAAATGTGTATATTTATTGTAAAAAGGCACAATTACTCATTATAACTAAAATAAAATATCTTTACTATTAGTTACAGTTTTATTGTTTTCGTGAATATGGTATGTAAAAAAACTTTTCGGTACAGGCTTTAGTCCACTAAGTTACCAGTGAAAGAAAATATTTTAATTGATTAATAAATAAATGTACTGGGTCATAGAATTCACTGTTGTTTATCTGTGTAATAATATCACGCAATATTTTAAAGAAAATTAATTAAATTTTTCTTTATACTTAAAAGCCTTACAAACTTGAAAAAAATAGTGTACAAATAATAGTTGATTGACCCGCCCTAATTGTTAGGATGGCGAAAAAGAATCCTAAACTGTCTTCTATTCAGATAAAACGTCAAGTTTTTGGGGAAAAATTTGGGCAGGCAGGTCGTACTATAAGAAAACGACTGAACGAAGTGAATTTATTTGGTAGAGTAGCTCGCAAAGAAACCATTAGTGAGCAACAAAAACAGGGACGCAAGGATTAAATTAGCAAAAGAAAACAAAGACTGGACTTTGTCTCAGTGGAAGCATGCGTTGTGGTCTGATGACACTAAAATAAACAGAATAGGATCAGACGGTCAAATCAACGTACGTCGACCACCAAATACAGCGTTTAATCCCAAGTATACTACCGCAACACCGCGGTAGGAATATTCAATAATGGGGTTGTTTTTTTTTGCATGGTGTGGGACCATTGGTGCAAATTGACGGTATTATGAATCAGCATGTTTATATATATTTTAGAGAACACCATGCTGCCATAATGCTAAAGAAAATTTACCAGTTGTTTGGGAATTTCAACAAGACAACGACCCCAAACAAACTGCGAAATCTGTAAGTCGTAATTCTGTTTCTGTAATGACTTGGCCCTCCTGCAGTCCAGATCTCAACCCTATAGAGAACCTCTGGAATGACGTCAAAAAAAAACTAGCCAATAAAAATATTAAAAATGTAAACGAAGCGCGGATATCTATACCTGTAGAAAGATGCCGAGTCCTAGTGGAGTCTATAACGAAGATATGTCTAGCAGTGCTACAGAATAAGGGATTCCCTAGCAAATATTAAAATAACTTAAAAATAAATTTTCTTAATCTTATAATCCATGAGTTTTCGTTTATGTTCTTAATTAGTGTGCCAGCGTACTTTTCTTTATTATGGGATAAGTTAATTTGAAACGGTTTTCTTTATTACTATCTATTAACTTTTTATTGATAAAACTTATTTAAATCAACTTCATAAATACTCAAATTAAATAATACATAACGAATATAAATAAAAGTTTCAATATGAAATCAACACTTGGCAATTTTATAAAAGTTATATGTATGTAATACTAAGGCCGTTCTTAATTAGTGGGCCACGACTGTAGTTTTGTAATATGAACACTAGTGTTTTATAAATACTTCTTAATATAATATAATAAATGTGAGTGAAAGTAACTGTCTGTTTGTTAGTTTGTTACGCTTTCACTGTCAAACTGCTGACCGGATTTCGATGAAAGACGGATGCTTAATTGTCTCATTATAAAATATAATTTTACTTAAATTTTAAAGTGCTTACTGATTGAATTTCATTGTTATTTGGATATATTGCCCGAAAAATTGCACAGTGCCTCAGGGAGCAGCGATAAACGACTAAAAAGTACCGTATAATGACAATCATATAGGTTTCAATGATGTTAGTTCAAGTATTGGGCCCAAACCGTTCAGAGTTACGAGATATAAGAACTGATAATATAGCACTCACAATATATACGCTCACTTTCTATAAAGGGTCAATCCACGTAACTCGGACACAACAGCGAAAAAATGAAGTGTCGAATTTGAAACTTTTTTGAATGTAGAATAAACAAATGAGGATAGGAGAAAACAATAATACGTCATAAGTCAATACCAAGTGCTGAACAGTTTGCCAATGCAGCAAAGGAGTCTTCTGTACAAGTTATCAACCTCTCTCCTCGGGAAATCGAAGCTGTTTCTAAAGAAACTGATTTAGATACAGTATTTTCTAAGGCTCCAAAGGTTATTGGCATATTTAAGTGCCATATAATGTACTGGCAGTGTGGAAAATTGCAGAAAGCTCAAATTTCCCAAGCATTTGACAAAGGGGTAAAAGTAACACAAATATCGCACTTGCAGAATTAAAAAAAAGAAAAATCAGCCTTTTGTACTGTAGAGTGTACCATATTTTATGATTTATGTTTAAAAATAGTAGATTGTACGAGGGCTGCCTTTTAAGTTGTGTCGTTTGAAATAAGTATAGACAATCTAATAGATTATTACCATTTATTGTTTTTCAAAGAATTCGCCGCGATATTTAATACACTTTTGCATGCGTTCAAACCAGTTTTTAAAACATTTATTCCACTCCGAAGTGGGGGTAGTCAAAATGGCCGATTTGTATGCGTCAACAGCTTCTTCGGGTGAGCTGAAACGTTGACCACGAAGACTTTGCTTAATTTTGGGGAACGTAAAAAAATCGTTAGGGCTTAAGTCAGGACTGTAAGGCGGGTGATCTAAAATTTCCACGTTTTGGGTGTTCAAAAACATCTTTGTCTGGCGGGCGGTGTGCGAACTTGCATTGTCATGGTGCAGTATCATACGACGTTCCGAGTTGTTTTTTCGAAATTCGGTGATGACTTGTGGCAAACAAACAGTGGTATACCAGTCGGCGGTAACCGTCTTGCGATCTTCTAGTACAATAGTGGCGACGTGACCACCCTTTGCCACAAACGAGGCAACCATTTTTTTTGAAGTGCTCCGAGAGCGTATGACTTTGGTCGGTTTTGGCTCGTCCTGGAAGACCCAGACAGTTGACTGCTGTTTTGAATCTGGATCGTAAGCATATATCCAAGACTCGTCACCACTAACCACATCATAAACATGTTTTGACTCTCCTCGGCTGAATCGCTTCAGAGTTTTGCGACACCAACTTACACGGGCTGTTTTTTGGTCGTCGCTAAGCAAATGTGGTATCCAACGAGAGATCAACTTTTTTACAACAAGTTCTTCGTGCAGGATTTTTTGGACAGTGGTCCCTGAAATGCCCACGGATGCCTCTATTTCACGGTATGTCACATGACGATCTTCGAGTATTAGCTGCCGCACGGCTTCGATATTCTCTTGCGTCATGGCGGTTTTTGGACGACCTTCACGAAGCTTATCACTGAGGCTAGAGTGCCCACGTAAAAATTCTAAGTACCAGCGTTCTACAGTCCTAAGACACGGTGCTGCATCACCAAACACAGATGTGATCTCCTCAAAGCACTGAAGTCGCGATAATCCCCTTTTAAAGTTGTAGAAAATTACCGCACGCAAATTTTCCTTAGACATTTCCATTTTTACAACCGACTTGTCACCTTTGAATAGACGCTGTAATAAAACTATTCGACCAATTTGAAAACATTCTTTTGTTTTCGAGTTCTAAATTCAAAAGGATGAAAATGCCATATGTTTTTTTTTAAATAATCGCGGGAGGTTGGCAAACGACACAACTTAAAAGGCAGCCCTCGTACAACAAGTGCATAAAACGTACCATTTTACCCGAGACGTGCATATAGCCACCCGAGCCGGTACGGCGAGGGTGGATGGTCACGTCGAGGGTAAAATGGGTTTTATGCTCGAGTTTTACACTCTGCTTTTCACTTCGATCGCAAGGAAATAAAACAACGATGAAGCATATACAAGAAAAATTAATTAATTTTTATAATGTAATTAATATGTTCTATCACGCATAAAATGTAATTTCATCGACAGTTCGTCAAATTAGCTTAAAAAAACACTCGGCAAACGTGTTTACGCTTTTTTGGTTCCTCCAAATCATAAAACTTTCGTATGTGCTGAGATAGATTTTCTTCGATTTAGGCGGCAATATCTGCTCAATTACATTTTTCGCACTTCTGTACATTAAAGTCTCAGGCGAAATCATTTTTTGATCGTCACTATCACTACTTGAAGACATTGTTCAATTACTTACGAATAATTTATTGAATTTTCAACCGCAACACAACAAATTTAGTTAGTTTTTAATTTTGTTTGACGAATAATTAGCTTCCCGCTACACAATTTTTCTTATTTTTTTTTAAATTTTCAACTATGTGACGTTAGACTATGGACACTAGGTTTGAGCCGTAATGCCAAGTTATTATAAATATTTGCGTTACTTATATTTTTTTTACGTAAATGCACGCCCATATTAATCTTAAGAGGCCGTACACGATTTTTTGACCGTTTTGCTTATTTTTGTGATTTAACAGTTAAAATACTGCTTTTCTATAAGTTTTAATGCTCAATATTAAATATCATTTAAGTTATGATCGAATAAATGAGCTACGAATAAATGAGCCACTTTTTTATTTTTGTCGAGTATCAAAATGCGAGATTTAGGTTGTTTTAAAACATTATTTATTGCCAATTCTTTTGCACTTTTTGGATATTTTTTTTAGGTAATGGATTGATTATGAACTAAAGTTTATTTCTATTGTTTTAATTTTATAAACAAGAGTTCTGAGTAGCCGAAATAAAAAATATTTTTTGCCCGTTTTCTATAAAAAAATACCAAGTTTATTTATTTTTTTACTCGAAAAATTTATTTAAAAGTGGTAAAAAGTAATTCATACATTCTTTAGACGACTTTCACAGCAATACATTGTAAATTTTTCATACCGTTTAGACGTCAAAACGGTTCATGAATATGTGACATTCTAAACCTCTTCCAGCAAAATTCACATAACAGTCGCCAGTGTCAGGTCGATTAATCAAAATAAAATAATGAAAACAGAAAAGTAGCTCATACATTCGATAAAATTAGAATTTATCTTTCGTATTAAGTATTAAAACTTGTAGAAATACAGTATTTCAACTGTAAAATCACTTCTGGAAAATCACGTAAATCAGCGATATCGGCAAAATTTCGTGTACGGCCTCTTAATGTATTTAGATAGTATTACATAATTATGTCGTAATTAAAATAAGATATAACCTAAATCTCATAAAAATATATCAATTAAATGAAGGTGTATTGTGTATATGGCTGTAAGGCCTTATTGCCTTAGTCTTAAAAGAAGAAATTACTTTATGCACTAGAGCATAAAATGCGATTTTATGCAGCCTATACCCAGCATAAAGAAGGACTTTACGAGCATGAGAAGTGAAAATAATATGTTTGTTTGCTAGAAATGATATAAATATTTAACAGTGTTCTGGTTAGTCGCAAGTAATGCGAGTCACGAAATCGACGTAACGCGAGTTCGTAATATTTAATATTTTAATTAAATAAATGTATATCTTTGATTTAATTTGGTTAAGTATTAAAGAAGTTTGATTGTTTATATCATTGTTTTGTAATTTTGTCAGTAATTAATTCATTCAAATCAAAGGGAAATCAATAAACGTATAAGGTATTAAACCCCGTGTCCATTTCATGTAACGCGAGTCACCGAGTTATTTTCCACTTTTTTTCGATTTTAATAATTTGTTGGGGGTAAAGTACTTTGATTTATTCTTCATACTGATGTCCTTTGTGATATTAACATCATTTTTCGGTATAGGCAGCAATAGATTTGAAACATACGTCAAGGTTGTCACGTATATAGTGACTATGAAGTAACGCGAGTAGTGATGGGTCGTTACCGGGAATATTCCCATGGCGGGAATATTCCCAGTAATGTTACCAGTAATATTTCCAAGTATTGGAAATTTAGGGAAATATAGAAAAAACTGAAATATAAAGTAATATTTTTTTTGTGTTTTATGCTTATTTGGTGAACATTGGAACAATTTAGAATTAAAAAAAATACGGAGCTCCCCCCCAGAAAGTAAATTCCCAATGTTACCGGGAATATTCCCAAAATTACCAGGTATTTTTCCAATGTCACTGGGAATATTCCCATCGTGTAATTATGGCCAAGTACACTTTAAATCACGGTAAAAACATCTTAGTTTCGATCGAAATGAAAGAAAAAGTCGGAAAATCAGTTTATACAAATACACACGGCGTCAAAAACATCGCACCTATTGAAATTTTGATTTCAAGCGAATAAAGCTCTTAACGTATTTATTGTACGGTTGTACCCTACCAATATTAGTATCATTTGAAAGCACAGTTAATCAACTTTAAAAACGAGAATCGTTCTTTTTCGTAAAAACAATGATCACGACACGTTAGGGTCTTTAAAAAAAAGTGATGGAAAACTCATTAGAGGACTCACTACTTGTGCCACCCTGAACACGAATAAAAGGGGGGGTAAAAATAAATTATGGGTAATTTGCTATCCAGACATCACAGAAGTCACACCTGAACAGCTCCAGTAAGAGAAAACTCTGAAAAATGGATATCACGGCAGAAGAAGCAGCTCAAGTGGTAGCACTACTGCAATCAGGACTACGGCAGGTTGATGTTGCTCGACAACTCAACATAAGCCGTTTCCGGGTGAAACGAGTATCCCAGCGGTTCCAGGAGACTGGAGGCTACATCAGGAAGCATGGATCTGGGAGACGACGTTTCACTTCCGACAGAGACGACCGCTATATTGTGTCGACGTGTTTGCGTAACCGATTCTCCAACGCTGTTGAGGTGCAACAGCAGCTCCGAACAGCTCGGAGGACGTCGGTGAGCGTCTCCACAGTAAGAAGAAGGCTGCGAGAGAAGAAAATCCTGCCTCGTAGGGCTGCTACGGGCCCCAAATTGACAGCAGAGCATAGGCGAGTCAGACTTCAGTCTGTCCTCTTCTCCGAAGAGACGAAGGTATGCCTTTTCTACAACGATAGGCGTAGAAGAGTGTACAGGAGGCAGGGAGAACGGTACTCACAAGCCTGCTTTGAAGAAACCGTCAGCTACGGAGGAGGATCCTGCATGTTCTGGGGCGGAATTTCAATCCAGGGCAAAACCGACCTTGTGTGCGTCTCCCGCACTGGAGGTGGACGTGGCCAGGAGTCCCTGACTGCTCATCGGTACATCACAGAGATCCTGGAGGACCACGTGGTCCCGTATGCTGGTTTTGTCGGGCCTGAATTCACATTCATGCACGACAACGCCCGCTCTCATACGGCGTTGATTGTTCGGGACTACCTGGATCAGGTTGGGATCCCCGTGATGCAGTGGCCAGCGAGAAGTCCTGACCTGAACCCCATAGAGCACCTTTGGGATGATCTGAAACGCCGGGTGCGGTCTCGCGATACTGCCCCTGCTACTCTTGAACAGCTTCGGGACGCCGTCGTCGAGGAGTGGAGTGACATTCCTCAAGAACGAATCGTGACGTTGGTGAGGTCAATGAAGGATCGCATGGTGGCTGTAATTAAGGCTTGGGTAGGTAACACTAGATTTTAAGTTTAGTTTTAAGAATTTGTTTTACTGTATTTTTTTTAATTTTGTTTTGTTTTTAGATTGTGTAATTTTGGCGTGAATAAATGTTTTTCCTCTTTTCATGAAAAACGATTTTTTTTAAGCTTAGTAATCATCATCACATTTTTCACTATCATCACAAAAAGCACGTGCACTGAGTCGAGTCAAGGGCAAAACTAAGTCCTTTGTGTTTGTGCCATTTCAGATAAGAAGTTTGTGTGAAAGAGAAAAAAGGTGATATGTGTAAAAGAGAAAGGAATATATCTATGCATATTGCTTATTTAACTAACTATATAATCATTAAATCTCATATAAATCACCAGTATAGTATATTCCCACCTTATGGGAATATTACTAGTAACATTAGAAACTTACTGGGAATATTCCCAAACGGAAACATACTGGTAACGGGAATATTACCGCGGCCCATCACTAAACGCGAGTCACCGTGGATTGAACCTAAACACGTTTATTATAATTATAACGTTCACTGGATATAATGAACGAAATATCTATTTCCATAAAGTATAACGTTATTAATATATAATATCAATTTATATAACTATTAAAACGTAAAATGTTCATAATACCTATGATTTAAAAGATATATAAATGAAATTATCAAACATCAAAAAACATAATGTACGTATAATATAAAAACGCCTAGAATGACTTTAATAGCAATGACTTACTAAGAAAACATTGTCGTGTCCGTTGTCACGTATAATATTATAAATTATAAAATAACGTTTAGTAGGTACATAGGCCACACTGAAAGTTTTGCACTTCTGGCCACTCGTAAACATTTGAATTTCGAACTACGTAATTTAATAAAACATGGATTATCATTTATGGAATTAAATAATTGTTGGCGAGAAACTGATTGTCATTTGTATTGACTGGCGATTTGAAGTGAACAGTTTGCACTGAATATGGATTTGACGCGTAAAGATTTTAGAGCAATGATTTTTTACGACTTTAAAATTTCTCTTTCTCCGCAAGAATGTAGTGCTTACCTTCAGAATTCTTTTGGGCTTGAAGCAACACATTTAAGCACTGTGAGACGGTGGTACGCTGAATTTAATAGAGGCAGAGTTACTCTTCATGACGATCCTCGTGAAGATGGGCCGCCAGTCACTGAAGAAAACGTAGTTGCTGTCAGGTGACTAATACGAGTAGAAGAAAACCGACGAATCACCTATGACGAAATTCGTGGACAATTAGGGATAGGTATGAGCCAAATACAAAAGACTTTACAAGATTATTTAAAAGTCACGAAGCTTTGTTGTCGGTGGATTCCCCATGAACTGACATCAACTCGGAAACGGGCCCGTGTTAATTAGTGCCAAGAAATGCTGCGAATTTTATCTTTCCCTAAAATTTAAGATTTGATGAGGGGTTTGACATTTAAGACGCCCGAAGTAGCAGTGACAACGAAAACATAGTCTCTAATGATTGGGCCGCATGCTTCGGAAAATGGTTTGAGCGTATGAATAAATGCCAAGCATGTAATGGCGAATATTTTGAGAAGCAATAAATGTATAATTATAGTTATGATCTGTTTAATTTACAAGTTACGCAAAACTTTCAGTGTGGCCCTCGTATTACGTGGCCTTCTTAATTAGGTAACAATCAACTTTACCTTACTTTACTGGCAGCATTTTTCTGGATTTTCCGGGCAGAAAAAAAAACCTCGAAGGCCAAGGCGGGAGCAGAGCTCTTCTAACCTAACCTAGCCGAGTCGGTTCTACCCTGTTAAAACAAATTACAAGCAAGACTGTTCTGGTACAGTCGAGGTCATAAATAAGTGTACAGTTTAGTACCTTGTCTTATTATTATATGTCATGTTACACAGCGATTAAAGTGACAAGGTACTAAAGTGTACACATATTTAGCCACACTTCTCAAAACGTCTACTTACCAAAATGTCCATTTCCCATTATGTACACTATGTAGGCTATGTTCAAAAAGTGGGAGTTAAAATGTCAGGAATATCATTATCGGGAATAATCATTTCGTTACTACATACATACATACCTTCACGCCTGTAATCCCAAAGTGGGATAGGCAGAGCTACAGAATTACCTACAACTTTAAAAACTACTTTAGAAAAAACTCATATCTGATATTTCGTGATGTATGAGTTTGAAATTAATTGCCTCAGGTTTAAGTTTATAGTCGTACGTCACGAAATACGAGATACGAGGTTTTTTCAAATTAATGACGATTTGCGTTGTTGGGTCTCTTAGGTTTATAATCGTGGGGCGGGTATTTGTGCCTATTTCTTCGTATAGATGAAAACCTTTGTATTTTGGAAAGTCTGAAAAGTTATCGTTTTCGGAAAAAGACCTTTTTAAAAAGTTAACATTTTGGGAAGTGGTAATATAGGAAAATAGCCATTTTGAAAAAGTTAACATTTTGGGAATTGGTAATTTAGGAAAGTAGCCATTTTGAAAAAGTTAACATTTCGGGAAGTGGTCTAAATAGCCCGCAGACGTCGTGGGAACCAGACGTCAAACCCCTAAAGGATACTTAGGAACTCGACTGCACCCGCTCCTTTCGGTACCTACCTATTGAGTAAAGCATACGATATTAGATCTTATAATCCTTATACTAAAATATAATATGTATTATGATCGCTATATGTCATGTATGTTATACGAACTGAAATAAATCAATGTGAGTTTTTTAGAAAAAAAGTAGGTATATAAAATAAATATTATGTTAATTGACCGTTATTCCTTATAAAAATATAGATTTTGTTGTTATAACTCGTGAGACGCACCCGTTTAGAATTAGGGCACTCTGTTCAATTTTCATATTTAACCATTTTTAGAAAAATACTTTGTTATAATAACAGGCTTTATAATAGTCATCTCCAATCTAGAGCATTATACTGTACCATCCAAAAAAGAAAATAAAATTTTGTTAATATAACTGAGAACAAACTGTATAAGTACCAATTTCTCCAAACGATGTAAAATTTAAATCAATGTTAATCGACTGTTCATACAATTTGACAGCTGTTAACTCTCTAAGGGCCTCTTGCACCAAAACTTAATTAATTTGGCAATGTATGTCACAGTGAACAAACTATAATGTTCACTTTTTATGTTTGGAATGTTTTTTTATTTTTTTGCTGATTCTAACTCAAAAAGGGTTTGAATTCCCGACTTTTTTTATTTTTGCCAAATTAAGGGTTAACACTGGGTTAACACACCAACTCGAGTTAAAATGACAGTATTCTTATGAATCTGACTAAGATAATTGACCCAGTGGACGACAATGTACCAATGTATGACAGTTTCGCAGTTAATTTGAAAGAATAAGAAAAGTTACATTCAAATAACTCAAAAACTGTTTTCAACTTGTATCTACTAAAAGCATCTAACATTTACGTTTAAAAAATAAAGTGAATCTCTCATAATTTTGCAATTTGGTGACAGTATTAACTAACAGGTGATCCGCATCGGTCGTGCATCGATTTTACTACGCAATTCGTTAAGAGATCGAGTGATTTAAGTGAACTTAGTTACTGAATTATTGGATTTTGTTGGTAAGTATTAATCATAAACATTACATAACAGTATGAATTATTTATTTTGTGTTTTTTAAATGGTGTATCTCATTAATTTAATTGTTTTTGGGGCATGTCAAACATTAGCACAGAATTATAACGTTTAGTGGTGAATGACACCCCATGTCATACACTCGCTAAAATTAATATTTTTTTAAACGTAATTTCAACCACATGGTAAGGTTTGAGAGCATAGCGGTGTATTACTCTGTCAGTATCAAGTTTCAATTCAGTGTTTGAGTAATGTTTGACATGGGTGTCGAACATTACTCAAACACTGTTTCAATGAAAAAACCCAATATTCGACAGTCGTATATTAATGTGCAAAACAGCTTCAAACAATTTGTCACTGGTACTCCTTTTAACAACAATCGGCCTGGCAGACACCGGTGTGAAAGTTTAAAGAAAAGACGTGCAGAGATCAGTGCCAGGATCTCTCAAAATTTGACCGAGACGAGGGCATCCGTAACCCCAGATAAATTAAAAACGTGGTTTAAAAAAAAATCAAGCTGATGTTCTTAATTGTCCCGACGTGTCAGCAGAAAATGAAAATATTTTTTAATCTGAAAAATAATTATTACTTTTTAATTCGCACTCTTAAGTATTATTGAATTTTTGTATTTTTTTTGTAAACTGATTGTGCTTGCTAATAAAAACATTTTGGTTAATTGTGAAACTTGTTTTTTTTTCGGTTTAACTAGGCTTTAACTTTATTAAACAGTTTAAGAGTTATGAAGCTAACTAAAACGCTATGTCAAATACTGGTGCTCAGACCTCATTTTGTCATAGGTCATAGTCGATTATTGGGAAATTTGAGAATTTAAAGCTTGTCCCAGAAAAAAAAGGCCCCTAAAAACTTTAAAAAAATCCTTATTCAATATTAAAACTTCTTAATTTTCCCTTGACCCCTGCCATCAAAGTTTGTACATCGTCATCGGTGATCAGTTTGGAAGCTTCATTCCACTTCCGCTTGAAGTCTTGAACTGAAGTGGCATTACTTTTATGTTTTAAAAGCTTCTGTTTCACACGAGCCCAATATTTTTCAATGGGTCGTAACTCCGGGCAGTTGGGAGGATTGAGTTTTTTCAACAAAATCGTCATTATTTGCTTTGTACCACCCTATTGCTTCCTTCGTGTAGTGACACGTGGCCAAAGCAGGCTATGCCTCTTAATGAATGGCAACAATCGTTTTTTGAGGCACTCATTCGGGTATATATCACCATTTATGGTTCCATTAGCAAAATATGGTGTACTGCGTTTGCCACATGAACAGATCGCCTGCCACACGAGAACTTTATTTGCAAATTTATCCATTTTGATAACCTTATACTCTTCACTTACTACTTTTCTGTCGGTCCCAGAATAATAGTGGTGTCCTGGAAGTCATTTGAATTCAAGTTTGCAGTAAGTTTCGTCATCCATAACTGTACAATATTTTTTCTTAGTCATTTTTGAATAAAGTTTTCTAGATCTCGTTTTAGACTGTTTTGACTGTTTTACATTTCTGTTGGGCACTTTAGTTTGTTTAAACGTTGTTATAAAACAATTTTTCTTCACTCGTTGCACTGTAGATTTCGAGGTTTTAAACTTCTTGGCCGTCTCGTACAGAGAGGGTAGTTTTTTCTGTAAAGCTGTTATAATCTTCTTCTCGATATTCTGGTTTACAAACCCTGGTTTACGTTCACTTCCAGGCCATCGCCGTATACCACCTGTCTCCCTGAACCGTTTTAAAACCCTTTGAACGGTTCTTGTGACGTTTTCAGCTCCGATGCCACTTTCTTCGCAGAGATGCCTTTATATTGAACATATTTGTACAAACAAAATTCGTGTAACTTTTCTTGCACCGACGACATCGTTGAACATCTAGTACTGACAACTTTTTTTTTATTTCTTATTTATAAATTATAGAGCATCCTAACGGGAAACATAGTTTTCAAACCTCTTTAGATTTCATCCTGATACACAACCCCATCTAATAATGAGCGACATTTTTTTCTGGGACAAGCTTTAGCTGTTATTCACTGGTACAATTTTAGAGGTTGAGAAAAAGTTAAATATTTTATTAAAGCAATATTGAATATATTTTTTATGTCGTCTTAAATATTAAGCACAAACCCGTCCATGTCATAAAACTTTTAAGTAGTCAATATATCTAGTATTTAAGACTTTTTTTTACAAAACATGTGATTTTCTGTCTAAAAGCGTCGACCACTGGGACACTTACCTTAAGTTATTGAAATTAAGAAATGTTGCCACGGGATCATCCTGGATTGACTCAACTTAAGACTAAAAAGCAAAACATTTATGGATGTGTTATAAGTAATCATCGTCGAGTAGCCATTCGCGAAAATCACCATGCCATACTTTACCGACGGTTCCGAATGGCAGCCATACCGCCCCGCGAAGGAGTCATTTTTTTCGCAAAACTATTTGTACCAATGCGGCATTTGGATTTTTTAAAAGAATACTTGTACAGTCAGCAGCAGATATACCTGAGCGGGCAGGGTTCCCAAAAAAACATACACACTTCAATCGTCAGAAAAATATGAACATCCAAGTTGTCATTTTCACGTAGGCTTTCAGTTCGTCACATATATCTTAACTTTTGAGTTGTTCTTTAATACATACACCTTTATTTAATCACAATGACATTAACGTTTAGAACGTCAGTGGTATAGTCTTTACTATTTGAACTGAGCCGATCTTCTACACAAAGGCCATTGTTTGTAAACAATACCATTGTCTTTCTTTATGTCCGTAACACCAAGCCGATTACATACAAAAAAGTTAGAACTACATTGAATGTACATTGAATTATCAACCCTACCCTCTTAGTCAGTAGGTTTAAAATGTAAAGTGTCAGGATACAGATATAAGTTTTGTGTAGATGATAGTATTGTGTAGGGAATAAGCACAGTTCAAATAATAAAGACTTTTATCTGTATCCTGACACTTTACATTTTAAACCTACTGACTAAGAGGGTAGGGTTGATAATTCAATGTACATTCAATGTAGTTCTAACTTTTTTGTATGTAATCGGCTTGGTGTTACGGACACAAAGAAAGACAATGGTATTGTTTACAAACAATGGCCTTTGTGTAGAAGATCGGCTCAGTTCAGATAGTAAAGACTATAACTAAGCACTCAAATACGTACGTCAGCAGCAAGGGTGCCACAAGTTGCTAAGCAGTTGTTTTGGGTTTTGGCGTGTGGCGGCCGGCCGAGGCGTTGCCAGACCGTTGGGTTGGGTTGGTTGACAGTTCGAATGTTTCGAACTTTGTTTTGACTCCCACCCAACGGTCAGTCACTGTTCACTGTCATTTCAGTTGAATTGAATCAGTTGCGTTTCTACTATTCCGTGCGAACAAGTAACTACCTACCTACTGCAGTAAAGTTGTTTTATAATTCGGCCTTGGCGTTGTTGTTTTGTTTCTGTTGTGTTAATTATTTGTTTTGTTATTATAATATCTGTTACCTATTGTTATTGACATTGAACTTCGTGTTTTATGCGGTGAGATACGGTTATACGGTTATACGAGTATAGCAAAGGGGGCGCAACTATATATAGGTATTTGGGGGGGAGGGGGTGTTGGGGGTGATAGGGGGGGTGGTTTCGAGAGGGTAAAAAATTTTTTTTTTTTCACTGGGACTTAGAAAATTTTCGGTGTCGCGAAATTTAGGTCAATATAACACCACATTTTTATGAATGAATCCAGTAAATCATGCTAAAATAAACATATTTTGCTCTTTCACTTTTTTTCCTACGATCCATATTTTCCGTATCTCCGGCTATAAAAACACTCTAGGGCGCGCAGTGTCGGCACGCGTCCTAACCAGTAAGTAACCAGCGAGAGCCCTAGATTCGGACTTGTGTGGAAATGTCCATTTAGGAGCCAATATCTCGGTAATGATCAATATTTTTGCGTCCTCTATACGATAGCATCATAAAACTTGTGATTTTTACTTGTGGGAGGACCTTGTGCAGGGTCTGTCCGGGTTGGTACCACTATCTTATCCATTAACCTACCGCCAAGCAGCAGTGTTCGCATTGTTGTGTTCCGGTTTGGGGATAAGACAGCCGGTGAAATGACTAGCATAGAGGCATTCCATCTTAGTCCTCAGGGTTGGCAACGCATTCGCAGTCTTGTGAATGCGAATGTCTATGGGTCACAGTTTCCACTTACCATCAGGTGGCCTGTGTGCTCGTTTGCCTTCCCAAACCATAAAAAAAAAAAAATAACTTCATGTTATAATAACACCACTTCACTCAAACCCCAATATCTTGGTAAATATTGGTCGGAGAAAAAAAGTTTATACTGGGTGAAATCTAAGTCGTAGTACAAACGATCACCTCTGTGTTTTACCCACGAATAAGAACAACTTTCACTATGGGACTAACTCTGAAATCACGAAAAAAAAACAGCTGTTTCTTAGAAAAGTTCAATACGTACTCGACCAAAATGTATGAAGTAGCAAATTTTTTTTTCGTGATTTCAGAGTTGGTCCCGTAGTGAAAGTTGTTCATATTCGTGGGTAGAACACAGAGGTGATCATTTGTACTATGACTTCGATTTCACCCTGTATAACAAAAAAACATGCTTATTTTACCATGTTTTATAGGATTTATTAACAAAAATGAGGGGTTATATTGACATCAATTACATGACTCCAAAATTTTAGCCCTTCAAAATTACTGACCTTTGAACCCCAATATCTCGGTAAATATTGGTCGGAGAAAAAAAGTTTATATAACAAAACATGCTTATTTTACCATGTTTTATAGGATTTATTAACAAAAATGAGGGTTATATTGACATCAATTTCACTACTCCAAAATTTAAGTCCCAGATCCCTTCAAAATGACTGACATTTGAACCCCTAATATATATACCTATACAAAACACGCTTATTTAAGCGTCTTCTATACGATAGCATCATAAAAAATAGGTGTTATAATACCACTTCCATCAAAAAAAAATTAAGTCTTGCGCACAGTGGGCTGGATGGCTCGAAAAGAGGACATTCGCACTTTTTTCAGAAAATCATTTTTTGAAAAATGCTATCCGATAGAGAATTATATAAGGAACAATAAATGTGGTATACATTTTTTCGAAATAAGGCATACTGACAACAACAAAAAATAGTCTTTTTTTTTGTATGGGACCCAAAAATAGGTATCTTGTTTCTCAGAAACTATCAGAGGTCCCGTCTTCTACCTTTCAAGACTTTGTTTTTCTACTTTTATAGAGTAGGAAACGATAAGCAGATTTTTTGTACAGGTGCTGGTTTTTTTTTTGTATGTCATTTTTTAAGAAATATTTTGTATCAATTTTTGTTGTTTATTGTTTATTTTAAGTGACATGTGTCTATTGTTAAACATTAGATTATTTGCTTTTTAGTTGTATCAAAAATGTAAAAAATATACTTAGGATTTTTTTCATAACTTAATAAACGTTTTATCCATTATGTGTTATTGTCATTTTTACTTTTAACTATCGAAATATAATGTAAAATCCCTAAAAAGACATAAACGAAAAAATCGAAAATGTGTGGACTTTTTACTGGACTAAAAAAAAAACCAGCACCTGTATAAAAAATCTGCTTATCGTTTCCTACTCTATAAAAGTAGAAAAACAAAGTCTTGAAAGGTAGAAGACGGGACCTCTGATAGTTTCTGAGAAACAAGATACCTATTTTTGGGTCCCATACAAAAAAAACAGATTTTATTTTTTTCTGCTGTCAATATGCCTTATTTCGAAAAAATGTATAACACATATATTGTTCTTTACATAATTCTCTATCGGATAGCATTTAAAAAAAAAATGATTTTCTGAAAAAAGTGCGAATGTCCTCTTTTCGAGCCATCCAGCCCACTGTGTTGCGCCCCCTTTGCTATACCCCAACCTGAAATTCTCGACGGATCGCCGCCTTGTCGTAGACCACGTCGAAAATAAAATAGGTACTTTAATACATTTAAAGTAGTATTATTGAAACAATTTAATCCCTATGCTTTATTATTAATTAAATTTATGGTTCGAAATATAAACTGTAACTGATAGCACACAAAATCCTAGTAGACCAAAGTTTTCATTGATCTATTCGTGCCAGCTATTCATGAAAAAACCTTTACGTGTTAAATAATTAACTATTTATCGCACCTTTGCGACAAAACTGTGACATCTCCAAAGCTGTGATTTGCCCAGATGTCACAGTTTTGTCGCAAAGGTGCGTTATGTATTTACTTATTTGTTTAAAAGCTATTTTGGACATTCGTTACTGAATTTGAGATAGTATTTAGAAAAACACAAGTGTATCATATTGGTCGATCTAATCAAGCGCCATCTAACGGTAAATGCATGCCTGACTGTTTGACAAACAGCATTATGCGGTCGATCGCAGAGCTTACTTGTTAGATGGCGCGCGAATTAAAACTTTACTCGTCTGGCCGAATGAGCAAGGTCAATTGCCCGCCCCGTCGTCGCCTTAAGTAATTTAATTAATTTTAACTTCAATTCATGCGCAAAAACAAAAAAATAATGAATTTACCAACTTTCTAAAATTGGATCCATGACTGCTATTCACATAGCAATAAGACTGAAATTTGCAGAAAAAAATGCAATATCGGTGGCATTAAAAAGTCGATTTCGACATTTTGGAACTTGGTGACTTTTCGCTCTACGGGGACGATTTATTTTTAATTTATTTTATTGCATGTTTGTTTCGATAATGAATCGATGTATGAATGTGGAAGAAGCGAAAGAAAGTCAAGATCGTAGCAAGTGGAAAGAAGTGGTCTCTGCCTACCCCTCTGGGAAACAGGCGTGATTTAATGTATGTATATATGTATGTATGTATGTTTCGATCAATAATACCAACTACTTAGATAACTAGCACATACAGAATCGAAGCTAAAAACTACATACCTACACATACACATACATACCTTCACGCCTGTAATCCCAGAGTGGGGTAGGCAGAGCTACAGAATTACCTACAACTTTAAAAACATATTGATAATTCTGTAACCACATTTTGCACAAATACGCTGAGATGTTTATCAAAATAGATACTTATACCTACGGCCATTCGTCTCATAAAATATACAAGGCAATAAATTGCATGTTACTTAGAAGCGAAACTTAGAAATGTAGTTTAATTAAAATTTACTGTGAAACCAACCTTATCAAGCAACAATAAAAGTAGTTTTTTCCTTTATTGCCCTGCGAGTTATAGGTTTTTAGGTAGTTTTTAGGGTTCTGTAGCCAAAAAAATAAAAAACCCCTTAAACGATTAAAGAGAAAAACGTGAGATGGATGTGTGTGATGACAACACTGTACTGCTTTCGATGATCCGTCCATTTTCCCATGTTGTTCAGATATATTTGACACATTGACTGCTTAGATACTACTGGTTTTTTGACAGCTTCGGTAATAATGACTATTTGTAAGTATAGAAATAATTGAATAGCGACTGTTAAGATATTTGTGACACGTTAAGTGCTCACGGATAAATACAGCCATGACAGTTAACAATTTTTTGATGGTTTAAACGTTGACCTCTCTTTGAGCACCTGGAGCGTATAGCGACTTTTGCTGCTGACTGTATGATACAATGTACCGTACTGGTACAAATCGTTTGAAATACGCATAAAGTCTTACAACATTGCACCCATTCGCCACCTCCCACAGGTATGGCTATATCTATGATCGATCATACAAAGAAATGGTAAAAAAAGTTATAGGATGGTATAAAAAAAGTTATACAAATTGTATAGCAAAAAGATATGTGCTTCTTTTCGGCGGTATGGCGGCCCTTTGAAACCGTCGGAAAAGTAGGTATGGCGTGGTGATTAGTTGTGCAAAAATTAGCCTCGTACAAATGGCTGAATTGTTTTTTTTTTAATTAATGTGTTTTCGTCGGTATGGCGGGCTCTAAGCCACACCGGAGAAGTATGGCATTACGCTACCGCCTACCTCCTTTTTCATCGATTATCGGAAAATAAAAGAATTTTGTGTTACAAATCGTTCGACTTTCGTAATTTATGCGACACGTTCGAATAACGCCCACGCGATTGAGCCGCCGGTACCAGCACTAGGCTATGACCATCATTTTCCATTTCATCATTACGAAATTTTGACTTTGAAAGGTCGCCACACTTGGTACAGTCAAGGGTATAAATATATATACGTTCCCAAGACGTCAACAATATCTATACACCTTTATGCCACTGGCAATAAGGTCCGTGTATACATATATTTGACGCGATATGGCTGTATAGATATTAATGCCCTTGACTGTGCAAATGACTGGAAATTTCGGGTCAGTATTTCCCAGTCTATTATTTAGGTTGTGCTCAGAACTCGAAATGCGAGTGTTGTATGATGATGTATTCCCAAAAGTATCTATTAAACCGTACAAGTTACTACTTTTGAGTGTGCTGAATTACGAGGGGAGGTCCAAAAGTTCGCGGAATGGAGGGGATGGGGGTGGGGATGACTATATTTTTTAGTATAGTACTAATGGCCAACTCATTAAGAGTATATATACCAACTTTCAGCCTGAAGAGCTCATTACTTTACAAAATATCGTCGAGCAAGCAAGTCAATCTGGAAAAATCCTGGAAGTATGGAGCAAATTGAGTATCGAGCCGTCATCAAGTTCCTGACTAAGCAAGGAAAAACTCCTCAGACCATCATGAGTGAGATGTCAGTAGTTTACTGTGATCATTGCCCTGGAAAAACAATGATTTACAAATGGCACGGTCTTTTTAAAATTGGCAGAGAGTCCATTGAAGACGACCCTCGCCCAGGACGGCCTGTCGAGGTCACCACATCAGATACCGACGGAAAAGTTGAAAAATTAGTATTAGAAGATGCTCGCCTGAAGAAGAAACAGATTTCTGCATTAGTTGGAGTATCTGAAACCACTATTTTGCGGATTCTACATGAACACCTCGGCATGATTAAAGTGAGTGCAAGATGGGTGCCGAGAATGCTTACGCCGCATCAGCGACAGCAGCGAATCGACGCGTGTAGCAGTTTTTTAGAACGGTGTGGAGAAGAAAGTACGTCGATTTTGAAGCGGATTGTTACTGGAGATGAAACTTGGGTTCATCATTTTGAACCTGACTCTAAACAGGAGTCGATGCAATGGCACAAGAAGGGTACCCCCCCACCTAAGAAATTTAAGGTGTCAGAATCGGCCGGAAAGTTGATGGCTACGATTTTCTGGGACTGCCAAGGAATTTTGATGATCGATTACAAAAGCAAAGATGTCACAATTACTGGAGAGTACTACTCTAGGCTACTGGAGCAGTTGCGGGAAGCTATCAAAGAAAAAAGGCGAGGAAAGCTGGCTAAGGGTGTGCTGTTACTTCAGGATAATGCTCCAGTTCACAAGAGTCGTATTGCGATGGCTGCCCTGAACAAATGTGGCTTCGAAGAATTGGTTCATCCCCCCTACAGCCCGAACCTGGCCCCCAGTGATTATTATTTATTCCCAAATTTGAAGAAAGAGTTGCGGGGAAGAAAATTTCACACCGATGATGAAGTAAAGGACGCAATTTTGGCTCATTTTTACAGCAAAGAAGAAAATTATTTTTATGTGGGTTTAGAAAAATTAATATCACGATCTAACAAATGTATTAACCTTAAGGGAGATTATATTGAAAAGGAAAAATAGTAACGTCTTTTTATTTAATTATTTAGCCCTCCATTCCGCGAACTTTTGGACCTCCCCTCGTATGTTATTAAAGATGTGCGCCCATAGCTTCTTTTACTCTATTTTGCATGAATGTCAATTATTTGCTGCGTCAAAATTGACAAGTGGGAAAAACCGTCTAAAATTAATATATATTCCCATTCCAGATATTGTCAACCTTTTTGATCAGCTGTTAACTTATAAATATGGTAGTGTTTAATTTATTTACTTAGTTGTATTCTACTGATTATAAACAGATACTTATATTGAGATATGAAAAAAATGAGTAACACTTGTAGGTACCTACTTGATTTGTTAAGTTTTAAAACTTTTTGAGATGTTCCAACATGTTTTTCATCGTTTATTTTTAATTTTACCCTAATTAGGAATTAATTTGTTTTTATGTGACATAGGTATTAATATAACTAAAGGTAATTATGTCCTATTCGTTTATTTTATCATTTGAGTTGTTTAAGAATAAATACTTATAAAATAAAACCATTGATTTTTATTAATTAATTTTACAGGATTTTATTAGATAACATTTATCAACAATGCTTATACTTCAAATAATTATATTTAATAATTAACCGCACTCTAATAATACATCGTATATAATATACACTCATACATAAAAACTTTAAAAAAAACATTATTTTACAACCTTAATAAAAAAAGGTTCAACACTTCTGATTATTAGAATAGAATAGAATAGCCCCGAAAAACGTTTTTAATAACAACATTCATAAAAACAAAATTCGACTGTATATTTTACCCGTTACAGAACAGATTTCATTAAAATCCTCTGTATGTCTTTCCAAAATTTTAAATAACCGTCTGATTATAATTTTGAAATATTGCTGCTAGCCGGATTTAACGTCTAACGACCATATTTAAAAAAATATACAAGTTGGTGACGCTTTTTCTCAAATATGATTTCAAAAGCCAACTAAGTTCTTTAATGGATTCCATTAATAACTTCTTATAAAAGTTTAAAAATACAGCAGTTTTAATCAATCAAAGTCAATTTAAAATAAACTATGCGGGTAGTAGACGCATTGACCTGATATCGAATATTTTGATATTAATAATAAAAATATTATGCATTGATATAAATCCGATATAATGTTTATCGGATATATATCAAATGCCAAATAATCGAGCATTTATAATAAATATCTTTTTTTCGAACCCTGGGCCTAATTGACTAGACACCACTGACCGGCGTCGCCAGAAAGTTGGTATCTAAACGCGGGTCTATTCTGTTTGGCCACAATGTTTTTGGGCTATTGTATTATTTTCCAAATTTGTTGTTGTTTCCCGTTGCAGTTAATTTATTTTTTCATGCAGTCACAAGTGTAACATAACCTAATAGACGTAGCAAGCAGTTTCGATATCCCGGATATAAAACCAAATAAATAATAAAGCATGGTTCATTTAGAATTGGCACGCATAAATGAATTTAAAAAAAATGTTTCTAGAGTTCTTATTTCAAAAGTGACAATCATGGTTTGTTGACAACCTTTTGATGTTTAAATAGTGCAAAAATTATAGACTTTGATCAATGCGTTTAATAGTTATCGACAATGGAACTTGAAAAAAGGAAGGTAATTGTGAACAAATACTTGGAAAATCCATCGTGGTCTGGGTCGCAGATAGCTAAGGCACAAAATTTCCACAAAAGTACTGTTTGTAGAGTTATAAAACAATACAAGGAGACCCTGTCTTGCCGCCGAAAGACACACATCAATCCTAAATCGGGTACCAGGGATAGAGAACTTAAAAAGAAAGTGTTGAGAGCTGTTGAACGAAATCCAGGGCTGTCCGATTACGATCTATACCGTGAAGTTTTGGCCAGATTTAGATAGCTGCCATTACTCAAAAAAGGTACTACAGTGTTTCATAACACCTATCAGGTCGATTACGTGCCTCGTGACATGAATCCTCCAAATTGTCCACAGTTTCGACCAATTGAGAACTACTGGGCAATTATGAAAGGGAAACTCAGAAAGAGTGGCAAAATGGTCAAAGATGTATATTCGTTGCGATCTACATGGAATCTTCAAGCCAAAAAAGTAGATAAAAGCACAGTTCAGAAGATGATGGGATCTATTACGAAGAAAGTTCGGAATTACAGACATGGTTTTGACAACTGAATATTTTTAGTGAAAATGTAAAATAATAATGCATATTTTAAAATTTATAAGACTAATCGTTTTTTTTCATTAATTATTTTAAATTTTATAACCCTGGTAATATGTACCAATTCTGAATGAACTATGCTTTAACAATAATAATAATAAGACCATTTGTCAGCAAGTCAGGCGAAACAAGGCGGCCCTCTCGGCTGCTTGGATTGACTACAAGAAGGCTTATGACTCGGTACCTCACTCATGGCTCGAAAGGATCTTAGTGTTGTATAAAGTTGATACAACTTTGAGGTCCTTTTTAGGTGTTTGAGACAGTGGGTCACAGTCTTTTGTCAGCCAGGTGGTCGAGATGTCCCCTCTGATTCGCCTAACTTGATAAGGATTGAGAGAGGCATCTTCCAGGGTGACAGTCCTTTGTGGTTTTGCTTAGCCATGAATCCTCTCAGCTCTTTGCTGAAGGATTCCGGGCTTGGCTATCGACTTCGTAGAGAAGCTGAAGTCATTTCTCACTTATTGTTCATGGATGACCTCAAATTGTTTGCATCGGAGTGCCAAGATCTTATCGCACTATTGAAAATCACACAAGAGTTCAGTAGTGCGATCAAGATGGAATTCGGTGTAGATAAGTGTGCTGTCATGCATGTTCAACGAGGGAAAGTTGTAAATTCATCGAATTTGCAGCTTTCTGAGTCAATGATCCTCAGATCTCTCTCCGAAGTTGAAACCTAAAAATATCTTGGTATGTCAGTCGGTATTA